>JAXCHO010000036.1:7462500-8863750 GCA_036630365.1 Acanthiza pusilla
CTTTCATGTTGCCTGTCACTTGCCCTCTTTTGCTCGTGTGTGGCTGTTAGCTGGCTCATCTCCATCTCTGTGCCTCTATCTGATAAGACCGGCGCTGTTTAGATAATTTTTGGGAAGTGTTGGAAAATATTCAAGGAGGAACAGTTCTTTCTTCAGTCATCTTTTCTCAATCAGGAAATCTTGATCTTCAAATTCTGCTTCTCCAGCAGTCACCACCATTTTTGCCTCCTGTCTCTCCCCTCACTTCCCCTTCAAAAACAGGAATAACTGGCTTGGT
The DNA here is from genome assembly GCA_036630365.1 of Acanthiza pusilla. Lineage (NCBI taxonomy): Eukaryota > Metazoa > Chordata > Aves > Passeriformes > Acanthizidae > Acanthiza > Acanthiza pusilla. Next base: position 7,462,778 of record JAXCHO010000036.1, read on the forward strand.
GCTCCCACTTAGAGCTCATGGTCCAATGGGCATGTGGGACACCACACATGAAGTAGGAACTGCTCTGAGAGAAAAAAAAGAGATGTTGCTGGCCCTTTGAGGCAGACCTCTGCCTTTCTGCTTTCCACTGCTGAATTATCTCTAACTGCCACAAGTTTTAGGTGAGGTGGTTAGATAGAACTAACTGCATAATATGATCTCTCCAGTGATAGCTTTTACAGTCAAATGTTGCAAGGTTTTTTTCAATTTCTTTATTTTTTTTTCTCTGTATTCTCCAATTCTTTTTTGTTTGCTAATACTGGGATATCTAACAGGTATCTTTAGAAAAACTGGTGAATCTGGAATGCTCACAAATTTTAGTAGAAATGTATTTATTTTTTCAGCAATACTGTGTCAAAGGTGCATACATTAATGGATACTTGTCAGTATTTTCCTCAATTCAAGAATTTCAGCCAAGTAGTCAGGGGCAAGGAGGAAATAAAATGTGGCAAAAATGATCATTCTTGTATCAGGAGCAATGAGTTATGAGCAAAGACCATGAGGCTGGGACTTGTTTCTCTGCATGTTTTGATGGCTTGATCTGTGTTTAATCTGCAAACAGGAAGAAAAAGGGGGCAATTAACAACAAACATAAAATTTTGAGTGAATAATTTGATGAGTCAGAGGCACAGATTAACTGTATTTTACATTTAGGGACTATTTGGAAAGGTTAAAGCTAGGAGGAGTTCTGGAAGAGGCTGCATCAGCAAACTGGTACATTATTTACTCTGGCAAGGTTTTCAGCGGTAGGGAAGGCTATTCCAGGAGGTGTTAGTCTGGGCATGGTCAGCACTGGCTCAGAGTTTGTATAAAATGCAGATTCAGGAGATTACTGGGCACAGAAGCAGACTTCGGGAGTTGTAAGGCGCCTCGGAACATCAGCCCAGTAGAATATCGGATCTGCTGAGACATTCTGTTCTCCTCTCTGGAAAAGAGGAATTGGCCCACGCTGTGGAATGACTAGCAAATTGTCCCTGAGGACTGGCCAGTTAGGTAGGAAAATGTTATTTACCTTAAAAAAACACAGTGCTTTTTACGCATATTCAAGATGCTAATAATAAACTGCCAGTGGAGCTCTGCCCTTTGCTCATAGCTGTGGTCATCTCTTCTCCACAGTATGACTGAGTGTTAGCATTTGTCATTTCACCCAAACTACTCATACACTAAAACTAACAATCTGGCCATCACATCTCTCCTGGGAGGTTTGGATGTGAATCATGGAAGAGGTTTTGGGTCTCTGCCACAAGTCATGGGAATTGTGGAAGGAAATTATTATATGCTAGATTTGTTTTATAGTAAACCACATACTGTCCGAGAATTAGACCCCTACTTTATATTTTCAGGAGCCAAGTCAAAGAATCCTAACTCAGATGAAATTCCTCTTGTAGCTGGAAAGTTTGTCCCAAACATAATTTAGGTTTTCACTTTGTTTCTTTTTTACATTTTTTTTTTCTTTCTTATACATTTTCTCTTTGGATTCAAGCTTATTCTTTCACATGAAAAATCTGCCTTGATTCCTTGAGTAGCTGGTCAGTACTTTTCTTTTATCACTTATTTTTCTTCTTCACGTAGTTAAAAATACATGGCAGAACATCCTCCCTTCACATTCTGGTCCATACATTTTTTCCCTCCGGTAAAATCTCACAGGTGAGGCAAGGGTTATGAATGTCTTTCTGGAGATGGCAGATACGAGGGTCAGACCTCATTTAAGGCTGGGTTTTGGTTTATGCTGCCCCAGGAGCCAAGGGCATTCAGTACATCACACACATAAGGCAGCCAAAGGGCCAGTGAACTCAGCCACAGCAGAACATCCATTTGCTATCTGGTTGTCTACTCTGAGGAACTCAGTGGTGGAAAAAGTAGACTGATAAACCTGGTGCACAGACTTTCACTAGTATGCCTTAAAAAAACCCCACTTCCCCCCCTAAAATATGTAACCCCACAAAAAACTCCCAAAGCCCAACCATAACTCCCAAACACTGCAGAAAGGAAAGCAAAACTTCCAAAGAGATACTGGATTCATTCTGCCAGAAGTGTATTGTCTAAAATATCTCAGGTCAGGTCTTCTGCAAGAAACTAAAATATCTGGTGGGAAGAACTTTAAACCAGTCTTATAGAATCTGCATGACATTTTACTATTTTGTAGAACTTGCTTTTATATATGAAAAATAATTAAAAGGAGAATACAATTAAACTGAAATTAACTAAGGCTAGATGGATTTACCATAGGCAGTGACGGTATCTGGAGCTTAACAAAAACCAACCTGTCATGCACATCCTAATGGTATTTTGAGATATGTACAGAGCTTAAAAGAACTAATATTCCATTTGAAAAGAATAAAATATACTATTTTGGAACTTATTCTTTTCTGAGGCACTGCTGAAGGGTGAAACCAAGCTTTTCCATACAGATGTATGAGACAGAATTCATACTCTACCAAATGAGACCTTTATGCTTCCACCTGCATATTATGGCTCTAATAAACACGTTATCAGCTCATGAAAATGATGGCAAACAGGTGACTGGAGGATTTGATAAGTCAGCAGCAAAGATTAACAGATTTTTCTCAGGGAAAATGTAGGAGAGATTCCTTTATTTAAAACAATTGCAGCATGTGAATTGACTGCACTTAAATCATTACTGGCAATTAGTATGTGTCAGAAAGGTTGCAGCTGGCTCCAATTACAGGTAGAACTTTTAGAAGCTGAACTTAATTGTATGTGTGATAGTGAGAGGCTGAGCAATGCTTACCAGCATATGGTGCTCCCAGTGCAGAAAGGAGGGCAAGATCTTATGAGCTGGGACTTGATTATTTTAATTAGGCCTAGTTCCTGCCTTCTGGGAAATAGATGTTGTAGGGGGAAATTGATGGGAACACAGCAGTTCACCTTGCTGAGCTTCTCCGGGTGGTGGGGAGAGCTTAAAAACTAATAATATGGGCAATACTTCTCCTTTGTCCCTCTGAGGTAGGCTTGTCCAATTTAAAGTCTTGCCACTCATATCCAACTTAGGCTGTATAATCAACCCATCCAGCTCAAGGCCAGCAACCTGCTGCTTCAAAGGCCCTGCAGCCATAGGCAGGGAGTGATTTGCAGACTGCCTGGGTATTTTGATGGGGCACTCCTTCTTGCGTAATTGTCATATGTTAAAAACCCTTTCCTTGTATGATGGCAGTATGTTGGACTCTGTGGTATAAAGGCTCTTGGATTTACAGCTGTGTGCTTGGGATGTTTCCACTGTAGTCACATTATGTGCTGTGGCCATGTGCCTTCACCCTGGTCATGGACCAAGGTGATTTTTAGTCATTAATTTCTCTCTCTCTGGTTGTGTGTGTTTCTTGTCATGTGGCAAAACTGTGTGGTGTTTTGAATACAAGACTAGTATGTGTCTGATCATATGTTAGGAATTGGATTTACAGTATGTTGACTGCTTTTCATACTTCCATAGAAGCAATGTGATCTGCCTTGCCAGAGAAATTTATCTTTAGGCTCTTGAAGTTCCAGTTACACCAGCAATTGGTATCTGCTGATGAGCCATATTGCTTTGCTCAACTCCTGTGCCCTGGTAGAGGAGCCTTAAAGAACAGAAGTATTAATACTCGAATTTAGGGATTCAGTAGTGCATATAAACCTGTTGTGTGTCCTTGTGTCAAGATGATGCCCTCAGGTGGAGCCCAGGCTTACTGCTGGCTTGTGGAGGGGCTTGTGTGCATTTAATGGAAGAAGGGAGAGCATGGAAAGCATTCTGTCTTTTTGTCTCTTACCTTCCCACTCTTGTATGTCTGCTGGAGAAAAGAAGCTTAAGCTCTGTCATCTGTGCACCACTGAGTCTTAGCTTTTGTTTTCCATTAAAAAGGTGCATCCAGACTTCTACATTTTTGAAAGATTTTGTTGCACAATTTCAAAAGGTTGTTACTACTTCAGCTGAACTTATTAATGACCTGCGGTGTGACTGTATTTGTGTGTCCCTGTTCATTAGCCAGCAAACTGTGCCTGTGTGGGCAGAAGCCATTCTGCACTGTGCCTGCACTTGGGCCAATGCACGGGTGTAGGAGCCCCACTGGTTCCTTGTACTGCTCATAAACCCATGTTTGATCAGCGGGACAGCTACCATGAAACTCATTAGAGCTGCTATTTTGGGAAAGGAGGGTGATGTTTCACATAACATGTGCTAATGTGCAAAGGCTGCCATGCTTGTAAAACTGAACTGGAACTTTGTTGGAGAAGCATTAAGCATTCCAGCAGTGCACACAGACTGAGTTTCAAGTAATTCCTCCAAAGTCTTCCCTGTGACCGCTTTTCTACTTACATCCAAGTTCCACAAATGTCGCTGTAATGTTGATAATATGTTTTAAATCCCTAGCTCTTTCTCTGGGATTTTGAGATGAAAATAGTAATCAAGTAGCAACTGGGAGCTGGGGAAAGAGAGTCTGGGATTCCCAAACTCTCCCTATGTTAATATACTTTTCTTTGTGTCGACATCAACAAAGGTGCTTGCTGTGTAGTCAGCTAAGGTAGTTCTGTGGAGATATGTTAGTTTGGTTTGTGAGGCCTTTGCAAAAAAACCACTGCTGTCTCTGTCCATGTGATTTGTTCAAAAGCAGCACGCCCATTTTTGATACAAGTATATGCTGCCTCTATGAGAAATGATCTGTCATAGCTCTGGTAGTTAATGATCTGTTCTTCCCCATTTATTACAGTTCACAGGGTGCCTGCAGTGCTGTGGGGCCTGTGGATACATCTCCTAAGCAGTACCGTGTTGCAAATTTGTAATTTTCACAATGCAGGGGCCCATCCAGCATCACTTCAGCTGGGCCGTGTGTTTTTTGTTGTTGTCAGTTCCTGAGCACAGAAGTGCTAACACAGGAGATGACCTTCCAAAAGAAACTTTGAATATGTTAAAGCAATGCATGGCACATCCTGATCCTGGCTTTTTCTCAGTGTCTCCAGACAAAGGCTTGCTGTGTGAATGAATGTCATCGTGTTCAGGGCTCTGCAGCTTGATGGGAGATTTGGAGGTGAGCTCTCTTAGCCATTATTGATGCTAAACCCAATATTTTATTCTGTGTAATTGTGCTCAGAGAGGTGAACTTCAGCATTACCACGCCCAGACAGAAGCTGTAGAATATAGGAAAATAAGGAATAATGCTTGTTGGGACTGCATCCCTTCTGGCAGCCTCTTTGGAGACCACCAGAGGCTCAAGGCAAGGCTGTCTGAGATACTGCAGGGCCACATGGCTGTTCTGTTGTCACCTCCCTGGGAGTGCCCTGCTGGCATTGTCTCAGGCCTGGGAGCTGCCGCCAAACTCTTTGGCAGATTGAGTGTCGCAAGCTCCGTGCAGCCCCTGCAGCTCTTGACACACACCAGAGACAGCTCCTTTTATTTTTTAAAATGAAAGCAGAGATGCTCATCCAGTAATGTAATTGCTGGGAGGATTTTGCCTTCTAAGAAACAAAGTATTTCTGTTCTTAATGCAAATTTAAACAAATGCAATACTGCTCTTAGTGGAAACTGCCATGGGGTATGCAAGAAAGTTCATGTCATGAGAAAACCAGGCTGCTAATGGGTCCTGGGTCTTGCTGGCTATATCTTCTCTTTGAGGACTCCAAGAACTGCACAGATGTCTTTTAATTATACTTCTACAGCTGAATACTCTGCTTATTTTATGGGAACAACCTCCATGTTAGGCAATTCACTGTGAAGAATGGAGGTTGCAAATAGATTCCTCTGTCTTAGTGGATTTACTTCATGTAAGAAGGTTCTGGGGGAGTAAAGTTTTGGAGAAGTAAATCCAGCCCCAGATATGGGATGTATTCTTTCATGTGCAGGCCTCTTGTAATTTGTTCTCTCACTGCTCATGTATTAGAACATAGGAGCTGAACAAGAGACTTAGAGATACAACATTAGAGTACTTAATAAGGAAAGCCTGTGTATTTCTTTAGTGTTGAATTGCTCTTCAATGTTTTCTTTTGTCTTTAGTCATTATAGTTTTATCACTTACCAGCATTGCCTGTACAGATCTCTTAGAGACTCTTGGTGAGATCTGGGGCTTGGGAGGAAGGGTTTTGTGGTCCTGTTAGTGGCTCTGTGTCCTGGGGCATAGCATTTTGACTTTCAGGACTCCTGTACGTATGCCATGAAACAGCTACAGGAGTAACTACAAAGAGAACTGCAGTGACATATGAGAACTGCAAATATGTAAAATTACCTGTAAGATCTTGATTAAAAGCATTAACTATAAATTGTTATTATTAGTACTTTCAATTATAATCCATTTATGGCTCTGGACAGTGTAAACCAACAAGAGAGCTTTGCATCCCTTTAGTAATCCTAGTTCTGTGAAGTTACACTCAGCTTCAGAGACTCAAATTTCCTTTATATTGCTCTTCTTCCTCTCTCTCACCCATTCCCAGCTGAGACTGTCTAAAATGATTATTTCTAACAGTTTGCATTACATTCCTGCCTATAGCTTGTGTGTGGGAAAAGAAAAGGCTTTAAAACACAATTTTGTTGAATGGCAATCCTCTGAGAAATGAGAGCTCTGGTGACAAGGCCTGAGGACCTTGGTGCTCTGCGAACAGCACTGGCTATTGCCAAACTTGGGACGAAAATGGCAAGTCAGCAATACTTGAGGTCACCTTCTTATTTTTTTTGTCCCCTCTGAAGACAGCAGCAATTGAATTGATGCTTACTTGCAAAGAACACTCCTTGTATTTCCATTTTACTTTTAATAATCTGCCTTCTTTTCTCCCCCCATGCCTCAAGCCGTGGTAACATGGAGTTCATGAATGGCTCAGGTAGCATTTTGAAAGCCATGGGACATGTCTTTCTTCCATAAAAATCTGTCTAGTGAAAAAGCACTTTATTATTTTCACAGGTTTGTTGTTCCTCTGTGCGGGAGGCAGTCCCTATTTTGTTTCCTCCACTGCCATTCTCATCCCCCATATTTCCTGCACAATGTCTTCTCTATGTCTGGGCATCAATAGCTGGGCTTCACCCTCCTCAGGGCTCCGACTGGTGGGGATTTGCCTTAACAGCCAGTCCTTTTGTAGCAGGGCTTTTTCTAAGACTTCTCACTCCCTTGGGACAAGCTGTCAGCCCACACAGCTTGTCACGAACAAGGGAATATTTGAAGGTTTTACTTAACTCACTTTCACATTTTTTCACAGATTAGTATTTTTTTAGACCCTGTTATGTTGTTTTAATTGAGTCTTGCCACCAAAACAAATGCACATTGTGTCACCACTTCTCAGTTCCTTTCTACAGCCACAGCTAAGAGGGTTTGGAGACGGTGCTACCTGCAGAAATGTTGAAGTCAATGCTATGTATAATTGTGATGAATTACATTTGAGCTACTCCATACATAAACCTGGTCACACCAGAACAAGAACTGTGGAAAGTATATAACATTAATGTATACTCATTACATTCCTCCTTTCACAGGCTCCACGGCTGTCAGGCTGGCCATGGCATGGGGAACTTGAAGTAATGAGGAGTTAGATTTAAACATTTTACTAGAAATCATTGCAGTTCTCCACTGAAAAGGGGATGCCCTTTAAGAAACAGTGCTTCTATGATGTACAATAGCTGCAAAGGAGTAATGAGTTGTTTATTTTTTTTATTGGTGGCAAAGAAGCGTGTCCCATTTTGCAAGTTTATTGAAAAAGGCAGGAGCTAAAATAAAAACCTTGAAAACTCAGTTTTAAATTTATAGTGCAGCTTTCTACTCTCATTGAAACCAAAGACAAATTTCCTACTGATTTTATCAGGAGCAATATAAAGGCCTGAAAAGATAAGTAATGCTCTTTCTCCCTCATGTCAAAACATGTCATTGGGTTCCTCCCTGGATAGTTTTGGCTATATTATTACAAACATACACCAAGGACTGAATTTGGTCTCACAACAAATAACATTTTGTTTATTCAATTTGCAAACCTCTACTCAGAATGAAGGCCCCCACTTGCCCTGAAATGGGGAGGAGGAATACAGAGCAGGTAGCCATGCAAGGTGGGGTGGCTCCTTCCATGAATAGGGGGTGTCCAGAGCAGGAAGTCAGTACCCAGAACGATAATTTTCAGCTGCAGTGACACATGCCCTTACATTTGCTGACTGATCAGTGCCCCTAAAAATCCTTTTCTCTGTTGCAGGGGAGCAAGAGTGGATTCAATCATCTACCTTAACTCCAAGGTTTGAAACTTTTGCTGAGGAGCTTCTCTGGTTTGGTTGGAGGATGTCATGTTACATCAGCTGTTTTTCAGAGAAGAGTGGCACTTTAACAGCCAGCTCAAAAGGAGGGAATTTCCTTTCCAGGCAGAATGAGCAGGCAGGTTTTTTGTTGATCACCAAGTTTGTGGTTTATTTAACTGTTTTTTTTTTGTGTGTGCTGAAGTCCTTTGCTCTCGTCAAAGGACTGCATGGAGAGGTGCTGTTTCAGCTGCCGGTACGGAGTGGATGCTGAGGGTGTCAGAGATTTCCCATTTCTACACAAGCCATAAAACAAATCCTCTATGATCATGGTCCCATCTTGCTCCAGGTTATGGAGCACCTCTTCAAGCACCGCCCCGGCTGCTGTGTGCAGTCCATACTGCTCACAGATGGAAACCAGCTTCTTCCTGTTCAGGTGCCCATTAACAGTTTATTTAACTGTTTTTTTTGGTGTAGCTGGTGATAGGGCTGCCAGGCTCCACTGCCACCAGCATACTGTGGCACTAGGGCTTATATCTGACTTCCTACAGCTGCAAATGCTGCCAGCAGTAAGATTTCACAATGTCTGGGTCACAATCACTGGGATGAAGGAGAGAGCCTTCTAACTGAATTCATGCAGTGAGAGAGGCTAAGGAAGAGTGGCTTTCTGCAGAATGGAAAGCTGCTCCTCGGAGGGGAGCTACCCCCTGCTTTTATGTTACAAAACCCACTGCCATTGTTGAGTCTATTATTAGTTTCTTATGGCCCAAAACATTACTTTCCTGACTCTATTATTTTACTTTGCATCTTCCACTTGGATGTGATTTGGCAGAGCAATTCAAGTTGCTTTTACCTTCGGTGTCAGTTCCTGTAATGGAGGATGAAGCTGGAGGCAAGTTGGAGACTTAGCTTGTGCAAAGAGCCGTGTGCTAGTTTACACCATTCTTGATTCACTACAGCTGAGCCTTCAAGGTCAGGTCCTGTTCATGAAAACTCCTGTTGGATCACTTTTGTCCAGTGGTTCATACAGGTGTATTTAACATGTAGTTACCTTCCTGCCTTTGACTTCAGTCGTGCCTTGCTGGTCAGCCTGCTCTCGTTAGGTTAATCATAGACACTGGGCCCCTCCATGTTGGGTATTGTTCTGCTGAAGTTTGGGTTTGAGAAATGCTGTCCACCCATCACTGGACCTACAGCAAAGAGTATTGTTGTACACAAAGAGAGAGGAGTTTTAGTCCCGTATAGATATGAACAATATTTTCAGTTATAAATAAACATGGAAAACTCTAGTATATCGATAAGCTTCAGCTTTTAATACTTTTTGTTTTGTTCCATGGCATTCAGGTCTCCAGTCAAGAATAGGTACTTTCACTGCTGAGGCACTGAGGGGCTGCCTTCTGTTGTGAGCTCTCTCAGGGTGATTCACTTCTCTGGTCTCCTAAGTAGCTGGTTTGCTTAAGGTGGTGTAGCTGTTGTTATCCTTGAGAATAACACACAGGTCATGGCTGATATAGATAACGAAACAGACACTGTTTAAAAAAACCTCAGTTCTGAGAGCCGATGTTGTTAATAATCCTTGATCTCTGCTGGCTGCTTCTAAACTTGACTGTCTGCTTCAAGGGTAGACTGTTCCAGTCTTAACTAAGAGGCAGCTGTGGGATGCATATTGGGATATCACTAGGATCAGAATTATTAAACTGTGTTTTAGTCTAAACTGGGATCACGTCTGAGATTTCCCAGTCAGCACAGGACTCCATCAGATCAGGTAGCTGTTGAAGTGGCAGTTTGCAGTCACACAAAAACCTAAGAATTTGAAATTAGGGTCAAAGTTGGCAACATGATTCTGTCTAATGATAGATAAGTAAGGGATTTACAGACTTTCTGTATTTTTTTTAAAGGTGGGCCGAGATACAAAGACTTCTTCTGAGTTTTCATGATTTCTCATGGTAGTTGTGTTCAACTCAGTTCTACAAGGGTAAACTGGCATGGGAGAACCCAGGCAGATGAGAAACAAGCAGTACAAAGCAAATACACATCATGTTACAAGGCTGTATGGACAGGTTAAGCCCTACCTGAATGTGGGGCCTGAACCCTTGCTGAAGTTCTGCCACAGCCCAACCAGTGCACCGTGTTGGATCCCTAGCGCTGGGGAGTAAAAAAGTCCTCTTGTGCACTTTAGTGAAACTGCATCTGTAGGACAGGCTGTACTTATTATATGCATGTTGGAAAAATGAGGTAAAGAAAGGGAAAAGCGTATAAACATAAAAAAATGTGTACATTTGTTTTCAACACAGCATGCTACATGTAGCTCTGGACTGCATGACTCCAGGCTCAGTTCAAATCCTGAAATTCCAAGACAGGAGAGTTTCTTTTGAACTCACTAAGAGAGAGAGACTGAATTTTGTGTGCGTTTGAAGTTGATTTCAGATGCGATCCTTGCAATAAAAGCATGTGGTGGACATCTGATTTGTGATGTGCCCAAGGGTACCTCATTCTGTGGCATAAGTTGATAACGGGTCCAGCCAGCAGACACAATGCTTGCTGTTCCTAAATCAGAACACATATGCAGAGATGGGAATGAAGCTTTAGTGAGGAAAAGTCAAACACAGTCTCACGCTTTTCCCATAGGCATGAACAAATCTCTTGATGCCTCTCCCTTTCTAATTTTAGTGATAAAGATGTTGCTTTTGCAGGAATTTATAATTGCTGTTGGTTTCTTCACTTAGAGCTTGCATGGCTTCTTTAAAAAACATTGCAGTTCTGGGGTTCTTTTGCAACATCTTAGGAGGGCACTAAAGCAATATAAAACAGACTAGGCCTGACCCCAGGGAAGTTAAGACATGGGTTCAAAGAGTCTTATTCGCTCATTCTTTCAGCAACCCAAGGACAGCAATCATGTTTTGCACCTGGAGTATTAGTTTGTCCAAGGCGCAAATTGCCCCCAAATTTTGCTTTCTGTTTTCATGCCTTTCTATGGCTCTGAAAGGATCTACAGGGTTTTTTCACAGCTCTTCTCTAAAAAGATGCCTTTGTTTTTCCTGTCACTGCCATAAATTCTTCCCTGTGGGTCCTGGGATAAAGACAAGGATTGTACTTCTGAAAGTGGAACATCTAAATACTTCCCTTACAGCATACCAAGTTAAAGATAACAAGATGTTAATTGCCTATTGCTGTAATATCCTTGTGGAAAAACTGGTGTATTTCTGAAATTTTCTGAAGCATTTTGCAGAAAGTCAGTACAGGTTTAATCCCCTGGTCTGCCCAGGAGGTCAATGTGCCCTTGAGCAGGTTATTTGGTCTCTGGGTAACTCAATTTCTTATAACTGAAATAAGAACACTTCCCAAATCTTTTTTTGTGCTAGGGTAAGAAGTGCATTAAAGACTGTAAAATCCTTGTGGTCTGCATTGGTCAAGCCATATAAGCCATGAAGGCAGATGTTAAAATATCTGAATACACAATCTGGCCAGAGGAGCTTGGGTTCTTCACGAGGTACCGCAGCCCTTGCTTTGCCTGCCTGTGCCAGAATGCTGTACCACCTTGTGTGTCACTGTTAATCAGCATTTCCCTTCTTGAAAGGATTTGTTGGAGGAGCACCGTTTTACTCCACCTCAGACAATGCAGGCTGACTGAAATCTCTGGGAATGCTCATTGCAGACAGTAAGCTTTGAGGTGATGCTAATACCTCGTAAGGGACCCGTTAGCCAGAGGATCCTGCTGGTGCTTGGGTGTTAGCTGAAGATGGTCAGGGCTTCTGTAGCATCCTAGATCAACACATCCATTGTAGTTCTCTGCATACTGTATCTTGCATCAGATCTGTCCTGTTAAATCAATGGAATTATTTAAATAAATTATTTTTATTAATTTATTATATGAGAAATTTTAGAGCAAATTCCTTTGATGTGTGATATCCTAATCACACCCGCAGGGCATTAGCAAGCACAAGGCACATCTGAGTGTCTCTAATTCCCTAGTGGTGTGATTATATCTCATAATATTCACAACCCCCTGGAGCTTCTTTACTGGTATAAATAAATCAATTATTTAAGTCAAATACTTTGATCATTAGAAGCTGCCAGTGTGCAGTGCTTGAATGCCTGAGCTGTGCAATTCGCCAGGAATGATCTCGCTTCTCAAAATGCTGAGCAGCCAAGCTGAGTGCTACCAGCACTTCATTTCAATCTGCTTTATAAATTAGATTAGAAGTCAGTTTCCAATACTTCATCCTGGATAGCAAGGAAGGGAGAACTTTACAGGGGTGGAATTATGAGATATTGCTGCCAACAGATCCTTTTATCATTTAACACTGCTGTCATAGGTTAAATGTGAGCTACTGTTCATATTAACTAATAGCTATTATACTGAAAACTGACACAGGGATTCCAGCTAATGCACCACGAACCTGGTTCACACACACTGCATCATATTAACTATTATTTGCACATATGGATGGAAAGGAGTTTTGAGTCACTTGGGATATATGGCAAATTAGCATTTTATATCATATTAATGAAGTGCTAATTGCTCCTTGCAACCTTTTTTTGTGCAAATTGAATGGGTCCTATTTGCATTGTCATGTAACTGCTGTATTACCTTGCAGCACTTTCATTAGGATGAGGCAGCACAGAGTTCACCAAGGAAAAATATTCATAATTGTGAGATAATTAGTTATGAAACCAATATTGTTTAAAGTAGACCAGAAATACTGCAGTTAACTTTGGGTTAGCTTGGGAATATTTTTATTAATAGGTTTTATAAAATGTCTTTCATTTTGCATATATTAAACTGACATCTTTACAAACAAAGCTTCCTGCTTCAATATTTTATTTTTCCGTTCCTGTTTGTCAGGATGTTTTGCATCTTTTAATGAAACATGAAATATAGCAAAAAATAATAAATAAGGGAGTAATTTATTGCTGGTCATTTGTCTCTAAAATGAATCACAAGTCTGGAGCTACTTGAAATTGCAAAATAAGAAAATATCCCTAAAGATATTGAATTTACAGGTGTCTGTGAGTCTGTTCAAACAGCAGCCAAGTCTGTAAAACAATTTAAGAAATGTTGAGGATGTTACAGTCCTAATAATTTGCAGAATCTTGTTAGCTATCACAAATACAATTCTCTATAAGTGTAAAATATAGTATCCAATATTTTCAGCCAGTAGAGGTATTTTGGGGGAGAAAGACAGGTGGAAAAAATGAGGTAAAAAAAATTGAAAGGTAATTTCATGCTAACTCGGGGATGTTTCCATGATTGTGGAGGAAGCATGATTAATTTCTGAAGCCTCTGTGGGAAAGGCACCCAGACAAAATGACATAAATCTCCATTAGAGGATTTAAATGCTTTTGCCAAGAAAAAAGTGAGCTGAACTTTAGGTAGCACAGCCCTTTGCCAGTCAATTCATCCAGATTTAGGGCCTGCACCTTTTCTTTTTCAATGAAGTATTGGATACGGACAGATTGCAAGTTACAGCCGAAGGCGGTGTGACAGCTTTATTGCTGTTGCATGGGCAACATGTTGTCTTTGATTGGGAAATAGGCTGTGGACTTCCAGAAAGGTATGTACAAAGAAATGCTTTCAGATATTTGTAGGATTAAAGCAAAGGTTGTTAATACTGGTTGGCTTATACTTTCATTCTCTCTCTCTTGGCTGTGTTTGCTATGCACTTTTGTAAATTTGGACCTATGTGTTTATCAAAAAGGGAATCTCATCTTAAGAGGCAACTGAATGAAGAAACTGCATAATACAGTGTGTCAGAGTATGTTCTCAAGAGTCTGCCGGGGAGGAGACTTAGGACTCGCACCTCAAGCAGACATCCTGAGCACAGAAATAATTGCACAGGACCTTGTCTCAGGCAGGCATGAAGCAATGCAGCAAGGATAGACCTTCTCGCTGACCTAGGCTTAAGACTGTTTCCAAACAAGCAGAAGCAGCTCAGTATATTTTTCAGACCTGAAGTCTGAACAGGGACATTTATTTGCAAATTGCTTTGTTTTGCCCTGTATATGATCCTGGCTTACCTGATGTAAAAAATGTGGATCATCTGGATTTCAGTTCTATTCTGCCCACTCAAGGACCAAACCAGAAATACTTGATTATAGTACTACTTGCATCCAATTTGTACAACCAAAGGAACTGTATAATTGAGCACAACAAAACTGTCTTTATGCCTTTGCAAAATGCTTTCCACCCTGTCTACATAAGGATAGACTTGCTGAAGTCTCTATGGTGAAAAATATTTTCTTTCTCTCTTTTTTCTTTTTTTTTCCCTTGAAAGTACTTTGTAGCTCTTGCTATGGCATTCTGGGAGACTTCAGCAGATGGTTTTGAGAACACAAATATTATTTTATTGGTAAGGTCTGAGTACATCAGCAAAGTCTTACCTGACAGCAATGCACAAGCTTGCTGCCCTGTGTGCGTCAGAGTTGAAGATTTAATGGGCTGGTGAGTTATCACAACAAATGTGGACCCTGTGGGGAATTGTTTACTGTGTGTAAGAAGATGAGGAGCTCCTGGGTGTGGACACGAGAAAAGGGCGATGTGGCAACCTCAAGAATTTTATGGGATTATGTTAAGCAAACAGCTGTGGTAACATAGGAGGTTATCAGGAGCCTGAGGAGATCCAAGAGCAAAGTTCTGGTGGAGAGACAGAGGAATCAGATGCACAAACATTCTTCTCTGTTGACAGGTAGGACTGCACTCATATATTCCTCTGATAGTCCAAACGAGTCTGGGAGAAGAACAGAAAAGGGAACTTTTGGTAAATGAGGAAGGCTGCTTCTTGCTTCACAGGCCACTTCCTGTTAAGTGCTCATCTTTTTCCAGGCACAGCTGGGAGCCTTGCTGAGCTCCCAGAGCTGACACTGGGCTGTGCAGCTGTTCAGCTCTCCTTAGAGTGTAAGCCTAACTTAAGCTCATGGCTACCAAAAGTCAGTAATGTTCAACACAGTATTCGGTGACCTGTGGGAAGTGAATTCAACTTCACTATGACTCCCTGCAGCTCCTTTTCCTGGTTAGAAAAGCACTCCTGATTTCCTCAATTGGCACAGATGTTTTTTTGCTGTGCCTACAGAAGCAAAGGGCTCTGATCATGAAGCAAACCAGCAAGTGTGTGCCAAGGATGGGGAGACTTCAAGTCAGGGTTGGAGACACTTTGTTTCAATGGCATGGAAGAGACCTAATTTCTGCATCTCTTATTTTTCTTAAAAAGGAAAAAAAAAAAGAAAAACAATACTTCCTTCTATGGGCTGATGAGTAAGAAGCCTTTCAGACACCTAAAATGAGTAATGTGAAAAATTAATAGTTCAGAGTCCAAAGCAAAGTTTGTGTGACCTCGGAAAGGGAGGGAGAGGGAGAGAGAGTCTTCAAGGGAATGACAAGAATCTAAAAATATTGATTTCAATTTGCCATGGGAGGGAGCAGGAGAAACAAGCCATTGGAACAAGTTCCTGAAGCTTCCCACTAGCTGGAATGTTGAACAGCAGAATGAAAACAAACATTTCTATAAGGTTTGCCTTCTCAGAAAAGATGAAGTCCAGTCCCTCTTGTCTTGCACTCCGTTACTGGCAGCCTCTGGTCCTGTTTGAAACACCAAAGAAGGCAGAACTTTCAGTGCTGGCAGTTTGTGGAAAAAAAGAAAAAAACTGTGGAGGTTGTTTCACTTTGGGCCGGGATTTCAGGCTGCAGCAGGATCCAGCCTGTACCCTTGTGAAGGGCTGTGCTCAGCCTCTGGGGCTCGAGGAAGAGGAGGGTACAGTCATGCTCCATGCTCATCAGAGCTCTTCTAGGAGTGCCTGCATCAAATAGCCCACTGCCTTTCCCCAATTTCAGAGTCCTCAGCTCAAATTTCATGAGGCATCCTGAGCCCGCATGATTCAATTCTGCATTTTGTATGATTTCAGACCAATCACTGTCTCAGGAATTCTGCTCCTCGGTCAGGAAGTACTGTACACCCTGTCTCAGATGGCTCACCTTTCCCTTGACAGGGAAGAGCACAGCGTGCCCCTGTGTCTCCAACTGGCCAGGCAAGAAGGAAGCTTTGATGTTTGACATTACTTTTTTCCTCTTTAACACAGGTCCAAGCAAAATCACAGTCTCTGTCGCTTCACATTTTTGAGAATAATGCAAGAGCTAAAATAAGATCATAATTTGAAATTTGAAAATGGAAATGGCTTAAAATCAATGTGTCTGAAGGTGACTGGGCTATTATCATGAGATGAACTTTCTTGTGACCTATATGCATGCAAAGATTGACACCCATACAGGATCAAAGGAGCTTATGAAAGGCTACAGTACATGAGAGGAAATTGAAAATGTGTAGGTTGTCGATCTCAAGAGTGGCTTTTATTAGTTATTGTACATAATAAGTATTGTGTCAGAAATGAAAGGGATTAACTCTCACCCAAGGTACTGCACCTGAGCAAATATTGTCTTGCCTGGGTGAAATTTGTGCCAACACAAAGAAGACTTGGTATGAGGCTATGTACTGCTTAAGTCTCACTTAAGTCTTCAAAATGAGGATTACGCAGGGTTTTAGTGGTACGAAAATATAAGGACAAATTTCAGCCCTTATATTGCTACAGTGTGAGTCCCCAGGGCTTCTGGAGTAATGTCGAGTCTCACCAGGAGACATCAAGAAAGTGCTTTCTCTGCAGACTGACCACTTTCCAGATTTGGGAGGTTTTCATGTCACTGAACTGAAGCTCTGAAAGGCTGCTAGAGAGAAACTAAATGGATAAGTGAGTTTTAATGCCTGAATGTTTTATTCTCTGCTGTGTTTTCCAATGGCTCAAATGCTTTGGTCTGTGTGAGCAAGCAGAAGAATATTTTGCTGAGGTCTGTAGGTTTTTCTGTGAAACACTGTAAATTTTGGAACGGCAGTTGCCAGTTTGTTGTTGGAAGTATGAATAGAAAACTCAAATTTTCGGAATGAAAGTAACAAATATTTTCAGGCCAGAGGAAGAAAATTCCAAATCTGGAGAACTAGGGAAATATTTTTCATGCTGAATCTTTCTGTCTAGATCTGCTTCCAGCAGATGATACTCACCTTTCAATCGCACTCTTGCATCTGTGCCCAGTTTGCACACCCCTTGCTTAATATTTTCCTGTTTGTGGAAGAAAGGTGAAATGGTTTCACAAGAGCACAGACCATTTACTTGACATCCATTCCCATATTTAATTGCTTGTCTTCAGTGATAAGGCGTGCCTATGTAAGCTGGACTGTAACCACCAGAACAGAAAGGAGCAGGATATAATCTTGTATACACAGTATTTTCAGAAAAACATTTCCTAGGGTGGGTTTAAAAAAAATTGTTGTATTGTATTGTATTGTATTGTATTTATTTATTTTATTTTATTTTATTTTATTTTAATTTCCATATTTATTATGTCTGCCCTTTTTCCAGCCACAACATAGGCTAAGAGGAAAAGAAATGGGGAACCTCATGGTGTCTTTCTGCAAAGCTGCCCCTCCTGTGTATTAACCTGTTTCCAGGTATATTTTGTAGCGATGTCTCTATTTTTTCCATATATGTTCCAAGACATGGAGATCACTGATGGGGTGTGAGAGACTTTGGAGCACTGTCATATGAAATGGTTCTTTCTGAGAAGACGTTTGAAGCTGCACTGACAAAGCAGTGTTTTTGAGGGGCTTGTGTCACCTGCTGCCCTAATTATAGCTTACACATCGTGAGAATGCATCCCTTCCCTACCAAGCTGAGCCCTGAGCCCTTGCTGTACTGGCCTACTAGAGCTGCTGGTTAGTCTAAAGGATCATTTTACAAAGTTTTGGGGTTTTCCACCTTTTTTTTCTTAAATCGTTTGCAACCCAAATATATTCTGATTTGATTTTATTAGATTAATTTATTCTGTTTCTCTATTAGTTTGATCTTCCAGTGCTGATAATTGTAAGCACTGTGTTTTTATATCTTCTTTATATCTGGTGTAGTGGTTGTGTTCTGAGCTGAAGGTGATTAGTGATCTGAGGAATCCAGGCCAATGCTGGTTTAGGTAAAATGATCACACATGAATAGTTCTGCTCTGCATGCCAGGAGCCCTACAATGCCTCTCTGGCATTTGAGGAGGCCATAAAGTGGTGAGGGGCTCCTCTGTCCTGCATCTAATACTTGCCCAGAGTAAGAACACTGGAAAGCAGATCATTGTCCTCACAGAGTCCCTGTGAGGTTGGCAGTAGTGCTGTCACCATTTTGCAGATGAGGAAATTTTCAAGTGACATAACCAGCATTCCTCTAATATACATTAGATAGTGATCTATAGAAGCACGAATTCTGTGTTGTAATACCTTTTACCTCTTCCCCAACTTTAGCAGAAGACTTTGTATTCTTCCTGATTTCTGTCTTAGTCAGAATTGTTCTGTCACCTGCTCCAAATTAATTTCTGTAACTCTCTCTGATTTCCCAAATAAAAATATTGCATTGCATTTGTGTCATTTTTACAATGTACATGGAGGTGAAGAAAAATGTCAGAGGAGTCAGATCACGGATGTTGAAATTTGCATCTCCATTGCCGTGATCGAGCTGTGAGTAAGCACAGAGCAAGCAAGAACCTTTCTGCTTGGTGAATTTCTAAGGAGTATTTCCTTTCCATGGTCAACAAAACATTTTGGAAAGCAGGATGATTTTCCCTTGGTATGTTTTTAATACATCAAGGCAAAAGTAAGGAAATATCAATTTCTTTAGGGGGGAAAATGCACTTTGTGTTTTGGTTTAACCAATTTGGTCCCACATTGAAGAGAAAGAGAAGGGAAGAGTGGGAGAAGAAAAGGGGAGACAGAGAAGTCAGAAGCTTTTCTGTCGTACTGATTTCTAGAAAAACATCACTAGTGAGCTTATTAGTATGGCATTTTCAGTGGAAATACAGTATTTCTGCTGGACAAAATGCAAGAATGTTTTATCTCATGGAATTTCCCACTCAGGAATGGAACAATTCTTCATACTGCTACGGCTGCCTCAGCTCCTAATATGGATTTAGCAAGTAGCTTAAAAATACCCATCAGGACCCAAAGATGCAGTTGCTATGCCAGGTTTTCAAAACCTTAAAGAAGTGTACAAAAAAAAGTCAGGAAAAACATTTGCAGTAAAAATGGTTGATTGCAAAATCGGACAGATCCTGCATTTTGCCATTTACTAGCCATTTGTTTTGATTTCTGCCACAGCAGGTTCTGCCTTGAATACACTATAAAATTTGTTTTTGTTTTGTTTTATGTGCATTGAGCCCAAGCAAAAGCCTTCTGTGATAATGTCAGTGCCATTTTGCTCTTAGAGATTGTAGCTTTCAGCTTGATGCTTTCTTGTAACAACACTGCTCTTGTTCATCCTTGTTTTGATGTTCTTTTGATGTAAAATGTGTTTTCTGAATGAATGGGTTTGCTCCTTGTTTATAATTCAAATTGCTGAAGCCTATTTTCACTGGATTTTTAATTATATAGCATTTAAATCCAGAGTTCATTATCTTTGAGAAGAATCCTCAGAAGGCTGTTAAATACTGGGATACCACTTTTTGTTCAAGAAGTCTCTGAGTCACAAAGTGCTGCAAGAGACAAAGCGCTGGAGTATCACTGCATGCTTACAGTGATACCAGACTATTTCCTAAGTCTGTGTAATTGTTTAGTGATTGAGGCGTGATGGATATGTGGTCTCACCTGGTACAGCTCCTTTATATCCCTATACACACAAAATGTGTGTATGTCTTCATTCCTCATGTCTTTTTTGGATCTCTCTTTTCTGCGTTTCTTATTATATGACTGGAAGTCACTTACAAAAAGGTAAAGATGCTTTAGGGTAATATCCTAGCTGCAGTGCCAGGCTGTGGCTGTGTCAGTGTGCTGGGCAGGGCCAGGAGCAGCGGCGTTGGTGACCTGTGGAGTTTGGATGTTCGCACACTCTGGGGCATGGCTGTGCCCGCGCCAGCCCGCGCTCTCTGCAGTTGGGTCTGGAGATGGGTCAGGGCAGCAGCGTGAGCCTCGGACTGTTCCAGCAGGCAGATACGGATGAGAACTCCTCTTTGGGGAGTGAGCAGAAGGACAGAGTTTAGCCATATGGACATGGACTGTGCCATAAAACTTGTGCTCAGGGGCAGGGAATTGGCCCTGAATTGCTGTATTTTCTATTCCAAGGCAGGCCTGTTGATTTCTGTGCTGCAGTGCCAGGCCCTAAGACAGAATGCATTTACAGCTCTCTGTATACAGGACGTAATTTTAATGCTTGGCTCCTGCTGCAAAAAATGTCACAGTGAACTTCAAGAGGATTGTTTATGTCCCCAGAACCTTAAGCTGGAATAATGACTCTTAATTTATTTATGCATATTTTGACAGCTTGTTATGTTTTATTCTGTAAAGCTAAATGTGGTCTCAACACCTTGGAGTTATTGCTACCAAGTAATGATGCCAGGGAGAGATATGGATTTTAGTTTCTGAGCAGGGAAGAACTTTTCCATTCTGCAAGGATTTAAAATTACTGTCCTTGCGTCTGCCTGTGTTTTTGAGAACGTAGGGTGAAACTGTGGGGTGATGTGTCCGAGCTGCATAACTGAGTGGGAACAGATCGACTCTACATCAACACTGAATGCTTGAATAACCCAGAAACCAATGACCTTAGCGTGGGAGCTGTCACACATCTCAGACAAGAGATGGGGAGCTCTGTCCTAGAGTAGAGACCTGTAAATGTTTGCTTGCTCTGTAATGTGACTCTGTTTTAGATCTGCTGAATGATACAGATTGGGAACCCCCTTAAGAGAGACTTGGTCTCTTTCTCTGTGGAGGTCTGAAAACAGACCCCTTCTGATCTGAAAGGGTTGTATAATTTCTGGATAACATTTATATACCCATAATATTTCCAGTGTCTAATACAATGCTTTAAGTTTGATAATATATTGACAGCTAATCAAGGTGTTCATAGGAGCATTGAATAGTTTTGTAAATGAGCAGAATATGATATTAGTGATAGAAGGCAGTTTAGATGAGGAATTTAAATGAAAGCAAAAGAAAAAAACTGTAAAACCAGAACACTGGTCACTGGATTCTGTATGATTTTGAGTTACTTTTCCTGTTATCTACAGCAATATCTATACTATTAAAGAAAACTCTGAGGAAACATCCCCAAGTACCACATTGTCTACAATTAAGTGTTAGAAGAGTCCCTGGCAGGCTTCAGACCTGAACCAACTAGATTTATCTCAAATAATTTACAGGCACCATTCAGGGATGAGCTCCAGCCGAGGACCCAATCTTAATAGGTACCTGGCCATCTTGTTTTGGAGGTAAAGAGGGTTAAATAATATGAATAGGAAACATTTGCAGACAGTAGCTGTAATCCCAAAGAACGGTCCCAGGCTTGTTCAATTGTCTAGTGCAGCTATAGCTAATGGAAGCTTACTTCTATAAATATACATTGGGAAGCCATGTGGAAATGGGGAAGGGGAGAAAGGGTATGTTTAACCTAATCCAAGATATATGGGGATGACAGAAATCACATTAACACAGACTCTTAATTCCTTCCTGAATATCTTCTATTGGCTCTTAAAAGTAGTAGCACAAGAAAAATAACATTCATGACGGGCCAGTGTGGATCCCTGGAGTCTCAGTAGGGACTGCTGAGAGACAAAGCTGTAAATATGTCATGATGGGCTGAAAAGGAAAAGGTACCACTCTAGGGGGGAACTCAAAGTGTAAGTGTTGGCTCATGTTCACTAACCTGGGCGGCAGAACACACTGATCATTGCCTTTGGGCTTTAGCCTGTGTTTAAATGAATTTTTTTTAATACTCTCTCTTAATGGACTACTCCAACAGCACAGTTTCCATGGCCAAGTTTATTTATAGTCCACATGGAGAGCATTAATAGTTACTGCTTCAGAAACAATAGGAGGATGTTACTCTGCCGCTGATACAGATGCACTGATGAGAATGATTCTATTCCCATTCAGTTACTAACTCCTTAATCAAAGCTTTGACTAGGTTTATTATTCAAGAGAAGGAGCTGTGGCCACACTAGGATTCATATGCAAAGTCATTCACCATCAAATTCTATTGGTAGAAGTTTGGTTTTCTCAGTCCTGTCCTGATGGAATGATCAAAGTCAACCTGACAACTCACCATCTTCGCAGTCCAAGGAAGGAGATCGGCTTGAACATGGAAAGTGAGCTGAATTCCCACTTCCTTTGGGTTGGCATTTCATATCAGGGTTTGATTCTCATATTGTGTATATCTCACAGGGATGTAGGGTTTATCAGGATGGCACTCGCATATAGTTCTGTGATCACTGTGACAGCTCCCTGGTCTCTAAAGTAATTTCCTTGAA
The DNA here is from genome assembly GCA_036630365.1 of Acanthiza pusilla. Taxonomy (NCBI): domain Eukaryota; kingdom Metazoa; phylum Chordata; class Aves; order Passeriformes; family Acanthizidae; genus Acanthiza; species Acanthiza pusilla. The sequence goes on from JAXCHO010000036.1 coordinate 7,485,313, forward strand.
AAATAATGTGGAAATTGTGAGTGTTAGTCAATGATTTTTAAGTAATCAAATGCAGCTGATAAGATAGATATACAAGAACTTGGGCCAAATCTTGGCTATAACCTTATGTCTGAGCTGTGTAGAGTATGGCATACTTCACTATCCTTTTTGTGAGAAGGTAGAAATTGGTTCTGTTTCCTGAAACTGCTGCCATTCTTGTTGTCAGCAGAGGCAGAACTTGAAGACCATTGAAGAAATGAGCCAATGGGAGTCTGATGTAAGTTAAGTTTTACCATCAGTGAAGTCTGCTGTTGTCAACCGCAGGCATTTTTCACTGTGGTATTTTAGCCTTGGCTTCTAGGCCTAGCCTGAAGGGTCTGGTTTCTTTTCAGAAGTGGCAGGTCCTGACACATAGTGAAGAATTCACAGCCTACCTCTTTTTAGGGCCTTGCCTTGGAGTCTGTTTCATCTGGCAAAATACACATAGTTTATCTCTGTCCTGTCCCTCTTTTCAGACAGGAGACACTGGCAACAAGGAGTAGCTGATGGAGTTCCTGACAGCAGGTGTTCCTTTTGATTTGGCTGCTATAGGGTTTTTTGATATACTAGCATGATTTTTTTTTCTTGTCTGTGAATTTATGTGAAAATGAGTTACGGAGCTGAGGCCTGGACTGCATTAGGAAGTTGCTGTTCTTTAAATTAATTCTCTATACAGTCAAATGGGACATTTGGATGTTTGGAAAGGCCAGCCACCAAATGATTTCCAGTTTGGAAAGGAGGGGAGTGGACAGGAGCTCCCATCTTCATGCTCCTGCTCCAGAGAAATTGACCCTGCAAGACAAGGGGGTGGTTGGTTTCCTGGCAGATAAGCAAATACATTGTGGCAAACTTGAAAGCTCATCTTCTTTTCTAACTTTTCCATTAATTTTGTAGGTAGACAGGTATGAATAGGCTGCTTTCTAGATACCCTGGCCTCCAGCCTACCAAATTGTGTACCTGGGTATACTGAGCTATAGCCCACAATAACTTTTAACATTTTGCAGTGTATGGACAAATGGAGGAAGGAGATTGTGACTTTATATGACTTTTATAAGGAGTTGGCACAAGGTTATATAGTTTAATTTGGGCTATATTTTGCTTGCTTTTGCACATATGGAATAGCATCTTTCTCTGCAATAATCTTACCTATATAATGCTGTCAGAATCTGTCTTACCAGCTGGAGTGAGCTATTTCACACTGTATCTGATATTGTTTCCTTTTTGTCTGTTGGAGCTCTGCTGTATACCCTGATATCCCATGGCTCCCCTTTTGGAGCCCTGTTCACACATCTTGATTCCATCTGTACTCTTGAAGAGGCCAGTTAGGTGGAAGATGTATCTGTCAAACACATGTACATTCTGGACAGCAGCCCTTTACGGGTCACGCCTTGAAACATCGCTAATTTGATTTCAAAGAGAGCTATTACAAAATGCCTTTTGTGCTGTTAGGCCTCAGGAGAAGGATCCCAGTTGGGCTCAGTGAAATGCTGCAACTGCTATAGCCACGGAGCTCCTTGTTGGAACAGATATAAGAATCAGTCATGTCTTTGTATTGGAGCGCTGCACCTCTTCAGGAGGAGTCCCCTGATGTGAGAGGGGGATGGCTGAATGTGTGTTAAAAGTCCAGGGGACAGATTCTTAGTGATCCACAGCATCCATCAGACGCTGTCCAAAGCTGTTGAACAACCTCAGGAAATGAGTGGAAATCTGACTCTTGTTTGACTATCCTGAGTCCTGAGAATGGCGCAGTGGGTGCAGAGGGTTGACGTACACATCTGTGCACTCCCTGGCAGTGCTTTGAAGATCTGTGTTGTAGCCTGTGGCTTTTTATGATGCAGTCATGTGCATTTTTAAGACTTAGAATTAGACACCTTTGTGCTTGAAGTTAAGCATGACTGTGACTCATTCAGCTGTCACTCTTACAGGCTTGGTGTGAGAACCATATGGAAGAGAAGAAGTGTCCTAGACCCAAGTTTATGGATTGCAAGACAGGAGGCCAAACACTGAAACAGCATCTAACAAAAGTGAGTACTTGGTCAAAGTTTCCTCTTCTATTTGGTCAAATTTCCAACATAAATTAAACAATTGTCTCAAAGTACTGGCTTTTCCCATTGGTGAGCTGTGAATCTTCCCCCACAGCTCACTCACTGTTTTCAGTTAGTTACAGTCACTCATAGGCTGCACAGTCTCTGAGCACATTAGAGCCATAGTAGTAGCCTGTCTGGCATTTGTAAACAGGCAACACTTGGGACTTTGTAATACTCTAACTCAGTGCAGTAGTGTGCCAAAATAAAGGTCATTTCAATTTCATATTATGTCACGCAGTTTTGAAGTGACATGTGTTTAATGATTTTTCTCCAGTAAATGAACGATAGCAAGTATTAAACTAATATGCTTTGATGACATGCCCACAAAAAAGGCAAAATCTTTTCAAAAACATTAAACTAATATTTTACCAGAAAAACACCCCACAACCCATAACAAAGATTCAAACTCCTACCCAGAGCTTCTGCAATGAAGAAAATCAGACTTCTTGGCCCTTTCCAGATGACAGTTTGCAGAAGTTTCACTGTAATTATGTGTGTCTATCACTACAGAGAGTGAGACTGGTCTTCTGATAGAGACAGAAGAGCATGAAGGGTGCAAGCTGAGATTGTCACAGAAACTGTACCACAAACCTCATAACAGGACCACTAAAGGAGTGAAAAACTGGTCCTTATGTGTATGAAGCCTATAATTGTGCATAGACATGTTTAAAGTCTTCTCATTTAGCAAAGCCTTCTTGTCTTCCAACTCTGCCTAGTACTCCAGGCAGTTTTTCTCTGCCATTTTTCTATCAGGCTATGGGCTCAAGCAGGCACAAACTGGAGCACAGGAAGTGCTGTTGGAACATCACGAAACATTTTCATGGTGAGTGTGGTCATTCACAGGTTGCCCAGGAAGGCTGTGAAGTCTCCATCCTTGGAGGTATTCAAAAGCCATTTGGGTGTGGTCCTGGGCAGCTTGCTTCAGGTAGCCCTTCTTGAGCAAGGTGGTTGGATCAGATGACCCCCAGAGGTTCCTTTCAATGCCAGCCATTCTATGACTGATTCTGTGGCTGCTTGATCAGGGCTGCTGGCATCTTGTTATTCAGAGGCTTAAAGGCATTGAACAAAACCTGTTACCCAGTCTTGGTTTTGGGAACGTTGCTTTCAGTGTCAGCAGTTGGTTGTGTGCCACATTTAAGACACTAACAGTTCCTTCAGTACAGAATAGGAGAGAGAACAGTTTTGACTCCTGGTGGTGTAGCTTTGGAGTGTGCAGGAGGAACTGTTGTATTGAGGCTGCCTCTCCTCGGAGGAAGTGTGAAGATTCCAGGGGGTAGGATGAACACTAGTAAATGTCTGGTAGTGTGAACACTGGGGATGTACACCTTACAGCAGTTTGTAACAAAGCCTATATCACCTGGTGCTTGCAAAAATTAGTTCTTAATATTCTGTGTTATGTTTAGTAGTCAGAGAACGAACTGTCTCTTGAGCTGATCACACTCCAAGTTGTGTCTTCTGTTTGGTCACTACTCCCATTGAAATAAAACTGATGGTAAACTGTAGACCGAGAAGTCAATATTGAATAAAAATAAATTACCTGTCCCCTTGCACCTTGTCTGACCTCACTGAGCAATAGGAACAGGAAGAGATCAGGCAAAATTTGGTATTAGGCTGCAATCTTATAATGAAGCAGCTAAAGTAATCCAAATTAATTTCCTTTGGAGACATTTTTCTGAACGGCACTTTAGGTACTCAAACTGCAAAACCTCTGCAATGTTGCATACAGATGATAAACTTTCCTGTGTTGCTCAACTGATCAATTGCTTTTTTGGGTCAGTGGTTATATGGCATTATTTAACAGAGGACAGCTAAATCCACATAAATAATAATTAAAAAAAGCAGAAAGAGATTGTGTACTTGCTGTCTTAAGTACACTGATCCAAGGATGAAATTTAATAATACAGCCATTCCTTACCACTCTCAATTGTTCTTACAACATGTCCTAAAATGTTTTACTATAGACATGACATAGACATGACAAATATAATATGATATTAATATTTTTCCAGTGCATGGGCATGAGTACTTGCGTGAGCTTCAATTATGATAATATTTGGCTTAAAAACTATTTTAATAAATTTTGAATTGTTTCTAGTGATATCAAATTCAATGCCAGAAGATAAATAAAATGGTTTCAGGAATACTTTTGATGCTGTGCTTAATGTATTCATAGTAATAGGAAACCAAAGTTGTTATCTTTTGGATGCATGTGCCATGCAACTGAGAAATATCTTAAGACAATGAAATACTATGAATTTGTTACTTTTTGGCTGATACAATCCCAGCAAAGTTGGTAGAAGTCCTCTTTTGAGCAGAGATTGCAGGATAACACTGCACTTCTCTTCCTTTGCTGTGATTTCTGCATAGGTGCACACCCATTGTGTCACTGGTTTTGATTGTCTCTGTTGTCTGTCAGGGTCAGTTAGTCTGCAGATCCCCTTTTCCACTCCAGGTGCTGTCACAGTGCCTCTGTGCTGGGTCCTGCGGCTGCTCAGCCCTGGCACTGGCACTGACGCACTCGGATGAGGGGCTGGGACACATGGAATAGTGCAAGGGCTGATGCCAGGGATGTCAGAGCCAGGAACCAGCCTGGCATTATGGGCTCAGGGGAACGCCCCCCCGGGACTGCAGCTGTGCTGCGGGACTGCAGACAGGTTGGATTGCACTACAGTAATGCTTAAAGGCTGGCCGTGCTGTCAGAGCATCATGTCTCATGTTTCACAAGAGAATTGTATGCAGTCTTCGGGCCTTTCATGTCTTGTGTTTTATCCCAAGACCCATCTCCTTTTGAAAAGACATAAGAAAGGGTCTAATATGTATGTGGGCAGGATTTTGTTCCTAGTAGGAGAAAGATTTTTTAAACCTTGCATGCAAACTGTTGGAAAGAGAGAGAGAGCACATTGTTACATAAACTTAAAGCATGAGAAATGTGAATAAGCTCTGTAAATTATGCATTTGCTTGAATGATCACAATCAAACAATGCATCTTAGTTTTCTTTCCTTTAGAATAATCTTGCACTCCTAGAAAAAAAAATAATGACACCATGAAAACAGTCTCCAGACTTTGTTGTTGAAGTTTAAGGCTTTAATGAGAATATGTACAAACAGTTACTGTCATAAAATCAAGGCCATTGCTTCCATAATAACCATAGATTTGCCAAAAATGTAGAGATCCTTTATCTACACTAATGGTTTAAAAGTCCAGTGGTGAGGAATTCTCTTAATTATTTTCCTGTAAAAAGATGAGTCACTGTCCAAAAAAAGGTGTAAATTCTCTCTGTTTTTACTTTTGATTTATGCTGTTACATAGAACTACTACTGAGTTGGCACTTTATTTTAAAAATTAATTTTTTTTTTGGAGGGGACTTCCCAAATTTTCTAGCTTGTATTAAATCTCTGTTGTCCTCTGCGTGCATTCTCTCCTCATTAGTGGTTCTTTTAAATTCCAAGATGCTATGTGCTGCCCCTGGCAGAAATGTGTATCTCCCAGTGGAACCTCCCATGCTGGTCAGTTTTGAGAAAAGGCGGTGCACAATCCTTCTGTCTTGATCTGCATGTAATGATGGGAGCAGTTGTGGCATTGTGATACATAACTAAGAAAATAATTCAGGTGGTATTGGAGTGCTGGAGGTGTTTTTGTTATACAGAATTGGTTCCAGTACGTTATAAGAGGAAGAGGCTCTTTTTAGTATTCAAGGAGGGATGACAGATTGGAAGTTATGTTTGGGATGGGCTCTTGTTGCTACTGAAAATAACTGTGAAGTCTCCAGGGAGTCTATTCAACTCTGCCATATCTATGTTAAAAGGAAAACACGTCAATTGTACTGAAGAACTTGGATAAGTTTCACAAAACCACTTCAGTGTGACTTAGTTTTTTATCAGTTTTAAAGAGTGATGTACCTTTTTCAGACAGGATAAGGATATGAAAAGTAAATAAACCATTCCTGTATCCAGGATGAAGGAAAAGAAGTGGATTAGGAGGAGCATAGAAAAATATACTGTAAATATAAGTTTTGCTGCCTGCAATGGCTTCAGTGCTGGTTTTGGGGACCAGCTTTCTGCTGTCCTGCTCTGTGGGCTGCAAAGTGGCTGTAAAAGTCTGCTCAGAGTGACCATGTTTCACAGTCTTTGCACAGATTTAGATACCTATTATGTGAGACAGCAAAGACTCAGACCCAGGTATGGGTTATATACAAGTACTCAGTAGGCTCCATTCCAGCTGCAGGAAGTTTCCCTGCTCAGGGCAAATGATCCTCAGCCCACTCAGCAGCTGCTCCACTTAATTGTTCCATACTTTTCTTGGCCAAAATATTTTTCCTTGTGTCTGAAACAGCACCTTTAAGATTTACCAATGAAAGTTATTTTTAAGATGCTTTTTTTGCCCTTGACAGAAAAACTCTCTTTTGGAAGATATTGTGTCACAAAATGGGAGCTGTGGTTCAGGCTTGGTCATGCTGCTCCTAAATTTTCTCCGCATGACTGCATTGTAGCTTGAATTGATCATGGCAAGTAAACTGAAGCTGTTAGTTCATTTAATTGTCAGTTCTGTGTCTGTGCAGTAAGTCAGTCAATGATTCTTCCGAAATTACTCCTGCTACATCACATAGCTGCTCACGTGGCCATTGGATGTGTATTGATGGGGCTAATGGAGTCACTGAGCCAAGCTCACATCCAGCAATGTCACAGCTCTCCAGATATTGGCTGTGATGGTGATTTGTTCTGCAGAGTGTCCTGAAAGCCCAGGCAGTATCAGAATCCAATGTACTGGTTTGGATGACAATAGCCGCAAGGCTGAGGAGGCTACGTGGAACTTGAGAGAAGACAGTAAACAACAAAAACAGTGGTGTGGAAGGTGATACAGGATGCACAGGCTAGCTTTACAGTCATTTAGATGCAGCATTACAGCATTCACCTTAAAGTGTGAATTTAGTTACTTTTTTAAAATATTGAGCTTAACACTAATATTTTAGATAATAAGAACTTTACGATGAACTTTGCTGGGCATTCTGAACCTAGTAAACATAGATGATTTTTTTGCAAAACAGGTGAGAGGGGAGTTTTGATGAATGTTAGAAAGACCAGCAGCAATCTCAGAAGTTAGTCTAGGGAAAATTTAATTTGTCCCAAGTGCAGCAATGGACGTGTTACACATCTGAAAACATCTCGTAGCAAACAACTGTTAGGTCACTAGTTCACCTCACCCTGAAGATAGGATTTCTCTTAGCTGTATTCTGTCTTGATATGTTTTCATGTGATTTTGAAAGCTAATATTAATTTAACTCTCTTTTACCTCTTTTCCATCTGTGATGCTCTTGTTAATAATCTCTGCCTCTTGGATGTTTTGCAGCATTTGCAGACTCACCACTTCTGATCACTGACTGCCTTGGTTATATCTGAAGTATTGATGTAGAGACGAAAACCTGTGTGTGCCACTAGTGACCCTTCTCTGCCTCCTTTGCATCTAAAGAAAATTGTCTTTTTTTAAGAGCTTTTTTTTTTCTTCCAAGATTGCTCTCTCTTTGCCAATCACTTTCCTTAAAAATGTCTTTAAGACTTATCCTGGGGGTCATAATGATCATCTTCATCAAAGAACCAGAAAGCAGAGCAACCTGTAGCATCAGAGAATTGTTCCTCACAGGTACAGCTGGATAAGATGGGATTCATGCAACATTTTAGAATAAATAATTTCTTTTAGAGCAGAGATATTTGGTTGCTGTTTACATTGATAATAATTCCATTATTCTAAGAATTCTTCTAGAAAACAGGATTCTGTGATAACTGAAAACTTCATATTTCTGGGGGGGAGGTCAGTGATGATAGTTAGTGTTTTACAAATGATCTGGGAAAATGGTAAGTAATTTGCAACCACCTGGCATGGTGTGAACCCGCCAGAGAAATATGCCTGGGGTGTATTAGGGAGAAATTATACACCTGCTTATTTTTTATGCTGAGATCAGCTGTGGGGCCTTGACCAAGATTAGTTCTTTCTCAGAATGAAAAAGATAAAAAAAGGTGAGTTCCATTGGGCAGTGCTGGAGCAGTACTTAGCTACTGAAGGTGCTCTAAACCTATGGAAATGTTGGGAGTAAGTTTCATTTCCCTGCTGCTTCCTATGCTGAAACAAGACCGTTATAGGACCAATGGAGTGTATCCGTGGGAACGTAGAACTCAACTTTAAAAAGCTCTTAAGAAAGCAACTGTTTTTTTTTTTTCTTTTAAAGTAATTTTGTAAGTAGTATTTGCAGAATTTAACAAATGGTCTAAAAATGATAATTCATTAATGAACCTAAAGAAAGATAAGTATGTTATGGTACCTAAAAAGGAGGTTACTTTAATTAGTAAATCTGGCTCACCCAAATCAGGATTATTTTGTAAGAAAAAGGATTGATAATATGAATAAGTATTTTCAGGATCAGATTGCACTCTGCATTGGAAATTTCTTACAGTTAATGGTTCCTCCAGCTAGTAATTTACTGCCAGGAAAGCCCTCTTTATTGATTATTATTGTATATTAATGGATCCATCAGATATTTATTTGGCAAGTTTCTTGGTTAAATTTTCTTTATTGATTTCTCCCAGGGGTAAATGAGCTGCAGAAGTGGAAATAGGAAGTCCTCTTCTGCTGGGACTGGATATTTAAATCTATTTTCAAAATATCAGCTCTATTACAGGAGCATTTGGAACAGACATTTGGATCCCAATAATATAGTGGATTGCAAGACTTTTTATTATATAAGGATTAACTCAGGAAACAGATGGATGGACTATGTCAAGCATCCTAGCATGTAGGGAATCACAGGAGGGCAAATTTCTAGCAAAATTCTAGATACCTGTCTTCAGAAATGTCTGTGAAGAAATCAAAGCTGTGTATGCAAATCAAATGGCACGTTTTCAGCTACTGCTGTTGTGTGTGCAAATGGAAGTTTAGGAGGCATAAGTTTAGTCATTTCCTTTAAATTGATTGTGCCAATATCTGAGAGGTGATTGGATGAATTTATCAGTGTTCCAGATATAGCTTGTAACTGCTGCTTCACATTATAAACAAAGCCATTAACTGAAACATATCTGAACATTTACTGAAATGAGTTTCATTCATTGAAGACATTGGGGCACATTTAATGCCTTTTTGCTTTATGTAAAGACAACAATAAATCTTTCACATTTGCTAATATTTAATTCAAGCTTCAAAGTTAACTCAAATGATTACTTTGATGGAAAAGAGAGTTTTATGCACTCAACTAAACCCTCTTTTTTTACATAAACATTTTTAATGGTAGTTTTATTTTTGATAGGATCTTGTATAAAGACATTGCCTTCAGGAAGAAACACTGGAATTTTATGATTGATTTTAACAAATGTATAAGGATACGTTATGCGTCATGACTATGCAGCCTCACATGCAGTTGGATCAAATGGACTTGCAACAATGATGGACCAAACCTGCATTAAAATTCTTTAATATTTCAGTGGACATGATTGCATGTGAAACTACTTCAGAATGAAGCTCATGATCCTGGATCTCTTTTCTGAATATATGTATGAAGATGCTTCATAAAACAAATCATGATAGAGGACTTGTTACAGTGCATGGAATTACATACCTTGCGGGGTTACTTTTGCGGCAGCACAAGGCTACACAGCAAGATGTAATTTCAGCTTATGCATGGGTGCTGGGATTTGCATGAATTTACTGCAGTCAAGTCTGATGGTAAAACTAACCTCTGGATCAAACAATAATTGCAATGAGGGGGAGGTTCATGCAGTGTTTTTGCTACCTCGTCCTGCAACAAGATAAAATATCAAATAGACAATATTTGCAGAGTTACAATCACTTCTCACTGCTCTATCGTATTTTGATTATAAATCTAAGAAATTTAAACTTGAAGTAACAAATTTTGGCATTAAAAACTTGGTGCTTCCTTCTCAGTAATCGATCCAGAATAAAGTACAGTTTTGAGCTGCTAGAGAATTAAAGCAGTTGTTCAGAATATGTGAATTCACTAACTTCCATTTTGGAAGCATTTGTTGGAATCACTGTTTTTTACACAATCACTTGCTATATAAAGCCAAAATGGGTTCCAAAAATTAGGCTAGTTGTTACCTAGCAAGAATTGTTACAACTGATTATCTTTATGGTCACACTATGAACTTCGGTATCCTACTTTTCATACGAGTACTTTTATATGACTTTTCAGACAATGGGCACAATAATTCATGGCTTGCTGCCTTAATTTGAAAGTTAATTTGGACGAAAATAAGGTTTGCATTTAAAGTGCAAAAGCTCTTCCCGCATAAGTGCATGCGTGGACAGTTCTAATTGAGGAATCAGAATGTCTTCTGGTTTCACTTAATCTACTTTGAAAATAGTAGCATTTAGCTTAATCCTTTATTGAAGTGGAACAGGTCTACTTATTCCAGTCCACCTGTGAGTTATGTTGGAAAGGGAGTAGCTTTTCTGAATAACTACTATAAATTTAAGAAATATTTTTGCAACTATATAGGTCTGAGCCTGATCTCAGCACACACTGATGTGCACTGCAGCCTTTCAGATCTCAAGTCTAAATTTTTCAACTCATCAAGTGACAGGCTGCAATTTAAATGCTCAGAAGACTGGGCTCCAAAACAGAATCTAAGTTGTATTGAGTATTTGTGACAGAAATGTAACAGATTTGCGCCTTTTACCAATCTCAAGCTACAATTGGAGCTCTGTTGGTTATGAGTGTAGTAGTAGCAGTATTTAACAAAAAAATGGCAGTGATGATAGTCATTAATTGAACAAATTGAACCATTGATTGTTTTGGTACAGAGGAAATCAAGGCACGTACACAAATCCCATCAATCTCACTTAAATGGTGCTATGACTTAGGAATAATTCCCTGCATCAGGACTTAAGGCTGTCAGCTCTAAGGCGCAAGTCTTGTTATCTCCAAGTGTCTGAACAGTGCTTAACCAACTAGAACTGTTATATGGTTGAGAGCTTCAAATACAATTGCAAAATATTATATAAACATCTTTTTGTCATTTCAATAGATTCTGAGAGTTAAAAATAAAATCCTCGCACTTAGTCTTTTGGGGAACTCAAGTCCCTTCCTTCCTTCCCTTCCTTCCCTTCCTTCCCTTCCTTCCCTTCCTCCCTTCTTCTTATGCAGTTTTTAGAAAGGCTGATGTGCATACCTGGGTTACTCTGAAGGTCAAATTCTCTGCATATTGAACATTTCAAGCTGCTGTCCTGCTTAAGTTCCAAATCATTAGCTTAGCAAATGGGAGCCTAAATATAAGCAAAGTCAATAGGGAAGAAAAAAAATCCACTGCATACTATGCCTAGTGATAGAAAAAGCTACAGAATGCAAACATAAATTTTTAATTCTATGTTCTTTAATTTAAAAAAAAAACCCACACCACCTCCACTCCCCTCCCCCCTGACAAGCTTGCAAAAACTAGGTCTGAATTCCCAGTGGGAATAATGAGCAACAGCAAGAGTGAATGCTGGGAGAGTAGAATGCAATTGTATTAGTCTCCATCACAATGGGAGGTAAACCCAAATCATTTATAAAACGTAAATGCTGGCAGAACACAGGGAGCTCAGAGCACCACACTGCAGGTGTGATTTATGAGGCTGGGGACTGGCTATAAATCAAACCCTTTTGTTTTAAATAGTACTGCTTCAACGCAGGAGATCAGTTTACATGTAGAGGAAATGATGAAAAAAATGCAGTACATTGCATCCCAAGAATATTAGAGAATCAGCTTTACAATGTGACTATCAGGACCACGCTCAGACAATGGGTATCTGATGCGCAATTTAGCGAATGTTCCCACTGCTGAACAGAGTGCCCTAATCTAGCAACTCAGGTTTGTTTCAAATGTATTAATCATGGGATCTATTTTGTGAGACCAGCTGTTAAAATCGTTGCACTTAGGACCAGGAATACATTGGCTATTCCTGCTAACTTGCTAGAGGTGTCCTTTTATGCCACCAAAAGCTCTGCCTGTTTCTGTGTTACCCATATTTTTCCTTAATTCTAAAGGTTGATAGGTCTCATTATTTACTGGCCTTGTCCTGTGGAAATGGGTGAATAAAACAATTAATTCCTAAGGATTCAAATAGAGAGTAGGCATCCTGTGAAGTTCTGCTCAATTACAGGAAAAATCATGTCTGGCAAGGAAAAGTGCTTTTCTCCCTCTATTGGTTATATAATTATCAAATGGAAGAGATTTTAAAGGTAATGAGCAAAGTGATTTCTTCTGCTCTGCTTTCTGTATCTGCCAGGGTTTATCTTGGCTGCATATTTTGCATTCATTTTACATGCATGCCACTAGAGCCTATATGCCTAAAACCACACTGTGTATCCTGCAATGTGGGCCAGAGAAGCACTTTAAAAAGCTGAGAGAATGAAAGGCCTACATAAAGGTAGGCACAGCAGTTATGTAAGTTTTCAAAGGAATTTGTAGTGAAACAAAAGTTGCATGTGTTGCACTTGTGCATATTCTGAGCATTTGATGTGATGGCCTTATCATGGAATTGTAGAATTATCTGGGTTGGAAGTACCTTAAAGATCATCCGGTTCCAACCTGCCTGCCATGGGCAGGGACACTTTTCACTGGACCAGGCTGCTCAGAGCCCCATCCAACCTGATCTGAAATGCTTTCAGAGATGGGGCATCCACAGCTTCCCTGGGCAACCTCTTCCTGTGCCTCACCACCCTCACAGTAAGGAATCTCTTAGGAATCTCTTCCTCATATTTAATCTAAACCTACTTTTTTTTTTTTTTTTCCTTTTCCCCAGTTTGAGGCCATTCCCTTTTATTCTGTCACTACATGTCCTTGTAAAAACTCCCTCTCCATCTTTCCTGCAGGCTCTCTTCAGGTTTTGGAATGTCACAATTAGGCCTAACTGCTGTCTTTTCCAGGCTGAACAAACCCATTTCTCAAAACCTTTCCTTGTAGCAGAGGTGCTCTATCCCTCTAGTCATCTTGATGGCTCTTCTCTGGACTCACTCCACCGGATCAATGTCCTTCTTGTGCAGGGACCCCAGAGCTGCTGCAGCACTGCAGGGGGGGTCTCACCAGAGCAGAGCAGAGGGGCAGAATCCCCTCCCTCACCTGCTGCCCACGGGGCTTTGGAGGCAGCCCAGGACACGTTTAGGTTTCTGGGCTGCAAGGGCACATGGCTGGGTCATGTCCAGCCTCTCACCCACAGCATCCCCAGGTCCTTCTCAGCAGAGCTGCTCTGGATCTTTCCATCCCTCCCAGCCTAGATTGATACCGGGGTTGCCCTGACCCAGGTGCAGCACCTTGCACTTGGTGAAACCTCATGAGATTCACTAATGATTTAGCCATGTGAATACAAGAAGTTGCACTGATAAGCAGAGCATCTTTATGTAAGCAAGGAGTCAAGAGACATCTTCCATTGAAATGCTTTATTACTTTCCAAGAGTCCAAGCTGCACATGCTATGGAAACACATGCGCACAATTTCCAGGATTTTTTGTAGGTTCTGGCATTGATAGGGGCAACATCAGCTATTGCTGGAAGCATTAATATCAATTGATTGTGTGAGGAAAGTATTATTTCACTGAAATAATTGAATTTTTTTCCCCACTTATTATTATAAAAACACATCCAGTGCCATAAATTTATGGGGCACTCTATAAATGTGAAAACATATTCCCTGCTCAGTAGACCTTGCAGCCTAAATTAGGCCAGTATATGAAAAAGATATATTGATGATGAACAGAGAAAAGAAACAAGTGACTAAAATGGCTTTTACTAATTTCTTTCCAGCTGATAATGGGCCAGAATTTTAAAGGTATTTGGCCTTCTGTTTTCCAAAGATTGAAGTCCTTAAGTGTCTTTAAAAATACAGTAATTTTACATATAAAATCTAATGCACCACAAAAAACCACATTATATGGCAGAGGAGCAAAGGTGGCTTTGTGTTTTATGAATCTTTTGTTGTTCTGGACACTGGAGTGAGTTCAGATACACAGCCTTGAAAGGGGCCTGCACCAGTCGTGTAGTCTTCTCAGGCTGCAATGCCATCTGTAATCTTTACAAAACTTTGTTTTATGACTGGATTCCTGTAAACTTTAAATCTTTAAATCTGTGGGCCAGAAGTAGTATTTTAAAACCCATTTGTGCAAACTTTTCTGCCTTTTATACAAGTGAAGATGTCACTCAAGGGACCTTTTTGCAACACTCAGGAAAATATATAATTAAATCTGGTTTAAATACTGAGTTTCTTTACCGTTATAAAGGTTAAATACATGAAAAAGCAAAAAAACATTTATATAGCAGAAGTGATAATGAAGGGTTTAGGGTTTACATCTGTGACTTACATGAACAGGGGAGGTTGTGGCTTTTCCTATGTAGAGTCATCAGGAATAGATGGTAATTACCAAGTTCAAAGCCTATTGTCTTCTCTAAAAAGCCAACTTGGGTTTTTTGGGTTTTTTCAGAATGACGTGATGTCTGATGGCTCTATTCCTTTTATAGGACTTCTTCATATCCATTGAATTCTGACCAGGGATGGAAAGTAATTTTTGCGAACATATTAACAGAATGATGTGTAATAGATCTAGCAAAGGTTGAAGGCTGGTAATGGTGACTGATGTAGTACCACAGAGAAAAGAAATCTGAACACTGCTCTCCGAGGAGGCCGAGCAAGGAGTGAGGTAATAACAGGTTTCATTGCCCAGTTGGGGTTGACAGAAGGCAAGATGATTTTGCTCAAATTGTGCTCAGAGGACGGGAGGCAGCGTATATTTTACATACATGCGGTAGGTGATAGGAGAGAGTTGTTCAGTGATGTAGGAGGCATTGTGATACATACAAAGGTCTCCTGCAAAGCTGATGAATACTTTTTCCTGTTGTGGGGCCGACATGTTGAATACCTCCTCACAAATCTTGAGTCCAGCCTTGATGTGGTTTCCTTGCTGTATAATCTCATTAAGCCAATGGGTATGGCACTGAGGTAAAATCACAGGAGAGTTTTTTTGTGTTCTGTAGCTGACAAAGGGAACGTCCTGGACATTTAGAATTTATTTTAGTGATGTGGTTTTAATTTCTGGTAGGTGTTGGCTTGTGCAAGCTATTTCAAAATGTCTTCTGCAAGGGCTGCAAGCACAGAATGTTCCAGAGGAGCTTACATAGCTATACCTGCTGTCTGTGGGCAGGGTGTGTAGTATAAAGAGGGCAAATCATGACCTTTGCTTCTTAAACCATACCCTTACACATAGGAAGCTCAAGTAGGTCATGTACAGAAGGGAGCCAGGAAATGTACCTGCGTATGTGATGCAAATCTGATAGCCTGTCTAGAACCCAGGAGTGGCCACAGATGTGCATCCCAGTTTGGCAGATGTGTTTATATGTTTTCTGAGATGTTACAGATATAAAGTGTATATCAGAGCTTACAATCCGACCTTAAAAGGTAGATGCCTTTTAAGATTGTATTCAAGTTCTTTGTGATAAGAATTGGTTTCCTGACTTGATTCAGCAGAGCACTGAAGAAGGGCTTATGGCAATCATAATTCAGCAAAATTTTAAACTTTAAATACGTGCTGTGGGAACAGGGCTTAAAATTAAATGTGGGTTTACATGTGTTGCAAAACTGGGTTTTGACTTTGAGCCTCTGAATGGGAAAATTAGTCATGAAAGTTTGGTTCATAATGTGAGATTTCTCCTTTCTTACTCAGGAGGGGATTGGCACAAAAGGTGTCACTGGAAACCACAGCTACTGGTGAACAGTTAGCAGGATGTTTTTAGCATCCCTTTTGAGATAAACGCTAAACGTGAGTAGGTATAAATTAAGCAGAAATAGTTTCTTTTAACATTTGGATATTAAAAGAAAATTTTTTTGAAGAGTGACATTTCAGTTTCAAAATTAAGTTAAAAATTTGTAATTCAGAAAGTGTGCTGTCATTTGCATCCCTCAGGGTCCATATGCCTGCAGACAGACATTCCTTTTTTAAAGTAATTTTTCCAAAATCCTGGGTTTGTAAAAATATAAAATAAATGAACAAGTAAAGGCACACATGTGTTTTGATATGCTTAACTCTTTTACTGATATTGCACCCTGTAGGATGCAATAACAATGTGGAATCAGACTAAAGGGATCAGAAGTATCAGGGATAAAGTCTTTCTTTTATTCCTTGTTAGAAAAATAAACATGAATCAGTGTTTTGGAGGGTGCCCTGTTACTGGACCCTAATGCAAGTTAGAAATGACATCTTCAGCTCTGCTGCTAGTGGAGCTCTGCAAAGTCTGCTCCACAAAGTTGTTTGCAGGCTGAACACAGGACCTCATTTCGCTTCAGTGTGCCATTGGCAGCAGCACCTTGCTTCCTCCCCTGATGCCTGCAGACCCGAGTCATTGCTAGCTCCTGACATCTGTGGATGGCTCATGAATTTTTAAGCATTTGTACACCTTTTTTTAGCCTTGATATGAAAGGTGCTCTCTTTCAAAAGAAGCTCATTAGTTGAACAGTTCTCTTTTACAGCACTGTAGTAATTAGTGCTCCAGATAAGAGCACTTTCTGGCCTGGTGCCTCTCTTCAGTTTGCCAGGGGACAGCTCTGTGTGGCAACAGGATGATTCTTTCAAATCTCTACTTAGGCTTTAATGCAGGTGCTAATTTCTCTCCTTAATGTACTTCTGACAAATTATTATCACAGTCCAGTCACTTATAAGGTTTAAAGTAGGCTGTGTCTAGTGGTGACTGTGAGAGACATGGAGAATCCCACTGGACAGCTCATCTCAAGTCTTGTAAGTTGCTGGAAGCAGGGTTTCAGAGTAGGAGTCTGAATTTGTTCATAATTATGTATATACATTTTTAGTTTAGTAGGTATGAAGAGTGTAAAACTCTTGGAGATTCAGTTTAGTTCTTTCTGAATATCAGAAGAAGCAAAAACCCCTCCCATTTCCAGAACCTGCTCCACAACTTTGTAGACTCTGTGTATTTCAGTCACAGTTTCTATCTGTGCAAAATTTGGAATAAATGTATTGAAGTCAACAAAGCTGTTTTAGTTCAACATAATTTAATAATAGACTCTGTCCTTGAACTTCATCATTCCAGCACTCATTAGGCTTTCTGGTTTTGTTCATACTAGGACCCATCATAAAGAAATTGATTTCCCTCTGTTCACTCATCCAATTTATTGCAAGAGAACTCCATGTTCGTTTGCCCATTACACAGCGTTTTGTGGGGTGAGAAAGAAACAAGCCAAAAGAAATCAGCAGAAGAAGTAGTTATCATGTTGGATGAGGCTCTGCTCACATTTATTTTTGGTATAAATGCAGAACAGCTCTACTTCTCCAAGATGAATTTATTTGCATTTGGTGGGTGAGACTAACTTCAGATTAATACTCTGAGCCCCAAAATTCACCCTTTCTGCCCCTATATTCTGCTCTGAGTTACAAAAGAGACTACTTAAGATGATGCAGCGTATATGTAATGATTTCCATTACTTCTGCTGTTCCCCCCTCCTCCTTCATTGCTAGCTGTGTTCTCCAAGCTGGGCAGCCAAATAATGTGTCCTCCATGGCTGTAAAAATTGCAATATTGTTGGAACAAAGCAATTGGCACAGTCCCTCTTCATCTCCCCAGTGGTAAAGTGTTGATGACCGCAACACAATTGGTCTCTTGTTATCTGGAGAGCACGACCATGTGGTTGTTTCTCTGTCTGGGTCCCTCACAGGGCTGCACAAAGCACGAGTATTTCAGTCAGGGTGCCACCATCAGTGCGCTGAACGTTGTACAGTGACAATGACAGAAAATGAGAGCCCTCTTCTCGTGCATTGCTCCGTGCTGCGAACAAAATGGCATTCTTAGTGGAGCCAAATTGAAAACTTCTGCACAGCTGGCTCAGTTAGAAATTTGCAGTGAGGAGTGTGTTAGCTGGTAAATCTGTAAGCTGTGAATTGCATTGAGACTTGACATGACAGTAGATGAAGTGATCCAGTAGTAGTTTCGTTTTCCTTCTATGTCATTCATTGTCATCCTGTTTAGCTGCATGACGTGAAATTTTCCCAACCTCGTCTTCAGGGCCATACAGATGTTGCCTACACTGCCATGTCACCTTCCTGTACTAGGTTAGCAACTTCATATCTGTCCCCTGCCTACACCTTTATGCTTTCTCTTGTGTATTTTCTATCCCTGGTACAATTTTCCCTCAAAAAACCGACTTGTTTTGGTGTGTCAGTAATTCTTTGCTCACCTACCATACTTCTTGTGCCTTCCTCATCTGTATCGTTAGGACTTTGAGTAATGAAGTAGTTTATTTTGGCTTATCATGGGTGCTATATATTTATACATGTGGAGTGGGCTAAGATTACTACTACTCTTGTGGCATTGTGCTTTTGAAAGCTGTGTAAAGGATCCCTGTAGACCATAATAAAAAACTCTGAATATATCTTAATTTCAATCATGTGAGAACAGGGGCTGAGACCAGTACATTGTGGCACGATCTGCAGCTAGACTAATTACAGCAGCCTCTTGCAGCTAAACATGTAGCTATTGTAGATAAAGTGTTTATGCATTTGTGTGATTCTGGGTGAAATTTCTGTTTGGAAATTTTGAATAACAGTTCTGATTAAAATAATGTTGCAGAGACTTTCCCTTTGGAATGATGATTTGTCAGTGGCTTAGAATGAATCAAGTAAGAATTTTATACAAATACCAAACTGTTATTAAAAATATGTCACAGCATTGGTAGGGCACCTCTGAGCTGGTGCTAAACTCAGCTTTCAGACTTATGGTGAATTCCCAAGCTCCATTTTGACTGGGTGGTTTGAAACATGGGCTCTTCTTTTGGCTCCTCTGGCAGTTTTCCAATAAACAGGCTGTCAGCGTGTTATGCTTTCACAGCTGTATTAGCCCCTTTGGCCTCCCCACCAAGCTCCTGACTAGTGTCAGCTCATCTTTGCTGAGAATGTTGGTCCTACTGGAAAAGTGAGTTTACAATTTATTCTTCGGGCGTGTGACAGCTGATACCAAACAGACAAATACTCTTTGCACACCAGTCACTTTTCTTCTGAAACAGCACAAGAAATAACGCATGCACTCATGTACATGTAGGGATATATGTAAGTATACATCCATGTTCGTGAATACAAAGATGTGTATTTATGCACAAAACTGTGTATGTGTATCTTCCTAAAATGAAGAATATATATGCTCCTTGCCTTTTCTTTCCTCTGTTTCCCTACTGCTTTCAGGAGCTGTCTATGTCCAAGCCTTCCTGTGGTGCACAGCTCTTCATGGGCTTGGTGGCATTTGGTTCCTACTTCCTTACTTGGCCCACTGCCTTCCCCATTTCTTTGTCTCAATTTCTTTCTTACTCAGCTTGCCCTTCCCAGCTTCTTAATCTATGAGATTTTATCAAGGCAAAGTATGTGCTTCTGTAGGACTGTATCAATGCTTCATTTCATTCTTCTGCCTTTAGGAAAATTCCCAGGCTCTAGCTCTGGCAGCCAGTGCAGACATTCTGCCTTTTCCTAGATTTGAGTCTTCTCAGTGCCCTGCCCTCATGCCCAGACAATAACCCTTACAAGAGACTTTTTCAATGATAGATTTTTTTGGCCCTGCTTCCCTGCTTATTAATACAAACTGTAATGAACCAAGGTATGGTGAAGACAGATGGACATAAAGTACAAGTGATGCCTACACTGGAGCTAGGCTTTTGTGCAGTGTGTATACATGTCCTGAATGACTCCTTAGAGGTTCTGGAATAAAGACTGACCTAGGCGGACTACAAGGCCCAAACTAAATTAGTAACTCAGAAAAAGGTATTGAGCTCTCAAGTTACCAAAACCCCCAAACTCTTATCAATGCAGCACAGGGACAGTTTTCATTTTCATGCAGTAAAAGCAGTTTCAGGAGTCACTTGGTTTCGAGTGAGCTGTATTTGACAGAAAAACTCAGACTGAAACCAGAGTGGACTTGTTGGTGAATGCACTTGGGCTGAAACTGAAGAAAAGCTTTCCATGAATCGCTCTAAGTGGAAACCACTGTGTTAACCTAGATGGGTGCCCTACTTCCCAGCTGGGGCACCTGTCTGCTTGTCCCCTGTGGAGTAGCAGGATGGCAGATGAGCCTGAGTAAAGGGCTCTGCCTTGGATACAACACTGGGAAGGAACTATTATTCAAACACAAACCACTTTTTGCTCCTCCCCCCTGTGGGATGGAAGATAGGGGAGCTATAAATGCTTCTGAGCAGAGATCTTTCTTTCCTCTGCAAGGTGCTTTTGGCATAGTCCTGTCCCCATCCTGCTGATGCTATCGGGGTGTGCCGCCTATGTGGGCAGCATGTTTCCACATAAACCATTGGCTGCAGACCTTACTTACGTCTTCTCTGCCTACATTTCTAGGGGCTCGCTGGTTAGTACCTTCTCAAGGCTATTTCAGTCTCATTCCATTTTTTCACATCTTCATTTTTTTATAGAAAAAGTAGAAAGGTTACGAAGTGTTTCCCACACCAGCTGATTTCTTGTAGTCTCTAGCCATTCCCTAATGCATACTCACTCTTGGATTGAAAAGTAAGGATAGTTTGACAATTCACAAAAGCCTCACACTATGTTTATTGCCATGATGCAAAGGAAAATTATATCTTGTATGCAAGTTTGTGGCATAGCAAAGGATCTTTTTTCTAAACTTATGGCAAGTTTTTATTTTTAGATCACTTTCCAAAGCTGTAGAGATACTAGATAGCTAGATATATCTTCAATATTTTCCATTGTTGGACTGTAATTCCTTCTGATAGAGAATTTAGCTATTTTTCGTCATGATAGTTGGGAAACTTCCAGATCTCCAAGTGATTTCACTGTTAATTTTATTCTGAGCAGAGTCTAGTATATGTCAGTTGTTCTGATAAATCAGTTGTTCTGATAAATCAGTTCTTCTGATTTGTGCTGTTTTCTGCACACCAGCATCAGTGGTGACTGAATAAAATGGAAAAAAGTGCAAAGACTGAAGTCAGTGTTATGATGTGTGACTGCTTTATTCTGCCCCTCTTGCCCCATTAAATCCCATCAAATGTATTGGAAATCAGCTGTCCAGCCTGTTGTTGGTCAGGCTTCACCCAGGTGCTGTGGAGAAATTATTTAAAATTTGTATGTGTTTCCATACTACTGTCAACAAAGCCACAAAGGGAGAAACTGGGACAAAATCAAAGAACAGTCAAAGAACAGTAGTTTCTGCAGAACTGGACTCCAGTTCCTTTACCATCTTTGTGACTCTTTGCTGGATGTCCACCACTGTATGTCTGTTTCTCTGAAACTGGGGACCCCAGGACTAGACTCAGCACATCAGATGTTTTTCACCAGTGCTGAGCAGAGAAGGATCATCTTTCTTGACCTGCTGGCTAAACTCTTCCTAATGCAGCCCAAGAAGTTGTTCACCTTCTCTGATGCAAGGGTGCATTACTGGTGTGTGTTTGATTTGGTGTCCTCAACAAGATGTTTTTCTGCCAAGCTACTTTCTGTCTGGTCAGCCCCCAGCATATCCTGGCGCATGAGGCTGTTCTTCCTCAGCTGAGGACTCAGCATTTCCCCTTGTTGAACACCATGACTTTCCTTTTGGCCCATTTCTCCAGCCTGTTGGGGTCCCTCTGGAGGGCAGCACAAATATCTGGTTCCTCAGCCACTCCCATTGGCTGCAAACTTACGGTAGGTGCACTGTGACCCCATCATCCAGGCCTTTAGTGAAGAAATTAAACAGTACAGGCCCAGATATCAAAGCCATAATATTCCACTAGTGGCTGGTCTCCAGCTGGACTTCGTGCTGCTGATGAGAGCCCTTTGAGCCTAACACTTCAGTGGGTTCTCAGTCCACCTCACTGTCCATTCAATCTACTCTGTACTTCATCAGTTTGTCTTGATGCTGTTATAGGGGACAGTATTAAAAGCCAAGCTAAAATCAAGAGAAAGCCTCACTATGGTCAAGACTTTCAGATCTGATTCTGTCAGGTGAGACCTTTGTTTTTTTCTGAGTTATCTTGCTGTTGAGGTCTTCTGTCCTGGAAAAGTCACTAAGTGTCTTCCTGTGCCATGCTTTATGAAGCTGGGCCTGAGGTTATATAGAAAAAAGGAAGGAATGATCTTGCATAGAAAATATTTTAATACTGTAAAGTATGATCAGTTTGCATAATAAGATTCAAAAGCAAGAGCTAGGCATGGACAATTCACACCAAATATCTGAAATGCAAAAATAAAATAAGAGTGTTTATAAAACCAGGGTGGTTTGCTAAAGCTTTTGAAATGTAGTGAACTTAGCATGCATGAATATTAAACATGTACAGTTTACCTTTAAGAGGAAAGGCTCTGCAGTGGGCATTTAGCTAGATTTGTACACCTACACACTGCAGATGGTTTAGTTTTATAAGAGATGAAACTGCATTTGGTGGAACTGATTAAATATAAAAACACCACCATCTGCCATTTATTCTAATATAAAATGGTTTGGGCAGATGCTGACATCTTTTGAGATGATTGATTCATCTCTGACAAGTGAAGATTCTCGGAGGGCTCCAGCTGCCCACTGCTCACACAATACCCGCTTACGAGAGCAAACGCCAATCACGGCACTGTTGATTTGGATGTAGCAGGTGAACGAAGGGCACTTTAATAACCAGCAGCCTCGAATTCCTAACTATATCAGTGGTGGGTTTTTTCCTTCCTTTTCGCTCCCCCCCCCCTACAGTTCTGGTCCACATTAAACTGGGAGGATATTTTATGCACACAGTATACTGTATTGGAGCACAGCGATAACTGGAAGAGTGTCAATTTCTGGCACAAATAGCTCTCTTTCGTTTTTTAGAGTGGAAAACCATCAGATACTCTCCACATATGCTATTCATTTTAAAATTATTTTTGCTAAGTGTCCATCAGGATTACATTTAAACTTCCTGGAATATTATTTATTGAGTATGACACCAAATGCTTTGTAATAACTTAAATAACAGATGTCTATCTTGTTTTATTTGATAACATTGTCACACTCTCTACTGTGGTATTTCCTTAGGGTAGCTTGTTGTAGCATCATCTTTTTTATAGGTTTTTGGTCAAACGTTTTTGAACATGCCTGATAAGTTATGGAAGAATTCTTAAAAAAGTTCTCAGGACCAGAGGATGACATCCATACCCACACTAAATAGCTGCTTGAACCAGCAGTAAGTCCAACTGCATACAGACCATTTCTTATGAAACAAGGTCCTGACCCAAGGCTAGATTTGTGGTAACTGCAGTGGACTTTTGGTCCATTGCCAAGTGGGAGAAAGTGCAGCCTAATTAGATTGTCATGCAATAAGGAAGCAGATCCAGTCAGTCCTAACATTGCAAGTATTTAAACAGCAGGACTTCTTCAGAATACCTTAAAATAGGATGCTCTTTTTCTACATGTTAAAGTGCAATCTCTGACTGTGTCCCCCACTCAGAAGTATCATGTTGAACAGCTTCTTCACTATAAAAAATTAGTTAAAAAAGGAAAATGGTCTGTTTATATGAAATGACATGAAAATGTGATATCTTAGTGTTGTGCTGGCATAGGAGCGTATGGCACATATATAAAAATTTGTTCAGAGGGATACTGAGTGATTGTACAGTCATTTGAATGTATTTGGACTAATTCCAACAAAGTCTGGAATAAGCCTATTGTGCAGGGAAGTAGTTGATGTTACAATACGGGTTTTTTTTTACACTTTCAATTTTTAAAGTTTAAAAAACCCTATTTTTAAAAAACTTTAGTTTTTAGGGCATTTTTAAACTTGAGAGATGCTAAAAGCTATATAAAAAGCATGGATTCTTATTATTGGTACAGAATCTATTCCGCTCACCTTTTGCTAAAGGTGAGGCTATAAAGAGTGTCATTTCATTATTTAAAAAGGTAAGGGGTACAATTAAGTTAAACAGATTCTTATCTGGTGTAAGTTGGGGCTTGAACTCAATGAAGCTACTCTTATTTTTGTCGGTAATACACCTAGGGCAGAAGATTTATAATTTTTTTTTCCATTTCTTTTTGTATTAACCCCTCTTCTACTTATGATATTTCCTTAATTCATATATTCCCACTTACCTCAGCCCCCTCTGTCTCCAGGTGTGTTTCTACAGGAAGAGGCAATCCAACATCTTGCCTCGGAACAAGCTCACTGGCCCTTCCTGGGTTCTGGTTTGTAGGAAGCTGCTGAATGCTCCCTGCTGTGAGAGGAGGAGTCTCCCTGCAAAGGGAGTGACTGTGCTATTTCACCTAATGCTCTGGGAAGCAGGGGGCTTAGAATTGCCTCCGTGGTTGGGTTTACTGCTGGGGTGGGGCAAGGTTTATGTTAAACTCAAAAAGCAGCACCTTAATTTGAATGTTCAAAAGGTTTGTTCTCAAACAATGAAAGAGAATTTGGAAAAGAAGTGTGTTTTGGAAGACAAAATGAAAATCAGAATCTTAATGAATATACAATACTTAATATATGGAATGTATATCTGACTTTAGGGAAAATACTTTTTTTCTCCATTTTGGCTCCTGTTTCTACTGTCATAGAAACATTATACAAACCTAAAGTGTCTAATCCAAGAGACAGCCACCAGAACCTTTATAATGCAAATGATCTGACTGTTCTATGGTGTCTTTCTTCCAAAAGGGTCCCAAAGTGCTATACAAATTTCATGTGGTGACATGAATCGGTTCCCACACCACTGAATTACAGGGAACTCTGGGGAGCAGAATGTCTTTCCACCAGCACACAGCAGCATCACCCAACATTTTGTGATGGCAAGCAGAAAATACAAAGGAGGCAAAATAACGAAATACGAAAAGATGAAGCAGGTATTGAAATTAAGATTCAAAGAGGACTGAGGAAAAGGATAAAATCAGCTCCATGTTTTTCTTTGATGGTGTCATCAGAGCTGGTGTTGCATATTGTTATTGATAGCTATAGCTGACCTTCACAATATTTGTCAAGATCCCGGTTCCCAGGACTTGGCCAAGGGTATCTGGACACTTTTCCTTGTTTCTGGCTCATAGACCATTTCTCTCTGCAGCCCTTCCACCTGTGTGTCTCAGTTTCCACAAAGAGCCCTCCTAGTACAAAGATGCTGGGGTACCTATATCCTGGCCAGATGTGATTCTTTCAGAGAATGCTCTCGGTTTTCCTGAAACAAGGGGTGAATTTGGCTCCTTGTGCCACCTACTCCACTTCCAACCATCTCAGTGTCAAGCAACAGGGCTGACTTGTGGAGCAGGAACCTGGCTCTAACTTCACTGCTGCCCTTTGCAGGAGTGGGCTCCTGGCTGCCACTGCTCCAGCCAGAGCCGCTCCAGAGGAGGAGGGACCAAAAAAAGGATGGAGGGAGAAAAAGAAGAGAGTTTCCCACAAAAACAGTTCAACAAAAATCAACACTCCTCCACAATCCTATATTTCCTTATTTCTTTAAACAAAATGTTTTGGATTTTTGGTAAAAGTTTAGAAAAAGATACTTTTTTTTTTTTCCCCCCACAGGCTATTACCATTGGAAGGTGAAACATGAAAAATCCCTCAATCTGTCTGATTTCACATCAGCTGAAAATTTTGTTTGATGAAGCTAAAATTTGCCATGCATCTGATGTTTCCCACCTAAATTCTGTTAAATGTTATGTTGAAAAGAGGTTTGGTGTTTTTTTGGTCTTTTTTATTTTCTTTCTTTTTTTTTTTTTTTTTTTTTTTCCAATGGATAACTTACAATTCACTCTTATAAGAAATTATATTGGGCTAATCACTTCCAGAGTCTGCCTGAATGCAGTGATGGTGACAGTGCTGTTACTCTGTGCATAATAGTTCCTTCATTTGTGGCAGACATGCTTGGTAATTAAAAAAGTCTGTAAACAAAAGCTGAGGTGCAGCTTCTCAGCAGAGTGATGTGGAGTGACATTGTGGTAGATGATTAGTCTTCTTGGGAGCAAAATCAATGAAAGCAGCAGTAGTCAGATGTTTTCTGACATAATTTTTCCTGTGTGGAGGTGAAGTATTTCACAGTAGTCTTAGGAGCTGTTGTTATTTTTTACCGGCACTGCAGTCAAAATTTGCAAAAATATCTGAAGAATTTAAATGTTCTCCTGTGGGTGAAACAGGTATATGGGATTTAGGCAGGTAGGAAAAATAGAAAGGGACAAAAAACCGACTAATTTTCTCACCACAAACTCTCATTCAAACTTCCTAGGTTTCCTTTGTTGCTGCTGACTCCTTCCCTCCCTCACATGATGCTTATCTGGGGGAAGAATCATGGCTAGAATTTATAAATGCTTCTCTGTTGTGCAAAGGAACTTTGATAGCATGAAATGAATAACAGGTAACATAATAAGAAAAAGTATCTGGCTACAGCCTTGGAAATGTAAATTCTTTTATCAGTCCCCCTGCTAATTGGAATTTCTGTTTGTTGTTTCACATTTAGTGGATTTCATTATAGTTTCCTTGGTAATTAGATATTTTAACTATAAATTAAAAATACCAGACCAAAAAACCCAAAGCAAAACAACAAAACCCAACCCCAAACTACCAACAAAAAACCCTTCATTAAGATGCAGTCAAAGTTGCATATAGATACGACTTTAATTAAAATACTGTTAGAATGCACTGTTAAGGAAAACAAAGGAAACAAATGAGCCACAAAAAATTGAGACTTGGAGAAATAGGGCCCAATCCATTCCTTCCCAGTCTCTGCAAAGATGCTTGGGAGGAGTCCACACCTGAGTGAGGGCTTGAACTGGGGGCCAGGTCTGAGAGGTTTTTGCCTCTCTTCCTCAGTCCCCTGGTGGTGCCTCTTTTGGATTGCCTTCCTTCCATGCTGTATTGAGCTCCAACAGCAGCTCCGAGCAGCTCCCAGCTCCATTCAGCTCCCAGACTGATGTGGGATACCAAATATGCCCTGCCTTGTTTGGATACCATAGAGAAGGTGTCAGAAGAGGGTTTTTGCATCATTTGTCATATGTCCATGTGAAAATGTCTTCCCCAAAATGATGTTGTTCCAGGCAGGTGGAGAAAGGACTTTGTAGACCTGAGGAGTTTTTAAAATGGGAGGATTTTTTCATGCTTTATGGATTTTTAAAAATATGCATGATGGTAACAGTATAATGAAAGTTTTTTTTTTTTTTTTTAATCTGTGTTTCTCTGTATTGTTTCTTAAGGGAAAAATAAGTATGATGCATTGCACTCCTGTGCCCATAGCAAAGCGATGGTCACAGACCTGCCCCTTACACTTTTATTGATGCTGCAGAGCTAAATGCTATCCAAAAATGTATTTTGGAAGGCAAATGAGTCTTTCTGCATTTGCAGCTTCATGTTTAGAGCTGGGCTCAGACATGGAGGAAGGAAAACTATTTCACAAAATGTTCATTCATTCTGAGGCTGAATTCTGTCCTGTTAGCCCAAAGAAAGGAAATCCAAGAAGAAAGCATCTTAGACAGATTTGGGTCCAAACTTTTCACCAAGGTTGACCTCTGCTCTGTAAGTGAGGCCTGCCAGATAGAGGCAGTAGTGTCTGAAAATTCTGAAGTCTAGATGCCAGTGTATCAAAGCAGTTTCTCTCTAAACAGGTAGAAAAAAACATAATTCCTTACTCCCTCATTTACTTCATTGTCCTGCATGAGCTCCCTCTTATTAAGCTTTCAAACCAAGCCCTTTTTTTTGAGATTAGATAGCTTTGTACTGAAAACATTATAAATATGAAATATACTAAAATCCAAATGAATCAAAAAGAATGACATTTTCCTCCAGCTGAAGGTCAGCAAGAACACTGAGTGCACTGCCATGCTCCCAGAATTACCTTCTTAATTTCTAGTGTCTCTCTGCAACTCAACCTCCTCCCTTTTGTATCACCCTTTCTATTAGTTTAGTAATATGCTGTCATCCTGATTTTTCTTAATTTTGCTTGTGATATTACTTCTCCTTTTCCTCCTCCTATGGGAACAGATTTCTTCTGCCATATGCCCATTTAAACCTGATTGTAGTATCTGAACATCTTGTGTGCTTAGCCACAGCATCCCTTGGGGTTCAATTGAGGCAGAGTATGTATGTGACCTTTAAAGCCATGTCAATGTGAGACTCTCTCAGCACATGGGTCTTTAAAGCCTGGATGTCTATGCTTTATATTAACAAATTTGACCAGCCTGCCTTTTTATGAGGATATCATCATTTTGGGCAAATTCCAGGTTCCATATTTTAAATCAGCATGTAGAGCATTTTTAAAATCTCAATTTCCCAAAGGTCAAGTTCCAGTAGATTAAAAATGAAAAAATCAAAGCAGTTGTTATTTTACTTATTTATTCCAGCAAATTTGTAGTAGTAACTGCTTGAACAGGACTAATTGGCAATTTGTAAAGTGGACTGTTCTCAGTAGCAAAGTTTTAAGTAAATCGATGCTGTAACCGTTTCCTTATTATGACAATTCTTAAAAACTGTGACAAGGTTGTTATAGGAAGCAGTGAAAAGTCCTGACATTTCTGGGCATAATAGATTTTGTATTTGTAGCCCAAGTAGTCTTTATTTTCACACTTTTTTTTTTTTTCATACACCCGAAATAGGACTGTGCTGGGTAAACAGTGAGGTGCCCTAATAGTCCTGCCATAATAATGGTTTACTGTGCTGGAGTCTCATAAAATCTCTTCGGCTCAATGAAAGCCATTTCACAAACATCCGTAGTTGGATCTTGTGTCATGCCACAGCATTGTTGCTGAGCTTTGCCTTCCCAGAGAGTCTCTGACAGTCCAGCACATAAATTGTCCAAATTTCAGTGCATTGCTAATGTAGAAGTTCTTCAATATAAAAACTCAGGTGTATCACCAATACATATAAATGAAAATATTATAGCACTTTCCTTACGAGGCAATGATATGTGGAGTCTTAAGGGTATTTTATTATGCAGCAGATTGGAGAGACTGAGAGAAAGCAATGACTGATTTGTACTCTGAAGTAGGAAAAAATGCTGAATTTCAATTAAAAATGACAGTATGTTCTAGTAACATAAGCATAGCATACATTGTACATGTATTGAAATTAATCCTTCATTACGTAAGTATGTAACACAGGAAATTTAGTACTAAAATGACACATCTATGAAATAAAAACATTTTAGGCTATGAAAATACATAATTATGACATCCATCCAAAGAATATTAACTTTGCTCAATAGTGCTATATATCATGCAATTGGATTTTGACTGTTAAGCATTTTAACTCACCAATTAATGTTAGGCATTTCAATATTCATCTTCCAACTTAGCTTGGTTAGTTGCTTTATAAAATATAGGTACATGACAATTTTGTTACATTCTAATCCTTCATTAAATGAGAATTCCTTATCTAAAAGCCCTCAGTCTTTAAATATTTCAAAATATTGAATTGGTCCCAAATCAAAGTTTTGTAGAATCAATTGTTTTCTGCTGAAAATGTAGTAAAAAAGAAATGAATAGCATTTAAACAGAAGACAAAACCAGCAGCTGGAATTGGCAAATATTGTAAGCTGGTTTTAGTACGTTTCTTATTTTAACTCAATAGTGAGGATCTAGGAAGGGTAGTTGCCTTTGCGGTGCAGATTATGAACAAAATTAAATGCTAGGGAACTTGTCACTAATGTTAATTCCTAAATCAGCAATCTTTTCCATGCTAATCACTTTCTGAACCTGATTATAACCTCTTTCTGTCCAATGAAGAACTCTATTGATTTTCCTCTTTGGAAGCAGTTTTCGTGGGAGATTCTCAAGCGGAGGACCTTGAGCAGCAGGTGAATCTTTTGGGAGGGGTAGCTTTTGCAGACTCATAATGTGTGACAGCCAAGCTGTGTGTTGACTGTTTGCCCTATTGAGCTACTGTTAAACTCTGAATTCCTGGAAACAGCATCAAACCAGAATAAAAGTACCACCTTCCCCTGCAAATGGTCTTAATTATTTTGGTTTCCTACAAAATCTTTGAGCTGCATTATTTACTTGTGCATATTAATTCATAATGAACAATATTTCTTAGGTGCCTCGACAAAAAACAGAGGCGTCAAAGTTTGTGTTTCCACAGAGAACAGCTAACTGGAAAGACAAACACCTCTTACTTTAAGAGAACACCCAGATGCACACCCACCAGAGTACAGTGAGTACCAATTGGTACAGAGTACCAATTACAGGTGATTTATAGGTGTGGGTAGGGGTGAGGGGTGGGTGTCTTGTTATTTGTGCAGCAGGGTCACCACAGAGGGGCCCCTCAGAGTGAGTGCCTCTTTTCCTTCTCAGCTGGTTGGCAGAACCTTAGGGAGATTCTGGGGCAAATGAAAACTGCTTGTGAGTGGGCAAGGATCCCACCCCTGCATTCAAGTGGTAACACAACTGAATGACTGCATCTGCATCACAGAGGAATGCGCAGTTGTTAATACTGGCTCACAACTACACTTTGATTTTACTTGCTGTCTATATGATGAACTATTGTCAAGATTTTTTGTTCAGTGATACTATAATAATATTTTTATTTGATAGTAAATCAAAGGTATGCTGCCTTTTAATTAATATTATATTCTCCTACGCATAATTTTCTGGTATAAAGAAGGGTTATCTAGAAGGTCAAGGGCCAGAGAGAAAGATGGTATCTTGTAGCTTGAATTAATCTAAAAAAAAAGAAATAGATTTTTAGAGAAGAGAACAGTATGAGTCTGGTCTGAATTGGATTAGGCCCAATATCCTTCTGAGGAAGAAATAAAGGGCTTGAACCTTCTCCCACTGAGAGCAATTACAAACCTGCAGTTTACTATAATAGCTGTCTGTGATAGGGGCATAATAAATTTAAGGTCTGAGATAATCAAGAAGGACTGTGTAATCTTCTGCTAATGCTTCTGAAAGATTCTCTGGTAAAATGCAAGGTAGGGAGAGCCCTGCACTACCCTGTTATCAGAAGAAGTAAGTTTAAGCCACTTGCTTGTTGCACTTGGCTATAACTGATCCAATGAACCTGGTTTTAATTTGACAGTGCCTTAAAATGAAAAAGCTTTGAAAATAAAATTAGTGGAATAATGACTATGAATGCTGTAACTGTGAGAGAGTGGGAAGTGTGAGGGGTGAGGGAAGAAGTTTTGCAAAGATACTTATCTGAATTTCTCTTTAGTGCGTAGGAAGGTTATAAGGCCATTTTAGACTGAGGTCACTAGATTGGTGTCCTGTTTTTGACAGAGGTGGACAGGACATGCTGGTGGATGGTACAGGAGCAGGGCACTCCCACAATGTCCAGTCCCAGCCTCCAGCCATGGGCAGCTGAGGGATTTCACATCAATAACTTGCTGTTCAACGAAATGCTATTGCTATCCGTTTAAATGTCTTCCTGAAGCTCACCTTATTCAGTGTTGCTTATTCAAAGGCATTCATCAGGCATTTGCAAAATGTAAGATTCACTGACTTTAACAGAGTGAGCTAAGTTGCTTCATGACTTTAGTTTCAATTGGCTAGAAATATTAGTTCTGATCCAAAGCACCACTGTAGCCATTACATATCTTTCTGCTGCCTTAGGTAGGATTTTGCTCAGAATGTCTGTGCCCCATATTATTTATCAATAGTCTGACAATGGCGTTTGCTTTTCCTAAACTGGAAAACTTTTGAAGGTGTTGCTGTAGCCTCATCTTTTTGGTTAATTTTCCCTAGTTATACCTTAGCTAAAATTTAGATTTTAGATTTCAGAAAAGAGACAAATATTTTTTTTCTCTCTGTTTTGAATTCAATAAAATAATAGTAGCACTGGATCCTAGAATTTTGCCAGTATATTGTATGAGAGTGAAAATATATACATAGCTTTTCTGCTGTGGAAAACGTATGAAGTACTATATATTTAAATAAATAAATAAATTTTTAAAAGAATATATATATGGCAAAGTTACCTACCAGCAATAGGGAAGTCCTTTGAAAAGAAAACCTAGAGATTACTTTAGCAGAGAAACAGGCTATATATTCTGCTAAACGAAATTTGTTCAGAAGACACATTTGTTCAAGTGCCACTGAAGACTGTTAAATTTGAGTGAGAGGGTTACATAAGTTCTTATGAATTATTTTGATACTATTTTTGAAAAATTTATTGCAAATTATTTTTACTGTCTTTGTTTTTTCCTCTTACATTTTGCAGCTTTTT
The DNA here is from genome assembly GCA_036630365.1 of Acanthiza pusilla. NCBI lineage: Eukaryota > Metazoa > Chordata > Aves > Passeriformes > Acanthizidae > Acanthiza > Acanthiza pusilla. The sequence continues at coordinate 7,517,520 of JAXCHO010000036.1, forward strand.
TATTTCAATTGGTATAATTTATGAACCTAAAAAGACATGTTGAATCTCTAGTCAACAGCTGATGGAAAAAATAAAAAGTGTTTCAGCTTATTCCAGATAAAGACATGGATGTCCTAAGTTACCACTGAGCTAATGTGCTTTAAATTTCAAAGCTGAAACACATGTGAGGTTGTATGTGGAAATGTTCCTATGAATGCTAGCAGTATAAATGAGTTTTAACATATCATGTTTCATTTAGGCAAGTTCTGTAAACACCTGGCTAATGTGTAGACTCTAATCCCGCTCTCCTAATAAGAATTAGATTTTACTCTGAAAGTGAAATGAAGCATAAAAAGTCATGCATTATATAAAATAAACATATATCTCAATTTGTGTGTGCATCCATTTTCGAATGGTCATTTCTCATCAAATTTTCTGAAAAAATTTGGTTGATTCATGCACTTATTTAGCATATGCATTTGTATGAATCAGGATTTTATCTGCAGACTGAGAGGCTCCAGTGCTTAAGGGAAATACTAACAGCTGAATGTTTAAACCAGTTTCTGGTTAAATGTTATCCTTGGTTGTCTTCAGGAGCACAGACTTTGCAGCCAATATTTTTTCTACAGTTTTCCTGGTTTGTGCATCATGTTTTCCTTATCCTTCCCTAGACACAGCAAAAATGGGCTCCATTCTATAAATATGGTAGTCAGCAATTCCTAGAAATGTGAATATTTGTTTTAAAAAAGAAAATATTGCAAGTGAATTATTAAACATTCAGAAGTTTCTAATTTTCTATTAATAACTAGAAGACTGAGGGTTTTTTTTATTGTCCATGCTGTTATAACTAAGCACAGCTAGAATGTTATTTCTTTGGCGTATTGCTTTGGACCTTTGGGGTATGATATAAAGCACAGAGCATTCAGAGCACTGCAGCAGATTGCTGCTTACTGAATAACCAGGGGAAATAGCTGCAGAATGGAGTCAAGGCGAATGATGGTCAGCAAGAATTCTGACTACACAGTTTTTCATTGGCAAATGTCAGATTGCTGTAACCCCAGGATGCATTCATGTGATAAGTTTCTGGCCACCTACCCCAGCCTGCACCCCAGACTAACCACCAGCCCAGTGCTTAGAGTGGGGGCAAGAAGTGTAGTTCTCTGAAGTGACCCCTGAGCCTTTTTGTCATGGGCCTCTTGTTTTCCTGAATGGAAATTTTTCTTTAGGAATCAGGGAGGAAAATGTGACTTTGTATAGTGAAGAACTCCATGGTAGATGGAAGATGGTAACTGGAATTCCCTTTCCAGTTAATATGTGATTGTTTACATAAAATGAAGTTATTCCAAAAAGGGAGATGGATAGGGCTTAGCCCAGAATCCCCCCGAACTTGTAATTCAGGCATTCAAAGGAAGGTAGATTAAGGTTTAATATCCAAGCCTGTATTTGACTTCTAGATGACTCAAATACAATTTTCCCCATGGTGTTCTGCCTTTTGTTTTGTGTGAAAAATATTCAAAGTGTATCAGTGGTGCGCAGAAATCCAGAGCCCGTGTTGCTTTGTGCCTGATTTTTGGTGTCAGCCCTGTGAGGCACAGGTGTCTGTACAACACAGCTGCTCTTGTAGATGCCCAGATGGCCAGACCTTGTTTCCCTGATTTCCCCAGACATAACAATAAGAAGAGAAGAAAACTGCCAATAGAACAATTAAAGAAATAACTGCCCTGCCACCCCTATATCTCCTGTTATTTCCTACATTGCTGGGTGGTTTGCTCTGTGGAGCCTCTGGAGGAATGTGGATCCCTGAGCACTGCAGGGGTGGCCAGAACCACTTGTGCTGGAGGCTCACTTGTGATCCTCCTGGAATCCTAGATCCATGTGCCTGATATGGATCTTGGCCATCTCTGTCTCTTGAGGCTGTTGGTGTCTGAGATCTGAAATAGGGCAGATTTAGACCTGCACATCATCCTTTTCAGTGGAGATATGGTGTCTGCCACCCACAGCAGGATTTTTTAGCCTTAGGACAGGCATCTGACCTCCATATGCACTGTCTGGAAGATGCTGATGCCCCAAACCTCTCTTTACAGCGATCAGGGCATTAAGATGTCAAATGCCTGTGTTATAAAACAGCAACTCCTCTTTCCATTTAGCGTCCTGTCAGCCTGAGATGTTGCCTTTGGTAAATCAGGGTATGTGACTCTGAACAGCTTTCCAGGTGTATGTTTTATCTTGGGAAAACTGTCCCATTCTAATTTTTAGGAACCAGCTACAAGGAAAGATGGTGACATGTGCTGATAGGACCCTGTGAAGAGAAACAATGCACAGATGGTGGGACCTTCTGCTTTTGCCTCTGTCCATGCACTGCTCAACCTCCACAGGGTCTGCACGCATTATTTTCAGCCCTGCATCCAAGTGGGTGAGCAGTGGGGCACCCTTCACCTCTCTGACATGTTGGGTGTGTGTTTTGAGGACCACACTGCTCCATGTAAGGCTGTTCTGTATGTCAGGTTCCAACAGTGCAGGGCCGTATGGTAGCTGCACTATTGGTGCAAAGCTGGGCTGTGCTTGGCTTTTGCTGTGAGGAGGGTGTTTTTAAGTACCACCTTCATTCAGGGGGAGTTTTGTGCATTTTTTCTTCTGTATATTTGCTATCTTAGCTGTAAATGACAGCACTGAGGAGTGTGAGCCTCTAAATTACAGAGCAGCCAAAATAAACTTTCATGCTAGAGCTGCCGTCAGTTTGTCTCCATCTGCAGAATGGGGACAGTTCTGAACTCCTAACCCTAATATCACAGGAGCATCAGTTCCTGCCCTCAATAAAAGAACTGTTGAAAGGACTCTTGAAAGGATTTCTCTGCACTGCTTTTAACAAATCTGGTTAGTGGAGGCAGAGTTTACCCCGTGTGTTTTCCCAAACTGCAGTACACCAAGTTGTGATCTGCTGGCAGAGTCTGGCTGTGAACTCTGCCTGTCCAGCAACCCATCAGAGCAGTGAACATGAGCATCAGTGAAGCAGCCCCGGTTTTCTGCTGCTGGGGGTCTGTCCAGCAGCCGTAACTTTTTACCCTGTGGGTAGTGTGGGCAAAGTAATACCACAAGGAAAGAATCACAACTGGATCCCAGCTTTTGTATTCAGGGGGCTGGGGGGATGTTTGCATTTCATTAGTGTTAAGTTTGCTATTTCCAAGGATAGGGAAGAAACATCTCTTCCCTCTTTTCTAGAACATAGAGTGGTGTTTACTTTCTCATTTTGAAATTTTCGCATCTTGTGTAACAGCTGTGCAAGGGCAGGACTCGCTCTCTGCTGAACTGCTGCTTTTTTCCTTTGGCCTTTGTTAAAATTTCTGATAAATAACAGACTGTCTACAGCTGTTCAAATGATGTTGCTTTTTCTAAGTGTCAGTTTGGTGTTCATTCCCACCAATGCAGGCTTTGCTTTAGAAGGTAAATAAGGGAGAAATAGGGCTTGCTGGTGAGTAAAATTGAACATGTGGGCAGTGGGAAAAGAATCTGAAATGTGAATTGCCCAAGCCTACAGAAGCCATCCACCTCCAGCTGTGATGGAGACACTGTAACATCTTGGCAACGTTGCTGTGCGCAATTTTCTTTAAATAACTAGTGGGTTTTTTGTTTGCTGCAGTTGGTGCAATTTCTTCACATTTTCTCATTTGAAGGTAATCTGCTTCTAAGAAGTGATTAGTATGATTTGTACATGGAAGGCTTTACTGGGCTTTGAATTTTTGCAGCGGCGTTAGCTATGCCAGTGCTACTGGGCTCACCACTGAAATGAATAGTGAGAAGATAATATGTGTGAATTAATAGTATACTAATCTATTGTTGTAAAGATAACTTGTATAATTTATATTAATCCATTATTTAATTTATCTAGAAGCTTTCTCTAAGAACTTCATAAAATCACGGTTCTTGAATAAAAGGATCTTATGAACAAGGATTTTATTTTTTACACGTTGTATCTCTCCTTTACACAGCAGTTGTTCTGTTCATTTTTTGTTCTTAACCCTTATGTAGAGCTCTCTCTAAGAAGCTGAAGGGCACAATTTGTTCTGGATTTGAAAAACATATCAACAATTTTGAAGAAACAATATGAGTGCAAAGTTTTATCTGTGTCTGCGATTAGAAGTTGAATTTCTATAGTAATATTTAGGTGAGGTAAATACTCTGAGTTTGATTTGCTTATGGTTGTAAACTTCTTATAAAGACAAAAATATATAATTTATAGTTGCAAAGAGAGAGGAAAAGGAATGAACTGAAGTAACTCAACTCTGTCCTTTCCACAGCTGAGGACACAAAGTAATAATTGTTGCTTAGCTAAATTATCACACAAAAGAACAGCAGTCATTCATTTCCACATGAAAAAGCATAAAAATAGGGTTTCTGTAGGACTGATTGGAAGGTTTAATATAAGAATGTCAATGTGAAGGTTTCATTTTAAAGGTGTTAGATCTGCTTGGGCTAGAATTGGTCTTGCTTTTGCTCAAGCATACGTAGAGTAAACGTGTAACAATTGAATAAATGGAGAGCCAGTGCCATTGTTTAAACAATTTTTTGACAAATATAACAGCCCAGATCCTCAGCTCCTCTAGTTTTTGAAAATGTTTCTCAAGGTTTTTTTCATTGTAAGAATTTGCACCATATATAAGCCAAATGTGTTGGTTCCAGTATATTACCAGAACTTACTGAGAGACAGTAAATCCAGTGGTCCTGTAATTTGCTCAGTGACTCTTTAAATAGAGGATGCTGGCTTACAGCAGTTCTGCAAGGCAGATAGACATAATTCTGTTGGTAGACATAAAATTCTGGTGCTTTTGGAAAGAAGCTGGGTTTGTCAGTTACAGGGATATCTCTAAAAGGAACTTGAGAATTTTGCGAGCATGTGCTTCAGGTTTGCTCAACATTTTGAGGCAAGTGTAAATCACTTCTAAGTAAGCTGCAACGAATGAAATGTTCCTAATTACAAGCTGCTAGCCAATCTTTACACTATTTTTGCCTGAGCACTACTTAAATTTCCACAGCATATTTTATAGACAAGAAAGTGTGACTAAATACCTGCAACATCAGTAGACTCAAGTAGGAATAACAGTGAGAAGAAGCAGAACTAACTCCTGTGGTTGAATATGTTAATTACTTATTGGATTAAAGGTGATAAATTGGGGATTTCGGCCCAAATCTGGGCGATCAGCCACTCTAGGCACTTTCCACCAGTTTGGCAGAGAGGCCAGGGACTTAACAGAGGTAGAGTGTGAACTACACTCTGGTTTCCTGAGATGGCTCCATTTCTTGAAGTTTACAGGCAAAATTGTGACTAATGAGAAATGCGTGTCCCGCTGGAGCACAGCTGCCTGTGTTCACTGGATGAGTGAGGACCTGCAGGCCACTTTTCAGTTGCAAATGTTTTAATGGTGTCAAACACTGGATTTTTAATCAGATTTTCAAGCAGCATCAAAAACAAACATGCAAATTGCTGATCTTGGTTGATCTCAGGACCCATTTTTCCTGTGACAGCTGGGGCCATCTTAGAAGAAAGCAACAACAACAATACGATAAAAGCATTTCTTTGTAGCTGGTGAGAGAGGATGTTCAGTTTGCCCCAGATAGTGGCCATAAGGCACAAACAGCAGGGCTCGGGTGTGCTATTTTCTGACATGTGGTTCTGATGGTGGCTGACCACCAGCTGCTGCTCGCGGGGCGGGACAGCCACACTCCGAGCTTTGGGCAGATACACATCTCAGCCTCTGCTGCTGCGAGCCAAACACGTGTGGCTGCAGCCACCCAGTGAACCTATCTCTGATGCTGCTCTTGCACACCTCTAACAGCTCTACTGAGGCCTTACATTTGCAATGAACAGGGTTCTTGGTTCAATATTTAAATGTCTTTGAAATGGGATTGTCATGCAAAAGAGAATCTAGGGTTTTTCATTGTATTCATGCAAAAGGATACTTGGAGGGTTGGAAGATTTTCTGCATTTATAGGGTCACTTATTCACTTTATTATATATTATATTTGTATCACAGAGTCACTTTATTAGCTGCACAGCAACTCTGTTCTATCTCAATAACTTGTAGTCTGTTTCGAAAGCAGAAATGAAGCCAGGAATACCAGCAGTGGTAGGAGTCAGACAGGGTTTTGCTGTGTCAAAGCTGGTGCTGTCTGGCATTTCACCTTGAACTGGCTGGTGAGAATTTTAAGTATGGAGATATTAGCATCATGGTTATGGTATGTTGTATTTTCATTGCTGTGTTTTTTCATGAAAGGTGGCTTTTCTATACCTGCAGTTGGAAAGCATTCATTCCTCATGTGTACCATCTGCCTACAAATATTGTATCTGGAGACTGTGTTCTTAACAAATAATTACCTTTTCATAATAGGTACAATAGATAGAGAAGATCTACTTGGGCAGGCAGTCCTTTGCTTTTCCACAGAGGTATTTTACCTTTTGCAACTGAATCATAATATTTGCTTGTGTGTTCAAGTGAAATGCCCAATGCAGGATTTTTATATCCAGAATTAGAATTCAAGTGCTGCTGATTATCATTCCTATTTCACATGAATTATTTTTTGAACCATCTCCTAAAAATCCTGTTTAAAAAAAAAAGGAAACAAAACCCAAACACCTCCCCAACCTTTTACTGTGTTGATATTTGTGGAAGAAAAGCTGCAAAAACACTTTATGCAGAGCATATGAAAGGGAAATGGTTTTAATTTTTAACCATAATATTTTACTTTCCTGAAATTTGTCTTCTCTCTTGGAGGTTCTGTACAAGGAAAGAGAATCTGTAACCCCTACGCTAGCATTATTTGGAATATCTTCTACATTTTCTATAATTACAAATATCTTTGTTGCATTGAGGAAAGGATTTATTGGAGCAACATTTTCAGTTAAATTATGAATATTTTGGCTTGTGCTGTATCCCAATACTGTTTTATTTGCCTATTTTTTCATGCACACCACATTCCTATTCCTGTATCATTATATTCTCTGCTTACCACAGTAGAGTAGGCTTTCCTTACCTCTCTTCATTACAGCAGTGAGCAAAATGTGCTAAAATTGCACATTGTATGTATGTGTGTGTGTGTGTGTGTGGTGTCCGGTGTTTACACTTTCAGTGGACATTTCACTCCCAGCCTTTTCCATCCTCGATGCTTTATGTGGTCAGCTGTGGCTCAGCAAACCTGGCCAGCGCCCTGTGGGAAGGCATGAATAGCCCTTGTTGTGCAGCACACCTGTGTTCTGTGCACAGCTGTTTGGTTCACAACAGGGTTGCTGTTAGCGGTTATGAAACGTTTTCACACCACCCACCCACTATCCACTGGCTTATAACATTCGCTGGCACTTCTGTCCAGCTTGAACTTTTTTTTTTCCTTTCCTTTTTTTTTTTTTTTTTTTTTTTTTTTTTTAAATTTAAAGGACACCAGGATACTTTATGCATAGGAATAACAAGCCAAATTGGCACAGCACCTTATTAAAAATATTCCCTCTCCTGTGTCAAAGATTGCTCTTTTTCTTTCTGTGGTAAATCTCCAACTATAAGAAAAAATGTTGCTATTTATTTTGCTATTTTTGTATAGTTTGCTATTTAAATTTTTTTTTCCCCCTAGTTATCAGTTTTGTGCTGGCTGGAATTTAAACAGGCTGGAACATTACTTTGTGTTTTTCTATGTGTTATTGGAGATGCAGAGACACCCATTTTGTTCTGTATTTTCTCTATATGTTACAATAGGAAGTTGAGACAGTGAGCAATAAAAGTCTGGTAATGTAGCACTTTTTAAACACCCAGAACTGATTGGATGGATAACTTAACTATTCTGAGAGGAAGAAGGCTAAAAGCTCACTTTTCTGGTACTCAAGTCTTCAAAGCGGAAAACTGAACTAAAAGAAAAAACCTAAATAAAAAATGAGGTGGCTAAGTGTAGCAGGTGCTCCACACGGAGGGGAAGAAAGACAAATTAACGTACAAACCGCTTCACTTCTATAGGAGAATGCTATTTAAATACATCGACTGGGAAGACAGCTGAACTCTTCTGTGCAGTTTTATCAGCTGTGTTTTGTATCTCTCCATGACACAGTATGTGGCTCTTTTCTGAAAGCAGGACAATGTGTTTTGACAGCCCTTGGCAGTGAGAGCAACAGTGAGAAAAGCAAACCAAAGTGATTCAAATTAACACGAGCTGGCTGTTGCAAAGCTGGTCCGTCCAAAGCATTTCCCATGAATAGAGAACCTCAGATATTTTAAGATGCAACGAAGCCAACTGGGTTAGAAGCGCTGTGCTAGCACTGCCCACCATGCTGCCACCTATGGAGAACTCCATTTTCCTTTGGTAAGGAATGTTGTAGGGCCATTTAACACCAGTCCTGTTTGACAAGGTGAACAGGTCCTATATTCAGCTCTGTATAGGATCTGCAGGGAAAACAGGATCAAGCAGAGAGGCAAATCCCAATTAAAATTGCTTTAGGTAACCTTCACCATTTCTGTAGGGGATCGCTTGCATGGGAATTTGTTGTTTTCCTAGATTACACATGAGCGTGTGCTTATTTTGCCATAATGTGACTGCTGATGGTTTTTATTTTTAAAATACTTTAATGCTGGTCAGAAGGAAAAACGCTGAGAATTTCCTATGCCTTATTTGTTTTCTAAATGCTTTCTAATTCAAAAGAGGCAAAAGTCTTAGAATTAAGGATTTTCTGCTCAAGCTAGAGCAATTTCCGTCTAGTCCAGTCCTGCTGACTTGACTCAAATATGACTGGTTTGAGGAATTCAAAGGGGTCCAGAAAACAAAAGTCTTTAAAGTACATCAGAGCTGAAAAATCTTAGTTTTGTCATTCATGTCCTCTTCTGGCCTTCCAGGATAATCTTTTTTTTTTAATATTCCTTTGCTGATGGTAAGTGCATGCTATTTTTTGAGGTATACAATTTTATGACCCGTCGCTCTGTTTTGTGTGCCACAAAGTTACTTTCCCCCAAGTTCTGACTTCCTAAGAATATTCCTTTTACTTAACATCCTTTCATTTTGCTTCTCTTCTGAATGCCTTTTCCCACCTCATCACCAAATAAACCTTAATTTACATAATTCAAAGTATCTATTGTTTTCCTCGCATTCCCACACCTGCCCACATTCTACTTCTCATACCCAGTGCCTTCCCACTCTCATTTCCAGCTGGAAGACCTCCTCTTCCCATTGTAGTAAAACTCCCTTATGAGTTACGAGGAGGAAATTAACCCTTCTACCAGTACTTCAGACCCTCATGATCCATAACAGATTTTATCTGCACTGTGCCCTGTGAAGAAGAAATTGTTGAAGATGCAAGAAATTAAGTAGTTTGCCCAAGGTCATCAGGAAAGTTAATGGGTAAATTAAGAGCAAACCTTGTGGATCCTAATTTGGGCTGTGGAAGCTGTAATAGCGATGGTGAGGAGGGTGGAAAGTCCAGGCAGATGATTTGTACTTCTTACTTACGGCCAAATATGACACAAATAGAGGCAACCCCCATTCCTGACGAGGAGAGGCGGGAGAGTGGGACATAATTCAAGCTATTCAGATTCTGCTATTTAGCATTTGCCGATCACTAATGTGATATTTGCAAAGTATAATATTTTCTAACAGCTGTAAGAACAAGAGAGCCTAAAATTTCTCCCTATACATAATATCCATGAAATTGCATTGAATATTGTAATGATGTGTTATGCTGCCATTAGCTCCCTGTGAATACCTAATTTGGAAGGTTAATGAAATTGACAAATGTGTGTACTGTATGTGCATTGTCAGTACTAGTTAATGGCAACTCTCACATTTTTATTTGGAAAATTATATAAAACTGAAAGTGACAATTATTGTAACTTCATCTTTTTTGGAATCTAGCAGAGTGTGCAGTTTATTTAAATAGGGTTGTATGTGTTTTAAATTTGTATACCATCATATGAAGTCCTTTGCTCATCATGTGATTATATACTTAATTTTTGTATGAATGAATGCGTGTATTGTGGTCTTTTACAGCATGTTGGGCCAATTTTTTTGGCTTTTTTGTATGTATTCCACACTAAAATACCATAAGCCCTTGTCTTCCTGTTGGCTCAACAGTGCTTGATTACAAAACTCGTGCCAGTTAATTCAAAGAGACATCACACATTCAAAATGAATTTCCCCAGGCAAGGAAACTATGCTAGAGCACAATGAAAGAGAACACTCTTGTATTTTCTGAACATGACTGAGCACAAACAAGGTCACTTGCAGCTGCTGCTGCTTCCATATATGAATTTGATGAGATCCTTGAAGTTTGGCCCCTCATTATTTCTGTGGCTTTAGAGACTGCTTCTTTAGGTCAAGGTCACATTTTTAGGTGTATAGAGTCCAACCTGATTTCTTCTTTTGGTCTAAAGCTGTTCAATTAGAGAGTTTCACATAGTGAATGACCCCTGATGGTCCTGGAGACCTCAGATTCATCTCCTGGGAAGCGAGAAGAGTCATTATGGTAATCCTCTGTGATGCACTGCAGAATGGATAATGCTGCCACATCCAAGCCTTGCAGGCTAGAAAAGGGTGTATGGATGGAGTGATAGCTGCACAGCCCACTTCCCCTGTTACTTAATTTTTGTGCATCTCTTCAACTCTTTGTGGAGTTTCTTCTGAGGAAGCAGGTGTCGCAGAGGAGGGTGGCTGCCCTGAGGAGACCATATGTGTCACTTCCAAGAACAAAGCAGTCTTTTAAACCCAGCACTATATTGAGCCTGTGAGTCACGAATCTTTAGATCAATAACCAAAATGTTTTTAAACGTGGGGGCAGCCCCAAACAGAGTGACTCAGCGCCGCAGTTCCACGTTGAGCGCACCTCGGTGCAGGCTCTGGTTTCACATAGCTGCTCTCTGGAGCGGCGCCAGGTGATGTGTGGGGGCTAAGGCGCTGATGAGGGCACGGCCCAGTGGGGTTTGCTTTTTGATACTCAGCACACCTGCCCTGGGTCAGCTTCAGGCAGGAGCTGTGCTCTCGGGCTCTCCGAGGGTCGTCTGAAAGTCAGCAGCCCATCTGACTTTCTGGCATTTTTTATAAGGTGACTTGGAGTTGCTGAGGCTTAGGACATTCTGAGGCTTAGATTCTGCTGTGGCTTTTCCCCCTTTTGTCATGTTGTATTAATAAATATATGTCAGAATCTGGTGGAAGAATACATCTATTCAGATCCTTTGTCGCAGGTGCCACAGATTCCAGCAGCCTAAAACTCTGATGAACTATTAAATGCTCGTCCATCAAAGACCCTTTCTGCTTTTGCTCCAGTCCTGGTGGCCATATCACATCGGGCTCATGGCAACCCTCAGGGAGATGCTGGAGTCCATTAATCACCCCACAGACCTCCACCCCAAAAGTACAGATCATGCTTAAATATTAGCATCACCTGTGATTGTCTATCTGTACACTGATTTGAAATAAGAAATTTGGAGCCTGGAGAAGCTTCACAGTGAGATTTGTCTTGATAAGTGGGAGTGTTTCGCTCCTCTGGGGATTAATGATTTACTGATAGCTCAGTAAAGGATAAAGGATATTTGCACCTGGCCTATTGAAGGGAGATTTGCATTTGAAAAAGTTAGGTCAGTTAAAAATCCAGGAAGAGGACACTGAATCCAACTCCTGAATGAAGGGGGGGAGATGAATTTGAATGAACCTTCATGCAAAACTCCAGCAAGGAGTACAGGGTTATAAGTTAGCCTTCTTCCTTGGCTGCAAGTTCCCTTCTGCAAATATATATTTGTGACGGAGAGTGTACACCAGCTCTGAGACACTGTCCCTGTGGGTCAGATGTGGTTTAGATCTTGTTTGGCAGTTAAATACAAAGCGAAGTGAGAAGGAAAGAGATAAGAGGTGGGCCTCTTGGACTTGATTTTAGAGAAAGTTTCCTTTCCTTTTTGCTAGCCATATGTTAAAAATCTCTACAACTCTCTTGCTTATTTTGGATTTTATAAAAAAGTATTTTCCCTTGCTTTTGACTTGGCTTGTGCTGAAGATGATTTCCAGTGTTGGCTAGCATAAAAAAACCTATCCTGAAAACTGGTATATAGGCACAGCGGAGTACCATCAAAGTCCTCATGATCTCCTATACCAACAGTAATTGCCACCTGTGCATACTGTGGGACAGAAAGGCAGATGGTAAAGTAGGAAAACTATACTAATGTAAAATATTTGGTTGATCAGCACAAGGCAGGAGGGTCTTGTTCACACATGGTGACAAAAAGCATATTGAACCTCACGTTTTGTGCTCCTTTTCAGGGATCTGGGGGAGCACATAAAAGGGACTTGACATGCTTTAGCTTTCCTTGAAGAGCTCTGTCTCTTGTATATAGAAAGATATTTGGTAGTTCCTGCAGGCCTGAGTACATCTGATAGGCATATGTATTCTTCTGTTCCTTTCTGACCATTATGCTTCTGTACTATGTGTGTGCAAGAAGGAGATAGATAAAATTTCTTCGGATGAATCAGATTTTCTTCAAGGTCATGTATTCTTAACTCATGAAATTGGTGGAACTTGGAGAAGGAAAGTAATAATGAGGAAATGTTTCAAATTAACTGATTTTTCCTCAAGAGAAGTAATAAGGCCACCAATTTTTTTCAGCTTTTTGACATTTCAAGCAGAAAAGGAAGAAGATTAATGGTGCGTTATACTGAGAGACAATGCTGCAAGGGCACCATAGGGACTGAGCCCAGAATGGCAGGACACTCCCTGGGCTGGGAATGAAGGAGTTTTACCATCCAGGGCTTGTCCCATCCCCTCCAGCAGTGATTCCTTCTAGGAAGCTTATTCCCACCCTAAGGGTAGCAGATGTGAAACCCTGACTCCTCAAAGAACATGGACTTTGTGAACAGCTCAGATGCCACCAAGAGAAAGGAAACGTCTCTAGAAGAATGATCACTTTCATTAAACAGAAAAAAAAAATCTTCTGGAAATTTGGCTACAAGTAGAGAGCGTCCACACGGGGCAGCAGGAAAAAATGAAAGTGAGTAACATAGCAGAAAATTCTCTTGATATCTATGGAACGTAACAGAGGTCCCATATATCAAACAGCTCTGGATAATTATTGCTTCATGATGATGTATTTCAACATGCAGTGAAAAAACTCTCACTGACCTCAAAAGATGCCAAATTGAATTCAGTGAAGGATAAAATAATCCCCTGGTCATTTAACTGGTAGAATTTGGAGAATTAAGGTTTAATTTGCTTTCTAATAAAAACCACCAGTTATGGCACACAGAGTAATTTATTTTCTAATAAAACCCACCAGATATAACACACAGAGAACTATGTTATACCTCCCCTTTCCTCAGCTTGAGACTCACCATTAGTGAATGTGTGAAAGTGTGATACCTGAGGTGTAAGAAATGATACTACACTAGAAGAGGTAAAAATTAAAGTTCACAGCCCTGGGAAGGGCAATTATTCTGTTGCTTCTTGAATGTATTTATTTCAGCATATTTTCCTTAAATTACTGGGCTACTAAAAAAAAAAAAAAAGAGAGACATGCCATATCTCTCACTGTGGTTAGGACAAGCCATAGCTCTACCTATGCAGCTGTGTCCCAAGCTAGAAGGAAACATAATGCTTTGACACTCAATAGCAAAGAGTCTTGATAAAAAAACTCATGGTTTAACCTCTGGCTTGATAACCTTTGGTTTTAAATGTAAGGGGGGAATACCTCACCAATATGGTTTTATTGAATCAAGGAGATGTGACAAAAACCAATGTTTTTTATGTGAATTTGTGTTGTGGTACCTTCTAACTGAGAGGTAAAAATTGAAATATTGCTTCTGTCTGAGGTTGGGCCAGAAATCCTACTAAAACCAAGCTATCCAGATTTCTCTGCTATCTTCTGCTTTTGCAGCTGATGAACTACAACTCAGGATACTCAGCTTTGTTCAGACACTGACAATATGGAAGTTTTCATGGCTTTCATGGTTCTTCTGATCTTTTATCTATTCTTTGATTAAATGTATATTACTCATAATATCCAGCTTTCAAAATTTTCCTCTATTTCTTCCATGACTAGGTTTGTCATAGCCAAACTGGAATTTCTGCCAGGTGGAAGTACTCTGTCCATTGTCTACTCCAAAATGATTTAGACTATGTGGAATCGACTTCCTATTACCACAATCAAGGGTTAGCATTGTCTTTTGCAATCCCTTTGTTACCCTGGTAGAAAATCATCTTTCTGGATCACACACAAGGAATTCAGGTGTAACAGGGATCAGAACAGAATTACCAAAGAGGCAGAGGAGGCTGACAGCTTCACACCAGCACTCCCTGACGAGGTTCAAATCCTTGCCGTAGTGTCGTATGTCATATCCTGCCTGAGCTGGTGTCCAGTGTGTAAAAGCTGGAAATACATAACTGTGCCTATCCCAGTCTCTTTCCTGTGTGGGCTCTGTGGGTTTAGCTCACTGTGCCAGCCTTTGCTGCACTTCTAATTTGTTATTGTCTTCAGGACAATGATTGCTGTCTGAACAGGTTAGCCCTGTAGGAGCAGGTTTCAAGCGGCAACTGTGTGGGATACAGGCAGCATGTGGAGTACAGGGCCTGAGGGATGCTCAGCACCCAGCATTATAGGATTCTGCTTTTTTCTTGTCTTTGGTGAGTCTGCCTGGGTGAATGAGGCTTACCTGTGGGAGTTGTAAAGTATGTTGCTGAGATTATTTTTGGTGTTTCTTTAAAAAATCTTCTGTGCCTGTTGCCAAACATAAGAGGTTTGTTTTCAGACTCTAACTTCTCAGGTAAAGCTGTCATGTTTATTCTGATTCACTACATCAACACATAAACATGAGATTTTTGTTTACATTTATTGCTCTTTGTGTATCTTTATATAGCCTGGCAATATTTTTTCTAGGCTTTATTCATTTCCAGTGTATGAAAGAATGAGGGGAAAAAAAGTGTCACTATATAATCCAATCTCAGAAGCTGCGTTTGAGCTAAGTGTTGGCTGTGACACAGTAGGACACAGTTAAACCTGAGACAGATTGGCGTTTACATCTTCTGGTATAACTAACAGCCTTAGCTTTGACCATCACTTGACATTAAAAATAATTTTCCACTTTTCAACATGAAAGCCGTGAGTCATCTCTGAAATGAGTGTTGCCTGTGTAGTGCATTTGAGGAATGGTTTGGGGCAGGCTGACTTGCATTCACAGGTTCTATCATCTATCATCCACTTTGCAGTGCTTTAATGTACTAACATTTTCACAGGCTGCAGACAGTGGCTCTCTGCTCAGATTAACCACAAGCTCATTCTGCTTCACCACAGTTTGACCTCCCTGATGAGCTTCACATTAATATGTTTGCAGATTGTGTATGTATATTTGGCTATAGACTTGTCAAGGCATGCACAGCACAGAAATAGTTTTTATTTTTAAATGTGTTTGGTTTTGACTGTGATCTGGCTGGTCATTTATTCCTGGTAAACAATTTTTGTAGTGTCATACAGTCAGTTCTGGAGTGCTGTTAAATATTGGCCTATTGTTTTCCAAAAAACCAGAGAAGATTATTTATGGAGGATGTTACAGAATCAGGTCAGAAAAGACCTTGCCAGTCCTGCTGTGTTGCCTTAAGGTAAGCAGTCTGAACCTGTTAGTCCACCCATTGTCTGCTCCAGCTCACTCCTGGTATCTTGTCCTGCTCCCTGATGTCCGACTGTGGATGCTCAGCGTGCTCTGACTCACCACACCTTATTGTTTATTTCACAAAGGTGAGCTGCAGGCCTGTGGAAACCAGATGAACCCTCCTGCTCCATCTTCCTGTCTAGGGTGGTAGAGAGAGGCAGAGCAGGAAGCTGAAGCTCAGGACTGAGCTAGGACAGCTGAAGCTCTCTGCCATGACACCTGCGCTCACATCCTTGGCCTGGGCTTGTAACTGCTGAGTTTGGGCACCAGCTCCTCATCTGCACCAGGTCCTTCACAGCTGACCTCAGCAGAGGCTCCTCTGAAGTGAAGAGCAAGCTGATCCTGCCATCCATTAAATTAGTACCTGCAAGTAGCTCCCACGACTGAATAAATGATCAGATGTTTAAGGGAGGCTGTAATATGGCACAGGAATGGATGTTCTCACCTGAGGCAGCAGCCACTCAGAGCCTTCGCCATGCGCTGCAAGGTTGGCATCTCCAGAGGACGATGGGCCTTGCTGCTGGTGAGGGATGCGCTTGCTTCCAAATGCTCTTGCAGCTCTCTCCAACCTTAGTAACCTCTCCATGCTGAAACCTGCTGGGCTGCTGGCGGCACCTCCCCCAGTGAACGATGACAGGAGGAAAACCTGGATGTCCATCTTGGCAGCCCATCACAGAGTGCTGGCTGGGCTGCATCCAGTCGCTGTGCTCTACACTGCCCAGCCCCACCAGTGCCTGTCCCCCCACGCTGGGCTGTGGGGTGGGTGGGCTGAAGCCAAGGCTAGGCATAAAGATACACCCCTTAGACACTGCCTTCTTGTCCAGCCTAATTTTTAATTTTTCGTTGCTGTAATTTCAAAGAAGTTTGTCCAAATGGTCAAAGAGAGCTCCCAGGAGCTCATTCAGGGGTTTCAGATGTTTTATTTTTGAAGAGTACTTTCTCACTTGCTTTGACATTAGATATACAAAGGTAATGTGCTCCTCTCCCTTTCTGTCTTTTTTCCCCCCAGCATGTAGGAACTTGTTATCGGTTTCATTGTGCAGATGAAAAACTACATCTTGAGCAACATCTATAAATGTCACAGGGATGGCTTTTTCAAGTGTTTACTGAGAACATATTATGTTTTAGTGTCTCTGTCATAAATACCTTTTTGTTAATCTTTCACCCTCACTAAATCTATTACAAGCTTTAATCAACCTTTCTAAGCAGTAATAAAATGTTATCAGTAGTTGGCAAAGATTATAAGTGACAGACTCTAATGTTTTCTAATGATTGTCATTATTTAGAAGATTGTTTGTAGTTTTACAGAAAAATAATTAGATCTATCACATACATTTGAAGAGAGGGGAGTATACCTCCTCTGATAGTTTACTCTCAAGAAATCAAATTTGTAAATAACTACTTAAAAAGAAATAAACCAACATGCTAGAGCTGAATGGCAATTCAAGATCTATTTAGGCAGATGCAGGTAGAAGAGAACATGCTTTATGCTTAAAAGGCAAGGTATTCCCCAGGTGAATACAGTTCAAGTTTTTCACCTACTGTCGACAAGACCTGCAGTCTGAATTTCTAAGTCTACAGCGCCTTCTTTATCAACTTGCTACCTTGTTACACACACAGAAATAGGCTTTGTGAAACTATTACTTTATATTATGCAAATGATTTTTCCCTTTAAGAACCAGTCAATACTGTTTCACTCACATGACATGTTTCTGCAACAGGAGAAGTGAAAGGTTTGAAATAAATGAAGGTGAGAATTTCTTGGTCTCCTTAAGGTTTAAACATTTTGGGTGGGTTTTTAAAAATTTGTTTTGTTTTGTTTCATTTTGTTTGGTTAGGTTTGTTTGGTCTTTAAGGGAATATCCTGTAAGCAGTGTGTTCTGGATGAATTTCAGTGTTGATATACTTGAGCAAGATACATTTCCATGAATTCTCAATGGTGTGACTATATTTTAATTCTTAGTGTCCTGATCCAGGTTGTTGCTGAATCTGGAGAAGATGCAGCCCTACACTTAGCACAAGCTAAGTCTGGTTTGTGGTCCATGCACGGTGTTCAGTCAGCTGTCCCACACCTCCTGTCTCCTCCACCAATCCACCGTGATGCAGCAGTTCCATGCCTCTGGGTTCTGCCATGTCCCCAAAGCTACGGAATTTTTTACTGCACCCCGGTACAGCCCTTGGGCTTTGGGAGGACCACAGCCAGGATCTATTCTTGGGCAGCAGTCCAATGGCATCTTCTTCTTCCCTTTTTGTTTTCTCTCATGTTGTATGACCCCCAGATGTGTGCCAGTAGAGAAAGGGCCCCCATGAAGCAGCACATCAAATACTTGTAGTGAACATACCTACAGTGCTCCCAGACACTTGCTTGTCCCACAAAACTGAAATCCTCACCAGCACCAGGCAGAGAATGTTTTATAGTTTAATGTTGTTTCATGCCCAGTGAATGCTCACTGCTGACCTGCTTTCAGAGGGTGTAAAAAAATCCGTGCAGGTGTTTAGATGTTATGGATGTGTACCCACAAGTAAGCACACACACACACACACACACACACACACACACACACACACACACACACACAATCATTTAGTCTAGGTGACCTAAGCACAAGTGAGGACCAAATCAGATTAGTGTAGCTGAACTGGATCTTAGTTTTGCAGTTGCAGACCTCATCCAGTCTGCTTTTAAACTTCAGAACTGAAACTCATTCCCCAAGTACACCCTTTTCCCTGACATCAGTTTTCCTCTTGCTTGGCGTGAGGATCAGCTATGTGCTCAAGATGAACTTGCAAATGATTATTAATTTCTGTGTATTTTTTGAAAAGCTTGGTTTATTTCTTGTGGTGGGTTTCTGTTGGCCAGAGTAGATGTTGACTCTTTAGTCCTGTCATCACCTCCTAGGCATTTCTAGACTGTTATGCTGACTGCCTTTTTTGTCTCTAGTGATCTCTGTTTCTGCACAGCCCAGAAACTTTCTTGTTTATTTCTGTTAACAAAAAAAAAGACTGATATGTTTAAAAAAATTAAGCTGACTTTTAGCTCCTTAGTAAACACTAAATGGTGTAGTTTTTCTAAGCAAACTAGGCATTTTTGGCAATTAATTTCTTTTCTCAAACTCACCATTACTCTGGAGAAGGATGTGCATCCTAAAGATATTATAAAGTAAGCAGAAAACCCAACTTGAAAGGACTGGCAGTGTTTAAAGTTAGCATTTGGAGTATATCTGCAAGAAGCAGCAGCAATGTTTAAGTGGGAAATTCCAGACCATAAATTCTTTTTCAGCTAGATTATATGCAGTACAAGTGTTGACTTTCAATTTATACCTTTGATATGACTCATTGAATGTTCTGATTCTTAGTTTATTTGTCCTGTCTTCAGCAAAATGGATTGAATACAGGGTTATCCAACCATGATGTGTTGTCTCTGTGCCTCAGATGTTATATTGGTGAAATCTTAGTGTTTGGCACTATCTAAGAGGAGTATAAAAATTTGATTTGGTCTGCAGCCAGCTTTCCTCCCACTCTGGAACAATGATGGAACATCTGGAGAACGCTGTATTCATTAACCCAAATCCTGAACACTTCACATAATACCTGATCCTGTAAGAATCTGCTTAGTTTTCCAGCCTATGTAATTTGTGCTGGATGCAGCTAGAGCATATTTAGTCAAAGGACCTTGTCTCTTACATTTTTGAGCTTTTATGTGACATTATGCTTTGTCATAATTGATGATAACAAGATTCCCATTTGTTTTCTGATTTTAAATGCCAGTTACATGCATGGTGGCTCACTCCATTTTCTCTCCTCCAGAAATTTCTCTTTATTTGTCATTCGTATTTTCAGCTGGAGACCTTAGGGTTTTATTTTACCCATGGTCTCAGCTGAAGCCATATGCCAAGAGGCCTCTTAACTTTCGTGAGGATGGATCTTGGAATATCAGACTGGCACCACTGTGCCACCTTTATTGTTTTTCCTGCTTTCATAATCTCCCCTTCTCACAGTGGCAGATGCACACCAGTATTGTGGCTGTCAGAATAGCCATTTTCCTCCTGGGGTTTGATGCTGTGCTCTGGCCAGCTGCTGTGGGGGTATACAAAAGGGATGCAGTTGGTACATCCCAAGGTTTGAATATCCCCTGTGATTTTACACTCTGTGCTTGCCTAAGAAAGGGATTGTGTTTATGTCTCCTCATGACCTCAGATCCTCTGCATGGATTTGACTTTTGATGAGACTAAATAAAGCTAAACTCCTTAACTCTTATTTTAAAATGACTGTCCTAATGCAAAACATGGGAACTCAGCTGTCTGTTATAGGAAAGGGAGAATGAAGGAGTGGTTACAGCAGCCTGGAACTCTTTTCTCCCTTTACAGGATAGGTATCATCTGTGCTTGACCTTGTGCAAGTCACACAGGCTGACATCCAGCAAATACTTATGCACCTAAACCCCACTGTGGGACTTAGCCACCTGGATAGGAGAAAGGTCCAAATTTAAAAAAAAAATCTTAAGATTTTCAGAGCACCTCACCTGCAAAATGAACATGGAAGCTTATAGCTTTCTTCAGCAGGGTGTCATGAGAACAGATGTAGCACGTTTGTAACATATAGGCCACTCATCTTTGTCAAACCCAAGTGCCGAATCAGGAGGACATAAAAGTGTTTGTTATCCCATTACCTGCCTCTTCTGCTGGTGTTTTCAAAATGTATCATTTCCTGGCAGGGTTTGGCAGAAATGGAAGAGGGCTTGGGACAAAACCTGAAAATTCTATCTTTGTATTTTATTGATACAGCCTCCAAAGGTTTACGTAAAAACAGCTCAGATGGGCCACTTTTCAAGGCCTTGACATCAGCATTGCTGAAAGAGTTAAGGCCATTAGCTGGGTGCCATAAAAATACTTAGTATCTCACATCTTCAAAGCAATGTACAAATACTAACTAATTAATCTTCAAAATAGCCTTACCTCCACACCCCACAGTCAACTCTGATTAAAAAGTAAATATTCCTCCTGCACATGTAATCAAGGCTCAGAGCTTTATGCTCTAAGAGTGTAATTGACTTGTTCCTTGTTTGTGATTTTGATAAACAATTCAGAGTAGTTCAAAGGATGCAGAGCCGGAGGGAAGGTCAGTAGCAGTGTTGAGGTACAAAGTGAGAAGTGCTTCCTCCCCAGACATCATCAATATTTCTGGACTTTCTTTTCACACTGATATGAGAGAGAAAATATTTATGCTACAAAATACTGTGCCTGGCAAACCTGAACTGCAGTGAGAAGAGTGGTACTTTAATATGCTTTTTACATACCTAAAATTTCAGCTTCCATTGCTCAGTGTTTTTGTGGGTGTGCAGAAGTGCACCACAAGTCAGTTCTCTTGCTTCAGTTGTTTCCTGAGAGCAGACCCATCAAGGGGCCTATCCAGTGACAAACTGTAATATTGAAACCAAATTGATGGTTAGTGCAAAATAAGGGGAAATTGTTGTACTTAAAAAAGATATGTATTCATTAATCCCAGACAAGGTTGTGTCTCTTGAACCTGACCCTAAGAACAGATAGATGGGAGATGCTTCATCACAATTGATTTGTTTTGTGCAACTGTGACAGGGACATTTAAAATAAAACTAATGTCAGACCACAAAACTGTTCTGGTCAGACCTGAGTGCTGCTGCATGGGTGAGACTCTTGAAAGAGCACTTGCTGCTTTTAAATCTTTACGTGGAATAAGGGTGTACAAAATCCCATTGCAACAGCCAGGAATTTACATCTGGGAGCATCTCAATGAACAAATGCTAATGAATACCAAAGATAGCCTCGAGCTGTGCTGGGGGGCTCAGGCTGGACATAAGAATTTTTTCACTGAAAGGGTGGTCAAACATTGGAATGGGCTGCCCCGGGAGGGGGTGGACTCACCATCCCTGGAAGTGATCAAGAAATGTTCCCTGGACTAAGTACTGTGGTTTAGTTGGCATGGTGGTGTTTGGTCAAAGGTTGGACTTAAGAGCCTTGGAGAACTTTTCGAACCTTAATGATTCCGTGATTCTGTACAGGAATAGGAATGTCAGGCCTGCAGCCAGCACCAGGCTTACAGATTCTGCATGTGGCAAAAGGCAGGTCCATGGCCCTGTGGGTCAGTGCAGGGAAGGGAGGGAATCTGGATCTACCGATACACTCACTAGTCTGTGGGATCAGTCAGCTGTAGGACCAAGGTATCACAGCAAGTTGTTACTGTTGTCTTATCCTTGATTTTAGAGCCTGAGTACACTGCCTGCTGAACTTAGACCTTCTATGTATTACTGCAGATTCATGGTGATATCTTGTCTGGCTGAGACTTAAAAGATGTATTTTATTTTTTTGTTTGCTTGAGAATACAGTCCTCCTGAATGACTGCAGGAGGTGCCTCTGTTCACTCTGTTGCAGCATGTGGTTAGTTCTTTTCTGTTTCGTGCTTTAAGGATAAACAGTTCAGGTGCTGAAGTGTATTACTGCTGGGGATCAGAGATTATTTTGCGTGAATTAAAAAAAAAGTCTCAAGTCAGGCAGTTGAAAATTGTGTAGCTGAGTTGGTGGGGATGGATAACTGCATCAAGAGATGAAATGTACTTTTATATGGAGCAAGTTTAGGCAACAGCAGGAGTTGCACTGTGACCATGGTGTTTGGTCTTTGGAGGGCTCAGCTTGGGTCTGTGAATTACCATCGCAGTGCCTGTATCAGCAAAATGCTGTGTCCTTGCCAGCCCAATAGTGTTCTGATTGTCTGGACACATAAAGCACTATGTCCAGTTTCTTGCAAGACCAGAGTTTTAAAGATCACATAGCAGTTCTAGTAATGAATACTATTTATAGAAAACCCAGTGAATTGGAACACTTGATAAAGTATTAAAATATGCTCCATGAAATTCAGGTGTGGTTGGTTAACAGAGTTAAAAATAATGGCTTCTTGCTGTGCCCAAATTGAGTTTCGGTTGCAAGATATTCCTGGTCCTGCTTTTGAATATTAAAAAATCAGCATTTGTCACATAACCACTTCAGCTCAGTTCAACACACCTGGGTGCATGCCACAGTGGGATTATCTCTGATCTAATCACTAAGGAAAGTGGTCTTTTCAGGTCAGGACTGAGGTCATGATTAGATTGTAGATAGAAAATTATTCCTCCTCTCTCTGAAGCATGCTTATTTACAGTATCAGGTGGTGTTCACTCATGTCTCCTCATTTCATCATTGAAATGCTAATACTCATTCATCAGTGTCACTGATACTCCATGTGTGTGTGGGAGCATGTTTTATATTCTCAAATAGGCATTGCAATATCATTTTCAAAGGTAGACCTTGGTTAATACCTTTAGGTAGCTCTATCTATTTAATTAGGTCAATGGCTTCAGTGGACATTACGTTTCCATCCATAGTAAAAATATTGGGCCTTTGTATTTAGCTTGTTGTTAGTAAAGCCAGGAAGCACATATGTAATGCTCTTAGCAATTGTAAAACATAAATAAATCATAAATTCTTATCTTTGTGTTGAAATGTTATATGTTCAAATGTCATAAACCCCTACATACCAAGACACTCCAACAGTATGAATTAACTGCTTGTGTACTGTGCTTTCTGGTTTACATCACTCCGTAGCCTTTTCAGCAGGTAAGTGATTAAAATACATATATTTAACAAGGACAACATTCTTGTTAGAAATGAGATTAATATTTTGAGATAAAATATTGGAAACAAGGTGAAAAGCAGCAGAAGGTAATAGCTGTCAAATCTTTTGATCCTTTCTGTCTCCTTGCTATCAGTTTCCTGGATTTTTTTTGGTATAGAGATATCTAGAGGCCCTGTCTCTCACAGCTCCTCCTCTCCTGCAGACTATTACATCAAAAATAGGTGTCATTTTGCTCATCTCTTCGGAAGTCCCATAGTGTCAGCTTGGTTATTCTCACCTTGGGATTTAACATCCTCTGCATATGCTAGAGCCAAGCTGGATGTGATAGGAGACAGTTTGTAGTGTGTTTCTTCCACTGGCCTAGTCATCTGCATGCAGAAAGTAACTGATTTTCATCAGCATTTCAAGATTTTAAGACATGGTGCACTCATCAAATTATATTAGATTCCAAGCTGACACGTGAGATTAACCACTACCAGCTACCTTTGTAGAGGCATGGCTCAAAAAGTGGGTAGTTCCAGGGAAAATGAAAGCTGGTTGTATAATGGAAGCTGGATGTATAGATAATGTCGAAGGTTATTAAAACTGTGGCTAAAAGAAGTAAGGATGCAAGAAATATAGGGCTCTCAGCAACAGTGTCCCTGAAAATGGAAGATAAATTGGTGGAGGACACAGTAGACTGTAGATGAGTGCACTGTGACTGCTCAAAGTCTAAGCTCATTTTCTAGACATACTTAGCAGTCCTTGGAGATAAATAAGCACTGCTGGGGCATGATTGGTGTCACCCTGAGGCTGACATCTGATTTCAGATTAGTGAAGCTCTGCTCCTCTCTAATGACTGGAGTCTAGCCTGCTGCATCAGGCACAAACACCTACTTTATAAACAATCAGAAACAGGTGATGTGGTTTGTGCTCTGATCATGCTGGAGACACACTGTGTGGTTTTTATCCATTCCACTGTGAATGGAGGGTCTGAAGGAGTTTTATTTGTGCTGGTAAATAAAAAAGGAGAGAAACCCTCCACAAAAGGCCAGGTGGATTTTCACAGAATCTGGAATACAGCAACATGAACTTCCCAACAAACAGTGCAGTTTATTTTCCTTCTATTGACATCAAAGAGATTTTGCTGCTGCATCTGGTGAGGGAGGGTACAGAGCTGGGACCAGAATTTCCATTTTGGAGCCCTTATTAACCTCATTTTGAAACAGGTGAAGAACAGAATGCAGGTGTTGCTGCAGAAATAAATCCTACACTAAATATTGCACATGTATCTTTGCATTAGTCCTGCCCACATATGCATGAGGGACAATGTGTGTGTTGAACTCTGTGCTTTTTCTTGGGCACAAACCAGTAATTTGGGCACCCATGTCCTCCTTAGGCACCATGAACACCTAATTGAAAACACAATCCAGTTTAGTCATCCAAATCAGAAGGAATATTTTTTAAAGCTGACAGAAAAAATATGTTCTTAATTTGTGAGTATACAGTTGTTTGAAAGGTATTTGGTAACTGGAGACTTGTTTTTCTACCTTCCCCAATCTCTAGTTTCTGTAATTGATTTTCTGCTTACATGTAACTTGGGCTCATCTGCACCAGTGTCAGCAGTAAGCACTTAGAGCAGCATGGCTGCAGTGCCACTGAAAGCCTTCTTGGGGCTCATTCCTGACATCACAACAATGCTGAGTCAGGAGCTGCTGGTGTTTCAAAGGTGCTCAATGCCTTAATTTTCATTGCCTGAGATCATCTGCTAAAAGAGAAAATCCAAACAGTTCTATTTTGCAATAGGAAAACCTTTTTCATTTCAAGCCATGCATTCCTGGGGTACTTGGATTAGTAGTTAGTCCTCTCATTGTTGATAGACACATATGCAGCTGGTATGAATCTCTTTCCACATTTAACACTATTGCAAGCTTAAGTAGTGTTCCAGAGTAAGACTCTGTAATCAGGCAGCACAGTTTGCTTTGTGCTTAAGAATGGGGAAGAATACCTCTGCTCTATTGGAATAACTCCTAAAAATTGTCAAGGGTAATCTCTTTAAAGATATCACTATTGTACAAGGCAAAAATCAATCATCAAATTTAATTGTCAAAGAATTTTTGTATCTGACTAGCACACAGATCCAAACCCTATTAAATAGAATTAATTTTCTGTACACAGTAGACAGGTAGGATGTGTAACGGTTTGCTACAACATATTTTTCACATTGAATTTGGTAAGATTGAAAACTATAGTAGGCTAAGGAAACTCACGCTCTGAGAAATGCAAACTCTGCATATGTGAAGCTGAAGCCAGCTGATGTATTGTAAAATTGTACATTCCTTTTTCTGTCTAATGCATCCACTGCATGTAAAGTGCTTGCATGCTACAGAAATGAAGACCATTTAAATATTAAGCTATCTTATACTTTAGTGCTTCTCTGCCTGGGACTCCTATACCTGGAGGCATGAGTTTCCAGAAACCTCTTCTTTTTTGCCATGCAGTTTGTACCTTCCTGTGCCCATAGTTACTGAGCTGGAGAAATATCTAGTGGTACAGCTGCTTGACTTTAAACTTCTGATTGATTCAACAGAAACCAGTGAAATCAAATGTGGGTCTTACTCTCACTGAATATTGGTTTATTTTCATGTTTGTTTGGGCCAGATAGGCACTAGAGAGGACAACCACAGGTGCTAAACTCAGATGAAGGTAAAGTTACCTTGCTCCCAGGCCATTCAGGTGCTGTGTGCAAGTACTCCTCTTGCAAACACCTTGAGAATGATTTGTTAGCTCTGGGCACCATTTGGACAGTGCAAAGGAGCCTCTCTAGCGTTCATGCTGCTTAGAGATGGCCCAGACCCCAGCCCCAAGGGGTGGCGTAAACAGGAACATGTGGGACATGTGAACTGATATCATCCTGCTGTATCACCCCAGAGCTGTGGCCCAGCGCACTGAAAGAAAAGTGCAATTTCTGCATTTTAAAGCCTAGAACTTTTCACAATTGTTTGGAAGGGAGAAGGACAGTTAATGATACATATTTAAGAAACAATAAGATCTGCTGTGAAGCTGTGCAAAAATTTTAGCCTGACATGCTTATTTCATGTAGAGTCACTAAAGGCGGAGAGAGAGGGTTCAAACATCAAGAACTGCTATTTCCCACTGGGAAAAAAAAAAAAAAACCAGTGAATGAAGCATACTACTTACTGTGAAGCTTTTCATTAAAGAATCAATATGGTGTGTTTGAAAGAAGAAATCAAGGGTTACACTTTTCCTAAAAAATGTGGATATTTTTTCAATGCTGAGGCACTTGCAACTCGATTTTCCTCTGTAAAAGTCAAGGTTTGATTATAGTTCCTGCATTATTATTTATAGTTTAGCAGTTATACATGCCACGTCCTTGGCTGTGGCATTGCAGTTTGCACCATCTCTGTCTGCTTCCTAAATTTATTGATCTCATTAGAAGATAAAAATGACAAAGATAGCTCATAATACTTCTGAGAAATGTAAAACCATTAGCAGGTCATTGTCAAAGTTATAACATGTCCTTTTAAGCTGCTTAGCAAACTGGTGGCAGCCTATGATACAGGGATTAACCTGTGCCAGGAGTGACTGAGAGGATCGCAGTGGATGGTTAATATTCAGCCTGCCTACAAAGCTTTGAAGCTGCCTCACAAAATGATACAACGAAGTGATAAACAGAAATACATTGAAAACAAAGGGAACAAAAGTTTTCTTTTCCTGTCATTTATCTTGGTCCGTGACATATAAGAAACAGAATGGGTGTTAGAGCTTCTGCCTGAAATTAAGAGTTACTTTTTAAAGTTGGGTTATGCTCCCACAGGGCAAAGGAGCCTCTTAGACTTTCCTATGAGTGCAGGCTGACCTTGGCCAAGACCCTAAGACAGCTTTCCCTGGGGTGGGACCTTGAACTATCCTAGAGCTGTGTTTAAAAGCACAGTGTTAATAATGAGTATTTCAGACTCACAGTGCACCACCGTGTTTTGAAGCCAGCATTTGTTGCCCCAGATATTCCCTACTGCCCAGGATGCACACCAGTGCAATGGACATAGTAAGACATAATAAAACTACTAATAGTTTTTTACAGAAAACTTATACACCTGCATTGTTCTTATTATTGTTTACATTTCTTCCCTTAGAGAAATGGCTGCAAGCACTGGCTGATTGCTCTGTTGCTTCCAGAACTGTCTGGACTTACAGAGAACTAATTTGGACAGGCAGAACACATGCTGCTGTATAAGACTTGGGATGGAGGGCTGGGTTTTCTGCACTGGCTCTCAGGGGTGGAGCAGGATAGGTGGTTAAGGAGAGGGGATGTAGGCAGAAAGACTGGTATCTGCTGGGTCTTTTCAGCATCTCACCTGACTCTTCACTCCCAGTGGAGGCCATGGCATTAGCATCAGAAACAGTCACTGCCAAATTCCTTTGGGGGGTGATCGAACATGCACAGGTGGGCTCTGACAAGAGGAGTAGGAAGAAGAGAGAAAGAATAAAAACCCAAGACCCCATCCTCTGTTGTTGAACATCATGTGACCTGATTTACACCAATGCATTATTCTCTTTTAGGAGCAATTTATATGAACACTCCAGTAACAAGTAAACAAGCATTAGGGCAATGATGAATTAGCCTAGACAACAGTTTACAGATTACACATGAGAGAATGAGGATAATAACAGTATTAATCATTTTAGTTATTCATTCTATTTTTAACCTATTAATAGCTATTTGTTTATTTTTTCTATCAGAAAGTCAGACCTACGAGGATGGGGACCCTTGATCACCTGTACACAAACCTCTCCCAACAAAACTTGTTTCTGTTTTCTTTTTCTATGTACATAGCAGAATTTTAATTTGGTGCAACTGTACAATTTTGGCTAGATCACATATCTGTAAATTAGGTGTGATGGTGTTCTGTTGTCTAAATCACCAAGGTGGTTTTGGGTTAACTGGTGAATTTTAAATCCTCAGAATGCTTCATAACCATGTTGTATAAATATTAATATATGTAGGCGTTCTCAGCAATTCATTGCCCTGTCATTGGAGTCTGATCCGCTACTGTTTGATTGTAATAGAAACATTGTTTCGCTCTTGATTTAGCAAAACAATCTATAAAGCTTAAAGAGATATTTTCATCACAGATCTTGTAAGTGGTGTCATGGGACGCAGTTAATAAAGAGTGAAAAAAACTAGTATCTTTAATAAAATTGTGTGAGGAAAGCTGAATCAATTTCCTAGACATTTCTGAACTTTAAAACAAAATTGTTGGGTTCTAATTCAGATTGGAAAAAACCTCAAAAATATAAATTCTCCTGCTTAAGACTAAGTTCTAGTGGCTCTGGATCTGGAAGTCTTTGCCTTTTCTCATTTCCAGTCACTGAATCAAGAGAGTTCTTCAGTCTCCATCCTCAGAGCAGCCTCCCAGCCTGATTTATCTGGGACCATACAAAAAGCTGAGGGCCACTGATTTTAATACTGTCCCTGGTGTTAGTACTCCAGAGCAATGGGTGTTTCCCATGGATTTCTATCCCAGAATCCTGTAATCCTTTTGCTGAATATCCTTAGTTCTGGAGGATTAAGGCAAACTCGAAAGGTTGCAGAAAAGAAGTGCAAGAACAATTGAAAGTCTGAAAATCCTGGCTGACATTGAGAGATTAAAGAAGATCAGTGTACTTAGATTATCTGAGAGAAGGTTAAGAGGTGGTTTGATCATGGTCTCAAAGTCCCAAGCTGAGAAACAGTTTTCCAATACATGGGAAATCTCTAATTTAGCAGACAAAAGCCATAGCAAGGTCCTGTGATTGAATGCTTAATCTGGACAAGTTCACACAAGATGTAGTACTTCTGAGATTGTAGCAGCTTTTCAGAATTTTTTTTTAAGGTACTGTTGGATTCTTAGTAATTAAGATTTAAAAACATATATTTTCCAGAAATTTTCCTACTTTTACCAGAAATTATAGGGCTATGCAGAAATCCCTGGATGAAATACTGTGGATATATGTTGTGCCCAAGGGCAATTTATACAATCATAATTTCAGAGTTTATTAATTCTTTGGTAATGAATGTTCCTGATTGCTACATAAAATAGGCTCATATAACATACTACCATTTGCAGTTTTTTAACCTTAATGTCATTATTCAGAAACTATCAAAGCTGTTTTTGTACCTCTTTGTGCTTAGCCCAAAGAAAAGGAAAGCTAGTTAATATAAAAAGGTATTTTTAGCATTTCTGAAAGCTTCTTATGCCAATCCCTAAAAAGAAACAAGAAATTTCTCCAAAAATGCAAATGCTCTGTCTAGAAGCAAGAGTATCATTTTGACTACTTCATCATTATGTGTCACTCCCTATGTATAGTAAGTGCTGCGTGACAGTTGTTCCTAAGAGACAATCAGGGACTTTTCCAATAACTACATAATTATATTTCATAATACATATATTTGTGAAGCATAGGGGTTTATGTGTTCAAAGCACTTAGGAGTCATTAGCTAATGCTCACAGCACCTCTATGGAATAGGTAAGACACTATTATAAAGGCAGATGGTCCTCAAGACCACAGAAAGAGAAAGGAATAGAGGCTGGTACCTTCCCGTTTCCAAACGACATTTTCAAGTCTCCAAACATTGTATTAGCTATATAAGTATAGGGACACTGCTTTTAATATTATGTCCTAAACCTCCATCTCTTGTAATGATTTTATTGGCCTCCCAAACAAATACAAGGAGTAATGTTATGAACTCTACCTAATCTGTCAAGATCAGCAACATTAGCTTCTATAGTTCTTACAAAGGCTTGACCTTACGTACGTAGCTAGTCCTACTGAAATTAAATCACTGCATGAAAAGTATGTTTCATTAAAAATAACTGTGAGGAGAA
The DNA here is from genome assembly GCA_036630365.1 of Acanthiza pusilla. NCBI lineage: Eukaryota > Metazoa > Chordata > Aves > Passeriformes > Acanthizidae > Acanthiza > Acanthiza pusilla. The sequence continues at coordinate 7,547,651 of JAXCHO010000036.1, forward strand.
AGGGGTACTACTTATTTTCAAAGTTTGCCTTTATTTTACAGATCAATGGAATTACGATTGTAGTTGTCTATAGAGCAGCAGGGACTAAGTGCTTGCTCTGCCAAGTCCAGTCCTTGCTGTTAAAAGAATGCTTTATGAAAGGGACCACTTAAGAAACCAATAACAGGACAGCATAAATGAGGCTATTTAGAGTCCATTCTGTCCATTTTTATGTGCAGAAGGAAAGAATATCTGTCTGCCATAGACGAATAGCTTTTCACAAGAGATGTCTTGGGCCCAACACCTACCCATAGTTTTTATGTCCTTGACCCTGCATGTCTGGCAAAATCACCATGTAGGTGCTGTGATAGCAATGCAAACTCCAACAAATTAAGTCTTATTTATGAATAAATCTCATCATGCCAGACTTGAAGGAGGAGCTTATAGCTACCCACCTCATCCAGAAGCTTTCTAGTGATATGTTATGTGTACTTATTATGTTTTCCATGAATTTGGGAAAGTGATTGGCAAGGCGAATGTGAAAAAGATGGTTAGAGCAGAAATGTGTGGAAGGAAGCTATATGTTCAAAACCTGACCTCTTGTCTGGATTCATTTTGCTCTGAGTTTTGGGAACCATCAGGCTGGACTTCTGGACTTCCTTGTTCCTAGGAATTGTCACTGCACCTTGATGACAAATCAAAGAGTGACTGAGTAATGGACAAAGGGGAAAACGGGAGGATTGCTATACTGTCACCTCACAGCCTATCACAAATGTATCCTGCTATATTTCAGAGATGGGTAACCAGATGATTAACCTCATACCGGTCCTTTTCATTTTGACCACTTCTGATGGAGACTAATTCAAGAAACCTAAGAAAATACAAATTCTACTGAGCTGCTATGTATGTTTTGAATTACAAAAGGAAACACCTTACCTTCAAAAAGACCAAGTTTCCTTTCCTCTTTTTTTTGTTTCTGGCAGAAGACATGCAAATGTCAGAAGGAGAAAATATCCCACTCAAAAGAAGAGAATCTTGGGAAGTCAGCAATATAAAAAAGAAAAGTTTATTGAAAAAACCAAACAACCCACAAACACAAATTCAGTGTTTCACTATAAAATTAAAAGCAAGTTACAAAGAAGGCAGGAATCACAGATCTGTTTCTTTCATATTTTTAACTTGCCTCATTCCAGAGAGCTTCTGGTCAGCTACCTGCCACCTAGGCTCATTTTAATGACAGACATGAAGAGAAGAAGAACCAGCATTTTTGCAGAATATGATCCTGACAGGTGGAGGAATCAAGGACCTTTGCAGGCAATGATAGAGAGAGCAAAAGCAGATCATTAGCCTTGTTGTAAATGAGTCAGGTTATTGAGAAAAGAAAAACAGAATAATGATATTGTAAAATACAAAACAACCTGGTAAGATACACACGTACTCTGCACTTATAAATGCTTATTTAAATGTAGTCTGTTATGGTATCATTTTACGGCTTGCTGATGCAGCTTACTGATCATATAATGCCTCCAAAGTAATCTGATCATTTGCAAAAGTCAATAATTACCAATATTCTGCAACTGAAAAGGGCTGGATAATAACCGTTCCCTAGCACTTCCTGTAGAAGGGAAAAAGGACATTTAGAATTTCTAGAAATGTACACCTAAATTATTTGTTAAACTGCTTGGTAGTGTTTGAAGCCCAGATATTAGATTTCTTCTGAACTCCAAAATTACTCAGCTTGAAAAAAATTATTATTATTATTATTATTATTAATAATAATAAATAATAATAATAATTTAAAAGCACAATAATTGAAAATAATGGGAGATGGTTGAGTTTTTCTACATATATTGTGCAGCTATTTTTGAAGGGGAAGGTAGGGTCTGAATATTGAAGCTCCATCATTGAAATTTATGGCTGTGGTGCACACTGAGAAATAATATCTTAGTACCTAGCCAGAGTGCCCTGCTCACAGAGAAAGGAGTAAGGCAAATCATATGCAACTGCTATTAGTCACCACCATGGCACCATTTACAAGTTTAATCACTTTGGGTTTGGAGGAATTTTATTCAGAATATCGTACTTTCAGAAGAAGTAGATGTTTTTGTGGAAAACTGACCATATCCCAAAACAAAAACCTTTCCAGACCTTTTAATGAGAAGCTGAATGAAGGTTCTCACCTAAAAGATATTTTTTTAAACTTCATAACCTAGCTGCTTGATCAAAGATCCTTAGTTCTGTGGTGAGGAGTGTTTTAGGAAGAACTTTTATTTTGTGAACGTTGTGCCACAGGTACCCCGAGAAAATCAATAACGAAACTGGGTGCACTTCATCATAACAGACTGATTTTTAGTATTTATTTAATCCCATTCTCCTTCCTCTCTGCTTCTCTGTAAGGACTAGCTAAAAACATAAGAATAAACAGTCCGCATTTCCAGTAGAAAATCATCAGTGAAGTCCCTCAAAGATATAAGTGAGAGCCTGTCAGTGGAAGATCTGGCAAAAGGAATATTGAAATAACATAGTTTTCAAATAATATAAAGCTATTATAAAAATATATATGCTGGACAAAATTGCAGAGGAATATGATGATACTGACTGTCTGACAAAATGTCAGGTACAATTGAGTAATTAGAAATGTAAAGTGATGTTAACCTTGCATACACAGTGGTGGCTTTTGAACTGGTTCTTTTCACTCAGAAGAAATATCTGAGTTCTCTGCAAACATCAGCCCAGAATTCAATAATGACAAAGGTAAGAGGGGTATTCGAGTGTGTGGAACAGCTTCTTCAGATAAAATAGGCTGTGGGTCTTTGGTGATCCTGAGAATCCTGAGATCCTTTGGGAATCCTGAGATCATGGAGGGGGGAGGTGAATACAGAATTTTTATTTAACCCTTCTTGTAACACTGGGCCTAGAAAGCACCAAATGTAAACCACTGGATGGCAGGTTTGAAACAAATACCAGGTGCACAGTTGAGTTGTGTAATTCATTACTGCATGAGCACAAAAGAAGTTTAAATGTGCATAGAAAGCTGTTAGACATGTTTGTGGAATAAAAATCCACTGAGAACTACTAAAATATCTTCTTATCAGAGAGTCCCTGACAACACATCATGAAGGGAGGAGTGAGTCAACCAAGAAACTATGAGTATATATTTGCCCTGCTCTCTTGCTCTTCCTTAGCTCCATTGCTGGAAATGAGATAAAAGGCTGTAAGGGCTCTTGTTCTCATGCAGCAAAACTGTTCTCATGTCGAAGGGCACTTTCTGTTGTTCTGTTCTGTAATCTGTATGATATGCAGAGCCCACATGTGAATGTGTGTGGTAGCTGATGGCAGTTGCTGTGACCACAGTGGGGACATGCTCAGAGCAGGGCCACTGCTTCCCAGTCACAGCTTCCTCATTGTGCCCTTTGGTGTGAATGAACCTGAGAAGAGACAGGGGAATTCAGACTGTCTGTGTTTCTTACTTGATTCCAGTAAATTTCTACCAAGATATGGTAAAATTATTTTTATGAAATGGGGAGGCCAATATTTTGTGGTTTGGCTACAACGTCTCTTCTCCCTGTCCTGATTTAATTCAACCAGGCAGTACAATTTCAGTAATCCTCATCACTTCTTAGCTCCCTGTTTTATGTTGATGTTTATTCATGTTCTCTTGCTTGTACTATTCACCAGTTCCCTCTCCTTAATGTGTTGATACCAATATTCAGGGATGATATAAAAAAAACTGGAGGGAAACACGGTCATTTACTCCTTCTTGTCTTGTTTGTTTGCTTCAGAATTACTTGCACTGACACAAATAGACTTTCCTTGTGCACGGCAAGAGATAAGGTTGGGGTTTTCTGCTTTGTTTGTTCTGTACCACACATATTTCCCCCACCCACTCCTTCACTTGCTTTTATACATGCTCACACACAGATTTACTTGCATACTATAAGGTTTCAGAGAATTTCACTCAGCTTAGGAGAATGTGACCAATGTCTGGGATGAAAAGTTTATATTTTCAGCATCACAAGTAATTTCCTCCAATCTTACCGTCACAGGTGGGTGTTTCTGGGAAGGGTGCTAAAGCACCTAACAAAGAATTTAGGACACTGAAATACCATTAGTGAAAGCAATGCTATGAAGAGTTGGGGTGTGCCATGTTGTGACAAACTATTTGCTGCCTGCTCAGTTTAGCTCCATATTCAGAAGCGAAAAAGTGATTTAGCTAATAGTTGATGCAGTTGTCTGTATTTTTCTGCCCATTTCTTTCTGGAAAATGTCGATATGGCTCATAGGTCTGCCTCATTGCTGTATCTTTGACTACTACTTCTCATATGGGAAGCTGCACACCAATAATTTGGGTGATTTTATGAGAAGAGGGATTTTTCTGAGCCTGCTGCATTTGCTTGAGTGTTCTCCCAAAGTTGTGTGTCTCTGCAGATAGATGAGTGCATCTGCAAGTTTCAAGATGTGTGGTTTCTGTGGGTGGAGTGGGATGAGTGTGGTCGGTTGAAAGAAGAGAAGAAACGGTCTCCAGCATCAATAAAGTTTCTGGTGCCTCATGAATATTTGTTCTCTTACAGGTTCTGCTTTTTAAACACTGACCTCAGGAGAAGCTCTGCAGGATGAAAGGGTTATTATGTGACTGGACACCTTGTGTCACTTGGGGTAAATTACTACAGTCTCTCAGTTATCGGTTAAGTCCTTGTGTTCTGGTGAAATCAGTGGAGCTTGTTTTCACGGGTGTAGTGTCTGAGCCATCAAGTTTAATGAATCGTTACAAATAGTTTAATCTGCACTTGCAGGTACTATTAAAACTAGTTTCTTTTCTGTTTTTTTTTTTTTTTTTTTTGCCAAGAGAATTTTTTTACCTAGAAAGAGCAGTCTTTCTCAGTCACAATGGTTTAAATATGGAGTCGTGGAATAGGTTTTGCTCATTAGAAAGCCTGATGCTGAATTCAATATTCCCTTCTGCTAAACTTACCTCCTCCAGGATTTAAGATTCTAAGTTGCAGAGGATAAAACATAAGGCCCTGGTTAATTGCAAATAAATAGTGCCAGAAAAACATACAGATGGTACCTGAAGTTAATTTCTGAGGACTTTCCAGTAAACTATATATAATTTACATGAAAAGTATGTAGAGTAAGCAGGAGAACAACTTTTTTTGTGGCTTCTTACATTTGTAAAATAACAAAACAGCAAAAAAAAGAAATAATAAATGAGTACCCTCAGTCAGCGAAACTTTTTGTTTGGGAAAACAGCAACCTGTATTTCTATTTATTTACCTTAATCAAATTAATTAATTTAATAAGTCTGGAAATTTCAGCATTTTACAGGATACAGGTATAAATATCTGGCAAGTAGAGTGTATATATTAAACTACATCTACTTAGCTAGTAAATATTTTGCTGCATTAGTTTGCTCATTCCCAAGCAATCAGTTGTGAACTCCAGTGTTGTAACGGGTCCACAGGGAACATTTGTGCTTTGGTTGGCACTTAGATTAAATTCATCAAATTATTTTTTTCCTCGTTCAAGGCTGACATTTCAGAATGTTTTTTTAAAAAGGTTGTGTGCCAACTGCCAAAGTCAATTAATTAAATGGTAAATCTGAAATTTGTAGGGGAAAACTATCATTCCCTTTTGCTATGCGACCTTGGAAATGTGAACATTTAATCCACAAAACACATGGCTTTCCAGAGGGTCCTGATCTGCTTGCACTGAAAGTAAAAGCAAAGCTTGCTGAGTTTTTTTGTGAGATTAGGGATTACCTCGAGGATGGCATTTTACACCCTGCATTTTCCTTCTGATTTTTATACTTGGTGTTAATGACAATATCGTTTGAAGTCTTATTATGCTTGAGAGCTTAAAGGATTCAGCACTTCATAGGAGGAAGCAGTGCAAATTTGGGGACTCATTTTCCATACAATTGAGATATCCCAGATGAGGGTGTGATGTGCAGCCCCAGAATTTGCTGGCCAAAGATCTCCATCTTAGATCTGTAAAGGAAATCCTAGAGGCAAAATTCAGTAGACTTGAGCAGATGGTGATCATATTCCTACATAGCAGAAGTATTACAAATCTCTTCCCAAAACATACACCTTCCAAGGAGCGTATATACCCTCGTCAGCAAAGACAGTCTGGTTTCAAAGATTGGACTGGATCTTGCTCTTCTGCCTCCTACTCTGTATGTCTCTTTTTGTACATCTCAGTAAACTCCTCATATTTTATTTGAAGCTTTATCATCTCAAGGTGCTTGGAAATGAATGCAGTGCACTCACTGTTCTTCAGCTGTTAGTTCTTGGTTATTATTTTATATTGATTTGTGTTTATTTATTTTTTCCCTGCTTGAAAACGGTGGTACAGATCAGAACCCTGTATGTGGGGCCTTGTATATGAATGGACAAGAAATACAACCCCAAAACGGTGTAAAAGACAGTAGAATCAGTGAATTGGGCAGATGGGTTAAGGTAGACCAGATACATGACCTAATACTCTTCTCTGTTTGCCATTTGAAATTCTTTCATTCTGTGTTTTTCTATAATTTTAAGTTCAGGATTTGTTTTCATTGTTCCTACTCCCCATTTGTTTCACAAAAGTACATGTATTTCTGTAGGAAAAGATGCCTAAAGAGAGTGGCTTCCTGCACATTCAAAAACTTGCTAAGATTTGGTCCCTAATTTGACAGCTTGGCATGAGGGTGGCTACAGTTCAAGATAAGGCACTGCTTAGCCCTCAGTAGTAGGGAAAAATAGTGAAAGCTGCTACTGCCAAGAGTGTATCCTAAACACTGGCCTTGTAGGAATGTAGAGACTATGTGTATTAAGAGGTAGGAAATGAATTCTTAAGGTTCATAGTCTTGTGCCTTAACCCTTGGCTTTATAGTTAATTTCTTTCTACCAGTTCTTTCTATCAAAGACTTTAGTGCAATTCTTGGAATTGTCCTACCTGTCCAGATATAGGCCATTTTGCAGTAAGGAAATGTGATGTTTTCCTGTTGAAAATGCTCCTCCTTGTGAAAGACTTACAGATACGGTGGCCCAGAGGGACCAAGTCACCTATGTATGAGCAGAAGTGGGAGTTCTTCAGCTCTGTTTTTCTGAGATACTATTACTGTACTTAATCCTGGGGATATTTGATGTAAAACATTAGCAAGAATGCCTTCAGGAAGAAAATAAATTAAGGATGCCAAGCTGTGGATAATGCTTGGAGTCAAAGCTATTTTGGATTCCTGGGTTCTTTATACGGTAAAATTGAAGTGTTTCTATGTCTGGAAGGAAGATTACTGAGATGACTAGGGAAACTTTAGTCTTAAGACATGAAGAACTTCAGATGGTGCAAAGGCTAAGCAGTAGATGAGTGAAAATTTAGAATATTGAATTAAATGCTGTCTGAAGCGTCTAAAGTGTTGGGTGGGTCTAAAACTCAGCTGATGTGTGTTTAAATTTCCTTGCTGTAGGATGGATTTATTGATATTTATTTCAGGGCAATGTTGGGTAGTGAAATGTGTCAAGTGCTCACTTATTACAGTAATAACTGTACCATGTATGGACTTAGAGAGAGAGAAAATGGCTTGTTAAATTTGGCAGAGAACAAATCTCATGAATGTTTCTAGGTGATCACTAGATTACCGAATTTTCCTTAACCAGTGGTGGTTATCTCTTATAGTTTCTGTGCAAAATGCCTGTATCTCCCTGTGATACGTGATTCCAGTTTTACAAGAGATAATTAAACATGAAAAAACCAAACATCCTAGTTTTTTCCCCCTAATGTTCCATCTCAGCATTGTCTCCATCAGTAGCCTTGTCCGCAGGAAGTGTAAAGTTTCCTGCTATGATTGTTTGACTGCTGCCAATTATCAGATCTGCTTTTGGCAGCTTTCCCCCTCAACCTGCTGATTAGCTAATGTGTGGTTACTAATACAATATGGGAAACTGGTGTAAATGAAGAAGCAAAAGATTTATTAATTTCATGTGCTAATTACTATTTGTAATATAATTATCAATACTGCAAAAAGAAGTCCTGGCTTAAGAAATAGCCAGCTTTCTATGTCTTGTGAAATGAGGCACAAGAATTTTGTGCAGTAAACAGGTATATTTTCCCCTTGATAGCTGCACATAATTTTCATTAGATTCATAGGTTTCAAAGGCAGAAGAAAGATCATTAGAGCTTGGAGTCTAACTATCTGTAAAACAGGCTAGAGAATTTCATCCAGGTACCCTACATTAGACCTAATAGAAAACAGGAGCTGGATCCTGCACTGGATGTACAAGACTTTTACTCCACTAAGATGGAATAATGGTGATTTATACCAGCTGAGAAATTGGCAGTAGACTTAAATGACAATGGATTCTTTTTGCATAAACCTAAATGAAAATGGTCACTTACATTTTAATAGCCATGTTGAAAGAGCCTTGCTGGGAGTGAGTTTTTGAAAAGTATTTTAAGCTTTAGAAGAAAATGAGGGTTTTTCCAAACCTTTATGGGATGATTGTGTTCCCTGTTGTAATTTAAACTTGTCCCTTCACTGAAGAAAAGACATAAATTTAGAAGAAAAAAAAGTCTCTTCAAATTCAAACATGTGCCAGGATTCTTATTTGCAATTAAATCATGCCCTGGTATTTCAGTGGGGGAAGGAAGAACAAAATAATGTAATAAAAACCTGAATATTCTCAGAGCCAAGAGAACTTGAACGCAAAGGTTCAAAGATTGAAAGTCTCAAGAGCTAAAAAGTAGAGTCTGTGATTTCTTTCATTAGGTTCTATATTTGGCAAAACAAGATGTCTCATTACTCTTTTGTAGCCATCTGCATGTGTGTGTGGATGATGTTATTATATTTATAGCAGATACAGACTTATCATTTAGCTACAGACAGAATTCTACCTGCTCAGAGCTACAAGGTTTAAGAATGCACTCAGACAATATTGACACAGACAACGCCATAACATCCTGCAATCTGCACAGAAACTGAGACTTTGTGCACACCAAAGCTGTGTATAAAAACTTCCTTCCTGCTCCCCTAAAATGAGAGAGTGCTTAAACAAAAATACCAGTGTGGGGAGAATATCCTTCAGATTCCCAATAAATTTCTGTCAGTTCTATCTTGGGAGAAGGCGGTGAAAGCTTTTGTGTTTAGTGATACAGAAATCTGTGACTATCACATCAACATGTAGAATATATAGAAAGAAAGACAACTTATTAGAGTAGCTGCTTACGTCGACAGTAAGCAGAGAGAAGCTTGTCTCATAGTATTCCTGATCTCAGTGATAATAAATCAGCTGCTGGTTTGGCTGATAAGCAGTTAGAAGTGCTTTATATTTGCTGAAGAAAACCTAAGCAGAATATACATTTTAAGACACTTCCCATACTTTTCCCCCTTACTGTTTTTCTCCTTCAGAGATGGAAGTCTGTTTCAACATGCCACGATATATGTGATGGAACTGTCACATGGAGAAAAATCCGTATACTTTACTGCACAGGTAAACATCAGAAGACATGGTCTGAAGCTTACAAATCACACCCAACTTTCTCCTTTTCTTTAAGCAGGACTAGAAGAGCCAATCCCTCCTTGAAAAGCAGGGTTTCTTTTTGTCCCTTATCCAGAAGGATTTTCGAGTTCTCACCCTTTAGGATTCTCAGGTAACTCCATTTTACCACTAGGTATTTGGTAACATCACACTTGCCTACAAAGTTTGTGACAACATCACATCCTTCAGCCGATTGCAGACATCTGTCTCATGAGGAACATGCAGCTGCTGAACTGAACTTCCCACCATGTCCAGACCCAAAGTTCATTCAGCACTCCATAAGAAGACTGAGAAAAAAATAACTGATTATCTGTTTTGTGCAGGCAGGGAAGACAAAACAGCTATCAATGCTGTCTTAAATACTCTCTGTTTGTGAACATCAGACTGTTGGCTTATGTTAGATACTACTGGAGAATGGATCCTCAGGGGTAAAACACTGGCAACAGTGGCTTGTGAAGAACAGCCCTTAGTAGCACTGTACCAAGTTTGGTGATGTACTGCAGAATGTAGAGGCCACTGCTCCTTCTCATCCTGCCTCATTATTGTGTCTTCTGCCCAAGGATGTGTGTAGAGTGCGCCAGCGTATTTGCACTGTGATACAAGGAAAGAAAAGACAAAATGTGAGTGCCTTGGGGAAGCCAGGCAAGAGAGACTCTGACTGAGGTCTGAACTGTATATTGTGTAACTGTATATTTTTCGTTATGATGCTGTGTTTATTGCTTGGTTCAGTCCTTCAGTTCTCAGACTACTACACTGACTTCCAGGAAACTTTAAGAATATTGTTTTCCAAAAGCTGAAGTTAGGCTATTGTCATAGAAAAAATAGCTGTGGTTTATGGTCTTGTCAAATTAAGTTCAGCTTCAATAAACATGACATGAAATCTGTATCGTACAGCCTCACCAGTGAATAAAAAGGCTTATTCAGCCAATCATATATAAATATCAGTAATATAAAATTCTGACAATTGTAAGAGAATTGCATTCACAGAAGCTTTGCACTTTCAGCCTGGTGATAAAACATCAGTCTGTATATAGTTCCATTTTGTCATTTGCTTGTGGAGTACTTCCTTCCTGCACTAAAATTAAAATTTAAAAGACTTTCACTTTTGAGGGAAAGAGCACCATTGAAGAGAAATGCTCCCTGGCAAATTAATAGATAAGGTCTGTCATGCTAACTCAAAAGCAAGCAAAAGGTAAAAATTGAATCTCTTTATCACAGTTGAGTCATTTTTCTAAACGGGGAAGTAATATAGGGTGGAATATATAGGACAGATTCTCTAACAGAAAGTGCTTTTAAACTTTAAAAGATCCATAACTAATATTGGGAATGGTTGTAAATGACAGTCTTCTCTTTTAGATTATGTTGCATTTATTACATTCTACCGGGACTTTATGGAGACTCTCAAGGAATTAAAGTTATATTTATGATAAAAATACGGTACTGCTTCTAAATAGCATTTTCATCATATTAACTGTTGCCTAGATAACAGGCATATCTCCTCGAGCACCTCTATTCTGGTTTAGCACTACAGCTTGCAAATTAATACAGTCATTATAAGACAGCAAAGCTATATCACTTACCATTTCATTATTGTTCAAGTCAAAATCCACATTTTTTCAGTTTTCCCTAGGGTTACAAACCGGATAGGGAAACATTATCATCTTGCAGAATAATCTCTCAAGACTCACTCTCTTTGGTGTTAAGAGGAGCCGTTAATCATATTACAATAATTTTCATATTAATAGGTCCTGTGTAAAGACAGAGTTAATGCTCTCCTTCTACATTCAATCCTCCAACAGAGTTTTTTATATATATATATGTTTATTTATATATATATATATTTATCTGCTTGGAACTAGATTAGCACAAAAGATATCACGTCCTACTCAGTATATGAATCAGGGTCAAATCAACAGCAAACTCTTAAATTTTTAATCAAAATGGCAATCTGTCATCCCTAAGAGAGCTCAGTAATGTGTAAGTGAATAACATGAATATGTTTTAATGGAAAATATATGGGAGAACTTACTGCAGCACACAGAAAACATTCCATGGAGTATCTAGAAGATACTTTAGTCCTTGCATGAGAATCTGTGATCCTAGCACACATATCCACTCTAAACAAAAAATCATCTTTTGACCTGAATTTTGCTTTTTTGAGGAATCAATACACCCTTTATTTCTATGATATTCTCAGATACTGTAATTTTCTGAAAGCTTCTCCTATAATGTTGTACATTTAAAAATGTAATGTTACTTAAACTCAGAGCGTTTTCTGATATTTTTCCGTTTTTCCAATCTGCTGACCTGAGTAATGTGGTCTGCTCAGAAGAAGTTGAGTGTGAACTTAAGAAGCTGTACAAGGGGTCAGGTGTTTGCCTAATTTTCAGCAGCCTGAGTGTGAAACAAAGGTGGGTCAGGTCTGCAGAGATGTGGGGGTGACCCAGCTCTGCTCCTGCTCTGCCCTGGCTCGCGGGAAGCTGCTCCGTGTGGGAGCTTAAGCCCCGTGCTGGAGTCACGGATAATGAGCCCCATGGAGAGCAGAATCACACGGTGCTGACTTAATGTGGCAGTCTGGCTCCTGCAGCCGCTCGGCATAGCCCAGGAAGGAGCCCTGCCTGTTCTTGGGCAATGTGGGAAGATGCTCCCTTGGTAAACCTTCACTGGCTGTCAGCATCCGCTCTCCTTTTGCTAAGCCCTTTTACTGTAATGATGCCATCTCTCTCAGTGTCCTTCATTATTCTCCTCTCTGTCATTCCCAGGGGATCTGATTAAAATCAGTGGAAAGCTCTCCTGGATTTTACTAGCTTTGGTACTGTGTCTCTGCTCCTTAATTTGCCTTTCTCATCTGTTTTTAACTGCTTTCTGTTTAGGCTCACTTTTTCTGTGTTCTAAACATCCCTCATCTTTCCCCACTTTTGTATTTTTGTACTTTTATTCCTATTCTTGACCTGCTCGACAACTGTTAAATTACTTAGGCAGTGAGTAAAATGCAGATTAAAGAAGTGCTTTCAGCTTTGAGCTAAAATGTGTTGACAGGACTCATAAGAGGCCTAGAGGAGACATGGGTGAGTAGCATAATTTTGGGAGAAGAAAAGCTAGAAAAGTGACTCTCATCAGATCTGAGGTCTCACCATGATTCTGTGGCAGCACTCCTGGCTGCCTTAATGAGGTCATGAATCCACTAACAGTGTGTAGAAACAGTTTTAATTGGTGATAATTTTAACACTTGTTTAACAAAATTTAAGGCAGCTGGAATGGGGTTCTATCCGCACTACACTGGTGTAAATCAAAAGTAATGTTATTCAAACTTATGTTCTTCTAGAATAGCAGCACTTTAACCGAAATCAGATTCCAAAGCACTCCTGAATTTCAGATATTATACTGTATTTCCATTTATAACCTGACATAATTCCCACACAGCATATGGTATTAATCTGGTGTAAACACCATGTTATGATGATACTCAAACACATACAGCTGACACGAAAATGTCTTCAAGTACAATATTTCCAAAAGCAATTATGTCTGTATGGTTGGTAGTTAGTTAGCTTGTGTGAAGTTTTATTTCTTATTCATACATACATGGAGGTGCACAGGATGAAACCTTCTGTATAAAAATGGAGATACTTTCACTGTTTGCAAAAAAGTAAGAAAAAATCAGTACAGTCTACTTATTTTGGCCTGTTGGGCTTTCGTAAGGAAATCTCACCTTAATGTGAACACAGGATTTTTACAGTTTTGGAATTTCCTTTTGTTTGCTTTAGAATGTAGATATATAGATGAATGCAAGGAATACAGTGACACAAAGTGAAACAGATGATATTTTGGTTAGAGAAAATGAACTCCAAAATAAATATTTAGGGAAATTTTGCAATTCTCAGAGAAGATAATACTCGTGATGTTTGAGTGCCCCAGACATCAATCTCTGCTGGTAACCAAGCATTTTTCAATATTCTCTGATGAGAGAGGTGGGAGAACAGCACCCCTTGTCCAGGTACATACATGTGTGAAATCCTTAAAAAAATTGCCAAAGATTGGAGTTGAGCCAATCATTTTGTCAAAAGGACATAAATAAAAGCAAGTCTTTTGGAAAGTAAATGCTTATGGATGGTAGTATTTTTGCTTGAACACTTGCCAGTAGGGCCAGATTCATGGGTAGTGTAAACCTTTATGGTGCCATCTCACCTGTTTGAGGTAAATTCATTTACTAGGATTTTTATTTAGGGTTTATGTAGCTTTTTCACAGACTGCTTCTAGCTCCGCCTGCTACATAGAGTTTCAAAATTTTTAGCCTTTCTCAGCCTCTTTTTTTCTTCCTGAGGATCCTTTCTTATATACATTCATTAGACAAAGAAAATAAGGCAACCTCAGTATCACATTCTCATAACAGAAAGGAACTGCAAGAAACTGCTTAACAACCAGCTATGCACTCGTTAGCTTCAGTATAAATCTGCAATGACTTTATTTTTATTACTTCATACTTGCACTACAGTGAATAACAGTAGGTTAGGCTGTTGATGGCATTGTAAAATGAGCACTTCCAGCTCATCCCTATTATCCAACACAATACCTTAGTTTTAAAAAAGAGACAGCTAAAAAAATTGCAGTAGGACAAGAATAAATCTGGAATAACTCCACTGAAAATTTACACCAGTGTGACCAAGAATTGAATGTAGCCCACTTTGTTGAATTCCTTTTAATGGTTTCTGCACGTTCAGGCATGCACCAGAGATTAGATGGGAGGCAGCAGAGTCGGCGTTATCTGCGATCCAAGCAGGACACCCGGGGTGAAAGGGTAACGCATTATCACTCTGCGCCACCTGGCCCATCCAACACAATTTGAGCAACCATAATTGTATTGATTACTTCTTGTGCTCATGACTAATGACCTCTAGCTGCAACCTTGCATTTTCTAAATCTTTTATATTCTGATTTAATAATAAGATTTGATTAAAAATTGCCATTAGCCAATGCCAATGATTAGTCAGCAAGACTCAATGCCGCCAAGTTCCAATGAGTTTCATTATTCTGGAATTAAAAAGCACAGAGAACTTCTCTGGGTTAATAATACAATGATTCTGTCTCAATCAGGAATGAAAGAAAACAGCTCTAATATACAAATGCAGCAAAATGTGTGGCTATTACTAATAGCCACATTTTACAGAGAAGGGTTTGAAGAATTAAAGGGACTTTGTCACAGATGGTGGGGACAGTCTGCTTTTACTTTTTATGTTTGATTGGAAAGCCAGTGTCAGATGGTGTGTGAGGGGGCATTTTCCTAAGGAAAGACATTTCCTTTGGTGCAACAAGAATATGGAGTTTATTCAAATTCTCCATGAGCATCTCTGCCACAAGAAAACAATGCAAAGTGTTTGTCGGCAAAAATGAATTGTGATAGCTTTAGAAAATAACAAGAGGTTTGTCCAGGTTATTTACCTGTGGAGAATATTTACTTATGTGGTTTTTTTCATTTTTAAAAAATATAACTTATTATTTAAACAAAAGGTCACACTGTCATATCTTTCATAGAAAATAAAGAGGTATGCCATCTTCTTTCAAGAAGGTAAGATATTTAAACATATAGTAATTTTTAGACATGTAGCTAAATCCTGCTGAAGAATGTCAGGCTTAGGACAGACTTAAGCATATATGTAAGAATTCTGCTGGTTCCGAATTGAGGCCTTGGTGTTTCTGTATTTGGGGTGCACTAGAGGAGATGTTCTGTGGGGTAAACATCTGCTATGGGATGTGATGTTCCCTCAGATCCCATCGAAGCTAATTGAGGACTGGGTGACATTGAAGTCAATGAGACCTGAGAGCACTCAGCACCTTTCAGGTTCAGGTCTCTAAATAATAGAAGACTCTCGAGACACAGTAAAAGCATTTCCTGCCTGTCACACAGGAGCAGGAAAGCTGTCCTGTCTCACTTTCATCCTCCAGAAAACATGCCATGTCCCAAATGTTAGTCCCATAAGATTTTTAAGGTATTTGAATAAAGAAATACCTTTTTAAAATATTGCAAACATCAAAGCTTGTACTGGCTCTGCATGGCAAGGTTTAGGTAGAGGTGGAGGCTACAGGGATGGCCTCTGTGAGAAGCTGCCAGAAGCTTCTCCATGTCCAGAAGAGCCAACGACAGCTGTCTCCAAGACAGACCCACTGCTGGCCAAGGTTGAGCCCATCAGTGATGGTGGTGGAGCCTCAGGGATGACATAGCCAAGAAGTGGGAGAAAACCCCACCAAACTGGAGTACAACAGCTGCTGGACAAAGGAGCGAGAATATGTGAGAGGAACAGCCCAACAAACCCCAAGGTCAGTGCAGAAGGAGGGGAAGGAGGTGTTCTGGATGCCAGAGCTGAGTGAGACAGGCTGTGCCCCTGCAGCCCACGGAGGTTCATGGTGGAGCAGAGATCCACCTGCAGCCCATGAAGAACGAGGAGATGCCTGAAGGAAAGTGTGACCCCATGGGGAGCCTGTGCTGGAGCAGACTCCTGCCAGGACCTGTGTTCCTGTGGAGAGAGGAGTCCATGCTGGAGCAGGTTTGCTGGCAGGACTTGGGACCCTGCAGGGTACAGTCTGGAGCAGCCTGTTCCTGAAGGATTGCACTCCATGAAAGGGACCCACGCTGGAGCAGCGAAAGAGCGTGAGGAGTCCTCCTACTGAGCAGGAAGGAGCAGAAGGGACACCATATGATGAACTGACCACAGCCCCATTCCCCATCCCCTACATTGTTGGGATGAAGGAGTGAGAGAAATCCGGAGAGAAGCTGATCCTGCAAAAAAGGAAGGGTTGGGGTGAAGGTGTTTTAAGATATGAGTTTATTTCTCCATGGTTTGATTTGTAATAAATTAAATTAATTTCCCCAAATGGAATCTGTTTTGCTGATGATGGTCACTGGTGAGTGATCTCTCCTTGCCCTTATCTCGACTCATGAGCCTTTCTTTATCCTTTCTCTCCCCTGTGCAGCTGATGAGGGCAGTGATAAAGCAGTTTTGGTGGGCACCTGGCACCCAGCCAGGGTCAACCCACCACAAATCTTTTGCCACCTTCAGAAATAAAATTTTTAAACATTCTTTGTTAATAAAGTTTGCTTTTGGCAACTGTTGTTTTCCCGGCTTATTATAAGTGCCTTTAAAATGTTTCCATTAATTAAGGCTGCTTTTATGGGCTACATCCATTTAGTAAAATTGCAGAAAGAAGTGCTGCCGACACATCTGCCATTGACTTCTGTTTGCCTGAGCATTTTATACTCCTGTGAATAGCACAGTGGGGAGAGAAAGCCTGCGAAAGAGAATGATAGAAAGTGGTGAATTCTGTCCAGCAAAACATGGAGGTCAGAAGAGATTCAGCTGATTACATACTCATGTTTTCCAGGATTTCATGAGGAGAGTGGAAAGTTGGTTAAACTCTGGTTACAACAAAATAGCTCTCTTAAAATATACTAACTGAAATACTCAGAAAATAAAAATACATAAAATGTGAGTTTGAATATATGAGATTGTGTTTTGTGGGATCAGGCAGGAAGGAGGTTGATCTGATCATCTCTGTATTAACTTACTGAGGTTTTTATACACCCTCAGCTGACAGCATTACTAGCCAGATTATAATTATAATTACCTTGGCTTCATCTCAGTGTTTATCTGCCATGACACCCACCCAGCCACCTGCCTGCTATTAATTCATTCAACACTAACTTCATCTTTTTTCCTTTTATCTTGTTTTTTTCCTGTTATCCTTACTTTAAAAAATGTGTCCGTTATTAGAAACAAACTAACACAATATTTGTTTGTCCATGACATCATGTATTCCTTTGTTTAAAAAAAAGAGAAAAAGCAACCCAGAATTCTTCAGATTATAAAAATAACCTGTTTGTATTTTATAGTGAAAACTGGAAAGATCTGGCATTTGACTGCAAAACTCTGAACAGCTGATAATCTTCTTTAAATTGAATCTTTTTTTTCATCCATGATACTGCCAGATATTCAAATAAGAGGAAATTCATGACAAAGGGCAATAAGCACGATACAGAGTTGGCTTGTAGGATTCCACTGTGGGTACAATTTTGTATGAGTGCTGGATATTTGTTGCTGTTGTTGCTCCTGAGGTGCTGAAGTTTTTTATTTGTTCTGACAGAACACTGAATCTCCAACTCCCCTGTAAAATGATGCTTAAAAAAAAAAAAAAAGAAAACCAGGAAAAACAGCCATGCCCACAGTGCTTAAAGCCTTGGAAGGAAAGACTAAACGCTGTGTTCTGCTATGCTGTTTATGGGACAGAAAGCACTTCTCCCCAGTATGTCAGGAACTGTGAGCTGGTGCTGTTGTGCGGACATCCTTTTGGATGTTTGGTGAGTGGAAGATTGAAGAACACACTGTAATGTGTTAGAAGGAGCTAATTATAATAATGGCTTGGGGTCAGGCAAATGCTTCACTATTTATCTGACCCAACCACTGTTTATTATACTCCTTGTGTCAACACATTTTTACAGAGTGAAAATTAGCAACTAATTAATTTAATTTCAGGAGTTAATGCCACTGTAAAGAAAAAAAAAGCAAGGTTTGTATTGAATAGTGATGTTTCTAGAAGAGAGCTTTATAAACATTGAAGTGAAGGGTCTTTAAAAGCAGCTTTGAACTGAATAATCTGAAGGTCTAACTCTGCAATCATTCATCAAGCATCAGTTCATCAAACTGCGCTTAAGTATCTGGTCAAGTCTTGTTCAAATCAAAAGCACCAGTTTAAATGCTTTCTGCACTGGGGTCTTAGACCCTGCTCAAGCAACATTTCTGACTTCGCTGAGCCTGCTTCCCTGGGGAAATGTGTCAGGATGAAGGTCTAATTGCCCGTATTCCTGTCTCATCTGTTGATGCTCCTTTTTCCAGTGGCATTTCTGCTCCCTGTCAGTTAAAAGTTTGGAAATGTCAGAATCTAGGACACTACTCAAACCTCTGTAGAGGTTTTGGGGGCACAGTTCAAGCGAGGAAATGAATGAAGAGAATTTTCTGAGGGTGCATTATTGCTTATTATATTTTTCAGCTCCCCAAATTATTCAAGCCACAGTTTAGCATTAGTTTCTCAATTGTTTCAACAACAATTCAACAACATTGAACAACAATTGTTGTTTCAACAACAATTCTTCCTTTAGCATAACCACAAAGACACAGTAACACCTTGTGTATATGGAGACAATAATTCTTTGCATTTTTACAGTCATTTTAATGTGAAGACTTTAAGTACTTTAGGACCTACTGGGCCAGGAGATTTTCCCATCTTTCCGACTTTCTTTTTTTTCCTCGTTGCTTTTCCCATTCTTCCTTTATCCTTTTATTCTTAGATGAGGTCAGTACTAGAGAAGCTAAGGCACACTTTACCCAGGTTCTGGATGACTTCTTCACTTTCACTCCAAGCTCTGTGGGAGGATGAAATCTCCTCTTTCCTGAAGGCCATAAGAGATCCCCAGTACGTCCCAGCTGGATCCCCATTCTGAGTGACCGAAGGTCCAGGGCTCCAAAGCATGCTGCAGGCTGCAGCTGCTGAGCAGCTTTCTACAGTTTAAGTAGCCAGCCCAAGGAGGTGCAAAAAATCTGTGACAGAGATTAGAAAACAACCCAGATGTCTTAGCTGCTCTTCCTAGATGTTAAACAGCTTCCACTCGCAATGCACAATCAATGATTGCTGGGATTTTTATGTCACCTTTTAAAATTATGGACCACTGCATGCAGGAATCTTTATTTTTAGACAGTTTTTCTAATGATAAATTCAGGAAATATTTTAATAGCGTGTAATTATCAGAACACAGCTCTCAGCCTAAAACTTTTATTCAGCCCTGTGCTGATTTGGCACTGTGTGGCTGGTCTGGCTCTGTCTTCAAAGTCATCTTTTGTGTCAGATAGCAACTGCTGCAAGGGAAGTATGTGCAGCTACCGCTTTCACCAAGACATCGACAGCTCTGAGGCTGGGGACTGAGAGGGCAATGCACAGGTCTTATGATCTTCTTCATCTCATTGAAAAAGGTCACAGAAGTCATCAGATTGACTGCAGAGCATTCCCTCTGAGCAATGTACCTTTTGTACTGCAGAGATGCTGCTATTTTTGAAGCCGTGGTCCGTGCGGAACATGAATCTTTCTTTAGCATGTATATCAGAGCATCACAAATGACCCCAGGGGACAGGGAGAGGTTTCCTGTTCAGTGCAGTATTTCAACAAAATATTCTAAATTAGAGTAATGTAAAATAGGCAAGAAAATCCATTGCTTGGTTTTGTTACTTCTTTCCAAAAGCAAGTCATGGAGGAGAGGCATGGAGGTCCTTGACTGAAGTCAACAAATGTATTTCTTTCTTATAAAGAGGTAATATTAAGAGAAAGATTGATATACTGGAAGCCTGTGGATTCTTGCTACATTACAAAGCTCATCAGGTTAAAATGGGCTGGGGAAGATGGTGCTATAGGGACAGTACAGAATACCATGGACCATGTGTTTTAGAGGAGAGCTTTGAATGTCTCCCATGTCCTCTCTTTTACCCCATGAGCCTTGTACAAAATCTGTACCTGTAAAAAGATCATCCTGTGCAAAGTATGAAGGATTTTATACAGTATATAATACCCTTGTTCAAGAAGCATCTGCAAAAGAGTCACCTGCCTAACAGACAAATATCCCATTATATAATGGGATGTAGGGACAGAAAATGACCCTTCATTTCACAGATGGATGGGAGTAACAAATGGAAAAGCTGCTAAAAAATGTGCATTCAGATGCGTCCACAGAGTAGTTTCTTCTACACTGTCAGAAAACATTTCTGAATCACAAATAACTTCCTGTTCACCTGTGCCCTATGGAAACACTTGATGAATAGATCAACCCTCATCCTGCATGGGTATCTGCTGTGTCTCACAGTAGGTTTGGTAGCCAGTGTCCCTGCCCCAAACAGGTTTTCTGTCTTCAGGCACTGGCCCTGGCCCCTGGCTGAATTAAATCCCAGTCCTGTCAATCACCTGCACTGCACGTGAAAAAGAGGAGTGAGCTTCCTGGAAGTCTTGTCCTGCAGTGGCACCACACAGCAAACACGAGCGACCATCCAGAATGTCTGTTTGTTCAGTCTCTTGATCACTGAATGAACACCATGAAGACTCAATAAGGCTGAGCTTTGTTACTAGGCTTGTTTGATCATCAATATGTGAATACTCAGAGGTGTGAATAAACCCAATATGGGAGGAAAAAACCTCACCAAACAAATGATATTTAATGCTTAAAACATGCTTGCTGTTTTTCAGATACAGCATTATGAACTTCCTTTACAGGATTTAAAATCAATTTAACATTTGATGTCTATTTACATAGAAACCAGAAGAAAAGCCCCCAAACCTTTTCTGATTTCTGCGCCTTTTCCATGGGCTCCAAATATTATTTATGTGTAGGTCACCTTATCAGTCAATGTTCCATTAATAATGAAATTTTTACTGCCACTCTTTTTTTGTTGGTTTCTTGTTTGTATTGTGAGCTTCTGGAAAGCATATACTTTTTTTTTTGTCATGGCATTGGAAGACATATGAGATGCGCAGTTGAGTATAAACCCTCAGGCATGACTAGAATAGAAGCAAATAATAGTAAATGATTGTTAGCCATTGTTTTAGGCTGTGGGAAAACGTGCAGGAAAAAAAAATGCTAAACTGACATGTTAAAGCACTGGAAATTGACCTAGACAAAGTTCTCAAAATCAGGATAAGCCAAGGCTGTTGCTGGTTACTTCTTAATTAACTAACTGAAGCATACACAGCCAATAAAATCTAACTTTTGCAAGGCAAATAAGCCTGGACTTTTATGGATGCCAATAAAATGAATGTTGTCTGGAAGATATTCATTAACCAAGGGAAGATGTCTGTAGAGGCTATGGTCCAGAAAGTTGGTGGATTTAATGACACAGGCACAGAGGATTGTGTAATAAAGTGAGTGGAGCCGGTAAAAGGAAAGAAGTAGCATTTCTTCAGTGTGAATATGTTTCATTAAACCAGCAGTAAATTGCGTGGACTTTTATTGTTTCTGGTCTGCATTAGCCAAGGTCTGTCTAACGCTAGTGGGTCTACCCATTCATTTTCAGAACAGCAAGAGTGGTTTACTGTTCCTCACAAGATGAAGGGTAGATGAATAAAATGTAGTTGGATGCCTACTGTGCATGTGGGAAGATGAAGAAAAGCATTTGTCGCACGTATATCTAATACCTCTTTTCTCCTGTTTGTGATCACATGGTTAAACAAGAAAAATGGAAACCCTTACCTTTTCAGCCATGGTTTATTCCCACCCTGACAGTGTTCTCCCTGCAGTTTGGAAACATCTTCATACTGTGACAGGGTGAGGAGGGAGAGAGGGGGAGAGGGGGAGAGGGAGGGAGGGAGGGAGGGAGGGAGGAAGGAAGGAAGGAAGGCAGGAAAGCAGGAAGGCAGGAAGGCAGGAGGGAAGGAAGGAAGGAGGGAAGGAAGGAAGTTGTTTCTGGATAATGAAAAGGATCAGCATAAGGAGAAAAATGACAGCGTGGTCAAGAGCAGCCTTACGTATACGCACTGTGGTGTCACTGTCATGTGTGCCCCTGCTCTTTGTCAGACTATGAAGGGGCTGGTGACCTCCCCAGTACTGGCTATCCTTAAAAACCACCATGGTGTCCGGAAGCAATGTTAAAGCTATTTCTCCAGGATGTAGCTGCTTTGTGATTTTATAGCTCTTCAAGTGATACATGATGACCATGTGACTCAATATGTTCTAGTGGCTATGTGGTAATTGTGCCAAAATAATGGCTATATCTGTCTCTTTTTGCTTATTCTTGCCCACTGACCTCCTTGTTCTTTGCAGAGGGGACAATCTTTTAACTTCCTTTTCCAGTTTGGTTGAACGTAAGATAAGCCAGTAGCAGAGCCAGGACCAGAACCAACATCTCATGAATTTCATCACCACCACCTTTTGTGTCTCTTTTTGTTTCCCAGTTGTTGGCTGAGGTGCTGGACCGTGCTTCCTTGTATGGACCAGGCCATGTTTTAGATCAAGAAAAGTCTGGATCCTGGAGTATTCAGTACTTAGTTATCCGGTGCCTCATGTGTCATGGAAAAAAGATAGTTTGCCATACCATTGTGTATGGTTATCTGTTTTGTCTCCAAATAAAATGGATGAAAAAGGCTGGAAAAACTTCAGGAAGGTCAAGTAAATTCAAAATATGGGTTAATGATCACCAATAGATGTGATATGCTTAGTGTTTGGGATACATCTTTGTATGTTTAGATAGAAAGATCTCACAATAAATATGCATGTAAAAGGCATATAGGTACTGGGATAGTAAAGACAACATTATTAATTAATAATCAATTTTATAATTAACTAATTAATTTAATTTAATTTGTCTCCCCAATCTATTTTACCTTCTCTGGTAAATGGACAATACCTGGCAGAATTTGGGGACTATGAGGAAACTAAAAGTACATTCTGCATGCATGACAAAAGGCTTGTATGAATTTCCAGCAGAAATGTGCAGAGCTGTGGAACAGTTAAATGAATGTTAAAATTTTTCCCCAGTTCTTTTTTTGGGAAGTTTTGTACCTAGGTTGTCAAACAATCTTTTAAAATGATCTGTTATCCTTTTGGTGGCAAAGTGGGAAGTAGTTCAGCTTAAGCTTTGCATCACAGGAACAGGAATGTTATGCATCCAAAAAAAGGGAGAAAACAGTAACACTTACTTCAGCATTGAAAAACTGTGTTTGGCTATTTCTCTTTTACGACTTCACAGCTGTTCTACTACCTGTAATTGGAGTGCTAAGATGAATACTTGTTTTAATCGGGTGGGTAAACACTGATGGCAATTGTATAATATTCTGAAAGAGCAGAGAGAATGTTTTAGTCACTATAGTAGGGCAGATTTAGGATCTGCTACTGAAATTGTACTGTGCACATGAGTAACTGCTCTTTTGGTGTGACTCAGTTGCTAATTGTTTAGCTCTGATAACCTTAATATTTACAGTTTCAGATACTTTCTGAAATCTGTTATTTTTACACTGGAACAAACAAAACTTCTTGAATAAATCTTGACTGCAGGCATGAGATGCTCTTCAGGCTGTCCACAGTGGTGTCCGGTTTGGTGGCTGTGGCTGCTGTTTCCCACGGGGTGAACTGAGACTCAGGATGTGCCAGCAGTAAGCAATGATGCCTCACCAAACCCTCTAAAGGTAGATGCTCTGGCATTTGAAATTCTGCTACAGGCTACCTGAATATGGTCATATTTCCCTCCTTGATACAAATGGAATTGAGCCTACATCAGAACTGTGGTATTGGAACTGTCATATTTGAAAGAATTTTTTGAAAATACCCTACAAATATGACTAGGTATATTTTGCTGTGAAGAACTATAACTGTAGAAACCTCTTGTTCAGTTTTCTCCAATCATTTCTCCAAGCCACTGATTCAAGAAGGAAAGGTTATCCTTTGCTCTCCTCAGCCTCTAAGGAATTCATATTAATTTTTAGTTAATAGCTGAAGCACCAGTTCAAATGTGAGTTGTGCCTCTGCATCTATTAGGATATAAATACCTGTCCTTTCTCTCTTCTAGGGGTCACTCTATTTTAAAAGAGGCAATGGTAAATTTAACATCCAAGCTGTCATGAGTGGAAGACTAAACTGAGATGAAGAAAAGTCTTCCAGTTCCGCTTTCATTAAGTTTAATTTTCTGATATTTTTGTGATGAAGCTGAAAATGAAAGAATTGCATCTCTACCATTGGAATAGAAGCCACACTCAGAGCAGGACATGGCTCGCTGACACGTACTGATCACACGGGCAATTCAATTTCTTCTTGGTTTAGCCTCTTCATCTTAAGCTGGAGGCAAAAAAGCAATCATAGAATACTTGCAGAAAATTAAAAGAGTTTCCAAATTAATTCTTAGCCAGATAAATAGAATATCACTTAGCCCAAATTGTGTTTGTGTGAAAGATCCCACTAAAGGTCATAAGTGAGTTTTCCAGTGGGATTTCATCAGCACTTTGAGCCTAATTTACCTTTTTGAAAAGTGAGATATTTTGGATGATGATGTTATTTCTTGTTTAAGCAAAAAATCCTATTCTGTACTTTTAAAATCTTTGCTTCTTAATGAAACTGTTGAATGCATATTGACTCTCTTGCTTGTTTCAGAGACAAAGGTGTTCTTGTTCCCTGAACCTGAAACAATACTTTAGTAACCATTTGGTCTCAGGAATATAAAATGAAATGGGTATTTAAAGACAGGGATGTATCTCTTATAAGGACAACTGACTTTGAAAAAGATAGATGAGCTTTCAGCAACAAATCAGGCCAGTCGTGTCTTAGGCCATGACTGGAACTTTTGGCTATTGCAACTTTGCAACCCCAGTTCAGGATGCATTTGTATTCTTTGGGTGCTGCTGTGATTTCAGTGTGGAATAGAGACTGAAGAGCTCCCCTCAGAGACTAAAGAGCTCTTCGTATTAACCACTTTATTCTAACGCAAAGAGCCCTGCAAGCTCCTCAGGGCTGTCCTGCCAAATGGCATTGCCTTTCTTTCTTCCTATGCCTTTCCTAAAGCACAGATCATTTCCTCAGACCCCAGTGCTGACACCACTAAATTTTTGGTGTTATGTGTGGCTACTTTCTTATTCTTTATTACAGAATATGTAACCATTGTCTCTGTTGTTTTCCAAACTGCTTTAAGAATTGCTATAGGCATTGTGAGAATTCAACATTATTTTTTGATCCAGGACTGACTACAGTTATTTCTGTACAATTTTATACAAGAAACTCAGATCACTATTACATTTCACAATGACCATCATGCTGCTTTTTAACAATCCACAATTAGTTTGTCTAAGGTACTACGTAACTAATAAATATCATTAACCTGTCCATCCTTAGAAATTTTGTCTCTGTAATTGGTCAGTTATTTTCTTGATAAGAAAATCTAAATGCTTTAAATGAAGAAAAAGATCAATAAAGTAAAAAATTTTAACCTTTTCAGATGATGTAGCCATCACCTATTAGCAAACATATTATCCCTCAAAACCAGAAGAATTATGCTTTGGTTATCAACACACATTTAAAAATAATTGGGACCAAAATGTCCTCCTTAGTTCATACCTTTAAGGATACATCTGCAGCTGGACCTCAGCATGTCTTTTTCTATATTGAGTTAGTTTTGATGTTTTAATAGGCACAATATTACAACTTCACACTGTGGCATAATATTTTGCCTTCAATTTCATACACATAGGAAACACAAGGCACTGTTTGTTATCTTCCGTGTGTAAGAACAAGTGCAACAGAAGATAAAGCTGGAAGCAAAAGGCTTAGGTAGTAAAACATGTTTTCTTCCTTCTGTTTTTATCCTGATGAAGTTACAGGAAAAATATACAAGTTGTTTGTTTGTTAGGTTTCCAAGCTGCCAATATGTACAGTAGAGAAAAAAATAAATAAAATCAAATTTCTGACAGGTGCAGAAAGAGAGAGCTCTGAGGCAAACTTTGGCTCCCCAGGGTATTTAAAAAATTTTCCTCTTGCCAGACCCAAAATAAAATTCAATCTCTGTGTCCAAGAAAATAAACAGTTCTGTTGACTTGCTAGGTATCAGGGCTTGTCTTGGAGATTTTATGAGATTCATGTAGATGAAATTCAGATTTTTTTTTACCATAGATTCTGGATTGAAACAATACAGATGTGGGTGAAAGGTAACATCGCGTTTTCGAAAGTGAAGGTTTTTAACTTATTGCATCTGATTGAGATGAACTGTTCTAGAGATGCCTGAGGAAGCATGCTTTAGCAAGAACGTTTCACTTCTTCTTTCACCCCATGTTGTCTTGGTTGGTGCTCTTTCCTATCTTACAATCCCTTCCCAAATACCCTTTCCTTCCAAATAACTGCCACAAAAAGTTCCAGTCCAAACAAAACCGCCTAAATATGTGTGAATCATGTGAATGTCTGGGAGATGTGACAGAGCGGTGGAGATGAGGTAAATCTGATGTTCGCCTGCACAAGAAATAGTCACAACACCTACCATGATGGATGGCTTGGGCATTTACTGCCCAGCTGTACCCATAGGAGGAACCCTAGGTTTGGTGACAGTAAGTCTCCTTAATGTGTCCCTTGTGGTAGTTTGTGCTGGGAAGGGATGTGCTGTTGACTTGGAGTAGTAGCAGAATCTGCACTGCAGCTTGGCGGAGCCCCCTCAGCTCCGGTTGTCTGACCCTGTACATGCAGCATGGCTTGGGGACCTTCCAGATGGCCACTCCAATCCCGTTTGCCTCACCTCATATCCTAGTAAGGCCATAATTGTACTCACTCTGTTTTAAAACTCAGTTTTGTGGAGGTATTCCTGGTTCTATCTCAAAGTCTCATAAATTAAATTGAAATCAGTCACATTTATGACTGGTTGTTAAAAAGCTGTAAGTGTTATGAATTTATGACACTGTGCTCATGTTCAGCTGTTCACTGCTTCTGCTTCTAGATCTTTTTGTCCTGTGTGGGATAAAATTTATATTTGTGGGTGAGATCATTATAAATCTTTTATGTACCACAAGTGCAATTTTAAATGTTTGCAGGCATGGAGAAATGTGCCCATGAGATATCAACTATATTTCATGGGTTATTGCTTTGTAGAGCTGACAGAAAAGGAGCTTTGCAACTAGTATACACTCACACACCTTCTTAAGTTTACATGTTTGACCTTTAAAAGATGGTAGGCATCATGAAATGCGCAACATAGGAAATAAAATTCTACGTGGCTCATGCTGTACTTGGATAGCAGTTTGTCGTGTTAATTTTCTTTCTTTAGCAAAAAACACCTTCTCAGAAAACTTGCCCATGCCTAATCCTTCAAGGCTTCTTATCGATTCCAGTGACAATTGAACAGGTTTCTCAGGAGTGAGTGTACCTTGTGTACACCTCCATATAAATCAGTGATGGAACAGAGGCCAGCAACAATGAATGCGTACCTCAAACTTGATTCAAGCCTATTGCTGACATCTGTAGCCTTCAATCTGAGCTTCCCTATCACAGTTCTGATAGATTATGGGTTCAAAGGCACAGAGGAATATAGTTTTCAAAAAAAGGGTTTTTTGGGGTGGAAAGATGGGTGGGATGGATGTATGTCCTGTTAATGGATGACAAGCTGTGAGCTAGGTTTTTAGTGTGGCATTAATTTAAGAGAGTGCTTGGGAAAATATGCTTTAATAGAAAGAGCAGTGTGTTGAGAGCTGGGAAGACTGGGATTTCCTGGCTTTGAATCAGGACTGCCAGGACAAATAGCTTCACTTCTCTGTGGCTTACCTAGGCGTCAATTTACCTGGGGAAAAGAGGTTGGAGGGGCTTTCTATCCTCGCTCTGGCCCCAGTTGTCAATTACCATGGCATACCATGGCAGGTGCGAGCACTTTTCTGCTCCTTGGCCTATATCCCAGCCTGCCACCATTTTCCATGCCAAGCAGAGCTGGGGAGAGCCATCCTTTAACAGGCATCTCCACAGTGCTGGGGACACACCTCCGAAATATGATTGAGTGTGAGCATCTACAGAATGCATCTATATTGGCTTCATCCTATTACTCACCTCACTTGCTCATTTTGGACAAAAAAGCTACTTGAGACTGAGACTGTCCTTCAATATATGTTGCTGCTTTAGATATCCATTGTAAATACAAAAAGTGAAGTTAAGTTTCCAAGGTCTTTGTGATATGACTATGATGAATTGAGAATGGTGAAGTATCAACTAACTCTAGGGAATATTTTTTCATGTTTCACTTATGAATTTCCTATATATTTTATTTGACATTTGGTAATTCCCTTATTGCTTTCCTTTGGTTAGCAATCTATGTAATCTCTAGCTTTCATGATCTTTTTACCTCAGGCTTTGTATGCTGTATTAGAGAGATTAAGAACCACACATACCATTGTCTCTGTCCGCTGATTGGGGGAAATGAATTTTGATGAAGAGATGTCAAGAGGGCAGTGAGAATGTTACCTCCATCAACATTAGCACAAATGTGCTTGTAAATGTTTCAATGCACATGTGTGTCCTTTGAACAAATTAAAAGCACAACATAACTACTGAATATTCACAAAGCACAAAGGAATTACATTCATGGTTTCTATTTTAACAAATAGGCACAACCTTTTTTAATGCAACATTCATCCAACTTCATAGTATGCATCAAAATACATTTGGATTGTTTATGATTGATGTGGTCATCCTCTTATGGTTCCTGTGGGCTAGATAGAAATAGAAATGTAGGGCAGGAGTCTTCATTATTGTGCAGCTGCTTTTCTCTGCACTGTCAGCATAAACTCACACGAAAGCTGGAGGATCTGGCTCAGCATAAATGTAATTCTGAGATGATGAGCTGCTGTGGGGCACCTACAATTCTCTTCCTTAGTGTTGTTGAGATCACATCAAAGGGGTTCTTGTCCAAAGGGAGAAGGCAATGGGGAAGGCAATGTAGTGTTTCATTCACACTTGTTCATGTTGACTATTGGTTGTGATTTTGGTTTACAGTGTGTTAGGGCCAAGCAGTAACTGGAGCAGCTTTTGAGCATTTCTGATAGAATGGAAAGCAAATGGACCTTTCACAAAGCAGCACCAAGTTAAGCAAGACTCAGATGTAGGCAGCATGTAGGTGAGGTTAACATACTTTGAAGCCATAGGTCTGTATTCTAAAAAGTGTGTAGGTTTCTGAAGGCTCATATTACTTTCCAGTAATACCCAGTATTACTTTCCAGTAGGGTTCATGACTGCAGGCACACATTTCTGAAAAATACAAATAAAGTTATACCTGATTTCTGGAAGTGACTTAGGAGCCTGATTCTCCCTTTTTGGTGAAGCTTAGACTTATTTTCTCACTTTTCAAAGTGGGGCTTATCTGTGGAACTTAGACTGCTAATGAGCTTAGGAGGTTCTGAAACTGTTGACCTCCAGACTGAAAATTGTTTGTGTCTTTCTGTAGCTATGATAGTTGCTGTCTGTAAATGTCCAGATCCTAGGATCTGTTCACTTTCTGTTTTGTGAATGTATGTATTAGATAAAAATTAAATACTAGATCTATTTCTGAAGTTAAGGAAGAATGGAGAAAAGAAGTAGTATTGCAATACTTCAGCAGAAGAAATTTGTATGATATTATTGGATATACTTTTCACTTATGTAAATGTGTCTAAGGGAAATGGATATTGAAGAGTTTTTTGTGCTCCATGACTTTGAATATTTTGCATTAATTAGTTTTGTCTCTTCATAGTTCTTGTCCTCAATAGAACCTGAATCCTTAGCTAAAAAGTAATTAGGCTGTTAATGTGACGGTGAAGATTTAAACAAACACACAGGCAACCACTGCTTTCCTTAATCAGGGTAGCTCCTTTTTTTTTTTTCTTTTTTATGTAGTCTTTTAATCCTTCTAACATTCTCTTAGACAAGCTAACTACTGTCTCTGTGTACCTGAGGGATTGTGCAATGCAGACAGACTTTGCTGCAGCTTTCTTTCACTTCTGAAAAAAATTACAATCCACTTAATCTGACAAGTGAAACCTTTGATTACATGTTACCTGCACAATACTGCTTCTTTTCATGCTAAGGCAGGGAAGGAAATAAATGCAGAGATGTGTCTGCTAAATTTCCAAGTTAGCAATCTGTTGAAGGAAACCATGATCCTGACAGGTGCAAGTGCTGGACTCTCGGGCTGAGGGAGTCTCATGAGTCTTTCAGAGGTTTTTCACCTCACTGAACCAAAATAAACTTCAGTACTTAGGAAAAATCAAAACAAGCAAAATGTTTCATGTAGCACAATCTGGTACAGAGCAAAGAACAGGAAGAGAGAAAGAGAGAGAGAAGAAAACCCCCAACAGGTTATTTCTGTACTTTGATCCTTAATTGAAATTCTTCCGTGACACACCTTTTGGAGTTATCCTTTCTGTGGGTGTCTCCAGTGCTGAGTGTAGCAATAGAAATGCTACTGTTTCAATGCGAACCATGTCACTGGTAGTTAACAACAGCACTTCTCTAGTCCATAATTTAACAATTTGTGCAATGATCATCATGGACACTAACCCCCGTACTGTTGCCTTCCTTTACCTGAAGGATAATTGCAGGTTTTTGTTCTTGACTAGCTTTTGAGGTTTGTACCACTGTACATCTCTCACAGTTAAAAAACATATACTGCAAAATGGAGAGATATGCATACAGTTATATCAGCTGAGGTGCAGCCTATCTGACAAATTGCTCTGTGCACATCTCTTGTCTTCAGGTGCAAGTAGAAGCCCTATCTGGAGCTTTTAGCCAACAGTGGACTAAAAAACAAAAGAAAAAACCCAACTCAACACTGTTTCACTGTTTACCTTTAAAGTAAAATCACTGAGCAACATCTTCTGCCTAAAAAATGTGCTTTCACAATCCTCAGCCTCAGCCATCAGGTTTCAGCCATGGTGTCACAGAGACATGAATACGAGCTTATAGAGTCATTGTGTTTACTAATTATAACAGCAGCAACAAAAACAACAACAACAACAATAATAACAATAACAACAACCACAACAGAAATAGCCTGCTTCTCTGAAGGGTCTTCTGGGATACTAGTCCAGTCCTGTTCATATCCAAAATTAGCTGTGAGATAGATGTATAATTCTCCATGCCACATATATATGTATGTACACATACACATTTAAAAATTGCTGTAGTTTCTCACACATAAATACATAAATAGCTCTCTCTCTCTCTTTACTTATCTGCATGACTTTTTTTTCAGAAGTTAAAAAAAATAATGGGGCCAACTTACAACACAGAAATAGACCATCTTCCTGTTTCAAGTGGAATAAATTAGTGCTGAATGCCTAGGTTAATGTTCACTCTGAACTGGGTCCTGCACAGCTGGGATTCTCAATGCTGTTTGATCTGCCCTTTCAAGCTCTGATGATCCCACTAAATTGCATTTAATGGACACAGGGCTGAAGTACAAAAAAATGAGAGGGCTTGTTATAAAACAATAGAGACAACTTAGCTCACATGCACACCTGTTCTTTGTACTTCGTGAAACACTGTCCTGATGTGGGGGAAAAGATTTCATGAAGCACTCCCCTGGCATTGCTTGCTTGAACTTTCTAAATACAACAGCCATTTTGGGGTAATTGGATTTACAGTTGCTACAGCCATGGATGAATTTTATGGGAGGCATTTGTACTCAGCTAGCCACATCAGAACAGGATGTGAAACACCTGGATGCTACACCAGTAGCAAGAAAACTACTCTGAACACTTATTAGCCAGACATGTCTGAGTGAAATAGATTAATTTCACCCATGCAGGCTACTGAAGGCTTACACAACCACAGTAATGTTCCAAACCTATCCTGTCCTGCAAGATGGCACTCAAAATTTACCCCTGCCAAAAAATGGGAATTTTATATTGGTACTCTTTTTGACAGTATCCTGGGATATTTGTAATAAGGGGATGTGCAAGCTGAAAAGTATAACCTTTAATTTCTTTGAGGATTTGAGTAGATTTTATAATGATCTTTTTCCAAAAAAGCCTGGCATTTTTTTTTTTTTCAATTGGAATGATTGAATGCAATTTCCATCTTCTTAACCTTAGATTTCTATATCTATTAATCTATTATTCACTAGATTTGTCTGTATGCCCAAGATTGCTCTTGAGATCCAAATGCTGGGCCTGGTCTTTAAATTCTGATAATAAAAATGGTCCTTGGCAGGTCACTATGATCCTAAAATCAACACGGTGCTATATAAATCTGGAAACACAAAAGACATTTAGTTATTAGAAAACAGTCATCATCTGATTCATCCGTATTGAGTTAGACTATAGAAATAACATGGATTGTCTTCTCCATTTTGTACATAATCCAGACAACAACATGTAGCCTGAAAATAATAATCTGAAAACTTTAGACCTAAACTAGATGTGTATTTTCTCTGTGTACAGGAAGCCAGGAAAATACACAGTAGAAGTATAGACAAATTTATGCTGATATGCTGATTGCATAGAGTCCAAGCCTCTAATATGTACCTGAATATTAGTGTAAGCCTGTCTGAAGGATGTTTCCTATCATGGCATGACTGATATTGCACACAGAATCACAGAGGGGTTGGAAGGGTCTTTAACATCACCCAGTTCCAAGCTCCTGCCATGGGTATGGAGCCTTTCACTAGACCAGGTTGCTCAGACCTCCATCCATCCTTGTCTTGACCACTTCCAAGGATGGGGTCTCCACAACCTTTCTGGGCAACATGTTCCAATGCTGCATCACCTTCACAGTAAATAAATTTTATATAATATCTAGTGTAAACTTATTCTCCTTCAGCTTAAGGCCATTCTCCCTTGAGTTTGTTGAGGAGAGTTTTGCAGACTAGCTAATAAAAAAGGCTTCCTCTTTTTTTTTTTTTTTTTTTTTTTTGGTAATGTTTTCCATGTGATAATAATAATGTTGTGGTACTTGAGTGATGGTATATACTGGTTAGGAAGTGTGTGACAGCATTATATAAAAATTTCTGCAGGCTGACAGGTCTACACTGATGTACCTTAAGCCTACAATCAGCCATCATGACGGTCCAATTTGACTTTTGGTATATTTTCTCCTTTGTCCTGACCTTGCTCTTTAATTTACCTGAATGAGTTCCTGCTTCAGATCTATGGCTTATGGCTATGTTCGAATATTAAACAAATGCCTGTGTCCAGAGAAGCCTGAGAAGTGGCTGTAATAAGAAGATGTCTCCCAGAGAGTCCAAAAATGGAGTTTTCGAGGTACTCTTCATAGTTACTCACCTGATAGTTTCCACTGTAGCATAGTTTCCACTGTGAATAAGGGATAGCGCTATTGAACTTTGCATTTCAGATCCTTAAAACTCACTCTGGAGAAGCTCCAAGGTACTTTACCTCTCCTTCAAGGAAGTTCTGCATCACTCTAAGTGGAGTGTTCCTTCTGGGAAACTGATGGGAAACATGCTTAGAAAATAGTCAGCAAAGGTGAAATGACAATATAGAATTATAGGTTAAAAGCAATTAGCTCTGCTACTGTAAGGAGATAATTTAATTAGATGATTAAGGGAAAAACAATTTTCCCCTCCCCTCCCTGCCCCGCCCCTCACCTCTCCTCCCCTCTCCTCTCCACAAAGCAAAGACTGTCAGAAATAGGTGAGTGCGTTGCTTACTTTCGTGACTGATTTTGAGGCAGGTTGAAACTGTCAAGCTGAAAAAATTACAAAGAAGGGGGCTAAGGTTAAAAAAGAGATACCATTTTTCTTAGTCATATTCTTGAATTCCAAATGTCTGTACATTATGGACTTAGTTTGGCCTATTAAGTATCTAACTTTCAAATCTGGATTGAGATCCAAATCACAGCTGAATTTATGCTTCGCTGAAAGGAAGAGATTAGATACAGATCAGTAATCAGCAGTATTTGCTGTGGAGAAAGTCCAGGTGTGTTTACTTAAGGCATTAATTTATTAATCTTTACCTACTGCTTCCAAATAATGTGTTCTTAAAGGTGGTCAGATATGACAATTACGAGAACAATAAGATGCTCTCGACTGAAGCTTTCTGAGTGAGTATCTGTAAGATAGTGGTTGCTTGATAAGGCCAACATGCCTTCTTCAAAGCTGGCCTCAGGCCACTGAAAGCAAGAGAGTGCTTTCTACTGAACATTTTCTGTTAAATGTGCAGAATGGTGTGAGAGAAATGTTGCATGTTACCAATAGGCCACTGAGCCAAAAGCTTTGCAAAACATTAAAACCAATTTTTTTCTCCCTAGGAAATTTCTTTGATTCCACTTGCCATTTCTGTTTTGATGGTCATGTTTAGTGGTGTAGCATGAAAATTGCTTTTGATGCTAAGAATGGTAGGTGACATAGAGCTCTATTTTTTGCCTTAAGTATCTTGTCTCCTTATTTACTATAACGAACACTCCAGGATGGAGTTTCCTCTAAATTAGAACAGCAATTGTGTGCAGCGGCTGTTGTAGGGCTGGCTTGAGAACCTGCTTGGAGTGCCGAGCCACAGGGCTTTGGGAGGGTGCCTCCATGGAAAACACTGGACATTACAGAGGACTGGGAGTCGGGAATGAAGTGGGGCACTTGCAGAGACATGTGCCTTCTTTTATCCTTGCAGAGATTCTCTGAGAGCTACAGGCAGTGGCAGATTATTGGTCTGCTCTGCTCTTACACTGTAAATAACAACTCCTAACAGAGGGACTGTATTAATAATACACTAGTTTATCAGATACATATAAAAGAATAACAGCTGCATAGTTTAATAAAGAACAGTGGTATAATAGTGTAATAATTGTATCATAAACAGCAGTACTTCTACTACAAATATATACAACTTCATGTAAAAAAAAATGGAAGTTATGTGGAGTTCATTATTAGCATTATCTAATTATAAAAAATGCAAAAGTAGTAATCTGGGCACGGATGAAAGTACTTTATGATATTTTTAACAAAAGGGGAGGCATGGTAGGCCTGTTGGGGATCACAATATTCTTAGTGTCATTCACATCCCTGTGCAGATTTACTTTGTGACCTTCCCTAGTCATTGAGGTGAAGATTTTCAAACACAGATGAAGTGCTTATGTCCGTGTTTTAGCATTTAATAAAAGTGGCTTGCTTTTCAGAGTGTTTGTGTCTCCCCATCTCCTAATTCCAGTGTAAATCATGATTACTTGCAACTGAGGTGAATTGGCAGCTGGGACTGTAATTACCCTTCATCCTTCCCACTCAGTGCAACTGCAAGTGATGTTAGTGGTGTTCTCTGGATTTACTGAGCAAAATTTGACTCTTGGCTGAGCTCTTCAGACTAATATTTTCAAAGGCATCTATTGGGAGTTAATGTGCAGATATCACTGAATATCAGTAGGCTATTGGTAGTTTACTCCCTCTGATTCCTTTGGAAAAAAGGGTCTTCATTTGCTGACACTGATCAGTAAAATAGATAGTGAAATTTCTTTTCACCCTGCAAGAAATCTTTATCAGGTCTTACTCAGAGCTGAAACATTCTGAGTGATGCTGTATTAATGATGATACTATAACTATCTTAGAATCATAGAATGATTTGGCTTAGAAGGGACCTTAAATATCATCTAATTCCAACCCCCTGCTATGGGGGTGTGATGTGAATTACTCCATGATGTGAATTTAATCAAGAAAAGAAACACCTTTTTTTAACTTTAGCACAAAATAATGTATTATGGTAATACACTTCCACCCAGCAGTGGGCGAAGATTTTTTCCATTACCTCTTACATTTCTATCCCAAAGAAATGAAATTTCATATTTCTCCAGAACTAGGTGGTGCCCTATTCTACAAATAACTTGTTGGCATTGAGGACCGATTTAGGAAAAAAGGATTGGCAGGGGGAGAACTGCAAAAACTCTGCTTTCATTATCACAGGGCAGGTGTGGTGCATGTGAGACATCCAATGATGCCTCGAGTAAAAGTTGCTGCTGCTTAGTCAACATCATGAGGAGGAATAACAACTCTCTGCTGTCTATGGGTAGTTTTCTTCCCATTCTTTGCCTGAACAGAAGACAACTGTTTCCTTATCCCAGAGGGATCTCTGACTTAAGGGTTGCATTTGATGGCCAATAGGGATCAGCTAAATGAGACTGTTCTCCATTTACAGGTGTGTGAAGTCTACGTCCAAGCTGCTATCACAGGGCAGTTCATGCAGGGTGTACCTTGTCAGCAAACTCGCGGCTGGTGTGGTCATGCACCATGGTCATGTGAAGTGATTCAAGGTAGCTGACTTTGCAGAAGACAAGGCATTCCTTGTAAAAGAAGAAAATTAGGATTTTTTAACATTGCTTCAAATATGATATGTGGCTTTTACATTGTGAATAACATCCTTTAATATCTATATTTGGCTTAGCAACTACAATAAATCTGACTCTGGAACATAAGCCTAGAGACCGTCTGTTTCTTTTTGTTGGAAGTACTAACCATGATAGTTCTATTTCTTTCATAGGATGTTTTTCAGCTTTCTTTGCAAAACTTTTCATTGCCTACGAAGGGTTTTGTCTGTGTTTGCATCTATCACTGAAGCTTGTGCATACTTGGAAGTACTTTCACAATATGCCAGCAGTCATTTTCCTTTCAGTTCTGTCCATTTCTGGAAGAAAGAAAGAAAGTTGGCATGCTGTGGGGCATGAATACAGTATGTTTCCTCTGGTCTACTGTTCCAGCAGTCAGGCAAAGATCACAGATTTTTTTTTCCCCTCAGATGGCCATAAACCATTTTACATTAGAAGTTTTCAGGTAACTATCTGTCACTAAACCAACACACAAGCAGTATGATTTATCACAGTGAACAGAGCTGGCTCAAAAATATTCATGAGTCGATGAACATTTAGAGCTCAATCTAAAAATGTTGCATGCAAGAGAAAAAGGAGAGCATTTAATAGAAACTTCAGGCTTTAATCTCTCTCAGCTTTACAGACATGCTAGCATATGGATTCACATGTGTCTGCCATGTGGTAGGGTTTGTACTTCTCAGAATCCAAAGCAAATAACATTTAAAGCTTTCTTTTTTAGGGAAAGAAAGGGACAAAACATTCACATACTAATAGCTCATACAGCTGAAGAGGAAAAAGCTCAGACTGCTTGATCCATCTATATAGAGGGTGATGTCCAAAGCTCCAACTGGGAATGTTTAAATGGAGTCCCATGTACTGAAGAAAGGGAGGTGAGGCCAGATAATGCTTCCCTGTGACACCTTTGGGGAAGGAGATCTGGAGACGGAAGGTGAGAACTGAAAGTCCATGGGCTGCTCCGCTAAGATGTGTCTGAGAAGGCCCATTGCTCCGAAGGGGAGCTGGGCAAGGGAAGGCATGCTGCACCAGCTGGAGAGGATGGCCACAGCCCCATGCAGAGTTATCCTAAGCATCCTCTCTGAGACCGTGCAGGGCTGAGCTCTGTCAACTGGCAGAGAGTAACTGGCAAATCCCAGTCTGATACATATATAAATATAGCAGTCAGCTCAGAGCAGGTGGACTTTTTGGCTTTCAGGCAGGATGGGCCTGATAGGTCTGACTGCAGTACTAGTTGTTCTTTATTAAGAATTTATTTAGATCTATTTTTCTTTTTTGGTAGATAAAATAAATATAGCTGTTCGCCTTTATTATTTAAATGCTACTAGTGTATTTTGGAAACAGAAAACAAAAACCTCATACACTTCAGTGCGGTCTTATAAGACATCAGATATAGAAAATGCACCTCATTTGATTACAGGTCACTATTCAAAAAATCCCAGACAGTATATTTATTCCAAAACAAATTACCCTTGGGGATTTTTTTAGATTATAATGTTCAGGGTGTTCCTATATATACAGCAGAAGGGTTATTAAAAATAAATCAGATTCTTAATAATGGAATCACCCCCTTGAGCACAAGAGTTGGATGGCATTTGCTAGCTGAAGGACAAAACATTCTGTCAAAGTGGAGATTCACAAACTTCTTAACAAACCCAATGAGACTCCTTGCTTCTCCTCCCTTGCAGGAGAGAAACCCTAGTTAGCTGCCAACAGGAGGTGCATTTAAGCCCACAATAATGGTAGTGCAATGGTTTGATAGGTGACAACCCTGCCAGACCACTCCGATTGCATGACAGCTGCCTGGGGTCAGCCACGCACTGTAGGTATAGATAGATGCATTCTCCCGGCGGGACCCTGCAGACAGCCACATTCTTCCAGTCTTGTGCTATAGTCAGCTCACTTTCAGCGGCTTATATTGTAATCAACTACATTCTTATATTAATATGTTATAGCCCTTCCTCCTCAGGGCTGTGTGTTGCCCTGCCAAAGTCACTTGCTGTAGTCAATCAGACAGACATGGCCTGATAGGTGTGTGAAGGGGACAGAAGTGTTACTGGGGGAGAAGCACATATGCTATGGACTGCTGTAGCATTATAACCTCGTGATATTACCAGACCTCTGTCCTTTAAAATATGATGAGGAGTCAGATAGCATAACCATATGCTGGCATCCATACGTTTTCGCTGAAGTCACTTTACTATCAAGGACCATGCTGCCAGTTCCCAGGGGCCTCTTCTCCATCTGATCACTGGAGTCTTACATTTGATTTGTTGTTGTCCCTAAGATATACCTCCCTTATTCACTTGCATACTGGTGGCTCGGTAGATGTCACCTAATGAGCAGCTGAGGCCTCAAAGTTTCTCAGTACTTTTATATTAGAATCCTTCCCCTCTCCCCTGAACCCCATTCCCCAGGTCTTATTTTAATTACAGGAACTGTCATTGAAAGAAAGAAGAAAATAGTCAATTGCCTTTTCTAGGTAACACCAAGTGAAAGGCCAGGATGGGGAAGAGCTGCAAACTTCTCTGGTCTCCAGATTTTAATGAGTCTATTTTGGAATTAAGCAGTTCCTTCTTTCCTTTATGAGTTTATAAATTAGTGCTGGATTGTCTTTCAGACTGTAAGAGTTTTTGACAGGCTCATATCTTCCTGCATAACACTTCACATGCTCTAGAAGAACACACAAAAGCCAAATGTGTACCAGTGACAGCAATTATAACCTTGAGATACACCAGCTATTGCCAGAGATACTGCTGTCTTTACATTGGTCTAATATAAGGGTTTCAGGAATATGAGAGATTTGCTGGAAGTAATATTGCTTCAGTTGTTTATTCCTAATTCACCTCCCACTAATATAGTTAGCTATTACAGTTTTGTTGACCATCATTATTTTCATCTGTGTTGCATTTAGGTCACCACTTGCTTCCTTTGAGATGTCAATAGTACTAACTTGCATGACCTTGGCTGTTCCCTTTGGTAGACAGTGCTGTACACCCTAATGAATTTATTTTATTTTACCTGTTTTTTAAAGACCAGAAGCTACCCTATATTTTGTTACTGGTTTCACACCAGATATACTTTTTATGCTATATAAATGCTAATATATTGAAATTTCAATCTATAACATAATTTGTAACACAATTGCCATATACAAGAATTACTGCAGCTAAGGAATGATAGTTCTTTGAGTCAGTGATACACCTTTAGGATCATTATTTGCTGTTGCCTCTGTGTCCTCACCTTTGGGACACTATGCCAGGTAATCTGTCTTGTCTATATGGTAACAAGACAAGATCATTATGTGTGATCATTAAAGGTTCCAAAGGCATGTGATACAGGAGTAGAGGTGAAGTGCTTGCATACTGTCCAAATTCCTGTACAGGTAGTTGTAGTCTGCTTCCCTAAAGTTTAATAAAAAGTTTTATTGTTGTATGAAACTTCTGAAGCTGCTGGTTAAGAACTGCTAAACAGTAGATGCATGTAAATGAAACAGAGCCTTGTGTAGCACACCACTTTTCAGAGAAACTGGAGATTCCATGGTGTTGAGGGGTGTTATCAAATTGTAAGCACACCATCACAAATAAAGTAGTCCAAGTCTCCCCTTACTTACACACAGTATAACTTCCTTGTTCTTACTGTTTCTGCATGTTGTGCAAATCAAAGTAGAATCTTGTTCATTAATTCTAATTCTGGTCTGGCTGGACAAACAGACAATGCACCCAGACAGAACTGTCATTGCATATAAAAGAAGTGCTTTACATATTTTCAAAGTATCATTAAGATGCTTATTTGGGCTGCAGACTAGGAGCATCTCAGAACACAACCCCAGTGACATTGCAGCTGTTGTGCTTGGACATTAAAAAGGCAGTCTTTCCCTTCATTGTAATAATTTAAAAATTACCAGTCATGTGCAGACTCTTAGAGCCTGACCCTCAGCCCATGTGAGCTAGGATGGGAGTCAGGGCCTGTCTCTCCATTGAAGTGTGCACACTTTGAATCATTCTGTGGACTTTGAGTGCCTGGCCATGCGCACTAGGTAGTGGACTGTTAATTGAAATAACCTGAAATGGTTAATATCTGAGGGCTGCGTTCATGATAGCAAGCACAGCATACATGGGAAAAGAGTCTTTTTAAGCCCTTCTGTTAGTGTAATGTTGGAATGCCTTCTCTCAAGTGAAATGAGGCAACTCTTTGGCACTGTTAGCAGCAGGACAACCACCCCCACAGCCCTCTACTCTTCAACAGCCCTTTGAATCTGCTGGAATAACGTAGTTGTTAATCTGTGATTCATTACAATATGTGAGTGTGTCTGTGTTGGGGGGGGTGGGCAGGAATAACATCTCTCTTCCTGCAAACAGCAATGCTGTGAGCGTTACCTTATGCTCCAAGCAGCGTTCCCTTTCACCACACGCTGTATGTGTGGTTAAGTTTTGTCACCTTCCACAACTTTGTCAGCCCTGCTTTTATCACAAAGTGGGGATACCACTCTGATGCTGCTCCAAATCAGTGTTGCACAACTGTAGAACACGGCTGAGAACTGTGCTGTTCCTGCAGTAAACCCCTAGCTGCTGTAAAGCCCCAGGAAAGGTGCTTCATGTTCTATCTTTGTGGGTGGGCTCCTGCTTAAGAGATGTAGGACAGTGCACAGATATTTTTAAATTGTCAAAGACCTGTTTGGGTTTTATTTGAGCTCATGTTGTCTTCAACAGATTTTGTTGTGTGGGCCATATAGTGAACTGTATTATTGAATTTACAAGTATATTAATTATAAAGACAAATATATTAGTATTTCATGTGGAAAAGCATACTAGAGGAAGACAATTCACATGATCAAGATGTTAGCCAATGCATTACCTCTCCTCAGATAGCAGAACTGTAACAACAGCTTAGTAATAATAGACAGTGAATCCTCAGGTTTCTGCAGTAAGAGAGGCTCCTGTCTCATGTACTACATTGCCACCATGTCTCTCACAAAGAGAGGTCTAAGGCAAACTCAGGAAGTGTGGACAGCGAGGTGGATTGAGAATCAGCTGAAAGGCAGATCCCAGAAGGTCACAGTCAGTGCCACAGGGTCTAGTTGGAGGCCTGACGCTAGTGATGTCCTACAAGGTTCAGTGTTGTTTAACTCATTCATCAATGACTTGAATGAAGGGTCAGATGACTCCTCTGCAAGTTCACTGATGACACAAAGCTATGAGGAGTGGCCGATACCTCAGAGGGCTGTGCAGCCCTTCAGAAGGACCTCAACTAGTTGACCTCAATATCTACAGGTTGTAGCAGTAGGCAGAGAGGAACTGTTTAAAATTTAACAAAGGCAAATGCAGGGTCCTGCACCTGGGGAAGAACAACCCCAGGCACCAGCACAGGCTGGGGCTGACCTGCTGGGGAGCAGCTCTGTGGAGAAGGACCTGGGGGTCCTGGTGGCCAGCAAGCTGTCCATGAGCTGGCAGTATGTCCTTGTGGCTGAGAAGGGTGCATTAGGAAGATAATTTCCAGCAGGCTGAGGGAGGTGATCCTGCCTCTACCCAGCCCTGGTGAGGCCACACGTGGAGTGCTGTGTCCAGCTCTGGGCTCCTCAGTACGAAATATGGAGCTCCTGGAGTGGGTGCAGCAGAGGCTACAAAGATGATTAAAGGACTGGAGCATCTCTCCTAAGGGGGAAACCTGAGGGAGTGTACCTGTTCAGCCCCAAGAGACGACTGAGAGTGGATCTCAACAATGTATTTAAGTAGCTGAAGGGAGGGTCTTAAGTGGATGGAGCCAGACTCCTCTTGGAGGTGCCAAGCAATAGGACAAAAGACAAGAGGAAGAAACTGATGTACAGGAAGCTCCGCCTCAGTTTGAGGAAGAATTTTACCGTGCATGTGACCAAGCACAAGATTTCCCAGAGATGCTGTGGAGTCTCCCTCACTGGAGCTATTCAGGAACCATCTGGACACAATCCTGTGCCATGTTCTCTGGGGATGACCTTGCTTAAGCAGGGAGGTTGGACCAGACAACCCACTGTGGTCCCTTCCAACGTGCCCCATTCTATGATTCTGTGGTAGATTTAGAGGTAAATTTCAGTTTGAAATTACCTTAGGAAGTAATTTACTCCAAACTCTACTTTACAATTTTCTTTGCCACTTACCATATAGAAAGTACATTCACGAAGGCAGAGTGGACCTGAAAAATTTCAGCATCTGTTTGCTGTGAGTGGTGAGGTTTTTGCTCCCACAGTGGTGCTTGACAGTAGGTTAGTGGGCAATGGGTTAGTTCTTCTGCAGGAATTAGTAGCCTTTAAAAGAGCCACAGCACATAAACATCTTTGCAAATGACTGAACATAGAGACAGCATTCTGGATATAAACATATGCATGGAAGCCTATTGGTATTATGGTAAAAGCATCTGGCATTATTCTAGGATAGGTTACTCAGAAAGATAAGTGATGTTTTAAGTAGTGAACAACAGCACCTACAAAATCATTCCCTTTCTAACTGGCCTTCATGCAGCTGATTTTTTCCTGAGGTATGCATCTCTCTGTATGAATTATTTCAATGCTTTCTCAAATATTTACTGTGTTCAAGTAAGGATGCAAAAGTACTCCTTGTGGGAACTGAAATGTAAGCATTACAAAGAAAAAAATGTGGTGAGTGTTACTGTAGGAAAAACTGACCTTTCAATTCTTAATTTTGTCGTACATATAAGGTTTATTAGGCATCATGGAACA
The DNA here is from genome assembly GCA_036630365.1 of Acanthiza pusilla. Lineage (NCBI taxonomy): Eukaryota > Metazoa > Chordata > Aves > Passeriformes > Acanthizidae > Acanthiza > Acanthiza pusilla. Next base: position 7,590,678 of record JAXCHO010000036.1, read on the forward strand.
ACGCTTAAAATCCACAGATATTTCATAAGTCACTATGAACATGCTGTGCTAAGTGGTTCAAAGAATTTCCACTCTTGCTCATTACATACACAGCATTGTTTTCTTTCTTCATCAGTTTTCAACTGAGGAAACTCCTGTAGGATTTCTCTTAGATCACCCAAGAACACTGGAGAAAAGTTCGGTCATGGTTATAGAGGTCTACAACTGGGCTGGTTGCTTTAATTTCCTGACAGCTGGTGGGTGAACCAACTAGGGAAGGTGCCCTGATGGACCTTCTGTTTGTGAACAGAGAAGGACTAGTGGGTGATGTGATGGTTAGAGGCCATCTGGGGTACAGGCAATCGCAAAATGATAGAAATTTTCGATTCTTGGGGAAATAAGGAGGGGGGTCAGCAGAACTGCCCCCTTGGCAGAATCTGACCTGTTTAGCAGCCTGGTTGACAGAGTCCCTTGGAAAGCAGTCCTGAAGAGTAAAGGGAGTCTAGGAAGGCTGGACATTCTTCAAGAAAATCCCACAGGTACAGGAGCAGGCCATCCCCACATGCAAAAAGATGAGTCAGTGGGAAAGAAGATTGGCCTGCCTGAACAGAGAGCTTTAGCTGGAACTCAGGTAAAAAAAAGAGTATATGACCATTGGAAGAAGGGGCAGGCAACTCAGGATGACTACAAGGATGATGTGAGGTTATGCAGGGAGAAAATTAGAAAGGCCGAAGTCCAACTAGAACTTTATCTGGATACTGCCATAAAAAATAATAAAAAATGTTTCTATAAATACATGAGCAGCAGACAGAAGGTTACGGACAATCTCCATGGATTTTGGATGTAGGGGAAAGCATAGTGACAAAGAATAAGGAAAAGGCTGAGGTAAATATGCCTTCTTTGCCTCAGTTTTTAATATTAGAGCATTTGTTGTCAGGGTTAACCAGGCCCCTGATCTGGAACACAGGGATGGAGAGCAGAATGAACCCCCATAATCCAAGTGGAAATAGTTAACAACCTGCTACACCACTGATACACACACGGGGCCCAATGGGGTCCACCCAAGTGCACATGAGGAGCTGGCGGAGTTCTCACCTTCAGTCGTTTGTAAGCAATCCTGGTCATCTGGGGAGGCTGCTGTTAACTGGAACATAGCAAATGTGCTGCCCATCTACACAGGGGATGGAAGGAGGATATGGCAGACTACAGTTCTGTCTGCCTGACCTTGGTACTGAGGAATGTCACGGAGCAGATCATCCTGAGTGCCATCATGTGGCACATGCAGGACAACCAGGCCATCAGGCCCAGCTAGCACAGGTTTATGAAAGTCATCTCCTGCTTGACCAGCCTGATCTCCTTCTATGACAAAGTGATCAGTGGATGAGGAAGAGGCTCTGGGTGTTGTTTACGTGGACTTCAGTCAAGGCTTTGAAACCATTTCCCAGAGCATTTTCCTCGAGAAACTGGCTGCTCAAGGCTCAGATGGGTGCACTGTTCACTGGTAAAAAACTGGCTGGACAGCTGAAGCCAGTGAGAGGTGGTGAATGGAGTCAAAATCAGCTGGTGGCCAGCTGCAAGCAGGTCTGGTGGTGTTGGTGATGAGGAATTTGAACTGCACTAACTGTTGTTAATGGGAATAAAGGTGGCAGGACACATTGACTCTTCCCTGGGAAACCCTGTCATGGTTCCCTTCCCTTACAGCCAAGGTGACCATTGGTGCTTTCTGGAAGTTACTTAACATTTGACTGCCTGGACATGGTATTGGTCTTTCTGGAGACAACAAAAGGTTTTCTTCTGTAACTAAAAAAAATTTCCATGTGTAAGTGATATCTGATCAATGACATATGTCTGCAGAGGCCTGTTGTTTTTTGTCTGGTGTGTCTGCTTACTGATTTAAAGTCAAATTCTGCAACTTTATATCAACACAAGCCCATTGTCTCCGGAGATTGAGAACAGAGTTTGGCTCTGTCAGAGAGGTCTACCACAAACCATGTAATTCCAGTGTATGTATGATGTGTGACTTGTAACCTTGTTCTCTGCAGAGTAAGTGGTTTGTACATCTCTTATGAAGACATGGTAAAGAATTCCAGCACTGCATCTGAAACTCATTCTATTTTAAATTGCCCTCCTGCATATGCAAACAACTGAGTTTCCCTTGCCCACTTCTGTATAAAAAATAATTGTGGTATAAATAACCTTCAATACTTTGTAGAATGAGTGTGGTGGGTATGAGAGAAAGGTCAGAACGAGGCTGCGTGAAAACAGTAGCCAAATTGGATAAAGAACACCTACACAAAAGCTGTATGGTTAAAAAAAAATTAGTTAATCCCATTCTGCGTTGGTGTTAACTACTCTTCCTTAAATAAGGAAGTGACATGTGAATTCCAAAATTGGGCTGCAGATTTAGAAGCCTTCCAGTTAGGAACTATTATTTTGAAATATCAGTCCATGATGCTTTTTTCAATCAAAGTGGTTTCAAAGAGTTCAAACCCCAAATTCTAAGTAGCAATTCTCTGTATTTTAAACATCTGTGCTGTTTATTAGAAATGGCATCAGATTTTGGCAATCCGATCTTTTTCTTTCCTTCTTTTCTTTTTTTTTTATTTTTTTGGTAGAGTTTAAAAGAGTTGCACCACTCTTTTTTCAGTGCAGTTGTTGGGGTCTAGGGATTTCCTAAAATTGCTGGTAGAATACAATCCTGGAAGTAATTTATCCTTTTTTTTTCTTTTTTAAAGGCAAGGACACAAAGGAGAAGAAGGTATAAGATATGTTCCTGATTTCTGCAACATTACAAACAGTGCAGAAATTGTTTGCCAGTTCAGTTCTACTGCCGGTTTCCCGTTTTCTTAGGGTGACATTGTAATTGTGTTAAAAAATAGCGGATTTATAATAACAATTACTGTAATATTATCAACTGTGACTTTTGAGCAGATTTTAAGAATTCTATCTTAAGCCTTTCTTCAGTTGAGATAATAGTAAAGAGAGAGGGAGGATATTGTTTTTACATTACCATTAATTTAAAGCTGGAAAGCCTCATTAGAAGTTTAGCTCTGTCTGCAGTAGAAAGTGCTATACACACTGCTCATGAAAGTGTGAGACATACAGCTTGTTATACAAAGACAAGACTCAGAAGCAAATCAGAAATGGATATGAGAACTGACTTTACCGTGTCCTTTGTAGTGCCTGCAGTTTAAATACTGTCCTTTTCTTGAAAAATTAGACACAAACCAAACAGTATCCGCAGAACATGTCAACACTTTGATGCAGCTTTGTGTGCTTTATGCATGCATTTTGCAGAAACTAGAATAATCTACAGGATATTTAATCCTAGTATTTCCACCAGATCAGACTAGTACTATCTCTGCCTAAAGTCTGGCTTATTGTATACTTTTTTATTTACACTTATTTATTGTAAACATTTTTTATTTCTCTATGCAACCCACTTACCCATTCCTTACCCCTTAATTGCACTATTAGGGTGCATTGTAGCCTTGCCTTCACTGGAAAAAATGAAGCTCTTTGAGCTGAAGAAGCATTAGCACTTCTCAGGTGCTCAGCTTCTGGCATAACCAGCCTGGGGAAGCCTCCTGTGATATGCGCAGCACAGGAGCCGAGGCCCTGGGCACAGCTGTCCCCTCATGAATCATTCATAGGGGGGAGTTGTGATGATGAATGATCAGCTGCAAACAATGCCTAACATTTAGAGAAAATAAAGGCATTTCACTGTAATTTCATTTTTTTCCCAGAGGTGGGGCAGAGCCCCAGGTGTCTTCATAGTGTGATAACTTTAGTTAAGGAGGAATCTTTAAGTCCTGGAAACTGTCTCTCAATGACCCCTGAGATCTTCTCAAGATCCCTTCCCAAAAGGAGAAGGCAAAATAGTAGAGATGACATTAAGTAGAGATTAGAAAACAGAAACATTTGTTCCTGCCTTTAACTTTAGCTGTATTCCCAGATTTTGGAAAATTCATGAAAAATTAAGTGGGTGACTATTTTCTGGCTGGCTGGGGAATGCCAAGTCACATGTTGTTGCTCCTGCTCTTTGACTGGCTGCCTTCTATAGCTAATCAACACAGTGTCATTTTGAAATTCACATCTGGGAACTCTTTGAGCTAAATATGCACTTTTCATAAGCTCTGGCAACTGTAAAGCACCAAATGCTTGAATATTCAAGGAAAATAAACACACATGCTAAGAACGTGACAAAATGGAAATTTGTGTCAAGTTTGAAAGAACAATCTAGGATATCCTCTGCCCTCTGCTCCCTGCTCTCCCCTCAGCTGTGCACAGTAGCAGGAATAGATGGCAGAAACGTGTGTCCCTTATGTAAGATGTGCTCACAATGCCCCTGAACTTTTGGCATCAGTTCAGAATGTAGTTAACTGGATCGTGCCAGTTTAAATATATCTGGTCATTTTCCAGTACACTGCTCAGCTGTCTACCTTTCAGCGCCCTTGCTGGCATCTCAGTAAGCTCAATCTGCATTTCTGTGTTTGTTAATGCTACTGGGTTCTCTAGTGGGAAACAGGATATTATTACGTTGAGAGCGAGGGACTGGTAACCACAAGATCTGGAGTAATTTTTGGTGGCTATTATGATTTCCTGCAAACTTCTGGAGACATTTTTCTGGCTTTTAGTATTTAAAGAGGATTCAAAGACCCTGGTTTAATGAAGCACACTTCTAGTTTTGAGCATGTCACATAGCAGTTAGAGGAATGAGGCTTTGATTTCCTTAAAATTGAGCTTACTGCACATATTTCACACTACCTCAGGATACTGAAGCACAACAGAATTTGGAGACTGTTAGGAGGAGTCATACAGTCATGGGTCAAAATGACACTTAAAATTTCTGAAAACATCTGCAGATTTGATATTGTTTGTTATTACTTGTACTAAGAGACAGGAAGGTCCTTCTGAGTGAAAGAAATGTTCTCAGGACCTGTTGCTGACTACATCAGGCTATTTCCTCATACTGCCCAATGGACCCATGAAAGATGATTCTTTGCTTATATCCATTTTACCCTTTTTTACTATATTCTGGCATGGTTGTATGGAGACATGTACAAAGGCTGTGACAAGGGTGGTCTTCAGTGATGCAACTGAGATGTAAAGGTCGCTGCCTGTGAAATTTCTCTGTCCTGTGGAGAATAATTCAAATACCAACCTACTTGAAACATCTGCAGTTCAGCTCTTCTACTGTTCTTGAAAGGGTAATAAATAAAGTTCATTGCTAATTAAGTACAAGACAAACATGACACTGATGCAAATGGTTAAATCCAAATTTTTTGCTGTAGTTGAGTTGAAGTGCTTGTCATGCCTTGACTCTGTGGCAGAACATGTTCTGAAATTAGTCTGAATAACTTAATTTCTAGTTGTGGAGTCTATGGATCCTCCTTGTATACTGCAAAAAGCCAAATCAGAAGATTAAAAAGAACAGTGCCAGTTATTTGGGGAATTCATTGTTTGTATTTAGGAAGAAAGGGACACCATTTGGCAGCATGGGGTGCCACCAAGTTGGTTCCAGCTAATGATCACTGTGAATTGAGCTGTAAGGAGAGCTGCCCGTTGACCAGCATTGATTGCTGTCCTTGACAGGTGCTAATGTTCAGAGGGCAGATCACAGCTGCTTGCACAGGGTTCCCATTATGCTTTGTTGGGTATTGATTCTCCCTGTGGGATGTTTCCTTCCTAAGTGTGTTAATTTTCAGACCACATATTTGCACTGGTGTGTGCTGAGAGGGGCAAACAGAGGTGCCTTGGCTATGTTTAATGACCCTCCTTGTCCCTCTGCTCCCCCCTTCCCTCGCCAATCTCTCAAGCCTTTAGAGACCATGTCTGTCGAGATCCAAGTTTCCTTTAATTATGGTGCACATTAAGGGACAGGCTCTATGAAGAATACCAGTACTACTGTTGTAATTGCTTCAGGTGCACTCAAAAATTAATCAGAAAGTACACAATGGGTTTTTTGTTTTGGTGTGTTTTATTTTGAATCCTATCTAAGTCTGAAGACTTGCTGCCTGTGTATAGAGCTCACACAAGTGTAACAAGGAAAGGATGGGAAAGTAGTTCATGATGCCGCCAGGGCAGAGACTGTTGTGTCCCTTCAGCACTATTTTGGTGCTGCACACAATTAATTAACTGATGGGCCTCAGTTACCATCAAACAAGAATGATAGTATAATACATTTGTTTTGCATTGGTATAAATATCTTTCAGGGTTGAATGGATATATGGATTTGTCTTTCCGTAGGTGTCTGCATAGTGCTTAGAGCTGTGCTGGGATCTTGCAGAGTCTTCATACTGCATAAAGCTGCTTATAAGAATGGTGCCGTAGCTCTCTACTTCAATAAGTCAAAGAAGTCTAATCCAGAATTTTTTCAGAGAAGGGAGTAATAGTGTATGACAAAAAAAAAATACTCGTCCACTGAAGATTTTTCTTGTTTTGGCAAGTATAACCACATCAGTGCAAATGTTGCCTTACATATGAAAAAACATGATTAATTTTATCTCTGTAACAGGGAAATGGAATTAATTTAGGTACGCCAAAAAAATTATACTTTGCACTGATAAATGAATACCAGTTTCCAAGCCTTCCTTAACGCATCTTTGTTTTCAGTGGTCTGCATAGAAAGTAGAAGGTATATCTGAACCTAGTTAGCCCTAGGGCTGAAACAGTTAAGTTGTGGTGTTTTTATAATCAATAACAAGCAAAAAATGAATGTAATTACCTTCAGCTCCCCAGTTTTAATGGCCAGGTAGTAATTTATAGGTGAATATCCTTCAGGGTGGGACCAACACTTGATTAAAACCTCTGTAACCATTTTGCCAAATTTTGTGAGTTCCTTGTGGTGTCAACAAATGTAGTGTTATTATAAAAGTAACTCTTCTTTGAGCTTCAGGGCACAGGAGTTTTTACCTTACTCTGGAAGCATGAACTCCCAGAGATTCTATTCCAACATTAGGAGTTTTCTTCTCTTTCTAGACCATCTTTCCTATACTCTGTGTTCATGGCTTTGGAATGGTGTGGTCTACCGACATGAATTTTGGGGTACCCTTTTTAACTCTGGCAGGTTCATAGTCCACCTTACAAAAATGAAGCATGGGTGGGTGGATTAAAAAAGGATGTGAAAATACACACAAAATATATAATTGAAAAGAAAATGGTAGGGGATTTCAGCAGCATCTGAACAGCAGGGAGAGGATATGTTCCTCTTTTCATTTTTCTACTGCTGAAGTTGCTTTACCTTTAATGCATAAGGGTTTCTGCTCATCTTTGTTTCCCAGGACTGCAGTCGCTTCTGTGGTTGCTGGAGTGAGTAGCTTGTGCTGCAGTGCATGCAGGATTGAAAGAGATGGTTTAATCCTCAGTTGCAGCACATCAGCTCATTTAAGCAGCCGTAGTGATGCAAGTGTGGACAAGGGTACAAGTCATCTCATTAACTGATAACTGCTGTATGTTGGAGAGTGCAGACTTAAGCTACTCCTGAAATGAAAAAAGCCATCTGTTTAAGATCAGCTGGGACATCAAATTTAAAAAGTAAAAGAAAAAAAAGAGAAAATCCCAGCCCAACAGAGAGCCTGAGTCTGCTCTTGCTAACGCTTGAATAACTCAAGAGAAATGAACAGAAATTAACACAGTGGAGGCAGTGTAAAAGCAGTAAAAACAAGATCAGAATCTGTGCCCATAAGAGACATCATATGTGATCTTTGTAGAAAGAAGATGAGTGGGAAGAGAAATGCTGGTAGGGAATGGATAAAGACCAGGAATATTTATTATCTGCTTATTGCAATTCTCTTCCCCCTTCATAGGATCAGAAATGTGAAAATGTTTCCTATTCTCTCTCATGCTTTGAACAGTTTCTTTCCAGTGTGTTCAAAAGGAAACATCTGAGTTTTCTTAACTGGGTTTGCTTTGTGGGACTGACTCTTTATACCAGAAGGGTACAGGTCTGGTACTGCTCATTTGGGACCCACAGCAGTGCATTGATATAAGGGAAGCAAAAGGGGAGAAACCTAGGCTCTGTGGCTGAAACAGAAACTCACGAGTTAAAGAGAATTATTGGGGGGAGGGGGATCAGAAAAGCAAAAAAATAAATTAGTTGAGAATTCAAAGAAGCAGGTGAAGCTGAGAGACAGAGCTTTATTGAAGGGGGTGGTGAGATAGTGCTCTGTGTAAGACAGGAGTTAGCTGAAAGAGAAAAAAATAATTAAATTCAAATAGAAAGCTAATTAAAAAATAAGAGGGAGAAAAGAATACATTAAAAAATGGAAAAAGGAAATAGAAGGAAATATGAAATAAGAAAATGCAAGTACTGAGAGGTAAGAGATGAAGAAAAATATCTTTATCTAAAGCAATTGTACAAAATAAAAAGCAGCAGCAATTTTATAAAAGTCTTTACCTTTGGATTGACAACCACCCTAAAAGATCTCCAAGAAAAGCAATTCAATTCAAATTTGACTCTAGTTAATTAAGACACCAAAGTAGATTACTGAGTTGGGCAGCAATTCAATGCAGTTGTAGTAGAGTTGTCAATCAGTAAAACTGCAATCCAAATTAGAGACGAAAAAAAAGGAAAAAGAAAGAGCTTGATCTTATTTCTCATTGACTTCAATAGGACAGGAAGAAACCATTGTAAAGAAAAAAAACCCATTACTGGAACAGAGAGAAAATGACAGGGGTTAAAGTCAAAGAGATGATTTGGGCTACAAGCCATGATGTGATGATGGAAAGTGAGAGCTTTCTTCATGCGAGGCCCTTGTTGATTTCTGGTCCGTTCTGGCATGTTGCCTCTAGATCAAGGGGAAAACTGAGGATGGGGCTGTGTTTTCATAAATTTATAAAATATCCTGGGTTGGAAGGGACTCATAAGGATCATTGAGTCCAACTCTTCATTCCACACAGAGAAACCTGAAAGGTAAATCAGGCATCTAAGTGCATTGTTCGAATGCTGCTTGAATATCCAATGGGCCATGACCCATTCTCTGGTGAGTTTCTTTCAGTGCTTGCTCTCCCTGTCAGGGAAGAGCCTTTTTCTCATATCCAGTCCAAGCTTCATCTGATGCAGCTTTAAACCATACCCTTGTGTTCTATCACCAGACATTAGGTAAAAGAGATCAGCATCTCCTCCTCTGATCCCCACCTGGAGGGGGTTGCAGACAGCAATGTGGTCATTGCTCAGTCTCCTCTTTTCTAAGACGAACAAACCTAGGATCCTCAGCCAATCCTCGTTAAGTCCTGTCCAACCGTCCTTTCTCCATCTTTGTTGCCTTCCTTTATGTGCTGTCTTAAATTTTTATATCCTTCTGATATTGTGAAGCCCAAAACCATACACAGTACCTGAGGTGAGGCCTCACTAATGTTGAGTGTAATTGGACAATCACTTTAGACCAGTTGGCTACATCATGCTCACTGCACTCCAGAACATGGTTGGTCCTTTTGACTGCACATTGTTGACTCAAATTGAGTTTATCATCGATCAAAAGCCTCAGATCCCCTCCTGCAGGGTTGCACTCCAGCCTCTCGTTCCTGAATCTATCTGTGCATCAGTTTGTCTCCTCTCTTCAAGGTAACCAACATGGATAGAGCAGTGAGGAAAACAGGTCTTCTTCCCTCAGCTTGGCACACACAGGAATGAAGTTTGACAATACTTTAGGGCAGTGATGCTGAGCACAATACTTTCTTGAGCTGCTTCAAAGATGGTGCAGCTCACTCACCTGCCCTATGCCAAGCATTTCCTAAAGATGTAGTGTAATGCCTCAACATTAAAGGGACAGTGTCTTGCAAATTCTTGAACGTGCAAGTTATTATCCATGGATTAAAATGGAAATACCACCTATAAAACATGTAATATACTGATGTTCCTACTGGTTACAGGAGTAACGGGTCTGTGAAGCAGCCCCTAGCCAGGGTGCTGCTCAAAGTTCAGGCTGATGGAGGAATTTTCTGTGTGCAGATCATATCTTCCGTGCGTGCATCAGTCTAACTCCAGGGAATTAAGTTACTCTTTTTCTTCTTCACAAAGGTATTGTGAGAATAAACCTGGGACATTTCAGGATAGAGTGATAAATGAAGCCATTCCAACTCTTGGCATAGCCACACAGTAAAAGTCTGTAAGTGTCTTTCGGACAAATCTTACTCCTGTGCAGATGGATATAACATGGGCTGTGTCTCAAAACGTCCTGTTAGTCATTAGCTGCAGCTGCAGAGTTTTGGTCTTTGGCCCCTGCTAGCCAGGGGAAACAGGGGCACACTGTATGGCTCAGGTAGAGGTGTGGGAGAGGCCGTGCTGCTCAGGGGGAGGGGGTGTCCAGGTGTAATTCAGGATGGTATATAGCCCAATGAGTTTAACAGCACTGTTTAATGACATCGTTACCATACTACACAAACTCCCATTGAAATTAATGGTATTTCACATAATAAAGTACTGTGCAAATACTCAGTTATGCAGAACATTAATGTGCCTTTAAAAAGGTCATAAAACCAGAAAATCAATTTCGTCTCTGTAGTTATATTTGAAGTGGGGGCTCATAATAGAAACAGCAGCACACCTAGAGATGGAAGTCCTCAGCTTCTGAGGCTTGTAGTCATTTGTTCCCTGTCACTTTAATCCAGTTAGAGATTTTGAAATAAGAGTTCTTTCTTCTCTGTTTTCTTTCTTTGCCTGTCAAACAGAGTTTCCCCTTGGGTTTCTCCAGTGCAACAGAAAAGATAAATCTGTGTTTTTTGTTTTCCTGTGTATATGCCTGACTCGCAAGTGATGCTAGAAATGAAGTATATTTTATTGTTGACTGAATTGGAAAACACAAACTGAAACATTTGTTCTCATCCAAAACAATATTTTTTTTGTTCCTTCCCACTAAACAAAACACCAACTCTTAAGACTTCACAAATTTAAATGTGTTTTCCTAGAAATCACAATTGGCAAGTATGTGAGCACACTTTTACATTTCAAGTATACAGGGCAGCATGGATATATTTTTTAATACTATCTCAGAGGTCTCTGTTGAGGTTTTCTTTTACTCCTTACTTGCTAGCACAAGATAAATGTGATAAACCCTGTATAGATTTCTTTGCCTTTTCCTTATTCCCCTGGTACATCATTTAAGCTAGAAGCAAGTACTCTTGCTTCTTTTTATACACTTCTCTTGCTATTTTCTGAATGAGACAGCATTTCCATATCTCGAGCTGATCCATTAGCTAAGTCAGATCCTCCCCATCACATGAACGTACATGTTTCTTTGTCCTATGATTTTTCGCACCCTTCTCCTTCATTGCTTTTTTGTACGTCTCTAAAATCCTACTGGGATTCTTGTTTTTCATATGTATCATTCCTCTTGACAGGCAATTAAAGCGGGTTCATCAGTCAATCTCTTGAGCCAAAGTTGGTGAAATCATGACTGTTAAGATTAGCATTTCCTCAGAGTTCCTCATCTTGTGAGGACACCTGTGTTGAATTCATAGAATTTCAAAGCCCAACAATTTGCCTCGTAACTTCATGTACAGAGTTTGTCAGTTTTACTGGGGCAGAGTCACCAACTCTTCACAGAGGGAACCACCACCACAACATATTTCATTACCTCATCTGTGCAGATTTTTTTAAAAGAAAACTAAGAACTGTGGTCCCTATAAAGAGAGAAGCTGCTGTAAGAAGAAGTGGAACTTGCAGAAGTATCAAATGACATGTGCCACTATCCATATGCACATACAACTAAATATATTAAGGGTGAATGTGAGAAAGTTGGCATTGTGTCATTCCTATGACTGGGCACGTGTCTGTGATGTGAGATACCAGTCCCAGAGAGATGGACTGCTGCATGAATCTGCCCTGAAGCCTTGTGAGGCAATTCATTCCTGACACACGGAACTCAAAGAGAAATAGTAAGATCTGAAGAATTGCATAAGGTGCACTGAGTGCTCAGAAATGCTCCCAGCAGAGCAGGTAGTGATCTTTGTTTGAGTCTAAAGTTCTAGCACGGGACTATTGTATTACTCTATTTTCAGTTCTATAATCACCACCCCAGACAGCCCAAATTTGCATAAAATCAAAGACAGAGACAGGAAGGATATTACAACAGAGAGAGAAAACAGACTGTAGGTAATTGAGGAGAAGGGGTTTAATGCAGGAATTGAAGCAGTCGATGGAGACAGAAAAAGTGGTGAGGGAAGAAGCATCTAAGTTAAACTTTCCTTTGCATTACTTACAAATATAGGTACATAATGTACACTGTTCCTATGGTACAGGTCTGAGACTTTGTTTGTCTGTTTGTTTTTGGTTTATTTTATTTGTATTTTCTGAAGAATCTGAAACATATATTTATGTAGATGTATTTGTTTTTTCAAAATGAGCTCAGCTGAGTAGGAGTCAGTACTCTGTAGCTGCTCCACAAGCATCCAGGAGACTGGTAAGATTATTGGATATCCCCAAGGAATTTGGGAAATGCCATGCATCTAGATTTCACTAAAGGTCTGGGGAAATACTCTTGCATTCCACTTCTGATAATAAGGTTATGTAGTCCTTCAAAGTATATGCAGCAATGTCCCAGGCCTCTATCCAGAACTCCAATCACCATTGTGCAACTAAAGAAAGAAGATCTTATTCTCCAGTGAAAAAAAATGTCAGGTGTCCTTTGGCAGTGATAAGAACTGGACTCTGGTTGCTTTTAAATGAAACTGAGTTCTGGCAAATAGGGACATGAAATTTTCTGTGTCTTCTGGGAAGAACAAGCTCTCTTGTTCTCCTGGAATATATTGATGCTCATTTTTAGCATCTTTGACACATTAGACATCAGAATCAGAGTTGAACCTTGTAGTTCAAAGGAGTTTTCCACTTTTTATTACTGAACTTCAAACACAGACTACTTTGATCAGCATTTTTGATTTTTTGATGTTCTAATTATATTTTGCATTCTTAATTCATTTCACATATAAAGCTCACCATAGGTTAACTTGGGGTTTCTCAGTTTTCTTCTGTGTTTTTCTTCTGAGATTCCATGACAACTGCTCTTTTATCAGTTAATTACTACTAATTCAGATGCTCAGTCAAAAAATCTTCCGCTGCTTTGCTTCCTTTTTTTTTTCTGCTTCAGATCCCAAACAAGTTCTACATATTTTCTTTCACTGAGCATTCTACTTATTCCTGCAGTAAGTCTGCTCTACTTAACTTCACTGAAAACTTTAAAATTTGTCAAGGGCATCAGGGCTTGGCCTTGATCAAGGAAAGATAACCTGGGTGTTTTTGTTCTCATTGGCACCTGGTGCTTTCTAAAGCCAAATGCACTGTTGTTTAAAAGTCACTTATTTTCATGTTTCTGAGTGAGTTTCAGCTCCATGGAAACTCTTACTTCGGTGTCTTTCAGAGGGTTTTGACTTCTTACTTCCATTGCCTTGCAGTAATCAATAAGAGCTTTGGGCCTGGAGTGATTTAAACAACTCTTATTTGGGCACAGGATAGTAAGTCTTTCTGGTTAACAGAAGATAAGCCCCAAAGACATCCTTTTGCCTGGGTTTTCCAGTGTCTGGAGTAAAAAGTACAAAGTTACCAGCACATTTGGTCTTGTAGGAATGAGAATACCTTCCTGCCCATGAGGCTGGTAAAGGCTGGGAAGAAAACTCTGCACTCAGTAAAGTAAAGGAAATTACTAATCTGCCTGAACTGTAGCCCTGTAGTGTTAGCTGGGAGTTCACGATCTGCTTGCTCCCAGGGTCCAGCTAGCCCACGTATTTCATCTAGAGCTATGGGCAATGGCAGCAGTGATGGCTTTTAAGAGGAAAGAAGTTCTGGTAGAACTTACTCTCAAAGCTAAAAAATGTGCAAGTTCTTAGAATCCTTTAAACCAAGTTATAATCATGATAACACCATTCATCATGGCAATACCCCTCCCGCCCCCCCGTCATACCAGCCCCTTTAAACACAACTCTTCCTGCTGTATAAAGTTATTCAATGAAAGATTTTATTACTGCTGTCTGTACTATTTTTCCAGGGTGCTACCATAATAGAAATCAACACAGTGAAATCAGTAATAATCACACATGTTTCATATTGGTTCCCATGTGGAAAACATTTCAAAGGTGTCAGTGCCTGGAAAACCTGATGGTTTCATTGAATACCAGAATGAAACTCCAAGGCAAACCCTGAGGAGAGATTAACACTTGGAAGTATAAAATTCAGGTAGTAATGAGAAGCCAGGTGTTCACTGTCAAGGATTCCAAGTTTCCCTAATTACGGGCAAGTATCCGACTTTAACTGCCTCTCTCAGGTGAGCTAGTAATCCTTTGTTGACAAAGATTTATAAAGAGAAAAAAATAACAATAGGAAAAGAAAAAGAAATATGCCTCTGTTTGCTGCTATGGAGAAAATATTGCACAAGCAGCCCTATTTCTAACTAAATTAAGATGAGAGAGGGAGTTGGAAGTCATGTTGCACCCACAGTGATCATTCTGCAAATTGCAATATGGATCTAGGATTTCATGTTAATTACATTTTATTTGAAAAGTGCTGCACTACCCAGTATTTTCCACAGCAGTGGAGGCTTGATTCTGCTCTCAATTATGTAGGTGTAAAGTGGAGTATCTCCAGTGAAGCTAATGAAGTTAGAGTAGTTTAACACTGAAATGAGGAAGATTACAATAAGGCCCTAGAGTCTGCAATATTGCTACTGCAGTTAATGATCATTACTGCAGAATGCTGTAGTCTGGTAATTATTGCTTTCATGCAGGTAGAAAGATACACAAAACTGGCATCGACTGTGTCTGTAAGAGAAATAGTCCAAAATTTTCCAACCTAATATTGTCTCTCCAAATTGCATTGCATATTCCTTTTTGTGTGTATTGTGGTACTGTGCAGAGGGGAGCGTGTTTGGATTTTGAGGAGGTTGATTTAAAAGGCTGCATGGAAGCTGAGTATCAAAGTGAAAAAGCTGTGCCTTCTGTTTCATTAATCCTTTAGGCTGCTCTGATGTCTGTTGTCATTATGTGGAGAACCCATTATTTTTCCTTCCTTTGGGGTGTCTTGATACAGACTTTAAAATACAGCACCTTAGTCAGTCCTAGTTCAAAC
Source organism: Acanthiza pusilla (assembly GCA_036630365.1). Lineage (NCBI taxonomy): Eukaryota > Metazoa > Chordata > Aves > Passeriformes > Acanthizidae > Acanthiza > Acanthiza pusilla. Next base: position 7,605,712 of record JAXCHO010000036.1, read on the forward strand.
CACTTTGCAAGTCTTGGTTTACCCACCACAGCGTTAAATGCCACCCAGGCTTTCCTGAGCACCCTGTGGGGGTGTGTTTAGGGCATAAAGTGGGCCCAAATTCTTGCTCCTGGAATGCTGAGTGGAGCAGGCCCCAGTGAGACTGTGCTGACAGCCCAGGACAGCAGTGGGTATCTCAGGTTCATGTCTCCCTTGGCACTTGAGGACACAGAAGCTACATCAAACCTGGATTAGCAGTGTATGCTCAAGCATTGATATGTGATTGTCCACACAAAAACTGCCAGCAAGGTCTCTGTAATGGATTTAACCAGCACTGTCTCAGTGGGAGATGGATGGGATCAGAACATGTAACAAGAATCATCCCTAAAAAGCAGTTAGGATATGGCCATCCTGTTCAGGTCTTGACTATGTATGCATGAGGGCTGGGCCATGCCTGAGATCTCTAGTCTGACGAAGATCTCTAGTTTGCTCATATTTGTGTAGCTGTAGCATAACACAGATGCAGCTGGAGCAGAGAGAGGTCATTACCAATACATTTCACTTTTTCCTTGGAGCGCTGTAGAGCCAAATTCAGATACCAGCCTGGTAGATCTGGGGTAACCCAGTGGCTACCATTGTGGAGCTAAGACCTGAAGGGCTGAATTGTATGCTTTAGGGCACAAGGATATTCCACATGGGGAGGTGTGGATGCTGTGTAGATGGTGATAGCATGGAGCTGGCCCATTGCCTGAGCTTCTCTGAACCACCAGCCCAAATGGCCTACCTAGAGAGGCCCCAGCATCAAGGGAGCAAGGGTGCAAGGGAGTTGTAGGCAACCTGATGAAAGAATTGACGTGAGTTGAGGGTCTCAGGACATGGAATTCTGCCTGTTCCTGGGACTGACCAGGTAAGATACAAGTTCATGTAGCCTTGGAGTAACTGGTGTGAAGGTAAAAAGCTGGATTAAGGCCCCTAGCATTTTAAATCATACTTCAACACAGTCTAAGTGTATATCCAGTGCCAACCTCTTTGTTAACCTAGCTATCTGGATTATATATATATATATATTCCTCATATATTAGTATATCTGTTTTTAAGAGGGCTATTTTTTGTGATTTCTTTAAAACTCCCATGCTAACCTGTTTTCTTCAGCCAGGTGTCACAAGCTTAGCATCAATGCTTATAATGAATTTTGAGTATATGACAACGTATCAGTGACAAGAGGAGAACAGATAATTTGAAAAGATATTATTAAAAGATTACTATCTTCAGATAATCGGTTTTCAGTAATAGTGCAGTCCAGGTGTAGCAGATTTAATAATAACTCTAACATCCACTACATTTGGAGGGGAAGTTTTTGAAGGCATAAGAAGTGAAAAGGTCCCCAGATCAATTTGGCTGGGAGTAGGGAGGCTGTCTTTATGTGCCTTTCAGGTTCCTGGAGATTTCCCACCTTTGTGCTTTACACTGGGGATGGTGAGTCCAGAAATTGTTCTGTAGCTGTGCTTTGACAGGCGCACTTCTGCCGTTCTGTGTTTGGAGGTGTTGAAATGCTGCTGACTTGTTTGTCACAATATTACTCCTAATGCCTTTTAAAAATTACTGTGTGTTGTCTGCTCTTCCTTCTCTCTAAAGTGATGGGGAATGAGAGGGGAAGCATGGAATTGAGGTGAATTTGCCTTTGCAAACAGCTTTTGTAGGAGGCAGGCAGGGACTGTGATGGTTTTACATCATAAGGCTTGCTCTTTTTCCTTTGCCTTTCTCTGAATGGAAATGTACAACTTCACCTCTCCCCAAATAGAAAGACAGCACAAAATCTCATCAGGCAAAGGGTTATGAATTTCTTCTCATTAGGTACTTGTCAAGTACCTGAGAACTGAATTCTGAGAGTCTCTTCCTAAAAGAGTAGCCAGCTTTATCTGTGAGATAAAATGCAGCTTGTCTTCAGGAAGGACATCACAGTTCAGCTCAGAAGCACAAGCTGGAAAAGGCATGCTGCACATGTTCATCATGTAATCTATCTCCTAGGATGCACAACTTGAAAAGAGTTCGTATGTCACTGCAATATGTCCCCTTGTTTATCTTCCAGACAGACTTCATGTATCATGTTGATAAATTGGGCAATGCACAGGGCCAGTTCCCTCCTACTGAGGTGAGTGGGAGCTGCATGGTGCCTGATACCAAAGCTAGGGAATTATTCAGATTGACTATCATAGCTGAGTGCATGCCAGGCTTGTTTTATTTTCCTTGACAGATCTCTTGGGGAGTTAAGGAGCTGAGGGGTTATTGAGTTTCCACAGCAGAGGAAAGGAAGGTAGTACCCCTTGCTCAGTGTCACACACATGGGTGGCACTGGCAATTTGGGGAGCAGCCCAACTGCAGGTGCAAGAGGCTCCAGGTTCAGGGAAAACAAAATCTCCCTTATTCTGCTGGAGCTATTGGTTAGGGTTTATCTTGTTTAGTATTTGTCCTGGAGGATTGCTTAAGGCATTACTGTGACATAAACAATTATTAATAATGATTCAGCAACTATTTTACCTGTGTAAAAGAAAACAAAACCAAATAAGGCTCATCTTTTGCAATACTACTTGTAGTTTCCTATAGGGGCTGTTATTTATCTTCCAGCCATAAAATAATTCAATCTTACTGCTTTCCAGTTGTGAAGGAGCTCAACACTGAGGGTTCTGTCCTCACATGGCTTATATCTTTGGGGCTCTGGGTCAAATATTACGATAATATTTTACTAAAATTACTTTTATTTTTATTGTTTGTTTGAATACTCAAACAAAATCATTTTGAAGCTGGTTCAATGTCAGTGCAGTGAACAGCATTCATACACCTGGGCTCTGCTGCACTTGTTCCTCACATTTGTGGAGTGAAACAGTGACCATTTTATTCGCTGGAATCCAATACTTAACAGCGAGCAGTGTGTCCAAGACCTGCTGACCAGCACACACATTTGTGTAGCCCATCTGCAGCACTGTGCTCTATCCATGTCTGTCATCTCTCAGGCTCACAGGGAGAAGACCTCATGTGCAGTCTCCTGCTGGGGTTTCTCCCCCAGCACTTGATGCTTGCCCCAGGAGCACTCCCTTTCCACAATGCAGGCACAATATTACCTCATGATATATGAATGATTTGCTTCTTCGCTGATGGATATTGTGCTGTAATGGATTGAGATGTCCTAATGGAATGAATATTGCTCATCAGTGGACTCTGCAAGACTGTCCAGGATAGAATCCCACCTATGTGTTTGGGAGCATGAGGGAGAGTAAGTGTGGATGGGGGTGGGTGGAGGATTATAGGAGTTGTGTTACTATGTCTCTTCTGTCCCTGACAGTGTTCTGGTACTACAGATGTACCTTTAATTCCAAACACTTCCCTGGCAGACAAACACATCTAATTTTGCTTAAGTTCTATCAGAAACCAAGAAGGAGTTTACCCAAATGCTGTCATCATTATCATAAATACAACTTGGAGAAGGAAGCAACTAAGTCAGTAACTCCTTCTGAATTCAGCCTGGTGATGCAGAGAGAAAAGAGTGTGTGGCCAAGAAGAAAAACATGGTGTATATCAAAACACATATGAAAAAATTATCTCGAGAATGGGAGATACTGAACATAAAGAGAAAAAACCCCAAGAGAATAGAAGCAAAGATAATAAACAACCACAGCCAGACTCAGATATTCTCCCTCCCATTAGAGATGACTTTACCAACATGTGCTACCTCACTGGAAAGGTATGTAGGCAGGTGTGATTCAGGATCAGTCCAAATGAAGCTAATTGTTTCTTCTGTGTTAAAATATAGATGTGAATAACTCTATATTGTATCCGAACTAGTAATTGCAAGGGATTGATTCCAACATGTCTTAGGGATTTAGCCATGGAAATCCTGCTCATCTTCAGTAGGGCCTATGCACATCTACATTTAGAAAATCTGTGTGTATGTACTGGGCTCCAGGGGAAAGGCCACTGCTATTATTATTATGTGACTATGATTTTGAGACCCTGTAATGTACTCAATTTTATACAAATTTACACAGTAGTATTTGTCAGGTCAGGGTTGTTGTCATTGAAGTGGAAAGCTCAAATTGGTGTAAATTACTGAGACTTAACATTGCACTTTGAATTATGACTTTTTATATTTACATGAGAGTGTCCTTTGAATCACATCTGGTTTTTGTGCTGTTTACAAACTGCTCTAAAAAGCTGAGCTCAGAATATTCGCAGCTAGTTTGGTATGTCAAACAGAGGAAGAGAATTTAGCTCTATTCTTAAACCATGATTATTTATGTAGCGGGCATGTTGGCCAACAAAAAGAATGAAAGCTGACGGGCATGAAAATAACCAGTCTGCTCATACATGAGTTTTGTTTGCAGTGGTCCCAGCAAGAGCTTGAAGAGAGCTGTATAAATTGTGAAACAAATGGTGTATAATTAATACACGCCAGAGATGACCATTTGTGGGGCTACTTAATGCTACAAACCCCACATGGTGATGAGGCTGTGAAAGAAAGAGTAGAAATCACAGGCTGGGTAAGGTTGGAAAGGATCACAGTAGGGCATCTGGTCCAACCTCCCTGCTTAAGCAGGGTCATCCTGGGGCACATGACTCAGGATTGTGTCCAGATAGTTCTTGAATATGTCCAGTGAGAGAGACTCCACAACCTCTCTGGTCAACCTGTTCTAGTGCATGGTCCCTTGCACAATAGAGTTCTTCCTCTTATTGAGGTGGAACCTCCTGTGCATCAGGTTCTGCCCATTGCCTCCTGTCCTATTGCCCAGCACCACTGAGCAGAGCCTGGCTTCACTCTTTTGGCACCCTCCCTTCATATACTCATGGAAATTGATGAGATCCTCTCTCAGTCACCTCTTCTCGAGTCTGCACAGGCCCAACTCCCTCAGCCTCTCCTCATAAGAGAGATGCTGCAGTCCTTCAATCATCTTTGTAGCCTCTGCTGCATCCGCTCCAGGAGCTCCATGTCTCTTGTAGAGAGGAGCCCAGAGCTGGACAGCACTCCAGATACTGCCTCACCAGGGCTGAATAGAGGGGCAGGATCACCTCCTTTGACCTGCTGGCAATGCTCTTCCTGATAGAGCCCTGAAGGAAGAACGAGCTCACTCAGAACGCTACAGGGGCATGTGTGCCCCTGCCCTGGGAGCACGTGGCTGTTGGCACTGAGTGTGGGCTGGTGCATCGAGTTACCAGTTTAACCTTCAAATGAAGACTGAGTATAAGAAGACATGTAGCTGTATAGATTATGCACACCGAAAAATAAAAAAATTGGAAGATTACATTTAAAACAAATTACAGCTGGGAAATGAGGTAATCAGAAGTGTGAATGCATCAGTATTGTGAGAGCCACAGGCCTTAATCTGATGCCTGCCTACATATCCATTGGCACATGTACCATGAAAACTATTACATGATCACATATAATGGTCTTCCAAAGGATGCCTACGTCGGTTATTGAATGGCATGGACAGAGACTGCTGGATAAGACAGATGATCAATAATTAGTTTTAACCTCTTTTTCTTAAGAAATGAGTATTTTGTTATTTTCTGATGACCAGTCCTCTCTCTAATGACTTTAAATCTATTGGACCATCTAATCTAAACTTGGCATGGGAAACAGGGAACCTTGCTAGAGTGGTTCAACCAGAATATTAGGCATCAGAGAATCACTCACTCAGAATCAAGTATGTTCAGTTAATACTGAATTTCGCAATCTATTTGTCACTCTTAGTGCTCCTCATATGCAGTCCCAGCAGCAGGCATGCACCAGATAAGGAATTTTCACAGTGCCATGAATTTTCTTTTGGCAACTGCTGGTCTTATCAACCAAGTACCTTGCAAATACAAAGTAAGCTTTACAAGGATAAAGGGAAAGATAAGTGTTATTATCTATACGCTATGGAAAGGGATCTAAATATACAGTGCCACCAATTTTGTGTGCTTCTGTAGTCATTTGTATAAAACGGGACACAACTAGATTTTTCTGATGTTCCAAGCACTGAACATTCTCAGAGGGAGCTGAAACAAGTCAAAGCCACTGACAGGACCATCCATCCCATGACCTTGGGGAGGCAAATCTCTCAGTGCTGCTCTTTTGCACTGTTGCGTTGTATGAGGGTGTTTCTGCTAGAACATGTACTGTTTTGTGTGACTAGTCCTTGTAAGCCTGTTTGTCTCTACACAATACAGTGGACTCAGGTGAGGCTGGAAACTGAAGAAATTGGGAATAAATTACTGCTTTTTCCACACAGAGTGTAAACTGTGGAAAGGTGAGAAACTTGGCATTGAGAGTGAGACAAGTATCTTACTCCATTTAATAACAAGTTATGATGAGGAGCAGTTTGTCTGTTGTCAGTATCTGACAGTGCCTCTTGCTCTCTCTTCCACCCACCTTTCTCTAACTCACATTTCTGAAGCCCTGCAAACTGGTCAGTCTCACAAGATCCATCTCACAATGCCAAGGCAGGCTGATGGAGTAAAGCAAAACCTCTTCCTTTAGCACCTATATTTCTCTTACTGTGTTCTTTTTTTCCCTTTTCCTCAGGGGAAAGAATCTGTGTGATGAATATTTCTCAGACGTCTCTCATGGTCCTGTCTAAGGAGGAAAGGAAAAAAGGAATAAAACAGACAAAACATGAAAACTTTTGCAAAGATGAAACGAAGAGGGTATTTATTACAGCAAAAATGCAGCAGGATGACCAGAAGAATCACTCTGGAACAACTTGCCATGTATGGCCATCTCTTTGATGTTGGAGGTTATTAATTTATGAAAGTTTTTATGGGATCAGAATACAAAATCTTTCTCATATTTTGGCTACTTCTATTAAACTATCTGTCAAAATTGTCAAGATTTAGGAAATAATTTCTGATTGGTCTAATTTCTTTATATATATCATAACCTACAAAAATGTATAAAATATGAAAAGTCTCATCTAAATAGGCAGTTGGAAGCTGCATTTTAAAGATTATCTGTCCTGTCCCTTATGCAGAAAAGCCTCTGGTCTATTGTTTTCAATACTTGTATAACATTCTGTCACATATAGACTCAAATCAGCAAATTAATTTAAAATGTAATTCTGTATAAAGTGTTACAAAAGGAGACAGAAGGCTGCAAAGGTTTTGCTAACATGGTGATGAAACCAAAGTCTTCTTATAAAGCTGATACTAAGCTATTTCAGGTTTAGGATGTACATAATATTATGCAGCCAAAATGAAGGCACTTTATCCCATATTACACTGTTATTGACATAAATAAAATTCATGTGCAATATTTTATTTAATTTCATAAAATTAATCCAAGAGCAAAACTGCATAATCTTGTGTGGCAACATAACTTTGTATTCATGGCTGATTTTTTCCCCTTAACACAGAAAAATAATGTGGGTTGATGCAGTGTCCTAACACAATAGGGGCTAATGAATAGAGCTTGCTGTGCTCAAGAGACTGCAGTTCAATTACTAGTGGTGCCAATCAAGTCAGAAATATTAACCATGGTAACAGCAGTTTTGAGTTACATGGAATGAGGCCGTGGCTTCTTGGGGAAGATCGCCTCTTGGGAGGGAAGGGGATGCTCACAGCAAGAGTTGCAGAAGGTCAGAGACTGCTTCTTTATGGCAAAGGGGAGCAAGATAGCTCATGCCACAGGAAGGTTGCTGCTGTTTTTGTACCTTTTCATTGCGAGTGCACCTGAGATTTCATAATATGTAAGTGCAACTAACATAACCTATAGAGTTGGATTTCCTATATATAAGTTTATGATAATTAGTTAATCATGTGAAAGATAAATTACAATGCTGATTAGGTCCTAAGCAGGAGTAAAATGTTGCTGAAGTCAGTGTGACTGGGCTGAATTACACCAATCGATTCTGTAGCCTTTTATGAGGATTTACTTAATATAGTGCATTTGTTCTGCTGGCTGGTGATCAGAATGAGGATCCCTTGATGTGATACAATGGCAGTGTTATGTATTAGTAGCATGAACAGGAAGCAGCTGGCATCCTGTTCAGAAAACAATCTCAGTTTTTATTGCAGAGAACAATATTGAAAAACAGTGTGTGTGTGATGGGCCTAATCCTTAAAAATGTGTGAGTTTGGATAGTGTCATTTTTAATTGACTAGTCACTTCTGGAGTAAATCTAGATTCATCTCTTTTCACAGAAAGCTCTTTTGCTGTTGGTCCTTTGGAATACAGAGAAAACCAGCTACAGCCCGAAAATGGCTTTTTTGCACCTGCCTGCTGCCTCTCCCTCTCTTCCAGCTGGTGAGTATGCTCAGTTGTGGAGTGCTTTTCCCCTTCTCTTATTCATGAAGAGATGGCACATCTTTTTGGTCAGCATCATGGAAGCATTTTCTATTCTTTGTCTTGAATGCCATTAAAAAAGCCAGCTGTTAAGGATGGTTACTGTGTTGTTGGAGCTTAGAGTCATTGTTATGAAACTTCAGTAAAAATTTAGGATGGGTTTCTTAAGAAGTGAAGAGTAATAGCAGCCTATAAATGAATTTGAATCTGACTGTAAAGTCGTGAAAATAATGTGTACTTAATACATTTTAAGAAGGTTTTGGAGCATGCAGTAACTATCCTGACATCTCTGTAGGGCAAACAGGTGTTGTACTTGGACAGAGCAGCTGGATTATAGAGGTTTCTCTTGTGCAGTTCAGGCATCTGAGATGAAGTCATCCCAGTTCAGTCTCACCACTGTAGACCCCTGTTATAGTCGAACACTGCAATCTGGAGGGATGTTTCATCTCAACCATCTTATAACCTATCCCAGGCTGAGAGGAGGAAAGGTGTCCAGAAATGGAACTCAGGGACAGTTTGTCAATGCATGTGTGGGCTCTAAAGCCAGGTGACATGCAGTGGCTTGATGAATGTGTCTGACAAGGTAGGAAAGCTAGCAACAAAAAAGTGAGAGCAGGCAAGGCTTTCTAGTAACAGTCTGTGTTCTGGCTGCCAGGAGGTTGAATTTTAATTCTTCTTTTAACCTACTGTCTATTTGACCTGAGAGAGGGTCATTTTCCATCATTATCTTCTTTTTACCCTTCTTCGTCCTCTGTGCTTTGTCTGTCTTGAGTATTGATCATTTATTTATTCCGTGTGGGAGACATTCCCTCTCTGCTCCTAGTAAAGACGAAATCCTGGTCTCTTACTCATAGTAGAAAATCTGAGCCATCTGGTTAAAATATCTTGGTAAAAATGCTCTGAAGTTATTACTGCTTCAGTTGCATTAATGACTTTGTCAGTGGGAGAGGATGAGAAGCCACTTTCATGTTTCTTAGAGCAATGCTCTAAACACTGGGCTAAACTCTGATTTACTCACTGGATTGATAAACAACCAATTAATGTGAGACATCACCAGAAAGAGATTGAGGAGGTTAATGTTTAAGTTGATTGGCAGTCCCTTGTAAAGACATTTGCTAGAAAAATGAAATTTTATCATAATATTCAGGTCATGTTAGGACTGGTTCAGAGCATGGCCTGAGGCTGAGGTCTACAGGCTCGGTAGCCATTAAGCTACTGGGCTATTTTCTTGTCAGTTCAAGGAATATTAAAATAACAGGTGAGAGTCTGAACAGTCTAAATGCCTAGTTCAATGTCTAGGGCATTTTCTTTGGAGAAAAGTGGTTTAGGTTAAAATTGTGTTTAGTGAAGGACAGGATGGAACCAGTCAGATGTGTCTGGGTGGAGCTGCAATAACTGGAAGAGAGTAAATAACCAGAGTGATAGATAGCAACATTATCAACATCTAGCTCTCAAACCTTTATTGCACTTGTTCAGCGCAAATCTAGAAATAATTTCAGGATTCCCAAAATTATACTTTTTTGCAAATATTGTGTGTTATTTCACCTGATCTTGATTTGTCATATGATCAGCCCACAGCACCTATCAAGTTACTAGCAGTGGCTGCTTTAGTAGGCAATATGTGAAAATACAGGAAACAAAAATTTGGAAACTATGCACCCCAAATTACATCCTTGGCTGTGTTGGCTTCAGTGGAACATTCTGAATTATCTAAGATCTTCATTCCTTTAATTTCTACTCTTCTTCTTACTAATGATTATTTAGCAAATAATCTCAGCCATTTTGGCAGTATTCTCCACAGTAAAAGTTGTTAATTAGCAAATTAAAAGGCACCATCTCAATTTTTAAACTTTTTCCTCAAAAAAATGCAGTTAAAAAAATTGGTTTTTTGGAGCCCTTCCCCCTCACCTGAGTAGAAGTGTAAGAAAGGAAATCTGTTTAATCTCCACTCTCATGCTTTCCTGATTCACCTGGCTGCTCTTGGGAATTTCAGGAAAAACAGTTCAGCATGGTAGATGAAATTACAAACTAAGTTTTATGCAATGGTTTAGGATAAATGAGACTCCACTGTTATTATCCATCACTATTGCCTCTCCTCAGCTCCTGTCTGCCATATTAAAGAAAGTGCTCTATTGCTAGAGAAGTATTTGTGGTAGAATATGGATTTAATATCAGTGTAACTTCTTTTTCTGACCTTACAGCTAAAGATAGTTGAATGATATTCAGGCCAGATCTACTATCAACAGAATATCCTTTGTTATTAACAATATTGCACTCTCTATAAGGAAAGAAAATATCTCCTTAACAAGCAAAAAATCCCAACAGACCAACCAACCAAATAAAATCGAGGGCCTTGAGTCTAGGACTCTAGTCTAGTCCTCATAAATTGTTATTCATGTATTTTTTTTTCTTACTTAGGAAGGTTAGGACATAGTTTCCCTTCAGAAAATGTTTGCTATCAAATAATATGAGCTACTCTGTTATTTCCTTGTCTGAAACCACAATTCATGATTGCCAATATGATTTTCCTGGTCCTTTTAAATGATTGCAGGTTACAAGCTATCAATAATGCACTTCCTTGTAAAAAGATACTTTAGCTTCAATATGAGGTTTATCACTGTCTTGTGTCTGAATAGATACTGACAAGAGTCATGCCAGAGTGACAGCAGTGCTTGGTTGAAATATGCAGGATGTTCCCATGTATGGAATTAAATTATTCTTTTAGCAGGTGAGAGTGAATTCTGTGCTATAAACAAAAAAGAACATGAGTTTCACAGAGATTCACCATAATGTCAGAGGCTGGTGATCCTGGCCCTCAAGTGGCATAAAAATGAAAGAAGTGCTGTCTCAAATCAGCATAAAGAGCCAAAGTGAGGGAGAGGCAGATTAGAAGAGTGTGGAAATGGGAATTGCCTTACTGCTGTGACAGTAATTTACTTGCTCTGCAGCTATCTTATGAAAATAGGATGTCAGCACCCCATGTGAATGAAGACACACGTCATACAAGGGCAAAGCATGGTGTCTACTTGAGGCAGGAGTGGGAAGAACTATGAGCTGGTCATATTGTACCAAGTGCCTTTCAGCTGAAATGCTTTCTGCTCCAGAAGCAGCTCCTTATTTTAGAAGACAGTATTTTCTTGTGTCTCTGTCTGACTGGCTGTGGAGGTGACATAACTTCACATCCAGTCTACTGCAGAGGAACTGGGAACACGCTTTTGAGTTAACACTGTGGCCCAGAGGAGGAAAACTGTATAGCAGACAAAGCACAGCTGAAACATACCAGCAATTTGCAGAAGATACCAAATGATTCCATTACCAAGGCAATTTTATACATTAACACAAGTTTCAACACCACAGTCTTTCCTATTTAATGGCTAAGAATGGAATAGCAGATATAAAAGGTAGTGAGTTAGATAATGGAGAGTAGAGCTCAGTGCAGAGTCAGTGCAATCAGACATCTGTGTGCATGTAAATCTTTCTGAAGCAGAATGTAACCTTCTTAGTAAAAAGAATATTCCTCAGAACTATTATCCTGCGGAATACGAAGAGTTAGCCAGGGTATTATTTTGTTATGTGCTTGTCTAATTGTTGATCTTCCTGAAAAGACAGAACCACAATCTAGGCCTTGAAACAGTTCAAGAAGAGTGGTTTGAAGAATTGTGGAGGTGCATAAATACTAAACTGTTGTAAATGGCAGGGGAATGATTCCATGTTTAGAAAAGAAATGTGACTGCCATTATTATTGTTTGTTTAACAGTCCTGCAGTTTCTTCACAATTTGTACAGATGTGTTCAATTTCAGTTGTTCGTCCTGTCAGTTTTTCTGATACATGGTACATCATTTTCTCTAAGATGCCTAAGTGGTGGTGATTAGTGGTGTGTGATGAATGGACAGGGAAACTTTACTTTAAAAGGAAGAATTCTCAATGTGTTCTATATGTGAAAGTAAAATGTAGACTCTCCATTGTAAATTATATGTTGCTGTAGTTCCTGCTTCATGTTATGTTGAAGCACCACAGCCCAAACAACATTCAACATATGCGATGGCTGTAAGATGTTAAAGTAGAAGCAGAGAGCCATATATCAGGGTGTCAACAACCCTAACATGCAGTCATTTAATCTCTAGCAGCCTCTGGTACAAGTTAGATAACCCTGGAAATATGTGTGCAGTCTCTCTCTTTTAGCAGGATGTCTATGTAAGTATGAGCTTTCTGATGTAAAAACAGAAAGCAAACTGTATTTAAAAAACATTAGCATGGATGTTGGAATGCTTCAGCTCACTCAGTTTACTGAGTTTAAAGTGATGGCTGTTGAAATGTTTAACTCTGCCATCTCTTAGTGACTCTGCAAAAGGAGAGTAAACTCTGATGAGGTTTCCATGTCCTTCAAGGTACAAGGACCTGGCTGTGAAGAGCAGCTGGTCACTGACCTGCTCAGACTGGAATATCAGCTTGGAGGAACTTTGAGATCTCAGCCAGTTCAACAGACCTGATCTAGGGATGAAAATGGCTGCCTGATGCATGTGCTTAGCAATGCCTTATTTCCATTCTCAAAGGTCTCCTATACTCACAAGAACTAGAGAACAACTCTACCTTCTAGATGATTTTGGTGGTGATGTAGTTGCAGGTTAACATTTAACTATTTCTATGTTATATCTGTGGAACTGTGAGAGTGACCCATAGTATGGATAACTGAAGAGAGAAGCCAGGCTTTGACAGATTATATCCACTAATGAAAGGTGGATAAGTTCCATCAAAAATCCTGAAGATTCATACAGGTCTTATATAATTCCTTGGCTTGCTTTGCCTTGCTTTGCTTTCCTTTCCACCCAGAAATCAAGCAATTTAATGGAAGATGGAATCACAAGATCTACACTTGGAGTAAAAAAAATCAGAGCAAAAAGTGTATCTATATGCATAGCACTGGACTAAGATTTATTCAGTGAAACAAGGCAGGCCCAAAATTTGAGAGGAGGTGACAAGAAGCAAATCTCCATCTCTTGCCTTTACCAAGATGTTGAAATAAATGAAGAAACATTCCAGGACATATAAACATCCAGCTTGGTTCTCCGTAAGCACAGAAAAATCTACCATTGATGAAGATGCAGTTAGTGAGAAATTAAATAATATAACCTACTATAATCCACGTGGCTGCTTTCTCTGGCATAGATGTTTCCAGGATGTAGATGATGAGGAGCAAATGCCACCATTTCTGTGCACAACAGATCAGTAGATTTGTGTTCACCAATGACTCATGGTCAGTCAACAGAGTTATGGGAGGTGGTCTGCTGATGAAATTTGGAACTCTATTAAGGGTTCTTCTATTACTGTCAAGTAGATTATAAGAGTGCAGGGTAATTTTGATTCATTTGAAAGACAGCAATGGTCCACAGTCCCTAAATGTTTGGGATCTGTCTGCTGAAAGACAGTTTGTCCCAAAAAAATGCTGCTGACTGCTTCTAGAAAATGAGTGAGACAGTGAAAGAGTTTGTGTTTGTTAGGGTTAAAAAGCTCATGAATGACCACGAAATTGAAAGAAGGGAAGACTCCGTATCAGAATTTCTGTCTGTGGAAGTAAAGAGAAAGAGAGTTATAAATATGGTCAATGAGGACAAAATTCCCTGTTTAAGGGACTGGATACTAGTAATAATACTATGTCATCTTGGAAAAATTATGTCAGTTTTGGAATCCAGACAATTATTCAGCTTTTCTGGCATTGTGGTATTACTTCAGTCACATTACTTTTTGGGAAGGAGCTAGATTTATGGCGTCAGCATCCATTTTCTAGGACAACTAGAAGAATACTCATATGTCACTTCATTTTCTTCTTTCCTTTCTCTGAAATGTCAACCTGTCCCTAGATAAAGTGCTTTAGAAGAGACTGCACTGTGATAGTAGACACATGTGTGGAGATAGTACCACAGAATACCAATAGTTATTGCTACTTGAGCTTCTCTCTCGAGAACAAAAACATCCACCTGGAATGAAGAGATGGCTCTGGAACCTGTCCCCAACTTTCTTGTTCTCCTTTTAGAAAGATAGATGATAGAAATAATGTGGCGAGCAGTTCCTCCAAAAGCATTATTAATATGTTTTTTTTTTGTTCATGTAGCCATGAAGAAAGAGATTGTGTGCTCCTTTCTTTCAGCCTTTTAAAAGTACTAGCTTTTCTAATAGTAAGAAAAAAAATACATCCATTGTTTGTGATAAGCCAAATTCAGGTTTAATATGAGTTACTCCTTGCAATTAGAGACAATAAAAAGGTATGTAGAATGATAAAACTGCCATGCACAGCATTGTTGTCTGGCTTCATGAAAAAGATGTTTTCCTTACTAAAAACTGAATTATATTGACAGTGGAGCTGAGATGCCTTGCAATCAGGCATTATTTGATCAAGCAGTGCTTGTTGTACTGTACATAGATAGAGAGTTTCTTTAAATACAATAAATAAAAGTAAAATCTTACACAAGGCAGCACAGCTTAGTAATTGCTGTTTTGGAGCTCACGTCGCTGCAGTTATTTAGCTCAGCATTTCATCTCCAGCTGCAGCACGATTTTTGCCAAATATAGATAAATGAAGTTAAAGTTATTGGCAACGACTAGTTCTGTATCCCTGTTTCGAGTTCATAGATTTCATAGGAGAGGCCTTCCTTTATTTTTGTAGCAAGCAATTGTTTTGAACTCTGAACTTCTTCACGTTCCAGTACAACACAGTGTTTTCAGTTCTACTTTATCAGGCAGATACTGGTAAACAGAGAGAATGAGAAGGTTCCCTGTTTGAGAAATAGACCACATGAAATGTGAGGGAGGAACAAGCCCAGAAACTGAACCTCACTGAGAATATTTTAGGAGTTTAATGTAATCTTGATGCTGAATTAGCAGTCAGGGCCTTTCAGTATGGGATGTCTAACTCTACAATGTGCAATGTCACTAACTCTCTATGTTGTGTATGAGATGACTATGGTCTGCTGCAGACCCTCACTGCAAAGTCACTACAAACTACATAGAGATGACTTTCTGGTTTCTTTAGACCTTTTGTAGAGAAAAACTCCTTTCACTTGAGTTTAATAAATGAGACAATAAAAATACATGACAGAGCCATAATATTGAACATATTCTAAATCACTATACATTTGTTATTAAACAAACTTAAGACTTTTCAAATTTAGAAATATACTTCTGTTTCTTTAGATTTGTTCAATTCTATTTCCTTCTTGCTCTTGTAAAAACATTATATTGTCACTTTTACAGCTGCCTGGTGTTTATCTGTAAACAAGTAAGGGGTAAGGAAATGCTGGTGTTTCCCTCTGATCCACCTGGCTGTTTCCCTTTGATCTGTGATCCCTTCTGTTAAAAGGGAAAGGAAATGTCCTACTTTCCAGCAAGCAAACTCATGGAGCTTTTATTTTGAATGGATATGCACGACAAAACACCTCTCAAGCACTGCTGTGAAAAAGCACTTCCTTCTTTATGTCCAAACACTGGCCTGGAGTTTCTTTCCACAGAGTTCCCATACCAAAAGCATGTGCAATTCTTTTGTCATATGCTACTATTGCCGTGATAAATTCACTTGGGACCATAGCTTCAGAAGTAGTAAACTCTAAAATTACATTGGGAAGAAGCCTGAACTTTGCCAGTGAGATTTCAAAGGAAAAACATATTTTCAAATTTAGGAGAGCAAACAGTTATTAATTTTTTTTGTCTGTGAAATTTGCATGATTCATTAAGAGTGACTGGTTTCAGTCAAAGAATAGGCTTCTCCTTTTTGTGATTTCTCACCAGCTTTACTCTTTACTGTGAGTTTCACTTCACAGATCCTATGTTACCCCATTTTCCAAATAAAACTTGTGGGCTTCAGTGAAGTTATAGGCTTTTAAATGGTAAAAAAATCCCTGAAATACAAAAATATCTAAGCTGTCTAACAAAATAATTGCTGCTGATAACACAGCAGCAAATGAAAATCAGATATTTTTATTTGCTTCCATATTATGGAAGAGAGCAAATGCGTTTCATTAGCTAACACAGAAAGATTTTCAAGAGATGTTTTGGACTGATCCACTTTACAGATTGCACTGATTTAGATATTACTTTAGAAAAGTTCAGCTAAGAACATCTCCAATCTCTTTTGAAATTCATGGGGTCTCACCGTGTATAACTTCTCACAATGCTATAAATATAATATTTCATACTGCACTTTTTAATTGAAAAGTCTGAAGCATATTACAGGTAAAGTCAATTAGAAATGATGGGGTTTTTCATATAAGAAATGTTGATGAAAGCAATATTTTTCCCTTAAAAATATTCTATTACAAAAATAAAACTTCTTTTAAAAACAGCATCTTTTTCTTTGAAGGCTATTTTATGGAAAAAAGGGTACTGTTTCCCATGGAGGAAAAAAAAATATTTCTGCTTCAATAAATGCCTATAACACAGCAATAAATTTCCAACACAAAATTCAGGATTATTTTAATTAGGACCACTGCTTAAGCCTCATGTTCTCCTTGTAAAGGATGAATAACATGCATTTTACAAAGGAGTGGACAGAGATGTTACTAGTTCTTTAGGCTTATAGGGTGAATTGTGAAGTCAAAACAGAACTGCATGTTTTACATCCCTATCTCCTGTTCACAGTACTAAAACAGCTGAAAATTAGAATTTTTCAATATGGGGAGAAACTGGAGCTTTTCCCAGTATGATTCTCCTTTCTAATGAGAGCAACATAATATTTTTGATGTTCCAGCCGATTTCTCTGGGGTTGTTATTCCTGTTACTAGTATTGGTGAAACTTCTCACCTGTGGACTCAAAACACTTTTTTTCCTGAACATTTTACATGGAGAATTACTCCAACTAATGCAGCTGCCTCTAATTTGTACCAATAAATGAGGTAGGTAGATAGGCATCAGGCTCTGTACTAAAGAGGAGATATTCCTTAGGGCTAGGTGAGTATCTCTGGGTCCTGCTGTCTCTTATAGATTGAACTTGACTGCTTCAGATAACTGTACTTTCTCATGGCTACTCATACATATCATTGCTCATGTGAGCCAGAATGTATTTTGTAATATTTGAGTCTGTCTGATTTTACTGAGGAGGGCGTCAGTCCATGCTCTCTGTTTCTGCCAAAACCCATGTATGCCCAGGCCCAGTTTGGTGTCTTATGGTCAGAAGGCAAAGTCTCACAGTCAAATGTAACCATTTCTCAACCTGGTTATTTCCCTCATAATTAATCAACCTGACTAGAAGGCTGATCTGGTCTCATCTGCTACATAGCTGGGAAGCAGAGAGGAAAAACAGAGCCTTTTTGATATGGAGGCTGCATTCCTTCAGCATGTCCCTCCTGGAGAACCGTTTACCACAGTCTCTTGTTTGTACATACAGGGCTCACCTCTCCCTTTGAGCGCCATAACGACAGCATGATGTGGAAATAAAGTGAAAAACTCTCAGGAACGCTCCTCTCCAAAGCACACGTGCTCATACAAATGCACACAAACGAGCTCGTTTGCACACTGAGGCAAATGCAGGCGTCTGCACACGCACAGGCTCACGCCCTGTCACATTTGGCTCAATAGCCAGCGTGGTTAAATAATGTCAATAGCAGAAAGTCCAACAGTGCTGACACTTCCTCTGGCTGTAAAATATTTACTGTTCCTTTAAAACTGTGAATAAAAAAAAAGGTCAGTCTGTATACTGAACAAGGAGTAAAAAAAAAGGAAAAAAATCCTTTTTTTTATTAGAAAACACTTGAAACTTATCATGTGCAGCAGATGGGAGTAGAAAATGCAGCTTGAAGACAGTTATATAAATATATCCTTGATGTCTGTTTTGCTTTTCAATTTGCAGTGAAAAGTACAAAGGTAGAGTGGAGCGCCAGTCAGGGCTGCACTGTGTCTCTTGATATCCATTCCAGATGTTGGCTAGACTTCGTGGAGCCAGGCTTATGGCACTGAGGCTGGAGCTAGTTGTCTTTTCCTCCAGGTGTGATGCTTCATGCTGATCCCCCCACATGCTAGCCTGTCTTATCCAAACACTCTAAGCTCTGTGACAGGCATCTACCACCTTTTTGACCAAAATTCACCTCCCTTCCCCCCCACCCCAACACTTTCTACCCACCCCAACTTCTTTCAGCTTGATGGGCTCTGCAGACAAGCCCACTTGTCCCTGCCTATCATTCTGTCACTTCAAAAGCAAGCCCCCCCTAAAAAAATGAGCTCTGACGTGGTTCTCAAATAATGCTAGTCAGTTAGTAGCTGCTTTGAATATTCCTCTTTGTGTTTTGAGAGTGTCTGGAGGTACTATTTGACACCGAGTATGTCTGCCAAGCCTCTAATGGTAGTTCTCTGTTTGTGCATGCTTGTAAAGGATTTTACACTGTAATATTTTAACTCCCTGATTAAACATTGCTAAGCACAGAAGTATATCATAAATCTCACAGGCGCCAACTCCATTTATCTGAATGTTAGTTACTGTCTACGGTGGGTAAACAAATTACAGCACAGTTTATTACAATATATGGGGCCATGATGTAGCTCTATTAATATCTTGTACCCCCTGGAAATACGTCGTTGGCTCACAGTCTGAATTTTTTCTCCTGAACAATTAAAAACAAATTCTGAATGGAGGGTGGGAGGGTGTGTGTGAGAGGGAGGGGTAAACATCAGGCACTTCCAAGGGGAAACTTGCTGGGAGTAACAATAATGAGCTGCAATATCAAATTACTACTATCCTGGGTTTGAGGTCAGTACATATTGAGTTAGTTGTAAGATATTGAAGTAGAAACTTTTCTAGTTTGGAATGCATTAATGCAGCTAAAGCTGCCCGAAAAACATCTAGAAAACGTTTGAGTTGGACAGGGCAGAAACAAAGAAGAATGTTAACGAGCAAGAGCAGTGGAGTCTCTTCCTTTCCCAGCTACATGCAACACATTTGCAGAGATTGTTCTCATTAACACTAGCACATCTGAGGTGCATAGAACCTCCACTTGTGGACTGGAGGTGAGCACTGGAGAGGTTGGAATACATGGAATTCCATTTACAAAAATAGTCACTTCTAATTTTTTATCAATTTTCTTACCCCACACAAATAATCCCAGTTATATGAATATATAGCAATCAGTGGAAGCTCTATCTTCTTGAAGTGCAGAGTAAATGACTGAATAAAGTAGGAATTCTATTGGGAGTCTTTTGGAAGGAAAAGTTTAATGCCATTTAAAATGGTTTGTGTTTTGTTTCAATATAGAAGTAAGAACAAAGAAAGAATTGCTGCAAGTTTTAAGAAAATTCATACCAACTACTAAAAATAATTTCACCTCTAAAAAAAACAGAATCAAGATAAAAATAGTATGTGTAAATCCCTGTTTACTTTTGATGCTTTAAAAGCATCACTGCTACTTGTCCTGGAGCATGAAGTTGTGGCTAACAGGCTGAATATTAGTGGAGCTATCAAGTTGGAGATTACTTGCAGTGGTGTAATCATGGTAAAATAAAATGAAATAAAGGGATGTTCCTCCCCTAATTCTGCACTGATGCCTGCAGGGGGGCTGCGATCTCTGATACAAGCTGACAACCCTGACATCATGTTCAGTGGGAGCAGGAACAGCTAGCTGCTATCTCCCTTTCAGGAACCACAAAACACCAACATTTTACAGACTGGAAAAGAGTTCATTACTTGCAGGGGCAGGGCAGGATAATGTTCTGATGTTCTTAGCTGGGCTCCTGTGGCCAATAACACAAACACCATCCTTCATAAAAGCAACTGAAGCTTGGTAAAGACAGAAATCCTAATATTTTTAAAGTTTTTGCATTTTGTCAATACTGTAAATCATCATATAAAATTGTGTAACAACTGAAGAAAATAAGTCTCTAAGTAATAAAATTAGCACCACAGACTTTCATTTAAGGAATTTGTATTCACATCAAATAAGAAGTAAGGCTAAATTAATTACTAGCCTTTTCCTACTAAAACCAGTGCATTTAGGCAAGGGCTGAACTCAATTATGAGATTCTTACAGAGATGCAAGTGCTATGTTTGTGTCAGTTTGTAAAGATCTTGTATATAGACACACTCATTGTTTGACTCAACAATGTGTTTGGCATCCTGGCCTGATCCACCAAAGCATTTAATCACATGTGCGGGCATGTAGATGATTTCTTTCACATCAGTTAAAATATTTGCATGCTTAACCTTAACACTGAAGGGAAAAACCTGCAATGGAATTATTTTTTTTAAAAGAAAGACATGCAAGGAAAGCAATGCAGTTGGCAAAGGTATGGTCACGGCATGTACCACCTCACCACTGCAAAGGGAACCTGAAGGTGCTGAGCCCGACTTGCCCATGCTCTGATTGACTCCATGTAAGAAAGGAGCTCCAAGGATCTCTCACAACGTGTATAGGACACAACTCTTGATCATCGAGGTGGAAGGTTCAAATGAAGTACGTCCTGACTCTGAAAAGATTAGGAACATTTTAAGAACAAAATTTGATTCTGTACCCTGAAATATTTTGGGTAATCAAACCAAGACTTTGGAAAGTGTTCTAATCCTGGAAGGACTTACCGTTGTACAATCCTGTGAAGCAGGGGAGTGTTTGTCAGAGGGATGCCAAATAAACCAAAGTGTAATTTCCTGTGGTTGAACATTTGCACCTCAACTGGAACTGATTAAGAAGGTTGAATCTAATAACTGGAAAAGAGGGGCAGGACAGGTCACAGGCTTGCAGTTTTCTGGAAAAGTCAGTTAGCTGGTGAGGTGACCCTATGGGGACATCAGAAGATATTTTGGCAAAATGTGAGAGGTGGGAGAGTAGGATAGGAAAAATAGGAGGAGGAATGAACCTTTTAAAGCTGACAAGGGAGAAAAACAGAACAGGAGAGTTAAGTGCAGGAAAAGGCTTGAAGCAGGAGTGTAAGAGGATGGTGTGAATACAGGCTGCTCCCTGGAAGAACGAATGGGTAAAACAGAAGGCAGACTAGCTGGTGTGTTGGTCTCCTCAAGAAGCTCCCCATTGCAGGCTGTACAGAGCCACTGAAAGGCTTACATCTTATGGGTCCTGGAGGGAGGAGGGAAAATGTAATGGTAAAGACTGAGGTGAACATGTAAAGATAATCAAGGTCTTCAGTCTGTTTAAAAACAAAGATCTTTAAAGGAGCTGCAGGAACCAAGCAGAAAGAGCTGGTACTTGGGATACTGTATTGATGTACATGCTGGGGCATATAAGGAGGTAGGCCAAGAACAGGGCTTTGTGCTGAGACTGCGACAGCACAGGTAAAGAAAATGAAAATCTCCCAGTAAGGATGGCTTCATCCTATGCTATCTGATCAAGAAATCTTGGAGGAAATAAAGAAAGGGAATGACAAATGGCAGTCCTGCTAGACTGATCATTTGTGGCATTGATCATTTTGACCCCATTTTCAAAGATGTGAAAGTGAGTCTTTTAAGACTCTGATCCATCTGGTGAATTTAAAGTTTGGGTGTCATTTATGGTATAGAAAGCTGATCTCTTATTTTCATATTTGCAGACAATGGCAAGAGACAAATCTAACAAACACACAAAGATGTTTGAATGACTTTGTGAACCATCAATGATTCTGCTTTTCTTTACACAGTATTGAGTGACATAATCATGGACTGGTGAGATTGATGAAGGTTATCAAAAGGGACTGTAATGTTTATTGGTACTATAATATTAAACTCTGTTCTGGCTATATACTGGATTTTTGTGAATATTCACCAAGCATGTTAACTGGCAAAAATATTTGGATACACATTGTATGAATATAATTCCAAATATCATTGTCAAATTAACAACTGTTTCTATTCGCAATGAAAACACTATTGCTTTAACTAAATCAGGGAACAAACCCCAGTAATATATGATCTCAAGTTCAAACCTAATTTATATTACTTTTGAGTTTTCAAGTGCCATGAGACTTTTTGCAATCTCTCACAATAAAATCACATTGAAGGTAATGTGTATCTGAGTCAAATATATGTTGGTTTTTGCTTAGTCAGCAAAGGGACTTTGGATAAAGCTTTTGAGCACATACATAATTTGTAAGTTACATTCATTAATCTTTTCATTGCTACTTTCCCAGAGGTTTCTGGAGCAATGCTGAGTTTTAAGATGGGAAGAATCAAATGAAGTAATAGGCAAAAGTTACTTCAAGTGTAGTGGCCTGCATGGTAGAAAGCATGGAAACACTCATGAGAGAAGGAAATGAAATGAGCCCATGGTCTGAACCACAGATGTAGTGACCAGTTAAAATCCTGAGCAGAAAATCAATCAAGCAGTGTTAACCACAAAGTTAGAACATCTGGATTATGAAGTCACTTATCTGCACGGCACTAGAAGCTGGAATGATGTAATAGACAAAATATCATATTGTTTTCCCAGCACTTATACTTTCTTTAACCACCTACTTTTCGCTGCTCTTTAGAGAAATTGTGCTAGATGCACCTTCGGTTTGATTTCTGTGCTGTTCTTAAGGTCTGTTCTGGGAACTTTGTGTCACACAGATCTCTTCACAGCATTTGGTGACAAACATAGCTGAGGGCAATCCCCCACAGCTCATGGAACTCAGTACCAGCTTAAAAAAAAGTTAAAAAATAATTTACATAGATTAATTAGTAGCTGAGAATGCTTCCTTTATTTGAGAATTCATTCAGTGTCTTTGTGATGAATTTTCTACAGGTGAATTTCTTTCATGACTTCTTTTTGTTTAAGCTCCACCTATATTTTCCAGGGGCTGTGTTTGTATGTTTACAGTCTTAAATCAACATCCTTTTTTTTTTTTTCTTTCAGGATTTTTTATTTTATGTCACCTGAGTTCAGCTCCTGCTGAATGTTGAAAGATTGACATGTTGACTGCATGATACAGGTCTTCCATGGTTTCAGTAAGTTTCTAGAGCAGAACCATGTCTTTCTCCACTGGTGCTATAGTGAGAGGTGTCCCCAGTGCCTGCAGCCTGACCAAGGGAGGGAGGCTGCCTGCACCTGTGATCCGTCTGGTCACGTTTTCACATGGCCATGAAATGCAAAAATTTGCACTAGGTCATTTTCCTGCTGCACTCAGGAAGTACAGACTGTTTGGGTTCCTGATGAATGCTTTAGAGAAGGTCAAAAAGGCCCCTCTCTCCATGTATTGCACCTTGGCATGACTCACAAGAGCAGTCAAAATTCAAGCCTGTGTGAAGACTGGCTGTTGTGAAAGGGAGAGCCTGTGACAGAAATACTCCTGTGACTTATAACAAGGGGAGCCAGTGTGCTAAGAAAGGAACACATAGCTGGAGGCTAGATGAATTAATTTTTCTAGGACTGTGTGTGTCATAGCCTTGATAAAGCTCAGTTCTCTTTGTACATTCCAAGCTGCTGTGTTTGGGTAATATTACAAGATATCTCAATGTTTTAAGCTTCCTTATGATTTAGCCTCAATAAGATTTAGCCTCTCTTTCTGGCAGACTTCTTTGATATGTTCCTTATCTACTATTGTTTCAGAAAAGGAAGACTCCTAAAGCCCATTGCCTCCTCCCCTATTTCTCCATGCATATCTTTTCCCAGAACGCCACATTATGGTCAACATAAACCGACAGTTTCTTTTCTCAAAGATATGAAATAGCTGAGGTAAACAAATGTGTAATAAAGATTATCGCATTTTCCTTCAGCTAGCATTAGAAGCACACATCCATGGACAAAACATTTCCACATTCAGCCTTCTGCTTCAGTTTCCTTTTTACCTTGGATGGTTCTATCCTTTGGTCAGAATTTTCTGGGTGTCCGTGACGTTTCTCCAGTTTCCGGTCTGAGCCACTGAGTTTTTCTCAGCCCTATCTGCTCCCTCTTTCTTTCTTCTGAAGTAATCCCAGAGGAAACAACTTCTTTAAGTCCCTTTATATACCTCAGGTATCCTTAGATAAGGTGTATCAGATGATCTGTTTCTTGGTAACTAATCTGTAGTTCAGTTGCTCTCTTTCCTGGGAATCAGACTTGAAATAACCATTTGCTCTGGATACCTGCCATCTTTATCCAAATGTGCTCCATTTAAATGGAGGATCATCAAAGTTTAATGGCTCAGTATTTTTAGCCATGAGCCAGGTGCAAGCAACTTTTCTGTCACCTACTGTGGGTTTTATGTCAATATGGAAGCAAAGGATCAGAAGGAGCGGAGTGTGCCACATTCCTGCTGGAACTTACATCCTGACAGATGTCCATAAGATTCCAGTGTCAAGAAGAAATCATAGTAGAGAAATTCCCCAAACTGTCTCAATCTAAAATGCTGTTTCACCATATGTCTTGTTATAATTAGCGCTAGTAGGATGCATGTATTCCAGATCTGAGTTGATAAAATATATTCATTTTGATAGGATGATTTTATAGAAATCTAAAATATTTTCTGCCTGAGTGTGGAGTGCAATGAGTGTGGAATGCAACTGTCCTTGCCAGCAATCTGAAGTCAGTCTCTTAGAGATGCAAGCAAAGCCACAGGAAATGGTGCCTAACTTCACTAAACACAGTGATCTCCTGTGGCTCCACTGTGTTCCCATCTCTGCCAGCAGTCTACAGGTCTCTGTCTAGGTCCATGAGCCAGGAACTGGTCTGGGTCCCTTCTACTGTCAGAATGAGAGATCCTTTCTGTTGCAGAACTGATTATCACTTTCTTCACAGGAACATGCCTGTTCTTTATTTATCAGTGATATGAACCCTACATATCAAACTATAATTATTTCTGGGTGAGATAGGAACAGTTTCCAAATTAAATTAAGAATTACCTAATCATTATATATGAATTCCACTTGAATGTGTGCAAAGCATAGATGGGATGGGAGTCCGTGGACTCTGAAGGATTGGAATTCACATATTTTTCACATACAATGTTTGAAAGGAATGAACTTCAGAAATTCTAGTTCAGCAGGTCCAAATTTTGAAAAATATTTAATCTAGGATTGTAGTGGAAACATATTGACTGAAGAGACCAGCTAATTGTTATTGCTGTCATTCTTATGTAAGAAATGCCTTCGGCTGCTATGTGAAAGGAATTAGAACATAAATTCTTGACAACTTTAACACATGCTACCTGAATACCCATCTGCTTAGCTTAAGAACTAAAAAGGGGTTCATTAATGTAGTATTGAATAAATTAAACATGCTGCTATATGTGTTGAAATGTGTTACAATATTTAGCACCGCATCCTTTTTTCCCCCTTTTTAAAAACTGTATCTTAAAAAGCCGGCTGTATTTTTCATATGAAAACCAAACAGCAAATTGGATCTGCATCTAACAAAAGAAATTCATGTTTTGAAGTTTCCAAGTGGTGGCTGACCACTCATACACACGGACTGACTAGAAATGTTGCTTAGAAACACCACGTTATCAAAGAGAACCCAACATCAGGTTGGAGTGCTTCCCAGACAGCCGGTTCGTGGTGATAATTTGCAATGGAAAATTCTAATATCTGTTCCAACAATTCTTTATTTTCTAGATCTTCTTACTTTTCCCTCTTGAGATTATTTGTCGTTAGACTTTACAATTTTCTTCCAAACTCTGATTTGGAAGATAGCATAGAGGTATGTGAATTATGTTTATAGATTGGTAAGTCCTTCAGCAAGTATTAAGAAAATGTTGTTCAGCTGAGTAAAATACATGGAAAATCCATACAGAAGGAACTGCAGTGTAAATTAAGATTTCTGACATGAGGACTGACTTAGATTTAAATATAATATTTCCTCTGTATAAATTAATAGTAATCGCTTGTTGTGGACTTTTGGTTCTAAATATCACAAAAGAATTAAAAAATACTGTATAACTACAAAAAAAATCTACCTAAACCTTGCAATTCTCTCCTGTGTAGAACAAAAGGGTGATTTTATATTTTCAAACTGAAGTTATCCAAGTAGGGCAACTAAAGAACAGCATTTGTCATGTCCTGTGCAAACAGGAAGATTTAACAGATTCCCTTCATATTCAAAAGCAATTTCATATTGCAATAGCCTGTTGTCTGCTCCTCTGGTCCATTCCAGGCCCCACAGCATCTGTTACTCCAACCACCACAGCTGGAGTTAGAAGGAAATGGGTCACACTGAGACATACGGAGAAAGGTATCTCCAGGCAAGTTGGGTCCTAGACTGTTTAAGTTTTATACATATTTACAACTCAAATATAAATGTTTTTGTGTGTGTATGTATGTTAAATCCCATCTCTTATAGAAGACAATTTGACCTCTTCCCCTTAGAAGAATGGCTTCTAATCCATCTCTGAGCCCCTGTGTTGACTCAGGGGGAGGAGTGCCATCTACTGAGGCTCCCTTGTGAGTTCACACTTCATCTGCCAGGGCTTCTTTCAAGATCCTCAGGGGAAGTGCCCAACCAGAGTACAGCAACTTCTATTTTTCTTAAGAAGAAACATTTTTATTAAGCATATACTGTAAAGTTTTTGATTTCCCCAGAAGCCCTTCTTACTGCCAAACCCAAGTATCTTTTATGTGTTTACCTACTTGCACTTTTTTATTTTTTTTTTATTCAAAGAGAAACTTGCAAAGTAGTGCCGCATTAGTGTTAAAGCTGGTTCCCTGATCAAAACAGGTGGCGAGTCTCAGTGACATTTTTTCTTCTCTCTTATCTTAAAATAAGACAGCTCTCTTCCTTGAAGCCACCATTGAATCATGTGCAGACAGACCTCTGCTCTCTCCTAGGCCTTCATTTGCATTTCAAATTTATTCTGTGGAACAAAATAAAAGTTTAAGTTTTATAGGCAAACATGAATGTAGAGAATGGCAGAATTGTGTACTTGGGGAGTTTAACAGACTGTAGGTTCCATGTACAATACATTGTGTTTTCAAGGCCAGAGAAGGCCATGCATTTCCCCACTTCTGTAAGACTTCTGCCAGTTTTAGTGTAATAACTGCAAACTCGAATGTTCAGGTTACTTTCAAATAAATGTCCCCTGCCAGAGATATCCTCCATGTGGGAAGGTGAAAATGAGTTGTGAAAACAGAGCATAGAAAACGTAGATGACAACAGAATGTGAGAGAGGTGACACAAAAAAATACTAGAAAAATACAGATCCACATTTAAGATTTCTGTGTACTCTAGACAACTAAAATGAAGATAGTACACTCTATACCCTGGTTTAAGGTACTTTAATGTTCCCAAATGCAACAAGGGGAGATGAGTTATCTGAAAGAGAACAATCAAAAAGCCATATGTCCACACAGGGCAGGAGCCCCCACATTTCCCATGCACCTCACATTTTGTCTCCAGTGGTGAGTCCCATGGCTGCAGAGGAAGGTGATAGATTTTTTTATCGTTCCTATTGCTGCATAGGTATTGTAGCCCACTGTGGGTACCACAGCATGAGCAGTGACGGCCCTGGGACCATCTCCTGTCCTCGTGGAATTCACCTGTAGGGTGAAGAGCAACACTGGTATCATACAGGCACCTCTGTCTGGCAGCCAGGTTGAATCTGCTCCTGTAAATGCCACAAAAAGAGTTGGAAATTGCAGCAGAGAGGATGATACTTCTTTTCCCAAAGAAAATAAAACAACAGGGTAATATCTGAATGGAGAAGACTTCATGGTGTAGTCCTATATGCTCACACTCCCCACCACAGTGCGGATCAGGTTGAAACTGCAAGATTCAGGATAGCTTCACAATTTCATACAGTGCAGCAAAGTCAGCGTGGTGTGGGTCTGGGACTAGCAGGTGTGCCGATTAGTGTGGTGCTGATTCTGTTTTGCTTCTCCCAGATGAAGCATGGATCCCTTCATAGTGCTGTGCTGTACTGAAGGAATTGTCATCTTAGAGCAATATTAGTTCAGGCCACTTTGTCCTGGCTGGATGTCATGATGTAACCATGTTTCGGTCTTACTAAAGAGAGGTTATTCACCCAGGAAAGAAAAACCATCACACACATTTTAGAACACCATGTATAGCACTCAAGTTCTGGTTCTTACCCCTTACCTCAAGGCATTTCCAGTGAATCTTTGGAATCAAAAATTTAAGTTAAAACAAAACAAAATAAAACAAAACAAACCCCAGACATTTAAAATAATGCACAAATGCAGAGGGGATAACTGGGATCTATGTAAATGAAGATGCCAAACAAAGATAAAGAGACAAAAAGTCAAACTGATGACAGCCTTGTTCACAAGAAATAGTGTGGGCGGCACAGTCCTGAGCACAGGAATGCAGCAGCTGTGGATGCAAGAGCTACAGCCCTGCACTTCCCATGGCTCTGGCCCCATCCGCTGGCATTAAATAGCTGCCTGCTGCTGCTGCAGATTGATTTGTCTCTGAGGAGGGTTAGGACTGCTGTCAAGAAGAAGTAGGATTTAGGCATTTTAATTTTTGAAAACTAATTAATCTTAATTATTTTCTATGCTTTTAAGTATACTGTGACATGCACAAACTTTGGAGAAGCAAAAGAGTCCAGTGTACAACCATCATGATCATCTTATTTTTAGAAAGCCTGATTTCCTCTAAGGTCACTCTACACTTGTATACAAATAAACATGGAAATAAATGTATATATGGATAAGTAGGGATATGTAGACACACAGAGACATGTTCAAATAAAAACATTTTTTGACCTTAGTTTGGTTAGTGGAGGTTTTCCATTTTCTTCAGCAAAGGAGGTTAAGGACTTAGAACCTGTCTAATCTTTGTGTTCATCTATGTTAACCTTCCTTTTAAAAGTAAAATTCTCTGCGTTCTATAGATGGCCAAGTTTTGTGCCAAGTTTTGTGCCAAGTTTTCGCACATCTGAAGTATTTATGTCCATAAGGCCACATTCAAATTTAGACATGCATTGTGTAAAATCTCCTTGTACAGACAAAAAAGAGTGCTGAACGAATAGTTAAGATATCTCAATACTTGGGGTGTGACATATTAAAAAAATGTGCATTTTTAATTTTGGTGGGAAGTTCATTCCTGGCAATTTTTGCCAACCTGGGAACTTTGTGCTATGTACAGTCCTACCATTTTTTTTCCACATTCATGGAATCCATGTCATTGCAAATGTTTATTTTCTCAGAATCAGGCCAAATTTCTCTTAAACCATATATGTTTTGGCTTTTTTAAAAATGAAATCAGAATCTTTTTGCTGCAAGAGACGAACTTAAACAATAATGATACATTTTTCAACTACATTATTAGAAATATCATCTTCCTTTAAAATGTTAAGCATTGGTGGATTTCTTAATGGAGGAAAAAACCTTCTTTCCAACACTTTTAATTCTGTTTCAAAATTTTCTGCTTCCCCCTTGAACTTACTCATGAATCGCTGAAAGAACACATTATTCTAAGAATAATTTATTTCAAAACAATATGCAAGCAATTTAAGATGTAGAATAGTTTACATAGATTAGCATCAGTGTTTAAGCATTTGAACTGCTTCTCGCATAATTTTAATTTTGCACCACCAGTGCTGGGATCGCAGGTGGCTCTTGCAGGGAATCACCAGGTGGTGCTATTGTACACATCTGTCAAGTTATTTTTCTGTGTTTGAGCAAATGTTCAGTCTTGGGAAGAAATGCAAAATGCACTGTACCTCATTAGAGGGCATGACAAGGGTGAAAGAGCCTTGTGCTTTTAGGCTGCTCCAATATCCTGAAGTTTTCAGGCAGAGTTGCTTGCAGCCAATCATATAAATCTTTTCTCTGAACGGATCTCAAATTCAGCGCATAGCACATGGCAGGCATGTCCAGCTGCCTTTCTTCTTCCCAGAAGAGGTGCTGGGGAGAGAGCTGGAGCCCTGGCTCTAGTTCAGGCACTGGCTTGTGCAGTGGCAGGAACCACAGGTAGAAAGAAGAATATTACAAAAATGACTCGGGGGTGAATGGCTGGACTGATTGAGAGTGGCGGTGCTTAGGAACATGGTTAGTGTAGAACTTGACAGTGTTAGGTCTATAGTTGGGCTTGATGAACTTAAAGTTTTTTCAATGTTATATGATTCTATGGTTCTATGAAAATTTGATACTAGTTCAGTTTTCCTGAAACTGCATATTTGTTTGCTGTGCAATGTCCTTGTAAAATGTATATAACATTTACATAAAATGGATTATTTACTGTAACGTTTGGTTACTTGTTTGGCCCAAATGAATAAAGTTGGTATTGTGGACTTGTCAAAGGCCACATCAGGCAAGTTTAGTTCCATATGATGGTATTATTGCTTGTAATCCCATCTGTGAGACATGGAAGAATTTTAACTTTGTGACTAGAAGGTCTGAAAAGGAAGAAAGTACCATTTTAAAGGTATTTACATAACTTGAATTCACTTGTTTTCCTTATGTTAATTAAGACAGTTGACTAGAAACCAATTACCTATCTCTTTTTTCAAATATTTTCAAATTAAAATTTTGGATCTGTTGTTCAAAGATGCTCCAATTACAGAATATTGTAGGAAATATGTTTACCTTTGAAACGCCTCTTTATCAGGAA
Source organism: Acanthiza pusilla (assembly GCA_036630365.1). Taxonomy (NCBI): domain Eukaryota; kingdom Metazoa; phylum Chordata; class Aves; order Passeriformes; family Acanthizidae; genus Acanthiza; species Acanthiza pusilla. The sequence continues at coordinate 7,636,427 of JAXCHO010000036.1, forward strand.
ATTTTTTTCCAAATTGATAGGGTATAATGGAATGATAGAAAAGCTTGAGAAGTGGGCCCATGAGAATGCCAGGAAGTTTAACAAGTCCAAGTGCAAGGTGCTGCACCTCATTTGGGGCAACCCTAGACATGAGTCCAGACTGGGAGAAGTTGCCCAGAGATTTTGCGGCTGAGCGAGCTGGTCTAGTGAAGGTGTCCCTGTCCATGGAAGGGGGCTGGAATTAGAAGATCTTTCCATCCCAAGCCTTTCTCTGGTTCTATGATTCTATGACCCTTTTTAATTACAGAATATTTGTATCTAGTATTTTAAAAACATTGCTGTTTACTTAAACAAGTATATAACTTTAAAAATTTTTATTTTGATTCAGTATTGCTTTTATTTAGTGAACCAGATAGGTTATGCACTTGCTTGAAGCATGTTTGTTAAAGAGCGTTCTCTAAACAACCTGATCTTACAAGTGTGCATGGACAAAGATCCAAGGAGTTGCAGCAAAGATGAACAGCTTTCTGGCTCAAGAGGTGCAAGGTCATGCAATTTTACTCTGTGATACAGTTCTCCACACAGTTCTTTTGTGTCTAAACAAGCATAAATATACAGTTTATAATATACAGTTATACATAAAAATACTATATATTTAAATACACAGTTTTACTCTTATCCATTAACTGCCTTTCTTATATATAGGGAGCTTAACAAAAGATGATGTTACAGGTTACAGGAATGTTGACTGCTTACAGACACAACTAATTGTTGCCGCATTTGAATACACAAAGGTCACTGAAACAGTAATTATTCTGAGACATCTGCTTCTACATGTCTTAAACTAGATTCTTCAGCTGACAAACTCTCCTAAATAGAAAATTTTAGCTTTAATATCTCATTAATTCCTAAGTTGTATATTATTATTATTATTATTTTTCATTTTTTTCCTTTTTTTTAATACCCTAGTGATGTCAGGCAGATATATTCACTCATGTTTGAGAATAATTCAGTTACTCTGGTGAGAGGCTGGCCATAATGCTCAGAAGGAAGTTAATAATCCTATGCCCAACACATAACTTCATGCCATCACATACTGAGTGAAGGCGAGGAGAATGAGAACAGAGTCAAGGTCCCATGCAAAAAATAGAAGGTGATGCAGTTGTACAATCTTTTTCTGCCTCATGACGTGTATTCCTAAAGGGAGGATTAATTAAGTTTTTATGAACAATGCTAATTCTGGCATTTGCTACTTTTGAGTTGTAGGTTGTGCCTTTTATACATATTTGAATATATTCATTAAGAAAATTTAATTCTGAGACTACATTACAGACTATGTGTGTGTGCAGCCAGCTGTGTGTCCGCTTATATTACATAATGCAAAGTAGATTCAGAATTACATGGAAAATCTAGACATAAAACACCCTAAGAAGAATACTGGTTTAATTCTTTTGTCTAAATCTAATTTCATAACAAATGTTTTCTGATAAAAGAATGTTTCAAAGAGAAAGAAGTGTCAGTCTCCGTATTAAAAAAAAAAAAAAATTGTTGTGCTAAAGAAGGAAAAGCCCATCCCCCTTTCTTTGGACTGAGGAGGAAAAAATCTCAGCTGTTAGAGATCCTGAGAGTTTCAGCTTGTTGAAGCAAAGGAAAAAGTTTCAGACGTGACTCTCCTCCCAACACACCTTATTAATTTTTTTCCAGATGCTTGTAATGCAGAGGAAAAATGAAGAGAGGGAAGATGTAGTTATCTAGCTCAGAGAAAAGTGGCTAGCTGTTCCCAGATTTTTCTCATTTCTGCCCTTTCACTCTGATAACCCTTGCACATTGATTTATATTTCACATAGACCTCGTAGACCTTTAATAATGATACGTATATTGTGCAGCTGACTGAATTTTTTATGTGAGATGCCTTGTTTGTCCTGCACAAAGTGAACTCTGTCCCAACAAATGTGTGTATTAAAGTTTTCAAGCCACACTGTGAGTGATAACGATTTGGACAGAGGTAGGCAACTTGAATGAATGCTTAAAATGTCTTGCCTGTCATTGCTATTGTTATTTGAGACCACATTTCCAGAGGCTGACGTTCATTAGTCAAAATATTAAGGACTACACTGTGTTATCAGGAGTAACTTTAATCTGTTATAGAAGCAGGCTTAGGAGGCAGTACTATTTAGAGAGAGAGTTGTGAGGTGTTGCATCTGTGCTCCTTCTAATAACAGTAATTGATGGCTGGCCATTGTATGAATGGGGAACAGTACACATGTTTAGCTATTCTGGCATGCAAGGGAAAAATGGATCCACTGCTTGTCTGTATGCCCCACAAAGGGAATATGGAGCGTAGTCATGTTACAAAACACTCTGCATCTGGAGTTAAGGCAATAGTTGCTCACAAAGGGGTGCAAGGCACACAATAGGCTACTTTTCAGTAATTACTCTTGAGTTATTTAGGCCCCAAGTGCATATAAAATGAATTAAAAGAAATAAATTTGAGTTGAAGGTATTATATGCCTCTCCTCTTAATTTCTGTGGAAACCTTTAAAAAATCCCAGCACCCTGCTGTTTTGGAGAAACAAACCTAACAGCACCGAGCTAATATACATGAACCAGAAAGAGATTGGCTGATTTCAGTTCAATCACAGGCTGAAAGCTCTGCAAAAAAAGGATGAAAATAGACCCCAAAAGAACATAACTGAAAAACATGGAAGATTCCAAAATGCTTTCTTGTTGTGGCTTTAGTAGGTAGGACTGTTCTCTATTTTTTTTTTTTTTTTTTTTTTTTAAGGAAATCTTGATTTTTATTTTTCTCTAAAAAGTACGAAAGTCAAAGATGTATGTCTAGAATTTTTTGTCTACTGCCTTGCTTCTTACATCACATAACCTGTTTTGAGCCTATGCTTTTCGTTTAAATTATGAACCTTTTAAAACAAGGCCTTTGATTTTTAATCATTAGTAAAACGTTCAGTGCTCTGTAGATAATATACATTTAGAAAAATATTTTGTAAAAAACATTTGCTTACTGGAGTGTCACACTAACACAACAATATGCTTCTGGATGAGTGATTATAAAATTAGAACTAGAGTTTCATCCTGTGGTTCACCTTTTGTCTGAAACATCCAACACCATCACTGCAAAGGCAACACATGAAAGTGCTGCCTGACTGGTGAAAGTGAACAAGCAGAATCCCAGAAGTGTGTCTGTGTGTTTGCACCTCAGTGTGCAAGCCTGCTGCCCATGGCAATTTGGACATCACACTTGAAGCTCTTACTGAATCAGAGCAGATTCCCTAGGGACTGGAAATCGAGAGGCATATAATACCTTCTAAATAATACCTTAAACTCAAATTTATTCTTTTCTAGGATCTCACAAAAATGGTGTCAGGGATGGTTAGAGAAAGGAGGACTTGTCATTCCCCATAGAATCATATCTTTACACTGAAACAAACTTTGTCTTGTCTCACGTGTATTTCTGGTAATGTCTCCATGTTTCTTCTGTGTAGCCTCCTCCTGTCAGAAAGCCATGTTTACTTCTGAGGGGTGTACATTCATTTTAAAAGCTGTTTTCCCCCCACAAAGCTATATTAAGTGCCCAGAAATAGGTGAAACCTGTAATTTTCAATGAATGCCTTTTCAGGTGAATTATCGTTTTCTCCTTTGCCCTTTCTCTGCATTTCTTCTGTCCTTTTCTGTTCATGAATTATATTTGTCCTGTACTGTCAAACATGAGATTACACAGATTTTTGAGGGAGGAATTTTAGCTTTACTCAACTGTGCAGCAAGCACCATATTTTTATATACACAATATAAAATTGTATTGTGATAAAAATTCTATGGCACTTGTTCTCACTAGGGCCATAATTTGGTACAAATATGAACATCTTTGAATGCTGGTGTGTATGGTGGAGTGAGAATTCGGGCTGTCTGTTGCATGCTGCCATTTGCTGTGGTCCTGATGTCAGAAAGGCTCTGGCTCTCTGGCCAGCTGCAATGGGAGGGGAGGGCCCTTCTCTTTCTTGGATCTTTCATTTCTCTCACAGAGATTCTTACCTGAAGGAAAATTCTTTACTTGGGCCACTAAGGTGCTTAGTCAACTTGAGGAATAAGAAAACTCCTTTTGTTTCTTACAGGTCTGTTAAAGATTTTTTTGAGGAACAATGAAAAGAATTGTGTTACTGTGGACTTTTGTAAATGCTACTTAACAGTACTCCTGTGAAGTACTCCACTCTTTTCCTCTTTCTATGTAAGTGGTACCTTGTAAGTGATTATATTTTTGGATAGCAGTTATGTGCCCACATTTAGTCCTCCAAAAAGACCATCCAGTATGAAAGTTTATAAAAATTATCACTGTATTTTATCCAGTCAGGTGTACCTTGCAGGACAATCATTAGAGATACAGCCCATGTAAATCAACTAATCTTTAGCCTGTGCTGGTTTTGGAGAGGGTCAGCATGGGCTTTTCTGATCTGTGATCCCTTGGAGCCCTGGAGATCAGCGTTCAGAGACACCTGTGTGGGTCTGCATGGAGTTGGATGAGGTCCAGGTCTGGAAAGGCTTACATATTTAGATTTAATACTACCTTTTCCACAGCAGATAGCAAAAGTGATTTAGATAAATAGAAGGCTCTGACACCTGTGGAGCTGGGGAGCCCCATGAGGCACTGAAATAGCAGGTTTTCTAAGTGAAGCTCCAGAACTGAGAAGTGGGAAACGCTGCTTTCCATGATGTAATGCATAACAACTGCAAGTCATTATCCATTTACAATGTTTCTCTGTACAGTATTGTGATTTCACAGTGTATGCTAGAAAGCTAGGGTTAGGAAAATAATAACATTGAAATAACTTTGATCAGGACAAATCTAAAGGCAAATCTTATGATTATAAAAATAGGAGTTTCAAAGCTTATAGTTAATAGTTTTATTTGAATTAGAATCCCCTATGCAGAGGTGTTTATATACATTAAATATGATTGATGGCTGATGTTCAACAGATTATGAAAGGAGAATAGACTAATTTCAGTGAGCTCTTTTAAATAGAAATACGAAATTTATCACTAGAGAATGGATGGATTTCCATGCTGTGGGCATCATGCTTTTGATTCCTGCTTGTCCAGGCAAAGCTCTTCATGATGTTGGTAAGACCCTTGCCTTAAAACTTCCATGGCAAGTCTCTCACTGTTTTGTGAAACAGAAAAATAGCAGATTCCAGGTCTGGTCTGTGACTAAGGATGTCTTTGTTTCCCAGAACAAACTGACCAAACAATCCCCTATGAATAAGTATACATGAAGCCTCTGTTTCCTAGTGAATTAAACAGCTTCAACATACAAACCCAGTTACCATGCTGTCAAATTGTTAAGCTGATCACAGGCATGGATTTTGCCTGAGCAAACTGGCATTCTCCCAGATAATTTCCAGATAGGAATGGAGAGTTGATTTTACCCAGAAAGCATTTTAGATACAATCAACTTGCCTTGGAGGGCAAGAGAGCCAAACACGGACACAGACCATTCCAAGTTTGTTGTCCTCAGTACTCAGACAAAGGTCTGATCATGTCTGATTTTGCAGAGATGTTAGTTGAGCTAATGAGAAGAACTTGTCTCCTCTGTTGAAGCCGTATTTGAATGTCTTAATGCAGCTTGATACGCCTGAGAGATCACATCTCCTGATACGCAACTTATGCTATGGCTTTAACTTCAAAGAAAAGCATGACTAACAGCTTCACTGCACATAGATTGGGAACTAGAAGTGTCTGATCCAATATCAGCCCTAAACGATAAATCTACCTTACTTAGTATCCTGAATTCTGAGGCTATATAGTGGTGTTTTTACTGGACTAAACTCAGAAGTCTTTTTATCAGGGACAGTTTCAGGCTTTTTTTTTTCACCTGTTATTGTCTTAGATATGTCTATATTAATGTTTTAACCATTCCTCATGTCTCTTGTCAAAGATTGTTTCTGCGCTGTTTCTGGTCAAGGAGTTACTGGCGCACACTGGTTCAACAGGAAGGCATCACTTACTTTTTAGAGTGCAATTGCAAGAGGCTTTTGTGTCTATTACATGAAAGACATCATATACAAGAAGTCATGGTAATGTTCCTCCTGCTGTGACTTTTTTTTTTTTAATCAACTGTACCCTATAACTTACTGCAAGCAAAAGCTTAATGAGTTTGGCGTTCTCACTTTGAAGAACAGTATTTGGTTCTGATTTGCCTGATGCTGACAGGACATCCTTGAATAAAAACTCGCCTACAGAAACATGAAAAATTTGGGCAGAGGGTAAAAAAGGAATGGAGCTGGAGTCAGATCTGAATGCTTTGTTTACTCTACCCCATATAATGTGCAAAAACCTAAAGTCCAAATGCCTCCATACTTTATCAGAGTATGAAGTGAGTCCTGAACTCTGCTGTTCAGACCTATCTCTAGTTAAGAACACAGTTTATTCAGGGAATGTTGTGTATGAAATCACTCTTGGTATATGAAACAAAAATCAGAAGAAAATTACATTATTTTAAATACAAACTGACCAAGAAATAAATTGTTCCTGACCTTTTTCTGTTAAAGAGCTCAAACTTGATTAATTCTTGGCCTGAATGTTCCCTTACCTCCAGCAATTACATGCCACTATTACAGTGATTATTTTATAAAAGCTAATAAACACTATCTGGAGTTAATATTTGCTCCCGAGGAAAGTTTGCCAAGAGCTTAGAAGAAGTTTACAGAAGATTTTGCCCATTAGGTTTGTGTACAACATTTGAAATGCCAAAATCCTTTTAGCATCATTAATCACAAAAATGCAATGTAAAAACAGTTGTACCTAATAAAGCTGTAATCTGATACAAAAATAGGCAAGCCCTCAGGAATTTAACACAATAGGCCAAACATTGTCCATTCCAAATGAGTTCCAGTAGTACCACTATTGATTCGGCTTTGAATAGCCTTCTGCTCTTTTAAAACAAACATATATATAGATAAAATAGGATTTTATTTTCTGCAGTAGAGATGCATCTGTTATTAATAATTTCTTTCACAAAGAGTTTTGTCTAATGTAGTCCAGGAAAGCTCTTTTGACCAGCTTGCCACAACTTCTTCCTTGTTCACTGAGCTTATATCTTCCTCTGTCCTGATGTTTTTGGGGTTCTCTCTGTCCATGACTCATGAGTTGCTCATGTGTAGGGCTCATCACGGGCTGAGTCTGTCTGGCCATGGAGAAAAACAACCATCTCCCCCAGTTTCTGACCAGGGTATAGAGCAAGTGTTGTGGGGGACTGGCTGTTGTCATGCCATGGGTAGTGCCAGAACAGGGAGCACAGGAGCAGATGTATTGCCTTCCTGCAGCTTCATCTGTCTCTCCCAAAAACCTGGAGCTCCAAATGTCAGAGGGAAAGTGGCATTTTAGACAACAAGGCATCACACCCTTGCCTCACACTGTACTTACCTATTATTGCCTGCAGTGATCATTTATTATCGTGTACCCTGTTTTTCAGTTTTATGTGGACTTGCCTATTGAACCAAGCACAATTAGCCTGGCAGTGGGTTAAGCTCTCCAGGAAAAAAGTTGTAGAGACATTTGCAAAAAGTAATTGAAGCATCAGTTTCTATTGTAGAATATATGCATAATAAGATGTTCTTATTTGGTTAATCCCCCTCATCTTAAGCTATGTCTCAACAGACCACTTTTCACCTTGTGATCGGAATGCTGGACTTTTCCAGGATCTGGGTTTAAAGGTAGTACAGAAGACTGATGGGCTTCCCTTTTGAGTTCTTCCTTCCCTTTCAAGGTGACAGTCTGCCTGCCCTTTTCTTCCTCCCTCTCTCTTGCTTTTAAAATTAAATTTCCTTAGAGAACAATGTGTTTTGATAACTCACTTTTTTTTTCTTAGCCAATGGCAACATAATTTTGACAGCTCATTAGCCAAATTTGATTTTAAGAGTTATTTTGACTTGGCTATCTTTCATTTTCTGCTTCTGACTCTCCTTATTCGCTTTCTCCAAGTCTTCTGCTGAAGCCTTAATTAGCCCATTTTTTTCTGGCGAGGATAGTTTAAAAACTATCTTATTGAAATTCCATGGATTAGATACTATAAAAATTATTATTTTTGCAATAGTGCTGTTATTCCCACAGTTCAGATATTGGAGACCACACACATCACATTAATAATGCGGATGATGGACTGTTGACAACGTGCATTGTCCAGGCTAATTCCTTCCATGCATTTTTTTTCTGTCATAAGGATTTTGTGTCATTTTAAAAGACATGGGAAGACTAGATCCCTTTCCTTCTGATACTGACAAGAACTTGGGAGCCCCATTGCCAGGTTCTTGCAAGAGGAACTAAGTGAAAACCTCTTGTTTGGCTGAGAAGACTGATAAAGGCAGCTACAACTCTCATCCTTATCCTTTTTTTTTTTACAGTCACAGTAGAAGATACCCATTCTGGGGAGCTTTATGGCTCTCCTCTCCTGATAAACATGAGAAACTTGATGCATGGGAAAATGGGACTTGATGATAGCTTGACACTTTCACACCTTGAGACTCAAACTCGGATCTGTCAGAGGCGCATGCTATGAATATGCTGATGAAACATATCCCACACAGAACACATCACAACCCTAGTTAAGAGGCTTTATATTTGTCTACTACAAGTTATTCTTTCATCCAACCCGCACTGAATTGCATCAAAGAGTTCTATAATAAGGTTCTGACCACATCATAAGGACAACCTGGAGCAGATGATTTGACACGTGAGAATATGACAACACCTAAAACCTCCTGCCATGTTGCTGGCCCTGAGACAGCACTTACAGCATCGACACTTGCATCTCCCACACACTCTACCAGCATTTCAGGCTTAATAGTGACAGGTCTTCATTTGCAGCTTTGAGGTTATCACGAAATCTTTAGCCTACCTGATGTGCACGCAGTTAGCTGTTTTATGTGTTCAGCTAGAAAGGCTATCCAGTAGTCACCAGTAACTGATGCTTGCTAGCAGTTATGTAAATTCAGCTGTCAGACACAATCAAAAGGAATTGATAGAAAGCTGCTTGATTATAATTCCCCCATTCCTAGCATTTAACATTCTTATGTGGAGCTGGATTTTGGTCTGGAGCAGTGCAGTAATGTGAGTTGATAGCAAGCTGGGAATGAGCCAGAAAGTGAGTGTTTAACCCAGAACCAGCACCTCTGGGAGCAAAGACTTCAAGAATCAGATGTTTTGCATTTGCATTGCTTCCAACTTCATATTGGAGGAGGGAGAGAGATGATGGAAACCGTCAATAAGATCAATTTTAATTTCTTCTTTAACATTTCTCTTTCCACACTTTATCCAGTTGGGAATTTCAACCAAAATCTAGGACTGTGTTCTTAGCCTCACGAGCTGCAGACTAAAAAGTTAATGAAATGTAGCTCTAATTTTAGAAATATCAGTTCATTTGGGATCTGTTTGACAGGGACAATGATGCTAGGAAGCTACAACTGGAACAAACCTGAAACAGACAGCAACGATGCTTTCAGTTTTCTGTGTGTGTGACTTGACATTTCAGGGCTGCCAAATTTCACGCATTCCCACATCTTAACAGTCACAGATTGAGCCAGGCTTCAGGGATTGATCATGTTGGTCATCAGGAGATTGCCTGGTTCTTGCCCAATTTTATCTAAGATATGGTTTCTATCATATTTTTAATAGCAGGAATCCCTTGGGACACTATTTTCTCTGAGATTTTGCTGTCCACATTGTAGGGAAGAAACATCTTGTAACGTCACTTAGACATATTTCTTTTCCCCCTCTGTAATTTAAACCAGAAACCCTCTGATAATGAAAAAACAAGCTTGCTTTTAGTGCATGAAAAGATAATAGAGAAGCAGTACTCTTGTTTACATAGTACTTTTCTTTCTATTTGAGTCCCTTGCTCTGTGCAGTTCTGCAGATGAAGAAATATGTTCTGTTTGTTATTTGTATTGTTGTGGCACCTAAGAGTGACAGTTCTTGACTCCATTATGCTTCACTGCATGGAGAGAACAGGATAAAATCTTTCTCTAAGGGCTTGATTGAGAAGCCTGGAGAAATGAGAATAACATGCTGATTGGAGAAAGAAAGGAATGTCACAACTTACCCGGCGCTTAACTGCTGTTTGGATTTTGGTTTCAAGGAATTTAATGAAGTAATTTTTGAATGTTTACTGGGAGACCCTTTCAAATTAAACAGAAGTACAAATCAGGCATCAGAACACTTTCGTAATTCCATCATTAAGACAGTTTGTCTAACATGATTATAAGAACTACTTAATGCTTTCTGAAATCCATGGTAGAGCAATGAAGAAACCAATTTAGAGGTGGTACGGCTGAATGTAAGAGAGTATTTACATTGCCCACTTGTAGCTCTGTACCTCTCTCTGTGTAGTCAACAAAGGAAAAGTGCTCCAGGGAGGCAAAGTACCCATGCTGAAAGTGTACAACCAACTTGAAGTAGAAAGCATGAATATGATCCCTTGTAAGAACTCATACCAAAGGATATTGATAAATGCTGAAATTTTCCACACATTTCTCTTTCAAGCTCTTCTAGGAATATCTCACTAGAATATTTATAGGCTGTTCAAGGGTTTAAAAACAAAGCCACTTCTAAACTGAATTAGACTATTTAGTTCACCTGGAATACATATATATATGTATATGTCTGTATCTATAAAAGTGATTCCACATGACTTAGCAAAGATTTTAGCAAGTATGTTATTGTACTCACATCACTTCTGTTCATAGCTATTTTTAGGTTGTATCTAGGGGTCTGCTTTCTTCTGTCTTCTTTCGGACATCTATTTTGGCTGATTTAAATGTGAGGATGGAAAAAAACCCCACTACAGAAATTCCTACAGACAAAACCTTTTTTTGAAAAATGAGGTGTCATGTATAGTTTAATTTAATCTTTGTGTGGTTTTCTTTGGCATGTTGCTCACACTTGGGATTCATATGGTGTATCACAGCAGTTCAGTTTACAAACCCACTTGTTGCTCTACAAATGGTTATAAAAATTCCCTGAAAATGCTGCAAAAGAGCAAGTTTGCAATCTTGAGAGAAGTAAGTGACAAATATGTTCTTAGAAGAGATAAAGTTGGATTTCTGGAACCCATACACTGTGAAAAGACCTTAGACATTAATTTCAGGATATAATAGACTGTCTCTTTTCCTTCTGCCAATACTTTTTCATTTCACTTCTCTGTCTCTTGGTGTCCATCAGAGGAAATATCAGGTCACAGTTCATGCATAAGGAAGATGTCACATATCTGAAATTCATATGTATGCTGTCAGCTCCTTTTTCCACCAAGACCCTGGAAATCATATTGCATTGGAGACATGAGGGCTTGTTTTCATGAGGGTTTTCAAGACATACCCCCTGAAATGTATGGCCTTTTGTATATGAAAAAGGCAGTTTACACAGTTGTGTAGCAAAGACCATATTTTCTTACATTTAGGAACAAAGACATGTCAGGCTTTATTGAGCACATCACTAACTATATAACTAGCATTAAACACTCTATTTGCAACTGTTGCTGTGTATTTTGTGTGTGATTATCACCCCTAGATCTGCATCCTATAAAAAGATATTTCTGTTTGCTTAATTATAAAGCTCTTTATGAACAGGCTTATCTGTAAATAGCTTGGTGCAGCTGAAATAGAAATATAATTATAATGAAGGCAGATGTTTCTGAGATACTTCTCATGAAACTTGTTCTGAATATACAAAGGAGGAAGGCTTTTCTAGCTGGTGGAGTGTTGGCCAAATGTGGCCTAATCATCTAAATGTGAGGGGGGGTTCACTTTGAGGGAAAAATCTGAATAATAATAATAATAATGACAACAGCAGTAGCACCAACACTACTAACAACAATATGAATAATATTTCTAAACCCATATACAACCGCCCTGTGCCTTGGTAAACATCTTTGTTCCTGAATCCTGAAGGGGCAAAGAAATAACTTTGGTAGTTAATCTCTGTGGACCAGTTGTCAGAAAGTGATGGACTTTTCTTCTGCAATACTTTGTTAAAGATTGATGAAACTCTCATGGAGCCACAATGTTTAGGGTCATTTGTATATCAATATAGCACTTCTGTCTGCCTCTCTGTCTCTGCATATGCTCTTAAATTGTTTAAATCCTGTCAGTGAAATGATGAGACAATTGAAAAAAAATTATTATTTTGACATCCAAGGACTTATAAACTGCAGAGTCCTATTTCCCATGAAAATCCTATTTCCAAATCTTTAGAAAATCTCACCTTTCAGTAAAACCACAGGCTTCCTTCCCCCTCCCTCCCTTCCTTCGCTACAGCAAATGCTTGTGCTATGGCAGCTGGCTGAGAGCTGTTGATCCAAGCCTGCAGTCCTCACTTCAGTGGAGCTGCCATCCTGATCAGCTCCCGTTTGTCCCATCCTTAGTGACTCACCAGCAGAGCCGGTCGCTGTCCCAGCCATCTTGTGATAAGGGTGCCCAGACAGCTACAGCCATCTGGCAGCCTTGTGAGTTGGAAACAGCCAGTTTAGTCCGGCATGAGCTGCTACAAACTAAATTATGCTTTGGAATGGCACCCTCCAGCCCAGGACAGTCTTGTTTTACTCACAGCATGACCTAGGAGAGTCAGTGCTTAGCACTGCCTGTCTGCACATCTTCCTCTTCCTCGCATCAGACTGTATGACTGGACAATGAAGTATGGAACTGGGCTGCCTTAAAATAGGAGAGTGTGAAGGAGAAAAAACTGTTCAGGATGACTTGAATTGAGCCAGTAGCACTCCTGATATCTCTGTTGTGGATATTTTTCAAACATAAACATAGACCTCTGACTAGAGTTTACGGAAGTGGAATATGAGTATTTGTACCACGAGATATCAGGGATTTGGCTTAAAAGGAAGGCGGTGATTTTAAAGGGTTGTGTATCAGGTTTTGAATGTAACCTCGAATGTAGCCTGTAGTAATTTGTTTTCCTCCCCCACTTGGGTGGCAAACTTAAGGTAGCCTCACCTGGACGAGCAGAATTGGAGAATATAACTCCTTTGCAGACAATATATCCTTAAGCATAACTGAGCAAAATCCAGTTCAGAGCATCTCCTCTTGAGATGTAATAACGCACTTCCTGCTCTCACTTGTGCTGAACAACTTTGCTGTGTCAATGTCAGTGGCACCTACCGTGCCAGGACCTGGCTGCTGGGGTGCTCTTTGAATGGTCCATTGGCACTGCTCGGGGTTTTGGGAGAAGCTTTCATTAATAGCATCTATCAAATGTATTTCAGCTTAAGAACATGTCCTAGTTCTCATTTCAAAAGTTGGATTCCAGGTCGCTCCTCTGCAAAACACACCCTGGGGAGAGATTTGCTTGTCTGCTTGGGTAATTTTGCTCTTTATTTCTGATATTCGTAATGGAGAAACAACAAAATATCTGGACTTTGAGTGTAAGTGCATTGCTTCCATTAGCAATAACAAAGATTACGTGTGTGCTGAGGATGAGAACGAAGCTCTCAGCCTGTACATACTTGTGCCTGAGGCCAGGCCTGGGGGCCTAACAAATCAGCCTGGCTTTCTGGTCTCTTCTGACCCCAAGGGACTCAGTGTAACTTCTCTGCACATATGGGACAGAAAAAGACAGAAATGAAAGGTGTTGCACTTATCTCGAATGGAAGTATTCAGCAGTAACTCAAATATAGGAACTGAGATTAAGATTGATGGAGTACCTGATGCTACAAAACACATTCTATTAATGAAATGAACAATCGTTTTCAATTTTATGCAAAACAAATTAACTAAGAAAGGTGATGACAAATATTTGGGCATCAGGAATCACACATGCTATGATAGGAAGAAAATTACCCAATTGTTTCTTTTATGAATGGGAAACTAAGGCGTAGAAATTTGATTTACTAGAGATCTCTCTCTCTCTCTCTCTCTCTCACACACAAAGGAGAATGGGTGGGTTTTTGACTCCTGTGCAAACATTAATTTTTTTGCATTTGCTCTGAATTTGTGAACCGCACTTGTCCTCAGACTCCCATACATATAAAAATGCCATCCACACTACTGCTGTTGATAGAAACTGTCAAGTCTGAGGCAGACATTTAACCTACCAGCTGTGAGAAGTACCAATAGCATCTCTTTGCATCTCCATCTTCACCTTTTACCTGCTTTTCCTTGTCCTTGTCAGACTTTTTCTTCTGAGAACTTCTATTAGAAATTGTGTCCTTATACAAAGAAGATGTTAAAAAGCTCCCCTGCCTGCTAACTAAAGTAAACTTTTTAATGGCTAGCCCTTGTCCTTTTAAGGAATAAGGTAGAAAGCATTCCATTTGAATTTGGCATAGAGGAAAAATATCTGTAGATCTCTTTCCTTGAAAAAAGAATGTTACCTGTTTTTCACATTCCCCTATAGCTGCCTCTCTAAATTGACACTGAGGCATTGTTGCCTTATTAGCTTGTTCACTCTGCTATATCATTAATATAATTTGTTTTAGAAAAGCTTGTTCATTAAAAAAAAATGCAAACACAAAAAGCCTTGAGAAAGTAATTTTGTACTTTGCTACAAATTCAAGAAGAATTATAAGGCAACAAAATAAGTTATCAATTTTGAAGAAAACCCAAGTGTGTCTGACTTAAAACATTTTGCTGTCATTTTTGTTTTCCGGTTTCCTGTTTTGCTTTTCACCTTTGTCATACTGATGACTGTACAGAAATGGAAGAATTTTAGAAATATCTGTCATGAAATTAACAGCTCAGTATTGCAAATGTGTGAAATTAGGAGATATGATTATTAGAGATTTTGAGATAAGCTTATCTTTACTTCTTCCCAGGGGCATGAAAGCAAATGTTTTGGATTGCATTGTCTTACTTAAAAGAAGATATAAATGGTCTTTTACCACTAATAGGGACTGATGTCATTAGCAAATCTGTGCTTTTAAAAATGAAAAGACTAAGAATCTCTTCAAAATGTTGAAAGGTCATGTTGCTGTATTTCCTGTTTCATATCTATAAGTTCCCCATGTCTAGAACTACTTGAAGTGATAATTATTTCAGGCATCAGTTTCTCAGCTGAGTCCACATAGCCAAATCTATGATCTCTATAAAGCCTAGAGGATGGCATAGACATGCTTGTTAGACTATGGAGTGATTGATTATTCCTTTACCTAAACTGGCGTTCCTGATACCTTTAGCTGCTATTGTGGCTCATGCATTGCAGTGAACCATCACGTGCCCGGCTGGGCACCAGCCATAGCTGGTACTAGTGCTTATACCACCAACACATGGTTAAGGGCCATAAGATGGATGTGGAACAAGAGGAAACGTGGTAGGATAGCTAATAGAACCTCAAAGCACCTTTAACTGTGTGGATGGGACAACAGGGAAATTGTGGGTAGAGGTGGAATAGCTCCAGCTCTGAAAAACTGAAGACATTATTAATTTACCTTGGGTACGGCTGACTTTGACAGATATTGAAGCACAGATCCTTTCTCCATATACTCAATATAGATTATTTGAGTTAGAGGAGTGGTGATTTGAGTTAAACATTTTGTCTTGTTTTGTTTTTTTTCCTCTCCTTCTAAATAAATGAATCTTTTAGAAGAAGACTATAACAATTGATATATAGAGAAATCTTTAGCAGTTCTGGAGAAAACTATTCAACTGAAATAGTAACAAACTGTATCTTGTGATCATTTTAATGTCTATTCAAGAGATACCAAAATCATGTAAACAATGAGCTTATTCCCCTAATGTATTTAATAATTCTGTTTGAAAAATCAGTAATATTTTTCTTGACTTGTAAAAATCTGTATAGAAAAAAAAAATTGCATGCCAATGTCAGGTTCTAAGAACCTCTGAATTCTCTTCATGCTGGTGTTTCTTTGCATCAGTTTTACAATGTGAAATTGAAACAAGTTAAGAAGGTTTTGAATATGCTGTTAGAAAGGGATAAAGGTGTCTTAGGCCTATGTTTGGTGGTCAGCTCTTAAGTAAAGCAAAGGGAGCTTCAATTTTCTGTGCAGCTTCCTTTCACTTATCATATATAAAAGTAAATTTTAAGGATTTTGTTTGCATTATACTATGCTCATAATTAAATTGCATTTATTTATGTGTGTAGTCTATATAATCTTCTAATAACAACATTTTATATTGGTTATATAATATACAATTAATAGAATATTGATATTATGTTGTTAAAAATAGTTTGTATTATAGCATGTAATTATATAATATTCCAGATGCTGATAAATCCACATGAATTCAGGTTTTTACCACTGTAAATCTACTGCAGCAGGAATTTTTTTCTGAAGTCTGGCTGAAAAGTTATATCCTGTGAAGAATCTGTGAGCTATAATAGTAAATTTTTACACTTGTAGGACACTTCAAGGAGATACGATCTGGACCACAGCCTTCAGTGGTAATGGGCAGAGCAGCTGGGAAGGGGACAAATCAAAGAGGTTTTACAGTGTGGGATCAGGAGGATTGCAACAGCTGGGGAGGGTCAGGCAGGTTATGACATTTGGGGGAACTGTTGGGTAGGGAGCTCTTCAGTGAGGAAGGATGAGAGTTATGGCAGCTGGAACTGAGTTGGTGTTGAGACTTATGATCAGGAGGAACTGGGAACAGTATAGCATCTGGAAGCTGATCAGGCAAGGGGCTCATATTATCCGGGGGATCAGGAAGTACACAACAGCTGGGAAGGGTCAAACAAATACCCAACACACATGGAATTGAACAGCAGGGCCTGGTGCCACATACGGCTTCTCACATTCCTTTTTTATGTATTGCTGCTCTCTACCTTTCTGTAAATTTCCCTTAACTCATGTTCAAAATGTGTCTTTGTGCAAAAACACAGAGGCAGAAATAAATAATATGAAATTCTACTAAGAAAAAAATGTGGATAGCCCTTCTCAGACAAAAGGACTCTTGCCAAAGCCCATGTAATTCTAACTATTGGTTAGTAAAAATTCTTTTCTTCAGCCCTATTGCATCCACTGCCCTACCATGTGAAGATTTTTTGGACCCTTTTTTCCAGGAGCTCAATTAGCCGGAGGAGTTTAACTTCCTCCTCCAGTGGGAGCTCAACCCATAGAGGCTCAGTTTTCCATGATATGGCCCAGTCATACTGAGGGAACTTCATGACAGGTGACCATGGTGCAGGAGGAACAAGATTCATGCGTCTTGCTTGGCATACATGAGATCTGGCTGAACTGGTCTGTTACCCAAAAATTAGCTTATTTAGTGCTTTCCCTGTCTCAGATATTGCACTGTTAGATACCACAGGTATAATTGTACATTTGACATTTTTTTCCTGGAGTTTCTACTTCCTATCTGAGGTTTATTATTTCTTACATTCATGCCCTTCATGTATGCTGTGGCTGTTCTGTTTTTTGTCAATTAATTTAAAATGTGAGATCTTTATAATCCCACACTGCCATCTTCTCCATAGGTTTACTTTCCTGTTTTTGTCATTTCTCTATGACCTTTGCTGACATTCCTAGAAGATCAGCCTTTTTCATTATGCCTCTTTGTATCTGCACCTCTTTGCATCTGCACCCAAATGTTTTGTTTCATGCTATGTTTTGATCTTAAGCTCATTTTGCAGACACTATTTTTTAATTCATATTTAGATAAGTACTTAGCATGATGCAGTCCTTCACAACGGGTCTCACAGGTACTAAAAAGAATAATAAATGACAGTAATGAGTTCTGTGAAAGTCCTGATTCTTTGAAAATCTTTGACAAAGTGGGAAATGATATTGTATGTATTAGGCAATTGTGACAAATACCCGTAGGGTGGATGGTAAATTGTTGTTTTACCTCTAGAAAATCTGTAGTATTCTCTTGTGTTTTCCATAGCTGCTCATATTATTTTTTTTCTTCTATAGGCTCTTATTGCTTTCCAGACATGCTGTGCCTTGTCTTTGCCAATTGTTGCCATCTGTCCTGATGACATTGTGATGGAGGTTGAGTGTGTTGCTGAGCTTCTTAATAATGTCACAGTGTCATTTTGTGTTACTTCTGTCACTCTGCTGCTGTTATGCTAACTTGTCTTCCCTCATCTTTTCTTTTACACAACTCTTATACTCAAGACAGTCTAAAAAATGCCCTCTGGATATAAGTTCTTCTCTTCTTTCCACCATATCCAGTATCTCATCTGTTCTCTACAGCTGCTTTCTGTGTTCTGTATTTATTCCAATCATATTCTATATGGTAGAAAGTGCTGCTTGTAGGACAGATTTTTTTAATTTCCTCTTGGCATTCAGTAACACCCTATTAAGTGGCTGTGTTTACACTGCAGTTGTCAATGATCTTTTCCGGGTCCTCTGCTCATTAAGCAATAAATTCAACTTTCCTGGCTAGCAGTGTTTTGAACATTTCATGTGGCAATATGGAGCCAGTCCCACAGGGAATGGTTTCCTCTTACCAGACTGCTCCCTCCACGTGCTATACTCCCTGTTGGGTTTATCTAACTATGTCATCTCTAGGAAGGATACTTGAAGCAAGCTGTTGCCTCTTTCTTAGTTGCATGCAGGTTGCCAGGGAGCCTGGGGGACCCACCATCTGACATTCATAGCACTCAGCTTCTAACGGAATATGTCTGAGAATCCCACTGAAGCGTGGGATGACAAGTTCCCTCTTTCTTTTTTGCAGAATTACTTCTCATCTACAATTAAGGTAATAAAATGTTTCTGCCAACCTGTTATTGTGTTAGCATTCAGATTGATACCATTCACTGCAGGATTATAAAAATGGTCTAGAAATAGTTTTTCAAGGGCATCTTGTAAGTGACTTTGTTTCACATTTGACTCCAAGATTACAAAATCTGAAAAACCCTGTCGACCTGAGTCACAGAGATGGCACAACAAAAACAGTAATTACTTGGGCTTTCCTCTGCTGCTTCTGTGTTCTGCCTCAACTTGGACACAGGTAGATCACACCCAGGAGTGAGAAAATAATTCATTGCACAATCTGGTGCTTAACCTGCCTCCTAAGACTGAGAATGAGGGTGCCAATTACTACCAGCTGTAACAGTGCTTGGGAGGTGTGGACCATCCACCAGGAGTTGGACCATGACCACAGTTCATTTCAAAAAGGACACTGTGCAGCCATCAGAACGGTAATAATTTTCAACCACTCTTGAATTAGGACAGATTCATACTTAATTTGATAGAACAGACACTATTAAGAGCGCTGAAGGTTAACAATGGGCAAAGAATGGCATCAGAGAGGTAACATGGAAAAAAATAAAGGAAGAGAAAAATGTAACAAACCTATAATCTTTATTTAAAATAAAAAAAGAAAAAGAATTAAGAAAAAGAGAAGCTTTACCCACAAAGAGCCTAGCAAAAAAGAGGGAGTAGATTTTCAGTCATGCTGGTGTATGGTGGATGGGCAGAAAACAGTAAGTTATTTCTTGATATCCTGGAGGGGGAACTGAGATCATGCAAGTAGCATAAAGTACCATCATACAAAGTACTATGTTTTAATATGGTAGGATACAAACCCCAGAGCTCAAACACAATGCTGAAGGATATGCATTATTAATGGTTTATACAAAGTTCCCTCCCTTATACTCTGTGTTTGACTCTAATTTCCACTCCTGTAACACGCTGATGCCTTTTGCTCTCTACCTCATTCTACCCATCCACATGCCAACTTAATTTTATTCTTCCTTCCTTCAAAGTCTTTTTCTCATCGCTAACATTAACTTTCATACTCATGACCCACCTAAGGCCTTAAATGTTTGTTCCTTGTTTTAGCTCTTCATTAAACTCTCAGCTTTGGTGCACCTCTCCCACTTGTCAAAGGGCTGTTCACAGAACTGAGTCTTCAAGTGTTGTTTCCTTTTTGGCCTCTCATCATGTACAAGGGGCTATTTCAACATTCCCTGGCTTTGACCCTCTCCTTGTCTTACCTCAGCATGACTCTGCCACCTTTCCACTCACATAATGTAGTGTCTGCCTGTCATCATTTCCAGTGCCATCAGTATTGTTGCCCTCTCTTCTGCTTTCAACAAAAGCTCAGTGCAGATCTGTTAGCATGCTATAGGTAAAGTAAGTTAGAAAGCATGAATTATGAACTGCTCAAGAAATAGCAGCTGTTGAGCTTGTGTGCACAGCGAGGTTTGTTTGCTGCTGATCAATAAAAATCAGAGTCAGTAGCTATGCTACCAGAGAGACCATCTGTGGCTAGAGAGCCAGAAGCTTGCTGACCGGGATAGACACTGCTGGCTCAAAGGAGGACAGGGACAGGTTATATTCATATAACTGCCCAAAGAGGGACATATTTAACTATCAGCCAGGGCTAGCTGGCAATCTGTGTGCAAAAACACTTTACTGCCCTGCACTTCCTCTGGGAGGAAGGGGCTGAAAATTGACAGCAAAGTACTGGGATGTCCATTTGCTATGTTGTTAAATAAAGTAGCCTGGCTACCAAAATGGGGATTATTATTGAAGAAATTTGGTAGCAAGTGACCAGAGAAATTTCTGTCTTCTCTTGAAGAAACAAAGGTAGTGATGGTTCCTCTCTTATTCTTCTTGTGAACCTTGTGCTAATATCTCTTCCTCAAAAAATTCACTTGTGTTCCCATTTCCATTTCCAGTTACCGCACCAGTTTGTATTTCACTCGTGTGTAAGCTGTGTCCTATCACTCAGTTTCTGTTCCCCAAGCCCAGCATGGGCCGGTTTCATTCAGCTGAAATTACTCTTATAAAATTTCAAGTGCCCTCTTGTTAGCCAAACCTCATACTTGGTACCCTGTGCTATCAATTTTCTTCAGATGTCATTGGTTTAATCAACTATGCTCTTCTTAAAATCCCATCATCCACTGGCTTGTGAGGTGTCAACCTATGCTGCTTTTCCCTCTTCCATTTCTGGTAATTCCTTGAGTCTTTCCTTTCATAGTTTCACGTCATTTATTATGTATTAAGACCCTTTTTTTTTCATTCTTCTTTCCTTCTATATTGTATCTCTGAGTAACACAGACAAAATCAACTCCTGTTTCTTTGCAGATGACTCACAGAGAGGTCTCCTTCATATTTCTCTCCTATTCTACAAACAGAAAATATTCAACTGTTACACTATATTTTTTAAAGGTCTGTCTGAGTAAAAAATGAATTCGAAAGCCTTAACTGTTCACAATTCTTTTCTTCATCACTGTGACATCATCCTGCTTCTCTCTGATATAATTCAGGGTTGTTTTTCACTTGGTCCTCTCTCCATGTTCTGCTGTCTGGGGTATGGCTAGGTCTTGTGGATGCTTCCCTGGAACATCTGGAAGGTGTGCAAGCTATATTCTCTCTCATTGTTCCTCACCGTGAAAACTTTTACAGGCACTCTTCATTACATCTTCATTCCTAATTAATTCCAATATCTTTAATCTCATTTAATAATATATTTACTTCAGAGATACAGTTTTGCCCTTTTGTTTCTATTCTCTCTCTTCTGTTGTAAAGGTACATAGATTCTTGATTTGAATTTCACTGTGCGAAGGAAATTATATCAATTCTGTGGTTTCCCTTTTCTCTTTTAACTCACTGTCTTGATCTTTAAAGCCCTTCCCAGGTTCTCCCTACTTGATTCATATTTTCTGGAGAAATGTTAACTTCTGGCCTTAGAAGTTGATGTCAATCTTTGTATTGTCCTTATTTGATTTTTTTAGTGTGTTTTCTGTCCTAAAGACTTCTCTGTACATGGAACAAAAAACAATAATCATCATCAGTAAAATTTCCTTGCCCTCCTCCAAAACTTTTCTGTAAAAAGAAACCACTTTCCTCTGCTGAGAAACCTGCAGAAAACATAGGAGTAATTTGGCTGCTGGAGTGGGATACACCTGCTCAAGTGTTAAGTGTTTATCACATAGAAGCATGTCTGAGCTAGTCCCAACTCACTTAGTAGTCAAGTCAGATGGGAATCATGGATTCATCTCATCCTAAAGTTCACATGCATCTCTCTACAATGATGCTAAAGAGAAGTAAGCAAATAGTTCCTGTGCAGACGTCTGAGATATATGAAACCCATTATGTATACATAGGATTAATTTACTATGCTAATTCTTTTTATCCCACTATTTTCTGTTATTTCAATTCAGGTATTAGTATTATTTTTCCTTGATTGTCAACTCTAGAGAAGGAACTTTCTGTTTTTCCATCTTGGTTAAACCCATAATATATCATGGCTTACTTTCATAGTTTTTCATAGTGATAATATACAAAGCAGCAGAGAGCTCAAATAGGTGACCTGACATATTCATCCTTCTTATGAAGCACTTGCAGAACTACTCAGTACTTTCAGCTGTTAGACAAATGTTTTCATGGGATAAATATTAATGAAACAAATTGTTGCTACTTCAGAGCATTTCTTTTGGCTTGACTAATGTGGTAGGAAATCATATCTGCTGATTTAATTCTAATAAATAAACAAGTTATGTCAGGAACAAAGTAGGTGGGAAAGCCGCTGGATTACTCAAAGTACAATAGAGTCAATTTCATGAGCCTAAGAAACCATACAGTCAGAAAAAAACCCTTTCCTAAAACTGAATGTAGCACACAGCCTACTTTTTTACTAGAGTCACAGAAAACTTCCTTAAAATAAGGATAAGAGGGCAAAGAAGAAAAAAATTAAATAGGACATAGTAAAAGAAAGGAAAATAACTAGTCTTAAGCACAGAATAAGAAATAGCTTGGCAATTTGTTTGCTCTCATACAGCAATTACTGAGCTAAATTAAGTGCGTTAACCAAATGCCCCGAGTGGCTTATGCCATGTTGTAGTCAATTCAACATATGTGAGGTCTTCTCAATTGCACCAACATGTTACATTTTGCACAAGTCGCATTTTGTGTCATTCTCTATTGGAACCGGAGGGCTGTTTTTTCCCAACTATAAACGGAGATATGAGCAAAATAATTTTACCCACTAGCAGCGTATATGTTCCCAGAAACATAGCATCCATCTGTCTTTCCTGTATTCTCACTGTGTCTGATATCAGTTTGGGTAGATAAATAGTTATCTTGAAGTGTTTTTCCATAGTCCCAGATGTGTGAATTTTTAATTAGTTCTAATAATTGCCTTTTCTATATTGTTTCTATGAACCATGATGTATAGCATCTAACCCTTATAAATTACAACTAAAGTGAAAATTTCAAATTCAACCTATTATAGTGGGTTATATTTATTCCAAGCTGAATTGCGGCTTACTTGCCACAGACAGAAGTGCACCTGGGATAAAAAGCTGGTAGAGTGACTGTCTCAGCTCATGTTAAAATGTAAGATCTATTATGGCTGGAGACTTTTCATAATGATTTGTCTTAGTAGTATCTGTTAGCAGCATGATCTGCATTGCAAATCATACTAATATGGGAACCATTTCCTCAAAGAAAAAAATGGGTGTGTCCCCAAGAAAAATAATTCTGTCTTTCCACTTTGACCTTTAGGCTTCTGTCTTTAGGTAGTGTTCAATCCTCTGCTCCAGGCATGTTTAGGAGATGCAGACTCCTGAAAGATTGCTGACGAATTGCATCTTCACTGCATGGAGAAGTCCAGAGGCGCCTTGCAGGGACATAATCTATCCAGAGAATAATTTTAAAGCATTCCCCATGTGAAGATGCTGAGGAAGAAAAGGCTATTAGAAGTATGATTATCCTTGTCTTAAAGGGTTCTAAAAGCTTTCATTTGAATAATGAATATTTAGCAAATGGAATAAGAGTAGTTAGACCTATATTATGTCCTGTAGACACTTATGTAGTTGTTCACAGAGAATTAAAAATTTGTCTGGGTAAAAAAAATATAATCCCTCTTGTGGTTCTTTCTCTCTCCTGTTTTACTCCATCAGCTTTGTTAGGAGGGTGATTTATGTCTTCCTCTTTCTAGTTACTTCTAATTGTTTCCTTTTCCTGCAATGATCTACCTTTACCCATTTATTTTCCATTTTCAATCTTCCCATTCCACTGAAAACATGCCTTAAAACAACAAGGAGACATCAGATCCTTTGAGGGTGCAGTGGAATATTTTTTCTTGGTTTGCACTAGCATTACATCTTGGTTCTCTTTCTTTTCATATTATTACAAATGTATTATTTCAGAAGATTACAGTGAAAAGTTGAGGAAAATACATTAATGAAATGCCATTAAAATTAATGTTGAAAACACAAGGGTTAATGGAATGATGATAAGGAGGAAGTAGCTCCAGGATGGACTAATGCCCCTAATCTGCACCTAAAACATTGACAATGTCTCCTTAGTAATCGCCTAAGTATCCTCCTTAATCAATAAAAGGCGAAATAGATTTTAACTACCTACATGCCCACCACTTGGACAGCTTGGGAAACTGATATCTTACTGACCTGTTTAGAGACAAAGTTGAAGACCATGATGCAAACTTTTTGTCTTCTAGATGCCTTTGATATTTTGTCTTTCTTTGACCCCTGTGACTTCAAAATTTGTATGTCATTCAATAAGTTGTAAATTTGCATGAAGGGAAAAGCGAGTGTGCGGATTATACAGGTTCCCTGAGCGGTGTAACTCTAGTTTTTCTTGATGCTTATGCAGAATTTTGAGTTGGTGTATTGTGGCTGCATGACAACAAAAACTACTTGCAGAAGGAAAAAGCAATTCACATGAATTTTACTCAAAGCTAGTGCTCTGCACAGAAAAATTGAAGGCCCTACATAGATTTACATGAATTGACTCCTTGTCCACTCCAAAGTTTTGTTCCAAGCCTCAGTTAAATGAAATAAAAACAGGAAGGTATTGAAGAAAGTCTGAGACAGTTCTTAAGGATTTAGAGATTGCTTATGTTTTTTGAGAGCTCAGATTTTTAGCAGGTACTTTTATGTAGGAATCAGTGCTTCCATTCTCTACAATAGATTTGAAAAGGAAGGATTGTCAAAAGAAACCCTAAACCAAACCAACAGCAATAACAAAAAACCTCAAACCCTACCAAAACAAAACAAAACAAAACAAAACAAAACAAAACAAAACAAGACAAATGAAAAAACCCAACAAAGAAAAAACCCCAGAAAATCAGTTTCTGAGGTATTTTTGGTAAATGTATTTATTATTATAGAAGTCACTGGTTCCATTAGGTCTCAAGGCATGATTTTAGTTTTATGCTTTATTTGATGGACACTAGACAATTATTTTAACCAAACAGTGCACCTAATTGAGTGCCACACCCTATTGGACTCAGTGTTTCTTGAGTGTAACAGGAAATGTTCAGTCTGTAAAGCCATAGACAAACAGAGATTCTGCCTATGGGCTTCTGGAAATTATAGTTTTTGCAACTGTAAATTTCAAAGGGAAAGCTCTCCTGAAGTGTTTTGCAGTACACAGATCAGGAAACTGATATCATAGATTTGTTAATGATGCACAGGCAAAAAACTAGACCAAAATGCAGGTTGCAAAAACAGATGTTAAGTCTATTGGTGAGTTGCATGCAACAGCATACTGGGTGTGACATAGGTTTACACGTGTTTTTCATTAATGAATCCGTATCAACTGGTTCCAATGAATGCACATCATGTGGAAGATAATGCTTTAGTGTTTCAGTGTTATTTTCAGTAAAAGTGAATAAAGTGTTGCCCTCCATCAGACTACACTTTATCTGATTTCTATTATAAATGGTTTAATGAAAAAAGAGTGTCAGGGAAATTCTCCTTCTCATACAAAGAATTATTTTGCAGATTCCCTTTTATATTAGTCTGAAACAGAAGTTACATTTATTACCAGAAGTTTTATGTGACTGAAGAAACTTGTCTTTATAAAATGGATGTAACATTTTAGGACTTTTCATCATGCTTGACTGGAAATGAGTCCATTCTTTGTGAAACAGCCTTGAACACATGGTGGAATTTTTTTTGTTTTTTTTCCCCAAATAGGAAGTTCCACTCCTTCTAACTATGATTTGAATGCTTATTAATTCATATCAGTTATTCACTACTTACTGTAAACTTGTGGAACAGGCAGTGATCAGCATTTTTTACAGTGCCTATGTATGTGAATGAATCCTCCAGATATTACTGCAATGCCATAATACTATGAAGTGACAATACAGTGAACTAGAGTCGTTCTCATGTCACTGAAATCTGTTTAAAACATTTTCAAATTGCATTCAGAAGGCACGCTCTACACTGGATGTAGCAGTGCTATAGAAAATGGCAAGCTGGAGACTGCTCCTCAGCTTGACAAATGATTACAGTTTGGAATACATCCCTTTGGAACAAATACATCTTATGCTGGTCTAATATTTTATTCTCTTTTCTGCATTTATGTAGCAGTTTAGGAGTCTGGATGTTTGCACATAGGCCAAGAACAAGGGTGTCCAGCTTCTGTTGAAGTTTCTTCATCACAGTACAGAAATATTACCAAAGGCAGAAGGAGCTTTGTAAAAGACATAACATATTCACATATTACAGCCCGACCACCATTGGGTGTCAAGCCTTGTCAGGCTAGCAATTTGCTAAATGGCTGGGCTTGAAATTTCCATGTCATTTTCTCTGCTAATCTTTAAGCAAAATTCCATGACATTCCTTGTGCAAATGAACTATATTTTTCTTTTAACAAAGATGAGTTGTAACATGGAGTTTCAATTGCTAAGTAATGAAGTTGCTCCTAAGGACCGATGACATGAAGACTTTGGAACAAAACAAAAACAAAGTTAGCGGGGAATTGAGAGAAAGAAAGATATTTTCTGGAAGGATTTCAGCTATTTCGTGGAATAGTCCTGTGAAAAAATGCTTTTTTGAAAGAGACAAATCTATCAGTATGACTTAAAACTGAATTACTAAAGGCTACATCTGGTATGTTCCAGAAGAATTTAGAGATTGAAACTGTAAAGGTTTCTTATTTTACTGTAGGAGATGTCAGTTAATCATGAAGTAACACACAATATAGCTTCATTTTTCATAGACTCATAAAATGGTTTGGATTTGAAGGAACTTAAAAGGTCATCTAGATCCAACCCCTCCGCCATGAGCAAGGACACCTTCTACTAGACCAGGTTGCTCAATTTTTGTCTTAATTTGCATGAAAAGTAGGGAAAGTTGCTTAGGAAAAAACAATAACAATAATCTACTATAGTGCCTTTAGTCACCCATATATCAGTTTGGCTTCCAGAAGGAAAAATACTTCAAAGTTGTAAACTCTTAGCCACCTGAAGTACACTGGAATTTTAAATTAGAGGACCAAATAAAGAGTGTGGCTTCACCTATGTGCATGATTTTTATTGGAGCCTCCAACATCTCCAAATTAAGGCCATGTTCAGCTTGGGCTAAATACTGATCAGAACCACAGAGAAGCAGGGGAATAAGAAAAAAAGTCAATAGCAAATATCTTGCAATCCTTTCCCACCATTTTCACAGTGGCTTGTGAGAGGGGTTATTTTATATAAACTTTCTTTTATGTAAATATTTGATATTGTGGAACAAGACTGGATGTTGCTACAACTTCTGTGTCTGTACTAGGGCACAAAGCATGACCAGCGCTGGTGTTCCTATTGCTGAACTCTGTATTCTTGGCTGGACTGTCTCCTGACAATGATCTCTGGCACTAAGCCATGGCTGGGGATTTCCTAAAGGAGTTGCCAGCTAGGCATGGATCAAACTCATTCCAGGGATGTGCCAGCACTTAAAATGATGCATGATGTCTTTGGCCCTGTTTCATTTACTGCTGGAGATGTAGAAAAGTGTCTGAAGCACTGCCCTGGTCTGAGTGCACTCCAATGCCATGTGGGAGATACACACTCTTGGTGTTTTCAGTCCTAGATATCTTATCTTCTTCCCTGCCCTCCCTTCAGGAAATCTGCTTGTGATGGAAAATTACTGATAGTAGATTTAGGAAAGAGTTGTATCTCTGCCAATGAAACCCTGGGCATCTCAGCACAGACAAATAAGAATATTTAGACAAATGAACACAAGAGTTTAATGGTTTGCTATTGCTTGTGTTGCACATGCTGAGTTATATTTGTAGTTCTCAGCTCCAAGGCTGGAGTCATGTTCCCTTTGCATTGTGATTTCCTACCAGGTAAGATCTGTGAGCACACCGTATTCCCCTGCTATCCACACTTGGAGTTTAGGAAAGATGAAATCTGATGGAAAACAGTCATGGTGATCTCCATGCAGATGTTATAATCTGGTCTATGAGGTTATGAGGGCTGCAGGAAACACCATGGGATCCTCGTAGTAAAGACAGAGACTTACAGGCATGGCATCCAGGGATAATATTCTCCCAGTTACCATGTGCCGGTGGTAATGCATTAGTCTGATATTATTAATGAAATGTGCCAAATTAAACGTTGAGAGGAAGTGGATGTTAGTGAACCAAATCTTCAGCCCTCAGATTTTTTCTGAATGACTCTGAACACTGCTAGAGGCAATCTGTGTTCTTGCTTAAAAATACTCATACTTCAAAAATACTGAACATGCTGCTGTGTCTTTGTCAACAGTAACAGAAACGATGAACCAAACCCATACCTAAATACCACTTAATTCAATCTAAACCATGTTTTAAGTATGCAAGTCCTAATCAAGCTTAACATAGCTTGAGACTGTTACGGGCAGTGTAGTAGTAAATATTAATAATTTGATTCTATGATGCATAGACTATTGTGATGGAGCAGTGGGAATGTGGTTTCAAGTTACTTGAGTTCTCCCTTGGAAATGTTCTTCATCAGTATCCAGCCTCCTTCTTTACTAGCAAAATTTTATCAATACTGCAAATTTAGTCCTTATTCCTTATTGTTTATAATTTTATCTCTATATAATCTTTTCTTATAATGACGATGTAGGATATCTAATGAGGAGTCCCAGGTGCAAAAGCAGAAACATTTACATTTAAAAAAATCACAAGAGGCCATGAAGTTGATTTAGAAGCACATTGTTAACTGAGTTAATACTTTTTTCCACTTTGATATCATTCTGTGGAAGGATCTAGAAATCACTGGATAATTCTCTTGAAATATTATTTTTTCCTCTTTTGATGTTTTGCCAGAAGGTTGAGTGAGGTGATCCTTTCCCCTCTTGTCAGCCCTGGCGAGACATATCTGGAATGCTGGGTCCATTGCTGGGCTCCCCAGAAAAGATATGGAAATATTGGAGTGAGTCCAGTAAAGCGCATGAACAGGATGAAGTAGTTGGAGCATCTGATGTATGAAGAGAGACTAAAAGAGCTGGAGCCAGACACTTCTCAGTGGTATCCAGTTAAAGGATGAGGAGCCATAGGCACAAACTGAAATAATGGGAATTCAATTTAAACATTAGAAAAATTCTTTTACTGTAATGGTTTTTGAGCAGTGAAACAACCCAAAGAAGTTGCAGAGTCTCCCTCCTTGGAGTTATTCAAAATTGACTGGACATGGTCCTGGGCAGCCAGCTTTCCTTGATTCTCCTTGATTAGACTAGTCAGTCTCCAAAGAGGCCTCCTGACCTCATCTACTCTCTGATTCTGTAAAACTGATTTGAGTGAGAATTCCAGCAGCCAAGGATCTCTTCCTTGTTGTGATACTGATATTTTAACCCTGAAAAAAATATACCATAAAATAATAAATACCATACCTCTCGCAGGTCTCATATAGTTTCAATAATCCTACTAAAAATGGGCTGATATTGCAGTTTTATAATTTGCCTTTTTAGGATTCCGTGATGAACACAGCACATGTATACACAGAGTCTATATCTACGAAAGCAAATCAATTGTGTGGTTCACTGGCACTGAGGCAAACTGGAAAGAAATGATTGGTATTCACACTGTTCAACTGTCCTACCTTCCAAACAGGATGGCCCTGTCCCAGCTGCCTACTGGAGTGTTTGGCCTGTGCTCTCTCCTGCACCATGCCCAGGCATTCCCTTGGATGGGCCTGGTGCTGTACTGGGATCTTTTCAGCTATTTAGCAGTGTAAGTTTCCAGTTGCCAGCCCTTGGGAAGCACTGCATAATTTGTAAGTGTAGAGCCACACATACAAACCTGTGTTCTGTTTTTTAAACATTGTTGTACTAAAAGAAAAATAAAGGATACAACTGTAATACTTTAGTAAAAGAAACTCAGGAAATTGAAGGAAAAATTGCAGTCCTTATCCTCATTTTCCTGCTATAAGCCAACAGTTTCATGGTCTGGATCATTCCTCAGGTTTGTGCTCAAGTCCTCCTGGAGACCTTTTTGTAGATCAGGATCCTTTCCCTACATGAGTCATCTCCAGAATCAAAGAGATTTATCTCTGAACCAGGACAACACATATTGAATTTGGCTGATTTCTCAGTGAACTCAAATCCTTTCCTGACTCCCACTAGAAATGACTGAATTCCCATCTCTTCCTGTCTTCTGCTCAGAAACTTCCTGTGTGGGCCCATTCTAAATATTCCTTCTGGTGCCTTGGCTTCTTTGTTTTGCCTCTGGAAACTCTGCACTTTCTTTTTCTTTTTTTTTTTCCTTAAAATTAACTGACTTTCTGATTTCGGCTTTCTCCCTTGCATACTAACCATCTGATGAATATAGCCATTAATTACCTTCTATTGTACCCATCAGTCTGGTGGGGATTTTCTGGAGCAGTGATTCTCAGCCTTTTATTAATCCATGGAAAATGCAACTGTTCTAAAAAGAATGAAAAGATATCTTAGCCAGTTAAAAAAAAAAAAAAGATGCATCACCTTATGCAGTACTACTGTAAAAGGTCTTATTTGCAAATAAAAACATTTTAAGCTAAAATAAATGTCCTTTTTTTTTTTTGTTTTAATTTTTTTTTGTCTGGGTGAAATCATATATACATCTATTTCTCCCTTCCCCAATTTTAAATGCACTATTACTTTGTCAATTGCCTTCTGGTATCCTATGACAATCAGTGACCAAAGACTGGAAGAAAATTTTAAAATAAAAATGAAGAAATACACATGCTAAGAACATTGAGCTTAATGTTGTACATGAGCACACAACTGGATGTCTAAAGAGGTTTTGAAATCTAAGAGTACAAATAAAGACCTATCAGACTGCTTAAAAATAAATAAAGTGGGAAAAGGGAAAGGGAAAGATGTGGAAAAGGGAAAGGGAAAAGATGGGAGGGATCATAATAAGCAATAGTTCCTTTACATGGTCTAGATAGTATCTTTAATCAGTATGTGTGTAAATAAAAATATATTTGTATTGGAAAATATTTATGTGCAGAACTGAAAAAATTGATGAGCTTATTTCAGGCAGTTTTTCAAAAATCTGTTTCATCACCATTATCAATCACCGCTTCCAACAAAATTTACTTCCTTCAGATATTAGGTTAGAATTTTCTTGAAAAAAATGTTTGTCTGCTTACATTATAGCCACTTTTTGATGTAACCATATTTGAAGCCTTTGTGACAATTTGGATATTTTGGCAAGGTATTAATGGTAACTGAAAAAGTCAGTTGTTTCCCATTTGTCTCAGCTTTATATTATCTCACAGATTTCCATCTTTATTTCTCTCATCCTTTAATTTCCAGGCATTTTGTTCTAGATGAAAAATGTTTGTGTACAACTTTGGGGTAATTAATCTTGATGCTAAAAATGTTTAGCATTTCCCTTAATAAATAAAACATGGGATGTGTCATTCCATTCTTAGAGTTTGATACTCTTGGGACATGGAGGTCCTCACCTACTCCCAGTCAGCCAAAAATAGATGATTCCTTCATGGGGAGGAAGGCTGGGAAGTCAGCAGATTTTCTGAGAGAGAGGTTGTGGAAGGTGAATACTTACTATATTTTAATATTCTGTAGGCAGTACTGTGTGATATTGCTTCAAGTATGTTCATTGACCTGGTCAGTGAGGTGGAGCTGCTGAATAACCATGGTGTGAATAGCTACAGGAAGCCCACAGATCAAAGAGCTATCCACTGTTTAAAAATCTCTTCTCAGGAGAGAAAGGAGGGGAGAATGGGATCAATTCTTATATATCATTCCTGTTGAGAACAGACAGTGATGGAAGAGAAGGCATCCTCTGGTGGAAGAAACCAAAAGGCTTTTTTTTTTTTTTTCTCTTGTAGGGTCTGCTCAATGTTCTTTATTCCCTGCCAAATTCAAAAATTTGTATTGTGTCTTCTCTGTCCTCAGGCCCTATATGTCTAATTTATTTCATTTTTAGTTGTTTATTTTGGTACTGTGAAGCTTGGTGTCAATGCATTAGGTGAATAAATGCTAGGAGTATGCTCCCTCTGGAAGGATGAAGCACTGTGTTTTGGTACAAAGAGTTTCACTGTCTCGCCTGTCTAGGTTCATAAATTCTCAGTCTTGTACCTTCGTTTCCTTTGTATATGGGTGAAAAGGTGTGAGAAAAGAAACTGTGTTAAGTGAGAGAATCTGTTAGTGAATCCCCAGTATAGCTGCACAAAATGATCAGCAGCTGTAACCCAATTAAATGTAGCAATTTCACAGTACACTACTGCTCACCAGAGAGTATATACCGATATTCTCTGAGTATTCAGCCAAACCATTTTGTACCAGTGCTTGCAAACTTCTCCTCAGGAATATTTAACATTTGGCTAGAGCTCCTCAAACACAAAGGGAAGATGAGAGGGAAGAGAAAAAGGAAAGGAACATAGTGCAAGGAGAGCCAATTAGTAAGTAAATCCACTCTGTCTCTTGAACACAAAGTAATCGCTTCACAGGTGTGCACAGAAAAACTTGCAGTTATAACATAACTAGAAGGTTAACTATTTAGAAGGTCTTCTCAAAGAACACTTAGATTAGGTATCCTTTCTTCTTCAGTTCAAGGCTCCTGCTGCTGGTTTACGAGTCCAAAGTGAGGAACCAAGCTATTCCTTGTTTAATGTGATCATTTTAATAGCTAAGCCATTTCTAACTTTGCTTTTATAGGTATCATGGCTCCAGTATCTGCTGATCTGATGCTTTTTGCTTACTTGTGTATGTGTGTCGAAAAAGTATTTGGCTACCAATTACTGGGGTGAGGAGAAAACACCCCCAAAATACTCTTGCAAGGCTGAGGTTATGCATTTCTTACCAACATGTTCAGTATGAGACATGCCAAGAGACATCTTTAGTCTCATAAATGGTTTACAAAACAATATAGCAACATTCATAGAAACTTCTGATTATGTGAAAGAAAATTTGAAAACCACATTTGTTTATTAATTTCCTTTTATATCTGAAACTCTGTATCTTACCTACATTGATGTACTGTGATTTTTGTCCTACTCATCAGCCAGACAGTCTCAGGAAGGCCCATCCAAGGGGTGAAAAGCAGGACTGACTCCTACTTTTGTCAATTAGTGAACGAGAACATTTAAAGCCATGTGTCCTCTGTTCACATCGGCTGCTGAAATCACTTATTGGCAGTCATCTTGCAACCATGGGACTCAAACAGAGCACCTTATAACATTTTTGTAAATTGCAAATGTCTTCATAAAGGACACAGATAATCTCCTGTGCTTACAGTCCTTTAGCATACACTGCCTAGGACTACAACTCTCTTCAAAGATGTATCTTTAGCATGCAGTTATGGGGCATGATACCATATATGAAAAAGAAGACAGAAGAAAAGAGCCCAGACCACTGCAGAGCTCTGTTCTTCACTCTAGTTGTCTGAGGCAGATGCAAAGCAGCAACATCTTATATCCTGTCAGAGCCTTGATTTCATCAGTGGTGCTTGGTTGTTGCTTAATTAACACATTTTATGACATTCCGAACACCACATGGACCAGGAGTCACAGACTTACATATGGGGTGATGAAACACCCGCAGATAGGGGTTTCTGTCCTGAATTTTGTTTCTGTAGAGTGTCCTTGTTCTATAATCACTCATTTCTGTAAATAAATCATATAACACTCACTTCCCAATAAACTGGTATTTACTAGCCTGAGGTTATCAACGCCATGGTTTTCTCTCATTTCTTTATGTCCATATGGTAAAGTCCTAGTATAAATTTTATTTTATCCTTTACAGACCTCTGTTTCAGTTCATTTTAACTGACTAATTTGCCTAAATAGCCTTCAGTTTGCCTTGGAACTTTTTCAGCTGAACATGGTAAGAAAATAAAAGAATGTATATGATCTATTTAAATAATTGCCCCTTAACATCTCCAAAACTATGCGGAATATTTTTCTAAGCAGCAATAATGCCCAGTACTCATTTTCTGCCTATTTTTGTCCTTTGTCCTCATTTCTGTAACTGAGCCCACTGTCATCTGGTAGAAATATTTACCAGTTGGATCTGAATTGGCCTGGTAACAGTGAGAACACATCTGGAGTCTAGACTCAGCGGCTCTATGGGCAGGGTCATATCTCTGTGCTCCATCAGCCCCAGCGCCTATTTCTGTTTACATAGGTGGTGTGCGGCATCATCTGTTTCAGCTGTCAGACACTGCCAGCCCCCGCCCAGCCCCCTCCCCTCCTCCCTGACCCTCCACCATCCCACTACTATCAGCTGGAGACAGGGAGCAGGGGACCACTGGCACACACAACAGGAGAAGAGGGGGAAGAAAATCCCTGGATCTTATAAAATCCAGCATTATCAGTGTATCTGAGCTACGCTTCAGCTCCACAGGATTCAGTTGGGAACAGTACCTTTGTCTGATATGGCAGGAGACTGCATCAAATATGCAACAGACAGAATAATCTCTTGGTACATGAGGAATTATGCTCTAAAGTCTTTAAAAACTCTTTTGGTTTGATTTTTTTTTTCTCCTCCTAATTGAAATTGTGTGCTTGAACCCCTTGGACTTCAAAACTAGAAAGTGTTGTAATATTTTCTGAGTATTACTGTTTACATGAAGAAAGGGACTAAGATAAGCTTAGAAATTGTGTCGTGGCAAAAAATATAGCAAAAGAGACTGCTATGACTGTGTCTTGTAACACTGAGATACTTAAATTTCTGTAATGTGTGAGGTAACTTGTGTGTGAGGATAAGAATTATGCAATACTTCATTAATACTTCTTTAAAACTCTATGATAGGATTTTCTTTTCAGCACTCATTGAAAAATGAGTCAGTCCCAAAGAGTAGGAACTATCTCATAAAAATATTAGTATGTTGTGGTGGGTTGACCTTGGCTGGATGCCAGATCTACACCAAACTGCTCTATTGCTTCCCTCCTCAGCAGGATGAGGGTGGGGGCTAGAAAATAAGATGAACAAAACTTGTGGGTCAAGGTAAAGGCAGTTTAATAAACCAAAAGCAAAGGGCATGCACGGAAGCCAAGGAAAACAAAAGATTTATTTTCTACTTCTATTTCCACTTCCTGAGAAGTAGGGCTTCTGGCTCTGCAAGACAAATGTTGTCATAGTGAATGCTTCATACCCCTCCCTTCTTTCCTGGTTTAACTTACGATTTTCTCTACCTCCTCCTTCCCAGTGGCCCAAGAGAAAGGGGAATGGGGACTGTGGTCACTTTGTCACACATTGTCTCTGACGCTCCTTCCTCCTCAGCAGATGGACCCCTCACACTCTTTCCCTGCTCCTGTGTGGGGTCCCTCCCACAAGAGACAGTTCCCATAAACTTCTCCAATGTGAATCCTTCCCATGGGCTACAGTTCTTCATGAACTGCTCCAGTATGAGTCCCTTCCACAGGGTACAGTCCTTTAGGAGCAGGCTGCTCCAGTGTGGATCCCCCATGGGATCCTGCCCTCAAAGGACTGCAGTCCTTGTTGCAGTGTGGGCTTCTCTCTCCGAAAGGACACAGGTCCTGCCAGACTCCTGCTCTAGCGTGGGCTTCCCACAGGGTAGCGGCCTCTTTTGGGCATCCTCCTGCTCTGGTGTGGGGTCCTGCACAGGCTGCATGTGGATCTCTGCTCCTCTGTGAACCTCCTTGGGGACATGAGGGGCACAGATACCTCACCATGGGCTGCAGGGGAATCTCTGCTCTGGTGCCTGGAGCAGCTGCTCCTCCTCTCCTCCACCAGCCTTGATGTCTGCAGAGCTGTTTGTCTCACATGTTCTCACTCTTCTCTCTGGCTGTTGTTGGCTGCGTTATGCCAGAGGTGCCACCATCATCACTTGGGCTTGGCCTTGCTGGGTCGGTATTGGAGCTGGTGGGTATTGGCTCTGCTCAGAGAATCATTTATGGAAAAAATTATTCTCTGAAACCCCATACAAAGACAATCACATATTAATGTGATGCCTACTTCTAGAGTCTGGTAGAGAAGTTGCAAAACACACCTTTGGGACTTTGTCACAAGGAGGAGTGCATAGCTTGAGTTACACACTGAAAGTTCTGGTGAGAGGAAGGTAACACATTAAATCTTATGTGGATTGGCACAGTATGGCTCTTATAGCACACTCTTAAGTATAGTACTGTTGCTCTGATTATAAGTACGAGATGATGTGTGCCTCTGTTTCATTCCATAATGTGTAAGCAGGTCCTCCTAATGTTAAGAGGAATTCTGTTCCCAGAGAGAAATAACAGACAAATTTCTACAATCACACTTTTATCAGTAAACATTATCTCTTCTCTGTATACTTGGAGCTAATCTGTTTGAATGGCAACACACACAGTTTTGTTAAAGGGGAAGGGCATGCAAGATACTCTACTGTTTTTGCATCAAAATAATGGTGTTAAAGCTTCGCTTTAGTTGCTGGGATAGATTCTGCCATCATCACTAAGAGTTGTACAATCTTCTTCAGTGTAATGGGGCTGCATAAAGTTAATGAGTTGAAAAAGTGCTTGCAAAGTATTTTGGTATTGGTGATGTGGCAAAAGTCAGAAATAATCCTACTTGACTCAGTCTGCAGAGCAGTTGGCAGACCAGGCAATATTTGTTTTTCTATTTTCAAAGGTATTTTTTTATCTCATAAACTCTGAATAAAAATTTGAAAAGTGAGATTTGCTGGCTCTATTCGGCGCATGTTGGAGGCGGTGTTAATACATCTTTTGACTTTAATTGGAGCAGATCTCAGCTATTGCCAAGTATTTTTGAGATGCTTCAACATCACTTTAAAAGTATCACTTTTGAAAACATATTTCTTTCCAACAAAACGGTGTTGTTTTTGAAGCTGAGGGACAAACATTATCAAGTCTACAAACGAATGGTATATTAGGTCTGAATTTTCCTTTCAAGCACATTGGTTTGGAGACGCTGACAAAACAAAGCTAGTTGGATCCTCCATAAAAGAGAAAATTTAATTTAGATCTTATATCACAGCTCTTGGATGTAATATTTTCCTGTACAAAAAGATGAAAATTGCTTCCTTTATGATACAAGAGATTAATTTAAATATAATACCCAAAAATAACTTGAGTGTGTTTTTACCATACATCATATCATCACAATATTTCCATGAATTTCTATGATACTTCCACTCGGCTGTGTTAAAAAGGCACTCAAAAAATTAGAGAAAGAAAAGAATAGTTTAAAAGAGTTTTTAAAATTTATACCTACATTACTATAATTGACATAATGTAGAGCTAGCTGAAGGAATGTGATTCAGTTCACAAAACTTAATTGTGATAAAAATCTCAAATTATTGTGAAATGCTGAGAAACGCTCATTCCCTAAGATAGTTTTATTATTACCAAAAACACTGCCAGACTAGGGTAGAAAATAATTGGCTGGCAACAGAAAACAAAGCGGGATGTATTTGAAATTAATCTTTTAGCTCAGTCATCTGTATTCTTCTGGTCACTGCAGATGGTGTTAATAACACCACAGGTAACATGATTAACTGGGGCTTGGCTGGGAGGGCTCTGTGGATGTAGAGCTATCAATCTGCTCAAACTCATTGCCTTTTTCTGTCTATTGTTTTTGCTAGTGGCAATGAAGCTGGTGAAAGGACTAGGGCACAAATCCTATGAAAAGAAGCTGAACCAGCTGGGGGTGTTTAGCCTGGAGAGAAGGAGGCTCAGGAGGACCTTATTGCTCTCTACAACTGCCTTAAAGGAGTTTGTAGGCTGGTGGGAGTTAGTCTCCTCCCAAAAAGTAACAGGACAAGAGGAAAAGGCCTGAGGTTCCACAGAGGAGGTTCAGATTGGGTATTAGGAAAATTTCTTTGCTGTAAAGGTGGTTAGCCATTGGAACAAGGTACTCAGTGAAGTGTGCAATCACTGTTCCTGGAAGTGGTTGAAAAACACGTGGATATGGCTTTTGGGTGTACTGTTTGTGGTGAACATGGCCCTGTTAGATAACAATTGGACTTGGTGACCTTAAGGGTCTTTCTCAATCTAAATAATTTTATCATAGAATCATAGAATTTATTCCTCTTTTAGCATAGAAATGATGATTCTATGATTCTAAGTATTTGAAGCTCTCTGGATCAAAACCAGCTCTTTTACCTTTGAGTAAATGAAAGAGAGCTTCCTTCCCATTCCACAATGTCACAAATGTTCTCTTGAAAGCACCAAATTTTGACTCTTTATTTCCCTCCCCCTTGTCCTATCATAAACTCAGAAAAGTAAGAAACATGCTGTACTTTTTGAACACACATTGAATGGAGGCGTTAGAAGATCATATATATATATATTTATACATATATATATGCAGCATGTCTCAAAATCTTCCCAGGGAGGTGAAAATATACTTTGCAATGTGTGAAGGTAAATTTTTCAAAAGATCCCATGGTCAGATTTTTTGTGCTTGATTCTGAAAAAAGGCCAACATTTCCGAAGTACTCGTGGAACTTTGCAATACTCATTGCAACATCTGTGGGCAGGTTTTTGAAAATGATTGGCACCTAGGGTGCAATTAATGCCCTGAAGTCTGGCAATCTGTTTTGGCATTAAAAAGAAAACTGAGAAGTTTAGAAATCACTAAGGAACGAAACACTGAGAAACTGCTAGAAAGTATAGACTGTTTATTTTGAGTAGCTATGAAAAGTTACCTTGATTGCCTTGCTACTTCCCAGAAAAAGGCCAGCTATAAAAAAATGGAGTTAAACTTATCATATAGAAGTAGAAGTGGCAAGAAAATACTAAAATTAAAAGCCTGAACCAGAAAATAGTAAGTAACATTTCATCAGGAATAACCCCTTGGTGGTGGAGCTGCTCAATTACAGCATCGGAATCTGTGTGATCTGTCTTTGAAAAGTGAGCTCAGGTAATACATCTGCAGCTCTAAAATGCCTGGAAAGCATTTGGGAGACACAAAAGTGAGGGGACAGAGAATTTGCTCAGAGTCTCAGGTGTTTTGCTGATGCAGCTGACCACCTCCAGTCAAGTTATTCCATCAAAGACTTTGTCCTGATGTCCTAACCTCCACTTCAAATCTCTCTGTATTTTTTCACATGAGCAGCACATATGAACAGCATTGGGGTGAGGCACACAAGGGCGGAGGTCAGTGGGAGTGAGCTGTCATTGGTTAGCTTTCAGGAAAAGAGGATTAGAATAAAAATTTGACAAAACTGAGAGCTTTGAAAAGAATAGCCATGAGCAGTCAGATTGCAAAACTTTTAGTGGTCTCATTTGACCAAAGTCAAAAGAATCCAAAACAATTAAAATGAATGGTGGGGGTAGTTAAGAGTGACTTTCTAACTTGATGGTCTCGGCATAGTGGGCGCGCTTATTTCTAGGCCACCATTGCAAATGTGGCTCAGCTAACAAGGGTGGGAAACCATAGCCATGTAAGAACTGTTTATTCTCAGAAATTACATTAAGTGAGTCAGAGATCTCAGTCACATTTCTGTGGGCAAATCCCTCTGCATTTAAACATACCCCCACAGTGGACAGCACACAGCATTTGACACACTCCACACTTCACGTGGGACACATGGACAATATTGGTATGGTAACTCCTAGAAGTAATCATGTATTTCCGACTTTTCCTCAGTCTGGCAAAAATGGAAAGAAGCTTGAAATGAAAGCACCCAAAAGGAATGAACTTCCCCAAAGACTTCAAATTACACTGTTACTCTGGCAATTTTTACTGTGGAGAAATTCGTGAAATGGAGAGGAGGTTGTGAAGATAGTGGATGTGGCTGTAATTTTGGCCTGCTATGGAAAGTGTGGAACCAGATGTGGAAGTTAATGCAGAAAAGGAACACTGAAGGAGTATAAACAGATGGCAAATAAAATAAGACCTTTCTGTCTCATATTTATGAAGAAGTCACATGTAAGAAAATGAACTTCTAAGAACCCACTGTGAGCAATGAAATAGGAGAGTCTGGAAGAAAGAATCTGGGACTGATCCTATTAAATAAACTCCAGTGTCAAAGAGCATCGTGGGATGTATTGCTCAAGAACAATAAATCCTATCACAAAGATTTCTGCCGCCAAGATTTAGTATCTACAGTATGATGCACATACTGCTGGATTAGCTCTAGCCTGCAGACTGCCTGATAGTTCTGTGAAAAACGGATTTCTTTTGGGTAATCATATGGACTGAAAAGTCTTACTTTCTGTCAAAAACATTTGAAATTCAGTACTTTTCAACCAACCCAACACTTTACTATGTACAGTTTTCCCTCAGGATTTTCTTTGCTTTACATGGTAAAGGGTCTTGGTCCAGAGTTCTTGCTCTCTAACTAAATAATCACCTACCGTAATTTTATTCAGATGAGAAAAATATTAGTTTATTATTAAAAAGTGGTATAGTGTTTCTACAACAGCATTATTAAAAAATTATAAAAAATTCGTGAAATTCAATGATGATTCAAATAATGAGGGAGGTCTTATTTTAACATTTACATGCTAC
This sequence comes from Acanthiza pusilla, assembly GCA_036630365.1. Classification (NCBI taxonomy): domain Eukaryota; kingdom Metazoa; phylum Chordata; class Aves; order Passeriformes; family Acanthizidae; genus Acanthiza; species Acanthiza pusilla. The sequence continues at coordinate 7,676,975 of JAXCHO010000036.1, forward strand.
TGTAGGGACTGAAAATGTACTTTTGTAACTTGAAGGCCAAAATGAACCCACAGCATTTTTAGTTTCACTGATAAGAGAGGCATTTACATTGCATTACTCATATTTGACTCCTTTAATGGTATATATTCTGATAGAAGAAAAATACATGTGGTAGAATTTTTTTGTTGAAATAGCATGTCAATTATTACAAAGTTATATTTGCTTTAAAAATGAATTACTGTCTAACATATGTTCACTCAAGGCTCTCAGTTGAAAAAGTTAGTAAATATGCTGCATGAAGAACGGTCATGAAAATAAAGAAAGAAAGATCTGGACATAATTATCTAGTTCAATTTTGATTTTCCTCAGTAACTAAATACAACACAACCCAATTTACATAATCCACAGGTTTTTGCTATGTTAGTACAAAATTGTAACAATTAAAAAAAATCTAAACTCTGCAATAGATGTAAAACACAAGCAATAGGGTAGTGGTATTTTACATTTGAAATTCTGCCATATCTATTAATTTCTTCCCTATTGAACAACATGAGTTCTTCATGGTTTCTAGAATTTGTCCAGAAATGAATTAACTATTAATGTTTCTTAGACTCTTACAGAAAAAGATAACACTGACATTTAAAATTTCTGGGACATTTTAAAAACCAGCAGATTTACAGGAAGGAGAACTCCAAATGAACAAGGGATGAAATCTTTTGTTTCATTTTTAAAAAAAGGGAAATGTCATACCTCCCAGAAGGCCATTCAAATATAGAAGAGAAAGAGGTGGAAATGCTGAATACTGAGAAAATTTCCTGGTTTGGAAAGTATTCTTGCAATAGCAAGTGAGAATATGATATAGTTTCTCTCTTTTTATATGTAAAAACTTTTGATGACAAAAATTTGGCCAGCTGGAGGACAATGAAGTTGTTTGTTTCAAAACTATTCTTACTCCTGTTAGTGTAAGAAGGATATGTCAAATCTTAAGTGCAACGATCATGAAGTTGAATGCAATAATAACTTCAAGGTTTATCTAGGCTAAAGAATACCTTAGTTTGAGTCTCATAACACAAAATACCATAAAACCTGACCTTGTTTCAAAGAAGGTAGAGGGTAAAAGCCTAGTCAGTAGAGTTCTGTTAGTGACAGAAATGGGCTTCAGATGTCTCAGAGAAAAGACTTGGAGGATAATGGCCTGGATGGAAATGACTTCACAGGACTTCTTAACTCTTGGGTCAGGTGTGTGTCAAGCACATATTGTCACTCTGTGCTGGAAGGAGGCACAAGGAAAAATCATGTCACACACAGAATCATAGAAACACAGAATGGTTGAGGCTGGAAGAAACTTCAGGAGGTCATCTGGTGATGTGGTCCAACAGCCTGTTTCCCAGGACCATGTCCTTACAGCTTCTGCATGTCTCCAGGGATGGACATTCCACAACATCTCTGGACAACCTGTTCCAGTGTTGAGTCATCGTCCCAATTAAAAAATATTTCTGTGTGTTCAGACAGCACTTCTTATGTTTCAGTTTGCGCCTTTTTCCTCTTATCACTGGGACTGAAGTGTGGCTGAAAAACAGGGAAGAGGTTTCTGACCAGAGACTCCCCATGGAGAACAGACAGGTAAGGCTGCAAATCAAGCCTCGGTGGGCATCGCCACCAAGCATGGGGAGCCATTCTTTTCTTTTCTTTTCTTTTTTCTTTTCTTTTCTTTTCTTTTCTTTTCTTTTCTTTTCTTTTCTTTTCTTTTCTTTTCTTTTCTTTTCTTTTCTTTTCTTTTCTTTTCTTTTCTTTTCTTTTCTTTTCTTTTCTTTTCTTTTCTTTTTCTTTTCTTTTCTTTTCTTTTCTTTTCTCCTTTCCTTTCCTTTCCTTTCCTTTCCTTTCCTTTCCTTTCCTTTCCTTTCCTTTCCTTTCCTTTCCTTTCCTTTCCTTTCCTTTCCTTTCCTTTCCTTTCCTTTCCTTTCCTTTCCTTTCCTTTCCTTTCCTTTCCTTCCCTTCCCTTCCCTTCCCTTCCCTTCCCTTCCCTTCCCTTCCCTTCCCTTCCCTTCCCTTCCCTTCCCTTCCCTTCCCTTCCCTTCCCTTCCCTTCCCTTCCCTTCCCTTCCCTTCCCTTCCCTTCCCTTCCCTTCCCTTCCCTTCCCTTCCCTTCCCTTCCCTTCCCTTCCCTTCCCTTCCCTTCCCTTCCCTTCCCTTCCCTTCCCTTCCCTTCCCTTCCCTTCCCTTCCCTTCCCTTCCCTTCCCTTCCCTTCCCTTCCCTTCCCTTCCCTTCCCTTCCCTTCCCTTCCCTTCCCTTTCCTCTTCCTTTTCCTCTTCCTTTTCCTCTTCCTTTTCCTCTTCCTTCCTTCCGCACCCTTCCTTCCTTCCTTCCACACCCTTCCTTCCTTCCTTCCTTCCTTCCTTCCTTCCTTCCTTCCTTCCTTCCTTCCTTCCTTCCTTCCTTCCTTCCTTCCTTCCTTCCTTCCTTCCTTCCTTCCTTCCTTCCTTCCTTCCTTCCTTCCTTCCTTCCTTCCTTCCTTCCTTCCTTCCTTCCCTCCCTCCCTCCCTCCCTCCCTCCCTCCCTCCCTCCCTCCCTCCCTCCCTCCCTCCCTCCCTCCCTCCCTCCCTCCCTCCCTCCGTCCCTCCTTTCCTCCTTTCTTCCCTCCTTTCTTTCTTTCTCTTTCTTCTCTATCTTCTTTCTCTCTTTCACTCATCTTTCTCATCTTTCTCTTTTTCCCTCTTTTTCTCTTCTTTATCTTTTTTCTTCTTTCTCTTTCTTCTCTCACAATCCTTCCGTGTTCCTCCCTTCTAAGAGTAATTGTCATTGCTATCACTGAACTAATCTTTTCTTGACTCTCATAATTTCATGGTTGAAAATACAATAAAAATAAATATAATGCAGATATAATTGATCCCTGCTCTTAAGAATAGCTTATAACTATATTGAAATATATTTATTTTAAAATATATTGTGTAATACACTTCACAGAGGATCATAAGTCTCTGAAATAGAATATTGAATATTTCTTTTAGAGATAAATGGCAAATATCCTAAACTGTGTACCTTGGACCTCCAAACAGTCATATATTTTTAAGTGTTCTATAATGTTTTGTTAACCTTTTTTCCATTCTTCTAGTTTTTACATGCTTCTGTACTTCTGGTTTCTGTCTGAGACTAGAAAGGTAAGTACCCAAATACCACAACAAAGAGAAGTGCTCTAGATATTTCAGGCTTGATTCAAAGCAGGAATTATTTAGATTCTTTTAAGATTTCCAGTTAAATTTTCAAATACAAGAGTACACAGATAAGCATTCCAGCTGACTGGTGCTCTTCTGAACAGAACATAAATGTGAAAACTTTAAAATTTACCCCCTGACAGCCCATAAAGAGATCTATTTATGTGACAATTCTGTACTGGTATCATGTAATGGATTACTGGATTTCGTAATTTCTAAGCATTGTTTGTGTATAGCACACTTTATATTGACTTACAGAAAATACAGGCTGTATACTGAAACAATTTAAGAAGTATATTTATGAGAATACTGAAAAAAGACTTGTCATATGTATATACAAACATCTATGATTAGATTGGGCCCTTAAAACACACTTCGGCATTCAACATTTGTGGTAGAACAAGATTGCACTGTTTTGAATCATTGCTGCATAATTTTTTTTCTAAGAAAGAAACAAATAACTTTTTCAAAGAAAGGAAATGATCATAAACATTGGCTGTTTATCACACTATGGCATTTTTCTTCCTTCTGGCATTTGCATTATTTCCTAAGCAAAGAATGGCAAACATTGCAAGAAATACAGTGAAATAAACATAAGAACCTTGTTTAAATACTTATCTGAGCATGACCTGCATTGCTTAGCACTTTTTTATACAGCTTCATGTCTCACTCAAATAAAATCAGTCTAACTCTTATGGCAGTTTTAGTATTTTGATTTTAAATGGTTAGAGTTTGTGTTTCAGGGAGTAGCTGAAATAAGGCATATCTGGGCTAAACAGGTGTTTTGGCAAACACATACAAAAATATTATTTTTTGAACCAAGATAGTTCCCTTGACAGAAAAAGAGTATCTGGAGGAAAAAGGGAGTAATTGGTGATTGTATAGTGTGGCCTGAATCCAGAATTCACCAATTCACTGGGTCAGAACTTTGAAAGAAATTTTAGAGACATTTAGACAAGGACAGCACTTAACAAGCTGGAAAGACAGTTAAGAAAGGCTGGAAAGAATATCCCGAGCTTGTAAGTCATTAATTTCTATCTGTATGTATGGAAGGAGAAAAACTCTTGTATCCAAACAGATCATAAGGCAGCTGAAATTTGTTTATAGTATTTTGCCTTTATCTTCATGTGGAATTCAACTTCTAATGCTGAAACAGAAAATCTGCAACTGCCACATGAAATGCTAAATGGAAAGGAATTAATAAACACATGCAAAGTCTGTTAGCAGTGTAGAAAACAATTCTCTGCTTTTTTGAGACAAGAATGTTAAATATAAAATTCACATTGCAGAGCTTCAAAATTGTCAGAATTTTAAAGTAATTATGAGACACTGAGATGTTACTCTAGATGATGGAGAAGACTAAGGAAAAAGACAGTTCCCCACTGGGATATCTATGCAGCTCATTTATTTACCCTGAAAACATGCCAGATATCTCAGAACAGGCTGTAAGTTAACGAGCTCAAGAAATTTTGGCTACTGAACTGCTAAACCTCACATTTTGAAGAGATTAAGTTATAACATGAAATAATTGATCTTTGAAGATGAGTGGGATCCTATGAGGATGCCTTGAACAGCAAAGGAACCATTAAAAGCTTGATGACCTATATATAATTTTCTCGAAGCACAAGAACAATCCACCCTGATATAAAATAAACTAGCTTGACTGAATAGGGAACTTAAACTGAATTCAAAAGCAGACTCGAAGAGGTGGACAATGGGGAAGGGCAACTAAGGAGGAGTATAGCATCACCCAAACATTTTGGGACAGTTAGGAAGGCAAGGTGAGGGATGAAAAGGGCAGTATGAATGGCCTCTACAGGGCAACCTATCAGTGAAGGAAACACCAGGGCAGATGTGGAGCTGCTAGTGAATAGTGCAGGCAAGCTCATGAGGGCAGGAAAATTAATGAGGTGCTCAGAGCCTTCACGGGAAAGGTCTCTCCCTGGTCCCCTTGAGTCTGCATGCCAAGGAACAAACTTTGCAGAGGAGAGACACACATTGAAGCTTTGAAGAGGGTCACCTTACGGATGCTTAGGTGATGTGATCACACATATATAGAAGCCCACAGGACCTGACAGGATCCATATGAGCGTGTTGAGGGAGCTTAAACACTAATGTCAGTTTGTGTTTGATAGAAGGCTGGTAAAGTCTTCACACAGATAGCATGTGTGAGGGCAGCCTCAGGCCAGGGGAGTGAGACTGATGACAAGGACAAGACTGACATGGTCCATGCAGACAGACCTCAGCAGGCTTCAAGAACCGGAGCCTCATGAAGTTCAACAGAAACAAGTGTTAAATCCTGCATTTGGGAAAAAACCTAATACTGCTCACCAGTAAAAACTGGAGACTGACTGTTCATCAGCACTACAAAAATAGTACCTGAGAATCCCTGTGGACACCAGATTAAACCAGTTCAGTTGTATTATCTTGCAATGATGAAAACCAAACCCAGCCTGATATATATCAGCAATAACTTGGCAATCCATCACTAACACTGACATAAACATATTGTCATTGCTCATTACTTATTGTGATTGCTTACTTCAAAACTTTTAGGACATGACTTGCTTCTCTGAAGATATATTTAGTTATTGTATCAGATCACATATTCACAGATAACAATCTGCATGAGGTTCAGAAAACAGATTAATTAAGGAGTTTCAATATGTTCTCACCAGTGGTGATCCTGCTTCAGCTTGGCACCCTGATTAAATCTTAATGCACTTGGTGAAGCATCCATTTGTGCTCCTGAAAAGTGGCTTTCTGCTCTGTCCCTCCTATAGACCAGCCTGTGCAAATGAAGGGGCTTCTAGAACTGCTCATATAGATCAACTATACACTATCTGCCCAAAGAAACAGACCGTGGCTTAAGTCCTTTCCAATGAACTCCATATTAATAAAATGATTGATATTTCAGTTTTTCACAAGGACATCATGCTCACAAAGGAGATCAAAGGTAAATACTTTCAACAATTGAAGACGCTTAAGCTATAATCTGGTAATAACAAAGTACTTATGAAGACTCTTGGTCTCTTTGCTTTGTTTTGATCAAAACCACGTTATCAAATAAAGATGTAAATTTCTTTCTCTAAAAAACCCCAAGGAACCAAAAAAACCAAAACAAATAAAAAACACACACAAAAAAAAGGAGTGGCAGAATCGATATTTTTGAAAAGGGTTTCTTTCATACAGAAGCATAAAAAATTCTGTGTATAGTTTCAGTACTAGCACAAGACTAGGAATGGTAATCATTTATATAAAAGTACAATAAACAAGACATCCAATACAGATCAATCTATAGAAAATGGGCTACATTACCTAATAAAGTAGCTCTGGTCTGGTTTTATTCCTCAAATTCTTTCAAAACTATTGAGACACTAAGAACAGTAATATTGAGCAAAGTGCCTAATTAAGCTATACCTTTCTCTAAGGAAGCTTTAGTTATTAACAAAATGAAACAATGAAAACTGCTTTGCATGGGAAGCCACAGATATTAGCTTTTCAAAAAGCAAAGGTTTTTTAAAGCATGAAAATAACTGAAAGTGTTGAAGCTACTGCAGCTATTCTCATGCTGAAATTAGGCACTTATTTAAGCTTTTTACTGGCTTTATCTTATTGAACTCTATTATCCAGCTATATATTCGAAGAAACTGAAAGCAGAGATGAAAAATTGTCCTTTGCATTGCTAAATATAAGAAAAGAACTAAGAGTGCCTACTCCTGAACAGATGTTAATTGGCTGTTCTTTTCATAAAAGCTAAACTTGAGCAAATACCAAATTTCCAAATCCAGCTGAAAGGCAAAAGGAACAGAAATGTTATGACAGACATAGAAAACTGCTGTCCAGGCTGGTAGCCAGGCCACCTGAGACCAAACAAGAACAGCTGGAAGCGAGCAAAAATCATTACTGCCTCAGTAGAGTCACAGTCATATATTGCCGAAATGGAGAATGAATGGTACTGGAGGAATCAGTCAGATATACTTGGATTACTGGAGAAATCTCAGATAGCTTGTGAAAATGAAGAAAATGTTGAAAACGTGATTTATTTTTTTTTTCAATGGTGCAAGTATAAAACATGCTATATCCTTTTCAGAAGTATCATTATAAATACCAGGAGCACTGAAATTACCAGTACAAATTGCTTCCAGCTGAGATTGCAGTTTACCCAGCCCTTTCATTTCTGAGTCATGACTATCCTAACAATATATGCAGTGAATTTAAATTGCATCTTGATGGCAAAATGTTATCATCTCAGAAATATATTGATCCCTTAGATGAATTATGTCATAATAGCAAACTGTTGGTATCTAAAAATCATTTAAGTTAACAGAATGGAATTGAAAGGGTTACATGTTAATGCTGATGTTACCATACTACTGGTGCTACCAAGACTTTGATCATAACAATGCAGACTGAACATTTTTCATAACTCAGCACAATGATTGTGCATTTAATGAAAGGAATTCTTCCATTTTTACTTTTAAAAATGCTGGAATTGAATATTCTTGGCCACTACTGCTATAGATTGAGATCAGCTGGACTCTGCCTAACACCACTTTAAGATTGTAGGGAGAGAATTCATTTCACTGAATGCTGGACATCCACATTTACATTTGAGGACTGACCCCACACTCCCCTTCTAATGAAAGGAAAACACCGGACAATTTGTCTGCTGTGTTTAGTACATATTTTTATTTGGGTTGAATACTTGTAGAAACATTTTCCTTTTGCTTCTAACTTGCTGCTTGTTTGCCTATCTCTCTCAGTCACAGATTCAGTCGTACTGATGTATTATCATGTGATAAATCTGCTTCCACTGGGTTTAGACAAGCAGCTCCTATGCTTATTGTACATTATAGATGGTGAGACAGATGCCACTACAGGTGCTAAAATCTTCGTAGAAGTTCAGCTTATTTCATCTAGTTCACATAATTCAACTATCAGTTATCCTAGGGCACCAAAGCCCATGTGTAGTTCCTCTGTTCAAGGACCTAAGCAGAGGCATCTACATCTGTCTCTTTGCACAGTCTTTTTTATTTACCACATATACATATTTTATTTTCTTGGAAGAAAATGGTGACAGCAGAGAAATATATTGTTGTCAGTCAAAGCTTCTTAATCTAAATGAAAGAGCTCTTGGCAGTGTAGTCAATGGACATGGGATTGTGGGAATAAGGTCAATCCTTTTTCATTTTTGTATTCCTGCTGAAATGTCCATTGTATTTCACTGAAAGTAAAAATGACACATTGCAAAGGCATTGGATTGTCCCATGAAATACAGCAATCCACGGCATGTTAACTCAATTTTTTTCCTTTTCATATTACCCCAAACTGCAAGAAAAGACATTGTTTTCAAAAAAAATAATATGAACCATTCTCAGCAGTTTCTAAGTAATGAAGTCTCCTTACATTTCAGGCTTTTAATTCTGTTTTGTTTCTTCCATTGAAGAGAGGGGAAAAATGCTAGATCAATTCAAACTCATTTTTCAAAAGTGCTCACTTCCCAAGCAGAAACAAATTACCAGCATCTCTCTGAGATTTAATTGCTTTCACTCCAGAAAAACACCCCTTTTGCACAGAGGAATGAAGCAAAAGAGAAATGCTAGATTCACCAGTAAAGAATGAGTGGGTTTGAGTTGTTTCTTCCTTCTCCTAAATAAAGTTAGGGTTACTTTTCAGTTAATATACAGTAATTTGCACATCATGAAATATTTGGCACTTCCCTTGATAAAATTAGGAGCTGAAGTATCTGTTCATGTAGAGAGTTCCAAAAGAAGGTGCTTTTGAAGGGAAAAAAAAAGAAAAGATAGAAACAGAAGCAGAAAAAAGAGAAAGGGAGAGAGGAGAGAGAGGAAGAGAGAAAGAGAGAGAGAGAGAGAGAAAAGAAGCCAGGCAGAAAGCAAGAAAGTGAGAAACTGTGCCTGCATGAGAGAAAGTGAGAAGGAGGACAAGAAGGAAAGCAGGAAAGTAAAAAAAAAAAAACAACCAAGAAATAAAATAGAGCAAAGTGCAATGTTTCTGAAGCAGTGAGTCTAGCACGAAATAATGGGCCAATCATGGGTAACATAGAGAAGCCCAAAGTACTAAGGTTTGTTAAGGTCAGAGTAATGATTTCTTTTTTTCATGTGAGATATTGCTCTTGAAAGTGAAGCTGAGCTATAGTAGGCAGTGGTAGGAAAGGAAACATCTTGTTTACAAATGTCAGCCAGCAATTAGCATCATTTAAAGAGTGGAACCACAACGGCTGTTTTTTGTTAGCTTCGAAAACCCATCTCTTTCTTGTGGCCACGTTTTAAGAGGCAAAGTAGACAGCAAGACTCTGAAACCAGTTCATAAATAGTTGATTTCATATTTTAAAATCTTGCCTATAACTGTCACCCCCCTCGCGTGGATCACAGATGGTGAAGAACTAATTTGTTACTGTTTGATAACGGCTTTTATGTATCAAAGCGCTTATTTACTACTCTGTGGGGGGAAATGACAGACTAAAAGCAATTATGTGTTTTTCTTTCAGTTTTTCTTTAACCACTATGCTCTTTGGCTTTTTTTTTTCCACTCCCGACATGTTTCTTATTTGAAATATAGCATTGTGAATCTTTTACATATGTTGGTTCTCATTTAACCCTCTTTCTGGGTTTCAAGAATGCATCTGGCCAGGCAGATCAACTGTAATCTTTCATGATTGTTTGTAATGGCCCAGTGATAAGTAATAACACTCAGGGGTGTCTCCCGGTAACAGCATATTACATTTCAGTATTAAAAATGCAAATTGGGACTTTGCTTTTGAAGATTGTCAGGAAAATGTTTCAAGAAGGTAGAATAGCTACCAGGACGCCTGTAAGTGAAATCATCCCCTCTCCCCCCACCATGTGGGGCCTCCTGCCTGCAGGTTTTCTGAAGGAGCCCCTCACTGCCCCCCTTCTTCCCCCAAAATAAATAAATAAGTGAAGAGACTTTGCTCTGTACATGGTATTAAGTAAATGATGTTGAATCTCTGGCTCTGGAAAGTCATGAACTCCTGTAACTTTCCATTTTCTTGCCCTCACTGGTGATATGCAAACTGCTCACTTGGTGTTGCCACCAAGAATGATTTTGCTGTGGGTTGTGCTTTCCGGTGTTGCATGGCAGCAGAGCTGATGGGGCTGAGGGAATAGTTTCTGCACATATGTTTATTTTGAATAAACAAAAAAGGTTTCACTTTGGTGATGACCAGGGCTGATTTGTTGGTGAGTTTCCTTAAAGTAAAACAGTGGACCTGCTTCTGTGACTAAAGTTGACCCAATGCATGAACACCATGGTGAATTTAGTCGTTAGTGTAGAATTTTTCCTACTGAATTAAGAGTTAAATTTAAAGGCAAAAAATTCTATTGTAGATAGGAAATTTCAATATGGCAATGCAATATCATAATAATGATTATAGGCTGAAAGAAACATTGTCTATTGCTGCTGAAATCAATTGGAATTTTCCCACTGACTTAAATGAAAGAAGAAATAAGTCACCATGGAAAAACACATGGAAAGATTACAAGCTTTTGTTTGTCTCATTACATCCTTTAAATTACCTCCTAGCTCTCTTTGCCTGTTTCAGCCTCCTTTTCTTCCTCCATATTATAGCCACACTGGCATTAGGAGATGCCTGTTAATGTCAGTGGGACTGCTTGGGGAGCAATAAACTCAACATGAGGAGGGGCAGAAAGTTTTTGCCAAATAAGAATATACAGAGCATGCACTTACTCACTCTCTGAAGCCTGCCTTGTAGCCAAAGCTTAGACTACCAAGAGGAAAAATCAAGGAAATACAGGAGAACAAAAAAGGAGAGTAAAAGGACAATAGAATTTAGGAAGCTAGTTAAAAGCCTAGCCTGTTTAAAGATGAAATATTATAATATATCCCTTATTACAACCAAAATATGGGAGTAGCACTTATTTCAATGCTTTAATACCAGAAAGCTTCAATAGAATCCATAAATCACTTCCACATGTTTTTGAATAAACCTCTGTCCTGTATTGTACAAATTGCTTTCTCAAGACACAGTTTGAGTAAGGTCAGCAGTCCTTCCCTCCTCTTGTTTGACTTTCTCAGGGTGAAATTCACCCCTGGCAGTTGTCAAGAACAAGACCTGTGCCGCTGAACTCCTGCCTAAGCCAATTGATTTCCAGTGAGAGCTATATTTAGGCTAATCAGGTCCACTGTGTCTGGATGTGGCAATGAAATAGCTGAAGCATGCTCTATCAGGCCCCATTTGAAAACGCTGGCCCAAGTGTGCCTGTCATTCCTGCTGTATTTCAGACTCTCCATCATTTTGATAATTATACAGCTTGGAAACTTTTTTCTTTTTATAGTCTTTGAAACTATAATGAAGTCTTTGGTGCTGCCAACCCAAACCATCCAAAAATCTTGAATCAGGCTTGAAATAATCATGAGATTGGCCTGAAAATCATACAACTGAATGTACTTGGCTTCTTTTATTTGCCTTCTGGTTTTGAGTGTTTAGGGTGCAATGGGGTCACATTTGCAGGGTTTCCTCTGCCTCTGTGTGGGCCAGAAATGCAACCTTTTACAAGACAACTGAAATTCCTTGGGTATTCACATGACTCCAGGATCTGGGTTTTAACGGGGGTGTGTGGGGGAAATCCACTGTGTTTGGGCTTGTGATAAAATTGGAAGTCTTGGCATTACAGAGCGTCTCACATTCAAAGTTTGTTTATAAGGGGAATATAGTTCTATGGAGAGAGAGAACAGAGTTTCCTTCTGTTCTCTTCTGACTTGAGAGAAATTCCTCCCAAAGGGTGAACTTCACTTCTCAGAGCCAGCACAAGGCCTATTCAGCATCTGAAGTGATGCATAGACCTGGCTGTGGCTCTCTTTACTTAAATTTACTTCATGCTACATTAAGAGAAGCTGCAGAAGTTATTGTAGCTGAGATAGTTTAATGTTCACAAGGAAAAAAATTATTTCTAAAACTGCCTATCATCAAGGATTTGGAGGCAAAGTTCAACACAATGGGGTACAGAGCTAAAAGCCTTTGGGAAAGAGGATGGAGGATGCCCTTGAAGCAGAGAAGGAGCTGGAGATGGAAGTATATGAGCTTTATACCATTTGGTATAATTAAAGATAGGAATCCAGTCTTAGGGCAAGTGTCAGTGGAGTAGGAGGCATTGTTAGAGATGCAGGTAGGAGCAACACCTGGAAGCTTTGTGTGTAGGACCAAGATATTAAAGGTGGGATTCATTGTGTCAGTTATAAATATCTAAGCCCCAAGAAATTTAAAGTGGGATTCACCTTATCCACCGTCTACACATGTGTTAGCCCTTTGGTAAGCAATGAAAATTATTAGATACTTCTGAAGTGTAGTTCATCTCATCCTCACACAGGTAGCTAGAACAGATTGGATAAACTGCACCATAAAAATGCCTTCTTATTTCCATTGTCTATGTAGAAAAGTCAAACTGATGGATTTTAAGAGGATTAGTTTTTATGCAGACTACTGGCAGTGTAGAAGTCTAAGCATTTTTTTTATGTTTTGCTTAAGAAAAATCTTAGCTGACACTTTTTGAGCAATTCAGGATATGACTGTAAATGTTCTTGGTGCAGCAATATGTGTGTATGTGTATGTGCTCATGCACAGGGTGTTTGGATAATTTTTGCTTCTGTTAATGTCTAAATGGAGAGCTAGCAGGAGTAGGGAGTTTAGTGCTGCTCCTGGAGAAGACTGCATTGAACAAGATTAAACTGCATGAAGAGGGAGAGAAAGACATGGCTTGGAGCCATTTATACTACATAAATGTCTAGTTAGGGCACAGTGGTCATACTCTGGGGTCCTCAAGTACAAACAAGTCACAATGTCCTAATGTCTCGGATGAATCTGTAGTGCTTTAAAATAGTTTGTTCTAGTTTTGCTTTTCTTTTGTGACTAGCAACACCTTTAAGCAATGCACCATTAATGTCTCTTAATCCCAGTTGTGTATGCCTTAAAAATTGGCAGAATGTTTTCAGTCAAAAGGTATCACATTCAATTTAAGTACAGGATTTAGACTGTGCCAAGCCAAGTACTCTTTGCCAGCAATTTGACATCCTGAACAAATAAGGTTTGAATTCCTGCTCTGAAACAGGAAAAGGATCATTTAGTCTGTTTGAATATAATTTAGAGTAGGATAGCTTTATTTTTTTGATGCAGCAGTAGTGTCAAGTGTGGATTCTGACAGATTTATTGAATTGATGCTTACATGTTAAACATACAGCTTTAGACACAGTTTAAATATATATTCAATCTTTCTATGAAATTTAAGTTATGAAAACACCCTCTGATAGGCAGATTATAAATGCAACATAAAATAAATGATAACCAAAATTTATCAGGGTAGCTTCTCTGGACCAGCTATGACTGAGGTTATGAACAAGGACAGGGGAGATCACACATGAAGAAATAGATCCACAGAAAGATGCAGGTATTTATTTTCCAATTTTGGCATAGAACTCAAACCTCATATTCTCAGACCTTGCCTTTCTCCTTCCCTCTATTTCAGCTATTGCCCATCTTTTGAGATAGAGTGTTTCAGTCAGTAAAATTTCTTGGGTGCATTAATTTCTGCTGCAGAGAGAATAAAATATTGACAGTTCTTACCTCTCTAAATAACCCTAGCCTGAGCATGTGTCTGTGGACAAACAGGATAGGAGATAAGCAGTGAAGGGAGAGTATATTCTTGAACCTGAAAGTAGTGTAATTTTATTAATGTGACAATCAGAGGTAATAAGAGCTGCCTCTTAAACGGGGTCATCAGCTTGAAGTAGGGCACCCCACCAACTGACCTTATTGTTTCTGTTCTGAGAGCTGGCTTAATTACAGCTGTCTTGGGTATCTCTGTCAGGAACTCCACCAGGAAGAGGTTTATGGATGCTCTTAATGTAGAGACAAAATGGAGGAATGAGGGGATGAGTGCAAGGGACAGCACATGGTAAGCCAGGCTCCTCTCCTAATGCTCTGCACATTAGAGTGCCAGCTCTGGACTGACTGTGTGTAGCGCTCTTTACATGGTGCTACAAACCTAAATGTCCTGCTTATGTGGCTGGGGGATGAGGTGTTACTGTCAGCAGTGTTGTTCAGCAAGGTGAAGTGATGAGACTGGAGTTCAGACAGAAAGGAGAGAACTTTTGCTTATGCACATGGATACAAGACTGTGTCCCATCTATCATGGCCCTGTCTGCTTGGCAGGTTTAGGGGAAGGTTTTTTGATTCACTCTGGGTGGTGCATGGGAGAAACAACAAAATTCTCAGAAGGTTCTATAACAAAATTTTACTAGCAAATGTTAGAACATTAAGGTAGAGTAAGGTACTCTTCAAAATTTAAAACAACATCCAGGCTAAGTAAGGCAGTTCATGAACTTTAACTTAACAAACTTAGAGCTGGCCAACTTTAAGTTACACAGACATAACAAGGCACTTAGTAAGGAATTGACTGGAATTCTTTAGTCTGGGTTACAATATATTTTGAGAAGTTGGGAGAAGAAAGAGAGAAAGAAAGAGAAAGCAAGAATAAGAGTAGAAAGATATTTGAGTCAGGGGAGGTTTAGTTTGGATATCAGAAAAAGCTTCTTTACCCAGAGGGGGTTTGGGCACTGGAATAGGCTCCCCAGGGAAGTTGTCACAGCACCAAGCCTGAAAGAGCTCAAGAAGCATTTAGACAATGCTCTTGGGGACATGGTGTGACTCTTGGGGATGGTCCTGTGTGCAGGGCCAGGAGCTGGACATGATGATCTTTGTGGGTCCCTTCCAATTCAGCATAGTCTGTGATTCTGTGGTATTACCACCCTCTGATCCAGAAACAAGACTTGGTTGCTGCAATTTCAATGTCTGCTGATCCAAGGGATGGTTGCAGTCTTGATCCATTGGGGATGGGGGGAAGCCCATGAAATACAAAGTTCAGTGGTTTAATATATGCTTAGATTTATGTAGGAACACCTGTGTACCTCCCCTGGCAGGGTGAGTTTTACATTGTGCAAGGTGTCACTGTGCATCGGGGCAGGCCCCTAGTGGAAGGCTTCAGAAGTGATTCTGAGAGTTCTTCGGGGTCTTTAATGTTTATGACCCCTTCTAAGACATGACAGCTGCTTCTCACGTCAGCAGAGCTGAGTCAACTTTGCCCCATTAGAAGGGATGAACACCTCCAGGCCTCTGCATGTCTCAATACCTGGAGTGGAGTTTTCGCACTTGAGCCAGTTGTGCAAGGGAGGACATTGGCATGATAAAAAGCACTATCCCACCTTGCAGGATCTGCTTCTTATCAGCCTCTTCTCTTACCTGCCTCAGACCCCAGCTTCTTGCTAAACAAAGGTTGATTTGCCATGGTCATCCTCTGGTGCTCACACCCCCTTCACTTGGGCTGTTACCTTGCCCATCATCAGCAAAGCACCCACTGCTTTTGCAAATGGCTGGTTGACCCATTAATCATTAACATTTCAGTCTGTCACACCATCCTCTTCCTCCTACTCTTAATTTAGGCTTCAAAATGATTTACAGAAGTCCTGGTGTGCCATAGTAACATTTTCTAAACCTCAACTGACAGACTTCAAGCACTTGTCATTAATGGTCATGCCATGTCATTGTTCAGAAAAAAATTATAGCATTTTCTGTCTCATGGCTGCTACAGCAGAACCTTTAGCAAGAGTTTTAGCTTGTCATCACTTTTTACTGAGCACTCGTAAAAATTGTAATAATAATGTTATTAAGAAGAGCACTAATAACCACCCCTTCTGTTTGAGGCTCCTTGATTGATATCACTGCCTCGATGAGGCTGAGACTGCTTTGAGAGAACATTCACCTGTGTCTAACTATGCACCAATTGAGGCGAATACAATGCAAGGGAAGTCAGTGTGGAAAACTTCAAAAGACCCCAACAGGAAACAATGATTTACTTTGAAGAAGGTCTATAAATTCTATTTGGGATTTAGGTGAAGAAGCATATGACCATGCAATAGGAATTGACAGTACACTAAGACAAAATCATTTAAATGCTCTCACATTTTTTAACGGATCCACAGAAAATTTCCTTAATTTTTATTTAGCCTGAAAGCACCTAAGAACAAAATATTAAGCAGAAGTCACTAGATGTTTACTACCAAAGACAACCTGAAATACCACACTTAGCACAAACACTGTGTAACCAATGGCATGTTAAGTAAAATAAATACTAAGCCCTCAAATTTACCCTTTTTGCATTGTACTTACAATGTCCTGGTTCTCTAGTGACATGGGTTTATTTGATTTAAGACAAAACACATGAAAGATAGTCCTTGTGAAGTCAAGAAAAAGTAATTTATTGCTTCTTATTTGTAATCATATGCAAAAATATTTTAAAAATCACACACACGAAAAAGAAACACGTGCACTAATGCTACTGTTGTGCTTTCAGCAATTGTTAGTTTGACAAATAAGTGTTTCAGGATCTATCTCTGGCTTTTGCTGCTATGGATCTGCTGTACCATATGCTATTATTCAGGCTAGTGATGGTGACACAGAGCTCATTTTCTGTCTACTGATCAGTGTAACTTTCTGAGCTTGTTCTGCACTACTGATAAAAAATATCTTTTTTTTTCTGGGCTCTCTAGAAATTGAGGGTGATCTCAGATATTGCCATTCTGCATTGCTGCTTGATGTTTATTTGCTCTATCACCAGCACAACAAAGGAAAGGCAGCTTTAATTTGCTGTATGTTGTGTAATGCAAACGTGAGTTACTGTATATCCCTTAACAGCCCATCATTAATTTCCCTTGCATGCCGTTCCCAGGTTTCATATATTGCTGGCTGTTGTGATAGTATGTAAAGCATCAGCTGCTGTTTCACAGCTTGGATTTTAAGGGGTCCACAAGGAGAGATCAAAAGCTGAAATTCTAATATTGCCTCTAATGGAAGAACTATTACCCAAACAAGCAGGATGTAGATTTCTTTCCTAGCAGAATGCTGCTATGGCATTCTCTCACTAATGGCCCTGCAGCATTCAGGTCTCTGGCAATGTATGGTTTCCAGTTCTGAGAAACAATTATTTTATACTTATTCTTTTGTCCCAGGAAAAAAATAGTCTGACTAGTTTAGAAGTAAATTTGTTTGTATAAATTCTTACAATGTGCTCATCATCTTGGTATATAGGTGTAGTACAAAAGCCAACGTTATTGACACTGGACATTTGCGGCAAACAGAGATTAAGCTTAAAGCCAGAGCTGTATGACTGTGAGAATCCG
This sequence comes from Acanthiza pusilla, assembly GCA_036630365.1. Taxonomy (NCBI): domain Eukaryota; kingdom Metazoa; phylum Chordata; class Aves; order Passeriformes; family Acanthizidae; genus Acanthiza; species Acanthiza pusilla. Next base: position 7,694,401 of record JAXCHO010000036.1, read on the forward strand.
ATTTGTGGAGATCTAAAATCTGGTAATTAATAAAGTTATAGATCAGGACCAGTTTTTATACCAATTCTAATGATCTTCATAAACTGCAGAGCATCTTTAGTAGTTGCCTTGGAGGCAATGTGACTCATTTGATTCAGATTCAAACCCTGCTTTCTTTTCTGCAAATTAAAAAAATATTAAATAGTGCAAATGAAATTAGGAGGATTGACATATCATGAGAGTCTAACCTTTCATTCTCTAAAAATGCACTTTGTAAAGAAAGCTACAAGACATTTGTTTTCTAAAAGAAAAGCAAAAGTAAGTGTTGAGAGAAGGAAATTTTTTTTTTTTAAACAGGGCTGAATCCCCATTCTTAAAAATAAGAGAGAACGTATTGTTATGGTTTGATCAAAACAAAATCTCATTTGTTTTTTTCCTTGGTTGAAGATACAGGCTCTAGTTCTTGAAGGAATGCCTGAGATTTTTTAATTCAATCATCACTGTTCCCATTCTGAGCCAAACATAGAGATAGACAAGACTGCTACTGTGAGACCTCTCAAGTAAAATTTGATTCCATGTTTAGGCGTTCGGTGCCTTTTAAGAAAAGACCACATGGATCTTCATGTATGGGGTTAAGATTGCTATTTCATGTACCTATTTCTGAAAAATCCATTAAGAATCAGCCCTCATCCTTTAGAAGGAAAGTTGTTTAACTGTCGTGAACAACTGATTGCTAACAAGGTGGGTTAACATCTTCGGGAAGACATGTTTCAGAAGACAGATGACAAGTATTGTTGTTCATGAAGCAGAAGAAAATAAATCACAAGAGAAGCCTAGAAGAAAGAAAAGAGCTAGTGGAAAATCATAGGTGTAGGACAGTTAAAAAAGGGTATTCTGTACAACCATTTTCTCTATAAATATTGTTCTTTTGTACTAAGGCATTGCCTCATCTGCTATGGCAGCTTGAATTTGCTTTAAATCTTTTCACCTTGTTGAACCCAGCCTCAAAGTCTCTGTCTATTCTGGAACGAGTGCAAGTGCAAGTGGAGTGTAATGGACTTTTAACTAAATCATAATAAAGCCTAGAGAAATTAAGGAGATTGGCACTAAAGTAAAGATCTCTCTCACATTAGATATGTAGGTAGCTGGTTTTCCTTTTCTATAACACAGAATTTCTCTTAACATTTTTCCATAGAGGCCTTACTTGTAAAATATAACTTTTTCTTTTGCTACAAAATGACTCATTTTCAAAAAAATCTGAAAGTTGAAAAGAAAAAATCAAAGTTGCAAATTTCATGCAAAACTCTGGGTCTTTTTAGCTTTTAAACTTGATGCACAGGGGAACGTATGTGAAGGGATAGAAATCTGGGTCACAGCATGAAATTCCTGTTTTTGTATTCATAAAAAACAAACTATATATCAAAGGAAGGAGGTGTGAAGTAGTAAAAAAGAAAAAGAGAAAAGCAGTCTAAAATATTCTCAGCTCTTGATATTTCTCAAAAACATACTGAGTTCTTTTAAGACATTATGTGATTTCCTCAGACCATTATTGAAACAAAAATGCTGCTTGCTCTGCTAATAAATGACTCTTCTGAAGAATTAATGAAACATTCTTAGTTTTCCAGTACTTTTTTCTATCAAAATATGGTCCTAGGCTCTGTTGATATTGAGAAATACTCAGGTGGGTACCAATTTATATAGAAAAGCAGGACACAGACACTGAATACATGCTTCTCTACCCATATGTGATCAAGAGTTGCAGGGATGATGGTATGCAAACAAATCCTTTTTGGTATCATAATGTTACCCCAATAATGAATCCTTGAGGTGTAGAGTGTCTCTTGTAAGTACAACGCCTTAGGAAAGAAATCATTGCGTACACACCTCTTTCAAACAAACTGGTAATTTGTATGTCTCCTGCATAACAGCCCAAATCGTGGACTGATTGCATTGCAATCTGAATGTCCAGAGTGGACTGTTGGAATGATTTTAGTTTACAAGCTAATGATGACTACCAGGTTCAAGATCACACTATGGAATCATAGGATTTGCTGAGCTGGGAGTCACAGGGATCATCGAGTACAACCCCTGGCCCAGGACACCCCAGAAATCACACCATGTGCCTGAAAACATCCAAATGCTTCTTGAACTTAGCAGATTATGGGATAAAGCCTTGCTTTCTAAATAAGCCTACATGTTATAGATGAAATTAAAAATGTCAGTTTGACACTTCAGTCTGAGAAGAGCTAGTAAATGAGAAATAGTTTTTAAGAGAATATACTTCTAGCATGGCATTTGTAGTGGTAAAAACTGGGGGTTTTTTAGACAGCTGCAGGGAGGTAAATTTTTCTAATGCAATTCTGCCACAGAAAGACAAGGAAACATAAGTATTGTTTGAAGAAAAACATGCCAGTAATTACATGAAGTGCTGTTCTGCTGCCCTGGGATTTATTTTCTATTATAAAATTACTTGAGAATAACCTAAAAATAACCTAATAATGAGTGAAAAGGTATAGTTTTAAGTTGCTTATAAGAGAAAAAGAAACAAAGAGAAGTAGTTGCCACTAAATTTCATTTTTCTTTTTGAAAATCTTGCTCAGCTCACTAATGCTTTTTGACGAGAAGTTCCACTGGCCACTATTGAATTTGCATCCAAGAAGTGAGTAACATAAGAGAAGGTACATGACTGTATCAATCTCCCAGTGACTTTCCTTGTGCTGTTAGCTTGCTTGTAATTATATTTCTTATGCACTCATTTGCTGCGGATTAACACAAGTGGTATCAGCCATCACAGCACAAACCAAATGATATTCCACAGACCAAGAAAAGGGATGGATTCTTTCTGCTTGATCCCAGTAAAGATTCCCAGTGTTCAGCTCATTTAGGACCTTGAACCACTACTTGTTCTCTTTCAACACTTCCCCACACCCTCGAAAATTACTGTGTGTGGTTAGTGACAGAAAGGAAGCACCATCCCTGTGTAGTGACCATAGGTATTTTTATTTACAGACGAGAGGTGGATCAGCACCCTTCAAATTCTCCCAAAGATACACAGTTCCTCAAAAGGAACTGTAATGCCATTCTTTATTATCATTAAATGGAAATAGTATTTCCAGGAATTCATGAAAGGCTTGTATCTTCATAAACTTCTTGGGCATGCTTCTCCTTTTGGGTTCAGGCTGTGCCCTAGTGTCATAATTGCACCCTCATTGTTTTCATGTTATAAAAGTCTGTCAATATTGAAACATCAGTAGAATTCCAGCTGAATGTGCTAGTCCCCGAGAGACACAAGTCCTCTCCGCTATGAGTCAGACAGAAAAAAAAAAATCATTGATAAAAGTCACATGTTTGCCCAGTGGAAGAATAGTTAGGTGTTGATACCAGTTCACAAAAGTAGTGTATGATGATCTACAAATTAATTACACACTTGGATTGCCAGAGATAGACCGTCAACATTTGCTAGGTTTTGCATGAATGCTGATTTAGGCTTCAAAACAGCACTTACATTCAGGCTAAACTTCAAGAACATCCTTTAGTCCCAAGAAAAAAAGTCAGGACCTAAATTATATTGTGTACTTAATTTGGAACTAATAAAATGAAAGTACAAAAAGGGAACATTTTAGTCAGTTTATTATACAGTATTTGACCCTATCTACCCTACTAAAACTTCGCATTCTTTCTCCAGTGGTGCCGTATGGGAACACAAGATTGCAATTGTGCCCCAAGAGCATGACAGCAGTCCTCATAATAGTTTCTTCAGTCTTTTTTTACATTGCTTTCTAAAATGATGCTGCCATATGTGCTGTTATATTTAAGCAGCAGATGCTGTGAACTCACAAAGTTGAAGAATGCTGAAGTATGATGCCATTTGAAAACAGGTTTTCTAAGGAAAGCTGACTTCTTGCAAGGCTTTGGATTTATTTCAGGCATTTCATTACTAATTACAAAAGGCCATACAGAATGCATTTATACCACTTATTGGTTCTGTCTCGGGGCACCTAATATATGGGCTATCTAGCTTTTACACTATATTGTTGTTTCAACAGCTACAAAGCAGCTATACGCTCTGTTTGCAACAGTGTTAATGCTTTTGAAAATGAGCTGGGAACGGGTCTTCATTTTCACTTCTTTACTTAACCAGAGTTTGAGCTAAGGATGATACTGCACTGTAAACCTGACTCATAGTATTAGTCTATGAATTAGCTAAATAAGGTATTATGAATATAATGTTAGAAAATTCAAATTGCTTCAGTTTTCATTGGTATATGACTTCCTAGCCATTTTCATGTTTGAAAATGAAGCAGGCAAATTCACGGTGTACTCTGAAATCAATTGAGATTGGCAGCCCTGCTGGATTCATAGAGTCAAATCAGTTCCAATAGTACACGCATCAGATACCTGGACTAGGCATTGAAAGAGGATGCAGTAGAGATATGGAAGAAAATGGTGAAGGAAGGAAACATTTCTAATACAGAGGTTGCTTCATGGATGTTGATTTGGGAGAACAACAGGATCTGGCAGCTGAAGTAAATATAAACATTTTTCTAACACTGATGACTTGAAACAGTTTAACTTCGTGTGTAACTTTACTGGACTTATGAGACAGGAATACCAGGCTCTGTAAGGCAGACAGCTCTTTTTCACACATGGTCAGCTCTGAGCAAGTGCTGCATTCTGCTCCTGGGATGGGACAACCCTGGGTATACACACAGACTGGGGAACAAGATGCTGGAGAGAAATGCTGAGGAAAGGGACCTGGGGGTCCTGGTCAGTGGAGAGTTGGACATGAGCCAGCAGTGCCCTGGCAGCCAGGAGAGCCAGCCCTGTCCTGGGGGCATCAGGCACAGCGTTGCCAGCTGGGCAAGGGAGGGGATTGCCCTCCTCTGCTCTGACCTGGGGCAGCCTCACCTCGAGTGCTGGGGGCAGTTTTGAGCACCACAATGTAAGAAAGACATTGAACTATCGGAGAGTGTCCTAAGGAGGGCCATGAGGATGGTGAAGGGCCTTGAGGCGAAGCTGTGTGAGAGCAGCTGAGGTCACTTGGTCTGCTCAGCCTGGAGGAGACTGAGGGGAGACCTCATTGTGGCCTACAGCTTCCTTACAAGAGAAAGCAAGGAGCAGACTCTGATCTTTTCTCTCTGGTGGCCAGTCAGAGGACCAGAGGAAATGGCCTAAAGCTGAGTCAGGGGGGATTTAGGTTGGGTATTAGAAAAAGGCTCTTCACCCAGAGTGTGGTTGGGCACTGGAACAGCTCCCCAGGGAAGGAGTCACAGCACCAAACCTGGCAGAGCTGAAGAAGTGTTTAGACAATGCTCTTGGGCACATGGTGTAATTCTTGGGGTTGCCCTATGCAGAGGCAGGAGTTGGACTTTGATGAACCTTGTGGGTGCTTTCCAACTTAGCATATTCTATGATTTTATGAACTGCAAATAGCGCAAGCTGTCATCATGTCTTGTATTAATCTATAGTAAATCTTGCACCTTCGGGGATAGAGACTCTGATTTGGAGCAAAAGGATTTACCCATTGAGATTTCTGAAAGTCGGAAGGTCCCACACCTGCTTTGCATTCTTCCATGCACAAATATAGTATAAGATAAGTATAGACTGGCTTGGGATGTCTCTCACTTGTGACTCTGATTAACATTCCATCAGAAGTATCAGTGAAAGTATAGATCTAACTTTCTTGTAAATATATTTGGTATGAATGGCAAAGTTCTGGCAGTGGAGAGGGATGCAGGGGTGGTCTTTGGGGGAAAAAATGTGGGACTGACTGCCTTTTGTTAGATACAACCAGTATCTCCAAAGCAGAACTACCACAGGGCGCAGCTGACCCCATCAGCTGAATTGATGGCACCTTTGTGAACACATATGTAAGGAAGGGCAGAAAACACCAGAGGCAAAAAAAGAATGAGAAATGAGCGGGAGCAACAAAATCAGAGGAGGGGGAGCAGGTACACAAGTGAGAGGACTGTGGCTTGAGAGAAACTCACAGTGGAGCATAGGCAAAGGGTGATAAACAAAGAGAGAAACTACTGTGTAACTGCCCCCCAGCTCTGGTGTTGCTTGTTGCCTTGCCACAGGGACTGAGGGTAACCTGTGTCAATATGAGGGTGGAGAGGAGTCTGAAGTGAAAGAGCAAAGTGGAAGCAAGGAAGGAGACCTCCTCCTTTCCTGGGAAAGTGGAAGAAAAGATAATTTTTCCCAAAGAGCTTAATGTTTATCTCGTTTTATTTGGTAATGCTCTAATCAGTAATTAAATATGCAATTGGGCAATAAATTACAAACCTCGAGTTTGTTTTGCCCATGACAGTACTTAGCAAGCGATTTTTCTGCCTTCACCTTGACCCATGGAGTCTCTCAATCACATTCTTCTATCTTTTCCTGTGTCCAGCTGCGGGGAAAGAAGGGGGAAAATGAGCAAGTGCCTGGTTGTTTCTTGGGTGGTAGCTGAGGTGAATTCACCATAGCAAGGGATTTAATTGTAATTTTTCTCTCTCCTTCCTTCCTTTCTTCACCCTATTTCTTTTTTTCTTTTCAGCTTTCACTCTTTGGTCTTCTTTTCTTTCCCTTTATAACACTTTGAATGGGAGAAGTGAGTCAAATAAGCACTAAGGCAAGTTATTGTTCTTGCAATTAATTCTTGCTAGTATCAGTTCCACAGTAAAAGAAATAGTATGAAACTGCTCCTATTGTAGAGGTTTCTCACAGTATGATATTGACATCCCAGATCACACTGGGCAAAGGGATATTCAAACTATACTGCCAGCAGTAGAATGAAAAATGTAATTGTTCCAAGGAGCTGTTATACTGTACTAGGTATGGTTGCCACCCAGAGGTCATGTACATGGGTTTGTATTTTACACCTTTTCCCTCTCCCTCTCTCTTTGTGTTTTCCCCTTTCTCATTCATCTGCTGTTTTTGAGGTGACATGTTCATTTTTATTACGTGTACATTGACTCATCCTTTTCCTTCTGGTCTCTGCAGCTCTGCTAAAACATTGCCAATCCAACATCACTGGAAGAAGTATTGATTCCAGTAACAGTAATGTTTAACTAGAGTTCTTGGCTGACATGACACCCAGCAAGATTTGGATCCTTCCACCTCTAGATCTCCCTGATGTGTGCTGACCCTCCTCACACAGGAGCTCTGAGTGATGCTCCCTTTCTGCTTGAAAAAGAATGAAATGCAAATGGTAATGAAATTCTTTCTCCTCTTGGAAGGGATGCTGCAGCATGGCTGCAGTGCACCGGTAGGTCATAATAAAGAAATTATTTCCAGCTAAACTACTTATGGTTCATGATACCTTGAAGTAGAGGGACTACTGCAATTGGGAGGAGATCCTAGACTGCTCTCCGGAGCCCCAGACTCTCTTATTCATAAGAATAATTTGTTAATTATTCAGGCCTACAAGTTTTGCATCTCAGCTGAAGTCTTGTGGTAAGCTGACAGGCAAAGAGAAAAAATGTTGTGAGAACACAAACTCTAAGGTGCTCTTGTATTGAGAATATCACAGGCCAGTAATGGAACTGAAAGAATGGTGCAGATGAAGGTGCGGGAGAGGAAGACAAAGTGTTAAATAGGCTTACATGGTCTACTGGACTGAGCTGTTTGGCAAAGAAGGATGAAGCTATAAAATCAAGATTTAAATTTTTACAAGTTCAAGGGAGGATATCTCCCATTTGCAGTTCAGCTTTGAGTCTCTTTAGCAAAAAAAATTTGTCTGAGAGTGAAGTAAGTGAAGTTTAGTTAACACGGTGAATTTTTCAAAGAATGCCTTATTCAAAACCTGCTCACTTATCTAAAAAATAGATTATATGAGGAAAGTTATAATATTATTGAGTTTTTCAGTATTTCTGGTTTCTGAACAGAGTATCTGAAGCAGCTGAAACATTTGTACAGCTTTACTTTTCTTTCCAAACCTAACAAGGGTGCAGCTCCAGTAAATGACAAAATCCAGATAGAGTGTGGGAGCAGCAGGATCCCAAATTAAACAACTGGGAGGTTGATAAATGCTTCCAGTAGCAGATTTAACTACAGATGGAATCGTTTGACCATTCGACACGCCACAGTCCGCTTGTGGGGGCTTCCGACCATCTCTCTGCAACATTAACTTCATAAAAACTTCCATCAAAGAGCCCCCACCAGAGCCACAGTGCCTTTTTCAGAGTGTTTTCAAACAGCAGAAATAAATGTTAAAAGATTCTGCCCTTCCTTCCTTGATATTTTTCTGACAGTAAATTAGAGTCAGATGGAAGGAATCATTATTTCCACAAAGATTATAATGCAAATGAATTCCTTTACAATAACTTAAAAAACCAAAACAACCAAGCAACCTAAACCCAAACCTTTTAAATATATGTGTGCATTTGGCCAGTAAATTCAAAAACATAGAGAAATTTTGTTCAAGGCTCATGTATCTCAATTGGTGTTCCTGTCCTTGGCCAGAGGATGTTCTTCACTAACCACCACTTTAACAAGCAGTTTATTTATTATCCTGCACAACTAATTTTTGTTCTTTGGGTGTTTTTCTTCTTTTCCAGGTTGGTTAAGTGCTTGGTTTTTTTTGTTTTGAGTTTGTTTTGTTTATTTTTTTTTTAAGTACTGCATTGATTTTCCACACTTTGAAATGACAAAATAATTGTGTACCTGGCATCATGAAAATTAATCTGCAGCAAATTACAGTGTTTTCATTCCAAGAATCTCTAAGAATTGAAGATGATATAACTTTAAAATGACAGTTTTTGAAAAGCAGTTTCAAACACAAGCAGGTGGTTCCCCTGCCTCCATGCTGGTGAACACTATGAAAAAGACTGTCAGTGCTCTCCAGAGAATCTGTTCACCGAGAAGATGCTGAACCAGGATATTGATTTTGGGAACTGGAAATTTAAGAGAGATCTGAGATTGAATATATGTGATTGAATTTATATAAAGATACCAAAGAGGACTGAGTTGTGCACATTTTTGGAGGCTGACCTTAATTTATTAGTATTGAATAACTGGTTCCTCCATAAATTTAGAAAGCTTTATGACACTTTTCTTGGCTACCTACATGATATAATTGCTAAAGAAGACAGCAATACCTTTATCCTTTAATACTTGTTCTCCACAGTATTGGAGTTAGGGACATCCGCTGCTTCTTTTGTTTTGTTTTGGTTTTTTCCCAAACACCCTGGGCAAGGTGCAGGATGATGACCCAGACAGTGTTTGTGTTTCCTTCTGAGCTATTGGGTCTTGCTTTACTGTGAGCATTAATTACTTTTTTTGAGTGCTGAAAATCAGATCTATTTTGGCTCTTTGTTGATGGTTCTTTGGAAATATTCTCAGGATCTAGCAACATTGACATTGCATTAAACTTCTAGTTGGCAGATTAATTCATAATTATAATGGTCTGGAGTTACAGCTAAGTGTAGAGCTGTTTGCTGCTATTTGTGTTTATACACTGTAGTGTTCACAACACACTATCCAACATTCACCCATGCCTTGTACCCACAGAGAAACATTGGTGGGTACACGCTCAGAAGCTCTCATGATCTAAATCCACAACCAAGTACTCAGAGGTTGTTCAAATTTTAATTAATTTCTAAATAATTATATTCACATATATATACATATATATGTAAATAAAAATATAAATAAATTCTAATTTTAATTTTTTTACCTGTAAATATATTTTTGAATGTTCCAGCTAGAACATAAAATGAAATTATTTGTTAGGATTACAAGGCTGGTCATACCTATTCATATTAAATGCATCATCCAGGGGTTTAGTCTTGTTTTAGAAACTATATTGAGGTAGAACCTCTCTGTTTTCCTGTGGTAAAGATACCTCTTCATACCTTGCCTGCTCAGAGCTGGCCTTCTAAAGTGTATCTTTCAGGCTTCTATCTCCCCTCAGACTGCAAGTCAGATCTGTATTGCTCTCAGTGGCTGTTGAGACAGGCTGTAGGTGCAGAGCTGTAAGTGCAGTGACCCTGCTGAAGAGCCAGGCCAGGCTGGGTGTCCAGCCATGCACAGCTCACATTTGGTGCATAGGGAAATGCTCCCTGTCAAGCACTGCCACATCCATATCAGCTATTATACATGTTTTAGCAAAGTTTGGCAGTTGGCACTGGTCAACTGAAAATAAGTGGTAGCAAAAAATGTGATTGTACTGTTTCACCAGTGTCAGAAGATGAACTTCATGAAGGTGGTAACACCACAGTTACCGCTCTCCTTTAGCGTAAGGCCCCCAATATTCGTTATGAATGTCTATAAATCAGTTATCACAGTTACAGTCTTCCTGGGATGCTCATTTGACAAACACCAAGCAAGAAATACCCAAAGATAGTGGTTGATTTATTTACAGATGATTTAAGACCCAAATTCAATTTTAAATTGAATGACATTTCAACTCGTAAACATCCGCTTAGGTTCTTTCTCTGTTCTGAAAGGCTCAAGATCATGAGGGCCAGGTTGCCTGTGGAAGAAGTTAAGAGAAGTATCCAGACCTTCTATTTCCAATCCACAGAACCATAGAATGGTTTGGGTTAGAAGGGACCTTAAAAATCATCTAGTTCCAACCCCTTGACATGGGCAGAGAACATTCCACCAGACCAGGTTACTCAGAGCTGCATCCAGCTTGGTCTTAAACACCTCCATGGAGGAAGATTCCACAACCTCTCTGGGCCTGTTCCCATGCCTCACCACCACCACAGCAAAGAATTTTCCTAATATCTAAACTTACTGCAATTGAGTTTAAGACCATTCCACCATGTCCTATCATTACATCCTTATCCTTTGGTCACAAGAAATAAACTTCTCACCTACATTTATCCAGCACTGAGGTAGAGCCTTGCATCCTTCATAAAGAAAAGTAAACTAGGAATATCTATCCAAGACATGGAAATGTTCTGAACAACTCTCTGTTTATTATGTATTTGAATGTCCTTCTGATGGGTGACTACGTCTTTGCTAGTGGCACTCAAAGAGCCAAAAGAAACATATGTTGTGAAAAGTACCTTTAGCAAAACAGACAGATGGATAGGTAATGCTTTAAAACAGGGTGGCCAATGATTAGCAATTCATTTGGTATTCATTGCGATAACATTAATTGTTATGAATAAATTACATTTAGCAACACTTGGAATTTTGTGAAAAGAACATTTGCCTTTTGGGGACTTTGTGAAAAGGAAAAAATAAACCACTTTTTAATTTTTTCCATTTTGTTTTATTTTTCTCATCTCAAGAAATTGGTTTTTTGCAAGATCTTCAAGAAAACCACAAGTTGTGTACCAATGTTTTAGAATTTTAAATTCTTCTGATACTACTATAATCTCTAAGCAGGTTTTCACTCAGCTCATGCTTTTAAGCTTTCCCTTTTTTACAGCAATTGAAAAATTTCTAAACTGCTCAATCCTTTCTGCTGGTTAATCACTCTCCTACTCAGTTAAATACACCACAGAAGCGAAAAAATATACCTATTGCTTGTAAGCTGTAAACAGTCAGTAGATTGTGTTCTGATGATTGCAGACAGTTTATATTGGCTGGACCGGGGTTTAGCTGTCAGCACATAAAGAGAGAAATGGACAAAAGAGGCTCTGAGAGCAGATGTTGACACTGGAAGCTCAAATTCAGGGATCCTCAGCCTGTGGCTGTGGAAGCCCAGCTGGGAGAAAGAGACAGGCTGCATTCATAGAGCCTCTCTGGGATCCCTGCCCCATGCAGGTACCCAGCCATTGAGAGACAGGAAGATGAAAGGCTGCTTCACAGATGTCACCTGCTGAGGGTTCAGCAGCCTGTCCAGAAATGTCATGTTTGGCAGCTGGTGGAGGATCCCTCCCACCAGCTCTGGCGCACAGATTCTCACAGTATTCCGGGAAAGATGCTTACACGGGGGCTTCCTAATGAGACGACATTAAAGAGAATTTTTGGCTTCTGCCTGTAACAGCACGTTGACATTAACCTAGCTGTCCATTCATTACACTGTTCTCCTGAAGATCAGTCACTCTAACAAAATGAATTTTAGGCATAAGTATCAAGCCAAATTACCCTGGAAAATTGTCGAGATGGCTATCTCTTCTCATTCTGTTAAACTGATTCTACATTCCTTTGTTTCTGTGTAAGTTTCTGAAATTCTATTGATACTGCTGTGTATCAGTAGAAGTCCTGTGTACACTTACTGTGTAAGTTTCTGAAATCCTATTGATACTGCCCAAAAAGCAGTACAAACTGCAAAGTTTTGAAGGATATAAGGCATACAAACATGGTTCAAATATGGCACACTGAAGCTCCTGTGTGCTATTATCTGCTTGGATATTAATATATTACCTCATCTGAACACATGTTTAGTGCCTCAGCAGGAAAGATCAGAGAATATTTCTAAGGAGGTAAAAAAGAAGTGCACTAAGTATTTGGCAGAAAGAAGTTCAGATATGATCAGAAAGGTGCTAAAGTGAAGCAGAGAGAAGTTATTACTTAAATTGGATGGACAGGGTTAGTGCTTGCCCTTTTTCTTCCCTATAGCCTTCCCTTGCCTTCCCTCAGGTTAAGGCAAATAGCACATGCTTTGTCTTTTGCCTTTTGGGTGCTTCTGATGCACGTAGAAAGAACAAGGGATCCTTTTCTGTACTGCATACAGACTCAGGGAAATGACAGGACCTGATTCTAGTAAATCAGTTACATTCCCAGAAATAATGCTTAAATTCATGGTATTTAAAATTGGCGTGGGATCTAAAATTGCAGTTAAAATTAATCAGAATGGTAAAATTTCTCATTCAGTTTTTTAAGCTTTACAGTCTTCACCGATTTTCCTCTCTTCTTTCTGTATTCAATGTGCTATAGCCATGCTTTTAACAAGTGACATTTTTGCTATAAAATCTACCTGGTAGCGTATTGTCTCTTAATAGCATTCAGAGGTATCAAAATCCCACTCGATCCAGGGAAGGACTATGATCATCTACATTTTTTCAGAATTATAATTTTGGTTATTGTTTTGGTCCTTCCCAAGGAGACTGTTTGCATACCAGGCTAGGATAGTCAATGTTCCTCAGAACCTATGTCTGGAAAGGTTTGCCTGCGCATACCAAGCAGAAGGACTAAAAAAGAAATTTGTTCATTAGTCACATAAAATTGTTCAAACGAAAATCAGTTTTCATGCTATTACTGTTTTTTGATTGTGGGGACTGAGACTCTAGAGTGCTAGGGTCATCTTGACACTTTAGTAATTGTTTTGCAGAAGAGGAGGAAAAAAATAATGAGTGACAAACTAGAGGAGGGATTAAATAAAAATGTTGTGATTTTAAATAAAAAATTTCACAGCATCGACCAGTTGGAGAAACATATAATGTCAAGATTTGAGCTTGGATTGGAGCATTAGCACCGACAAAGCCGTGGTGATTAAAGTTACTGACAGCTCTAAGTTATTTCCATCTTTTAAGAGGGACTGGAAGCATATTCTAATCTGTGGCAGTCCAAATTGAGATATCTTTGAAAAAAATCTAATTTTGAGAAGGTAAAATGATTAGCATTTTTGAAAATTGGTTATTTAATGTGAAAATCTGACTAAGAGAAAACTTCAGTTCTAATGATGTGCATATAATTCGGACATCTAAAGAAGAATAAAACCATAAAATAAAGGATGTCTTAGACAAAAGCAGAAAAAGTCCCCTTATATCCTGGCCCCTATTAATGTTTTCAGCGCATTCCATGCCCTCGTTACATTTGTGAGAGAACCTTAGCAAATGCTGGAATATTCTCTTTAGGAGACATTGATGAGTTGAACTGTGTAATACTAAATATACATATCAATGAATTTTTATATTTATAAAAGTAAAATTTTATTTTAAATACAGTACTATATTCTCCACCATCAGGTTAGACTTCTGTCTAGTTGAGAAGGAGTTTTTTAATTAAAGAACATAAAATTTAAACGGTTCAGAAAATGTCAACATGGGTTCCTATTTTCAGCCCAACACAGATGATAGAACGAGAGGGCATAAATGAAAATTAAAGAAAAACAAATTCAGAACAGATGTCAGGAAGCATTTTTTTCAAGCAGCGAATCATAAATGTGTGGAATGGCTTACTAGGCAAGATAGTTAAGGCAAAAACAAGGAGGTCATTAAAGAATCAATTAGAAGACATCATGGTGTAGATGGAAAAGGGAATGAGGCATGATGAGCCAAACCGCCTCTGCTCACTGCAAGAGTGTCTCATGTTCTCAAGAAATCTGGACATTGGTAGATGTTTTTAGGACTCTAGGGTAGGTGCCAGCTAGAAATCCATGTAACTCTCTCTCCCTTGCTTTCTGCAGGTACCCAACCCAACTTTCAGGAATACCATCAAAGCGGTTTTAATGATAGGAGAATTTACATTAAGTTTGTGCAGTGGATTGAACCTTGGCTGGGTGCCAAGTACCCACCAAACCGCTCTATCAGTCCCCATCCCAATGGGACAGGGAGAGAATAAGATGGAAAACAACCAGAGGGTGAGACAAGGCAGTTTTATTACAGTGAAATGAGGAAATAAGTGAAAGCATGTGCATGCATAAGTGAAGGGAAAAGTGAATTTCTACCCATCACCACATGATGGTCGGACACCTCCTGGGAAGCAGGGCTTCAGCACACGTAATGGCTCCTCCCCTTCCTCCTCACTCCCTCAGTTTTATATATCTGAGCTGACATCATATGGTGTGGAGTACCCCTTTGGCTAATTTGGGTCAGCTGGCCTGGCTATGGCCCTCCCAGGATCCTGCCCACTCTCTTGCCTTTGATGGGGAAGGAATGTCAGAGGGTCAGCACTGCTCAGCAGTAGCCAAAACACTGCTCTGTTACCAGCACCCTTCCAGCTACTGATGAAAAGCACAGCTCTGGGAGGGCTGCGAACTTTACCTCAGTCAGACCCAATACAGTATGCATTAGAGGTGCCAGTGAATCTTTGAAACATGTCCTGTTAGAAAGTGATTTTATTATCATAAAACAAGTTTGCCAGTGTAGAACAACAGGTAACTTTTATTACTAAATATATCTTCTACTAGGAAGATTTTGATACCCCCTTTTTTTTTTTTGTGAGTTTACCATTATAAAGAAGCATTCAATACCATATGTAAATGCTGCCAAAGACGGTATGATGGAAATACTTAAAAGAGAAAGCCAAGTCTTATGAATAAGTCAGGACAGTGCACCTGGCAAGTTGAACAGCAGAAACAAAGACTCAGATCTTGCTGTTCTATCAGAATGGGGCAACCAGAAGATCTGGCTTAGGTGAGGATGCATAATGAAGAAAAATTTGGTTTACTATAAATCACCTACATCTATGAATGGAAAAGGAGGACAAACAAATAACCTCTGTTGCTCAAGATTATTTTGAAACAAAAAAGAAATCTGAAGTGATAATTATAGCTCGAAAGCGACAGATGTTAAAACAACAAGATGCTTTATAAACAAGTACAGGCTAGAAATGAACTAAAATGAAATTATTGCACTATGCCAGCTGACCGCAATTACTTCCAGCTTATGCTATTTCAATAACCTGTAAAATTCTAAATATATGGGGACTAAGTGCCATATTTTTACTCTGCAAGTCTGGAAAGAGTTCTTTAAAGGGCTAGTGCATTAGGAGGGTAGGATGGTTTTTTAACCATTTAAAACATTCAGAGAACCAGCTCATTCTTGGTGAAAAAAATTGCTCCTAAATTAATCTGATATAAACTGATAAAATCCCAGATAACAGGTTGGATTTGATCAATGGGCAATGCAGTATAAAGAGCAATTTAGTCAATGAAGTGCAAAACACCATTCAGGTTGTCCTAAAGCAAATAGTCAGGTCTGGTGAGATGAATGTCTGGTTAGGAATAGTAGCAACTTAACTTAAATTACACTATTTGAGAAAATCCTTTATTTGGCTACTATGATTTTCATTTGCCTTAATTTATTTAGGAAGTGAGTAAATATGAAACACATTGGTCTTTTCCTGTGACCACCAGATCATTGGATGAAGTGTTGCTATCTGTGTTTAAAATCTCTATGGCTGATTTTGCCAGCATAAGCTTCCTTGTCATTAAAAGAGAGAAATTGGCCACTACAAAGGCCAAGGTTTCATCTCAATCTAAAGGACATCAGATCAATCACATTATGAAAGAGCCCATTTTTCTCTACTATGGGGATACAAAGGGAGCCTAGGGTGACTAGGCTGGTGTTGAAACCTAATTAATTCCGGTCATAATGTTGAGTTCTTACCTTGCTACAAATGCTCTTCTCATAGAACCATGGAATCATTAAGGTTGGAAAAGGTCTCCAAGATCATCAGTTCCGAACTTTGACCATCACGGCCACTAACCCATATAATGAAAATCTACTAATTTTTTGAATGCTTCCAAGGATAGTGACTCCACTACTTCCTTAGGAAGCCTGTTCCAAGGCCCCAAATTTGATTAATTTACACTTGTAAGATCCTTAAAGTTATAAGGAACTTATATTTGTGAGTTCCTCTTTACTCTTGCTAGAAGGCAGAAGAATAGAGAGGAAAAGTCTCAATGGAGACAATGAAACAACTACTTTTTCCTCCCATAGAGGGAATGAGTAGAGCTAAGAGAAGCCAACAAACAGGTCTTACCTCTGGCTGTATGGAGTCCAACAAATATTTCAATAAAACTTATTTCTATGAAGAACATCCACAGAAAAGTAAGAAAAGGTAAATTTTTTGCTGATCTCCAGAATTTACATGTAGCTGTTCTCCTTAAATTGTATACAGTGTTTGAATATAATTGAAATTACATCATGAAATATACTTTTCATGGTTTCTTGAATCTTTCCCTATTTATAGAAGGAAAATTAATCTGAAATTACAAAACTGAGTTATTATTTGTAAGCCAATGGCATGCAAGGATGGGATGCCTCCCAGGTGATCCATGCCGTTTGAAAAGTCTGTTTATTTGTAAGGTAGGACTTAGACTACATCAACGTTCAGCAGAGAGAGATGAGCCACCTCAGGGCATATGACCCTCTCTGACAGCCCTCTTTGGCAGGACAAATTGTCTCCTAGAGGTGACTGCGTCAATCTACTGAATATATAGGAAATCCAGAAAATCCACTCATGTTTGAAACTTAACTTTCAGATGACTGCAAGTAAATTGGGGTGAATCATGGTGACAGAGGAAGGTGTGCTATGGCCACCTGTGTATTAAGAGTGATCAGAGGCAGTGACATGAGAAACACACAGACTACAAAATAATGCTCAGACTCTTAGAAGGGAAGCAGACGCATCCACATATGCAGACAGACTCATGTCTTAATTGGGCTCAGGCATGTATGTTACGTATGTTGCCAAATTTCACATCATTACATATGATTTGCAGTAAAACAGAAATGCCTCAGACAGCAGAATTAGCAATAGAGGCTTACATTTCTGTTTGGGTGGGTAAGGAAATGCTCACCAAGGTTCATAACATGAAGTGCCAGACCTACTGTGACTTAGTAATTCTAAACACTGTGGAAGTTTAATAAAACAGGGAGTAAATTGGCTTATGCCATTGGAGCTGTGCTTTTGGCTACATGACTGAGCATTTTTTTTGGAAGCTGGAGACTCTGGTTTTGGTCCCAATGTTAATTAATTGTACCAGGCATTTGCAGTGCAGTCCATCAAGTAAGGTGTAAGACAGTGTCTGGATGTGCATTATTTAAACATTACTGGCTCATCCAAAGGGCTTTAGTGGTCAGGTAATGACCAGCTGGAGCAGTTAAGGCCTATGAGTGAAGCCAATTGTTCTGCATTTGTGAAGGACCTCCAAGTGACTCTGTATTGCTTAGATAATTTTGGACTTTTTTTTTTCAAATTTCATTTTGTAATTTAATTTATTTTTTGAATGTTTTAAAAATCTAACTCTTAATGACATTATACTGCTGCTCTGCTCTGCCAGAACACTCTGTTCAGTGGCCACAGTCTGCTCATCCTTGCTTTATCTTAATGGGAAATCATTCTGTTTGAAGCAATGCAAAAGCAAGGTATTATGTGCAAATTATCTCAAAATTAAATGATTCTCTGTGGATGGAAGATGTCAGCTCTCCCTCCAAATGATAAATTGAGAAAAATAGTTTATGATTGGAAAACCAGAAAAAGCCGATCTCTCCAAACAATTACAGGATAGTTATTTTGATTTGTAGAGCTATTAGTGCCTCTTCATATCCTACTTTGGGACTTCTTTGACTTCCTAGAGCAGGTAACTCGCTCCATTCTCCACACTCCATTCAGGAACACTGATGCCTCACAGCCTGTCCAGACTGGAGGGTGGTCCAGAGGAGGCACAGAGATTCCCTCTGAGCATGAGGAGCAGGGCCAAGGCTGTGCTGAAGAGCAGAACATGGTCTGCATCCAGCTGTACTTGCAAGCCACTGATAATGGTGGTGACAAAGTCACCGCACTTCCCATTTTGAAAGGAGATTTAGCAGGATTAATTCCAGTATGACTGGAGCCATAGCAAGGGGTAGACAGTAGAGTTGTATATAGTAATTTTAGTCCTTAGACTACCCTAGTGTCTTTGGGCAGTATATGCTGCCTAACACATTAGGTTTCAAAACTATTCCTCACCTGTTGTTATGATTGTTGAATAGAAGATTCTTGTTGGGATCCTGTTGAATAGAAGAGCCCGGGAGAGCAAACTGCTGGTGACATCTATAAAAAAAAACCAAACCATGAACCTAAGAAAGACAAAGCTGTGGAATGTTCTTCTGTGGGGCCTCGGTTATCTTCCATGGAATGACAAAGAGTTGATAGAGACCTCCTTCAGGTAGGCACTGGACAGTGCAGCCTGTCTCAGGCTGTCTGCACAGTCATGGGATCCTTTGGAACACCAAACTGTCTAGTTTGGCTTCTACTTGGAATGAGACTCCATCTGGTGAGAGCTTGCCAGTCTCCACAGACTGCACAGGGAGCTCAAGGGTCTTCCGCAGATCAGTTTCATTTTACCCTTGTGCTTAAACCCAGTGGATGCAAGTCCAGCTGAAAGCTGAGCATGTACTCACCTGCTGTGACATTCGCAGAGAGACGAAGGGAAAATATCTAGAGGGAACAAGGAAAAGACTGGAATCAAAAGACTTAAAAAGGAGGAGGGAAAGAAAATGGTACAAAAACACAACATGAGAGGGGAATGACATTGGAGCTGCAGATGGAAAGGCAAGTGTCTTAACATAGAACATTTAAAAAAACCCCTTCTGTTATTGTTTTGATGCTAGTTTCCCATTTCTTCATAGAGTATTCAGTGAATCAGAGCTGAGGAATATTTCTTCTATTTCTTGCTTCTCTCTTAAGTTTCAACTTCTACTAGCAGGAAGAAGCAAGTAGGTAACTGGTACTTTTGTTCTGGCACATCTTTCCTCTAGAATAAATTCCCATATGTTAAAAGATTTGTTTTGATTTTATATGCTTTAAAGATATTTTCCATCAATACTGTTCACATTTTAATTACAATAATTAACATAGTTTTCCAATATTTTTTTGTGCCTTTGATTATATGCTTAAAAATGTTGCAGCTGTGTTTACCTATATCCTTTTTGTCCCAAGCTTCATCTGAAATGAGAATATCATTTTATATATAGCTTTCTACTGGCTTTGTGAACTGTTTTTCACAATACCCCAGTTTAGCTTCATATACATTCATACAAAGGAAAGTATTCAGCTCTCTCAGTTTGAGTGGTTCTGGAACAGAAATCAGGATAGGCAGAAATTCCCAGTGTAAATTGTGTGACTTTTCAAGAAACAGCAAAATATGTTTTCTGTTTGAACAATACAAAAATATGTATTACCAGAGAATGCTGCACAAAAAAACCCAGTGGTGACAAGACACACCTTTGCCTATTATTGTTATTCAATGGAGGAGGATATGTTAGAAAAAGCTGTTGATCAGAAACTGAATTTTTATTCATGTGTCCAGTAGTATATGCAATGAGCAAATATTCTTTCATCATCCTTTTTCCAGGGATATTATTTTGTGTTCCATGTAGCTGACCTATTTCTGGGAAAGAGGCAAGGTGAAACATAATTAAGTTTTGCACAGTTGATGTGGACAAGAGATCTCTCACTCATTATTGAAGCATCCACTACCATATGTGGTCTGTAGAGCAGCCAGACATTTGTGGTCCAGCAGCTGCTAAGGATTTCTGATGGATTAGGCTTAGAAGTCTCTTCATTGGGAATTGGAAAGGTCCATGGAGTTTCCACAGTGACTATTGGAATTCCCTTCCTGCATGAAAGAATCCAAAAGTGCATATTTGAAAGCAATTGTTTCATCTAGATTGCTCTTCTGCCAGCTCCTAGAGGCAGCTAGCAGGAAGAGCAGAGCTGCTCTTGGGGTGGGGGATTTCAAAACGATTCACTGAAGGACTTGAGAATTGCTCTCTGTGAAAACATAAGAATGGCAAGCAAAGATAAGTGAGGAAGAAGAGGACAAAACCTGGACAAGGAAGGAAGAATGAACAAAAAGATAAAGAGATGAGTAATAAAAGGTGGGTGATCATGGCATCTAGGTCCTAAGGCAGACATAAAGGAAGCTTCCACATTTCCTGATACTATTTTTCATTGACAACAGTTTGCCAGAACTGGATGTTTTAAGCATGCATTACCTTCTCAAGCTACTCCTGAAACACAGAGATTTCATAATCCACTGAACAGCCAAATAATATACTAAGGGATGGAGGCAAAGTATTTAAGCAGCTTCATCATCTCTGTCACTTATATAGCATAGTGAAAGCTTTCTCCTGAAATGCCAGTGGGCTGTGGATCAGCATCACCTTCCTCTGTCCTGTACCTATTGAGTATGTGATGCTTCTGTCATAAACGTGCCCAACAGACATGCCCATTTATAATGAGATTGTGCATTTTGCTGCATTTTTGTAATGTACTTCCACAATGTTTTCCAGGTAAAAGATATTATCCGAGGCTGGGATCATGTAATATTATCAACCTCAAGCACTCAGTAACCATGAAAATTAAAAACTGTGAGATTTTAAAAAAAATGATCTTCTGATTTGTGTTTCTGTGGTGTGATTCAACTTTTGCCACAAAGGCTAGGAAGCTGCTGGCTTTTTATGAGACATTGAGATTTCCACTTAAGCAGTGTCACTTTGGGAGTTACTTTTTCAAGAGGAATGACAAATATTTCAGTATTCATACTAAATTCATGAGTTGCACAGCATTCTCTCGACTGTTGAAGACAACTGAAATTGCTGCATACGTTTTGTGGACAGCCCCTCATTAACTGATCATTCGCTGTGACAACTGCAGTTTTTATTTCTTGGACAGATTTCCCTCTAGACTTTGTAACCTAAATACTGATTTGGCAGCTTACTTTCTTAAAGCAAAAGGAATTAAATGCTTCCTTCAGGCAAATTAAATGAAGCTGGTTTTAATATTAAAATCAATGAAGTTACTTTTGTCATAAAATGCAATCAAAGCATACAGTACGTCATATGATATCTCATACTCCATATAAAGGCACATCCCAACATTAGATATAGCCTAAGATAATTAATATTGTGCTGTAATTCTTTAAGACTTCTTAATTTGCAAGATTTTTTTTTAATTGAGCTTTGATTCTGGAACATATATATTTGGTTTATTTCACAGAACACTAGAAAGCAGTCAAATGGGAAGAAATCATGCCTATGTTTTATGACTGTGTTCACTGAATGGGATCAAGTCAATTTGCTCTAATGGAGATTTCTGATATACTGTGTATTGGGTCAGAAGCATTGCCGTGGGAGGTCCAACCCTGGTTGTTGCTGAAGATCCACCCCTTGTTCTAGAAGAAAGGCGTGTCCAGAGCCTTGGGCTAACCCCTTCTCCCCGAAAGTTTTGTTATGTTTGAAGTTTTATTGGTTCTGAGCTGTTGTACCCCCCCGCCCCCAAATGCTTTTATTGGACCCCTGACCACTGTACCTTCCCCTTGTCCTTTACCCCATTGGCTGGTACCCCCCCCCCCCTTAAAACCGGCTGCACAGGGACATTTCCCTGGAGTTCTCCCTCCATGTCTCTCCCTCCCAGATCCCCTCTCCCTTTCCATAACAAAGGAGACCACGGGGGAGACCCCCTCCCACAACCCTTTGCCTCTTTTGCCTTATTCCATCGGCACCTCGTCAGTCCCTCGCTGGGGGCAGCCCTGCTTCTGTGTGAGCCAGCCACGCCAGGCTCGGAGCAGCGCCGCCATCGAGCCGCTGAGCATTTGGGGGCTGACGCCTCGGTCGAGGACGGCCAGGAAAGCCAGGCGTAAACAACACATTGCCTGCTCAAGGAGCAAGTCAAGCCCTATTGTTTAAGGTATGAATTTTCTCCTTTTGGGAGATCCTTATGTAATCATAGAATCATTTAGTTTGGAAAAGACTTCTACAATTATAGTGTCCAGCCATTAACTTAAAACTTCTATATCCACATCCTTATATGGTCTTTGATTTTTCTGAAATAATTTGAACTTTTGCCTCATAGCAAAAGACACAACATGATGTCTAAGCTCAGAGACCAATAGAAATGCTGTAACTGATGAAGAGCTGGTTATAATGATAAAAATGTCCAACAGTTTGGGGGTCCTCCATTTCAGGGGTCCAAAGGTTGAAAGTGTGGGTTTTGTGTTATTTTGGGGTTTTTTTAAGAGGTGTGTATGAGAAAGGACAGTCACTGACTATGGGTATCAAGAGGTACTTGGATATCTGAGGGAGAATTTGGACTCCTGACAGTAAAGTGGGGATCTCACACAACTCATCTTTGTTTTCAGCTCTGCTTGGTGCTCCCTGTAGGACAGAGAACTGAGTCAGCATTGACAGCTGATGGGTCTGAGCACTAAACATCCCACATAAACTTGATTGAGGTATTTCACTCCTCAGTATACCTGAGCCAGGATTATTTTTGTTTTTAATTTTGGCTGCTTTATGTGATGAACTTCAATAAAATTAAGTCACCTAAAGACCTCGCTATAGAGTAACATGCTTAATTTTAAGCAGCTGAAATTGAAAAAGTTGACCTTGTGCCTTCCTCTAGAGGGTCAACCCTGTCATGGGGGCATCAGGCACAGCATTGCCAGGCAGGCAAGGGAGGGGATTGTCCTGCTCTGCTCTGACCTGGGGTGGCCTCACCTCGAGTGCTGGGGGCAGTTTGGGGTGTCACAATATAAGGACATTAAACTCTTAGAGAGTGTCCAAAGGAGGGCAACAAAGATGGTGAATGGCCTTGAGGGGAAGCTGTGTGAGGAGTGGCTGAGGTCACTTGCTCTGCTCAGCCTGGAGGAGACTGAGGGGAGAGGAGATCTCACTGCAGTTACAACTTCCTCCTGAGGGGAAGAGGAGGGGCAGACACTGATCTCTTCTCTGTGGTGAACTGTGACAGGATCCGAGGGAATGGCCTGAAGCTTTGTCAGGGGAGGTTTAGGGTGAGTATTACAAAAAAACTCTTCACCCAGAGGGTGTTTGGACACTGGCACAGCTCCCCAAGGAAGTGGTCACAGCACCAAGCCTAAAAGAGCTCAAGAAGCATTTGGACAGTGCGGTTGGGCACAGGGTGTGACTCTTGGGGCTGTCCTGTGCTGGGTAGGGCCAGGACTTCGACTCGATGATACTTGTAGGTCCCTCCCAACTCATCTTATTCTGTGATTCTGTGATTCTGTGAAAGGAGGTTGTTGTTCACTTCTGTGTGTTTCAGCACTGTTTTCATTAACTACTCCTGAGAGACAGTTGTGTCAGACTTGTGAGGGTGTGGTTCAAAAGCTTTCTTAAGAATGACTGCAGAATTGTAAGCATATTGGCATAAATTGCCAATATTGCATATTGATAGTCTCGAAATATTTATATTCATTAAATATACCAAGTTCACAAGTAGAATTTTTTTTATAACTATAGTATTGTGAAGTCTCTTTGGGTTCAAGGACACTGGTGTATTCTTCAGCTGGATCAAAGTTATTCAGAAGCCACATTGTGTTGTCAGTGGCAATAATACAGCCTCAGTGTTTTCAGTAGGTTTTCTAGGGCAGGGCTAAGACTTTGGTGTTGCTACAGCAGGAGAAATAAAATTTCAGTTGGGTCAGAAAGACTAAGAGGAGTGAAAAGCTCTGGAAACCTTAATTTCACCAAGAAATTAAGCAGAGAGGGTTCTAAAAATATGCAGGCAGAAAACTTGCTAAGTAGTAATTTGGAATTTGACATAATATCTGGTACAATTTAAAACAGTTGTAGAGCTTGAAGCAGAATTTTTCACTTTTTGAACCACAAAGCTACTGTTCAGCCT
This sequence comes from Acanthiza pusilla, assembly GCA_036630365.1. Lineage (NCBI taxonomy): Eukaryota > Metazoa > Chordata > Aves > Passeriformes > Acanthizidae > Acanthiza > Acanthiza pusilla. Next base: position 7,718,617 of record JAXCHO010000036.1, read on the forward strand.
TCAACATTTTTGGTGAACCAGGAAGGATGTGGCCAACCATTGGGCATTCCTGTGAGACGCCACATATTCTATTGGTCTGCATTTTTACTGAACACTAAGGAGACATAATGACTGATTATTATACTTCACTAGACTTCTACTGATCATTAACACAACCTCGTATCCTGCTGATGGTACACAGAGCACAGCTTGGCAGCCTTAGGAACAGAAATGAACCCGTGACAGAGGAAGAGGGATAGGAGTTTGTGGAGCAGGCGTCTGTATCCAGGTTGTTGTTCTAACAGGCTGTGAGAGATGTTCTGCTCATCTTCTGGTGGCCTCAGCAGTCTATTTCAGCAGCACACAGCAAGTCACAAAGTAGGTAATTACAATACTATTTGCATCCCTTTGGTAATCACATTTCCCCCTCCTCGCATCTAATTCACAAGTTGTCTTGACGTCTTGGTGATGAATTTGGGGAGAATTTGATTCAGCCAAATATTTGAACCTCTGTAAAATGTAAGGCTCCTTTTCAAGTGTAAAAAAAAAAAAAAAAAAAAAAGAGGAAAAACATCAAGGGAAACAGGAAGGGAAACATCATGGGCAGCATCTACACACAAAGTAATTACTTTCTATTCTACAAGTAGGAGTTGAAGAGATTTTTTTCAGTGCCTACGACTGCTGCAACAAGCCAAACACCTTCCACAAAGAGCACTTCAGTCAGTTCCAGAGATGTCCATCATTGTAGGCTTCGACCAGTCTTTGTAAGCAAAGAAACTGTCTTCAAACACTGAAGTCACTAGTGGCCAATAGTAGCCTATCTGCTTGATTTTAAGTTTAGAAAACTGATAGAAGAAGCAAACTAGTGTTAAGAAGCAAAAAGTGTATTGGAAGTGGTCAGGAGAAGGACATCCCAAGGTCTTTACCTGCTCCTAACAGCTATGGGAATCACATAGAAATATCATGTACTAATGGTTTTAACAAAAAACAGACAGTGTCTTACAATATCAGCACAGCTCTGCTCTTGAAAACCTAGAGGTTTATGGAGGTTATGTTTAGAGCATTTTGTGAAATCTCAATCAAATTAGAAATAGTATTCCCAATCAAGAGGCCAGACACAACAGGGTAGAGAACCCCAAATTAGCAAATGAATGTTGTAAAAGAAAGTAAGAAGATTGGAGTGAAGGTAAAGAAGATTAATGGGCCTCGGCCTGTCCTGGCTTCTGAGAATACAATGTCACCATCCTTCCTGATGGAGGAGGAGGAAACCATGGCAGAGCCCTGACCCACTCTTACATGTGAGAGTGTGCATGACCGAAGGGCTCCCACAGCCTCTGGTACCTGGGTAGCCTTGGCTTTCATCTGCTGGGCTCACAGCAGCAGAAAGGACAAAGTCAGGGCTCAGACCAGTTTATTATCAAGGACGGACATGCCTACAGAGTCCCTCTTGCCTAGCTTTAAGCTTTCAGAGTCCATATTTGAAGTAGTCAGGCTCATTTTCAGTCAAAAAGGAAAGGTTCACACATTATTAGGATGCAGTCAACCTTAGCTATTTTAGACATTTACTTTAGTGATGAATTGCAGCCCAGAAACTCCCTTTGTTGGTTGCCAAGAAGATAACTCAGATTTTAGAAGTTTAAGTTGGTCAGATGAATCCTGACCCCTGGCCATTATGAGTAGGTGTATTTGTAATTTGAAATGTGCATCATGTATGTTGTATGGTCTTTTCGATGTCCTTCTACGTGCTTCTTGCCCTTGAAGATCACCTGCCATGAAAACTTCTGGCCCACATTTTTCAGCTTTTCTTCTGTGCTGTTCTCTTACTTCCCCCCCCCCCCAAAATACTCATGTGCTTCCACCCTTGACTACTTTTGTTCAACAACACTGTACTTATTCTCCCCCTTCTAAACTAAATTGAATGATCTATATGCAGGGGTGAAAGGAGAAGGTTTTCTTTTGATCCAGCAAGCGTCTCTTCTAGTTTCTTCTCTTGTGTCTGGCTGCATGGGTCAGAGGCACATGATTTGCTTTGTGTTTCTGTAGTGCCTGGTACAATGGAGCCTGCTCCATGGCCAGAGCTCTAAGGCACAATGGCTGTACAAAGAACATGGGAATTATGAATAGTAAATGAAGTAAGAGCTAAGTAAATAGAGAGCCATGTTGAGGGAGAGAGAGGTGCAGGGGTAGTGATATGAGAGAAGGCCAGAAACAAAGACAAGGGGACAAAGAACCAGAAGATACAGTGAGAAGCATTGGAGACTGAGGGTTAAAAGTCCAGTGTCACAAGAGTGGAAGAGAAATGGAAAGTAAAAAATCAAATGTGAAAAAGGATACTACATGAAAATAATAATGAAAGGTGAATAACGTGAGACTAGTACAGAAATCCTCAGAAGGATTTAAAAAACCCTTAAATACTCAGGAGAAAATGGAAGTAAGAGGGGCAGGAGTCAAAAAAACAGATGCAAACAGGACAAAAAAGGCATGTTATGTCCTGGGATAAACTAATTGAATCCAGTCCCTTATGAACACAGTGTTCTAAGCTTACTCCTTTTTTTTTTTTTTTTTTTTTTTTTTTTTTTTTTTTTTTTAACATTTATTCAAAGCTTCTTGCAACAGTATCTTTATCAGCTTATTTTCCTGAGGTGATAGAATAGCCGCTTTTCCACCTGGTTGCTCTGCAGTTTATATTCAGAAATGACTGAGTGTTAGTGGGCAAAGATAAAATCCACATGATGAATTTTGCAGCTCGAGAGTGACAATGTTCAGTCCTGCCATGTCAGCCAGAGCCTGCCCTTGGATGCACAGCTCTCACTGAGCTACACATGTACAGTTGAGGGCAGGGTTTAGCACTGCTCTCCAGCATACAATTAACACAGAAGGTCTATACATTACCCCATCTTTCCTTTTTATTATTTGCAGCTTATTGTTCAACTGAGCATGTATCATTGGTTAATTAATGCTGCCAACACTCTGCTCCACTAAATGATTGTTTAGCCTAGAGTGGAATAAAATACTACAATGACTAATACAGTATCATTATGTAACAGAAAATTAAAAATCTGATAATTTGATTGGAAGTCTCAGGTGAGTTTTTTGTATAAAAGTGTTAACCTCAAGTAGCTATAAACAGGTAAATGTTTTATTCAGCTGACTGATAAGGAATAAATGCTTATGATATAAATTATGTATAATTAATACTCCTGGGATAAAAAAATGTATGCTAATAGGTTGTCAGTTAATTAGGAAAGGAATATGAGGTAAACAAAGGTGATTAGAATATACCCTGGGACTATAAACAGAAATTGTGCCTTAAATAATCTGTAAAAAAACCTCTCACATTAAACAGCAAATACTTCAGTTTAAATTCAGAGCAAAAACATAACGCTTTATGGAGAAAGGCACAGAGGAGATGTTAAATGAAGAAGCAGCTGTGATAAAAGATCTAGAGGCTGCAGAGTAACTCACCTTCCCTGCTCTGCTTTACCTTGGTTTGTGTATTGCCTTGGTCTGTCCTCAGGTAAAAAAAGGCTAAAATAAGCTTTGTAAAAAATATGGTAAATAATGTGCTGGAGAACCAATTTTAGCTCATAAAAATGACAGCTCTTAATGGTTGGTCTTAAATCTGCAACGTGGGAAATGTTCCCCAAATCAGTTTATGCTTCTTACCTGCCCTTTGACTCACTGATCCTCCTTGCTTCTGCCAGTATCTTTATGTGATAAATGAGAACATCCTCTTTCCTGCCATTCTGTAATTTCATTTGCAGTAGACATTTGAAATATTTTCTCATGAAAGAGGACTGAAGTAGAGAAAGACATGACAGAGATGAATGCTCATTACAATCTCAGCCAAGTCTTTCCTTTGTGTTAGAAGGGGACAAATCTGCATCACCTTCCAAAAACAGCCATCATGGACAAAAATGAAGATTCATCTCCCCATGCCTTGTTTAGGACAGCAACAAAAAGCAGCTATCAAGGGAAGAGTTTAAGAATGAAACAAGTATATATGACAGTTTTAGTACTCTCCTCGCCTTCAAACACTTACAGCTTGTGGGCTTCCTGGCCTGGATATATATGCTAATTTCAAACGAATTTATTCTTCATTAGTCTGGCCATTCCTCCTTTGCATGTATGTAAACATTAGCTACTCCTGAGACCATCTGAGGAGATTGGTGAGACCACCAGCAAACCCACCAGCAAATGCTGAGTGGAGTCAGTGTAAGGCTCTCCCTGCAATGCCAAGCAAATTAGAGTGCCATTGCCTGAAGGAACATAGCCTTATTATGGGTTGCTTATAACTTGGACTGGCTAGTGGATCAGAGAGGTCTCAGTGTCAGCCACTGGAATAAGAGGCTGTGAGCCAAAGGGTCTCACTGCTCCCCATGTCAGTGACTGTAAGACCAGCAACTGGGGAAACCCAAACTGGGGGTTACATACTCCACCAGGGAATTTCAATCCAGATATGTGGAGAAGATGAGTGGGACTGAGAGTCTGTGCTGTTCGTGTATGTTAAGTGGAGTGTGTGCTAGTGTGGGTGCTGTTAAAGCCCTGTGCTCTGTGCTGATCCATGGGGACAGCCCTGTGTCTGTGCTGCGTGCCTGCTGGGAATATGCACCCAGCTGCCTTGCCACTGGCTGCACCTGGAGACTTGCTGCTGTGGCAGCCTTGCATCCGTGGGGACAGGAGTGACTCTGGGGCAAGAGGGATCCCCACGGGGGCCAAAGCCACTGCATTCAATTACCTCTGTCTGTACACAGCTGCAATCCACAACCTACAACAGAACGCGTTCATGCCCCAAGGGATTGCACAGGTCAGGCATAGACTGCTGGCTGCTGTTTTTTCTGAATCACTCTCCTCCTACCTCATTTGACAGCCTCAGGTTCATGTCTCAGAAGAGACAGTGAAAGTTGGCACCTACCTCCTCCCTATGTGCCTCTCATGAAAGTTCATGCAAGCAGTGCTCTGAGAAAGCTATCAGTGTGGAGAGATCACCACGAAGCAGAGCCCTCTGGGACTCACCACCTGCTTTCTGCAGCAAACTGCAGCTGCAGTAATGGCTATGGTACAGAGACATGGCTTTCCTCCTGCAAAACACTGTTCCTTTGGAAAATGAGTTCAGTTGCCCTAAGAGCTGCTTTTTGGAGCTTCATTAAATGACTGTAGGGGAGTCTAATCCTGCCACCTTCCTAACTATATTCTTCAGGTCTCAGGAGATGGACTGAATCAGGTCAATGCTGTTTTCCTAAGGTGCTAAAAAGAACATTCTTCTGTCCCTTACACAATTTAGTCATAAAACTGACAAGAAACCTTTTGCAAACATGTTCATCCTGCAGGGTGTGTCATTACCAGTTTCTCAGTGAATTAAAAATATAACTTTAAAAAAAAAGATTGTAGAAATCAGTGCCCGATTTCCTATAAAACTCATCTCCAAAGAAAGAAAGGTGTAATCCCTGGCTGAGCGGCTTGGTAAATTTGGTATGTTTTCTTTTACTTAGGATGAGTTCAGGAAATGCATAAATTAAATCTCCACTGTATATTGCACGATTATGTGAGGGAGTAGCATGGGCTGGAGCTGTGGAGCCAGACCTGAGGATGGTCCAGCACTGGCCGTGCCCTCACCCACAGGCACAGTCCCAAGGTGATGGTAAAGGGCTCCATTGACACACCCCAACACAGCAAGCGATGGATCAGGGCCAGAGCACAGGCAGGGACCGCAACCAGGACTAAAAGGAGATGGAGGCAGAGGTGAGGCTGAAGATCAGCACTGCTGCACCATCACTGGGACAGGGACTGAAGGCCCTGGGGGGGCTGCAATGTGGTCCTGAGCAGGGTGGAGTGAGGTCCCAGAGAGACTGGGGTGGGACACTGCTGTTTGTGCCCTCGGGGCCCTGACAGATATCTACTGGATGATTGCTTAAATTATGTGAGATAAAGAAGTGCCATAAATTTAATATTAGTAGTAATATTTATATCCCTGTACCACCTACACAGACTAACAGACAATGACCTTTCCCAAGCGTAGTAGGAGAAGTGATAGCTGAATGACGAAGGGTAGAAGACAACCAAATATATGCATTTTCCCTGAGATTTTATCCACACAAGAATAGAATCAAGTTAATGTTAGCTTGGGTCAAGATGTTTTTCCACGCATATTAAGGTAAATTGATTGCTGTCTTTAGATATGGTAACTTCACAATTATACAGAAATCCACAGAATATGATATAGCAAAAGAAGTCTAAAACAAAAGAGAATCTCATTAAGGCAGCTAGTTTTGCTGGGTGGTGCAAATGTGGCCAAATACTTGCATACATTTGGGCTATCTGAAAGAGGTATTTGATTTCACCCAGGTATCAAGCTACCACACAAAGTGTCTGAAATAAAAAGTCTTTCAAACATAATATATGATCCCTTCAGCTCCTTTTAATGCATGGAAGATAGGAAAATACTTTCAGAAGGAAACTTTCTAAGTCATAAGACTTGTAAACATAATTCAAAATATAAAAGAAGATATCTGACCAGGACCTGTTCAAGGTCACATTTTGAATTATCTCAACATCACAAATTAATTGTGCATTTCCAAGATTGCTTTTTGCACAGTTTATATGCCAGTGACTAAGACCATATCTATTTTATTCCTCCGAAGGAGAGGCTGAAGAGGGGAAGTACAAAACATTTTGCCAACCTCAAATATGGAGGTTTAAAATTACCAAATGTAAAGCTCTAGAAGTGGGCTTTTAATTTGGCTCAAGCTTTCAGAGTCTGGCAGGCTGATGAAGTGCAATTGCCATGGGTGAAAGCAGAGCATCAATTAACAGACACATGCAAGGTTGGCACCTACCAAAAATTCACCCTGAAAGATTTAAAGACAAATAACTCAGTGATCAGACACACCTGGAAATCTTGGAACAAACTTCATAGAGTTATGAAAATTAAACCCACTAAAAACTTCCAGTTGAGTATCTGGAACAATGCTATGTGGAGGCCAAGGAGGGAAATGATACTGTATATTACTTATTGTAAATAGCAGATTATTTATGGAGCAGATTTTAAATAAATTTCTAGTGATACAAAAGACAGTATTACAGGTAAAGCGCACAATAGCAAGTCTGTTCCAAAAAAGGTTCTCTGAAGACCCAAAGGGTCTGAATCAAAGATATTAATGTCTGTAAAAGTTTTTTCCATTTACTTCAAAGTGCTTGGAGTCAGGCTAACAACTTGAGAAGTCAGATTAAAGCCTTCACAGATGTACAGGGGTCCCTTGCTTCCCAGATGAGTTCAGCCTACATTTCAAGGCATTTTACCATAGAGTAAAAGGTAAAAGTAAAAACAAATACTTACAAATACTTGGTGTTTGTCTTAAGATGATTCGGGATGTAAATCTGTTCAAAAACACTAAATCAACTCCAACGTTTTTTTCAAATTTTGAAGTGTCTTGTGAAGGCTTTGGGGTCACAAATAAAATTCCTAAAGTAGAAATAGGTCTGAGAAGTGTGGAAATACTGTCATCAGTGAAGTGAATAATTGCTCCCCAGCACTAGGTCTTGTGCATTTTAGTCATATCCTTTAGGCAGTACATTAGGAAAACTCGTTCTAAGAAATTAAAATGTACTTTCAAAGAACATATTTATACGATCAACTTTCTTGTTATCAGAAGAAACTTTTTGTGGATGAATTCTTGAAAGGCAAGACCAAGCACAGAAAATGTCTATTCATGATGAAAATGTTACCAGACTATTTATTCTTCCTTTGATGAAAATGCAGAAACTTCTTCATTACGAAAGACAATACAATCTGTTACAGACACTGATATATTTCAGAGCTTTTAAAATTGCTTTCTAATTGAGTCAGTTTTGCTTGGGCCCCAGTTCAATAAAGCCCTTCAGAGTGTGTCAACCTTTAAGTTTGGCAGGGTTTATGTGCCAGCGACTTGATCTTAATCATTAGCCATTAAATAAATGCTTTGCTGAACAGTGCTGTTTTTAAAGCACATTACACTGAAAGCAGCCCCAACAATACATCCTTTTCATAGTGGTCTTCTCCCCACTCGCTCTTGCTGAAAAACTCCTCTGGTTTTCTTTTCTCAGTCTCTCTTCTTTTTAGATTGGCTGCAATCACCAGTTCTCAGAGACCCCAAAAGGTCTGGAGAGATTCTGCACTAAAAAAATCAGGGCCTCCACTGTCTTCCTTGGGTTACAGTGCTGTGACCTTTATTCCTTCCCAGGATTTTCACTGGCTTACAAACCAGCTCACATAAGTAACTAAACAACACACTGTTTTTATGCTGTTTTTAATTAAGTGTATACAGGTGCTTTTGGCTATGCTACAAGCTGTAAATTCGAGTTTAGAAAGGGCTGAACCCAACAGGAATATGTTATGTAAAAAATAAGTGTGATGGTTGTTTTAGTGTTAATTTTAGCCTAGTAATGCTATGTATATGACACTGAAGATGAAATTCACTCTATTAAATCTCTAGCAAATTCTGGATTGGCAACATCATTTGAAGTTTCTCAAAAAACATATTATGGTTGAGATGGTTTGAATTCTCTTTAAATTAATTGTTCTGAGCAGAGTCTCTTGGGGAAATGATAGATGACAATTTAAGAGACATTTCAGACACAGATAAATCTGTGCATTCCAAAGTAATCCTTGACAGGGCCAGAGACTTGTGGAAGGTTGGTATGTTGTAGCTGAGAGCACAGAATGGCAGAGCCCAGGTAGGCACAAACAGGTGCAGCCTTCTTGAAGTCAGGAAAAATATTCTGATTTGAACCAGCTGAGATCTTGCTATCTGTAGTTTGGCTTAGAAGACACAATTTGTTCTGGCCCAGAGATTCAATTTTGACTTTGAAATAACTTTTTTTTGGGGGGGTAGAAACCAGGTGCTATTTCCAAAAGAGCTTTGGATTTCATCTGCACTTAGTCATGCTGCATTGTAGAATATCTCTCTGCCTTTTTCTTGGATAGGTCTAATAATTTATACCCTGAAATAAAATGTGGTTTTTAATTCTTCTGTTTCTTTAGCTGCATAGGTATGGTATGATATATGTCTGTCTCTTATTTGTAGGTTTGCTTCAGGAGAAGGGAGAAATGAAAGGAGAAATAAACATGGGGTAGGAGTAACAAAATAAAAGAATATTTAAATGATTTCAAATGGATTGTAAAGTGTTGAATCATAAAGGATTGGCAAAAAAGCCCTCTCCTCATGAGGTCTGGCTAATATTAGGAATTATTGCCTGAAACGCTGCAGGTGTGGATCCATTTCTTTCATTGCTAGCAAATGGGGTTGCAACTGCCTTTGACAATGTAAAAGCTGCACAGTCCCCGTGCCCCAGGGCAGACAATGATGTTGGTGAGATGCTGATTTTAGGATAGAAAATTACAATGGTTATATAGTAAACAGCACCTGGAAGTTTACTAATGATTTTTTCAATTAACAACAGCACTGTGGTCTGATTATTCATGCATGCTTTCTATGAAAAGAAAGAAAAGAGGCAGATGTTGAAAAGAATCATCAGTTGAGGGATATTTTTGATTTTTTTGTAGCTGAAGGTAGAGCCTCCTTCCTGTTATCAATACTTCTGATAATGATATGCCAAAACTAGTGAATGAAAAGTTTTAAAAAAATTTTAAAATTTTTGGACTGTTCTACTCTCCTATTAACACCAAATACTTGCATGAAATGCGAATGAAAATGGACAAGTATGTGTGTATGTGTGTATGAATTCTTATACAGACTTTATTCTCTGCTTGTGGTTTGTTATGTAGTTTTGCATCCAAGTAAGAAAAAAATTTAAAAACCCCACGAAAAACTGCATGGCCAGGCAGTTCTTCATCTTTCACTATTGGATCATCTATGATAATAATGGCTGGATCTCTCCCGTTAGAAGTCCACCAGGTGTACACCTGCCAGGTTAGTTATTTTAGAGTGCTGAGATTCGAAAACACTCCACCATCTGCAGCATAAATTTAAAAGTACAGTAAGGCATACTGGTACCTCATATATTTTCTCTCTCTCTCTAGTCATCATTTATTTTCACAGCTGTTCTCGACCCACTGCCAAGCAAAGACCTCTTCAGTTTCTTTTCTATCATATTGAGGCTTAGTCAGTATCTTAACAAAGAATGGGTAAGGCAGTACTCATAAAATACAAGCTCTGTTTTCCTTTAACCCTTTGTAAATAGCCACAACTAAATATTGTGGAAGTCTCTGAAATGTTCTCATCTTTTCTCAGCAATAGGCTGTTGTACATTATTCTTATAGGAATTCTAGCCTGATATTGCAAATGCAAGAAATTATAGCAAGAAATTATTAGGAAACTTTGGATATTCATGCTGATATGTCAGGACTCTGCTCTTCTGGAGTTTGTTGGTCACTGATCTTGTGAATATAAGGGCAGGCAAAACCACGCATGTTTTATTCTTGTCTCTGGTCAGACAGCTTGTACAAAAGTTATAAAAAGACCTTGCCATGGGGTGAAGTTGATAATATGGTGAATGTGAGCTTGGGTAAATCCATTCTCTGAACCAAGGCCGGGGCTGGACTCACTATGTGCTGCTGTCTGAACAGATTCCTGGTTTGCCATAGATTAAAATTTCCTTGTTGCTTTTCTGGTTAATGTCCAGGAGAGGCAAGTGAGACTGAAGTTAAATTTTTTGGTACTGTCTAAGTGACTGCTGGATACTTCAAACATCTTTGGTGTCTTCTGAAATGTCTGTGATGTGGGGTTACTGCCTCTAGTCTTGGAAACTAAGTTGTCTTGGACCTATCCAAAACCCAGCTGAGAAAGATGTCAGGCAAAGGTCAAGGAATCACAGCGCAAACACTGGACCAGAACAGGCTGATGAGCTGCAAGGCAGGACTCACCCCCATCACCCTGCTGAAAGAGCAGCTGGGGGAAAAAGGCGGTGATGGAGTGGTGTCCTGCTGAGCAGGACATGGGTCTGTCATGACACAGGACCTTCCATTGTTCTGGATGTCCTTGGTTGCACAGTTACCCATAATTGCTGTAATTCAGCCCAGGGAATGGACTCATGCAGGTAACACTATGCTTTTTCTTCATGTTTTTGCATATATATAGGAAAATCTTTTCTTCTTCATCTCCTTACTTTAATGGACATTTTGGCTCTCCTTACTTTAATGGACATTTTGACTCTCTAATTACTCTGGACTCCCTTGGACTTTTCATTTCTTACTCAAATTAGGACACTTCACATTTGCAGTTTTAACTTTCACATGTGTTTGGGAAATACAAATATAGACTTATATCGGTAATCTATTATATGTCTATCTAAACCTACTCGGGCAATCTGAGAATGTAAATGCCTGTCTGAGAGATATTGTCTTGCAGATGAGAGCATCTGACATTGTTAATGAAGTCAGCTGTAATAGTTCAGGTACGGAAGTGCTTGTCCAGTCACTGGAAGGTTCTTTCTCAGTTAAATTTGGGTGTTGTTCTGGTCAAGAGCTTCCTGCTTTTATGAGCTGAATATAATATACATTGTACCTGTCCAAGTACACAGTAAAGCATGAAAAAAGGTTGAAATCAATTAGCAAAGAGGCATTGAAACATCTAGATACTTAGACTTTCATTTACATAATCCAGTTAAACTGGAGATATGCACATATATGTGTATACTGTGGATAAAAAGGGCAAAACAACAAATTTTAATGGCCCAAAATTCAGGTAAGACAAATGAAATCACATAGATTTCAAGATAGTTGTCTGAGTTCGATGAACTGCCTCCCGGAATTTGGATAAAGGACCTTGTTTGTGCAGGGGCAGATGTGCATGGGGAGAAGGTGGTTGAGGGAAGCTGGACTCCATCCCACTCCAGCCATCCACGTGATGTGGCTGGCAACCTTTGTAGTCAGGTGAAGAGAAGGTGGCAAGGTGGCTGTGTGGTCTCTCCCATGTCCAATTTTCCCCATGTCAGGTGCCAGTTCCTTGCCAAACCAAGTGCTTTCTCTATCTTGTCAATCCCACTTGAATCCCTTACTTTTTAAGCCTTTGAAATCCTGAATTTTCAAAATAATTAGTTATTGTTCTTTACCAGGTAGGGTAAGGTATGTAATTGTTATTAAGATGTCGGATAAAATAATTGAAAATATCGCAGCAAATGAGAACTTTGAGACAAATTATTCTGTCTCTCATGTTCCTACCTCAAACCAAGTGTTTAGCAAGAGTACCACACACACCGCACAAATTATTTTGTATTCCTGATGAGCATTACTTGGAAATGTCCTGGTATGCCAAGAAAGCTGTGGCTGACTTGGATTTTCTGACTTGTCATTGTTTTGTAGTTTTTTCTCCGGGGAAGATCCTGCAGTCAAATAAGTTAATCTGAAGGAAGAGAGCATGCAATTTAAATGATGCAGAAATAGGACCTTTAGGATCTGCTAGGCATGAAGAGGCGTCAAAGATGAAGCAAGCTATTATGCTTCTATACCACAGTGAATTAAATCCATCAACATACTGATTCAAATGTGAGCTCCGCAGAGAATATGAGCAGTGTGGCTTGTCCAGCTGAGGAAAGCTGTCTTTATGGTTGGTGCAGAAAAATCAGGGATACTCTTTGGTGCTATTTTGAGGATCAACTCACAGTGTTGTAGCTGGTAAACAGAAAAGGGTATAAAAAAGGATATTTGAATAAGCTTAATTAAGCCTTTCTTACGGTGGTACATGCAGTATTTGGAGTGTAAGAACACCCTTTGCCACCTGTAACACTGGACTTTTTGTATCTTTATCAATCAAACCAGGACAGCGTTCTCTGGCTGTGAAAGCCATGGACCATTTGGGAACAGCTGTGCTTGTTGTTGACCTAGAATAAATGTAAGACCAATAAGAGTGGAACTGCCTGTGCTTATATTTGCTGCCCTTGTGAATACTATTTAAGTGACTTTAAATTCGTTTGTTTCGGCTTGGGGCCTAATCCTGCCAAGCACATTTTTAACATGTGATCATGTACCATCAGTGGGAATAAACCAAATAAAGCCAGAATTTGAGTGTGCTTGGTACTTCTGAAAACTGGACTGTTTGTTAACATGTGGGGTTTTAGTTTGGTAACATTTCAAAATTTTGCTCACTTTTTCATTTCCTTTGGGTTTTTTTGGGTCTGATTTGGAAATTGTTACATCACAATGTGCAAACAGACTGTAAAATACCTGAACCATGGAAAGGGTACCAGTAATAGCCAAATTCTCACTTGTATATCCCAGAGAACTGGAGAGGTCAGAAAGACATTATTTGGACTTACAAAACAGTTGTTAAAATGTTACACTAAATAGAAAAGACTCTTCTGAGTACCTCAAACTGTAATTGCAAAACTATTTTAAGGTTTTTAGTAACAAATGCAAGTGATTAAAATTACTAGAATGATATGCTTTCTGCTTTCATGTTTCTGGTCATAATTATGTTCTCTCATGTCAAGGGTAGACTCCACTTTACTGTCCTTGGTTAGTTCATCATTCATCAGCCAGTACCCATTAACAGATTTACCTGGCAGAAAATACCAAATGGGAACAATGACAGCTGAGCTAAATACATTTAAAAAGAAGCAGCAATTTTCCTATGTTCTGCACTACCTGAAAAACAGCACTTTGCTAAGCTGCGGAGTGGGAGAAAACCATGGAGAGCAAAGTGCAAAAGAAGAAGGTGGTAGTGATGCTGTTGGTGTCACTCTTCTTCTGAGTCAGATCTGAACTTATGCCCCAGCCTTGTGTTAGGTAGTATGGTGCTGCTGAGATTGCTGTGTTTCAGCTGAGATATCAAATAAAGGTCCTGACCTTGTTCTCATTAGAGTTCCCTGGGTACTTGTTCTCATTAAAGATCTCCTGGCACTTTTCAAAAGGGAAAAAGTGTTAGCCCCAGTGTCTTGGCCAAATTCCAGCTTGGGTAATTACGTTCTGCCTACCTAAATTCCCTTGGCTGTTTCAATTCAACATTATTTTTAATTTCTTCCCTAAACCTGTGTGTAGTATTATCATGTGTTGGGAGACAACTTGCTCTGGCACCCTAGATTTGTTTGCATTTTTGAGGTAGAATTGAAATTTGTATATAATATTAATAATTTGTTAAGTCTACAAAGGAATAAAAGTCTTATCATTCAATGCAAAATCATTTTTAGAATGTAATCTAAGTCTTAAATGTCTTGCAATGATCAGTTTCACATAACTATTTCTACTAATAAAATACTTTTTCAGATGGAGAGTTTGAAGGCACCATTTACATTATCTTAGTTGATACACTTTTAATCAAATGATGTAGTGTATTGAATATCAACATTCACAGAAAGACACATTCAGATGAGAAACCATTTGTTCATTCATTTTTCTATGAGCATGAAGAGACAGAACATGGAAGATGTGTGTGGAGAGAAGGGCACCGATGTAGTCGGGTTTGAATGACCTGTTTTTATAGAACCATTCCACAGAAAGAACATGAGCCCATCAAATACAGATGTTAGTCCCATCACTTACAATCTTAATGGAAGATTATCTGTAGTTGTATAGGTAGTTGCATAGTTGTATAATTGTATAATAGAACAAGAACCCACAGAGAATAAAATAACTAGCATTAATCAAATACAAAAGGTGCAAGTCCTCTTTGAGGTTCCAGGATATTAGAGATATCTAATATCTAAGCTAGATTATTGAATAAAGTGTATACATTCAAGTACATGCTCAAACACTTTTCACAAGGTTTGGAAGAGCAGTTGGTTTGGTATGGCCTTTCGTGGGCAGAAGTCACTCACATTTAAAAGTTAAATTTGCTCAGTGATCCATCCTGAGATAACACAATCCCCAAAGGCTGGTGGCTGGCACATGGAGGAGTTGTATCTGTGGTTGGCTGATGCAGTGACCTTGTCCTAACAAGTCCAGGTGTGTTCATGTGTGTGTGGTTTGTCCCCCTGTTCAGGACAGGGAAATTTTGGCTCCCTGTACCATCAATGGAAACAGGAGGCTTCAGACAGACTACTGCAAATGCAACTTGGGTCTCTGAGCAAACTCTTGTGATAAAGGACACAAAGCCAAGCAATTATACACATCTTTTCTGTATGGATATTGCAATACATGTGCAGGAGCTGTTAAGCTTTTGGGGGATTTCCTATGCTGCCTATTTTGTGTTCAGGGAAGTACTTTTTGTTTTATAGTATTCCATTATCATCACTGAGTTGAAATGCCTCAAAGAAAGGGATCCTAGAAGGATGAGAAAAAGGGATTGTGGGCCTGCTCCCACCTGGTGCTGCCCAATGTTTTAGTTTTGTGAAAGCTGAGGGTGCTGAATTACTTGTTTGCAGAGATCCAATTCTGTTCAAATGTTGAAACCTTTGGTAGGAAGAAACTGCTTTGTTTTGTTTTTTTTTAAACTTGCTTTCAAGTCTGTAGAGTTTATTGAATACCTGGTTGCTTTTTTTATTTGTGCCATTAACTTGATGTTTTGCTAATCTGTTTGCACAGATTCCTCTAAATTATTTTCATTATAATTTGTATCTGTTTTTTAAAAAAGAAAACCTCACTAGAGCTGTTGCCATGAAAAGAAATTAAAATTAAGAGGTCCATAATTACAATATTGTCCTGTAATTATTACTATAAACTACAATGCAATACAGAGCAAAAAAATAGAAACAAGAGCAGAATGACCCACTCACTCCAATTTTGTTGAGTAGCACTAAGCAGTTAACTTTAAACTAAGAAATAACCAGAAATCCTGAGCAAGGCTCCCTTTTGGACTGAAGTCTCTCTTCTGGACAGTCCCGTTATGCGACACCACAGACTTTCCTGAGAACCCTGCGAATAAGCAGGCCCTGGGAGAATGGTGGGTGGAGTGAGATGTCCTTGGTCTGAAACTCTCTGGTCAGTGTTGGTATCCAAAAATAAACACCATGGCAGGGACTGGAAGGACACAGCTCCACCCGGGGCTGCTTGGGGAAGCTTCTCTTCACCTTAGAGCGATGCAGTTCTTTCTTCTCTTTAAAGGGGCACCCCGAAATCCCACAAGGTGTGAAGAGTCCTGCCTAGGAACAAGATCCCACACCAGCATCTTATAAATTACTAAAGCCCTAAGTGATTTATCTAAAGTTTGCTCTTGGGTAGAAAATAGCAAACTGGAAACAAGGCTAAAGGCTTAACACAAAGACTGATGCCTTGATTTCTGGCCAGCACTTCTCCCTGTTGAAAAGGGACATTATTTTTGCTGAAATCAGAGATTTTTGTTGGAGATACCCTATGAAGTTTTAATAATTTTTCAAATAAATTAATTCAAAACAGAAATAGAATTATACACTCCTTCTAAAACTGGTAGCTGGGAACAGTACTGTGAGGTTCAAATTTCAATTTCACCTATCAAATTTTATTTTCCATTAATTTTCTGCAGTTTAAACACTGTTCTTAATTTTACTTCCTTTTTAAAAATAATTCAAGGATTTAAAAATCAAAGTTGATAAAGAACTTTTCCAGCAATTTTGTACTGCTGCAGAACATTCCTGTGCTGGGGTTGCTGCTTGTATCCTGAATATGGCCTGGTTTTTGCATGGTTTTGCCAATATGTGCTGAAACCTGAACCCCTCCATTGCAACAGCCAGCAGGCCCTGGGACATGTAGCTTAAAGCTTTCTTGAGTTTGTTTCAGTAACAGGCACCATTTTACATCTGCTTAACATAGAATGAGAACAGACGTCTAAGAGCCACACATAACACTACTTCAGATGCTCCTTTTCAATACTTAGGAGGCAATAAAAGCCAGGATTTTTCCACCATCCTAATTCCTTAGGAAAATGCAATCTTTAGGACTGGTAAGAAAGTCTGCTCCATGGGGCAGTGGCATTTGATATCTGGGAGGTATATTCAAAAAATATTTTTGTCACTCTCCACAGGAGCCAAATTTGACCTTTCTAAAAGAGATGCAAATGGAGCTTGAAGGAGATAGAAACCCCTGGGTTTACCCTCAGCTGTTCTTATATGGAGGTCAAAGACCTGTTCTTTGTTATCCTTTGTGCAAAGACTCAGTTTGTACAGTTTTCCAAAATCAATGGAATTGGTATCCCTTTCTTGCAGAGTGGTCTCAGTTCAGTATCCTAAGTGGAAAAGTTATTGGCCTAGTCAGCTTCTCCATTCTGGAAGTGCCATCTTTCATGCTGAGATAAATCCATTTTCCACAAAGCAGAAGACTTATTCCATGGAAGTGTCCACCTGGAACAGCTAAACCAGAATGGCTAAAATATACCAATTTCCAGGATCACAATCCCAGCTGGTTTATTTTCTGCACATACCAGTTGATTCTTTCTTTCTTGAAAGAGTAGTTATTATGGAAGAAATTATTATTTGAGAACAGAATATCTGAAAAAGGAAGAGAATTGGCATAATTATAGTAGAACAGCATCCCTTACCAGACCAGGCCCAAGTGTCAGAGCAAGTTCTTTGATCTACTCCAAGAACACTGTAGCCACAAGTTTGCTTTTCCCAAGACAGCTGAATCACGATATTTCCAAAATACTTTAATGAGCAAGAATTCCAAATTAAGTTAAAAAACCTTGTAAGGACACTACACCCCAACGATACCAACAACCATAGACTTTTTTAACCAAGTGTGTTTTATTTAAAATAATAACAGTAATTAAAAATACATATCTAAGAAGCCTGAGCAGATTAGTTAAAGAGCATTTTAGGATTATAAAAGCACTTCTCGTTGCATCAACCAGATGTCATTTCAAATGCTACTGTTTGGATTAATTAACTGAGTTCAGGACACCACATATATTAAAACTGCTAGTTGTACTACTCATCCTCCCCCATATCCTTTTGTAATTTGTTATTAAAATCTAGGCCAATTAGAAAAACACAATCTATTAAGTAGAACAGCACCCTGAACCAATCAACAGTAATTACTCAGGCTAAGATCCATTTAAATGATTTATGGCAGAAGTTAAATGATTTTGAAATGCTTCATAAAGGTGTGGTATGTTTCGCACGTGCACATATACAGTATACACAATATATGGAGTCTGTGCTAAAATGCTACAATTAATTGCCTCACAGAAATGCCACAAATCGTGTGTTTTAGCAAAAGGATCATTATAACAGGACATAATTGATTTAAAGCACTATTCTGGTTAAGGAATACAGCTATAAAGTGCTTCATACTTTAGTGTAAGAGCAATTCTATCTCTCTTATAGAGACACTTAATTACTTTAATAAGTCTGTAAAACTATTTTATAAAGCAGTAGCCTTTAAATTATTTTCACCCTAGCAGAGATTATGATCACTTTATTGAATAAAATGCAAATACATTTCTCAGCATATTAATAAAATCCTAACATTTACTGCATTGAAAGATGGAGGAAAAGTGCTGTCTTTATTTAAATATGGGTGGCCATCCTCTAGATTTTCCTTTAGGCTAAAATAAATTAAGTGTAGATAAACTAGTATGTGATAATGCTTCCTTATCTTCACCAAAAAGCACAGGATTAGTTTGGCCACTTTAAACTGGATCAGTTCAGCTGGGTTGGCCCAATGTCCAGTACTGGCCCATGACACAGGCTTGGTTTAGAATTTAAGAGCAGGGTATTAGCAAATATTTGAATTCTTTTGTCATCAGCCTTCCCATGTGGTAAGTCTTAATTTTCTTGTCTGTTGCTCTGATAGATGCAAGACCTTCAACTGGAAGATGTGCCCATTAAAGAACCGAACACAAAATCAATGACAAAGAAATTTTTCAGTCTATCAGTACCTTGGTGACTGTCAGGAGAGAAAATTACTTTTAGCTATAGGATCTCATTACGTAGAATTACTTAAAGTTAACATTTAGTAAAAGATATCAGTGTACCTACATGAAGCTTTGGCTCCTTTATCATTACAAAGAATGACCTAACAGGAGAAAGGCATTGCAATCCTTTGCATGCTCTTTAGCAATTTACAGTGAAGCTGAGTGAATAACTAGGAACGAAGTAGTTGATAAAAATCAAACCTGTTGTAAAAACCACCTAGAGTTGTCATAGGTTTATGACAGATGACTTTTGTCATTCAGTTTAAAAATAGACTGTAATTTCAGCAAAGGAATTTTTATTTATATATAAAGTATTTATATACTTCATTTTTATTAAAATTCTAGTGTGTTCTTCAGTGCATTTACTTTATCTGTGGCATGATGGCAAAGTTTCTAGATAGTGACAAAAAGTGGCAGGATACAGGACTGTTTTATTTCAGTGTTCATCAATTTGCAGAAGTGATATCATCTCCTGAAAATAGTACTGTGAGGTGTGATGGCACTGGAACATTTATTTTGAGGGCATGCCAATATAACGCAGGTGAGCATGCCCCAGAGGTGCTACAGGGATGGTGTGAGTGAACATCTGGAACATCTGGTTTGCAAATACACAGAAATATTATTCCAAACTTAACTGTAAGTGTTTGCAAAAGAAAGAACTTTGTTTTTTGTTTTGGGGTTGTTTTTTTGGGTTTTGTGTGTGTATTTTTTTCTTCTTCTTTTTTTTTTTTTTTAGTAGGAGTCTGGCTGGGAGGGGAAAACCACTTTATTGAAAGTAAAACAAATGCATTTATACTACTTCTGCAACCTTTGCCTATTTCAGGTTAAAGATGGGATAAATTATTTTCTAAAGAGTTAATGAAGCACACTTTCTCTGTAGTTCTCCTTTCTCTCTCTTTGCAGCAAGTCTTTCATGGAATACTGATCAAGAAATATGATGCAGGTGATTGGATTGCCGGAGCAGGGTAGTTCCCTATCTGAAATGGACCATACAATTCCTGTGGTCACTGGAATGAAGTCTATAGAAAACACATATTCTGCTGAGTTCCAGACAAGTACTTTGAGAGCAAAGCACATGGAAATCATACCCTTAAGTCAGCAGAGCAATCTAGGATGAAAAAAAGACACTATATTAAAAGGCAAGGAGATCCATTTCTGCTTTCACTCAACAATTCATACATAAACTGCAGATATAGATAGGCAGCAACTGTTATCAGATATGTGAAAATGTGCTGTTTAAGAGAATTTTTTTCAAAATGTTCAAAATTTTAATGATTAATTAGGAATATGTGAATAAATTTGAATATATTATTTTTTGAGTGTTCAACAGTTTATTATCGTCATACTTTTATTTTAAGGAATTTCATGGCTGTAGAGCAATATTATTTGGTGGGTTGTCTTTGCAGAATAAATTGCAGTAGAGGAATTGGGAAAGGAAAATGTTCAATTAATTAGTACAGTATTAGTTCTTGCCCCTATTTAAAATCTAACTGAAATACGAATTTGGCAGATGTTTGGCCAGAAAGGAAACACAAGGCACTCTTAATCTTTGGGTAAGTGAGTAGAAAAACATAGAGCTTGCAAGGCATTTTGAGAGCATTTTATGATAGCTTTTATCTCGTTATTTAATAAATTTTCTTTGGTAGCAATTGTAATGCAGGCTTTTTAATTTTTTTAACTTTTTTTTTTTTAACTATCAAATCACTTCATTCTTGTCTTTTCTTTCTCTCTGGTTACAGTAAATCAGCTGGGCCTCTCAAATTTTTGTCTTAAATTTTTCCTTTTATTTTGTTTTTGCCTTATTGCTTTTTATTCCCCACTGATTACTCTCTGAGAAATCAAAAGCCTGGAACATACACCCTCTCACATTACTCTGCAAAACCTTGCAAAAGCCTTTTTTGAGGAACGGTGTCTGTTGAAGGTTCTCTACAAATATCCCTCCATTTCCTCTTGTCTGGACAGGAAAGATAAACTCTGCTACAGAAAAAGCTGCAAGTTTCTTTCCACTTAGATGCTAGAATATGTTTTATAAGTACCCAACCAAATGAATAATCAAAATCTTTTAGTAGCAATTTACTATGGGCTATATACAGGAATAATAGCTTTGCTTATAATTAAAATTATTCTTCCACATTATATCTGTCCTGAGCATGCAAAAAAGACATTAGATCCTGACTGAAATAAGCAGTTTTATATATTTGACAGGAATTCTCTTTGGGGTTTCCTAGGAGCTTAACACTAGGTTCCAGCTATGGGCTTGCCTCAAGCCTTGTGGGCACGAGAGGTGCCCAGAGCTGCGCCAGCTCCCTGGCTGCACATGCTATCCCAGGGTGGAAATAAGGAGCACATTTTGGTTTGAAAACATTAATCCATCCCTGCAGCAGTGATTTCGTGGTGTTTTCCTATATCAGACATTGTGAAATGAGAGCTTTATAAAAATAGAATCTGTTGGGTGAATCAGGTGTGTGTGTTGTATGTTACTGCCTGGATATACAAAAGTTTCTATTTCGAAAACCGTGTCCCATTTCTGGGTCAGATATGTTTGGAAAACAATGGCAAAAAACTAAAAGTCCCTGTTGTAAAGCAAAATGATTCCAAATGAACATAAAGCCTCTTGAGTCCTGGAGATTACTTCATCAGACCAGGCAAGAGACACTTTCTCTGCAAATTATGCATCAAAACTTCAAGGGAGCAGCTGAGGAAATTGTACTGTCATGGAACCAAGGTGATTATTATGTGGTCTGTTGGTTTGACCCTGTCTGGATCCCAGGGACTCACTAAAGCTGCTCTATCACTCTCCTCTGCAACTGGACAGAGGAAAGAAAAAAATATGATGAAAGGTTTATAGGCTGAGATAAGGACAGAGAGAGATCACTCTTGGCTTACCAACACAGGCAAAACAGACTGGACTCCAGGAAATTAACTGAATTTATTATCAATCAAATTCAGAGGATAATGAGAAGGAAACCAAATCTTAAAACCACTTTCTCCCCACCCCTCCCTCCTTCCTGGGCTCTATCTCCTCCCTAGTTGCACAGGGAGATGGAGAATGGGGTTTATGGTCAGTCCATCTCACGTTGTTTCTGCTGCTGCTCAGGCAGAGTTGTCCTTCCCCTGCTCCAGCATGGGATCCCTCCCATGGGAGACAGTTCTCCTTAAACTCCTCCAATGTGAGTCCTTCCCACAGGCAACAGTTCTTAAACTGCTGTAATGCAGGTCACGCTTCCATGGGGTGCAGTCCTCCAGGCACAACCTGCTCCAAATGTGGCTCCTCCAGAGGGTCACAAATCCTTCCAGGAGCCTGCTCTATTTTGGGCTTCCCGTGGAGCCACAGCTTTCTTTTGGGCATCCCCCTTCTCCAGCATGGGATCTTGCACAGGCTGCAGGTGGATCTCTGCCTTCCCATGGTTCTCCATGAGCTGCAGGGGCACAGCTGCCTCACCATGGGCTGCACCAGGGGCTGAAGGGGAATCTCTGGTTGGAGCGCCCCTTCCCTTCCCTTCCCTTCCCTTCCCTTCCCCTTCCCCTTCCCCTTCCCCTTCCCCTTCCCCTTCCCCTTCCCCTTCCCCTTCCCCTTCCCCTTCCCCTTCCCCTTCCCCTTCCCCTTCCCCTTCCCCTTCCCCTTCCCCTTCCCCTTCCCCTTCCCCTTCCCCTTCCCCTTCCCCCTCCCCTTCCCCTTCCCCTTCCCCTTCCCCTTCCCTTCTTCGCTGACTGGGATCTATCTGCAGGCCTAGTGATCTTACGTGTTCTTACTTTCTTCTTCTCTTCTTTGAGCACAATTACAGCTGCACAATAGCTTTTTTTCCATTTTTAAGTATGTTATCGCAGAGGTACTACCACCTCTGATGGGCTCGGCCCTGGCCCGTGGTGGGTCAGACCTGAAGCCATCTGGCATTAGTTCTGTCAGGCATGGGGGAAGCTTCTGGCAGGTTATCACAGAAGCCACCCCTGTGGTCCCTCTGCTACCAAAATCTGGCCGTGCAAATTCAATACACATCATCTAGAATAATTGGACATTATTCCTCCAAGATGCTTCTTTTTGATGTTGGAAGTCATAGAAGAAATACTATCTTCTGACATAAAAACACATTTCTACAATATATGTACATTAAAATTTGCACTTAGAGAAGGCAGACTCAAGCTGGATTTTGTGACTAGTTTCTCCAGGGAGATCCCCTATGCTATTCAACACTGTGCTGTAAAACATATGTGTATTTTGTGGAATGAATATCAGACTTTGAGTGTGGTGTTGAGTATACTCAAACCTGTGAAATCTGTGACTGCTGAGCTCCCAAGGGATACCAGGAACAAAACCAACTGAAATGACCTTTGTTTACAGTAAAAAAGCAGGGTGCAGGTAATCAATCTGTAATCTTCAAAGGTCTCTCAAGCATGAGGGGATACTAACAAGGAAGGCACATTTCAATATTCTTTCATATTGACCAAAAATAACGAAAACCTCAACAGCTTTGAATAATAAAACTTTGATCCTATAAAATATATATTTTTGGTATAATAATCAACAATTAAATGTAATAAAATAAAATAGTGTGGGCTATGGGTTACCGCTGCCATCCTGCATTACCACTATAGGTCACTAAAATATCTACAGCATATGTCATAAATCTTGCTTGCATAGAATTGCTATATTTGGTCAGATTTCCATTTTCTGGCCAAAGATAAATTATTATCCTTATGCTGAGAGGACCAATACCACGTGTTTCAGAAGAATATATCAAAAATCCCATGAAATGTTAATAATTTTCTCAAGGAGGTTTCATTCTAATCCTCTTGCATAAACTGCAATTTCAAACTGTAAAGCATAAAGCTTACTGGTTTTTACATTTCTTTTTTCTCTACATAATAGTCATTATAATGTTGGACATTTTTATTCCATAAAACCTTAGTTTTGAATTGACCAAGCTGGCATCCCACCTCTGTGAGTTCCACAGTCTAATTATGCTTTCAGTGAGGAAATTTCACCAGGTGGGAAAGGAGCTGAAAAACTATTTTCATTATTTTTTTGCCTAAGGCCTTACCTAGAGAAGCAAGTAGCCCTTTCTAGTTTGTTCAATCAGGAACACACCTAAATTAAATTCAGGATTTTGGCAAAATAAAATCCACAGATAAGGAGGCAGAATTAAAATTAATCCTGTGAAGAAAACTATGGAAATGAAATTGGTTAAAATTCTTTGTTCAGTCATAAGATGCTAAAATAAGAAGACTGCCTGAGAGCCCAGAATTTGGATCCATTCAATAGTGACCTAAGAAGGGAAAAGCTATTAGAGCTTTATGAAGTTTGATTAATGTCTGAAGGATTTAAAATAAACGGTTTTGATATTGTCATCTCAATTACAAGCAAATTGTCGTCATTGACATGCTTCTTACAACACGCAGCTGGAAAATCATAAAAAAGACTATAGAGGGCAATGAAGATGCAAGTAGAAGCTTTTCTTTTACTTAAAATTGTCTGTGGTCAGTTAAAAAATAGCAGGAATACAAGTGAGACTCACTGAGTAGTCCTTGAAACAAAGGTAGGAAAACACCAGCTCTGGATGGCTGAATGAGTTTTTCTGGACTGCACTCTCTCATTCAAACCAGTTCACATTATCGTTGCATCTCCATGGCTGGGAAATAACTCCTCATGATATCTCAGAAGTGCTTAGCAGGAAGGAAATTTCAGCTTAAAACTGAAGTTCCTAATTTTAGTTGTACTAATGCTACTGTTCTGTTTAGATCACCTCCTGAAAAAGATGATTTCTGTGGGAAACAAAGAGTGTGTTTTTTGTTGTTATTGTTGGCTAACACACACCACACACACACACACACACATACACACACACACACACACACACACACACACACACACACACACACAAAAGTAATAAAAGAAAAACTTTCACAGCTTTCCCATTATTAGTTCTGGGAAAACAAAATAAAGCCACAGCTGGCAGGCACATTTCTTTCTTAGCATTTGATAATAGAATTAATTGATAAGTGGAAAGCTTACAACCCTTTTTCTGCTGCAAGTTGCCCTCTGCTATCATTATGAATAGATGTTAAAATCCAAGCTAATTGTAATTCACTTAATAATGAAGAAATATATTTGCATCGTCAATAATCAAGGCTTTTTTTTTTTTTTTTTACAAGTAATTTTAGTGTAGAACATCAATAAACTGTGGACAAAGAGATGTTCAGGTTAGCATGAGTAGTTCAGGGTGATGGGGTAAATTCAAATGCAGGTCTTTATATACATCCCGTCTGTGTGCTTCCTGTTGTAATGACAACACTCCCTATAAGCATTTCAGGAAGCATGAGGCAGAGGTGGGTTGTGTGGGAGAAGAATGTCTGTCTTTCTAGTGCCCTACAAAGCTGAAGTTAGCAGTACTGTGAGTGATGAACAGCAGCTCCAGCAGAGTTGTCTACGGTAGTTCAAGGCCATTACTCCATCCCCATTAGAGACATTTATCATTTAGTCACTGTGCTTATGCAACAATATTCTAAAGCTGCAAAAAATACCTTGCCAGCTCTATATTAGGGATGGGTGAATTCATTCTGATAAAGTGAGAACTGCTCTTAATTTTTCCCAGACCTGTAACTGAACCAAAACCTAATGTTCATCCATCATTTTTCAGACCGAAAGTTTGTGCTTTGCAAGCAGGGCCACAATGTATAAGCTCAGCAAGGTCCCTGGTGGAATGGTTGGTGGGCATGGTATAGGAGCCTGACCAGAATGGAACAGATTATTTGGGAATTTCTCCATCCCTTTCCATCTGCAAACTTCTCTCCTAGGCTTCTTGCCAGTGGTGAAACCATGGTGAAGATGTAATCTGCTGGCAGGCCAAAAGAAGCATAGTGTCAGCAATATGGATTGATACATATATTTAGAAATAGCTGGATTTGAAACACAACATAAACTTACAGCCAGATTAATTCTGTAAAATGCTAACCAGTAAAATATGCCCAATTTTTTAAAAAAAAATCTGTTTCTACTATTTTGATTCCCATGTAATTTTTCTCCCACTTTGTTATTTATAAGCCATTATAGTACACATGGCATTTACTAGCTGCTTTCAGCAAGTTCTTGTGCAGGTACAGGAGAGAATGTATGTATGGTTATAGCAAAATTCATGTCTTTCAACACAAAGTTGCATTGCATCTTGTTGATTTATCACCCTTACCTAAGTACAGACTTGTATGCACTAAGAAAGTATTTCTTTAATGAATACTTTTCATATATTGACCAGGTTGGAGAAGAGATCTTCCTAATATGTGATAGAAGGCAAAGGAAGAAATATGCATTACAAGAGTGACATGGAACATAAAATTTTCAGTCCTTAAAAATCTTGTTGGATTTCAGGTTTTTTGTTCTTTTCTTTTCCCCCTCAAAAGCGCCTAAACAATAAGCATAAAACAGTCTCAGTGATTGAAACTAAATTATTTTCAGTGTTTAAACTGAAAGCATGACTTTTCAGCACTTTCCCTCCAAAAAATAATCTGAAGTAATAAGTCTCCATCCTTTGGTGAATCAATGTATTTCTGCCTCTTAATATTCAAAATTTATATTTAATCATCTGCAGTCAAGGAGCAAAAATTGTGCCAAGAATTTTTCAAGAGGTAAAGTAAAAACTAACGTAAGGAATCTATTGGAATATTAATTGATGGCTAAGATCATAGACTCAGTACTGCAGGCTCCTAGGGTGACATTGGACATGGGATTATCTCAGAATCACATCTGAATCCTCTGTAAGAATTTTTTTCCTATTTTCATTGACAAAAAAGAGCTTTTGTTGCAATCGAAAAGGCATTGAATCTGATATCTGCTCTCCAAGTTAGGAATGCTGGATGATAAGAAAAATTCTCCAAAGGGTGAGTCTTCCCTTTGTGCAATGAAGAATATTTGACACAGCTTCTTATATAGTCCCATGGCTTTACTGGACAAGTAGGTTTTTTCTTTGACTAAATTTCAGATTTTTCAGTTATCTTCTCCTGGCTCTACAGGATTTTTGGTTTCTTTTGTTCGGAAGACTCACTCCAGCTCTGCCTGCAGTGCTAGTCCAACTAGCTGAATGGTGTTCTGGGTGTTGTTTAACATGACCATGTTGGAAAAGAACAGCTTAGGAATATTGTATCTATAGAGCCCAGAAATGGGCCATTTGTTTTAACTTTTAATAATTTTGGGGTTCTTTCTTGCTATTTCAGGCAAAAGCTGCTATGTCATGTATATCACACAAGATTATGTCACCGTGTGGAACCCCGAATGTACTCATGAAGTTAGTTTCTGCTTTGCAGATCTGAGAACTATGTCTTTAATTAGCTGAAGCAGACACTAATGGTAGAAAGAAATAAGTTCTGTAGCACTTCAGTACCTGTTTCCAGCTATGCAGTGAAGCAACATATTTGGTACATAGACTATTAAGTCAGCAAGAAACACAACAGGAATCATAGCTGTTGGCTAAAATTTACTAAAAATAAATTGGATCCTGGAAGCTGTGTAGTGCACCCCACTCCATTAATAAATTGTTAAACTGAAAGCACACATGTACTTTCAGTAACCACTGACATTTTATCTTAAATAAGGATGAGAAATTTCACTTTCTACAAAGTAAAGCATTAAAAGGTTCCTTATCTATGGGACCAGAATAGGGCTATTAGTAACACTGTCTGCTTCTTTTTAAAACCCTATTAGTGTCAGGTAATATGTTTCACCAATGGCGCTTGATATTCTCTTAGCTAAAAAAACCTGAAAATGAACTTTGCAAGGGAATATTTTAAGTAATAATGGCTGGCTAAAGAAAATGTAACCTTTAGTATCAGTAAAACATACACTGGCTTTGTTCTTAAAATTGGTTTCACAGGCATTAGCAATGTAATCAGTTATTTCTATTTCTGAACCTATGTTTCTTTTTTGGTCTATAGGTATATGTGTATATACCTACTAACCAAACATTCAGTTTGTGCTATTTCTTTGAATTCAGTAAGATACATAGCTAAAAGGCAGGATTATTCTGACAGCCAAAACCTAATATTTATTCTTCTCTGTGTATATAATGCAAGATGGGGATCCCAAGCTGCTGTGTAAGTATTGACCAATCCTATTCATGTCATAGTTTTTTACTTTAAATAACATCTCAAATCTGTGAGAAACCTATAGTTGTCAAGGTGTATTTCACAAGTTATGCCTTCAGAGCTAAAAAGCCCAAGGCTCTTCAAAGAGCATGGACACTGGGTGTGAAGAACATAATTGGAATTCTTGTGGCAATAGCACATACTGCACTACTGTGACTGGAAGCATGAAGATGGAAAACACTATACCACATGCAATAAGCATCATATGAGAGATGTCTCGTATCTCTGCTGCTAAATAAAGCAGGAGCAGAGCATAAATTTAAGCACTGAACAACTGCTTGTCCATACTGAGTGTTTCCTGTCATGTTTAGATGCAGAGCAGCAGTTTGGTGAGCTCCTAGAGATTGTCTGGGCACAGTTTGGTGGATAACATGTACTGCAGACTATGTCCCAAAGGACTGGTTTTGTCTCTCTCTACTCTTTAAATCCCTCCATCAACATTTGTGCAGGCTCTGTGTGTGTGTGCAGGCATGTGTGTGTGCATTCAAACTCCAGGTCTTCTTGCAACGTGTAATATTTCCTTTGTTTTGTGCCATGAAAATATCTGACTGTGATGTCCTGTAACATGGTCCTTGTTTTGTTTCAGACCCCTAAACTGAGAAATGTATTAACCTGAACACCCAAGGTCTTTGGAATAAGCATAAAGTGATATAGGTGACACCTCTGCCTGTCTCATATTTTCAGAATGTGCAAATATTAGACACAGAATTGAAGCCTACTGGGCTGGAGATTTTCTGGGAATTGCTTTGATATTTGAATGCAAGTAGAGAGTCCCTGCAGTTCTTGGTTTTACCAGTATTGAGCTGCTTTTCAGAACTATCCTTTAATTTCCTGAAGTGAAGCTTAAAGCAAAAGAAATTAAGTACTTGCGTGAGTGTAAAATGAAAACATCCCCTAAAATCCAAATGTTCATTAATGACATGATTAATTCTGATCAATGGTGGCATAAGGTTTCTACTGAAATGTCCTCCTGGAACTCCACAGTGAATTGTGGGCAAGTGTGAGAGAAATAGTCCCAGGTGATGGATCACTTGCTGAGTGGCTCAGAACAACTTTCTCCAGCATTCATTCACTGGATGAATGTTCCTTTCAAGAGTGCTTTGGAGGTCAAAAGTCTTTCTGTCTATGAAGGCTGTGAAAAAGAGGAAGTCTTTCACCAAAGCACTGTTTGTCACCAAGTTCCCAGGGCTGTGAAGCTTGTTTTTCATTGGTTCATGCCTAGTTCTGATGAACTGGTGTGACAGCTTCAGTTTTAGAAATTATCAAATAAAAGAGAAAAAATAATAAAATAGTTAGGGAAAATTTTTCTCTGAGAACATATGGGGCAGGAAAACAGTTTAGAAATCTTATGATTCGCTAAAGAACACAAAATCTTTGGGTTTAGATTATTAAACACTAGATTTTGATTTGCTCACCCATTCTAGGTGGAAATTCACTGTCAAAATTCTCCTTTTCGGTGAAGCATATGCACTGTGAGCATGAAAGACAAAGCCTTGTGTTGATTCACATGTTGCAGTTAACCATGACTGGTAAGCATTTATCTCTTGAACAAGACTGTGTGCCGTGTTCTCTTCTTCTATATATGAAATATGATGGTGCAAGTTATTGATACAGATCTAAAGCTTGCTGTGAAAAAACTTCCCATTTTATGCAGTAAGTCTTTTCCTCAGTTCCTTTCTTCCTCAACAAAGGTTTCAGGCTCTTCACCAGCTGTCAGTGTAGTATCTAACCCTGGCAATGCAATCTGAGTTTAAAGTCAGTATACGATCTAATGGAGCATCCCTTGTGAGAAATTCTAGAGCCAGCATAATGTCTGTGTGCTACCTCTTGCCTCCAAGGTTATAGCTGGTATGTCCAGTTCATATTGTCCTTCTGTCATGTCAGCCTCTGGGTGCATTTTCATCCTCTGTCCATTTTGCATCTGGCAAAAATGAGAGCAAGCCTGTACCCTTGTTAGTACACCAGGCTTTAATACAGCATGTGCTTCTTTACTTGCCACTGACCTTCACTTACACAGAACCAGAGAGTCTATCTCTCATGTGAAAGGGCAGAGGGGCAGGCAGGCTACCAGTCCTGCAATCCCAGTAATCTGTGCAGTAGGAAAACAGTAGGAAAATCCACTGATTAAGGTGGTCCCATTTAAGGCAATCCCATTGAAAACTTGGACCGGCACCAATTAAGGTAATCCCATTGAAGTCGACGTACCGCAATCGATGAGGAGAATAAGCAATCCAGGATCAATGTGATCAATACAAGCTTTATTCCAACTATTTCTCTAGGTTCTCAGACTTAAGTACATTTCTCAGCAGCTTGCAGGTTTTACATGTCATTATGTCATTGGTTACTGAGACTACTTGCCATACTATTGTTGGTTAGTTGCATACAGCTACATTGCTTGTCCCCTCCCAGCTCGTGGTCCCTTAACCTTGATGTTCTGCATTCTTTTGACCACAATTCCTCTTTCATAAATTCGGTACTTCCCAAAACGACCAAGGACATTATCCTTGCAGCTTACCCTCAAGGTTTTGCTTGCACAATGCCTACCCTGTACTCTGCAGCAGATTCTGCAAAAGCAGAGCATCTAGCATCTCACGGTCCTGCTCCTCAAGCCATCTTTCCACAGGCTACCAGGCCTGCAATCCCAGTAATCTGTGCAGTAGGAAAACACTTCACTGAAAGCTGCCTGTATAAGATCCCATGAATCCATATAGAACAGCATGCTTGGCAAATGAAGTGCTTTCTATATTGTTCTTTACTGAGGCAGACCACTCTTTTTTTTTGTTAGTTTTCTAGGTTAAGTGCATTGTCACTATTTTGAGCATAAGCAGAAAAGATCATCTTTCCCCTTCAGACTTGCCACACAAAAATATAACAGTTTATATAAAGAGCTATGCTCACAGCTTCTTTTGTCCTTGATAAATCTCTGAAGTGCAAGTTAGAGGGATGTGTATATAACTGACAATGAATTTTTAAGACCTTGATAGACTTGGTGTCACCTGTGTCCGTGACAATAGCAGTGCAGCATCCTTTCCCTTGCCACACAGATTTTTTCTTACATAGCTATCTCTAATCACAGTTTACTTGTTTCAGTCACCTAAAGTCTGAAACATAATCCTGCCTGATTCCAAGACAAGTTAAATAACTGTCATATGTCATATGGGCTCCCCTTTGTTATCAGTGCTCTGTGGTTAGCTCTAATTAGAACAGTGAAATACTTAAGAAAGCAGAAGGAATGAGATGGTTCCCAAGAATGCAATTATCTACCTACGGCATGATCCTCTGAAAACTCCTGTGGCTAGGGATCTCCCAAACCTTCCTTCCTCCCTCCCTTCCAAAAGAGCTTGTCTTGTTTTTACTTTCTCTCCCTCACTAGTATTTACAGAATGAGAATTTTCATGATCTTTTAAGCTTTGTGTAAAAGTTGGTATGGAGCAGTTTGAGTGCTGTCTCACACTGGGAACAAACAACACATTGCACATTTTGA
Organism: Acanthiza pusilla; assembly: GCA_036630365.1. NCBI lineage: Eukaryota > Metazoa > Chordata > Aves > Passeriformes > Acanthizidae > Acanthiza > Acanthiza pusilla. Next base: position 7,749,967 of record JAXCHO010000036.1, read on the forward strand.
ATTTCCCCTAACATGGAATTAGCATTGATCAAGGTTCTTAGCATGCCTGTGAGATAGAGAAATAAAATTATTTCCCCTTTTACAGTTAGAGAAATTATGACACTTTGCAGTTCATTTAATTTTTAAAGTCATCAAAGAAAGTGATGCACAGAGGTTTGTGTGTTTATATTGATGAAGGCAGACAGACACATTCTGGCATCACTTTTGGCCTTGACTGTGATTTCCAGGCGTAGTTAATGCCCAAACTTATATAATTTGTCTTTAACAATGCTTACCACTTGGGCATAAGATTTTTTTGTAACGGCGAGATTAGAACTGTCAAATCAGCTGGGCTGTAGTCAGAGTGAACTCATCTGAACCTACTGGTGTAGAGAAGTGCCCTGTGACAGCTGGAGTCTAGACTGAAGCTAGTGGTTATCACATCTTCCACCTGCACGAGTTTCTGTACTTCTTTTTTCTCTAGGTGCCCAATAGGAATTTGTATCAGAGTCCTCAGAAATGCTATCTGAAGTTTTTGCGATTTACATCACAGATGTAGCTTACTGAGAAACACAACTGAAATAACATCAGTGAGCTTCCATTTATGCTACTAGTGCTGGTCATGTTACACAAGGAATTCTGTGGTTTGTATTCTTAAATCTCCAAAGTGAAAGTGATGTTGATATATCCCGTATAATATATGTTTGCTTCATCCTGTATTTAACATTGATAAGTTGCAACAGAGCAACTTATTTTTCTGCGCAATATAGTCATGCTTCTAAGGCTACCTAGTGTAATATCAGCCTTAGAATCACAGAAACAAGGATTCACAGAATGGTTTAGGTTGAAAGGGGACCTTGAAGGTCATCCAGTTCCAAGCCCCCTACCATAGGCAGGGAAAGCTTCTGCTAGACCAGGTTTTTCAGAGCCCCATCCAACCTGGCCTTGAACACTTCCAGGGATGGGGCATCCACAGCTTCCCTGGGCAACCTCTCCCTGTGCCTCATCACCCTCACAGTAAAGAATTTCCTCAGAGTATCTAATCTAAACCTATTCCCTCTCTATTTAAAGCCATTCCCTCTTATCTTGTCACTAGATGCTCTTGTAAATATTCTCACCCCATTTTTCCTGTAAGTTCCCTTCATGTACTGGAAGTCTGCAATTAGGTCATCCCAAAGCCTTCTCTTCTCCAGGCTGAGCAATCCCAGCTCTCTGAGCCTTTCCCCATAGGAGAGGTGCTCCATCCCTATGATCATAATGGTGACCTCCTCGGGACTCATTCCCAGGTCCCTGTCCCTTCTGTGCTGGGGACTCCCGAGCTGGACTCACTACTCCAGGTGTGGTCACAGGAGAACAGAGTAGAGGGACACATCCACCTTGTTTGACCTTTGATGCAGCCCAGATGTGTTTGTCTTTCTGGTCTGGAAGTGCACATGGCTGCGCTCATGTCTTCTTGCCTTCCATCTCATTAACCTTTGAAAATGCTTGCTTGAGAAGAGGAAGCATTCAAACTCTGACAGCTGTACCTAGAAGCAGAAGCTATAGAATAGCAATACATCATTCTCCCACAGCTCTGCATCCCTATTGTTTTTCCCTTGAAGCCGAAATAGGCCTTCCTTTCAAAATCTTCTCCTTTAGGTACTGGAAAGAATCCATCAGTATAATGCTGATAGGCTATATTCTGCCTTTGTAACACATCAGGTCATCCATCAGCACATCCATTATTATGCCAGGTGCTTTAAAGCTTGGGAAGCTACTGGCTCTCAAAACCCATTGTATTGCAAGCTGCTCTTAATGCACAGAGACTGTGTTCACTATACATATCAGTGGGAAATCGTTAAAAGCAAAATGCTTCTACTAGGGGACGAATCTCAAAAGGCAACACAAAAAAAGTTTTTCAGTAACTTCTTTGTTATGAAAATCAGCTCAGAAATCTCATGAGAATAGGTCTTCTTATGAGAACTGCAGTATTGTCCCAGTTTTGGTCAAAGTGAAAATACCAGTAGAATGATCTTTTCTTAAAATAGTTCAATAAATCAATGACTGATTCTTATCAAAACCAGGGAGAGTAAGAAGTCTGTGAAAACTCAAAATGCTAAACAGGGAAAGAAAATGTTTGAAAATGGATAACATCACCCTGGAGCTGACTTCACAAACCTGAAAAAATCCCCCACAGGCCTATCTTCAAGAAGGTTAGAACCATATGTTTCTGTGTATTCGCTCTTTATGTTTTCAGCTAAGCCAGAAAAGAAAGAGAAAAAATAATAAAGCCCTCCAGCTCTGTTACAGCTTTTATCATTTCAGATCTTTCCCTTAATAATTCAAAGTAAACTAATTACCTAATTATGTTAACAGGTGTCAGTCATTCAAATATAAAGAGCTACTAGATAGACCTGAACTGGGGAATTCTTCTCCTTAAGTGTCTGCACTTAAAATTTGAAACATAATGGCATTAAAACAACTGATTGAGTTCTTTTAAAGACATTGCAGCTTAGATCCATACTGGAGGCATTCACCTGTGAGGCAATTAAGCTTTTACCTCCCATTACAATACTTTGGCAAGCTTCCTGATGAATCCTTTATGTGTGGCCCCTCATGTCTAAAAGCCTACACTAAAGAGTTGTACTGTTTGAAAGGAGGATGAGGGCTGCTTGTTAGAGAAGGGGGAGAACACTGGCCTTGCTGTGAGTGTAATTGTGTTGGTAATTATCCCGTGTTCATTATCTTCCTTAAAAGTACTGTATTATGCTATGGCAACAGACAACAGTACTGTTGGGGTCATTGATCACAGGGCCAAGTGAGGTAAAATTATTAGATGTTCCAAAAAATACACAATATCAAATTTTCAATAAAAACTTATGATTGTTTTTCTTGTCTGTTATATATTTTATGAATTGGAATTTTGTCCTGTGTTCCATGTCCTTATGCCCCACCCCGCCCCACCCTGAATACAAGTGGCTGCCTGTGAGTACTCTTCAGTTCCATAATTTCCTGAAAATCTGACAGGGTTGTGTCTCAGTAGAAAGCAGAAAGTCATTAAAGTGATAAAAAAATGAGACACAAAAATACAAATAAAGCTTATTCAGCAAGATAAAGGAGGTAAACATTTTGTAAGTGTTAATACCAATTTGGGACCTTCCTTTGTAGTCAAAATATCTCAGGATTTGAAAGTTTTGGCTTTCAAGGAAAAGAAAATCAGGAAAATGCAGCATGTTTGCTTGTTTGTGATGCTCAGAGGAAAGCTAATTTTTCTGACAAAGGCAAACTCTAATCATGACAGTCAATATAAATATTGCTTAGGTGACCTGTAGTTAATTTTTCCAGTCTGGCACATCCAAGCACTGAGCCCATCTATTAATGCTCTCCTAGGGGAATGCAGACACATGCCTATGTGTATGCATATTGTTTCTGCTGCCTTGATTTCTTACCGCTGTATTTCATCCAGTGGCGAAAGCAGTACATGTTGTGGTGCTGAAAAACCTCAGCCCAAACCTAGCTCATTATATTTCACAGTGATTTAATCCAACATGACATTACAAGAAGATAGAGAAGTAGGTGTGGTAAAGTCAGGGGGTGGGAAGGAGGGAGCTTGACTGGAATTTGGGACACCTGTTTCTTTATGACTGCCTACAAAACAGCGCTGTGGATAAGGAATGGTGCAGAAACAGGAGTTAAGCCACGATATAGGCGTGTGATCCAGAGCAGGAAGCTGAATTCTGGCAAGTTTTCTTCTTTCAGTGTGCATATGCTTAAAATTTTGGCAACAGAGAAGTTCCTAAACTTCCTAAAAAGTTATTTGGTTACTTTGAGCACCTTTTCAATATATAAGAAAAGGAAGTGAAGTGCTTGGTTTCAAATAATGATTAGAAAAATTTACAGGAGAAATGCTCATCAGAACAGTTAAATACAAAGACATCAACTCCCACCTTCAGTCTTGCTACTGCAAGGTATAAAATTAAGCTGAGAACACAGGAACACATATTTATCCTCTTCAGTTCTTTGTCAGGCTCTGTTGGCTGCTGACGGTGATGCCATTATGCTTGATGGGCCAGCAGTCTGAACTGAGATGGTGACTTGTATGGTCTTACATTATTATATCTTTGTGTTTGGTGCTACTTTCCGCAGTGTATTTATGTTGAAGCAGTGAGCAATAATGATGTAATGGCCAGAAAACACATGAACAGCAATGAACAGATTGAGACCTAGAATTACTCTTCCTTTTTCAAATCTTCAATATGAAACTTTACTTGTAGTCCTAAAGATACCTGGAAAATACCCACAAGACACCCTCTTCTGTCCCCAGAATTTAAAGAAAAAAAAATGTCCTGTCAATGTGCAGCATGCCAAATGCTTGTGTCTATGGAAAGAAGTAGGTTATAGAGAGTGGATGGATCTCTGAATGCAGAACAAAGAGAAAATAGGTGCTGTTTGAGGTTTTCTTGATATGGACATTTACAGATAAACTTCCCAAATACTCCACTAGCCAAAGAACTGTTTTAACAGATAAGCCACCATGCTGCTGTCTCTCTATTTATTTTTAAGGAAGACTGAAATTTGTACTATCCAAACAGTCTTGTAATTACAACTGTACCCTCTTCATTTGTTTTTGAAAAACAAAACAGTTTCTCTGCTAAGGAAAACTTATTTAAAGTTAACAAAACTATCAAAGAATTTAGAGAAAGAAGGGCTTGTGGCAACATTCCCCTGTATTACACAAACCACATTCACTCAGCAATGTGTTGGGGTTTCTACCCCATTTTAACCATAGGCACAGGTGGGAACACAGCTCTAAGACTGGTTTAGCCTCCAGGAATTGAAACCCACAGCTCAGGCTGAAACACCACATCTCTGGGACTGTGGATCAGGAATGAGAACAATGCAGAGGAGAGATGAAAATACTTCCAACACAAAGTGACCCTTAGCCCAGTGCTAGGAGACCTCTTTTGGCACTGCAGGAACCAGGTCAATGGCACACAGACTGATGGCAATGACAAAAAACCAAAAAAATTAATCATCTTATTCTAAGACAGACTGCAGGATAAGGAGGGTAGTAGCTGGACCCTGCAATGAAAACAGATTGTTTTGTATGTGGCATAACCACCCACACAGGGAGTTACTATGTAGGTTAGTATTTAGTGTACTGTTTGCTGGTTATTAATTCACTCAAGTTTCTTAAATCTTTGAAAAGGATATCTGTAATTTCTGGAAACATCATCACTCACTACTTCCTCTCTCATCTATATGCTCTGCGTATTTACTGAGTAGCAACAGTAACAGTCCTGAATGTTTCCTATAGGTATGTTCTGTGAACTACCTTTTTTGTCTTTGAAAAAAGCCGTAACTGTTTTCCTCAAATAATTAATTTTAACCTTGAAAAAGAAGAAACACCTCTGTGCCTGAAAATGTAACAAACTAAACCCATTTTATGTTTGTATGCAATATGATCCTATTAACTAACTGAGGAGTGAACTGTTTGAAATATAATAATGCATGGAAAAATATTTAACTAGCTTTAGGACCTTGAAATACAACGAACTTTACCTGAGCAAAATAAATGCAGTTGTCCAGTAAGTGCTGCACATACCATGTGTTTTTCAACAGAGCAAAACCAGAAATGCAGATTCAGACAGGGATGGCTTGCAATATTTTATGGTGGGTGTCAGTTTTTCATCTATGGTATGCAGATTAAACTGTGTTTCACTGTAAAATGTCACTATCCTGGCTGGTCTGGGAATCCAGCAATATTGTGAAAGTAGTAAATAAGAACCAAGAAAAAATCCTGCATAGGTACTATGTCAATAGAAGCAAAAGGTGGTGCGGTTTGCAATGGCCAAAATGTGTCCTTCTTATGTAAGGGTAAAAAATTCTTTGGCTCTGTAATATTTTTTCTCTTCTGAAACTGAAGAGAAAGAAGACAATAAATCTCTGAAAATTCTCTGGAAATGAAATGCTGAATATATAATTCATGGTTGATCAAATCACTTTTTAAAAGCAGTTTGGAAGTGAAAATGAAATTTTCCTGTAAAAAACCGCCAATTTTACTTTCAGGTTCGTATTTCTCAGAATTGGCATGTATCACTGAAATAACATTGAATAACAAGATACGTAGTGTCTTCATTAATAGCATTGAGAGAGGGATTGCGTGCACCCTTAGCAAATTTGCAGATGCCACCAAGAGAAGTGGGGCTGTCAACACACCTGAGGGACAGGATGCCATCCAGAGGGACCTGGACAAGCTCAAGAATCGGGTCCATGGGAATCTCATGAGGTTTAACAAGACCAAGTGCAAGGTGCTGCACCTGGGTCAGGGCAACCCTGGTATCAATGCAGGCTGGGGGAGGAAGGGAATGAGAGCAGCTCTGCTGAGAAGGACCTGGGGGTGCTGTGGGTAAGAGGCTGGACATGACCCAGCCATGTGCCCTTGCAGCCTAGAGAGCCAAATGTGTCCTGGGCTGCATCCAAAGCCCCACGGGCAGCAGGGGAGGGAGGGGATTCTGCTCTGCTGAGACCCCACTTGCAGTGCTGCAGCAACTCTGGGGTCCCAGCACAGGAAGGACATTGATCCAGTGGAGTGAGTCCAGAAGGGGACACCAAGATGATTAGGGGGATGAAGAACCTCTCCTTTGAGGGAAACCTTTGAGAAATGTGTTTGTTCAGCCTGGAAAAGAGAAGGCTTTGGGGTGACCTAATTGCAGCCTTCCAGTACCTGAGGGGAACTTACAGGAAAGATGGGGTGAGAATATTTACAAGAGCATCTAGTGACAAGATAAGGGGGAATGGCTTCAAAAAGAATAGGTTTAGATTAGATACTCAGAGGAAATTCTTTACTGTGAGGGTGATAAGGCACAGGAAGAGGTTGCCCAGGGAAGCTGCAGATGCCCCATCCCTGGAAGTGCTCAAGGCCAGGTGGATGGGGCTCTGAACAACCTGGTCTAGTGGAGGATGTCCCTGCCCAGCCAGGGGGCTTTGAACTTGTTGATTTTCAAGGTCCCCTTTCAACTCCATCTGTTCTATGATTCCATGATTGAAATGCTTAACTTATGAAAAAATCTGTAATTTGCTGATGGGTCATAGATTATCTGGTCAGCAGTTTTGCAGCCATCTCTTTTTTTCACCTTTTTTTTTCCCTTCTTGGCCTCCCCCCCCTCCCTCCCCCCCACCTTCCTACCCCCTTGCCCCCCTGTTTTTGGGTTTTTTGCCCTCTTTCCTGAATCCCCTCCTCTGCCTCAAGCCACGCAGTGCTGTCACATCTTCCTTTCATCTCACAGTTTCTGGAAACCTTAAATGATATGTTTATTTCCTGCTCTGCTATAAACTCCTTTTGCAAATATCCCTGCTTTTTGAAGGTTTATTTTTTGGTGAACTGCAGCACTGAAAGCCCAGATAATCACGTTATCCAAAAGAAAACAGGCCCAATATGAGATGGAATCCTTCTTTGTGCAGTAACTTGTGTTAGAGCTATGTTACTATTACATGACAGAGATATGATCTAATGTAGTGGGGTCTTTTCTGGGTCCCAGAGGATCCAGCTACCATTTTTGACCATCCTGCTGCTATGTGAGATGGCTGCTGGCAGTCACCTCACTTCCTTGCAGCTTAGTCCCATCTCCTGTAACAACAAGGATATTATTTCCATGCCCCTCTTTCTACCTCTCTGAGTTCTGTGGATGTAAAATGTTAAACTTGTGAAACAAAGCAGGTGTGTATTGAGAACAGTGCAACTTCTCTATAAACCACTGAAATAGATCAGTAACTATGACCTTCTTGCACATTTAGACCAAAGTAGCTCACAAAACAAAGAAACCCCTTATTATACAGATAGAACTGAGACACAGACACAAAATACCATTTCTCATTCCACACTAAATAGACAATAAAGGCAAGAATACAACCTGTATTTTCTAACTTCTGAGCTAGCCCTTTTCATCAACAGTTCTTTAAGCTGCTTCTAATATGTACCATATTTCTCTACCTTCCACTCATGTTGCCACTCAGAGTCCCAGGTGGGTGGCAAATCATCCTAAAATTCTTTTATTAAGAAAATAAAGCTCCCAGCATCTTGTTTTCTCAATTCAGAAGAATAAAGGAATCTTTGCTGTGCATTACAGACACACATTGTTCTTCCCAAATTGATCTTCTCTTGAAAAACCTCTGATTGCTACTATGCTGCATTTCACATGCAAATATATTGTATTCCTTTTTACTTGCTCATAGTTTAATTGGAGAACAGCAGGTGATCAAAATCGCAGCAGTAAGAAAGGTGCATCTCTGTAGAACAGATGAGACTTCCATTTAAATCCTTACAGGGGTGCTTTTAGCTTTCTCTGTTAAGCAGCCTTGCAACTTTCAAATCCCATAGCTATAAAACTGAAGCAGTCTTACCTGCCTTGTAAGTTCCCACAATCACACAGGCACGAAGAGAAATCTTAGGCCAGTTTGCTGTCTCGTTTCTTTTTACTTAGTCTGATTTTCTCCCCACCAAAGACTTATCACAAGAAAGCATATGAACTTTAAGAGAAAAATCTGTTTCCTTTCACTAGATAATTTTTAAAAAATTAATTAACAGCAATGACACCCAATTGTCATTCAGGTTTAAAGAAACAGATAAAAATGCAATAAAAGTAAAATAATCAAGTAACATACATAAACTGTGCATGATATTTAAGAACAGAAATACTTTTAAAATTAAATATGACATCTATTTCTACTGGCTGGTTATGTTCTAGACATATCTTTATATCTATATAATAGTTCCTTCTGAATAATTGCCTGTGATTTGCCTCTCTGGAGTCAAAATCTTTGTGTTTTCTAAGTCTTTAAAAGCACACAGCTTTTAAAGTTAAGTGATATGATCTCTTTCTGGCAAATCATGAATGAGGTAAATCAAAAACAAGTAGGAACGAATGAAGATGGAAAAAACATAGAACACAGTAAAATATGCCATTTTTTGTTCTGCATTTTTTGCATTCTCACTTTGCTGGATTTTTCACTCCTTTATCTAAACATATATCCACACATCTATGAAATGTGCACCTATCACATGACTTTTCAACCTTTAAAATATATGTTAATACCAAAAATTCCTAACAAACTGCCAGAGACTGTCAGGAAGCAGATGATCCCTTTATTAATTGCTACTGACAAATAGCATAAGTTGGAAGTTCTGCAGCATATGATTGTTTTAATATGAGACATCTTTCATCTAATACCTTTACAGGCAGAAGTCTGGATAAACATGCATATTTTTCTTGCCTTGTAGGTCAGCTCATTTGTATTCTCACTGAGCAGAAGAGGAATGAATATTAGTCATTGACACAGATATTTTTGTTTTTCCTAAAAATCAGTAATTTAGGGAAAGCTCTATCTTCAATGACTCCAAGTAAACCTTAGGATGGAACAAGGCTTATATTTATGTCAACACTGCCCAGATTCTTTATTAGCATGATTAAGTCAATGTGGAGGATTTCCTTGAGTTATCTGTAGTGCTGTGAAACACAACTACTTACAGCTAAAGCATGGTTAGTGTTGCTTGGCTTACACAATCGTTGCTGCAGATTACAGAGAGAACTGGTTTCTGTTGTGTCAGCTTGAATTAGTAAGCAAGAGTGTTTTTTTTACCTTTGTAGTAAGGCTTTTGGGAAAATCTTATATATTCCATTGCTCTGGAGTGTAGATTTAAGGAGATGGCATTGAGAGCACCTTGGGTTCATTACCCTTTGCTTATTGATGTGTTTTGACTATGTAACATACATTAACATTTGAACTTATTACTACTTTAAAATCATATTTGACTGAGAAACAGAGGTTTCAAGGATGTTCTATTCCTGCAAGGTTCATGAAACTAGGCAATTTGAAAGAGGACAAGAAAGAAGATCTAAAAATTCTTATCTAATACAAGTAGATAATCTACATAGGAGAAGAGCACCAGAAGTCAGACTTCATAAATTGTGGATAAGTGCTTTCAGGGCTGTCTTGTCTGTGGTGGGTTGGAGGTTGGATGTGAATTCTTATCTGATATGGCTTTTAACATTTATGTACAATATCTGCTTTGTATGAATGTAAGTTCATTTAGTAACATCTGGAATATAATTAAGGAGCTGATGTATTTTAGATTTAGAAAATGTTTCCTACCTCTATTTGGTTATGTCTGAAAAAGAAAAAACTAGATCCCTTTCCTCTATTTATCTGTTTGCATATCCTTTTTTTTTAAACGGGAGAGTATGTATTTCCCAAATAGAAAACATTTCTATCTAAATATAAAGACTAATCTTAATCATAGCTAATCACAATCATGCATAGCTTTTGGAGGTACCTCCAGCTGAAAAACATCGCCTGGAAGCTCATGAAATTCGACAAGAAGTGTGAAGTACTGCAGCTAGGAAGGGATGGTCTCACACATCAGGATATACTAAGGGTCAACTGTCTTGAAAGCAGCACAGCAGAAAAGGATCTGGGGGTCCTGGTGGATGCCAGGTTGAATATGAGAGAGAATTGAGCAAGCTTTTTGCAGTTTCACGCCAGTGTTAGGAGGAGTATTTTCAGCAGGTTGAGGGAAGTGAGTGATCCTTCCCCATTATTCAGTGATGGTGAGGCCACACTTGGAGTACTGTGTTTAGATCTGGGCTCTGCACTACGAGGGAGGAAACGTGGAAAATCTGGAGAGAGTCTGATTAAGGGTGACAAAGACTTCGAGGATACAGGTTCGTCTTTTCTACAGGAAGAAGCTGAGAGACATGGGAATGTTTATCCTGGAAAAGAGAAGGCTTGGGGGATCTCATTTTGTGAGAGATCTCCCAAGCCTTCACTCATCCCAAGTTTGTGTGGGATACTTGAACGAGGGTGCAAAGAGGAAGGAGCCAGGCTCTTCAGTGTTGCCCAGTGACAAGACCAGAGGCAGTGGGCACAAACAGAAATACTGGATGTGCCATCTGAAGATAAGGGAACACTTGATCACTAGGAGGGTGTGAGGGTGACTGATCACTGGTGCAAGTTGGCTAGAGGGGTCATAGAGTCTCCCTCCCTAGAGATTTCAAAAGTTGTCTGGACACAGTGCTGGTCAACAAGCTCTAAGGACCCTGCTTGAGCAGGATCAGATATCTCCAGAGGTCCATTTCAACTTCAACTGTTTTGTGATTTTCATAGCAGTCAAATTTCTGTCTCATGAGCTTATTGATATAAAGAATTAATGTGACTGAAATATCTTTGGACTTTTCAATCTATGGACTCCAGATTTTCACAGAATCACAGGAGTTTAGAAATGATCTCTGAAGAATGTTGAGTACAATGCCTCTGCTCAGTGTAAGATCAGCTAGGGCAGGTTGCTTTGGGTTGTGCTCAGCAGAGTTTTAACCATCTCCAAGGATGGAGACAGCACAGTCCCACTAGTCAGCCTATTCCAGTGTTTGGAAAGCATCACTGTAGATACATAATTATCTTTTTCTTAATTTCAAATGGAATTTCTTGCCTTTGAATTTGTGCTGATTCCCTCTTGACTTTTCACTGTCTACCAATGGGAATTCTTTGTCTCTTTCTTCTTTAATCCCCACACATAAAGTATTTATATGTATTGATAAGACTCCCATGTGGCTCTTCTTCTCCAGGCTGAACAAATTCAGTCAGATGGTCCAGTCCCTTCATCAGTTCATTGTTCTTCACTGGATTTGCATAACATATTTCCATTTTAGTTCGGGTCCAGAATAAAACAGTTCACATTACATATATACTTCAGAAAATATCATGCTGTTACAGAATAAATCCTGGATGTTTTAAATAGCAGCTAATAGTTTAAGACAGCAGATGTATCAATAAAAAAATTGCAATTCTCTTTCAGAAAAAAAACAAAAGACATTTCTGAAAAGTACACTGGCATTTCTATTTTTAGATTAAAAATCTCCCAAAAATCCTTGAGAAAAGAGCATGGACTACATGAGGTTTTTTTACATCTCTTCTTTTTCTTCCTTTTAAAAAATAGAGCTCGAATAGCTTGTTTTAGAGGATTCTCATTAATTTTTGAAGCAATTGAAGAAAAATATTTCAGCCCTCATTAAAGAATAATGGTTAACTTTATGTCTCTAGATATTTTCATAATTCACTTTAATTTCATGTTTTAATAATATCAGGGGTCTGAAAGCAAGAAGGAACAGATGTTTTGGAGATTATGAATCAAAAGACTAGCCCAACCTGTAATAACAAGAAGAGAAAGCTAAAAATCTTTCTGAACATTCATATAGATAGGGAAACTGTTGCAGCGATTGTTCTGATATATTTTTCTATTAAGCATTACTTTCCTTCCAAATTACACAATATTCCCCTCACAGCTTTCCTTATAAATCTTCAGAATCAAGATGTTAATGCAGGATTTCCCTGTTGCTTTGTGGTACTCACACATTCATCTGAGGTAAAACGGCAGTGGAAGGAGTTGCAACAGGGCACAATCATGTTTTGAACATTTATGTGCTGTATGAAATATTTCCTATGTTGAATATGGACTTAAGTTTGATCTCATTTTTCCTGAGCAGGTGTATCATGATCATATCTTGAATTACAGAAATGGAATTACTCCTGGTACCTGGAATTATAGACAGGGCAAAGCATGCTATGTTTAACACAGCATTGACACAGAAGTGTTACAGAGTGTTGGGAGCCAGTTTCACTCTGTATTCGTGGTGCCTCCAGTGCTGTTAGCATTCCTGTCTAAAGAGATTTATTTCATTTACTTTAGTGGGTGTTGGATTGGGCCATGAGGGAGGTAAAGTCAAAACTTCTGGAGTACAACCATTAACAGGATGCTCATAAACAGTTCAGTCAGCATAATAATGTTGGATCCTACACCATGGAAAAAGGGTAGGAGGTTTCTGGAAAACTCAGTCACCTGCACTGTGTCACAGAGTCAGCAGGACTACTCACATTTCATCTCCTTGCACAAATGCAGGTTTCTATATCTGCAAAAAGAGAGTACCTCCTTTTTCTTTCCTTTCCTGTATCCCAGACTGTAGAAAGCTCTTTCCTGCAGCTGAGACATGCTAGGAAATTTCTTTGGACATCAAAGCAAAGGTTTATTGAAATCTTACCCTTGCACACCATTTTCTCTTTTGCTGCTACTGAAAGGGGTTACAAATAACAGGGCCTGCTGTGGAGGTCACTGAGGAAATGGTGCTGAGAATTCACTCCCTGGACAGACAAAGGTAAGGCTTGCCTGTCACCACAAAGTTGTTAAGAGTATGAAAGGTATGTTCAGTGCGATGGTAAAAGATGGGGAGAAATGTTATTCACAGTTTTAGTCTTTCATGAAAAAAGGGTTTTCCTGTTCTTTCAACTTTTACTTGGGGTCAAGGACATTTGTCTACCATACCTTGCTTTTTTCCCAGCAGAAAAAGTAAAAGAGAACTTTCATTGTAATCAACCTTTCTTTTTTTCTCTACAGCTCTCAGTGAGGTATTATTATCTTGCAGGTGCAGAACTGGGGAGTGGAGGGCCTGCGTGACTTGTTTCTGGCCACCTATTTGTTCATGAAGGAATCAAACCCAACATTTTTGTGTATTGCTGCAGGGCTATGCCCCTTGTCAGACAGAGAATTGCTTCAATGCAATAGTCTTTAAGGACATCCCTGGCCATGCCATATTTCCCTTATTCACTTGGCAGGTAGATTCTGAAAGATTTATTTGAAAACCTGACAATATTTTATACAAAATTCAGAAGCTAAGGAGTAGCTCAGTGTGGGGCAGAGGAACATAACAATGTATTTTCTTTAACTGCTTTCCTCTTCCTGTTGAGTACCTCCATCACCTGGTTGTGTCTCACATACATTCCTATTTACTATCTATGTGGTCCACACTAAATCAAAACTTTCAGCTGTGTGTACAAAGCCACGTTGAAATGGGGGCCTGGAGACCAGGTTAAGCAGCCCAGGCCTTGGTAAATACTGTGCTCACCCTGTAACTTCCCCTTAATTTAACTTCCCTGATTTCTTGCACATTCCTCTTTTACACTGTTTCTCAATTCCTTGGCAGTTTAAATAATTTATAGTGGAGAATGGGACTGTGGATGGAAACAAATCTGCAAATTAGGTGTGGCCTAATCCTCTCAACTCTTAATAGCTGGTGTAGGGCTGTCTCTTGCATGCCTACATAGAGAATGGGCTGACAGGAGATGTGTACCATTGCTTTCATTATTTTTGTGTGGTGTCTCCAATAAGCAGACACAAAAAATGCATCTTTTGGATTGACGTGTGTGAAGCTGAAATTTTGTAGGAAGGATGGGACCTCTTTCTTTCATTTGCATATATTTACCCTTGGAACAGAAGTCATTTATATGAATTTCCAGGAGGACTGCAAAGGTTATCCAAAGACCATCTTTCAAAGGGAACTCTCATAAGATATGTATGCAAAACATGCCTATGCTGTCACAAGCAGGTAATTTCACATGCAAAAATATGCTGTTGTAGATTATGAAAAACAAGCTGTCATTCATGCAAGCAGTAGTTTACTTGTGCAGTTAATATCTGCAGATTCAGCTAGGAAGAGACACCTGCAGGAGCCCATCTAAGTCATCAGGTCCAGTTGTCATAAGTGCAGTCATTACATGTATAGTCCAAATGACTTCATAAAACACCTCTTTGGTGCACTCAGTATACTACAGAACCAGTAACCTTTAGGTTAAATATCAAATGACATAAATGACTGTGATGGGCCACACGAGAAGGAGAAGGTGATATCAAGGATATTTACAGTGTCCTAGATTCTTCCACTGTAGTTCTAAGAATAGCCATGCGGTGCTAGAAAGCCCACTTTCCGTGGGAAGGCTTTCAAATTTTCTTGGAGTTTCAAAACTGGACTAGACAAGACCCTGGTCAGTTTGGTCTGGCTGGCCCTGTTGTGAGCCATAGGTTGGACTAAATGACTCAGGAGGTCATTCCAGCTGAAATTGCCTTTATTATGCTACAGTTCTTTTATTGTTCTCAACGGCAGAACTACTGTATAGATTGAAGTGCTCATATGGTTTTCTATTAATTTGCTGTGGACCAAGAGTTATTTCAACTGTTGACATCCTTCCTTAGTTTGGGATATTCTTTGTCTCTGATTTTTCAGCCTTACTTTAAGAAACACAGTTGGGAGTGAGATAAATGAGCACAGAACAAGACTAAATGTTACTGCTTACATCAGGTCATGAAAATAGGCACTTTTGACTGGCCATGTACTAAATTAAACACATCAGCCTGGTTCTGTGGTAATACAAGAAAAATGAATGGATGAAAATCCTGAAGGGTAGAATGACTTCCCTGTACCTCATGTTCAGTGGAACATTGTAACATTGTACATGGCTGAAATTTGGGCAAGCACCTTCAGAATTTTGAACTTGACATCTGTACTGTTTGCTTGAAGGATCATGTACACACATTAGATGGGAAATGTGGTGGTGGGGCAGCCTGAAATCAGTTTCAACTTTTGATTGAAACCAGTGGTAAAATTTAGAACTTAAAATCGGTTGAATTTAGTAGATTAGGCACTTAGCTGTGGAATTCATGGGGGAAGTTTCCCTTGTGTAAGCCTAGAGATCTAGTCAACTAAACCCAACACAATGCTTTAAGAATGATTCCATTCATCATAAGAGTGGACAGGTCCTCTCCATCAGTGAACATTTGTGCTGATAGTGTAATTCCAACCGAGCTGAGCAGAAAAGCAAGCACCCACATCTAGCTGATTTAATTTTTTAGAGCATAATTAATTAAAGTAGTATCTGTGATCTGTTAATTAAAAGAATGAAATCTGAAATTAGATTTTTGGTAAAACAGAAAATGTGGACTTGGCAAAAGTTTTGAAACTCACATAAGGCTTCTGATAAATTCACATTGGATATGCAGTTATTTGGGGGGTGGGGTAGAGGTTAAAAGAGGGTCTTTTATCTCCCCCACAAAACCATCTGTGAGCCTTTTTTTATCTGACAGGCAGTAGAAGAGGAGGAGATGTGTAAGAAAAATTAAATGTTCACATTGTTCAGGAACAAGAAAGGCATGTGTCTTAGAAGCTCTCTTATCCAAACTTCTGCCTTTCTAAAAGCCCTATAAGCCATATTTAGGTTGTGTCCCCTGAAGTGCATCATTAGCCTTAAGGAACTTTTTGAGTAGAGATTTCAGCGTGTCCAATTACAGTCTGAGCTCGATCCAAATATCACTGAAGTCAGTATCTCCACATTCCATCTGAGTGATTGTAAATGAGGGGGTGGAGGTCTACTGTGCAAGGCCATAAAATATTCTCCCCTTTAAGGCACATGTAACTAAAAAAAAAAAAATCCCTGATATGTAAACAAACATTAGCAGAAGATAATGTTGCAATATATAACACTATTCAACATGCAAAATCCTGAATTTATCCAGAGAATTTGTCACATCACCTTGTTTATAGATCTTTATTAGAAGTCCTTAGACATACATTTGTTGTGTGAATCCAGCTATTCAGAATCCTGGGACTGCTGATTTTCCGTAGTAAAACCCCATGAAAAGTTAAATCCATGTCATATGGTGTGGTAATAGATGAACTAAATCTATACATGCATACATATATGCAAATATTATGTATAGCTGTAGGATATAGATACATGTATGTAAGAAAATGAAAGGGAAAAAGCAGGAACAATGTTCCATATTGGTAACTATTTAACAGGAATATCTCCAGAAGAATTATACCATGAGTCTTAGAATATTTTTATAATTTCATCATATATCTCTATCAGGGTGACACTAAAGAAAAAACATTTTGAATGTTTTTTATAAACGCTTTTAAGTATTTGAAAATATCCTGTTGAATTTATTTGTCTAAGCAGCTGTCTCTCAAAACCAGAGAAGCGGGGCTTTGACCCAGCATCCGAAATCTCATCCCTTGAAAAGCAAAAGAAGCAAAAAAGAAAATAATGTTTGAATTCAACACAAACACTCAACTTCAAACACAGACACAAAACATACTTATTTATCATAGCAAGTATTCTCACTAGTGTCATATAAAAGACTAACACAACAGACACACTATAAGAACAATATGTCTAAAAGCTGGAAATATTTCTATATACTGTTCCTGTAGAAACCAAAACATTTTCATCAGGATCTTAGAAATCATGAATATTTAAATAAAGAAACACTTTAAGAAAACTGATGAGGACATGGGATTTGAAGTAAAATTTCAACAACCTGTCTGTTAGCCTTTATTTTATATTTTAAGTAAATAATATTTTCTGTCATATGTTGAAGATAAATGGATGTGAAAAATTTCAGGTTTTGTCTTTATATTTAAATCTGATGACAAAAGACCTGTGAACTGGCAATTATTGATACCAATAACTAGTACATGGATCCTTGTTAAGTAATGCATTTGGGCTTTTCTTATTGGGAACGAGATTAATCAGATATTTCCAGCCTGAGATGTGGGTCAGAATATAGTCACAATGAAACTTTCATTTAGGTTTTATGGCCTGAAAATGTTCTCAATATATAAAATAAAATAATTTTTCTCTAATTGTTTTAAAAAATCACACTTTTAAACTGATTTCCATAAATTTAATTTTATGATTAAGAAAAACATTATCTCTAATTAAAGTAGATGAAAGCATTATCCAATTCCTGATTTAAATCCTTGTGTTTTCCACCTATTGTTTGAAGAGTCTCTCTAGTTAAAATTTATTCTTTAGTTCTGAAAATATGTGGCATATGACACAAAGCTCTAGTTTATCAACAATCATGGTTTCTAGTGCCTTAATAATCTGCAAATATTATGTAGTGACACTTCTTATGACGAGACGAATTCCAGGGCCTCCAGAGCTGAATGACATCATGTTCTGGGGGAAAGCAGGCCAAAGGGCTGGCAGACCTAAGTTTTTACTGCACTCTGGGCATCAGAAGCTCCAGGAATATGCCTCAACCACAAATTCAGATGTGCCCAGAGACCTGCAGGCTTTTAGCTACATCAATACGAGCAAATAAAGAGTCAAGGCCTTTGATGTTTCTGTTGTTGACTGGCAGGGAAACCCTGTGGCTGAAGCGTGTGCCCCATGGCAGTGTGGCCTCACCTGACTGCCAATAAACAGACCCTTGCATCGACTCTGTCCTCAGCTGTGCTTGGTCTTTGCCAGAGAGTAGACAAAAATAAAAGAAAAGAACATGTCAGGGTTTGTCTACAGTATCCAGATCTAGTTTAACAGTATAGACAAAACCTTTTTTAAACAATTTCTTTCCTGAGATTCCATGGAGATCAGGGACTTTGCCACTCTAAAATTCCAGGTAAGTATGGGACAAGATGTGATTAGTCATGTCTGTTGGGTGTCACCTGACTGTTGCTTTGAGAAAGTAATTAATTTGGCTTGTAGGATACAGATATAAGGGTCTGACAACACCTATGCCTCTGCTTTTGATGGAAATGCTTCCAAAGATAATAAGAACATAAATGTGCCCCATTTTATTTAAATGTTGTGCACCTTTGCAGGTATCCAGGCAGAAGGGAGGCTAGGTCCACAGTCCAATTACATTCCTTGATAAGTCTCCCTTCAACTCCTTAAGGTTTGAATCATACTCAGGGGTGTGGAGTAGAGATATATATTGCTGACCTGGTTCCAGGCAGAACAGGTTAATTTTTTGCAGCAGCTGGGAGGGGGCATGGCCAGGACCCAAGGGTTTGTCTATACCTTTGCTGAGGGTGGGAACAGAGACTTTCTTCCAGGGAGAAGGGGGTTCCTTCTGGGTGACAAAACATGGCGGAGGGTGGCATCTGATATCTCCTAGTATTGGGGATATTTGTCCATGTGAATAATTTATTTTCTTATACTTTTTATTATTAATATTGTTGCTGTTACTGTTTGTTTTCTTATCTGATTTCTGATTCAAGTAAACCGTTATCTCAACCCGTGATCTTTGCTGTTTGTGCCTGTGGTTGGAGGGGACAGGGGGAGTGCTGGGAGCATTAACTGAGGACTACAATTCCTAAACCATGACAATGGTCTGGACAGGAAAACTGTGCCCATCTGTGGAACAGTGTGGCTCTTCACACTGCTCACTGAGATGAGCCCATGGTTTGTGCTAAACCCTTACAATTCTCGGCATCATTGACAGTTTTTCCTAGTGCAAAACGGTGTTAGGGATTATATTAATATTAAACAGGACAGTTACCTGGGACCTTTTGCTCAGTCCTGGACCTGTAGGCTCTACTGTTACACACATAGCTGAAGTGGGTACCACCAGGAGCAGAAAGAGAAGCTTGTTTGCAGGGGAATGCGTTCTCTCTTTAATTCTAATGATTCCTGGCTATTTTTATGTACAGTAGTTAGTTTTCAGACTGATGAGAAGGAGTATCATTTGTGCAGATGGGAAATGCTTATTATGCTAATAGTGTTCTGCATTGTTAGCGGAGATTATTAGACAGAGATGTTGGAAATGCCTCTAGTGGAATTAAGTAGGTGACAAGGTAAAACTAAGAGATAAATGACAACAGTGATTAGGAAATGGATTGTGCTGAATACATCAGTGCAAAGGAAGAGGGGAAAGGGACTACTTTTACAACAAATTGTTTAATTAGTGAGGTATCCATGAAACCATACAAAAAATAGTTTACCTCGATGACACCAAATACTGCTTGTGAGATTACATGTGATGTTTAATCTGCAGAAACCTGAGACAAATGTCAAAATGGTCAGCAAGGAGGAAAAACAGAACACCTAAAAATAAGGAAGCCATAGATAGGCTCGTGTTTTATAATTTATATATTTTGCCAAATAGCTGTATTATGTATTGGCAACTATATATTTTAACATGCAATTCAGTGAAATGTGCTATTCATCTTCTCTGAACTTGTAATACATCAAGAAAATCCAGCTTTAGGGACAGGCATACATGCTGTCAAGTCACACCAGTCTCTCCTCTTACCTTAAGAACGGCTGCTCTTTGGCATGTTGCTTCTATAGCTACTTCCATTGTTCCAGCTGCAAGATGGGATTTGTGACTGCAGTCTGAAAAATAGGCATTTGGCTTTGTTTCTGAACCAACACATGTCAACAGCCTAACTGTGCTGTAAACTTTCACTAAATGCTTGATGGAAATCAATGCTCATTTATAAATAAGTGCTATTGCAGCACTTGCAAACTGCTATTGCAGTTTGATATGACAGAACTAGTCATTGTAAATAAAGTATTCAAGGAATATGGCTTTTTCCTTGTTTGTGGATCAGCAGTTAATCAGTCCTGCCAATATATTGATTATTCTTAATTATTCAGTATGGGTAAAAGTTTTCCTTGTTGTGTCAATTACCATCACATGGCATGTTCAAACATTGATCATTTCGACTGTTCACACTTGCAGTATGTGACAGTTCGTTAAAGTTTCTGGAGCTGTTTTGACTCTCTCATTATATGCCTGAAACTTCTGTGAGAGGCAGAAGAGTGATGAACAGCAAATAGTTACAGTCATTAGCTGATAACAATTTTTCTTGCTTACATTCAAACTTTCCTGCTTTTGTACCTGGTAGGCAATATAAGGATTGGTTTTTCTCCCTGGGACTGAGTATATGTTAAACAGACAATTCTTATGGGACAAATGCTGCTTCTTTTAGATTAATTCTGAATAACCTCTGTGGCTTCCTAGTAGAAATAATCATGAATGTAAACATTTACTGACCAGAAAACTTGTGTTGACTAACATTAAAATAGGTTCCTGAATTTTTTTTTTGAATGGGCACATGCCAAGTAGCTGTTTGTGATTTCCAGAACCACTGCAGAACCTCATGCACCATCCAGCTTTCTTTTCTCTTGTTCTGATTGTGTTGATGGAGGGGCAGATTCTCTGGTCCACCTAGCCAAAATGGGGCACCCCTAAATGCAGGGGTTGGGGTTGGTGTGCACTCTGTTGCTGATTACTTGAGCACCTCACAAACTTTAAATTCTCTGAGAGGAGCAATAACAATTATCTCCTGTGACAGACAGTAAACTAGAGCTAAGAAAGGCTCCATGACTTGTCTAATGTCACATAGGAAGACTGCAGTTGAGCAGAGAACAAAATAAGTCTTCTGGGTTGAGGACCCTAAATATACAGGACTTCATCATCCTTACAGGCTGATAATGCACGAGATACTTGAGCTGTAAAACATTGAAGATCATCTTCCACTAAGAGGTGTCCAGAATACAGAATGTGTACTCAGCTCTTTTTGGTGCTTGATATGAGCAGGAGACAGAAAGGCTGTTTCATTCCTACTGAAATGCAGCTCAGAATGGATTGTACATATATGTGCTTTTTCATGATGGTGTAGATGTGAACTGGTGTAAACAAGGAGGAATCATTTGTGTCCTATTATGAGAAATTCTTTATTCCTCTCCTTTCTGACACTGAAGAACAGGCAAGGAAAGTGCTTTGGGTGTCCCAGCAGGAAGGGATGGGCTCTTTCCCTGATGGGAAGACAGTAGGAGATACTTCTTTCAGAATGGGAAGCTCTTGTTTTAAACACTACCTGTTTTTATGAGACTGTTTAGTGAAGCTGGACAGTTTCTTGCTCAAAGAAGTAAAAACATTTAAAATGAGGGTCTACACAACCTAGACATGAGCAGCTGTTATTTTCTGTCTCCCTAAAGAAAGATTGGAGCAAGGTGATCTTTACTTTGGGCGACAGCTATGAGAAGGAGCAAAGTTACACCATGGAGAATATTTCTGTACCAGAAAAGTCTCCATGAATCCAATTTGCCTCTGATGACGCACATTTTTTACAATACAATCATTTAATGTCTTATTTTACAAACAGCTGAAACAGCCTTGCAAGACAACTTTTTTTTTTCTTCCTAAGTGGAGAATAGACACAGACACAATGTCCTCTTTTTGCTAGTCAGCATTCCCACACTGTCACAAAAGCATTGTCACAGGCTAAACCTCCAACTGTGACTCTGACCTCTGTCCTTCCTGGACAGTAAAATCATCAGTCAATACTTGAGACCTCTGAAAACAACAGGCTTTGGTGAGAGTACCCTAAAGCCTCTAACGCTCCAGAAATCTGATCACTGGGAAAAAAAGAAGGCATCCCTTGGTGAATTGCTGCACAATATGAGTCTCAAAAATAACTAGTCAGCCTATTTTTTTCTGTAAGTAAGGTGACTGAGAGGTTAGTGAAATGCTGTCCTGGTCACTTCACTTTCTTCTTGGATCTCTCCCTGGCTTCAGATTTACATACAGAACAGACAGAAAATCTTTTGGGGAAATTCAGACTTTCCAAAGACTTTGGGATTCTTACCAGGGAAAACTAACAAAACCTTTTTGGATTAAGCAATCTGAATTGGAACTGCAATATGTAATTCTGGACTGGTTTTTACTTTTGTTTAAGTTCAATTGACCTGCAAAGTTACCTGCTCAAAGTTTTGTTCTGGGTATCTTGGAATCTAGAGATTCATGGTAGAAAATAGAATGTGAGGAATACAGGATACTGCAGTAAGTAGTCCAGGTAATGCAAATTCTTAAATAGAGCAAAAATGTAACATGATGATTCAGTTCAGCAAACTAAAGTTAAAAATTGCAATAAAGTAATATTTTTATAGTGTATTTGGATTTTTTAATATTATGCCATTTCCATTCCCTTAAAGAGCAGTTTTCATAATTTGCATCCATCACAGGAAGATAAATGTTCTGCAGAAGGAAAATTCCCATTTCTATTTGTCAGTTGCAGACCTGGCAACAATTATGTGCACTTTTTGACTTTTCAGGATTCATTTATTGCATTTAAAAATGAAACAGTCAGACTGATTAAACTCTACTTAATAGAATAAACCAGCATGCATAAAAAAATCTGAAAATATTTATCTGAATTATTGCATTTTTTAATAGATCTTGACATTGGCTGGCAAAGAGTAGACGTATTGTGTTTACTTGGCAAGCACCAAGTGCTTGCTTTTCCACTAGATAAATAGTAGATGACACTGTTCTCTAGAGCAAGTGGCGAACTAGAGTGAGGGCTGAGCTGTCCGGAGAGGGCGACCACAGGGCCCCTTAATGAAATTACAAGCCTAATTGCATGCTCTTCTCCCTGTGTTCAATCAATATAATCATGGAAGAGATATTGGCACTTGCAAGTATTCTATTCTGCTGGTGACTTTTTTAGTGTCTCCAGAAAAGCCCAAATTAACTACATCCTAATCCAGGTGTCTCAGAACCTTCATATAGATGAACAATTCCAGATTGCCATCTGCCTAAAATTGAGTGTAGAGCTGCTATTCTGTTCTAGTAAAACTCTGCAGAAAAATTTCTGTATTTTCACTCTCCTTTGGGATGATCACGGCACTTATAAAGTCTTTTGGTGGAGAACAGAAGGGAAAAAAAATGAGGCATGAGGTAAGGGATTTTTATTCAAATCCCTGCTCTGAAAAGCACATCGTGATTGAAAAAAAAAATTGATTTGGGAATTAGTGTAAGGTAATTCATGAGCCAGTGTGAACATGTTGCTTTCCTGCTTCATTCCATGCCAGCTCCCTAGGACTTCAAAGTTTGAATCAAAGTTTCTGCCTTCTGTTAAAATTTACTGTGAGCTGCTTTTCTAAGGGTTTATATCTCTTCCATGGTGATCAGAGAATTTGGTGGGTACTTCCCACCAGAGAAGTTGTTCCTGCCTAAGAACAAGCCGATGAACAATTCCTCCTCCCCAAATATTACTTCCTGTTCTCTAAAACAGCCCTGCCGAGACTTCCACAACAAAATAATTTTGTAGGGTACATGGTATGACTTCACTGAGAGAAACTTACACATGCAGAACTCTTCAAAAAGTTTAAAAAAATAATTAAAAGTTAAAGACTGTACATACATCCTAAGTTTAGTGTTAGGAAAGATTTATTACTGGTTTCAGTGTGTATATTTAAAGTCAGTCTGGTATGCATGTTAAAAGTAATAAGGCAGACATCAGAAAGTTAACAATTTAATAACAGGTTGCCTAAGAATGCCAGGACCCTTACTGTGATCTGAATGTAATTGACAGCTATTATTCTTCACTTAGGAGCAATGGCCCACCCCAGGAGCAATGAACAGACAAATCACAGAGTATCATGTTCCTTCTTGATTGAACAACTTCAGGGGCCCACAGTTAACTGCATGGCCTCTTGTTCAGCTGCAAGAGTGCAAGAGTGTCTTTTTATTTGTTTGAGGAAGTGCCCAATTGAATATGGAGGTGAAAGAGAGGCCATTTCTCTCTTTTTTTTTTCCCTTTTTCTTTTTTTTTTTTTTCTTTTTTTTTTTTTTCTTTTTTGGTTTTTTCGCTTTTCCCCCTCAGCCTCAGAAAGGTCAGAAGCCTGCTTCATCTGTCATGCTTAATCAGCTGATGAAAACTCTGCTGATGCATGAGGTTGTGGCTCTGCTATTTTAAGCATAAATCTTAATGGAAGAATCAATCTGTAATGTGTTACTTCCTGAAATGTGGGGCTGCTCTTTTAGGAGTGTGCTGCAGGCTTTTGGTAGCATGGGTGTGCAGTGTTTCTGGAGCTCTCCCAGGGCACCACGCTTTTGTTGGGTGATATATGTGACAGCTTCCCAATTGCATATGATAAGGCATGTCGCCTCAGACTCCAGCAAAAGGCTGTAACAAAAGGACTAGATGTCCCAACTGGAATGTGAAACAAGTCATTATGACTACAGTTAAGAGGATGCTGCTGACTGAGGAACAAAGATGGGAGTACATTTCAATTGCCAAAATGAAATTTCTCATTCCCCCCCCAAACCATCATATTTCTGATTCGGAGTGTTTGTGGAACAGTTGAAAAATGGTGTGTATCAAGTTGAGGTTGGCAAGAGACGTGCAAACATTTATCTAGAGAGGGAGATAGAATTATGCAGTGTTGGCACAAGTGGTCCTTTGTCGTGGCTGGTGGGTCTGGCTAAACCTGCTGAGGGACAGATATTGTGTCACACCATGTCAGAAGGGCACGTGTCTTTTAAAACGCTTCTGGAATCCTTGCCGTAAAAACTTTTCACTAAAAACTGTTTATCTATCTATCTGACATGTTTGAGTTATTAGTCTTTAAATATGACATATTTTGCATATATATACATTCCTGGAAGGCCCAAGAATTTTTCTCAGGAAGAAGACTCTACAAAGAAAAGCTGCTGCACCACAGGATGCAATGCCTTTTATACTGTCATAGAAGACACTCAGAAAGCAAAAAGGGAATGAGTTGCAACATAGAAATATGAAGTCCAAGATGGTCATAGATTATGCATTTTGCCACAGGATGGAGGAGAAGAATATCCAGACTCACACAAAGTGAAAGTAGTCTACAGAATTTCTCCTTTTTAATGAGCTTAATCTCCCAGAAACACATGGTTGAAAAAAAAAAGAAAAGAAAACAATACATAAGGACTTTGTGTGGAGAGGTCTTGGTGTGGCCTGTGTCAGTTATCCTGACAGAAAAATGTTTGCTACAGAACTATCTGGATTTCATAAAAGTTTTCTCCTATAGGTTGATGTGAAATTAAATTGTTCATCATTGTATTCGTGTATGGATTGAATTTTTGAAGTCCAGCACTAAGAGAGAACTGCAACAAAGAATCTTCACATCTGCCCTCTACCCCAGTTTTATCCCATGAAATTGGTAAGTATTTCTCAGTACATCACTTTATAAAAGAAAATGCAAGGGAGTGTGCAAACAAAAGATGTATGAGATGCACAGAGCATTCATCAGCTCTCCTCTGACATACACAGAACTCAAGGTCCTTGTGCTTGCCAGAATATCACGAATATTGCCATCACTTTCCAGTTTCTTGAATGTGGAAATGCTACCTTGGGCTTAACATACATGATGCACCTTTGGGGAAGCTGGAGAGCATTTGAATGTACAAGCACTGCAGGTGGACATTAGCATGTGAGGAGGCTGCATCACAGCTCTAGCGCAGCTTTTCCACACACACAGGCTACAGTGTCAAGAGTCATGATGGCGGTTCTCATCTCTAGAGCTAAGAGAGCTCAGTTTGCAACTACATGTAAAGTTACAGCTGGAAAGGACTTGGGCATTGGTATCCTGGTGGCAAAATGCAATTCTGCATGTTACAGCTATGTCCCAAGAATGAGCGCACGTGTGCTTGTGTGGGTGATTCGTGTTGCTTGTTCTCCACCTGCTGGTGGTGTTTTTAAGGCCTAGAAACCCTAGTGCCCCTCCTATAAGTGCTGTGGAGGTTACCACTACTTAACCCCATAAAAATGTGCAATCAGCTAATTGGAAAATTCTAATTAAGCCTGCTCATGGTGCAGACATTCATATATGAGAGGCACTTGCCTTGTCTTTATGACCAGCCTGCTTGCCACTGGAGAGCGGCAATGGATTTGGACAAGCTTTCCTTTCCCAGCCACTGGAGCATGATGGCCCTGGATGATTGTGTTGGTGCCTGACTTGCTGAGGGCTGATTTTTTCCATGCAGACACCCATGGTTCCTTAGTTCTGCTGCCTATTCATCCATGTTCCCCATTCTCAATAATCACCATTTCAGAAACAGAATGAACAGGGGTGAACACAGTTATCATTAGGAAAAACGATGACAATTAAATATAATTAATAAACACTCCTATTACAGGGCATATGCATGCTGTGTGTCTAAACTGGACTGAGTCTAAAAATTAGTACACCTCATTACCCAAATGAATTGGAATTGCACAGCACAACTTCCACTATTAATACAGCTTAAAGAAATCCTCCATTTTTTCTCATGTATATCCATTTTCAGAAAACTATGTGTTTTTTAGTCAAAGAATATTAGAATGAACATTTCTAATCACATCAGTCCAGATGGTTGGCTCTCTTCTTGCCAAGTGGAAGTATTGTAACCTATTTAATGTGCAATTTACATAAGCTCCATGTTAATAAAGATCCATGAGCTTGTGGACTTTTTCCTCTACTCTTTTCTATGTCATGGGTTCAGTCCATAGGGGCAGAGCACAGTGCTCGTGACTGCCACTGATGCTGGCTGCTGAAGCCAGAACTGCTCAGTACATTGCCCCCAACCTTTTGTCCCTGTCTCCTCGCAGCAGTATGGGATCCTATAATTGATCATTATCCACTTTTGAAGTTAAAAGTACAGTTAGGAGTGTATATGCCAAGCCCACATAAATCTGTGGCAAAGGCTGGAGTGAAGCATATCTCAAAATAAAATTATCCTGTTACTGTGTGCATTCAGCCTGCATTCTCGGACCAGCTGGAAAGTATTAGTACTGTTTTGTGTTTATGGGCTTTTCATCTAAACCTTACACAATTTAATTTTCTCTGGAAATTTACTAACTTTGAGGCTACTGTGCACCCTGTCCTTCAGTCCAAGCAGCATTTTTTGTGTGGCAGGTCACACTACGCTGGCAATCACAACATATTTTTCTGATGGGTGGAATTATGTGCTTATAAATTCTTGTTGGTGTCTCTGTAACCCATATGAGAAAAGTTTTTGTTGCTGAGAGCACATCTCCAGCAGGTTTGGCAGGTCATCCACTTTTCTGTTCTCCAACTGTAATGTGGCAAGAAATTATAAAACCAAAGATCATCTAACATTGAATCATTAAATCATGGACTTGGCTGTCCATCCCCCACTTTTTCTGGATCAGTGAGATACCTATGGAAGGCAGAGAATACTTTTTCAAGTCACTCTAAGAGTACTGGTGCTTTAAAAAACTCATTGTATGTACAAATGGGACAGAGATCAGCTGAAGATGGGAAGCAGGCAAAATTGTTTACAAGGCCATATAGGAGTTTAAAGGCAGAGTTGCACAGTTTGTTCTACAAGGCTGTTCTACCTATATTAACAGTAAAATCTGACCAACATCTGGAAAGGATGTGTCTGAATATTTTGTATTTTGGTATGCTGTTGGCCTATATAGGCTTGCTCTGTTAAAAGCACTAGAACCTGATTAATTATTCATTTCATGTTTAATACTTTGATATTTAATTTGACAATTAACATTTCAAAATATATTAAAGTTTATTGGGAGTATTCCCACTGGTATGGGTGTAATGGTGGAGGGTGCACATCTAAGTGTCTTCTGTGTAATAGAGCACAATAAGATTCTGAGGGCTTAATGTCTTTTGTTTCTGAATTCAGTCTTTGGTGCAGCTGGAGAAATGTTGGAGCTAATGAGATTAAAGATTAGATGCAGCAGGATGAGTCTGGCCCAGTCAGGGATTTCTCCCACCGAAAAGCTGTCTAAAAACCAAAATTACTTTCTGGAGAAACATCACACAGCCCAGAGCTGTCTGAATCTGCTGCTGTTATGTGTTTCCTTGCCATTTCAGAGAAACACAACATATAGGATCCCTGAAACGTCAGCTGTCTTTGTGGTGTGTTATTCCTCTACCTTTCACTGACAAGTCATCAGCTTCCCTGGGACTATGAGCGTGCAAACCTGTGTTTTATATGACCAAAGGAGAAGTAGGGTCCTCTCCTCCACACAGGAACTGTTTCAAGGGAAGTCCCCACCCCCAAGACAGTGCAGCCCATTCAGTGCCCATGTCCTGGCACTGGAAAAAGAACCAAAGACATCTCTGAGAGAGGAGATTATTCACACCAAAAATGCACTTGTACTAGTGGTAGATTTGTAGGACAGGGTATCAGACAATCTCTTACCACATTGCACAATAATTATAAGGAGAGCTGGACTCTACCCTCAGTTGATGCTTCTGCTGGATGGGCCCAAATTTGCACAAATACAATTTCCAATGTCCAAATGGCACAATGTAATCTGTAATAAGCAGGTAACAGGACTCTGATCCCAGAATAGGAAAATAGGAAGAAAAGCAGGCAAACTAAAATAAAGAGACTGGCTGGGCTATGTGATCTTTGAAACTGATGGCTTTTAAGTAGGGTTTGCACATGCATCTAGTGTTTTTTTTTTTTTTAATGATTTTCAGCTGCTGGACATCTCAACTGAAATTTTTGTAGTAGCTTGTGTGTATGTGTGTGTTCATGTAGATGTATCCACACAATGGGGAATTATCCATTACCAAGACAATACTAATTACAGGACTATTTAGTGGTTGCATGCTAGAAAACATTAAAATCCAACAATTACATTGGAAAGGACCTTATGAATTTGTCCTGTGCACAGCTTCTTACACAGAGGTCAAGGTGACACTTTGTCTTTACAAGCCCAGGGGCAGCAAATAAAGTTTCCCCAGGGGCTGCTCCAGAGGGACAGGAGGCTTCCTGCTCTGTGCCTTCTTGTGCGAGGGCTGGAGTGAGTTCTGCTCATGTGCTCTGCTTGTGTTTTACCACAGCAGGTGAGATGCAGGTAGTTTCACTGAGAGCTGCAAAATTCTGGTTGGGGCTCTCCTGCCTCAATGTGGGAGCTGCTCTTGCAAGTCCCTGACAGGACTGATGTAGCTAGGACAGCTCTTAGTTTTGGTCAGAGGGAGGAGAATTGATGACTCTCTACTGTGTCCCTTTCTGCCTAGTTTTCTATGAATCCATGAAAACAAACAACTGAAGCACTGAGAGAGACTATTTTCAAACATCACCAGTCTCCAAGACCCGAAGCACAAAAAGTAATGGAATGTTTTGTTGACAGGAAATTGTCACTTGCATTTCTGACAGATGTTGCCTTGTTTGGTTGTTGTTTTGGTTTTTTTCCTGTTTCAACTGTAATGTCAAAATATCAAAATACCCTTTACATGTGTATGGGGAAGACAGAATTACTCAGGAGTGATTTCTTCTAACCTTTAGAAAACACCCCCATAGTCTTCTATTGGCTGCTTCTAACACCTCCTGCTGTTTTAACCTCTGTTTTCTTACAGAAGTGTGTGTTTATGGCATTTTAATCAAGTCTCCTTATTAAATGTGTGAGCACCATTTTATGTGAGGTGAAGGCTTGAGTACAATCCACATCAACACCTCGCAGAGCCTGGTGATTATACATAACCTACATAACAGCTTTTCTGTTACGCTTTTGACTAAGTTCTCACTCACTTCCTAAACCTTGACAAGACAGGCAATCTGCCTTCCCATTAGAATCTCATGCCCACTGCCCACCATTACAGTCAGCTATTAATGAATGAGGTGCCTGCAAACTAAGCTACGTTTACTGGTACCTGCTAGTACCAGATAAGCCCAATTTATCTCTTAATATAGAAAAAAAAAAAAAAAAAAAAGAAAAAAAAAGCCCTGGTGAGTACATGTGCTTACAAGATTTACAGTAGGGATTAGAAATTGGAAGACAAATTTTCCTTCCCATTTCACATACACAACCTATTGCCAGGTCAGGATGCATTCCGTCACTTAACACAAGGGAAAGCTCTGGCATGGAAACCAGGATGTGTTTTAATCTATTAATCAAAACTGGTGTAAACCTATCTTTAGACCTTGTCCAGACAAGAAAGGAAAATCATGTCCAAACAGAAATAACTAAAACAATTCTTACCTGCTTTATTTCCATGAGTCTTTTCCCCCTCCTTTTTCCTTTTCCTGTTTTTTCTTTTCCTTTTTTTTTTCCTTTTTTTTCTTAATATATGAGAGCTAGCTGAAGTTTTACTCCTGAAATGGGGACCCCTCAAAGGACTTTTTTCAGGTCTGTATTGATTATGAGTATTTGCATTAATGATAAAATGGCCACAAGAAATTCCAAGCAGGTTTTCATTTGTAGTAGATGTTATGCCAACAACTAGAAAGACTTATACAAAGACTTTAAAAAGGTTTAAGAACCTAAAGGTATTAAAACTTTACCAAAGCAAATCTTCAGTGCTGGACATGGCTGCTGAACTTTAGCAAATACCTTACATGAATGCCTGAATTGTGTCTTTCAGTAACTACTGATTCCTACTTTGGACATTCAGATTACTTTTTTTACCTGGTTCTGGATTTGATTCTGATCTTACAATTTGTTCTGCTTAAGTGAGCCAAATCACCTTTGTTATTGTGATGGTAGTTCTTTCATTACGTCTGTATATTGGTGTTCTCATGGGGCAGTCTTACTCACTCTTAAAAATGATTTCTCTAAACAAAGTAGAATCTCATTGCAGCCATGTCTTGTTAAACTATTCTCTAATTGAAAAATCAGGTAAATAGAAATACAAACAGAAACATATTTCTGTTCCATTTGCTGCATCTGTTCTATCAGAGTCTCCCCTACCAGTTAAGAACATTGCAATACATTATCAACTGCCTCTCAAATTCAAGAAAATGAATTTTTAACCTTCTCCTTTATAGCCAGCCTCAGGCTTTAAATCTCCCCATATGACCCCAAGTAATAATTACAACAATTAGTCCCTACCCCTCTGGGATCATTGCTAGCATAAATTGACCTAACTTTCCTCAAAGTTCCTCTGAAAAGCCATAAGGAGAGAAGGAAAAAAAGAAAGAAAAAACCAAACCCCACTAAACTGAGGGAGGAAAAGGGCTGTAGACACAAGGAGGCAAAAGTAAACGGGAAAAGGAAAAGCAAGACAAGACAATTTTCCACATTCCATTCCCCTGTGCTGCCTCTCTCCCAAGCACCACATATATAACATTCCTTCTTTCAGGCAACAGGCCTCCCTACCTCAGGTGCCATCAAAAATTATGGGAGTGGAAAAAAAGAAAAACTCATATCTTAAAAGAAACCCTGTTTTTCATCAAAACAGATTGCTTTAAGGCAGCCATCTGACTGGAAAGAGGAAAAAAAGAATTAAAAGAGTCTTGTTCTCTAAATTTCTATGTAATGCTCAGCCAAAAGAGTAACTGAGCAGTAATAAGCAGGAACTTGAATTTACCAAGTTAAAGGGAGAAATATTGCAGTGGAATAATTTGCTAAAGGGGATTAGATTGAGGTCAACATAGCCCTCTGTGGTCAGAAGCAACAAAAGAAGAATCAAGCTGAAATTCATTATGAATCCAGTACCAGGAGCAGAAATGCCATATCCAGTGATTTCAAAACTTGGCTGTGTTCAGAATCAGTGCAAAACCTGATGATTTTGAATTTCTTTTTTAAAGAAATAATACAAGCCATTATTTCTTTAAAAGCCTTCTGTTTAAACAATATTAAAAAACTTCTATTTGATTTTAGCTTTTTTTTTTTTGGTACTGTGCAACATACAAAAATATTTAAAGTTGACAAATAAGAAACCCTCATAGAAGCACATGGAAATGGAACTGTTTAAATAGTCGTATTTTTTTCCACCTCCTTTTCCTCAGTGAGAATGAAATACTGGTGAATTTCAAGAAGTACTTGAGTAGACCCGCATGGACACAGAGTATATTCTCCCAATACTACTAAAGCCAAGTCTGCTTCAGAACTTAGTTGTCCACTGTTGCTGTGCTGCAAATCTATAAGTGCACTCAGTCTAGCAGGAAATACAATGAAAATAGTTTATATAAAACAATAGTTTTCCCTGTGAAGGAGGGAAAAATAATTGATAAAAAAATCTTGACATTGTTTCATGTAAGTTGTCTAATTGTACAATGCCTTAATTCATTCTGATTTTCTTCTCTCTGTGGGGAGAGCCCGGTGTCTTACTGCCCCCATTTTCTTAAGAAAGATGTTGAATCCATGTTCTGAGTCACAAATATCAGTACAGGCACTGACCACTTACTCAGCTTTCCACATCTGCATGAATTTGGAACAATCACAATGAAGGAGAGAAACTAGTACTGTAAAATACTGGATTACTGTACCACTAAAAAAAGGATAAGCAACACCTAAATCCTCACATAATGCACTCCTCACATATGGTTAATGCAGTGTGAATTCAAATGAAATATAGAAATCTAAATCAGGGAGAGCAGATCATGGCTGACATCAGACACTGCAGGGGTATTTATATTTTCTTCAGTATTTCCTCAGACATCAGGGAGCACAGCTGACATACATTCAAATGAGGTAATTCCATATCTGTGAAGTCAGTGTGACATGTACTTGGTCACTTCAGCTGGATGAAGTGATATTCATAAGAATATCACTTATGTACTGCCAGCTTCATTAAACAGAGTGAGATATAAAAGCTTATGCACCTTTGAACATTTGCACCTTTCTCACTACTGGTACGAAATATAAATGGTAGAACATGCAATTGATCAGTTAAAATATTAGGGTACAAATACTCATCAGTCAAGAATCATGGAGGGCATCAGGTCTTATAAGGGGTCTGCCTTAAACAAAAAGATTATGGAAAAACTCACACAGTATCTCTTGTGATACTCCACTCTGAACTTCAGGGCAGCATTTAAAGGTTCTGAGAAACATAAATGAACAATGAAATCTTCCCAGTGTAGAAGTACCAGTGATACAGCTAGAAAGGATGACAAAAAGATAAGCATGAGTTTAGAAATATGTTAATTAGATAACAACCAGCCAAGTTTACACAATTCTGCTTCATAAATAAAAAATATTCCATTTCATTTATTTAGATTATGTTTCATTTGTATCTGGGTCAAGGGGAAATGCCCTGCATTGCAGATGAATCCTAATGAGAATGCACACTAAACCGCTACATTAAAGCTATTTCAGTGTTTGAAAAACAGTCAAGTCCTTCTGTGAAGGTGCAAAAAATGTTAAAACTGTAGAAATTGAAGGAGGTAATAGGGTACATGGTGGCACTGCCAAGCTGAGTGAGTGTGGGTACATGTCACATACCCATGTGGGTGTGAAGAAGACTGTGTGGGAGGACATGGGAAGAATTTGACTTCTGTAAGGGGATTCAAACTTAACATCCCATCTAGGAAAGATTTTTTTAGCTTCAAATCTAAAAATGTGGCCTTGAAATAAACTTTGTACATCACCTCTGTAAATTTGATTATTTTGAAACATAAGGAGAAGGATCTTCCATTCTTAGTTTTTATTGTCGGGAGAACTCAGAATTAACATTAAGGGAAGTAATGTGTAAAATCTCAGGGACATGCTGATTTCTCAAAGTTAAAGCTATCTATAAAACACCAATATGCTGAGTCGTAGCACAGCACTTCAAGAGGGATGATTTCTAGTGCAAATTTGATGGCAAAAGTATAAATTTTGCTACCTGTTTCCAAGCACATTTCTTACCTTTTACACTAAAAAAAATATGGTTTCGATCAGTCCTGAAGGCAAAAAGCCTGACTGCAAACAACTAAATATATGTACGCATGAGAGTTCAGAGGAGGATTCTGCCTAGCGAACACCCTTCCACTAGACAGTATTTTCACTCAAGGTTGTGAAGCTGGGAATATAATTGTATTTCTCATCTGTAGTTCCCTATGTTGAAGCAGTGTGGATTTTAACATACCTAGAGAAGAGTGTGGGTAAGTGGAGAAATTCTGGGAAGGAATGTGTCAGATCTATAGCTACACACAGTGCTAACACATGCTTGGACTCCTACTCTCTTCATTCTCTCCTCTACATCACCTGCCTGCTGAGTTGAACATCTTGGAGGTGGTGAGACAACATGACAAAGATGGACTGTTTTCCCAGCTCTGGGAGAAAACAGAAAAAGTGTAAATGGGGCAGCTGATACAAGGAAGATTTTAGCTCAGGACGTAACTTCTGCATTTGATTTGCAGCATTCAGCAACAAATTATGCCAATACAGTATACTGCCAACTCCTCTCCCAAGCACAAGGAAGGTTTAAAACATATTGGAATGTAGATAACCCACTGAAGATATTCCCCAGTTGAGCATGACTTTCAGTGCCTACACAATGAAATACATGCCTGGTTTTTGCATGCATCATTTCTTAGCATTTATTCATTTTGATATGGTGTGGACTCTCCAAATACTGAGTCTTCTGACTTCAATGGTGATTGCAAGGGCTTAGCACCTTTTAAAACATGGGTAAAAGTACCGTAGGTGATTAGATCCCTATAATTATAATACAGATCAGGCATTGAGTCATTTGACCCAAACTCGTGTCTTTGAAAGCAATTGCTTTTAAGTACACTCCAAGACAATTACAGACAGAATACAGAATGTGTTACATTAAGGGCTTCTAATAAATTTTAAGGATTATATAAGGTGCTGAAGAAGAAATTAGCTATGATTTCAATAACTTACATTAGTTGTCCTGGCTCTAGATTCTTGCCATCCATGTAAACATATATTTTCCTTTTGAGTCTTACCACTCACAAAGCTCAACTATTTACAAACAGTGAGAAGTAGGTCACTCCCACTTCTTCAGATCCTGAAGCTGTAATGAAGTATAAACATAAATGCATTCATGTTGAGTCAACTTTTATTCTCACATCTATCTGTGGGACTGAAGCCTAAATAGGGAAATGTATGCAAAATTATAGACAGAAATGGTTGGAAAGAAATGTACTACAAGACGGTTATTAATCTATCCTTTTTTTAGTGTCCTCTCCACGTTGTAGTCTTTAAGACATTGTTAATTTTATATCTATTTCCCTTTCCATATCACTGCTCTTGATTAGCAATTTTTTTTCCCATTCACTAGCTAATTTCCATTTTCCTTAATACCATATTCCCAAATAATCACCTTTAAATTGGATTTTTATCATGCCTGGCCTCTCCTGGATCATTACTTTCTTTGGCATTTGAAAATTACTAAAAAACTATAGTTATTTTAAAGTACGAACACAATGGAAGAATAAAAAATTGTTTCCCATTATAAAAGTAACATAGCTGTAGTATTTCTTATGGCAGTAAAATATAAGTGATTAGAGATTAGTGCACGTATCTGAAGTGGTAAGATCCCTTAGTTGCATATGAGACATATTGGACTGTTTTAAATTCTGATATTAATCTGACAAAACATATGGATCTACAACAGAGGCAGTCTCTTTGTGCTCCCTTTTTAATCAAAACAGTGAGAAATACTTTGCAGTACAAGTTCTCAAGTTTATTTTGGATTCTCCCTTTAGGACAAGAAGTGGTATATATTTAAGTGGTATACATTTAAAAGAAGTGGTATACATCTAAAAACTTGAAATATCTGCAACTTCTTTAATCAGATAAATCTAATTTTTGTCCCTGGTTGTCCTCAGTTGATGGGCTGTAACATCAATGCACGGTGAAAGGGATGTTTCATGATTAAGAGGTAATGCAATGGTGACTCATGTTGCAGAGGGAATCTCAGGGAATGCATTTCTTATGTAGCTGTGCTATTAGGGGAGGCCTGTGGTCACTTTTGTATCCCCATGGTAAATTTTCACCTCTGCAGAATTTAAAAGCTTCTGAAGAATTGGTGGCAGCCCTACACAGACAGATAAGAGCAGTCTCACATTCACAAGCACCGGTCCTCCCAGGGGACTTCAGCCACTCTGATATCTGTTGGAGGGACAGCTCAGCAGGGAATAGGCAGGAGGTGTCTGGAATGTGTTGATGAAAATGTCCTTCTCCAAGTGATAGAAAAGCCAACAAGGAGACATGGTATGCTGGACCCTAGTCTCACCAAGGAGGGGCTGGTGGGTAATGAGAAGCTTGAGGGAAGCTGTGGTGGAATTGGAGATCCCTATGGCAACAAGGAGGGCATGCAGCAAGATCACTACCCTGGACTTCAGGAGAGCAGACTTTGGCCTCTTCAGGAAATGGCTTGATAAAATATCATGGGATAAAGTCCCAGAGAGAATAGGGGCCCAAGAAAGCTGGTAATATTCAAACATCACTTCCTCCAAGTCCAAGGTGCATCTCTTACGAGTAAGTAATCAAGCAAAGGGAGCAGAACTGAATGGATGCACAAGTAGCTTCTGGCAAAATTCAGACAGAAGAAGGAAGTTTATATAGAATATGG
The DNA here is from genome assembly GCA_036630365.1 of Acanthiza pusilla. NCBI lineage: Eukaryota > Metazoa > Chordata > Aves > Passeriformes > Acanthizidae > Acanthiza > Acanthiza pusilla. The sequence goes on from JAXCHO010000036.1 coordinate 7,786,591, forward strand.
GGAAAGGGGTGGACCACTTGGGAAACATGTATGAATGTTGTCAGAGTATGAAATGATGTAACAAGGCAGGCCAAGGTCCATTAAGAATTAAATCTTATAGGGAAAGTCAAGGACAGCAAGAAGGGCTTCAAGTACATTGGTAGCAAAGGGAAGACTGGGGAAGATGTGGGCCTGGTGCTGTATGAGGTGGATACCTTGGTGACAAAGCTGCCGGGAAGCAGCTCTGTGGAGAAAGTCCTGGGGTCACACTGGAGAACAAGCTGCCCATGAGCCAGCAGTATGCCCTTGTGGCCAAGAAGGCCAGAGGTATCCTGGGGTGCATTGGGAAGAGCATTGCCAGCAGGTCTCAGGAGGTGATCCTGCCCCTCTGCTCAGACCTGGTGAGGCCACATCTGGAATTCTGTGTACTGTTCTGGGACAGCCTGCTCAAGAAAGACAAAATACTACTGGAGAGGGTCCAGAGAAGGGCTATGAATATGATGAGGGGACTGGAGCACCTGTCTTATGAGGAAAGGCTGAGACTGTGTGTTTAGCCTGGAGAAGAGGTGACTGAGAGGGGGTTTTATCTACACATACAAATATTTAAGGGTGGGTGTCAAGAAGGTGGACAAGACCCTTTTCAATGATTCTGAGTCAGAACCAAGGGCAACGGGTGCAAACTGATGCACAGGAAGATCCATCTGAATACAAGGAAAAGCTTTGTTGTGAGGCTGATAGCAGTGGAACAGTCAGAGAGGCTGTGGAGCGCCTTTCTCTGGAGATAGTCAAAACGCACCAGGCTGCTGTCCTGTGCAAACCGCTCTAAAGGTCTCCAAAGGTACCTTTTAACCCTAACAGTTCTGTGATTCTGTGTAATTATACTCAGAAACCTTTCACACCTTACCTCATGGACACACATACTCATGCATTTCCCGTGAATGTCAATAGGAGTAACCATTTGCACCAAAGAGTAGTAATACATTCTTACTGGTCTTATTTCTCCTTGATTCTCTCATTTTATAGCCATTTCCTTCAGGCTTAGATGGCTCACAGTTTCCCTTCACTGTTGGTCTAGCAGAAAGTCATTTCAAGCACTGCAGGTCTGCCTGTGGTAATGACCATGCTAAATGCCATTGTGTGGTTTGGATTTCACAAATCAATGATGCTCTGTTACCTTCCTTCTTTCCTTCTCAAAGGTTATAGGTCTAATAATTAGAGTGGCCCCTTGATGAGCACATTGAGACCCAGTTTTCATGCCTTAATGGCAGTGATAAGAATAAAATTATAGCTCTTCACAGCAATCTTTTTTTGATACGGTATTAACTCTGTATTGTGTAAAGTTAAAGTGTGGTTATTATACCCTTATATGCCAGAAGAATTTCACTTATGAGAGAAATGAGGAAGATTTTGCCTCTTGAGACATTCTAAAACTCTGTTGAAAGAAGAAAACTTAGATGCATAAGCCACCTGGACAAAAGACCTCTTTATTTTCAGTTTCAATCAGCAATAGGATTATTAGCTAGGCTACTAGACCAGTAGGACAACCTTCCCTTAACCAGTGACCCCTATCAACATCTGAACACAGGGCTGTACCATATGACTTCAGTGGGATTTTTGAGTGTCCTTAAACACATATTGTCTGCCATTTTGAAGCAGTTATATTTCCCCGAAGAAGGACTCAATTCTAGCTGTGCAGTCAAAACAACTGCGGTAGGAATAAATGCAAACAATACCAACTTTAATACCCTAAAAATGCAGGCACACATATCTACAAACAAAAGGGGAAACGGTGGTGACTGATCTGTGGGTAGCCAAAAGCAATGGAGGTGAACCATCTATGTTGAGTCCTTAAATCTCAGAAAAGCAGATTCTTCTTATTTTGAAAAGGCTGAATTCCTGTGCGGTTGAGACCACAGGGGTCTCTGTGAGGAGAGGTCAGGGGTGACACATGCCAGACACAGCTGGCTCCAGCTGGTTCCAGCCAGCTCCGGTGGCTCCACCAGAGGACACAGCTGATCCCATCAGCCCCTTCTGGGAAAACAGAATCACAGAATCTTTTAGTTTGGAAAAGACATCTAAGATCATCCTGTCAGGGCATTAACGCAGCACTGCCAAGTCCACCACTAATTTTCCTCAAGTCATGTCTGTTTTATCACAACAATAACCAGTAAGCAATGTCCCTGTTTTTGTCTCAAGCTGGTTGCTTCCTCTTCTTTTGATTTTTTCCCTGGTCCTGTTGTGAGGGGTGAGGTGGGGAGTGGGCAAGTGGCTGATGGGGAGTTTAGCTTTTATCTGAGCTTAACCCACAACGCTAAGTGTAGTTTTTAATACTGTGCCCTTTGCAGTCTGAATACCTGAAATATTTGTCTAATTTTAGTCTACAATTTTTCACTTGAATGTACTGTGAAATGAGATTGTGAACTTGTAAAGCATTAATTGATACATATTCAAAGTTTTTCTCTAACTTATGGAAAATCATTACTAATTGGTCTTTAATCTCAGAAATTTAAGGAGATTTAAAAAAACCCCCCAAAACAATAACAGTAACAGAAATTAAAAAAAAAAAACAAAAACCCCCCAAAAAACTAAACACAACCCCCCCCCAGACAAACCAGAAAGAAATGAGAAAATTAACAATGAGAAAGAGTGGTTGAGACGTGATTACTCTTTTCAAACTGTGCCATGTGAAAATGGAAAAATATCGCCTGCATAGCAGAAAGAGACTCCAGAAATCACTGTAAATGACTTGAGGATCTGAGGGGACCGTTTTGGCCAGAGATAAAGTGAAATATGAATAATCTTAATTTATCTTTGGACAGTTCTTGATATACAACTTAAAATTCTTTGAAGTGTCTAAAGAAGTTTAGTACATAAAGGAAATAGACTCTGAGCAGACTTTTTTTTCAGAACAATTATAATTCCATAGATTCAAATTCCTCCCTTTTTACAAGTTTAAAGAATAAAGTGGAGCATATGAAAGCTTTTGAATGGTATCTTTTGGATATAAAATCAGTCCTTTAACTTAATTTCATATTTTTCATATGTTTTGAACCTTCTAAAGGGAGTATCTTCCAAAATTATATTACATGAAACCCTGCTGGTCATTCCTCTGTTGCAAAAAAATTCCCATGAATGTTGGTTTTGTGTTACTGCTAAATTGCTTCCAGTACATTAGATTAGTTTCTTGCATAACATTACATTATTCAGTGCTTGTACTTCTTTTTCACTGCAATTTCTATCCCTCATTCTTTTTTATTCACCTCTGGGGACAGGCGATTTTTTTACAGATACTGCCACCTGTTGAGGTAGAAACTCAGAAGACTGGTTTAAAATAGTTTTTTTGAGTAAAATTTTGGTTGAGTTGTCTTTTGGGACTGAGCATGATATCTCAAAGCACAGGTGCCTACTGGTTGGAGCCAAAGGATCTGCTCCACTGAGAGAGAGGCAGCGGCAAAGCTGTGCCCCATTGAGTATGGACTAGCAAGTGAAGAAAGACTGTAGCTCACACTGGATTTGTAATCTCCTTTCCTCTGTGCCCAGAAAAGGTTGTTATCATCATCTGGGCTGGTCTGCTGCTTGCACAGTCTGTAGAGTTTCTTATGAAATTAGTTTAAATCTGGATAATGGGAAGGGCCTCTGCTGACTGTAACCCTGGATGCCAGAAAAAAAATTCAGTTGTGAATGGAGAAAATTTGCCATGTTGGCCTTTAATGATATAGAAGTACACACTAAAGTAGTTGATGCAAAATTACGATGAAATTCACCCAATTGAATCTCCCTCCTTGCAAAATCAGAATTTGAAACAAAGCCTTTTCTATTAAAAACAAAACAAAACAAAACAAACCCAAACATTCTAAATAGTGGTAAATTTGTGCAATATTTTCATTTTTTTAAACACCCTAATTTGTAGGTACTCAGCTACTTGTTGTAGGTTTTAATTTGATGGCCAAATTCTTTTCCTCAGACCTGCTTCCCCTTTGCAAATAACACCGGTTGAATAACTTTGTCTTTACTGTGGCAAAAAGCAAGTTCCTTGTCCCATGTTTCTTGAACTCTTTCCTGTATTTCCATGTCCTGTTAACTTTTGAAGCATCCAGGAGGGGCATGGCCAGGATCCTGGGGTTGTTTGATTCCAACCCACACCATGTGCAGTGGGGATGGAGGGTGGTGGCATTTTCCCTGGTTTGCTGGAGTTTGAGGTCAGGTGGCACTGGGATCCATGTGGTGAGCAATGGTGAAATGTTCACCTGTCTCGTGCACTCTGCTGTTGGTATTGTCATTACCACTAATTTTCTTATTTCATTGCTGTTTCCAGTAAATTGTTCTTACCTCCACCCATGATCTTTAACTTTTTGTACCAATTCTCCTCTCCATCCTGCCACGGAGGCTGTGGGGGGGAAGTGAGAGAAGAGTACGTGGTCTGGAGTGTTTCAGTGGGACCACTAAATTGGGGAATACCTTTCCTAAACCCTGACAGCAACACAAAAGAAAAGGTTCAGAAGTGAAGGAGGATAAGACGAGAGAGACTGCTGGTCATTCCTCTGCGTTCTTTCTCACGAATAGTTATTCTCTGAGAAAGGTTCTGCAAGTTTGGCAATTAAAAGCCACCCTTCAAGTGAAAAAAGGAGAAAATACAGGGAGGCAGGCAGGCAGTGAGAAAGGAAATTTCTAGAAGCATTCTGGCATTTTTGTGATTTTTTTTTCCAAATATGGTAAAACAATCCATATACTAAATAGACTGTAACTGTATAGAGGAAACCCAAATCTTCTCACATGCATGCTTATGAGACACATTTAAATTATGTCCAGTCAGAGATTCAGCCATTGTTCAACTCTGAAGAATGAATTATTGAGATGTTAGCAGAGAAAGCACAGAAGTAACACTCATCACCTTCCAAAAGGTATTTTAAGGTCTAAATCACCAGTGACTCAATATAATTGAAATTAGGGCAGGTTATAGGTAGCGTGACCTAAAAAAGAATTTGTTGAGTTTGTTTATCTAGTGGATTTAGGATAACATTCATTGGATCTGACTGTGTTGATTTGGCATAGATGACAGATCATGAAAGTACTGGATTAGATCATCAGCATCTCAAAGTTTACTTGAGAGGGTTACAGAGTAAGGGATCACTTACTCTGTGATCTATCATGAAAATAAATAAATATGAGAAGTATTGAAGAAGAAAGAAGGATTTACTTCACATCTTCCAAAAATGAAGGGGAAAAAACACTCAGAACTGTGAATTTTATTTTTTTCCTTGTTGTAGGCAGACGTCCAAATTGGACAATTTCATATTTTCTGTCTTCACTGGGGCTTTCTGTTACTGACCACTGAATCAGTGTCTGCACCCTGAAAGGTCATTAAAATAAGCCAAACTGCATGTCCATGGAAGCAGCCTTGTTACACACTTGTAATGTGTCCACAGCTTCTAACAGTAGAAACATGCCTGTTTCAGTACACATTTGTAGCACAGATCTGTGCAAGAATTTGGTAGCAAATCATCGTTTAAAATGGAGAGGGCTAGCTCCCTGCATGTTTGTATATGTGTGTTGGTAATGATGAATGAATCACGAATGGCATGCTTCTGTGTGTATTTTGGCAATGCAGGAGCTGCTTTTCTCCCTGTTCCTACTGCATGTGTGTCTTGGCATGCTGGTTTAGTGTATATTCTGAAATAGGATGTAGATTTGTAATGCTGAGCCTGGCTTTGCATTTTCTATTCTTTTACAACACTAAGAGGCACAAGAATAATGGAAGGGGGAAATGGGATATTGTTTTTTAAATTTAATGATATCAGAAGTCAGGAGGGAAACTGGGAAAGTGTAAAAAAACTTTGTATCACTATTGGCTGAGAATTGCAAAACCAAACTGGTTGTGATTTAAGTTGTGTAACTGAAGAAACAAACCAAAATGTCTGAAATTTTGCCAAAAAAATCCAGAAATGTCAACCCCTTCTCGTCTCTCAAAGTCATTGAATGCCTCTATATGAGGTGCAAAGTTGGTTTAGAGTGACTTTAAAAATTTATTTGAAATATCCTCATCCTAACTGTGTCTGATTCTTCTATTAACTGCATCAGGGAAAATTAAGAATAACTTCTACAAGTAAATGGCCTCAAACTGGCTTGACAGGGAATCTGGCCCACTGAAGCCAGTCCTGCTTTGCTCCCTGCCACGCCAGTGACTCCCGAATTAAGCAGGGAGAAACATCACTCTCTATTTTGGCTGCCTAGTACACATAAGAGTGAATATGTGGCTAAAGCAAAGTGCTGGCTGTTGAGAGGTCTGGTTTATATTCCAAGCTCTACCACTAAGTGCTAGTTTCTGGCTTGGTATGAGTATTTTAACCCTTGTGTTCACACCTTTTTCCTCATTTCAGAGTTAGACTGGTATCATCTCACAGGCATGATAGAAAACCATACATTTTAATAATTGTAAATTTTGTTTTAAAATCCTTTAATAAAGGTCCCTATTAAGCAAATATTAATTATGAATCAAGTTTTCTTGAGGCTTAGGATAAGAGCAGGACAAACTTACAGAAACACAATTTATCATCTTCTTTACAGGTCTCTGAATTTTTGTGAGGTCCTTAAAGCTTGTAATATAGTTTTACATTTTTGAGGTGAAATTAATAGGATCAGGACTGACCTTTCCCAAAATGGAATAGAGGACCCCTCCTTCTCTTCTGTCCCTTTGCGCTGAGATTCAAAATGCTACACTGGAAGTTCAGTCTGTCTCAATACAGATCTACTGAAACTTTCTGAAATGCTGTATCTGTGAGAGGTGGTTTTTTTCTCTCCACACTTATTCTTTGTATTGCTTGAAAGACTATGAGGACAAAAGAAGGAAACTTCAGAAAATTAAGTCAGTAGGTGCTTGTGACAGAGATGTTTTTCAGCCTATTTGTAATTAAACAAAGTTGCAAAATGAGTCTTTGTAGTGTTTCAAAGTATTATTAGTTGAAAATACATATAAGAGAACATGTCTGGAGAGAAAATGAATGTAGTGTAGTTAGACAAAGCCATTTGCCTGTTTATACTCTTGAAGTCTCCCTTTGTTTAGGGCATCTGTATCTTGGCACAAGTTCTCATAACACCATTAATTCCATCACTTCTCCCTGACAAGGGTATCCCCATGATAGATTTGGCACCCCAGTAAGTATCAGTCACAAATCCTAGCACTGAGATAAAGCAACAGGAACAGTTCCAGGAAGAAGGCAGTGGGTGTCTCTGAAGATTCGTAACACTCTGATGTTTTTTCTGCAAAAAGTTCTCTATTTTTCATAAATGTTTCACAAGATATTATTGTTTAGGTCAGGTATTTAATTACCTATCTTCTATCACTCTTGGAAAAAAGGTACCTACCTGTGCGACATTTTCCCTTCATCGTATTGACTTAGTTGCATTGGTATATATTCAGAACATCTAATTTGGCATCAGGAAACTCAGGTTTTCACCAGATAAGAGAGAAATAGAACTTCATAGTCAGAGGACTTAATCCCAATTGCAAGTATAAAGGTTGAGACCTAATACAGGAAAAAGATTATCCTATGCTGGCCTACAAGAGCTACTTTACACCAAGCTGAGGGCGAGGGGCCTGAGTCTGTGTCTCTGACTATTTCTACATTCTTGTAAAAGTGTTAATGAAGACAAGGCATGAGGCCAAGCCTTCTGAATGTGTCTTGTAAATCAGCTAACTTTGGTCATTAAGTTGAAGCCATAGTTAACCATAATGTGGGAGAAGGAAGATACGGTGAGGAAATTAAGATTCAACAGGGAGACAAATAAATGATATGTAACTCTGAACTAATTTTAATTTAATTAAACAGAAACAGAAACCTTTGATAGTGACACTAGTCATTTGAAGCAGTACTTTTTTTGTTTTTCTGGTTGCATGGACTGCTTTTATGCTCAGAAAGGAAATGTTTTGAAAGCAACATTGAAAGATGGGCAGTGATATTATTCTATGATCTCCTTAAGACAGTATTGTATATATGAAATATAAAATAAGCCGGGCTTTTGTGTATGCCTTCTAGACAAGTTTATTTTCTGCAACAGTTGAAGTACAGAAGAATAAGAAACCCGTAAGCTGTAACACACTTTGTTCTTTAGGGAGCAGAGGTGGGGCTTTAGCACTTTACAGTAATCTCCTCATCAGGAAAAGTATGTCTCCTGTCTGGGCTGTGTCACTCTGTATTTGCTTTTGCAGTTGTGCCCTTCGGACCAGGTTCTGCCACTGGTTACGCTCAGTGGTGCTTATAGAAGAGTACAAGAGGGACAAATTTGGTTCTCTGTTTGTAAGCAAGCACCCAGGGAATGACACGAGTTGCCTTATTAGGCAGCACAGAAGGAAATCATGCCGCTTGGCAATCCTCACGTGTTCCAGCCGCCCGCGTCTGTAGTTGCTCAGACCTCTCAGGCCTGTGCTTTTTCACTGTAAAACAGCAAGCCCTTGAAAATACAGCGCTGGCTTGGCAACTGACCGCTGCCAGATAACAATTGACACCAGGACTAATTTAGTAATGTGCAGTTTTAGGGAGTGACATTTACTGTATCTCCTGGCGCAACTGATACAAAGCATGCAGCGTGGCAAGCCCTGCATGGTATTTGCAAAGTGTCAACTTGAAAGAGTCAGGCTGCTCTTATGTCTGCTCTCAGAGGCAATTGCTGCAGCCCATCAAATCAACCTTCATGTAATATAAACAGGGAGACGTTCTCCCGCCATTCAGGGCTGTTATTCTGTGCGGTTGCTGGTTATATCATATGTCAACACATTGTACAGATAATGAAAATGGGGAGTCTGAACTTGTACAGGAGATAAAGGTTTCCCCGGAGAAGCAAAATTACAGTGAACCTGTCAGGAACAGATTAAGGATTTTGCAAAATAATCAGAGACACAGAAGTTAGCCCTTTTGATATGACTGTTAGCTGTGGTATGACTTACTGTGCAGAATAATTCTATTAAATTAGTTCATTAATATGTAAGTTATAATGATCTCTGTAAAAAGGACTTTCAGCATAAAATACTGGTAGGTCTTTCAGGATTTCCAGGTGGGTGGGCTGAAAGCTATTGTGATAATGATTGCAGAACTAAAGATCTCACAAAAGAAATTTTCACCTGGATTTTTGCAGTAGATATTTTGAGGTGAGGTATAAATGAGTGTTATCAAATCCTCAGATAAGGATATTATTTTCATCATTTCTTACCTTTCAGTGAAAAGGGTTGTTAAGCGGTGGAAGGTTTCCAAACAGAACAATAGAAGGGGGTGTGTGTGCAGTTTTACTTTCACTCATTGACTTTTTGCCAGGGCAAGCAAAATGCTTGGTTTTCAACAATTCATCAATGCTTTTTAATAGGAGCTGCAGTTGTGAGCTATTGCTGTGCTGAGAACAGGATATCTTGTCCTGACATCCAGCCACTTCCCCTGCCAGGATCATTGGGAAGCAGATCTGGGGCTACCTCAGTCCAGCCCTCTGATAGCCACACGTGCTGCTTGACTCCTTCTGCCTCAGAGGTGTTCAGGCAGCATGCAGACAGACAAATGGCAGCACAGTTTCCCCTTGGCAACTGCTCCCTGGTTAGCTCTAACCCTCAGGAAGCTGACTGATCTTGATATTAAACACCATCAAAACTTGCAAGTCTGTCTCATAGAGAAGAAACACCTGTCTGGATAAAGATGACAAAGTTGTTACCATTAATCGTGGTTGCTTTCCATGTCATGTATTTTTATATTTTCTGCTATGCTGTAAAATGTTCTTTTCAAGAATATGAGCTCAGAAAGAAATCACTGAGCAATAGCCCCAGCAATAAAAAGATTCTGAACAGGGATATTGAAGAAGCAAAGTAAAATTGATGCCAAAAGTTTCTGTTAAATTTCATTTCTGAAAATAAGAAGTATTTGTAACTAGAGAAACTTCTAGCTATGAAGTTTTAATCAACCAAAAGATGCTTATGACACGTTTCTATTCATTCTAAAAGAATCTTCATGCTTAACTGAAGCACAAATTGCCCTGTGAACTGTGCCAGTCTCTGTTTTCTGCTGTATCTGTGCCCATGTATTTAATGTTGGAACATTAAGAGCACAACATTAAAATGTTATGATTTCTTCTTTTACTCCTCTGCATAATCCGATAACGAGAAATCACAAAATTCACAGTGGGAAAATCCTGAGGTCTCCATGCTTTTATTACTAATTTCTCTTTTTCATTCTTGTATTAATAGCATAGCTGCTGTCTTAAAGCAAAAGTTCCATGTCGGGCTCAGTGATTATGCTCCTGCATTTATATCACAACCTGTGGATCAAAACTATCCCAATCTCCAGAAGCCCTAATTGGCTGAATTCAGTACCTGCTAGGGTGAAAACAAACTCTAGCTATTCTGGCATAAGGATGCTGTTCCCTCTTGGTCTGTGTGAGCTAATTGCATGGTTAACGGAGGGCTTTGAGGGAGCAGAGCTGGTGTGTGGCACCCAAGGAACAACTGCCCTGGCAGCAGCCCGGCCAGCAGACTGTGGCCAGGCTTGAGGACTCAAAGGGAGAGGTAAAATGATAGAGCCCATGTGCGTCCACAGCTCTACAGAATTCTGCAGAGAACAATTCAAGGCATTTTTAAATCAGTTTTATATTCCCACTGCATTACATCTATGTTCCAGGAGTGGGATAATGCATAAGTTTTGAAAGAAATTGTGGGAATATTAGATATGGTATTTGTGAGAGAAAATATTTCTGTTTAAGTGCTGTCTGCAATTGACAGAAGTGTAGATTTTGCCGTGACATACACAATCTTTCTTCAAATGATTTGGTAAGTTATGATTATAATTTATTAGCAGTCCAAAATGACCCCTATATGGTTCTGTCTTAGTAACATAATAAATGAATAGAAAAGGGCAAAGGAAATGCAGAAATTCCATCACTGTCACATAGCTGAATCACACCAAGTGCCACATTTGCCAAGAAAGCTGTGACAGGTTTTTCTGTCGGTCATAGAAGAGGAAAAGCCTGTCCAATTTTAAGGTCTGCACAACAGTAACATTTGAAAAGTTTTATTTTAGCCCTCCTCATCCTTTAATTCAGGCTGGGAAAATATGTTTTGTTTTCAAAGTGCCAGGTTTTATCTTGGTAAAATCTAAAGGTAAATGTTTCTGTGGTGTTTGAAAGCAATTCACCAAATAGTTCCTGAGTTAGAGATCACTAAAAATTTAATGGGAAATAGTGGGAAAAAAAAAATCTTTTCCATTCACTCCAGTGAGGTACTTGAGCTTTTTTAAAAAATTGTTTTCTTGTTTAAAATACGATTATTTTAGCTGTTAACAGTTTTCTGCATAGGCCAAGCCTTTTGGAAAACTGATATGTCTATTCTATTTGAAGACAATACCCTTTATGTTAATTGTTACAATTCTTTTGAGGCCAGATTGCCTATGATGAGGATGACTTTTTCTTCTTGTTGTTTTTAATGATGTTCTCTTTTTTGAGATGTGGGGTGTGTTGGTTTTTTTTGTTTCCTTAGGCAGAAGCAGAAATTAAGCAACATAAATAAAATTCAGATCAACATTAAACCCCACATTTTGTGTAAATGGCCAGATTTTTGCCAGAATTTTTCTTTGTGTCATTTCATTCAATGGCTAAAAAATAGCTAAATAGCTCAAAACTATAAATCAGATTGCACTTTTCCACTTTTACGATGCTTGGTTTTAGCAACCTAAAATGTATTACACCATTAAGCAGTATTTTGTTTGACCTGGAATTCAGAAGAAATTATTGTGTTCTTCCTTAGAGAAGATATGAAATTGCCAGTTTGACAAGAAGTTGTAAATTACTCAACTTTTTTGAGCCAATTTTGGAAAATCATTACTTTGCTTGACTTTCAGTGAGTTGCAGAGATGTGAGACTCCAAAACTATTTCTTTGTATTCACCTTTACAGGGTTGATATAACCCTGATCTGTGGCATTGGAGCTCCTGTTGCTGCTCTGCTGAAATAATAGCTTTACAGACATCACAACAATCATGGCACTTCCTTGGGATTGTTTGTTCAAGATGTCCATATTTAGAAGACAGTGATATGTAATGCCAGACTTTTCCCTATCTCCAGGGAACAAATGTTGGGAATCGGTGCAACATTTTAAGCAATAACTTGGCATCTTTTACCACTTTACATCATTGCTGGTAGGAAGCATATTTGTACAGAGCTATAACAATGTGTGCAAGACAAACCCGATGTAAATATCTCATGAGAGAAATGTTGGCTGTAGCTGTCTGAATTAAATCATATAACTTCCCCTATTATATAAAAACAGGCATCCAATTTATAAGATTTTTTTCCTAAAGCTGTTAGCAGAAGGTTCCAGTGTGTTATCATGTGATTAAAAAGACAAAAATATTGTTTAATAAAGCTTTTAATCCAGACATGAAATCATTAAAATAAAATGGAGAGATGATATTTTGGATGTGAACTCAAGAAATTTGGGTGAAATCCCATCTGTGCTACAAATATTCTGCTTGAACTTTGAGAACTGATTTAATCTGTATTTGCCTTAAATCCTTCTTTATGAACTTAAGGTGATGATACTCAATTTGTCCTCCTTGGGGAGCAACCTAAGAAATGCATATGTGATTTGGAGCTTACCTCCCTCATTTCCCATAATACTAAGAGTACAGAAAGGAAAAGTGAATATCTGACTGGATGAATACTTGACAAGTTGGTAATTTTAATGCTATTGTACAAAGCTGGTATTGTATGCTAATGACATGCCAGCAAATACAGCCTTTTGAACTGATACATTTTCTAAGTATTAGGTCGTAATTTGAATCTAATCATTACAGCTGACGTTCTGGAAAAAGATGATTATTCTAACTCAGGTGCTCTTGAAAATTATTTCTGTTTAGATCACTCCATTACAAAATCAGTGGCACTTAGGCTATGTATCCACGTTATTGAGACAGTAGGATCCTCACTGTGATCAGAACATGTTGCTTGAGTATGGATGGTAACACGGGGGCAAGTACAATGGCAGTGTGAAAACTGTTATACCAAACTGATTTCTGGGGGGCAAATTTACCTTCCTAAGTGTTACCACTAAGATAAAGCTGCACAGTAACCTTTTCCTGCAATGTTTGCATCACACTGTAAGTCTCATAGTGTGGATGGTTATTGAATGGAACCAGGAGAGCTTCACTACCTAATCAGTTTATTATTCTCACTCTTTTTAAAGGGAAATTTTTTCCTCCAAAGAAATAAGAAAAAAAAAAAATCCACACTTTTGAAATTGACAACAGAAAATAAGACCAGAGATGCTAGGAATAATTTTTCGTTTGACCATATCCCTGAACAAGATAATTCACCTATGCTTCAAGTCTATCCTGAAAAGTGTCGCTGTTTTCAGAGATAAGCCTAAACCTGGAAGCTCAGATCAAGAGCAGATCTCATTGCTGTGGCAAATAACTCTGTACACCCAGATTCATTATTACTTGTTTTCACAGTCTTTATAGTAGTTGAATTTGTGGAGCTACTTGCGCTCTACAAAGGGGTTTGAATGGTTTTAATTAAATGTTGATAAAACAGAAAAGGAATCTTGGGATGTGAAAACAAATTAATTCTGGTCATTAGTCACCTGACAAGCATATTACAGTACAGATTTTTTATAGCTCCACGGATGCTTGTGAAACTGGAAAGATGGTATTCTAAATGGGTTCCTTGTTAGCTGCTTTGAGTCACTGTGAATATCACTTTAGTTACCTACTAAATTACTGAAGCAGTTATGTGAAGTGCTTTCAAAGCAGTACATTACCATGCCTGTATCTGATTTTGAAAATGAATTCTGAAACCTTAGCTGTATAAAATATAGGATCAGCTTAGTACAGTTCAGAAACTGCTGTAAAATCTTGAAATAAACATAGCAGAATGTTTTGGTGATGTGCAGCTGCCAGCTGCTCTTACGGACATGGCAGAAGTATGTCACATATCCCCCCTTCCAACCTGCTTTGTTCTTTTCTGTTTGTTACATGTCATATGAAGTTAACATTTGTTCTCTGCTTTTTGCATCCTATATAGTACTCCTATCAGCTGAGAAAAAAATAAGTCAAGTAATAAAGTAGGCTAGCCCTGCCTTAACTAAACCATGAGGAATTAGGATACAGATCACTGTGATTTCATACATTGATCAAGCCTGTTTGATAAGGAAACCAGTCTGTGTAAATGCAAGTGTGATGTATATGGAACAAACTCCTCCAGGTTCCCTAAAAACCTGCTGCTGAGGTGTGTATTACTGGGATTATGAGGAACACATAATGCTTTCTGCTTCTATGCAAATTGTGTTGACAGTTCCTGCAATGAGTTGTACCAGATCTGAGAATTACTTTTACCAATGTACTGCTAGTTGAAGTTGCTTTATTTTAGCTGTTATGCAGAAAACATCTTCTTATGTCTCAGTTTATCAGCACAGACTATTACAAAGACTAACGGATGTTTGGATATCCAGATTATATATTAATTTGCAGTAAAGTAGCAAATTGGAAGAGAGCATAAAGTAAATTAACTAAACTAGGCCAGCAAGACTAATTTCTTTATCATAACATAACACGTTGTGATCATTAGATTTTCCACCAAGAATGAATCTTGCTTGCATTTTGTCTGTAACAGAGCTGACAAAGAAAAAGGGAAAAGGGAAAAGAATGAAACATTTGCATTTTCGTGGCTGACTGACACAGATTTAGAAACCCTTGAAGAGTGAGTCTGCCTACTGAGCAGATAGGAAATTGGTATAATTGACACCAAGATCACCTTTGCTATCTGACCTTTAGGACTTTGGAGCTCATGTGAGCAGCAGGCCTGGGAAATTTTGTGAAGCCCTGAACAATCTGTGTTGAAGGCAGCTTGTCTGCATTCTTGCCCTAACATTCTGGGTCAGGGAAGGTTTGGACTTCTCTGTTAATAGAATAAGTCTGCACAGAAGGCACCGGTGATACAGGTGTCTGGGTGATGGAGGGCAACCAGAATTTTATTGAAGGTCACTATTTCCAAGAGATGTTGAAAGTTTAAAAGAAAGAAAAAGTGTTTGATCAGAATTCTTTAGCCAGCAGAGCCTTCCACCATTCCTTGGGCAGAAATAACCCTTTGGCTAGGGGGTAATTCGCTGTCTTAAGGTGAATGCATTCTGGCTATCCAAATACTACCATTGTCTGTAGCATGGCAACACTACATGCCTGCCAGGGTACCAGGATGGCATCTGCATCGAATACTCATTTTCATAGAAACAAAAAAATCCAGTACAGAACACAGAAAGATAAACTTGCCAGTGAAATACTGTGCTCTTGAAGTACATTCCAAAGGAGATCTTCATGGTAAATTTTTGAGGGAAGGGCAGAAGAGGAACAATACCAGCAGCTAGCAATGCGAAGGTTCTTTTTGTTTCAAAACCCCGTGCCTCTGAAGTTAGTAACTGTCACCTACAAAATGTTATTATCTCTAGCAGAGGAGCATAAAGCAGGGTTAAACAAAAGGAAGAATTAGGTTCATTATCTTAAATTGGTTTATCTTAGAACTATCTTGGAATATAATACCATTTTTAAATAGTGCATTAAGGAAATAAAATACAAATGAGCAATTCTTTTAATATGATCGACCAAGAAACTGCTGTTGGTTAACCCTGACTGATGCCAAGTGCCCACCAAAGCTTCTCTATCACTGCCCTCCTCAGCTGGATAGGGGAGAGAAAGTATAATGAAAGGCTCATGGATCAAGATAAGAGCAGGAGCCATCACTGGTAAAACGACTCCTTTTGGAGAAATTAGTTTAATTTCTTGCCAATCAAAAAGTAACAAGAAATAAACCCAAATCTTAAAACATGTTCCCCCAACACCTCTTTTATTCCTGGGCTCAACTTCAGTCCCATTTTCTCTTTCTCCTTCCCTCAAATGGCACAGGGGTAGGGGGAATGGGGACTTCAGTCAGTTCATCACACATCTCTGCCACTCCTTCCTCCTAAGGGACAGCACTTCACACACTCTTCCCCTGCTCTAGCCTGAGGTCCCTTCCAGAGGAAACAGTCCTCCATGAACTTCTCCCATGTGAGTCCTTCCCACAGGCTGCAGTTGTTCATTAACTGCTCCAAAGGGGATCCCTTTCCATGGGGTCCAGGCTGCTCCAGGGTGGGTCCCCTGTGTGGTCACAGGTCCTGCCAGCACACTGCTCCAGAGAGGGCTCCTCTTCCCTTGGGGCCACACGTGCTGTCAGGAGCCAACTGCTCTGGTGTGGGCTTCCGACAGGGTCACAGCCTACATCAGACATCCCCCTGCTCTGGTGGGGGTTTCTGCATGGACTGCAGGTGGATCTCTGCTCCCCCATGGACCTTCACGAGCTGTAGGTGGATCTCGGCTCCACCATGGAACTCCATGAGCTGCAGGTGGATCTCTGCTCCACCATGGTTCTCCATGGGCTGCAGA
The DNA here is from genome assembly GCA_036630365.1 of Acanthiza pusilla. Classification (NCBI taxonomy): domain Eukaryota; kingdom Metazoa; phylum Chordata; class Aves; order Passeriformes; family Acanthizidae; genus Acanthiza; species Acanthiza pusilla. The sequence continues at coordinate 7,803,005 of JAXCHO010000036.1, forward strand.
GGCACAGCTGCCTCACCATGGGCTGCACCAGGGGCTGCAGCTCTGGTCCTGCACCTGAAGGACCTTCTCCCCCTCCTTCTTCACTGATCTTAGGGTCTGCAGGGTTGTTCCTGTCACATATTCTCACTTCTCTCACCTGACTCTGGCTGTGCACCTTTTTCCCCTTCTTTACTATGTTATCCCTGAGGCTCCACCTCTGTCGCTGATGGGCTCAGCCTTGGCCAGTGGTGGGTCCATCTTGGAGTCTGCTGGCATTGGCTCTGTCATTATCCTTTGAGAGTTTGCTACCAAATATAATCTTCATATACATGTAATGTCGTATGTAAAAAAAAAAAGGCATTGTGTCCAACATGGTGCTGCTTTATAAGAATTTGAAGAAAACCAGGACCCTGGGAAGTTACCACTGAGAATGTAAAAGTATTCAGCTTGTCTTTCTTTGTTAAAAGAAGACAGACTACAAAATGGTAGTTGGCTTGGCTGATTATAGTTCTAAAAGACTGATATCGTTTAAATATTGAAGTGTACATCTCATTGTGAAAGACATACTGTGCAAAATAGACTGCCCCCAAAAACAGAAGGAATAAAACTACAAAATTAGAAAAAGAGCATCAGTGTTTCAGAACACATATTATGGAAGAAACTTTCAAGGTCAATGCTCATTTATTTTCCTCTACATCTAAACTCTTTGTATTCTCTAGGCTCGAACTTCAGGTTCAGGAGCTAGCAGAGATTTGGTAGGAGAATGAGAAAAAGATTTCTTTTATGACATGGGATTGTTCTGTTAGTTAAAAATGGAGATCCAGTCAGTGAGCATAGAACTCAGATCTGACTTATTCTTCAAAAACAAAAACCCACTTTATAAAGCAGATTTTCAATTTTCTAAAATCACGGTTAATAAATTCCCCAGCTGCCTTCTTGTACTATAACACATCCAAATCCGCTTTTCAAAGACCTGAGATGTTATGATAAATTGTGTTTTCCTCTATGTGTCCTACCAGTGACAATAAGACCTCTGATTCCCTGAAAGTCAGGCAGCATTGAACTTGTCTCATACTTCTTGCCCTGTCACCTGTTACAAGACAACTCACAGCAAACCCAAGGCTTGCTGGAGCAGTAAGGCAGGGCAGAAAGGTGGCTGTGATGGTGAGGAAACTGCAGATCTTTTCCCCATAACTGAGCTGAAACAGCATGCTAGTCCCATTGTTTTTATGTACATATTTTTGGCAGTAAGTGAATTGGAATATGTTGTTTTCTGCTACCACAGAGAGTCATCCAGCACTTCAGTTAGTGAACACATTATTTCATTCTGAGGTTTTACTATTACTGCTCCAGATTCTGGTCTGCTTGTACCGTCTGTAAGGAGACATAGTAAACACGGTCGATTTAATCCCACTCTATGAGAAAGAAAATAAGTATTTTTCTCACACAGAGAAAACTTAAAATTTTAATTGTGAATTCTCAGCAAAACTAACTTTGACTTGGAGATTTTGCATGTTCTTTACCAGGAGATAAAAGGGGGAAAATACTTTTTTGGTAATTATTCTCAATATTTTCCTGTGTTTAGAGTGATACTAAAACAATTTTCATGGAAGGCATTTATGAAGCAGTTTGATTAGGCAGCAGGCACAACAAGCAGTGCTATTTGGAGGGTTAACACTTGCGCTGGTTGTGGAGCTTTGAGGCACAGAGCCAGAGGCCAAGTGACATTAGCTGCTCAAGAAATGCACTAATCGCCTTAGAAATGCAATGCCTGGAGAGTCTCTTAGGTATTATGTAATGGAAATTGTAAGGGAAAGGATAAAAGTCAAACTTTGTGTATTTACTGACGATTATTGACGTAGTTGTGACATCATTGACGGACAGTCACAAGACACCAGTTGGCAATTAGCACAATGACACCCAGGCAGCTGGGAATGTGGTACTGTACCTACAAACACTCTCCAGGAGGCATTTCCCTAACAGCCAGCTGCCTTTCATACTCCATATGCAGAAAGTGCCATAGGACTGACTGTTAGTCTTGTAGTAACCATGGCAGTGTCATCTGAAGGGTTGGCTTTTCCCCTTCACATCAAAAAGGACATTGAGATACTGGACCATGTCCAAGGATGGCCAGTGAAGCTGATAAAAGGTCTAGAAAATATGTCTTATGAGGAACAGCTGAAGGAACTGGGGTTTTTTTTGTCTGGAGCAGAGGAGTGGGGGGACCTCATTGCTCTCTACAATCAACTGAAAGAAGGTTACAGCCAGGTGTAGGGTTGTTCTCTTCTGTCATGTCTCAAGTGACAGGCTGAGATGAAATGGCCTTACATTGCACAAGGGGAGGTTCATATTTTATATTAAAAAAAAAAATCACTGAAAGAGTGGTCAGGAATAAGTTTCCCAGGGAGGTAGTGAAATCACCATCTCTGGAAGTGTTCAAGAGGCATTTGGATGGAGCCCTTGGGAATACGGTTTAGAGGTGATTATGGTGGTGCTAGGTTGACGGTTGGACTGGATGATCTTGAAGGTCTCTTTCAAACTTGATGATTTTGTGACTCCTTGATTCCCCACCTCTTCTTTATGAGCGCTCAGCTTGAAACACAAACAATGATTTGAGCCTATAGAGTGCTTTTGTTAGGATCCATGCAGTGTGAAGGACTCCGCAAAATGCCAGGGGTCTTTTGACTTATTTGGAGTATTCAGCCATCTCTTTAGTAAGTAAAGGCTATCAAGCATAAGGGAAGTATGTTAATGCGGTAATTAAGATTGTGGTGGATCATGACTCATCCAGAGCAGCAGAGATCTCAAAGTTAAAGAAAGCAGTCTTGATCTGCATGGAGACATTTGGCATACAAGGACAGTCCCTGGGTGAAACAGTTAAGTGGCATGATGTCCTAACAGATTCACAGCTCCCAGAGTCCAGAAGGTGGCTGTCAGAAGCCCAAACTTGTGAAGAGAGAAGTTTGGATATCTAGACTTGTAATACCTTAACTCCCTGATATTTAAGAGTTCCGCCACAAATCAATTGAATTTGCTAGACTGGATTTTGTACATGTCTCCTCTATGATCAAGCAAAATGCTCTGTAGAACAACTTTGGACTGCCCCATGGAAAGGGTGTGGGAGGATGGAATGTAGCCCATGAGTTTAAAAGCAGTTGTTCTTACCTGCTTAAATTAAGAGCTGAGAAAAGTTAGGAATTAAAACAGGAATGCAGTAATTTTCCTACTACTGAGCAGTTCAGGTCAGGTATTAGGGCTTTGTGCAAATCTGTTAATTTAATTGAAACACTACAGCTGCCTCTTTGCCAGAATTCACAAGCCTGATAAACAAGTCCCACAAAGCTCGTAGGCTTCAGCTAGCAAGTCCACTGCTGTTCAGCTGATGGCCCCATTCTGATATAATTGTAAAAGCCATGGACTCTAAATAAAAAGGAAGAAAACAAAAGAGTTAGAAAATTCTCTATAAAAGAGTAGAGATTCTGTTGGCAAGTCTTAAATGCTGCTACTAAGCCTTGTATTTTTATCACAGAAGAAAATGATAATGTGGTGGTAAAAGATAACTTTAACTAGAGACAAGATAGAAAAAGTGTTTAGGAATTGCTGAAGTGAATCAGTTTCAGTGGTCTATGTGCTATGGCATCTGTTCTTTGACTGTGGCGAGTGCTGCAGAAGTGAGGGGTGGTAAACAATCCTGGAACAGTGTGTCCTAGGAGAAACCACTAGAGTTGGGACTACAGCCTTCTCTTCATGACTCCAGTCAGATCTTACTGGGGCCCCTAGTCCTGAAAAAGAGCACCCTGGCCTTAAAAGATGCCCTTCTTCTTGATTTTATTCTTACCCCCCCCACTCTTACCCATGCTACTGCCAAGCAGGCTCAGAATTAATTCAGGAATCATTCAGTGTAGCAAGATAAGAGGCAGAATCATCCAAAAGTTTATTCCTTTCTACAAGTTATGTTTTTGCTTTGCCTACTTTGTTCATCAGTTTTATTTGCTGAAACCAGGGCTGACATCACCTTGAAACACCACACTGTGAACAAAGGACACCACTCTTTTCTTGTCCTGTCAGTGGCTACTGCATTTAGCAAGCACAAGGATCTGAGGCACAGGAAGGAAAGGACTGGGAGCAGACACTTAAATACCTTTTCCATACCAAAGAATTGAAAGATTTTTATCTTCTGAGTACCAAACTAATTCATTTGAGGTTTCATATTCTGAACAAGTGACGCAGCGAGAGCGCACTGGTCTCGCTGGCCACCTGGGATCAGTCACAGCCCGGCAGCGGCGTCTGCTCGCGTTCTTGGGGTCCAAGTTCGCGGCAGTCAGAGACAGATCTCCTGGCCGCGAGCCGTACCGTCCCAGAAGCAGCCACGCCGCGTCTCAGCCGGAGTGCTGCTGAGAGAGAGGGTTCTCCCGCCCGGACTAGAAAGCAGACACGGGGTCCTGCGATGGTCAGCGGCTTTCGTCTGGGGCTGGAGACCTCGACTCAGCCGGGCATCAGACTTTTATTCAGAGGGTAACAACCAATCTTGGAACCGTGCAGGGGAGGGATCAGGGAGGGACAAAGGGACTCGGACCAATCGGGAAGGAGGAAGGGAGGAGAGAGGGAGATACGAATACCATTATGAACTGAGGGACAGGGGGGGAACCTTGACCCCTCTCTGGGGCAATCCACCTTCTACTCTGCTCCAGGGGTGTCTTATTCTCTAGGTCTCCAGAGGTTCCTCAGGGGGGAAGAAACTCTCTGGGCTTGAACCAATGCTACAAACAAGGACTGTGCCCTTCATGCAGAACCTAGAGACTTCTCGTCTTCATCCATGGCAACAATGAATGATGAGCTGTGTTTCTACCCCCACTGTCAGCTAGCTTCATATTTCAAGTACAGCCATCAAAGCAGAAAACACTATCAAATAATTATAAAACAATGAGATTTGATGGACCTTATCTTATATATTGAAAGAAATTGTTCAGCTAAAATTGAGAGCCTTATTTTCCCAAAGTAGGAAACCCTTAAAAGCAAAGGAAATAACACACTGGTTTCAATCCTGTAACTTGATGTTTGTAAGAGCAATATTAAAATCTAGTTCAGAAAAAATTTAGACAATAGTGATTCAGATTGCTTCTCTATTTTAAACTCATAAAGAGCTCAGGAAGACTTTTCTTCTTAACTGTGAGCCATGGTGTGCAACCATAGTGATGCAATTTGCTATGGAAAAGGGATTAAATTCATTATAACTACCTGCAAGGTAATCTGAGAAGATTTGGTTGGTACATGCTTCCCTTTGGGCTCAGGTGCTGTCCATGCAGTGCCCTTGAATAGGTTGCCATACCTCATACCTCATTGCTCTTTCCTGTCTGGCAGGTGTGTGTCAGATGAAGGCAGAGCCTTCCTCTTTCCCAGCACTTCACAAGTGTCCATGACAGCAACACAACCGAACATTGCATTAAGGGACAGAAGAGCAGAGCTGTGTTCAGTCCACTAGGAGAGCCAAGCATTCTCACTCTTAAGGATTATGACTGAATAAAATTGCATCAGTGCTTTTGCACCTTCCAAGTCTGCAAAAAAACTGTGATCACCTCAGTAGACATTGATTACTGAGTACCCTGAATTAACACAAAAATTAGTTCTTGGTCTCCAAGAATAAAAAGCAAAATGTAAAATACTTTAAGAATTAATAATATTTATTTTGGTTTACTATGTTATTTATTTAAGTTACTCTTGCTTTACTATTGTTTCCACAGATGTCATATACTACCCCACATTTCCTATTATTAAAATATTTCATTAGTGGCTAGTATTTGCAAATCAACTAAAGAGTAATGGAAGCTTCTTCACCTTTCATGTTTTCAGTTGAGTGCCCCAAAAGTATTTAGGATACAATGAATACAGTGGCCAGCCTTGGACAGATAGTTCTGAACTGATCTGTTTTGCTTATGCCTTCATATTTCAGAAGTGGAATTTGTTGGAAAACATATAAAAATATTACTTGTTGAGTAACAATCAGCTCTTACTCTCTTTTGTCATGTGTCTAAGTGAGGACGGTTGATATGTAAAGCAGTTGACATGTAAAGCAGAAAGTTACATCATAAGGTTCAAAACAGAGAAGGAAAACATTAAATAATGCAAACACGAAAGAAAAACGAGTTTGTGTTTCCAGAGTATGATATCACAGAGTTTTCTGGGACTTGACCTGTATCCCTATAATCCCTAATAGCCTTAAAATTACAAGTCAAGACTTGAAAGAAGTCAATGACAATTATTACACTGATTTCAATATTTCCTTCTTACCAAGGGACACGTATAAGTAGCATCAGTTTTACCATGGCACTAAAACATTTGTCTCCTCATGGAAAATAGTATGAGAAAAAAGAAGAGTTAATGTCTCAATTGTGGGAGATTTTCCTTGCAGAATTGTGGAGGGACATTGACAACAGCAATGTGATTTGCGACCTGGTTCAGCACAGCCAAGGATTTTGGCCATGAAACAGGGTTTAGAAAAGCTAGAGTCAGAAATGGAATATAGGGGAATGGGATCAGTGTATGGCAAGAGTTACATGTAGTGGGACCTGACCTGTCACGGTATGGCTTTGTAGCAAGAACAAGAAACAAACATGAATTTAGAGCAAGAGTTGCCATGCGTGACTTTTATATCTCCACTGTTGCCAGGCCTAAATGTTTAGAATGACACCTTGGTGGGAAAAGGTCTTATAGAAGTCATTTGCCATTTGAACCGCCTGGCTTGATAGAGTTGGATGGGGCAAATGCAGTATAACACTCAGCCTGCTGGAGGCTTCCAGCTATCAAAGTAGCAATCGGCAATTTTGCCACATTGTTTTAAATTAAAAGAGTATATCTAAGAAAAAAAAGGAAAAGGCACAGTAGAAGGGCGATCTTGCACAAACCCTCTCACGCTGTTTGACAGTGAGCCCTTATGGAGGTCACAGCAGCGCCTGTCCTGTGCTGCACACTCGTGTGAGCCTTGCCCAGGGAGCAGCAGGCAGGGCTCTGCCACTGACAGCACCTCCCAAGGCAATGAGCACACAGGTGTGTGCGGGGCTGCAGAGTGTATAACTAAGGAAGAAAAATAGCAAATGGAGAGATAAACCACAAAAAGGGGCTATGTTTGAGCTTTGTTATGAAAATTCAGAGACAGCAAGAGCTGTAAAAGTTACTTGCTGTTCCACATAATGAGCTAACTGGTACAAGATTTTGCAAAGGCCCAGGACTCCTCCGTGTTTCTTAAGGACAAATGAATCCCTTTCGTTTTGCTAGAAGACAAGTTCTTGTCTGAATAGATATGAGTGACTTTCCTTCCCTGACATTACTTATGTGAAATTCTGTACTGTGTTAAAATCCTTAATGCAAAAATTTCAGTCACAGGTCATTCTGTATGTAAGGTTATATTCCCTTGGTTATTTAGGTCTGTATATTATACATTCGTAAGCTTTTTACAAGCTCATTTGTGTGTCTCATGATTAAAAATTCTGTTTATGTTTTTTCGCTTGTCAAGACATAATCAGCTTTCATGCTGTGTCTATGTGATATCTTCAATAATCAGTTAGGTTTATGGGGAGAGCAGGAGCAGCAATGCTGTACAAAGTGCTTCTTGGGGATGAGTCTGAAGCTGTGAACTTCGTTTTCATTCTGCTTCACTTAAATCTGAAAGCTGTGGGCTGCTGCCAAGGGAAGTTTCTCTAACAGCCTGGACTCTGTTAGCTAACTAGCTCCCCCTCTTGAAACTCCAGAAATTCAAACAGGAGTCAGGGATGCAAAGGGAAGTGAAATGAAATCCATCGGTGTTGGAGTGTTCTCATTTTTACAACAGTTGTGGATTTTTTTTTCTCATGTGTAACTGGCAGCTGGGGAATGTCCTTGTCTTGCTGCTGCCGGTTTCTGAGCTGACCTTGTAAGGATGGAAAAGGGTTTTTGGTGTCTGTTGCAAAGGAACTCAGGGCTGCAGAGGTCACCCTAGTGCCAATGGAGAAAGGCTGCAGAGCTCCACGGCTGAAGGGCACTGGAGAAGGTGGTGGAGGACAAGGATGGCTGGGGGACAGGAGGGTTCAGCTCCGCCCCGCAGCGGCCCCTGCCCGGGACTCCAGCAAACACCAGGGCGGGAAGGGAAGGGCCCATCTGTGCAGGACACAAACATCAGCTGTGCCTCCCGGGGCATTCCTGCCTGACAATGAGCCCAGCTGACGCGGGGAGGTGGCAGCTGTGCTGCCGCTCGGCTCTGCCGGGAACAGGGCTGTCAGCACAGTAGGTAACCACTGTCCGCATTTTCTGTTTGGGTTTTTTTTCTCTAACTGATATTAAGTATATGGAGAGATTTTGTTCTAGGGCATCAGATGGAGAGGTATGTGAGTCTGCAGCTGAGAAAAAGGTGTCTTTGGTATACAACAGGCCTCGTTACATGGAACTCTTTCCACGTGGGTTTTACAGAGAGCTGTCCTTGCCTGAAAATTCCCATTCTGAAAAAGTTAATGTAATGTCAGGGTGGGTAAAGGGCAGGAGATGGGAAGTCTTCTTGCCTTATAGAGAGAGGTAACTGAGACACGGAGCTGTGCTCACACTTCATATTATGCTATTCAAGCATCCAAAGACTTATTAGATGAAAAAATATTTGCCATCCTTGCAGTACCTGAAAGAATGAACATTAGAACTTAGGACACCTCATTTCCAATTTTTTCCTGGTGGTGGGCTATAAATCCAGACCCTTTTTGTTTCTTCTTCCTTTCTTCAGTACATGAATCTTTCATGCCTTTGGATAGTGGCCCACTTTCAACACGAAGGACAGAGTAAGACCAGCATATAATCAGGTGGGATTTCTTCTGGGTAGGGACAGAAGTAATTTTAAATCTGTAGGTTGAAGAGAGTATGACCAATTTTCTGTATAAAAATTAATTATTTAAAATGGAGAAGACTACCTCTAGCGTGATTTTGGGCTGAATATGATGCCTTGTGTCATTTTCAAGGGTGTCGTAGGATCAGCTAACAGACCTGTTTTGGCATTCCAGAAGCCTGTGTGTCACTGCTGCCTTTCAGTGAGCTGCAGCAGAGCAGCTATCACAGCTAGGGATGCAACTGAGAGTTTATACCCTTCTCATGCAAATAATGTGGCATTTACTCACTTCTCATATAATCCAAATGGTTGAAGTTTTACAGTCTTAAAGTCAGGCTTAAACCTTTCTAATCAGCCTAAATACATCCTTGGATATACATCTTAGTTGTTTAGGTGTCTTGAATTTTATGTAAATCCACCATAAATCTTAGTCACAAAAATATCTTTCAATATCTTATGACACCTGTCCCAAGTCATCCTGAAAATCTATAACAACAGAAAGCAAATTACCCATATTCTTCCCAAGAGTTCTAATCACAATATGCATTTTACTTAAATTCAGTGAGAAGCACTTTTAAAATAGGTGACAAACACAAGGATCTCAGTTTTTGGATATCCATTCTAGGACACTGTGTCACACAACTCTTCAGATGAATGTCATCTTCTGGATCTGCAACATCTTTCTGGTAAGTCTGCACTGTAAATTGTAAACACTGACCCAGTTACAACTACATTTCTTTTTAAAATCTCCCATCTCAGTGATGGAGAAAAACATGTATAAATGCTTACAGAAATAAAGAAAGTGTGTTGAGGGTACACTCTCAAATCTGCTGAAGTACTTGTAATGTTCGAGTGAACTGTAATATCAGTGGAAAACAAAGAAAAATATTTCAGATTTTTAGTCTCCAAATTGTGTTTCTACTTTATCTACGTACAAAGAAAACGATTAGGGGGACAGGTTGAGGTAATTTTTGTTTTAATCCCTTCCCAAATCTTCTAACAATATATTATTTGCCCAAAACATAATACATATTTTAATTTCAAATAGTAATGATCAAAACATCAAGAAAAGACTAGGTTCTGTTTTGCATCCAGTCTCTTCATATTTGTTCTTACAGTCCTCTGAAAGCTTGCTCTCTGCATACTTTTTAAAGCAGAGCTTTAAGATTCAGATTTTCAACTGATAATCTTAGAGAAAGTCTGCCCATTTTAATCTCTTGAAAATCTGAACTTCAAATGTTTTCACAAAAAAAAAAAAAAAAAAAAAAAAAGCAAAACAAACAACAAAAAAAAACCCTCTCTGGACCCAAATTATGCACATAGAAAACATGCCATGGAGTGTGTTAATATGTCTGAAAATTCAGTGTATTATCCTGATGTATATTTTATAAACTGCACAAATACCAGCACATATTAAATGCCTGGATCTGCACACTGTAGTGTTCTTTAATGCTCATCATATTTAAAGCTGGGGGTCCTCTAGGCAAAAAGTGACTGTCTGGTTTGGAGGTGATGCAAAGAAGGTCATCTACATTAAATGAACTAGACTGGGCTCAGTAATAGTGAGCCATTCTCAAATACTAATGACCATCTGGATTACAGATGCAGTAGCCAGATTGTCTGTTGTGTCCACCAAGTGAGTTGTCTTACCCTGGGAAAAAACTGTCATCTGTCTGTCTTGCCCTGTAGACATGAGCTTTCTTCCAACCTGTCCACATGGATTTACTGGTGGCAAGGTCATCCCGTTCTCTGGAACGTCACTCACTTGCATTTGCTGGCTGCTTAGCAGCTGCCAAAATTTTTGGAACAGAACAGAATGACAAGGGGCTGGAAATAAGATAGTAAAACTGAAATATTTTCTCTTTTTTTCTGGTGCACATTCACCAGTATTAAAGAAAACAATACCTATTTATTAGCCAAATAAAACCTCTTTTCTCAGTTCTGTTTCTTCAATAGAAGATGTCGGTTTTAGGGTGTTTCTCTTCTCACCTCCCATGCTGTGAAACTCCTTTCCTTTTGTTAAGCAGAGTAAGCAAATCATTGCAAGACCTAAAATCTTGTTAAAAAATGCACCAATTTGATTTGGCATTTAATTAACACATTTTTGTTTGGTTTTGCTGTGTGAGTCTTGACTCTACTTTCAAATTTCCTTTTCATTTTATTAATGCAATTATGCTTTGCTTTTAAGGGTGCCCAGAGAATCTATAATCTATATATTTCTGCTCTGTTTTTGTGGGTTTAGCATCATGTTATCGTTTGATCAGTAGAGGATTGTAAATATTTTTCTGAGTACAAAATTTAGAAGTTAATTGTTCCTGAAGACTTTATACTGCTGAATGTTATCCTTGCATTTGGAATGCACAATTCTGAAGAAGCTCTACAAAGTATTGCAGGCAGTGAATACACCAAGCACTTGCATTTATTTTCAAAGCTTCCTTATATCCTTGTGTGCACATAGACAATTAAAAGCTGAAAGGAGTTAGTGCTTGAGTTAACTTCAGATTCTGGAGAAAATAGTCCTTCCAGAAAAGGTTTCATCCCAAAATCTACAGGTAGGTAGCCTGGGGATTCATTTGTGATTGTCATGGTGAAGTGTTTTTGCTAATTAATTTTGCTAATGAGGTGATAAACAAACTAAGGGAGTCCTCTTCTTTTTAACACTAGCTCAGATTTCATTAGTAGTAGCTTGTCCGTGACAATTGCAGGTAAATCCCAAACAGTATTCATTACAAACAGTAAATGCAAGGCACTGCGATGCTCTGACACCAATTTCAGCCCAAAGCCTTGAATGATTCTTGTGAGGTTCAAGAGCTGGGTGCTCAGTAAGCTGCAGTGTGAGCAGGGAAGGCCATACTTCCATGTTACTGCAAACACATCCCATGGCTTGGATGGGAATATGTTGTGAAGAACAGTGTAGATGGTGGTAAGAGAGGAAGGAAGGAGGGCTGTTGTTAAGGAACTGGAAAATGTGAAATGCTGTGTGTTTAGGGACATGCATTCATGCTCAAGTATGTGCTCTCTCTATATGCTAAATAGCTTTACAGTGTTAAGTGTGTGCTTAAGTACCTCCTTACACTGGAGTTGCAGGAAACATGGCTAAGAAAGCAGAGAAGAAAGGAATAGTGAAAAGGAAATAAAAAAGGGAACCAAAAGAAAAAAGGAAGAAAAAAGTATTTTTCACTCATTTAATTCATGGACTGCTAATATAGCATATATATATGTGTGTTTCTGTGTATATATAGATGTAGACAAGTGCATATGGTTAGATATTCAGAAAACCTGTGTGCAGACAGAGCTTTTATCTTCATTCTATGTAAAAGAGAACCAAGTATATGTGCTTGAAAAAAATCTTGTGTATGGTATTTCATCTGGCATCATCAGAAAAGGTGTTTTCCAAGCAGATCAGAAACAGTCTGTGGCTCACTGTAGCAATTCTGTTTGGAGTAAACGAGCTCTTAATTAGGTGAGGGCTGATTTCTTGGCGTTTGAGACTCTTTGAAACTCTCAGACTGCTCTTCACATAAAAAAAAAGAAAAAGACTGCTCTTTATAAAACTTGCTAGCAAGTGAGAACATAGTATATAGGAAAACAAGATTCAAAGCCACACGTCATTGCAAAGAGAATGATGCAAAGGTGAATCAGACTCCATTTTGTACTTGATTAATTCTGCTGAAACATTTGGTAAATACCAGGTAATAACCTAAAAGTACTATCTCCTAGAGTAGAGGTGTTTCGTGAGCAAGGACGTGACAGCTCAGACCTAGCTGAAAAACCATCCTCTGCTGTGGGAGGCATCACAAAACACATCAGCTTCTTTTTGAAGCTTGTTCATTTGTTGTCCTCACAGCAGTGGGAAAGCTGTTTCTTAGGTTCATTCCTGTGATGATTACAAGCTATATAATTTCCTTCATTAACCTCTTCATGGCCTTGTTATTCATGTGGCCCTGGTATGGCCACCTACTTACAACACCTACTTATATTGCTCAGCACACCCATCCCACAGAATTATCTCCAGTCCTCTGGCCCAAGTAACACAGACCGGCTGATATTCAGGGCTAAACCTCTATAGAGCAGAGGAGCAGATGAACCCAGTCCACACCATATAGCCCATATGGTACTCACGTACATCTAAAACTTGACTGTTTTTCTCTGTGGGGGTGGTTTGGTTCATCATATTTAAAAGTGTGAGGACTGTGTTTCAGCCCACAGATTGGCGTTTCCATGGCATGAAATAATAGATGTTGCATGCTCTGGGTTGTGACATATATCTCCAGGGAATGCTTGAGAATTCGTGCATTCTGTTTTGGTGGGAATTGCCTGATTTCTTCCCAAAGAGGACCTGGAAGTAAATGAGCAGATGAGGAGGCAATGAGTTTAAAGGAAGAAAAAAGTGAGCTGAACAATTGTATTTGTACCCACAGGCTTTAGCTTCAGCAGCATAATCTCCCTTGCTGGTTATTATCATCACCATTTCTTTGGAGAGAGCAATCATATTTCATCCTAGGTTGTGTTTTACTGATCAAACCATCTTCCCTTTTCCCAGATCATTCCATTGTCCCTTCTTTATGAGAAGCTTTAATATATCTTTCTGGAATGTGAATTACTAAGATTTTACACAGTATTCCAGATAAAGTTTTTATAGTGCTTAATAAAATAAAAAAAATTCTTTGTTCAGAGAAAGATCTAGAGTGACATAACTGAATATTACATTTATCTTTCTCATATTGGCCTTACTTGCCTAGTTCATTACACGTGTATTTACAGTGTAGACATCTCAAACTCATGCACTTGTCTAGACTTCTTTCATAATCAATAGAGAGAAATAAGTGATTCATCTCATTTTGAAGTAAAGGTCTGAAAAAGGTCAGATCAATAATGTCTGGAAGCGCCTGTTTGTCTCCTTTGACTGCAAAAGCAGTCTGGGTTGAGCAGTGAGGGGAAATATGTCTATACTGTAGACACCTGAAGTTAGGTCAGATAAATCCCTGATTGACCAATACTGAAATGATCACGCTGTATTTCCTCTTTGCTGTCACTAACATCTAAGAGCTCTTAAATTATAGGAATTATTATTTTTATAAACCTGCAGTGGCAGGAGCTTCCATAGGTTGTATTTATTATGTAATTTATGAATTTCTATTAGCTCAGTCCTTAGGGTCAATATAACATTTCTACTGTGTGGTGCTCCAGTTCTCTTCCACAATGACCGTGTCTCCCAGTTTTATGTCAGCACCCAACAGAACTTGCAGGTTTCATTTAAACTGAATTAACTTAGTACAAGGTTTCTTCTGTGATTAGTTCTTCTATAAAGCCTTTTACTGATTACCAAAAATAAGCCAAAAGTGATATATCAGATGGTGGGTTCCCTCTGCAGTCAGTGAGGAGGGACATTCAGCTTCAGAAGATGAGTCAGCCCATGGAGGTCTGGCTCTTGCTCTGGAAAGGCCAGTCACAGCTTCTTGTCTTAGAGGCACCGTAGTTCAAACAGACTGGGCATCTTCCCTGATCTTCCCTCCAGAGGTCGTGTTTGGTGAGCTGTCACTCCCACAGAGAGGAGAGCTCTAGTATTATCAGTGATATTTGTTTGCCATTCTCAGAGCAGGCAGTTGGCCTCTGTGGCACTGTAATTCCCAGCAGTGTGCCATGGGTGCGGCATGCATGTGTGTCTAAATGTTCTACAGACCATGAGACATACTCACATTAACCTGATTACACCAAAGCTGCCGGCCTTCAACACTGGTCGGGATGAACAATGCTTCCTTAGCGTATTTGTGGCACAAGGAAAGTCCATTTCACTGGTCCCATCACTTCCTATATCCTTGCACTATTTGCAGAACTGATGTACTGATACAATGATGTTATTATGAAATAATTCTAATGACTGTGCGACAGAGCTCAGTGCCGTTACCATATTTCTGACAGGTTTGGTTTGGATTTAGCAAGAAGTCAAGGGAGACTGCAGCTTTCTCATTAACAGCACTTGGTGAAATGCACGATCCCTTACAGATGCTACTGCAGAGTCTCCTCTTGCCCTTTCCCTCCTCTGTACATATGCTGTAGTGTACTGAATCCTTATTTTTATTTCTCTCAAGCCACTTCTATCTTTCATTCATTTCAGCCCCTAGAGCAATTAACTTAATCAAGCCCAACTTCTTTTTTTTTTAAAGTCAGGCATAATCTGTAGGGATAGATAAGACTATCCTGTCAATTAAGGAGTCACAGGTAGCTGATTCACCTTACAACAGTACTATTTTATTATTTCACTGGGATCTGTTTTGTCTTCCCCCTACTCTTTTTCTCTCACTTTTTCTTTTTCATGGATTCACTTTTTTCTTGCTGTTGCCTTCCTTTAAGTTTCACTTATCCCCAGCCATTTCATTTTCTAGTGTCTTTCTAAGAAAAAATTCTCTGTATTAGTGGTCAAAATAAGTCCCATGGGGTTTGACCAGATATGAGCTGGTGGTGGTTAATTCTGTTTTGAATCCCACCAGCTGTAATGGTAGCTCTGAGAGCTGGTGTCATGTCCACGCTGATGGCTTAGGAGACCTCCAAGCCTGCCACTGTATGTGTATGTTTAGCAGTTGCTCAAAAGAAAGAAAATAAGTAAAAGTAACACTGGCTACCACTGGTCTCAGTGCTGAAAGATATGTCACTGCCTTGAAAGTGACAAATACCAGGAATTTGCAGATTCTTTTTGTTTTAATATATGAAAGGGAAAAAAAAGTTGTTTTGTCACAGGAAGTGCCTTGACTTTATAATCTAATCTATAGTACTGCTGTAGTGTAGAGAACTATATAATTAACAAATTTCATTGCTCCCAGAGGGTACAATCAGAGGGATTTTAGCAACATTTTGGTTTCAGTTTATGCCTTAGACCAGGAAAATGTATCTTTTCCTGATCTAGATGTAGAGGTCTTGCAAACAGAGAGTTTTCATTCCTGAAGCTGAAGCAGAGAATGAGGTCCCAAGCCTACTACACTTTTGGAAAAAGAAAAAGAAGTTATGTTTTCACAGATATTCAAGCAACAGAATTTTTTTTTCAAAATTTAGCATAAGGCTTCTAAGATTCAGGTTCTTAATTCTGTATGAATGTTCCCTGGAAGTTTTGACATTCCTGAACTTAAACCAGTGCACATGATGGAGCTGCCTTAAAACTTCAGTCTCTGAAATTCTAAGCCAAATTCCCTTGTGCTTCAGTGGAAATTCATTGGAAGTAATATATATCTGTGATCCAATGCCTTTTCAAGAAATAAACGTCCTTTCTGATAGAAACCTATTTTAGTGAGAAATTCTGTACTGGTGCTAAGTAAAATACTAGAAATAACGAATATCCCACTGAGGGAATATTTGGTAAGTATGCAAATCTGAAAGTGAACGGAATAATAGGGTGCAGCTGGTTCTTAGTCTTATATTTGACTGTTGCTGTTCACATACAGTACAACAGCCGTGCATGGGGGAGGAGTGTTAACACGATATTCAGCGAAGGCTGCATGGCGTGGGTGTATCATAGTTCCAGGAAGAGCCTGAGGTTATGGTTTACAGAGTTCACGCCAACTCTTCATTTTAAAATGTAGTGGCACACTGTAAGTCTACTGCTGACAGAATGAAGTTTTACTGATGCTTGACATGGTGACTAAACTATTAGGCCCATCCAAGCTCAAAATATAAAGCTGTTTTCTGACAGCTTATCAGAAAACAAGACTAACTGCTCTTCAGCTGAATATTTCTAAACCTCTCATTCCTCAACCAATATCAATTCTCGTGACACACATTTTGAAAATCCACTTATGTATTTCACTTTGTTGGGGAATTCAGGCCTGCTTTCCATTCAGAGAAAGCCTGAACTGTTTTATTATTTTATCAGATATCTCAAAAATTTGCTATTAGGTATCTTTTTTTAAAACCTATAAGTTTTAGGCAGTCTCTAGTACCACTGCTTGTAAAATTTAAAACAGAGTGACTGATGTATGAGAAGTATACTAGCAAACCATATCCTGCATTGTCAGAAAGTAGGTTTTTCTCAAATCCTGCGTCTTTTATTGCTAGAGTTGTTGTTTTTTTCTGTGAAATGTATTTAGTCTTGAAGTTCTTATGCAAATCTATCACAAAACTCTCCTTTTTGTTATATTGAGTGAAAAAAAATCTATTATACTTTTCTACATATATACACCATTATATATAGCATACACAAAGAAAAAAGATCTTACCTCTAAAACTTTAGTTTCTCTGCAGATGACTTAGAAAGTGTTTCTCATTCTGCCTCTTGTCAAGTTTTGGTGTCTTGCTAGTTTTTAGAACCTTAAAAACTCTGTGCCTTTATTTAGACTGCTAAGTGTACTAAAACATACAATAGGACATGAAAACAATTAATATTTCACTGCATGAGTGACACTCCTTCAATATCCAGACAGTGTTCTGTATAACCAATGTGTCAACATCTATTTTGTAGGGAAATACAATATTTAAAAAATTGGGGGAGGGTGTGCATTCAAATATTGAAAATTGAATTCTTTGCTTTTATGCAAAAAACATAAAATATATTTCTTTTTAGGTGTCTTTTTCAGGAAAATGAATTGCAGTTATTCACACCAAAATACATTTGAACAAAAAAAACCTTTTAATTCATGACATGGAAACTACACTAGGGAACTTGAGAACCTAAATATCCTACTGTTTGTCCAAAACCATAATTGGTGTCTGGAGGAGAGGGCCTTCCATAATCCAGTCATCGTATTTCCCTCCATGGCCTCCATTTTAGTCAGAATTCCCTACAGTCCAGTTTACTCATCACATGATCATAGATCTTCAGATTTATTTCATTCTGAAGAATTTTGGGCAAGTATAATACAATATTTTCAAATCTCCAAGAAAGATGAACGTAGCAGCTTTCTCCCTTCTACTTTCTATAATTTGTTATTTGTTGACCATCTATTGTTTAGTAGCAAAATTGCAATCATATCTGTAGAATGGGAGTATCTTTATAATAAACAATTTTTATAATGTTCAAATACTTAAGCATTGTCTGGCATTGCATTACCTCCCCCTCTCCCTAAAGCCATTTTTTTGAGTTCTACACCTCTGTCAGCATTCATATTCTTTCATTATCCTGTATTTGAGAAAGCTGTTTATCTTGAAACATACAATTTTAATTAAAAATTTCACTTATGCTCAGA
Organism: Acanthiza pusilla; assembly: GCA_036630365.1. Classification (NCBI taxonomy): domain Eukaryota; kingdom Metazoa; phylum Chordata; class Aves; order Passeriformes; family Acanthizidae; genus Acanthiza; species Acanthiza pusilla. The sequence continues at coordinate 7,820,996 of JAXCHO010000036.1, forward strand.
AGGCTTAGGTATGCGTCACCATGTACAAGCCTATTTTTTTAATCATAAAAGTCATATTGAAAAGCAGGTCTGGTATAGAGAAGAGTGTGGGTTTAATCAGTTAATTGTGTGGTTACACTGTTCATAATCACTTCATTTGCTTTTAATGGCAATGAGATGGATATTTCCAAAGGAGTCTTATTGTCCTCTGTGTAAATGACTAATTGCTTTGTTATTAAATACTTAAATACTCAACATGCCCTGTAAATGCAATCTGCATGTGAAACCAAATCCCCATACTCTACCCAATTCTCATTTCCTAGACAGACATGTAGTTGCATCCAAACAGTGCCCAGGATCACCTTTGGGTAAATCTGAAGTAATTCCTTTTCCTCAAGAGGTGAATACTCTGATTTTCAGTGATTATTGCAATGTTTGCTGATTACTTTAATTGATTTCCTCTGTCTTTCTATTCACATAGTTGGACAGTCAGCTCATCTTGGAAGGTGCCAGGACTGAATCTAGGTGGGATAGAAATGCTGCTGCTTGTTGCTTCATCTGAGACTGGTATAAAGCAAGCATGAGCTGTTCCACCTTTGATCTGAATCAGGCAGAAGAGATCAACACAGACGTCATCTAGCACGTACATCACTTGGAAACTAATTCACCAATTCTCCTACTGCAGAAAACCTCTTCAGAAACAGATTCCTTGGGGTCCAAGTCTCCTGGTTCTCCTCAGGAAAGCATGTACCTGAGTGCCCGTGTTTAATCTACTTTCATCCAGATCACCAGGCTTTTGCTGTGACTCTATTAAATGAAAACCAAGCCAGAAAAGATAGAAGACAGCCTGGAAAACAGCAGATCATAGATGGCTGCAGTGTGGAGACCCAAATCTGATCTAGTCACACCAGTCATTCTATACTGTAAATAAGGGGAAGGAGGCACTTTAGAGACAAGATTCATCTGATCCATATTCAGAGTCTACTGCAGCTTAAGATGAATCATACCCTAAAAGTGCCTATTTCTTTCTATTGATTATAAGGAGAGCCTTGACAATGGCTCATCTGTAGACAGCTACCTTCACTTTTGTTGTTAGTCAAAGATGCAGTGGGCAATAGCTAATGTATTGTACCACCAAGACGGAATGCTTCTGCACGGGAAAAATACAAAGGAGTGCTATTACAGGAGAAGTAATGTCAAGGGAGGTGCACACCAGGTTGAAGAAAAAGCAGAAGCAGTGAAATGGTACATGGAGGCAGGAAAGTCTGATTTTGAGTTCAGTTGGCTTACAGATATGACTGTATCAGCATAAAATAATTTAACCCAGAATACATAGATCAAAGCAATCAATATGAGATCTTAATATCTGTTTTGTACATAGCTTGGGCATCTTACTTCAGTCTAGATTTAAGGTCGTGTTCTGGACTGAACACCCCTACAATAAATATGTTTCCGAGCTCGCTAAAGAACCAATTGTTGGTTGAGACTGCCATATCCCCCTGAAGGGCAACAGCCCATTTGGTGTGCACTATAGCACAGCCCCAGAAGGGATTTGGTTTGCAAACACTAAAACCTTTCTGTGAATTCAGCCAATGTGCAATAAGTGGGGATAACTGAGAGAGTTATTTCAAGACTGCACAACTGCTCTGAACCAATATGCTAATGTAAGTGCAGCCTAAGACAGACAGTTTGCATCTAAAATTTAAAATTCTAATGAAACAGTCCTTTAGACATAACTGCATAAAAACCTGATAGAATTGGTGTAAAGTACATAACTTTGAGAGCTGCCAGATCATCAATCCACTAGGATGAGCTGAGGAGGCGAAAATTTTCCTCTAGAAGTCTTTGCTGGCACTTCTCACTCTGTGTTGGTTATATGGGGCACATGAGTAAAAATCTAGGAGCCTGCCACCCACCCCAGCAGTACGCAGGCAGGTCTGACGGGAGAAAAAGCAGGGGTAGGACTTTCTCTTAGGGAAATATGTGCACAGTTTGAGGTTTGGCCATGGCTGGAGCCTGAAGAGCGCCTCATCACCAAATGTTGAACAAAACCGGAAGGCAAGAAGGAGACAGGTGCAAAGAATGAAGAGATGACATGGCAAGTGTGAACAAATTAATTTAAATTTGAAATACTCTGGAGCTAAAGTACAATTTTACATTAAGCAGAGGACAAAACAATACATATGGAGAGTTCTGTTTGCATTTGTACCACATTGTCCAGACCTTCTGTTGCTATGGTTTTGCACCACCTGTCTGCTATCAAGAATTGTTTACCTCTTTCAGTACTGCGCTGGATTATTTAGATGGTTATCTCAGCATGATAGATTTAGTTACCTCTCTGGCTTCATGTGCTGAGAATGAATTCTGTAAAAGTGCTTGTTGAATCATTGTGATGCTCCCTTATATCTGATTTTTTAAATTAAAAATTATAAAATGTTTCTGTTTTTTCACAAAACGAGAAGAATGGTGAATGTAAGGAAATTCATTAGCGTGCAAAAAAGACCCCAACATGAAGAAGGTTTCCTTTCAGCTTCATGAAATAATATTCTGCATCAGTTATAATACACAAGCAATTTTGTTCACTTGTGATTAGAGTTAGTGAAAACTGTGATCCACCTTTTCAGGTAATGTGGAGCAACATATTTTTATCAGCTTCAGTTTATCTACTTTCATCTTCTAAATTCACTTATAAGATGACACATACATTTCAAACATTATCTTAGAATTTCAAACATTATCTTAACATTGGCAAGACAATATGTCTAAGAAAGATGGAGGTAGATTGTCATTCAATAGCTTAGCTGATCTGTTTGCTAACTTCCATTCAATTATATCTGCAGAAGTCTATGGAAAGCAGGGGAAAATCTCATCTCTTAATCAAAAACAACTTGATTGTATCCAAGGGGCTCGTTGGAACTCTGACTCACTCATAAACGTTGATAGGGTACAAGTGGCAGTGACCTTCCAGGTCCAGCTGGAGTTTGTAGACATAATAGCTGGAAGCAGTGTTGCTTTACATGTAAGCTGAATGTATTTAAATAACAATTATTGACAGACAACAAGTGAGAAAACATATTCTGGTTTTATACATTTCATTAAAAAAAAAAAAAGGCTATATTCTCAGCTCTAAAACTCTTCTCCTCTTAGCTATTACAAATAGATTTCACAAAGGGAGTGAGTGTGAGGAACAGGAAGCTTAGGTAGGGCTTAGTCAGAAAGGGAGCTCCTGACTCCAAGAATTCAAAACAAATAGTATGTCATCTTCAGCTCTGTGTGACAGACCCTGTGAGCAATTGAACGTGTGCTGTTTATCTGATTCTCCATTCTTCTGTGTATGAACATCACTGTTTACACCTCCCCCCTTCAAAAAATCTCAACCTGGCCTTGATATATACAGATCTACCTCAGAGCTGAGCCTCTTCATTCTGCCAGAAGCATATCAAATCTGCAAATCTTCAGTAAGTAGAGAAACACGATGCACTGACATCAAAGGGGCGTAGGTGCAGTCTGCAGCAGTTAGGCTCTCACCTACCTGAGGTAGAAACTGCACAGTTGGGGTGAAGGTAGTCCCATTTCAATTCTCCTGAAGAGAGGGAATGCACTGGCTAAGAACTCCTCTTTCACCAAACGAATCAGAAAACTCTCTAAGCTGTCCCCTTTGCATAGTCTTAATTACTTCTAAAGAGTAACTTGCCTAAAGGTTGCCACCAGAATTTTAAAGGTACTTCAGAAGATAATGCAAGGAAATATTTTGAGTGGAAAAGGTGTCAAATAGGGCTTTGAGGATAAATACCTCACCTTTCAGAAAGGGGTGGTCAGTCTGATCTTAGGACTCATCATATCTGAAAAGGAGCAAAACCAGAGATGAAGGTAAACCAGAGGATAAATCCTCTCATCCTTGTTTAATATGGTTCAATGATTTTCAGAATCAGAGGTAGCAAACTGCAACTGATACTGTGAAATTGAATTGGTAATGCTCTACAATTAGTGGCCACAACACAGGGTCACAAGAGAAGGGTTTCTTTGTACTGCTTTATGGCAAGTGACAGAACCTCTTCATAATTTCAAGAGAGAGAACTGTGGAAAGCAAATTTCGAATTTAGTGTATGAACCTGCATGGTACCCATAGGCCTGCCCTATAGGATAAAAGCAAATGGATAAGCACCACTGAACTCTTGTTACCACTGAGCTACACAGAAACTTGTAGTCTAAAAAAACTCTGATCAAGCATGAAAAGCTTGAATCCATGAACTTTTTATCCAAACCTTTTTGGTTTTAACCCAGTTCCTTAGACATTTAAAGTTCAAAGTCATCAGATCCTTGCAGAACTTAATTTATTATTTATTTTAGAAAGAAATGGGATATAATTAAAATAATTATTGCAATGAAGAATAGTTTTGAAATTTAAGTACTATGTGGGTCTCTAAATAAAATATTTGCAGTCAAAGAGCAGTTCTCTCACAACAGAATTTTATATTTTTTGTCCTGGTTTATAGAAGTTAAACTGCAGGATCAAAACAGTTGTCTCTGGCCCTAAAATCACTGTATCTCTGCTGATTTTAAATACCATTTTCCATTAAATAAACAAGTGTTTACCCATTGTGTTTTTTATGGCACTAATACATATGGAATAAAAGAATTATCTTAAACTAATCCCTGGACTTTAATAATTTTTAATAATTTGCAATCAGTTAATTGTTTCCTTGGGACTGAATCACAGGATTTAATTTCACCAGTTCAGATTAGTATTAATGACTCTTTCAGAAGAATTTGAATCCTCCCTTCTTGTATTCAGTCAATGAGATTCTCAATCTTGTTTGTTTTTTTCAAAATAATCTACATCAACTATCTTAGTTTATTCTTTAAAATAGAATTCTGAGATAAAGTTTTTAAAGGTTTTTTATTTCTATAGATTTCTTTGTGACAACCCATGTGCAAAAGCGACCTCAGCGGGCTCTAATGTCGGCACTCATTTTTCTATTAAGCAGCTTTTTTGTTACCCACCCCTCTGCTAGTGTTCAGATGACAGTTCTTTGTAAACAAGAATTTGAGATATAGAGCATCTTATCAATTTAATATTCACATCCTATAAATCTCTGAGATGGTCTTTCTCATTAACTTATCTTCAATTTTTCCATATAATGTGAACATAATGAAAGTATTTGCAGGTCTTCAGGTTCAGTTTATTTTAGCTTTTTCATGGACTGAATTTCATGCTGAAATTCTCTGAGGTTCTCCATTTTTGTCATCATCTAACAAGGCTTAATTATTGCAATTGTCCAAAATCTTACTTCTGAGAGAGCATAAGCCCTTCAGCAGCCAATACCTTCAGTTCTGGCAGTGCAGAAGCATCTTGCTGCAATGCTCCAGCAAGGGATCAGACATCAGATAAACACTTTTGCACTGTCAAGGCCTGTATGTCATTGGGAAGTCCTGGGATAAGATAATCCAAATAATGAAAGACAAGGATGGAAAGAGTGATAGACAACCATTCTACAAGGAATACCCAATCTTGTTTTAGGACTCCCAGTAGGTATGAGAGAAGAATACCAGTGGTAAAACCAATCTTTGATGGTGAATGACTCTTTGAGTAAGACTTTGCCACATTTTCATGACTCTGTACTTATGCCATGGCTCCCCTGCCTTGGGGTCTGGCATTTCTGCACTGGTGGTCATCGAGGGAGCCAATTCACCAGGGCTGTTGTGCTGTGTCCAAACCAAGGTGGTAGATTGGACCTGCTGAACATAGAGAAGAAATATTAACACAGTGCTCTCAATGCCATCAATAGGTACCCACATGCAGGTGGTCTGCCACTGGAGCAGACAGGTAAAAGAGTTTCTGGAGGTTTTTCCAGTAGGTATGACTGAAAATTTGTAACATTTTCTTCAGTTTCGGTTGCTTTTCTAAGAAAGGATAGAAAGAATAAGGGATTTATTTATTTATTTATTTTTAACCTGGGACAAACTGAGATTCCTCAGCTGTTTTGGGTTTTTTTATTGTGTGTTTTTCTTTTCCTTTTTGTCTCTTCAGACTATGGAGAAGATATTTCTTCAAGCACATGGAAAGGCAGCCAATAATCTGGATATTCATTTGCTCTTCTTTCATGGATATGCATTGTTACTAGATTGTTTGTCAGATGTCTATCTTCTTTTGAGTAATCTGTCTCCATCTGTGGCTTCCGTGTGCACTTAATCTGTTCTGAATGACCCAAATAAATTATGACTGTGACTAACAAGACCTCAGTAAAGGAGGTTAGCTAAAGACTGTGACTGGAGTGCTTCTCTCCTGAATTCCTTTCAGCAGGACAGATTGGTTTGCAACTTGTCCTTTGGGAAGAAGTGGGTGCAGCTGGGCCATCTCCAGTGCAGGCTGCGGACCTCAGATCTCTGTGTGTCCAGCAACCGCTCTGTGTGGGGCCAAGAGATTTCACCTGTACAAACAGCAAACAGTGTAATTACTTGACAACTTTATAATATTTCTTCTTCAGAGGATAAAAAGGAAATTTTGCATTTGTTAGCACTTGGCAGCTCTCTTGACTGGGTCAGGTAGAAAAAAATTGCTTACTCTTCACTATACATAGGTGCCAAGGGACCACTTATGACTCCTTTGTGCAGGAAACCTTTTCACTAAGTACTGATCCTGTTTTTCACCACCTTCTTTCAGGAGAAGAGCTGTGGCTCAGTGAGTGGAGAAAGCCAGAGATAGAAAAATGTAACAGGACATTAGAAAGTATTCTCTCTCATTTCTATAGCATTCTCAACTTGTGAGTGTTGGTATACATTTCTTTGGTTGATGTGTGATGTAATGTGTTCTATGAAAATGGAGGAAAGAGAGGGGAAGGAAAGGAAACACGACCTCAATTCAATTTCTTTGCTGTTGTTTGTGAAGAAACAAGGAGAGACTAAAGAGAGTTCATGTTAGGCATTTTGAGTGTCAGGTGATAGGGTAATCCAGAAATTATGTCAATTTATATAAATGAGGGAAAGGAATCTATTGTTTGCACAGGGAAAAAATGATGGAGGGAAAGTCTATACAAAAACTTTCTAAAGCAGGAAGAAGGATATGGGCAGAACAGGAAAAAGAGCAATCCAGAATCTGCTACTCTCTCATAAGCCATGCTGCTGGAGGATAGGTGAGGAATACACGATGAATCCAACATATATATATATACACACATACATATATGTATATATACCTTTGGGAGTCTAGAAAGCTGTTCTTATAGACTGTACACAAACCTGCTGCTGGACTGGGCAAGAATCCTCTGGCTGGTATGGTCTTATTGGAGGCTGTGTAGCTTACAATGACTCCATTCTCCTCGTGTTAATTGTGTAGAAAAGAACTTGATGATGTTTTGCACAAAAGCAGTGAACTATTCTCACTGACAAGGTCCTAAGACAATCAAATGCACCATGACAAATGTCTGGCAGAACCTGAAAATACTGGTGCACACTGTCTAGGTGTGAAATGGTAGAAAGGGTATATGCAGCAAACAAAAATTCTTGTTTTGGGTTGTTAGGTTGGCTTGAGATGCAGATATTTGTATTTTCCTTTGCATAAGAAGTTATGTTGATCCTTGTTAGTCACAAAAAGAGGACAGTGCCAGAGATTTGAAATAGATTGGCAATATGAGCATGACTGGTGAAGACAATGTATGCAACTGGCCTACAATGAGGAAGCATCACTGTATGATTATTATAAACCCGGATAGATCCAATGAAGACTGCGGGGGAAGTCTGTTCTTTTGATAGTCTTGGAGTAGCTGGATATGGTATTCTTATGGAACATGGCAATGATGCCTGAGTTGTCATAAATCTTGTCAAGGATGAAGCAGATGGAGAACAGCCTTGCAGAAGCTCCTTGATAATGAAAGCAATAAAAGATTTGCTAACTTGGAATTGTAAAGCCCCATCTCTATAAATGTCTGACATAGCTGCATTAGTGAAACTAATGATCCTCTGAAGGAAAGGTTCAGAAAATGGTCTGCTGCTTCTCTAGATCTGTTTGTCTATGGGAAGATGTGGTTTCAAATGTGAGTGCTCATATGTCCCACACAAGTCTAAAAAAGATGGCTTGATCTTGGTACCAATGTCCTGCAGTGTTTAAAACTTGCTTCTGTACTATAGAGGAGCTGAAAAGCCTCTCACATTCATTCTGGTCACAGCATTGTGACTTACAAGAAAAGGCTCCATCTTAGTGATCCTTTCAATCCTGCTCCCTCTCTCTTCATCCCCATCCTTCCAAGATATAGCTAATCACTTTTTGCTACCACAAGATTAGAACAAATGCTTATTGGTGCAGGTTGTACATGTGCTGTGGATGAATCCAGGGTGGTGTTTTCTGGGAGGGCTGTGGGGTGGTGGGTGCTGTGTCTGCACGTGGCTCATGTTCTGTCAAACTTGGACATTTTGGGACTCAACGGAAGTTCTCAAAGGTCTGCAGTACAGAGGTAAACAGAGAGGCCTGGGAAGTGGTGTCCTTGTTGGGATGGGATGTTAAGAGAGTTGTATCACTTTTAAAATGTTTAAATCAAAGCAAAATTAATTGCATAAATTTATGCATTAACTACATAAATAGTTCTTACGTTGAGCTGACTTACTCATGGATAAAACTTCCTAGCTCTCAGCTGCAATTTAAATGTCATCAACAGGATAATGCTGTTCCTGAAAGTACCCATTTATATTAGTTTTTAAAAAATAAAGCACTGATCATAAAGTCAAAACCTAAATGAATATGTGGATATGAAATATCCACCATTTCCTGCTACTTTAATATTGATGTGGCAACAGAGTATCTCTCAATTTTCAGTAGTCCTTGAATTCTGACAAAAAAAGAATTCCAAGTCTATGTCATGAATTCCTGCAAAATCATATTTATTTCTGCCCATGGCATGACAGTTTTTTATCTTATGAGAGATTTAACCCTCATTGTCTTAGAACCTTTATAATATAATATCCACAAGGGACAGTCATCTAATAAAGCAGCCTATTTTATTCTTACATTTTCTGTTACTACCAATCAGATTCAGTTTGTGTGCAGTACAGAAAACAGACCACTACTGAAAAAAAGAACAAAAGGCAAATCATTGTAAAATCTGAACTGCCAGAATTAGGCCGTCATGTTACAAAGTGGTAATTCTTTCTGACAGCCTCAGCTGTACCAATCATGACATTCGGCAAATTAGCCAGGCCAAGAACAAATAAAAAGAAGAAACAGGTGTGAAACCAACTTCCTGCCTCCCAGGATAAATACATTGTTCACTGAAGGGCAATGCACCTGCACTATTGTTTCTAGCTGGCAAAGGGGGGTTGGGGAAAGCTTTTAAGTGCAAATACACTTGAGACTTGATAAAGACAAGAGACTTCTCTATAATTTCAGTATAAACGGGCATTATCTTTCATGATCGTTTTTAATAAGTTAACTCTTTGAGGAGACATTTAAACTGTAGTTTGAATAAATTATTGCTCTGCAAGGAAAGATGAAGTAAAGCTGAAAATAAGCCTTTTCTGAGCTTTTTACAAAAATGAAGGGGACCTCACCATCTCTTTTCTGATTATGATCTTTCTTCTTATAGTTACCCTTGGGGCTGAATAGCAGCTCAGTGGGGTTAGATGAAGGAGCTTGCTGCCATCATCCTGCTGAGTCTTTGAAGGAATCCCTTCCCAACCAGGTGTACTGCACTGTGTTTATTTGCAGAAACCAGAAGTGATGTAGAAAGGTAGGAGACAAAAGAGGAGCAAAAGGGCTGTAGTCTGCATACCTTAACTGAGTAATTTTGTTGCTCTGTCCCAAAGTTGTCCTCCTGCCTTGGTGCATTTGATTTATGATTTTTGCAATGGGCAGACAAAGGAAAAGGAAACTGGGAAACTGTGATTTAGATTTAAGAACAGCTCATTTCTACAAGCCAAGAATCATGAACTAGTGAGATTGTTTTCTTGGATGTTTTCTGCACTGGTACAGATAGGATTCTCAGACACATATTTTAATAAATCATTCTCTTCATGTGGGTAGATGCAGACCAATACCATGGCTGGAAGGCTGGTATCCCCTGATATTCGTGGTTGCTGTAGGAAAGAGCAAGGGATAAGAGGGTTCAGCCTCCACTGAATGGAGGGTTTTTTTTCCTCCTAGTACACATGGTTTAGCACTTCCACATTTAACTCTGCACTGGCAGAGATGAAGTGGATATGGAGTAACACATTGAATAGATATTTCCAAGGGGCAGGACAGCTGTGAAACAGTTCCTAGTTTTCCTGGGGCAGCTGCTGACCCTCACTGCCTTGTGGGGCAATAGCTCCTCCGGTGCTCTGGGACACACTGACACCTGCAACAAGTGCTGTTTTACAGCAGCACCTGTGTCTGAGGAAGTGCAACAGGTTAAATTTCTGTCATTCCCATGAATCTCTGGGAAAAGGACAGGAAACAGTGGTTTCACAATTGTGAGAATGGGAGAGAGTCCAAGAGAGGTAGATAAGGAGGCTTCTCTTGTTGACCTCAGATTGTCCCTGAATTTCTTTGTAACATCATATACAAGATGTTCTGCTCACTTTTGTTTAATGCTGGATTTGTGGTGATGTTACTCTGAGAGCTGACAAGGTCTGAGCAATACTGGTTCCTCATGCACTCTGAACACAGACCAGTAAAACTGCAGAAGGAAACTATTTCATAGAAATGTTTCTGTTCCTGCAATGTAGATTTGCTAAGTAAGCATTTCTGTTCATGATCTCAGGATGTTTTATTAAAATAAATGGTGCCTCCTGGCAGATGAGTACCTCCTCAACCTTGTACTGCAGCCCTGCCATCCTTAACTACAAGGTTATTACTGTGACAAAATGCCCGGGGAAATGGGCAGCTGTGCGCTCTTTATGTCACATCGACCAGCCATTGATTTGAAAAAAATTTAGGGCCAGAGAAAGAAAGCTGTTTCTACACTGATGTAAAATCAGTCTGTGATGCATTAGGTGATGGGACTAGTACAGATATCATGAGTAATCAGTGCTACTATTTGAATATTTTATAGATTAGGAATCGAGAGCTACAGGACACTTGTGCTACTGCGGCAGTTTTCTCTAGATAAGGAGGAGAATTGTAAATGGGGAGACTGTAACATCTTTACTTGAGGTATTATTCAGAATGAGCTGCGCAATTGCAGTGAAGATTAGTATTTGTTTGCACATGAATTTTTATTTATTTTTGATTATTTTTTGTGAGAAATATGACAAGAAAAACCTTACTGAAGTTCTGTGAATAAGCACAAGCACTTGCATCATTTTAACATCTGTCACCAAGCTCAATTGATAATGGTGACTGCTATTATGGCATCTTCCTCCCCTCCACACAAGGCCATCTGGGATTTGTGTTATGTAAGAGGATTAGCATTTTTGCTTTCCTCTGTTATTTAAAGTATTTCTCAGAACTGGTTTTTGAATAATAATAACAACAACAATAATAATTGGTCTGTTTTCTGTAGGGCTTTCTGAAAGGAGAAGTTGGGAATTCTAAAGCTACTGCTCTTAAGGCGAGCACCTGGCCTCGCCATTTGGGTTTGAATGGGATTCACTTGAAACAGGACTTTTCAAGCTGTGGCGGATAGGACTGATGGAAGGCTGATATCACTGGATGAAATCAAGGGTAAAGCATAAATTATTGTGAGTGGATCAGTTCCAGCAAGGAAACCATTGTGATTTCCATTTCCTCTTCTCAGACATGATTATTCATCATGGCAGTTTTAGGGAAAACCTCAGCTCGAAATCCTATCTCATAAAATTATAATGGTGGCTGGTAACATTGCCTGTTAAGAGAGCCTGAAATGTGTAATTTTCTGACCCTGGCTTAGGTTCAAAGATTAAATTATTTGGGCTGGAATTTCCAATAATGAGGGTCTCCTTAAGACCAAAAATCTTGAAAAGTTCTAATCAAAATATGTACCTTTTTTTCCGGACTTGATAAAAATAAAAATAAATATTTTTTTCCTGGGAAAAAAAAAGTAGTGCTTAAGGCTTGTCAATCAAATTCACATAAACTGGAACTGTGAATATTGAAGTCAGGATTAAGGGAAAAGAAGTATTTTAGATCTGTGACAATTTCTGTGTTTTAAATAACTGTATATTTGAAAAAAATATCCCTGTAATGGACCCCTAATGTGACCACAGCTTTGAGGTTTGGGTGTTCATCTTTTCCTGAGAGTAAATATATATATTAAAAAAGGGTAAATTCTAATGGTAGACTTTGTTTGAACAAATTAGCTCTTCTGACTGGAGATGTTATAAAAGTAAGAAGGGTGGTATACAAATCCCACTATACACAGTAAGTCCATAGACTCCCACTGGAGAAATCTTGCACTGTAGCTAAAGACCCTAAGGACTCCATGGACATTGTCTGTGCTCCAGTCACCCAGACATCTTGACAAACCCACACATAGTAAACATCTGCAGCAGGACTTACTCAACACCAGGAAAGAATACAGGACTGCTTTTGTTTGGGGTTTTTTTGTGTAAGTGCTGCTCTCCTGCTGGTGTGGGAGCAGTCTGGTAAAAGCAGTAAGGAAACAGTCATGGCCTCTGGGCACTGGAGCCACAACTGGGAGAATAAGAATGGTAGAGTGAAGACAGTGATTTTGGGCCTGAGAACTCAGTACTGGCATTACAAAGCCGGAGCTTGGATAAAAACTTGTGGTGGAAGCAGTGGCTGACTGCAGCAGGAGGTGGTAACTGAGACTGGCTGAGGTTGGAGGCTGATGCTAGAGTGAGGACTTGGGCAGGGGGACAGAGGAAGGGGAGCAGTGGGTGGCAGCTCTGTGTGCATCAACATTTACTCCCTCCAAGGAGTAAACGCTTTTCCCTCTGCAGAAAGCCAGAGAATCCTGGGCCCTGTCATTTCTCTGCTGTCAGCAATTGCCATGAGACCTCTACAAATCTGCTGCTGTTCCGGGTGAGCACATCACGCTGACTGTGCTGGGTCAGACCACCTAACCCAATATCCTGTCTTCTCAGCAGTAATTGCCTGGGGGAGGTACAAGAACAGATCCACAAAAGTGTAAGTTGATGCATTCTCAGCTACCACAGTTTTTTCACTTAGAAGAGGTCTCTGCAGTAGATATAAAGTTCTCCAGTAGCTGCTGACTCACAGAAAAGTCAAAATAGTGTCACACAATGGCACTCCTTTCTTTTCAGCTAGTTTTGTAGAAGAGCATTAGGGAAACACACACATATGCAGATGTAGTGATGGTGTGTGCTGAAGCACAGGGGAGAGGAGTCCTTCCTTGCTGCTTCTCCCCAGGCTTTCTTCCCCCCCATAGCTAGATGATCACACACTTGTTTCCCAGGAGGACTCAGCCCCAGTCAGGGCTGAAAGCAGACCTGACATCTGAGATGGACTGATACAACACAAGGGCCTGTGGTCTGCTACGGCCATCACCAGAGTTAGAAGTTTAGAATAAAGAAAGAAAGTCTTGGGGTGAATCAGTGGCATTTTCACTGAGTCATTGGACTCTGTCACTACCCCAAAGACCTGCAAGCCTAGAGAAGACATTTAAAAGTAGCTCTTTAAGGGTTTACACTGTCAATTAGATTAATTTCACCTTACTTTAGAACTCTAAGCAGTTGGATATCTAATCGCAAGTTACTCATTATTGGCACCGGCTTCCGTTGATGAACACAGACAATTTCAGTGCATCTCTGTCTCTAACCTTGGGATGAAACAAATTTGGGGATGATTGTTTCTCTCTAGTGATTGTAACAGGGACCTGAGACTCAAGGCATGTGAATGCCACCTTGCTCACCTTGCCTGAGACTATTTCGTGCAAAAATATTGAATTATTATAGCTTGTTCCCTCAGAAAAAGATGGAGAGAGAGATTGAAATAAGGAAGTAAAAAGAACAAGAGTAAGGAAGCAAGTAAGCAAGAAGAGTAAATTATTTATCAAACAGCTGTACATCAAATGATTCCTGTCCATTCCATGTACTTCAAAGTTGACTTTTGCAACTGTAATCCTCTTTGGGTTTTGACTATATAAATAAACCTGTATACAGTAAATACTAAGTTAAATGGACAAAATTAGTCATAGGTTTTTCCTTTTTTAATCCTCCCAGTGTTGCAAAAATAATCTGCTAACAACATGTCTACATACTGTACAAGGTGAATTGCTTTGTTTATAATTCAAAGCTATTTATACAGTCATCTCTTTTTTTTTTTTTTTTTAATGTGGCTCATATGAAGACTATCCCAGTGGTCCAACTTTGCTTACTTTGTGGTAAGTCTCACAGGTAAGTGTGCTAAAATTTAGGCTATTTTCTGTCTTTTAGGACGTAGTTTTCATAACTGATTAAATAGAAGAAGGAAATTAGAAATAAGGGAGAAGGAAGGACACAGTAAATTAGGTGATTCCAGGACTCAGTGTATGGAAGGTGTAGGCTCATATTTCTGCTTTGAATCTGTTGGAGCAGAAATCTGAATCTAGAACTGCCAAGTGCAGAGGTGTATCTGCTCTCATTTGGGTTTCTTCCACACATGACCTGAGTCTATTTTCTTCAGATGCAGCTTGAAAACAGTTGTTAAAAAGTAATTCACAGTAAGAAGACATTCTTGATTGGCAGCTAGATGAGGAAGTCATTCTTCATGAAGTAAAGTCTCACCATCATGGAGATACCATAGGTTTAAAGACAAACTGTCCCAGTTAAAGTCCTTTTCAATTTTTGTCCAGTCTTCATGTCAGACAAGGTCGATTTTTTTCACCCAGCCAATCTCCTGATTATGTTTTGCCAGTGCAGCAATCTACATTTCAAACAGAACCTGTAACAGAATCTTACTGTGTGAACATAAAAAAAAAAAAAAACGAGGAATTTATGTTAACAGCGCAGCAGATATCAAAAGAATGTTATTCTTACTGTATTGTTTAGGTAGATAGGCAGTTCAATAATGCCTTCCTCTTCCCACCCGCGCTTTCTTGGAACCAAGTCACAATTCCTATTGGGCTTCAGATTTCAATTCTCTGCACTACAGAATTACATGGTTTTTCTGCACAGTGTGTTTTCAATATGAAACAGAGTATATTTTTGCTCTGTGAAACTTCCAAGTTCTGTCTCCATGCTGGAGGAGTCATTTTGCATTGTGTTCCTGGTTGAATGCCTGAGAAAAACTGTATTCCTAGCTGAGAACTAGATTGCAAGGAAGCTAATCCTTTTATGTATGTATGTTCCTGTTTTCTCATTTTGTACATAGCGAGTATTGTTAAGAATCTTGGCATTGCTCTTTGCCTTGACTTTCCATGCATATCCATGTGCCAAATGTCATCAGAGAGGTTTTTTCCAGCTGTGTTTTTTTCTCATATACTGATAGACCGTTATAACAATGCGGTCATAATGTGGGGTAGTGGAGCTTGGGCATTATGGCTCCAGAAGTCCATCATGGCATTTTTCAGTATGGATTTGAAAGAACCTTTTATTGCTTCTCTCCATCCTCAACTGGCCTCTTTTCCTTATGATCACACCACAAAGAGTAAGGTCAGCAAAAATATATGAGGAAGGTTTAACAAGCGGGTTCTTTGAGAATATATTCCAGGCTATAAATATATGAAACTTTATGTTTTTGTGTAAATGTGCTGCAAGGCTGAAGCCCAACTACTTTTGCTGAGGTCTGGACATAAATACCAATATTTTTCTTAACATTTTGCAAGAGACCATTGTCCAAATGCATTGTCCAAATGAGCCACAGGAGATATTAATGTGCAATCTGGTGAATTTTAGTATATATCTAGCTAATATTGTATTTTAGCATGCATACTCATATGCATTTGGAAACTAAGCTTTCTTCTGTAGGAGAAAAAAAAAGAAAATAAGGTAGTATTATGGTAAAGGATTTCTTTTAAAACAGAAAGATATATTTGTGGAAGCATAGCCAGATGTGAAACAATGACTGTGGCTGAAAATCTGTCCTGATTTTTTTTCTCTAAAAATCACACATCAGTTATTTATTGTTCCCTCTACAGCTGGTCAGGGTTGTGATTTTCAGCCTGTTAAACCATTACAGCAAGATTTTCTTTTTTGTAAGACCTAGCTCTCAATTAAAATCTATCTCTTATGTTTGTGTGAGGAGTGAGAAGTGCAAGAACTGAGTGAATGGAAAAGAAAGATTTTTCTTTTTATCATTTTGTAAATATGTCAAAATAACCTTAAAAGCTTGAAAGTGTCTATAGTAAAAAAAGATTTATTCTACTAAGATAAGAAACTAATCTTTTCTCTCTTTGTTTTTTTTATGACTAATAAGAAATGTTATTCTGAAATTTTATTCTGAAATTTTTCTTTTTCTGGTTTTGACATGCTAACCCTTACTGATGAGGGATGTTTAAGCATGTTTTTATCAAAATAAACATGACTTGCAACACCTTGTTATAAGAAAAACAAAGAAATTTCTTGCAAGCCTATATAATTGGCATTGTAGGACACACAAATCTGCTATCTAAATCCTCATTTTTAGTGATAGTAACAATGAACTAATTAATATTTTTGGTGTTATAAAGCTCAATTTTGTATTATATCTTGCATTATGCCTTAATTGAACTAAAATTTCACCTGTTTATCTCTATAAAAACCAAATTATTAAAACAATTTCCAGGTAGTTTTGATTTCAGGATATTGACAAATGATCAATTCTTCATTTGGTCTTTTATTTGCATGTTTGTTTTTTTCTCCCCCTATTGATTTGTATGTGATTTCAAACTGGAAATTGTCTGATGTGAAGTTCCAGCTACAGGGTTTTGTTCCACCTTTCTTCTCTAAATAAATAGAACTGGATTTTCAAATTTAAAGAATAGCTGGCATTTAAAGAATAAAGAAAAAATAATTAATATTATCACAGAATCACAGAATATTCTGAGTGGGAAAGGACCCACTTGGATCACCAAAGTCCAACTCCTGGCCTTGTACAGGGCCAAGATGGGGATCACACTCTGTGCCCGGGAGCATTTTCCAAACACTGCTTGAAGTCTGTCAGGCTGGTGCTGTGACCCTTTCCCTGAGGAGTGCCAGTGCCCAACCACCCTTCGTGTGAACATTTTCCTAGCATCCAACTTAAATCTCCCTGACACACAATTTCAGGCCATCCCCTTGGGTCCTGTCACTGTCAGCACAGAGCAGAGATCAGTGTCTGCCTCCTCTTCCTCTCATGAGGAAGTTGTAACTACACTGAGGTCTCCCCTCAATCTCCTCCAGACCAAGTGACCTCAGCTGCTCTCACACAGCTTCCCCTCAAGGCCCTTCCCCATCCTCATTGCCCTCCTTTGGACATTCCCTCACAGATCAATGTCTTTCTTATATTTTGGTGCCCAAAACTGCCCTCAGGACTCGAGGTGAGGCTGCAGCAGCCCAGAGTAGAGCAGATCATCTTTTGTTCCTTCTGAGAATTGAAAGAGAACAAATTCTTGAATGAATCCTCTGCAGACTTTTCTAAAACCTCTTACTGTTACTTTATAATCCTATAGATAATATGAACCCCAGGAACTGATAAGCATTTTTTCATAAGTTTTGCTTTGTTTTCCCTGGTAAAATTAATCCTCTAATTTGTTCATGACATCACTTTCATACTTCAAGTCATTCCACTGTCTCTTCATGTATTGGCTTCCAGTATACCTAGCATATGCCCTTTTTTTTTTTTTTTTTTTTTTTTTTTTTTTTTTTTTTAATATATCAGAAACTTAAATCAGAAATCCCAAATATATTAGGGAACTATATTACATTTATGCAATTGTCTGTGTCAACCAAACTATAATCTCAGTCAAATAGTGGAATCCCTTTTGTTCTCATATATTGCTTTCCATAAAAATACATTGATGTAAAATCATAAATATTGTATAACTACGAATTAATTCTTGCTCCATTCTATCCACATATGTTTTCATTATTTAGCCCAGAATTAGATTCAGGCCAGCTAGCTAATGCTTATCCAGGTCATTTCATCTGCCCTTTTAAATATTGCCCCAACCTTTTCACTGATGATTTCTCTGCTATTCAAAGATGTATCAAAAATCAACAAGGCCAGGAGTTGTTTTTGTTCCTCTTTCAGGATTCTTGACCTCAGGACTAAATGGAGAGACTCAGATTTAATCCTGTAGCCAAGTGTTTCTTCAGCAACGTGCTCTATGTGTGCTTCCAACTTTGCTCCAAACAAACCCCAAATGTGGTTATTGCCCTTTTGTTTTCACTACCTTACTAACAGCTAGTGGAAAACATTTTTGAACAGCTACCAATCTAACTGAGAAAAAGTAGCAGGTGGATGCAGACGAGCAGACAGAGGCAGAGCACACAGAAACCACATTGGGTCACCAGGGGAGAGGGTAATCTCGGCACATTGGGCTGCTAGACCACTGCCAGTCTCTGGCAGGCATCACAGCAAAGGAGTATTTTAAGATGGGTTTGAGGGACAATAAGTAACTGAAGGAATCTGGGTCCCTGACTAAGCATTTGCTGTGTGATATAACATAAAAGAAATACAAATTTGGACACGGAAGGAGAAGAACCAGTCCTTTTTCCCTCTTCACCAAATTGTGGATAGCATTGTTTTTGTTTAATCTTATCAACATGCTGGCTGACAAGGTTTTTTTGGGTTATTTGGTTTGTTTGTTTTTGTTTTGTTTCTTTTTTTAAAAAAATAAGTTTAAAACTCCTTTTGTACAATTAGCATTTTTCAAGTGGAGCTGAGTTAGTTGAAGCAGATGGTTTATCTTTTTTGGTAGTGCTTCTAGTTGGACAAATGAGACTTATTTCTACATCTTCCTCTCTCTTGCAGTGCCTACAAAGTCATTCCACATTTTACGCACCATGTTTTGACTTATTTAATGCAGGCGTACTTTCCCTGCAGTAAACATGATTACCCAAATACTTTAACTAGAGAGCTTCTGCTTTCCTCTCTGGTATAATTAGTCACACTGCACTCACACTGCATTTAAAGGGGGGAAAAAACCCACACATGGAGCATCTTGCAAATGTGCCTATAATCCCATACAGCTGCTTTCTTCACTTTATTCTTTTTTGACTGCTTATAGAACAAAATTGCTGCAGCTGGGCAGAATACAGAGCAAAGTTGCAAAGGCACCTCTCCTTTCTTTTCTTTGTGGAATCCACCCATTCAGGTGTCGAGGGATAGCTCTTGATTAGCAATTGCTTAACATGGGGCTAAGTTTTCTTGGATTCTAGCATTGAATAACTTGGCAGGATTTCTATTAGGTTTGAATTTCAAAGCCAAAAGAGTGATCTGAGATCGCATACTGGCAGTTCCACAGTGGTAATTTCCATGTTAAAAGAATACTTATCACCAGCACCACAGCGAAAGAGGCAGCTTTACACAGAAAGGGCCTCTTGTGAAATTAATTTGGTGTTTAGTTTATTAAGAAGCCGATTCCAAATGTGCTTTTTTTAGTTTCTTATAAAGAAAACTCTTTCTAATTCCGCTGATATTTTGAAGGCAAAGATTTGGTTGTTTAAAAAATGTTTACAAAAATTCTGCTGAACCCATTTTTCATTTATGTGGCCAGCATGCTTTCTAATTCCTGCTTGCTAGAAATGGAGCAGGAGACGGAAAAGGATCAGTGTCGATTCCATAAGATATTAGCCTGAGCAGTTTGTCTACTCTGAGTTCAGTAGGTAGCTTTCTTGAAAGATTATTGACAGATTTACTATTAGTAAGCTTGAAAGAATAACTTGCTCAGCAAAAGAAATTTTAGATGAGGAAGGAAAGGTGCATTTGTTAAGAAAAGACCCACAAAAGTTCTTCCAGGTCTGTTGCATGTAATATAAAAGTAGAAATCTAATCTAGGTCAGCTAAACAATGTCCTAGTCTCTGCTTGTTTCTGTCTATTAACTGCAAATGAACTTTGGGCAACTTGTTCAGATGTAGTAATCTAAAGTCAACTGAGATTAATTCCACCCTTTGGTTTTTCTTTTCCTCCAACACTAACCTGTTATGCTGCCTCCAAGGTCACACCCACTCAATGTCTTGTGTGTTTGGACAGAGACCTCTTCTGACTCAAGGCAACTTGTCCCGTGTGCTGGTGCAGAGCTCAGTCCCACAGAAGAAATAGAAGACCTTAGCTTTCTTGAAGAGTTAATGTGCCCTGAGGAAGCAGCAATCAGCAGACATTAACTTGTGATCACAAGCACAGAAGCTGCATCTTCGATGGACGTGTTAGAGGAAGGGTAAAAGCTTCATGGAGAGCTCTCCATCTGTTACTAGGAGCAGCAAGGGGACAGAGTGGAAAACATGCTAACACAGAATGCTCTCTAAGCAACATTTATTCCATATATAAAAAAGGAAAAAGATTAAAGGAATCAAACCTGGTTTATATCCAGCCTTCTTCAAGCCCTGGAAATAAAAAAAAAGCATATCAGACTGCATTTGTCAATGCATACCTAATTCCTTATGGCCCATTTAAAAACAGACCACCTTCTAGAGTAACAGAGATTACTGCAAAACATGTATTACAGCCTTTTCACCTCTGAGGTGAATGTTAGTGCAAAAAGGCAATATGCTGTACAAAATATACAGGGAACTAAATAGCTCTTCAGTTGTTGATCATTTTATTCGGTGAGAAAGGAGCACATGAAATGGAAAAGGAAGAAATGAATGTTTAAAAGGAAGACGGGAGTGGGATTGGGATTGTCAGTTCAAGAAGATACAGCCCTGAGAAGCGGCATCTGAGAAATAGTCAGTGACTGAATCCTTTGTATTAATAAGAAAACCCATCACACAATAAGATAGATAGATAGATAGATAGATAGATAGATAGATAGATAGATAGATAAACTTAAGAGTTTCCAACTTTGAGGAAGGAGATTGCAAGGTTTCTGAACTGCCTTCTTGTCATTTAAACAAAGGCTATTTTTCATATATTTTAGAAGATAGTTCTACTAGAAGAAATGTAGAGCTATAGTACAGATAAATGGTTTTATATTATGCAGTGTTCAAAAAGATAATTGCAGATACATTTAGAAGATAAAAATTTTATTAATTTAAAAGAACTACATTTAAAACATAGCAAATTATTATTTTGTAAGTACAATTTTATTAGTAGAGTTATATTAATTGAATTATTATTTTCCTCTCCTGCCTGGTTCATTTTTATAGTTTTTCTCTGTTTATCTATTTCAGAATTTCTTTCTTTTAGTTTAAGAAAGGTATCTGCTCATTCTCCACTTTTTTCTCCAAAGCAGAAAGCAAATTCAGTAAACATTAGGACTGAACTCTCAACTGAACTCTGTAAAAGTAGAATCATAATTAGACAAAGTTAGTTTGTCTGCTGCTGTGTGTAAACAAGTTGAATAACTTCATTATTTTCAAGCTTTGCCCCTACATTAGAATAATTCACACTACTTCAGGGAAATGACACCTGCTAATTAACCACAAGCAGACAAAGCACTTTAACAGCCATAATCAGTCATTTTCTCCTGCAGTTTAAAAAAGATTTTAAAAAACCCCACCAAGAAAACAAAACAAGAAAAAAAAAAGAAAAAGAAAAGAAGAAAAGATCAAAACCTTTGTGACAAGATGTTTCCATGAATCATCCTCTAGAAGAAACCTTTCTGCTTGAAGAAGATTCAAATACAATAAGTCACACATCAGTTCAGAATAGGAATGAAGTAAAGTCACACGCATGCTCCATTGTGTTTTACACAGACACCTGTTTGGGACTTAGCTCCAACTAAAAGTAGATATCTAAAGTGGTCAATATGTATAGTCAATATACATTAATTGAATGACTCATTCTTAATAGAGGTTTCTATAATAATGAACCAGTAACTTCCCAAAGTTTCCTCTCTCTCCACTGACAAACCTTGCCTTTGGCATACACATCAGCCCTGCAGATGACTGAAGTTAAGTGGTATGAATCACAACCCAACAATCCTGTCCCCAAATAATTTACATTCAACATGCACAAGAGAAATAAAATATTTGCAAAAACAAATATTATTTCTATTTTGCAGTGAGAAGATGAAGCATGAAAATGAATCTCAGTGAAACACATGGTTTCACTGAAAGGCTGTGATGGAATGAGAAGCAAATCCCAAACTGCTGGTGTCCTGCTTCAGGAACACTACAGTTCTAATTATGTCTTTCCCCCCTCTACTTTCACATTATAAGACCCTGCCAAATTGTTTCAATTGAATTTTTAAGAGTTCCTATAAATCCTGATTTCTCAATTCATTCACAATAATTTAGAAAGTACATGTCCTGGTGGCCTACTGCATTAACCAAAACTGTGCTGATACTCTCCAGAACACAGTGAAAAGTTTAAAACAGCAAAGCCTTCTTGTTTTTCTCTAATTCACTCAATACCTATGTTGAGCAGGAAAGATCTGCTTTCTGGGACATACCAGGAAGAAAAACCTTAAGCTAAAAATGGAAGACGTATAAGAAAATGGTCTCACAGTAATTGGTAGTTGGAAAACTAAATATAAAATCACAAAAACCAGATATTTCAGTCTCAGTTCTACAGTAGTATAGAGAAAAAAATGAGCCCTGGGGAAAAGTGCTGAAACAGCAAAAGAAATTGCAGAAATCAATTTAAGAAATTGAGGTTGTGAATATTATTCACAAAATAGAAGGGGACTCCAAGGACGAAAAAAGGTCACAGCCTTTCCAGACATATGCTAAGAGAAGCGAGTGTGTTTGAAGGGTTACACAGTCTTTTTCCCATCACATGACTTGGAGCATTTTAGGCAATTCCACTGTTAGACCTTTCATCTTTTGACCCCATTGTCCATCTCCAGAGATGTACTGATATCTTTCATTAGTTTTCTAGGTATCTGCATACCTTTTAACAATCCTTGAGCCAAATTAGAACAGCCTTTATAAAAAAAATGTAATTTTCTAAACCACAGCTACAGGTATTGCCACAAAATTGTTATACACTTTGATAAGATTCTGGAAGAGTTTATATGCTGCTCTTGCTTGAGATGGCAGGAGACAGGAAGTTTTCACTAATCATTAAGAAAGGAGCTTCCAGGAAATCTCACTCTTCAGATCATGTAAAGGAATCCTTGTGGTCTTTGCTTGGAGAAATTCTGATATCTCCACTCTAAGGCTTTGTAATTTGGCATGTGAAACCTCTGCAGGTGAGAGTAATACATTTCCTTTCTATGGTAAAATTTCACACAGATTGGCTGAGCTGAGTAGTGTTGAGCATGGCTATGCCCTTAGCTTTTCCAGGAAATTGTTATCAATTGCCACAATCCAAGAACACTCCGGAGAACCTCATGAAAGACGAGCAGAAAAGCAGCATATGAACTGAAGACAGCAGTGCTGTTCTACAGCACCGAATGGGATGGCTCGTTGTCATTCATGACACAGAATCACCCAGATTTTCTTACCTTCATGTCTTGCAATCACCACATAGTTTCAAGATGACCATTTCTTCCTTGGTCATTTTTCTGTGAAGGAAGCCCTGTTGCTGAGGGATAGAGAAGTGGTCTCCTGGGCGGGTGTAAGACAGTGACACAGTGCTGTGACACAGTGGATGACCAGGACCTTCTGGCATGTAACAGTGTTGAGTTCTTTCTCTACCAAAATGTATGCAAAAGTATTTTTAAAGAAACATTGCTTAAGCTGCAAAGTCCCACTCCTGTGAATTAGGGTATATCTCAAGACAACAGTAATTTGCACCTATCTGTAAATGTGTTAGAAGTTCCCATAAAAACATGACCTTGCCCAATATTTTAAAGATATGTCAGAAGCAGAACTAGGGATAAATACTCTTATGTTTGGCATTTCCTAGCATTTAATTAATTTAACAATCCAATACAATGCAAGTAACTTTCCCTTACCGCTTTGTTTGTTTTTGGATTTTTTTGCAATTATGGACATATATATGCACACCTTTATGCCCATATAAATTTATAATACTGGGAGAAAAGAAGCTGTGTTTTTCATTCAGTATAAAGAAATGTCTTGCTTGATTTGCTTCCCAGTAATGATTCTTGAAGAAGATAAGTAAATAAAAAGGCTAAAGACCTCATGAACTCTATGCTACACCTGTACTTACAGCTCTTAAGGGTTCTTAACCACACTGCAGAATAATAGAAGGAAACTATCTCAAAATAAGCACTCTTGCGTACATGCTAAATCTGTTAACTTTTTTCTTTAGCCCACCACCTCCCACCAGCTGACCTAGTGAACAAGTCCTTTCTGACCTCAGAAGAATCTACACTTTAGCCATTCCAGCTGGGAACAAGCAAGGTTGTATGTTGCCATGGCAGCAGCTACACTTAGCATGGGATAAGTAGAAAAGGTGGCAAAGGCAGCCAAAAATAACAAGTTATAAGGAAGTGGGATTCTGTTTATCTGTGGTTAGGTGGATGGGGTTAAGCCATCCACCTAAGCCATGATGCTTAGGAGCCCTGGCTTTGAAAGTATTTTAAACCTAAGTGTCAGCAGGGGATCTGTGGTGATGGGCTGCTAACTTAGGGGATCACAGACATTTGACAAGATCTCATTTGTCCAGTCCACAGAGGATGCTCTGTTTCAGTTCACATACCCATTCTCCACTTGTTACTTGGCACTATATAATGCAAGCTGTGTTTCCTCTGTGATCCTCCTTGAGCGATATAAGCTCGCTCAATTCCTACAGAGTAGGCATTCTTGAGTAACAAGTGAGTATTACTATGTAACAAGAGTTCAGAGAGTTAATAATTTTTCCTTTGGTTTCCCTAAGTGTTGATCACACAGTTGTTCCAGGTCTGCTTTGATGAAAGGATTCGAGTCCTTGCAGGCAAAATCCTGGCAGCACACAGAATATTCATAGTTTCCTTTTTTAAATCTGCACTTCCTGTTGCATGTATTTCTTTTCAAGCCACTTCGTTTAAATTATGAAATGCAGCACATTTAAATGAAAAGGTTCTACAGACTTGCAAACCCACATGAATACTTGCAGCCAAGCAAACCATGCAGCACAAAGCTCACCAAAGAGGTTGTGTGAGGCTGGAATTACTGATGGCTGTATAAAGTTACAAAAACTTAAGAAAATGTTTGTGACACTTTGATATAGTCCAGGTGTTTGACATAGGACCAATGTCAGATCCAAAGTGTGGTTGGTAAGGTAGATGCAATATGGAAGTACAATTAATTATCTGTATGAATTGTTATAATCAGTTATTTCCTCTTCCACTCTTTTCTGAGAACTCTGCAGTATCTTCTTCCATATTTTATAAGTTTAATGGGCTATATAGGATGCATAAATGTAGTCATGGAATGGAAATATATGTATTGCAACACATCATTTGTGTGTTCTTTCATATAATCAGAAATGAAATAATCAGGATTTATTGTTCTTTTGGTCATGGTAAGAGAGAGAGGTTGATGCATACAGTCCCTGAGTACTTCCATGTATGTTCCCCCTTAGCTAAAATGCAGATCACTGTTACAGGTGACTGAACAGTGGTTACAATGTAAATTATTTAAGGCTTAAAAAATGAGATGACATTTGAAATGTGTCATTGCTAATTTAAAAAAATCTGATTGATTTGATGTTATTCCCACCCACACATGTCTAACTTTGTCCATCTACCTTTTTTAATCTTTCTTTTTTACCCTAGAGGAACTTCGTCGTCTTCCTCAACTGCCATCTTCATTTAATGATGAAAATAACAACAGAACATTCAGGTCCAAAGAAGTGATGAAAAATATAACCCAAGTTCTGCTGCAATAAAGAAATAACAAGGCATAATGTGGAAGAGTCTCTGAACACTCATTTCTCTGAATAGCCCACTTATATCAATCAGATTACTGCAGTGATTAAAAGAATAAAAATAAGGCCAATATTGTTTTAGAATTAATATAATAATTTGGCTTTTAGACCTCATTTGTATTAATCAGACCAAACAGTCAGCACTGAGTTCCTTGGATTTCTGTGAAAGTTGCTGACTTGATGATTTAAATTGGCATAATTCTTCCAGTGCTCACGGCAGGGACAATGCTTTGCTGGTGACTATCGAGTCTGCACTCCCCAGAGCTTTATCTCCATTGGGAAAATGTTTTTCTCCTTGCTGAGCAGTCCATGTGCTGGCAGAAAGTTGAGGATGCACCAGATCAGGAGGTTACTGTTCTTGCCCAGGGAGATCCCACCAACAAAACAGCAGCAGAGCTGCCACAGCCCCACAGTTCTCTGAGACAATAACCTAAATCACCTTAGCATATTGCTCTGAAACTCATTGCAAATATGTTATCCATGCAGCAGTCTTTCATAAAATATCCACCATACGGCCTGTGCCCTGACCCCTGTGGAAAGAGCACAGGCACGAGAGGGATGCTGGAGAGCTCCCAGACAGTCTGACTGGAGTGCACCCACTTGCAGCTACTTACAGCAAGAGCTGCTGCAGGTTTGGGGCACAGTCGCTCCACTGAACTCAATGTTTCAGCTGTTTACATCTCAGCAAGTCATACCTGGCACTTTTAAGAAAACAAAAAAGACTTAACTATAATTGGAAATAAATACTTCTAGACTGCAATATGAGAAAGGCTGAGAAAAGTAATTTGGGATGAAATCACTTTCCACTGAGAATAAATTTGGCTGCATGGAAGCTCTAAGAAGAGCCAGCCAAGTGTTGGGCATGGAACTGTAAGCTGCCCTTTGTAACTTATTATACAATATTATCAAATTTGTGTAGAATATAAGACTATCTGTTATGATTATATATTATGAATGAGTGCATAAGCTTTAATAGATATAGAGTTTCCTCTCATAAGACCTGAGCTTTGGCAGCTGGATCATCATGTTCGCACATTGTGGTTGTTTTTGAAGAACAATAATTGCTTTACAGTACAGAGAGTCAAATGATGTGTGTGTAGCTTACATATTGATTCAAAGAGTATTTTACAAAGTCAAGATTCAGGTTTACAAGCATACAACAAAATCACCAAATTTTGTAGCCTTTTTGTATCCTTTTATATGCTTGCTGTTATGTAATTTCAGCTTCCCTGTGCACCTAACAGAAATTTGGTAATAATATGTATTTTGTAGTTTCATCTTGGAAGGATAAACTTTGACACATTTGAGAAATTAATAGGCTAAAACTTACATTTAATTATTTACTATTGAAATAGTGCAATGTTGTAGGACGTAGAAATTGAAATAAGCCTTGGAAATACCTTACATTGCTTTTTCAGATTCACTGTAATGAAGACAAAAATAAAATCAGAATATATTTCTGTGACAAAAAACTCCACATATAATGGACCAAGAAACATGACAGCTTTTGTGCTCTCTGGTGTTGTAGAAAGGACTTCAGATTATTGAAAACAATGAACCCTTAGCAGTTAACAAATATGCAGATGCAGTCCAAGCCATTAGAACAATATAAACAAAAGAAAGAGAAAATTCAGCAGTCACTGTCGACCCTTGCATGGAGATAAAAGTGCAGGAAAGAAGCAGTGCTCGAAAAGTATACTTGATTGACTTGTAAGAACTTTTTGTCGGTCAGGATTTCGGTTCTTTCAAAGACACAGCATGTGTCTTTCTCAGGTATTTCTGGGTGCTCTGCTCTGTTGCTGAAGTATTAGCAGACTGACAACAATAAGCCCAGAGTGGATTCAAAATGCTGTTGTTTAAACATCCCCTACTCCTGTACATATTGCTCATTCTGCATGCTGGAAACGGAATACAAATCTCCTTTTCTTGAAAAGTGTTCTTAACATAAACTAGATGCCTGCTTTTCTGATTTGGAACATCTAAACTCTCACTTCATGAACAGTCATGAGTCAAAAACAGAAGAATATTATTGGCACATTCTGAGTCATATTGCTATTTTAATAGCTACACATTACACTTGCACAGATTCTCACAAGAAAATGAATTACCTTCAGACAAAAAAAGAAAAAGGAAAAAAAAGAAAAAGAAAAAAGAAAAAAAAGAAAAAGAGGACAGAAAGAAAAAGGAAAAAAAACCCATGGTAGATGTTTTCCTACTCTTTTAACTCAAACTTTATAAAAAATCTTTCTGCAAATGTATTTTTGATTACTGGTAGTCTTTCTGTGGCCATTAAAATAAATGTGTCTAATGAATTTATAAAGGCTACACAGAATTTCATTTATCTGAATTTACAGTGCTTGGATACCAGGAAAGATCAAGGAATTCATATTGGTTACATATAATGAGGTAATCAGGCTTTAATGAAAAGCAACAGTTATTAGATAATCAGTTCAGCCTGGTGACTATTGGTCTGTTATTGCAGGACAAGAATAATTAAAGGGCACTTAAGGTATGGAAAAAAATGGCAGCCAGAAGCTGATGTGCCTATAGGAGTCTCCAAACGACAGGCATTTAATAGCCCTTTATATGTTGCTATAGCAACACACTTTGATAACTCATCTGCCCACACCATAGTAAAACAAGGGGCACAAGGCTCCTCGGAAAGTGCAATCTCCTTTAAGCAGATCTATAAGCATTGCAGATGAACAGAACTCTAAACATTCCGCCATGAATATTCATGAACTAAGTTGTTTTTTGTTGCCTGCCTAGTCAGCAGTCACAAAACACATGGTGTGTGTTGGCAGCATCTTGCCTAGGTAGAGGGCTATGGACTGAGGCAATGGCAGGAACCAGGACCTGTGAGGCTGACTGACATTTCCATCTGTAGCGAAGGCTGGTAATTAACAGGAAGGAGTGTGCCTGCAGCATTGCACCATCTGCTAGGGAAACGGCTCAATAAGAAAGGAGCTGGATATCATCTCAGTGGTGGCTCGATCTGGTTCCGACATGAGGCTGGGCATCTGTTAGCTGAGGAGATAGGCTATTAGGAAATTCGACTGGGAATGAACAACATGGAAAGAGCACTCTGACCTAGCCCATAAAAGCATCTCTTCAGAAATGGTGTCTTTTTATCTTACTTACACAAGTCTTCTGAAAATGGTTTGCTGAGGGACCATTATGGATCTGTTTGAAGTAACACAATGGTTTCAAAAATGCTGCTTAATTCCAACATGAAATTCTTGAAATCAGGATACAGCTGTCATCTTTTGACAATAGAGCTAATTTCAGAATGAGGATATGAGGTTAAATTCCTTCTTCTGTTGTTTGTTTTTTGGGGGCAGGAAAGAAAATTAACTTCTAACTATTGTACAGTTTAACTCTCGGAACACGGTAGATCTGTGATACTCGGATGGAAAATGTACAGAGATGAAAGCATAAAACCTTGCGATGTTTTAAAAGAAGAATTGCACAAAACACAACAGTCAGAAAAAGCATAAATATATGCTCTCAATGTGTATATATATATGTAGAAATATATATGCATGTATAAGTTTCATAAACTCTTTTTTCTGATAGGAATTTTAGCAGTTTGTGGTTCGCAGAAAAAAGCTTTCAGGATTGAATTTTGTACTTCAAGGCACTGAAATAGGTTGGTTCTTTGTGCTGGGAGACTGATCTATATACCCAATTATGAATTTAAAATATTCTGAGTGTTGACAATATTATTAAAGGCCTCTAAAACATAATTAACTACACTGTTTGTGGCAATGACAGTTTGATATTCCCCAGACCTCTAATAATGCGTGGATTCACCAAAGTTTGGGTAAATGTCTCCATTTTCATCTGCTGACATTCTCAAAATTCTTTTGATGAGGAATGATCTTTCTACCCTTTTCCTCTTTTGCTCACAGTGTGAGAGCATGTGCCCATATCTGGGTAGCCACACACTCTGCTGACACCATCATCGCTGCACTGCATCAGTGCCTGCGGACACAAATCCGATTGGGGCTGTGCTTGTGCACCCATGAAGCACTCAGACCCTGAGCTGCTGTAACTCAGCAAGTGCAAGAGCCACAGGCGTCACCCTGTGCTTTATTTGCTGTCCATGGCAAGTGCAACACAGTGTTTTAAAACAGCTCTCACTGACTGCAGGATAAAGAAACTGCAATTCCACTGCACTTGCAGACTCTGACAGCCTGATGGGTGCTGCAGCTTGGCTTTTGTTTGCTCGGACTGTGGTAACTTGGTTGTCAGAGTCACCAGGGTGATGGTAGTCATCTGTGTGAGTTTTCCAGTCTCTGTTGACAGTCAGGGCACAGAGGTAGCATTCCAACAGAGCTCTGGTCGTTCATGGGTCTGATTGACTTCATGTTGAAATTAAGCCTGCTGTCTACCTTTTAAATTCCCATCCCAAGAGCCATTCCCCTACAGAGTTCATAGGAAGGATTACCTGCACAAATAACTGCTGAGAAAATGCATTCACATCAAGAACTCAGGCAAATAAACTGAATATCCAGTAGAGACGAACTATTTCTTATTATGCAAGATTATAACATGGAAAAGAAAGATGGTATGTCTCAGAAAGTGTCAGAGGTGTTTTCATAACTGTAGAGATGTATCTGACAAAAAAGAACAAAGTTTTACTTACATTTCGTATTTAGTTGTTGCGGGTTTTTTCTTTTTGTCTGTTTCTCTACATAGATTTTAAACTCTTCTCTTTGCAAAAATAACTGTATATTGTTTTCTGGAAACACTGATGAATATTTGGCTTTTCCCCATAATAGAACCCAACTTTCCCCCACAGAGATTGTACAGCTGTATTTATATTTCAACTCCATCCCCTTCAAGGGGAACCAAAAACCCTTTAGGGCCTGCTCTCCTAGAGACTCAGGAACCAGTTATGTGTAATGCAATATTAAAAAAAATTATTAGCACCACATATACCTTTGTCAAAGTGTGTTCTGTGAAAAACTGGAAGGCCACAGTCTAGGCAGTGGATACAGTCAGAAAATGCAGGTTTTCTGCTATTTCTGTAAATACTTTTTACAGGGACCCATGCCAATTAGAGTGCTCACGAGTTACTCTGCTCCTACAGAGCTTCCTACTCACAAAACTACAGGCAACGATGCCCTTGTAGTAAAATCAACAGGCAACAAGAGAAGAAAGTGAACTCAGGGGCTAATCAAGCAGAAATCACCATTGTCTGTCCTCAGCAATTGAAGGCTGACAATTGAAGGTTGATCTACAGCCAGTAAAATGGACTAAGCTTTTTTTTTTTTGGTTTCCCAAATATCTATTTTCTTGACAGCAGGTTCCTCACTATTCAATCAAGGGCAATATGTCTTCAGTCAACAATTTTCTTTTCTTTGTGTGTGTGTGTATAACACTGTTCTTAAAGCTCTTTGCAGCTGGTTGTCATCTGAATGACTGCCAATAGCCTCTGAGAGCACTACCCCCTCCAGAACACATCATTTGGCTCCCTGAGATTATTTACTGTGCAAGCTCTGCATGCACAGAGTCAGTCGGATATGATTCTCAGAGGGAAGAGCTGGGTGTGGCATTTTGGGGAATGAGCTAGTAGAAGAGACAAAAATACTGTTTGGCAAGTGAGAAGATGTGTCCTGCTGTTGCCTGAAGCCACGTGTGAAGGCAGGGTAGCCCAAGAATGCCCAGAGGACCATGAATTTCTGATCAGTAGAGTCCTAAAACAATGAGTAGTTTTACTAAAACCCAGCGTAGCCTTTCAGGAAGAGGATTTTCTTGGAGATGGGGGAATAGAGAGAACAGTGGTAGTGGAAAGGGAATGGTGCAAATCCTTTTTAAATCCACAGAAGGGTTAATTGATTTCATTGGGCTTTCTCCTATGTCTGAAATGTTTACCTTGCAATGAAAATTATTTTAAACAACAGAGTTTCTATTGTTTAATTTGATATTAATTGAGAGTAAGTGGATTCAATCCCAGAAGGTTTCAGCAATGCACTAAGTAAGAATTCATTTAGATATCATTGCTATGAGGCTGAGATTCAGCACTGAGCTATTAAGCCACACACATGTTCACACACAGTCCCAGCACGCAGCTCCTCTCAGCAAACCTGGTGTCTTACTCTGTCCGTTGAGATGGACTCAAAACCTTTGGGTCCTGACATCCTCTTTGGTACAAAGCTTGAAAGCATTCTCGAGGGAAAGATTTAGAGGTAACTTTGGAAGGCCAAAATGTCAATTTGCACTTCCCTGAACTGAAATAGGAACCATCTAAATACAGTAGCTAGTAATGCACGGAATTAATACAATAGAAGAAAAAGAAATGCTATTATTCATTATTTAAATTTTATTTGCATGTGAAATCCTTTCAAACTTATCCAAGGTTGCTGAATCAACAGGACCAATGAGAATTTTGCAACCTCATTAATTCTATGATATAAATATTAAGAACTGGGTCTGTTATCAGATGACACTTGTAACCCCAGCTACATTGCCTGAAAGGGTTAAACACCTCTGCTTACCCTGTACCTAAGCTCTGTTTATCTAAACGCTTTCAGAAAATGATGAGTTTAACCCAAAAGAAAGGATGGGAGGAAACTTTGGGCAGTACAGATTTGGGCTCAACATGAAGGCTCACGGCAGAATGACAGACAGGTACGATTTCCCCAGGTTAGTGCTGCACAGACAGGATGGGCACACATCCAGGACCAGGGGCTTTTCTTAAAACACCGAAGTCTGTATTCTTCTTAAGAAGAATAAAACCTTCTGAACTCTCGTTCGAAAGCCTGGCTGCAGCCTGGCAGGGCGGCGTGGGCAGGGCTGTGCCCGAGTTGAGCCGCGGGGGCTCGGGCAGGAGGGAGGCAAAGCAGGAGGCAGGGCAGGATGCTGCAGGGCAGGAGGGAGGCAGGGCAGGAGAGAGGCAAAGCAGAAGGCAGGGCAGGATGCTGCAGGGCAGGAGGGAGGCAGGGCAGGAGGGAGGCAAAGCAGGAGGCAGGGCAGGATGCTGCAGGGCAGGAGGGAGGCAGGGCAAGATGCTGCAGGAGGGGGAGGAAGGCAGGGCAATGGGAGACAGGGCAGAGGCGAGGCAGGGCAGGAGGGAGGCAGGGCAGGAGGGAGGCAGGGCAGGGAGGCAGGGCAGGAGGGAGGCAGGGCAGGAGGGAGGCAGGGCAGGATGCTGCAGGGCAGGAGGGAGGCAGGGCAGGATGCTGCAGGAGGGGGAGGAAGGCAGGGCAATGGGAGGCAGGGCAGAGGGGAGGCAGGGCAGGAGGGAGGCAGGGCAGGAGGGAGGCAGGGCAGGAGGGAGGCAGGGCAGGAGGAAGGCAGGGCAGGATACTGCGGGGCATGATGCTGCAGGGCAGGGAGGCAGGGCAGGGGGGAGGCAGGGCAGGATGCTGCAGGGCAGGGTGGAGGCAGGGCAGGGGGGAGGCAGGGCAGGATGCTGCGATGCTGCGGGGCTGCGCTGCCTTGGCACAGCTGCGTGCGGAGAGTTCGCTCAGCACCTGCCCACATGCTGGCTGGCTCTAGCCAGTGTCATTAGCCATTCATTCCACAAGCATTAAAGTCAGCCATAAAATGATAAATTAGGAAAAAAAAAAAAAAAAGAGCAAACCGCAGCATAACAGAAAAGTGAAGGGAAAGGGACTGTATTGTGCAAAACTTTAAAATAATTTAACTTCAATGCTGAAGTCCAGACCCTGCAGATGCAGAGAAACAGTTTGTGTGCAAAAAGGCATTTGACTGTACAGAGAAGGTATCTATATACGTACAAAGCTTCCAGTGCTAGAGAGGATGAAAAGGGGAGGAAATAGAAGCTGAAGGTTTACTGTATAGTGAGGACACAATGCTCAAACGCCACTGCATTCGAAACATGTTAAAGTCAGTGTGATTCTCAATATTCATAATGAAGAAGAGGGGATTTTTTTTGTTGTTTTTTGTTTTTTGGAGTTTTTTTGTTTGGGTTTTTTTTTGTTTTTTTTTTTTTCTTGCTTCAGTCATAGTACTAATTATTTAGTGGTCTTTCAAACCTTTTGTAATCTCAACTTGAGAAAGCACTGAAAGATATTAATTCTTAGCCATGTGTCTCATAAATGAAGGCCATTCTGCTATACTTAATGACAAGGCTGAGGCAGCAAGATGTCATTTGCTTTTTTCTCGGTTTTTAAATTGCTTTCTAAATGAACTACAGCTGTGAGGGCCAGGTGCTGTGATCCCTTTAGAAAGATCAGGAAATGATGAAATCCAAAATTTCAAAGTGTGATGGATGTCAGCTCCCGATTTGGTGTGTGTGTGAGGTCACCCCCATGCACCTGGTGCTATCTCCACAGCAGAATCACTTTATTGTGGAAAAAAAAAAAAAAAAGATGCACATGTCGAGTGTAAGAGTAACAATATGAGATGCAGTTTATAATTATCCCTTTGTTTTCTCCTCATCGAGATGGAAATGACGGATATACAGTGCGTGTGTTTCTTGTTCTAGGTGCTGAAGAGTATTTTAAGGCAAGTTTTGAGTAAAATAACCAACATGGCTGGATGGTGAGATGAGCAGCCACTACACGGGGAGTGCTATGTTAGAAAAATAAGAGCTCACTGACTAACTTTACTCAATTAGAAATTGTAGTTGCAAGGTCAAGAACTCTATTAACTAAATTTTATTTTAGAGAATATGGGCTTAGGAGGTGATTGAGGTGCACTATAGAAAACAATGCTTTTGTTGCAGCTACTCCAGGCTTTTTATCTAACTCTACAATAGTCCCAGAAGATTGGTTGAAAGATTTTAAAGTGCACTGTTCAAATATTATTACTGTCTTAATTGAAGAGATAGCTTAATCCTAGAAAATCAGCCCCAGCAAGAGAGATGTACTGTCAGGAAAGTGCACACAAAACATGGGCACCAAAAACCAGAGTCCTGCTCTCTGATACCCTCATTTAGCATGTCACTGTGTTGCAGCAGCCGCTGCAGATTCTGGGGTATTTGCAGGCACTGCCAACTGCCTCCCCCATTGTCCTTCTTTTTGTGCATTGGCCAAATTTCTCCTCTGAACCAGCACAAAGACTTATTCACACTGGCAATGCACCAAAACGATACAGTCCACAATACATGAGATGTGTCAAATTCAGCCTCTGAACTGTACAACTCCAGCACAAATTAAACCTTTTTAGAGGCTATATTCTTGTTCTGTAATGACACAACATCTTCTGCTCAGTTTTAGTATCAGAGAATTAAAAAGTAAAATAGACCTATCCCACATTTTCCAGGGATGGGGATGCTTTTGTTGCAGATTAATCCTTCCAAAAATGCAGTTTTACATTAAACACGTCTAACTGATGGACTCTATTAGAAGCTCATCCACCATTCTCAAAGCTCCTGCATTGTCAAGCTGGATCAGAGACTTTGCCTGAACAGGACTTTGTCTTCCAGTACATTGTCATTCTTAGGTAAAGCATCGTCAAAGCAGTGTGCAGGAATGTGAAGGAAAAATTAAATTACTGAGTGCAAATGAAAACTTCAGAGCAGGGTTACTAGATCTTTGAAATGAATGATCAGGATGTTTTCCTCACAAAATACTGTACTTATTACCTGTGGTGAAAATTCTTGGTTTGTTAGGAACTTTTCTATGTTGATTATAGTAACATCACAGCATGTCAAAGAATTGTCTGCAAAACTCCAATTCAGATAAACATTTTTAGGATTCTTGTAATAGGCCTAAATGAAGTACATTTAGCTACTTCTTCCTCTGCATTCTGAAAAGAGGAAAAATTTTGAAACATCTACATTGGAAGTCACATTTGCAGTTTATTTGTTGAGAAAGCCAAACACTCTTTGCCTAACCCCATCAGTCTTTATGGTATGTCAAATCCAGTGATTGTCAAAAAATTTTGCATCACCTATCTACTCAAAGATTTCAGAGGATCTATTGCCATGGAAAAAGAACTACAAGGAGGTTTTCTGACTGAAGGACAGACAAGGGGTTGTTCCTAAGTAAGAAGCAGTGAATTATGGATAAAAATGTCTGATCTAGAAGCTATAAATTTACGATTTTTTTTTTTACTCAACAAAAGATTTAGACACAGACTAGCTTCAAGTCCTTCAGATTTACAAAGAGATCAATTAGCCACTGAGACAGATGACAAGTCTTGGTCTCAGATGCCTGCTCAGTTTGGGGGGAAATTTTCTTCAATAATTTTGCTGACTTCAGGGTCAGAGATACAAAGAGCGCATGAGGCTTTATGTCAGAGCAGTTCAACTATGCCCCACACAGATGATTTTTTTCAGGCATTTGGTTCCAGAAAAAGGGATCCTTTACTTAGATTCATCTGTTCAAATAATCTAAGAAGACCCTACTCTCTCATTTCATGACAAAGCACAATTTTAAAAGACAGTAGTGTTATGCACAGGAATGCCTGAACAAGGCCTGAGTAGCATTTAAAAATGCTCATAAATAAATGAGAAAAATATTTAAAATTTCAAGAATATTTCCCCTAAGATTTTCACAGTACATTTTGTAGTGAGCACCATTTGACTGTGAGCTGTAACTCCTCGCTAATCCAGAAGCCATTATTAAGTATTGGCAGGTTCTGGGCTGCAATCCACTAGATTCTGGTCTTTACAATGTGTTTTGAAAGAAAAGCCAAAGACAGACAGAAACAGACAATAAACAAAATCCCCGGATTGAGATGCTTCTGGGTTATGGGGCTGTCAGTGTTACAAAACTCACGGCTCTGAAGATCGGTTTTGGAGATGCCTTTTTATCTGTATCAAAGTCTATATCAAAACTCCAGATTGAGATTTCATGTGTCAGAAATCCAGATCCAAAGTCTGTGGTTTGAACCTATTTCTGGTTTTCTGTTGCTTCAGTTTCCAGGAGACATTGTGAGAAAATAAACTCAGAGGTACCTTGTGTAATGATAAACTAATTAAAATTTTAAAAAAAGGAAGGAGAAACTAGAACTGCACCACCCTTCAGTCTGATTGGAGCAAATCAATTTTTAATCCCTGGGGAAACACTAATTTTTCCAACACAGCTGCAACAAAGCAGCTTTATCTGTCCTCTTGCTTCTATTATTTAACAACTTTATTATAGTTTAAATGAAGCGATTTTTAATAGTAAAAATTTATTCTAAATTATCTGTATTAAATAACTTCATCTATTTACTTTTCTTTGTTATATGATTTTTGTCATATTTCATTGTAATACAGCTTGATGTAGTAGGAGAGAAGAATCTTTTATAGACAGGTTTGAATACATGGTTCCACAGATCAGCTATTTGTTAATTTTATGCAGGCTGTCTCCAGTTTCTGCATCTCACAGTTTGGGCACAACAGGAGGTGACACTGTTAACTGTTACTCTTTTCACTTACTTTTTTTCCCCTAGCTGAACATAAACATATCATTACACAGTTACACTACACTATATTTAGAGTTGATTTTTAACTATCTATTAGATAAAAAGATTTGAGCTGAGCTAAAATACCTGGAATGAATTAGGAAGGTCTAACAGAAAGGCACTACCCACAGAAATTCTGGTGCAAGTAAGGTATTTCAATCATGCCATCCATTTCTTTTGCTTCTGAGACTTCTCTGATGTGACTGGACAAAATGTTATTGGGTCACTGCTGAAGGCTCCCTAGATGGCAAACAAACTTGGCCACCAACAGCAAATTCCTGAGTCCTTTTTTCTCCCTGAGAGTGTGGACTAGGGCTAATTTGTGAAATCTGTGAATGCTTTCTAAGTCTGACTTGGCATCCTGGAAACATCAGAAGGGCATCTGGGTCTGCTTCTTGCACATGTCTCTCCAACATCTGTCTCCTTGCAGAGAATATACATGTCTCAGGCCCGGAGGGAAGCTTTAGATATTCCAGCATATCCCCCAGCTGGAATATTCGTGGGATGAGACTCAAGTCCATGCTGTGGAGCAGACTGGTTCCACTGTATAATGCATCCTGGTTGCCTAAGTTTCTGCAAATGTGTACATAAAATCATTAAAATCTTGATGAGATTAAGTTATTGCTATTTTAATCCTGGTAAAATACTTGCCAGGTACCATGTCCCACCGAACAGGGTGCTCTGAACACAAGATTTCCTCGCAGTGTCTTTATTGACTGGTGTGATAGAAAGAGGCATAAGGAAGATGTGTTCATTTACTCCATTTGACAAATAAGTTAAAAATTTACCTAAAAAGTAATTTTTTTTCACGTTTCGCCTGGACTTAATCTGAAACATAGATTCAAGTGTCAGTCATCAGCATCTAAGCTTCATCTTTATGAACCAGACTGGCCTATCTTCATATGGATCTCCACTTCTATCCTGTAGGAATTGCTTTGCTTTTTAAAATTATAGGACGCACTGAACTTGAAAACTGAACCCTTCCACATACCAATTCAGTGCTGTAACTGCTGATATAAAGATCTCTTCTGTTCTGTTTGTTTTATTTTATTTTTTTCATGAGAAAAAGATGTACCTGGTAAGTCATCTATCTCTGAATGGCTGAAAGTGTTAAAATGTAATCCATATGTTCAAACATCTCTCTGTGCTCTTCCACATTTGGATGCAATATTTACAATAAGAAACGTGCATACACCA
The DNA here is from genome assembly GCA_036630365.1 of Acanthiza pusilla. NCBI lineage: Eukaryota > Metazoa > Chordata > Aves > Passeriformes > Acanthizidae > Acanthiza > Acanthiza pusilla. Next base: position 7,859,269 of record JAXCHO010000036.1, read on the forward strand.
CTTAAAAATGTAGCATTTGCCAGCAGTTCCCATATCTCTGCAAATACGGTACCTTTTTCCTGTATTCTGAATGAGAATTGTTATAGACTTATTATCATTGTGCGATAGCGGATAAGTGACTGGTTATTCAATGACTTATCCTTGGCTGCAATTCTCTGTTTATCCCTTGGGAAGGGAATCCAACTTTTTAATATACTTAGCAAATTTATTTTGTTGGTGGTCTGTTTCTCGTAGTGCAGAGGTTTTACATAGAAAAACCTGAAAGCTATAAATAACTACATGAACCAAAGTAATCTCTAAAGTAATTGCATCAATTCAAATGAGGTCAGTTGAAGCATTAATTGGACTCTGTGATGCTTCAGTAATGTATCAGACTAGTTCAAAAGGCAAGTCAAACACCCGAGAATGAATATCTTTCTCTGGGAAACAGAGACTAAGTGGGGAAGCACCTATGCTGATGGTAACTGTTCTTCATATGTATCCAAGTTGTTATATACTGTTTTTTGCATATTCGGTCTTAGATACAGCATGGAAAGGAAGTGCTACAAACATTGCCTGTCTTAGACATCTGTGCTCCACTCAGAGTCAAAGTGTCTGAGCATCCTTGCACTGATCCTTAGACACCCTGAGCAAAAAAAAAAAGAAATGCAGGCATTTCCTTCTTATGCACAGATTACATGGTGACTATTTTTAAGAATGAGTTTAAGAATTTTTCCGCTTGTGGAAATGAACATCCAATTTCAAGTCATTACTTGCATTTTAATTTCAATGCTGGGTGCTGCTCCACCAGTATATCGCCTTCAGTGAGTTGTGCTATCCCCATTATAACAATAATTAATAAGATGTAGCTCTGAACTGCATCTGTGTTATGGTATTGGTTTGGTTCTTGGTTTTTTTCGGGTTTTTTAAGGCAGAACTTTTCCATTATTTGAGTCATGGGCTACAAATGAAGGGCTGGTATGCTGCGTACAGGGGCAAACCTTTTTACTGTGAGCCCAAGTTCTTGATACAAGCATCATCAAACCATTGCTCTTTGTAGAAAAAGAGAAGGATGGCTGGATTCATGGCTGGCTGGCTAGCTGGGTAAGAAATGAATTAACACATTACTGATTCTCTCATACCATACCGAAGAGGAAATCTGTACTCAGAGGTCTTCTGGTGTTATAGACCATTTGTCTTATTTCCTTCTATTGATTCAAAGCAATGGGAAACTCTTGAAAGAAAGAGAATAAATATTTGCATCAGATTTATCTGTCTTAAAGGATGGACATGCAAGTGAAGAGGTACTGACCCGTGTCTGATCGCACCCTAGTAAAGACTCTCCACTGCCACCCTGAGATGAGGAACACTCAATATTTAAAGTATACAGCATAGAGCTAGTTGGTTCCCAATAGTCGTGAGGGTGTTAGTAGAATGCAGACACAAATTTAAATCATCAGATTTTCAGTGTAATAGTTGCAGGTCACATGGGTAGTATATTCCAGTAGTCAGGGTAATATTTCTAGTCAATGCTTTATTACTGTGGGAAACCCACAAACTTTGAAAATATTACTAAGTGTATTTGCACCTTGAATGTTGGCATATTATGTTCGAGCAATGCCAGGAAAGAAGAACGTTTCATCTGGAAAAAGACATCCTCAGGGAACCTCCATCTGATTTGCAGAACTCTTTTGCATGATCAGAAAGTTTGATAAGAAAGATTAATATGGTTTGGGGTTTTTTTGGCACAGAAACATTGCTGAGCAGAGAATGGGAGATATATCCTACTGAAGCTGCTACTAAAACCTGCTATCCTGCAGGATGCCATAACATCCCACTATGAACAGAGGTAGTAGGATCCATAGATGTAGAAATAAATGAGGTATGACGTCTGTTTCTGAGCCTGGATTTTTTTAAACATCTCATATGTCTTCAAAGTAAAAAAGAACCGAGCAGGGGAGGAGAATGTAAGATTTATCAGCTCAGTTTCAAATAAGCAAATCATTTTAGTCATCCAGAATACCTTAATATCAACAGGGGCTCCATTGTTTCCTATCACAAATTTTGGAAGCCCCACCTCTAGGAACTTTCGAGAACCTCCTGTGCTTTTTGTGTGCTGAAGTAATTGTAAAAGCACCACATGCACTTCGGTTTTGCTACAGCAATTATTTGGTCTAAATCCCCACCTCCCACATCACTGGTGTTATTGCTGCCTCATGTCCACATATTGAAGGTTCTGTGCACACCCATGAAATAAAATGTCAAATAATGAGCAGAATTCAGTGTTAGGAAAATTATGATATAAACCATAGTGGAGACACTGTGTTGCAGGACAAATGACAATGTTATGACAATGCATAATTCATCATTCAACTATCTTACTTTTTAATGATTATGCCACTATGGAAAAAACCCCAGAACAACTAGTTAAAGAAGTCCAAGATACTATAGATATTATTGTAGCTGCCATGGTGGGTATGTACTCTGCTGAAACTTCCTGTTCAGTGATTGCCTTCTTTATAATTGAGATTTTAAATGGAGTTAGGTATGGAATAAAAAATAATCTATAGAAATTTAGCCACTCAGGCAGGCCTAGAAATCTCCTTTTTCAGGTTGCAGTGGGAGATAACTTGCCACAATATGTGCTGATTGGAACTCTGCAAAGTCTCTGCTTCAGTGACTCTTGGAAGAGACAAAAGCTGTGTGCAAATTCAGAGGGGAGCACAAAGCAGGCAAAGGGAGGGGAGGAGAACACAAAAAGGCACTCGCCAGCAGGAACAGACTTTGGAATTTAAAAGTGGATTGTTCTCTTCCCACTGTTCAAAAAGAAATCTTGGAATTTGTGTTAGCTGCTTTAAAACCCAGCTACTGTCTCAGGGTATAGGAAGAAGAGCAAAAGTCTGGATGCTTTTAGACTGACTGGAGAGCTCTGAAACAATGAAATCGATATCAATACGAACAGTCAAATCATGGTGTGCTGCCTTGGGATAAGGCAAGACTGTTTTAAAGGGTTTTGTCATCAAAGAGTTCATACTAGGCATTTGATGCTTAAACACACATTCAGAAAACTGATTTGAAGTGCAGTATTTCATTAAACAATGAGCAGACAGCTCAATCCAAAACCCACACTGCATTCTGCTGACCCTGAAGAAAAGACAGAGTAGACCTTCCCCAAATTACAAGCTTTGCTACCTGCCTACCTTGCAGAACATGGCAGAGGCAGGAATGAACTGAAAAGAAAACAAACTTTAAGCAGAAACTGAATTATTCTAGGATGCAGCTGAGATTGGGATGTGCTTATGAGCTGTCCCAACCCCCAGCCTGAGAATAATATGCAGGTATGTGCATATGTGCCCTATATGTGAAATCTTTACTTCTGAACTGCCATAATGGCCCTCCCATTTTCACAAACCATCTAGCAGCTGCCTACTATTTGGAGCTATAACTCTTTGCATCAGGAAGTAGCAAAACCAAACCTGTGCAAATGAGGATAATAGGTACCTGACCACAGGGAGGAGTCAGAGTTGGGGGCAGGAGAGAAAGACAGAGCATGACAATTTCTTTACATTTTTTACTGTTTATATGATACTTCAAGTAGGTTCGTTTGCTATGAGTGTATAAGGAAATTGCTGGTCTAAAAGCTAATTGTTACCACAATTAGTGAAAAAAAGGCCCCGAAACCAAAAAAGTGAGGGTTTGCCATCTCAAAGATGGTTTGTTTCTTTCATGGCAATATAGGCTAATTGCGCTTTATATAGTATTCTTCTGCACTCTTCTACAAGTTTTTAGCAGATTTGGAACTCTGATAATAAATTGTCTATTCAGTGTGTATTAAGAAATGTGTAATATGTTGCAACTTTATATATATATAAAATATAAAAATATATTTTTGTATATACAATTAAAATAGTATTTTTCCTTTTCCACTTTTTTTTCTTGATCTGATTACATTAATTTCTAAATGGTTTTAAATTTCTTTTAAATGATAAAAATTCAGAAGAATATACCAATTTAAAATCTGGAAGATGAAATTCATTTATCATTATAGAAAATAGCAATCGGCTCAACTGAACAAAAATAACTCAGGCAGTTAGCTCTCACCAGCTTGCACACTCTACTGATATATTCCGTTTACTACTTTATATCCATCTGCCAAACCCACCTGGGTTTCAGATGGGACATATTCTAGCTCTGCTAATGACAAGCCTCACTCTATTCCCTATGTCATCCCCTCAACACTTTCTAAAAAAAAAAAAAGACAAAAATTATACTGGGTGTATTGTGGCACGGTGTATTGATCTAAATGGTACATTAGGTAAAGAGCATATTAAGAAATACGTCAGAGAGTGTTTCATTCTTGTTATGACCCCCAAAATGAGTCAGGCAGAAGTCATATAATCTACAGTTAAATAGGTGGGTTCTGGGTAAAACAGAGTCATATCTGTTTTTATGAGGTACCTTTCACAATGAGATTATCTCTAAGAACTTACAGAAATACTGCAAATGCTACTATTTTAGTGGCTTAGTTGTAGAAATATATAAGGCCTGCTGGAACTGGAAATTACAATTACCAGTTTAACAGGCTCCTTTGTGTGGTTTACAGGGAGCCTCAGGTCTGCACAAAGGCCATATAGAGATAGTGACATCTCACAGTGTGAGGGTTATTTTGTTCTCAAATTTCTTAAGGGCCCTAATGATCCAGGAGCCTTTACCAAACAGATGACATTACTTCACCCTCCAGAGAGGCGTCCTGATGAGCAGAGCACAGTCAGTATTTGTAGGGAATGGGTACGTGAGAAATTCACCATCACGGCTGTGGGGAAAAAATCCCCCCATTTTTCCTCCTCTCTGTGATATGTTGCATCTTCAGTCTTTTTGCAGGAAACGGAACTTGATGAGCTATTGATATGCCTGTCATAATCTACAGCAGAATGAAGATAACCAGTTGGTGGCACTACCTGAAGGATACAGATAAATTGGCAAGGAACTGAGCAGCTCCTTGGTCATTGCTACAGAAACATGGACAGTAATGCACTGCTTTGTTTAAAAGAAACCCTACTCAGTGTGATGAAAAGACCTTCTTGCATTTTTGAACGCTGGAACACAAGGGCTGGACACAGGAAAAACACGTCCCCTAAAATCTCCAGCCCTGCCCAGGAAATAATGAGTCAGTCTAATGACAGCAGGGTAATACAATTAATGAGTTATTCCCACTGTATGTTTTCATATATTAGTGAACATTCTGGGTGATCTTTTTTCAAGAAATAGGATTGCACCAAGCCTTCTTGATGTAACTTTCACAAGGCTGTCCCCTTCAGGCAAAGGTGGTTTTTTGTCAGGCTTCAGGGACTGAAGGCTCTCACCAGCTTAAGTCCAGCAGTTTCCCATAGCTAACAGACTTCCTTCACAAACTCAAGGACTGAAATGGCATTATTTTTAGATATTTCAAGTAATTGACTTTTGGCCTTTTTATTTTACATTCTGACACTGACCTGAGCACTGAGTAGCTCTAAAAACCATTTTTGTGTTAAATGAAGAGTGAAAGAAGGCAATGATATTTTTACTAGATCCCCAAATCAGTCTCAGTAGATAAGAGACATCTCTGTCAGCTGAAGATGAGTGGTATTATTAACTGCAAACTTCTCTGTCAGAGTTAATTTTCCAGCCTTCCTGGAGAAGATCAGTTGTATATTCATCCCCCTCCAAGCACCTGCACAGGATGTGGGCACACTCAGGAACAGGAAGGCTTCCTGTTCCCCAAATATGCAGGTGTGTGCAATGTCAAGCATCAGCTCTACTTTTTCAGGATCATTTCATAATGCATGCACAGAACAGTTTTGCTGGATGTCAGCAGTCTGAAACTGTTTTCTCGCTGACAGAGATGGGGAAATACAACAGTATATGGACAGTTCTGGTGGACAATTACTCTACAGCTCTTTCAAGATGGGGATTATTTGTGTTCTTGCTGTGTTCTCCAAACCACGTCCACAAAATCTCCCGCAAAGAAAGGAGGGTTAGGTGAGAAAACTGTATATTGCATTTAAATGTGGATGAGGAAGAAGCTATTTTTATTTAATTCATAGAAACATGACCCGAATAATGAGAAGCAAGGCAGCAGTTGATGGCTCACCATTTTCCAGGTCGTTGATTATTTTGGTATTTCATAGGATAATTGTGGACTTCCCTCCATGAACAAAATGAAGTGAGTTGCAGAGAGAGGTAAGATCAGGTTAAAACTCAAATAAATAGAGGGAAGTGAAACAGTGAAAAATATGAGGCAAAGAAGTTAAGCACATTTAAAGTCATATGCAATTAGTAATTATAAGATAAAACAAAACAGAAGTAAGGATTGTGCCATATAATATTTATGTGGTTGTATGTAATTGCTTCTAATCTTGATGCTAATGTTTGGGGTCTACTTCTTTCCTTAATCCTGCAAAAATGAAATTTCATCCTTTCCAATGGCTCATATCCAATCTTCTACATGTGGGGACCCTTAAGTAAATATAGCTGTATGTTGTAAAAATAATGCATTTAGAAGGTACATAGAATGCTATTTAGACATGCATTTATTGCTGTATTTATGATGTTTCTATATTTGTTTACTTATATCTTAATTATGTGAGTCAGGGGTGGTCTAATCCTAGTAACAACGAGGGCCAGATGGAGATTTTTTGCCCTCCAAGTGAGCATGTGACATTCCTCCCCTCACAGCTGCAGCCTGACACAGGCGTTTGGCTGGTGCTGCTGCTGCCAGAGAAAGGAGATATTTTTGAGGAGGTGAGGGAGAGTGTCCACACTCCCTCCCACAGGTGACATTGGCAGTTTTGCTCCATGTGCTGAGTGTGCTGTGAGTAGGAGATGGCTGTCAGCTGTTTGCACAGCTTTTGATGCATGAACAGCCGCCTTTCCTCCTTTCCACGGGAAACACTGCACTGGAAGGGGTTGTTCAGTGGTCCACCATATAACCAAGACAATAAGACCATGTCTTACCTAAAAAATACTGCATTAGAAGACCCTGAGCTGAGTGTCTTGTGCTGAGAGCTAGGCTGAAACTGAGGAGGCTCTCTTAGAACAAAGCAAACCAAAACAACATAAAAACCACTATTCTTGAAGAAATCAGTTTTCTTCCAACAGGGTATAACAAAGCAAAGTTGTGATATGCTATTGATGTTTTAATATAGGAATTTTCAACTCAAAAGCCCAGGTTCATTCCAATTTTAATACGACATTAAGAAAGAAGAATTTTTCTACCTGTGTCAAAAAAGAGGAAATACTCTGAATTTTATATTTCTCTTCCCAGTTCAACAAAACTGTTTAGTCCTGACAATGTGGAGGAAAGAGTGAACAGCAGTTGTCAGAGATGCTTTAGGGCTTGAAGAAAAGTCTGCTTTAGATCTACCCTTTATATCTTTTGATACATATTTACGGAATAGCTCAATCTCTCCAGTTGTAAGGCTTGAACAGGGATGAGAATAAAACCAGATGAAGGCTTCCAGATATAACTACCTCCAAAACACTTTGAAAGTACCTGCCAAAAATGTGAAACAATCCATTCTGAAGTCCCAAGAAGGCTCTTCAGCATCATTTCATTTTCCTGAGAGGTGACTCATCTCTGGCATAGATTATTTAATAGTACTTAGAAAAAGGTAGAATTTTATCAGAGGAAGGGGAATCATCTCAATTTTACCTTCGGTTTGGCTGTGAAACTGTAACAATCATAAATCACTCCCAGCTGTCCCTGGGATCTCCCCTTCAGCACATCACTGTAGGGAAGGCAACAAGTTCTGCAGCAATCAATCCCTTTTATATCTCTCCACAGACACATAGGTATCATACTGGAGCTCAAACTGTGTTGCTGGCTGAAAAAGATAATTGGTAAATCAAATACTAAATGAAATCACTCAAATGATATCCGCTGCCCTCACTTTTGCTGAAATCCTTCGCTCATCTCTTAACCCATGGGTGTATGCAACCCAGCAGCTTCTTCTTAGTCTTCCTAACCTCTTTCCACCTCCAATATTCACTCCTGTGGGTGCCATCACTCTCATTGCATGACCCATAAATTGCTTCTTCATACTTCTTTTTTATCTGTGGTCCTCTGTATGGTCTTGGTTGGGTGTAGTCTCTGTTCAGAGTCTGTTTACCTCAGGCATTGGATATGCTCATTTGCAGGGTCGTTATTCCCTTGCTCTGTGAATGCTTTTTCAGATTCCTACCCTACGGTACTTTTTGGGCTGAATGGACCTCTGGCTGTCAGTGATCAAAGCTGTCAGTTGCTGTTTATTTCCTCACCTCTTCAATTTGGCTCCTGGGAGGATGTTTCAACAGACGTTTTAGAGAGACAGAAAAAAACCAATATCCTATTAAACTAATGACCCTTGGCTATGCTGTCTACAAATGAATGCAGGCACAGACAATTGCCCAGTTTTCTACTGAGGGTCTGTGCACAACAGTCTTATGTGTGTTTTCTAGCTATAAAATGTATGTGTGTATATCCTCTAGAAAAAAATATATAATTTCCATTTAACAGTAATTATTCCATTGTAACTATGGCACTCCACTAATTGCTTTCTGGTTATTAAGAATATTAATAAAGTTCATGTTCAGATTTTCTGGTAGAGAGCACTGCTGGCTCTTCTGTTTATTCTTTTCTGAGGGCTTCTGTAAAGAACATCTGAAGCCTTTTTATAACAGTTGCTTTTTTACAAAATCAAAAGTCTGGAATAAATTTGTTGTGACTAGCTATTAGCAAAAAAGATTTTCTATTCAGAGCAGCAATGGCTTCTTTCTTTAGATAAACATAGCTGTAATGTGTCACAGATTGAAGTGTATCTTCATGTCCTATGACCATGGTGTTAATCACAAATATTCCGGGTGTTGGTACCAAAAAATGGTGTCTGTGCTGCCAGCCTACTATAGAATTCTTCATATTTAATACACTTGCATTAAGCACACTTTCTAGGAGGATATCTTTGAAGTTTTTATTTTAATTTATTGATTGAAGCATGGTGGAGACCATGACTGAGAAAAAAAAAAAAAGTGGAGAGAGCTTGTAGGCTTTGGAAACAGAAAGTGGAAGAACTTTGTTTCATCCAAGCTGAACAGAGCAGATGAGCAGGGATACACAAAGAGCTGCTCAGGACGAGGTTTTAGTGTGAACAGGAGACGGGTCTGCAGCAAAGAGGTGGTCTTTGCATAGGAAGAGCTGTTGAATATGTTTTTGATTTAGGAGGTGAGGTGAGGTGAGGTGAGGTGAGGTGAGGTGAGGTGAGGTGAGGTGAGGTGAGGTGAGGCGAGGCGAGGCGAGGCGAGGCGAGGCAAGAAAGAAGGGGATCCATAATAATTTGTTGGACTCTACAGTAGTATGAAGGTGGCAGCACTGGAACTCTCTAGAGGGAAAAAGGTAACACAGGAAGAATAAAAACTTTAAGAGAAGAAATATGCAACAACGGAAGCCCAGCAATGTAAAGATTTAAAGAAAGAGAATCATCAGTTAATACAAAGGTAAGGGCTGACACCAGGTGAAGGGCAGGGTGAGAACAAAATACTACAGTGGAGTTTTGGCTAAAAAGTTAACACCACTAGAAACTTTGTTTAGACCAAATGTCATAGAATGTGAGAAGTGAGGGGAGGAGAAAAGGAAAAAGGAAGCTGGAAATTAAAGAAAATATAGTGAGAACAAATCTTCACAATTAACATTAAGAATATATTTTGCAATTTTAAAAATTAAATAAGGCAGCAAGAATAGCATTTGGAGAAGCAAGGGAGTTCACATGACACTTTTTAAAAATTCATTAAACAAAGAGTAACTGAAGAATGTTTGTATTGTAAATGGGAAGAAGTACAAGGTAGAGAGAAAGAGACTATCATAGAGTAGTGAGGGACAAGAGTAGCTATGCTGGAAAATATAGCCATGTTCAAAACCCTGATGATTGATTCTGTGATTCTGAAAAATGTGATCAAGCAGAGCCACAGGAATGGAAATGTGAGGAGTCAAGGTAGCAAATGTTGAGAGAACACAAAACAAAGGTCTCTGTCTGTGACTGAACAAAACATAGGGACTGTGATTGAAGAGAAAAGGGAAAGGAAAGAGGAGCTCAAATCATACAGTGTTTGTAAATTTTGCAAGTCACCCAGCTATCACTGGGAAAGGCAAGGAAGATTTCCTGTGAGAGCTCATTCCCCATAGCTCCATGTGTGTAATACACACAGCACAGAAACTAAACAAAACACTGTGAACTACAAAATCTCTCAGGAACATGGAAAAAACATCAAGTTGATAAAATCTCTCAAGAGCTTGTGAAGGTGATCTAACTAATATTCTCCTTGTTTAGATAAATGTACTACTAAAATATGTATTGAAGTATAAAATGCAGGCCATTATTCATGTTTCCAAGGCACTGTTCATATGGAAAAGCAAATGAGAGATCATGAGAATGGTTTTAACATTATTGTTGATTCATGCCAAATTAGGTTTCTAATCTGTGCATAGAGCTATTATTATTAAAACAAATCATTTATCCTCTTGTGCACACTACTGCTTTGTTTAACTTCAAATTATGTCCTTTACCTACCACTGTCATGCACCCTTCTTCTAAAAGGGTTTTTTTTTACACAGTTCCTTGTTTGTTGAGCAATAGATTGATATGCTTGCAGGGAATGGAAGAAAGATGTGCTGCTGTACAGTACCAGCATCCACCCTGTTATTTTGAACACACTGGAAATACCAGCTAATGATAACAGGCTGTGATTAAATCTTTAAGAGCTTCAAGGGTGCATGACATCATTGAGAAGAAAAAAAACAACCTCTAAATCAGCGCAGAAATCTACAAAAAAAATACGATAAAAGATTCTGTACCTTTGTCTGTTTGTATGCATTGTATATATAGCAAGTAATGTTTAAAATGTTAGTAGCATTTGGCCTAAGTATTTACCAACCAAAGATGCTTCTGAGACTTTCTGCAGCTGGTTACCATTTTAACAGGGGAATATTTTATATTATAGCCTTGTGTTCCTCACACAAAGGGCACTAATTATGTAGCAGAGATAAATAAAGCTGCTCAGATAAGGAACATATCAAATTCATATCCTGTGCTACCTCAGAAATCTGATAGGAGATTGAATTTTTTTCCATGATGCAGATGATGGTTACAAAAAGCTTTTACCTCTTTTCTAAACAGAGTTAGGGCACTGGTACATGAGAAAAGTTACAGCAAGGCAAGTTGTGGTGTTATTTTAAAGCTATTGTCTTCCATGGTTGTTGTTTCAGTGAATGCTTTGGTGCAAAATATTGCAGCAAAGCAAAAGTAAAAGAGATTATCCAGCTTTACTGAAGGGTATGGGTAAGATCTCTTGTACACAGGTAATTCCCACAGATTAGTTGGATTTTATGAGCCTTTTCTCAGGAAAATAGTTGTGTGCCTGTACCATCAGACTCCTCTTCTGCTAAGTGTCAACCTTATATCTGCATTTCCTTTTTCTGTTGAAAATAAAAAAGAATCCAAAAGGGAATAAAATTATAAGACCTTTTAGATTAACATAGTTGTGAATACTCATTTAAGCAATAAAACTGTAGAAGATGGGCTCATTAGGATCTCAGACTACATGGCTGTTCTGTTACCAAAGACACTCCTAATTAGCAAAATGTTTCTTCTGAAGCGGCCTGTTGGGCTGCAGAAGTGGATTAATCCACAGAGTGTTTCTGAGCTCATTCTGGGCTGTGTTTGCTTGTCTGATCTGGGTCTTGATGACACAAAGATCCAATGAGGTACATGCATCATCTGGGACTCACCACTCTTGACCTCCTGTAAGATACGGTGTGGACATGAACCATGATCTGTCTGCAATTTGAGAATCTTTCTGCAGTCTTATTGCAAATACAGTTTGTCTAAGAGCTCTTACAGTGCAGATTTAATATCTCCAAATCCCAGGGAAGAAGGTTTGTTTTGAGATGCAATGCAGCACTGATAACAGGGATTTAGAGCAATGTAAACCTTTCCAACCTAGATCAGACTTGTGGCTGCACTCACTCTGTCCCTGCTCTCCACGGCCCTACATCCACAAGACAGCACAATGAGTCCCACAGTGGGCAGCAAGTCATCCACACACTTATTCTCTTATCTTCATTCTTAATAGTTGAAAGTTGGTTTAAATTCCTGAGCAGGAGGTTTACATTCCTTCCCATCATCTATTTTTAACATTTACTATTTTAACCCCACATATTCTCAGTACTCGTATAGATGTCCAGCTCCCCATTGACTTTTGCTAAAGTCCTGGCCTTAGTAGTATCTCTTGTCCGTGATCTATAAAGTTTTATTGCACATTCTCTGTTTTAATTTCTTTTATACATTTTCAATTGGCTGCCTTCAAATTTAATCAAATGTGCTAATCTGCCACTGTATTATTTTAGGGTGGCTTATCCTTTATGAAATTCTTCACTGTCCCTCTGGATTTGAATAAAACCTAAAGAAATTCATGTTATCTGCAAATGTTACTATCTTACTGCTTGTCTCCATTTCTGGATAATTAATAGATACATTAAATTATCTCTGCATGTCTGATGCAGCCTTAATACTTTCTGTTACTAATATTTTATTATCGTGTCTCTCCTTTCCGACTCTTAGCTAGTTTTGGGAACCTAACAATACTGTGCATCCTTTTTTTTTGCTGTTCACAACTGAATTGAATCCAATAATTTCCCATAAGCAGAATTGAATGTATTTCCTTGAAAAATACAGATTCATCTCAGAGATGGCTTTTCACCATAACAGGGTAAATTAACTGGTAGCTTACCCTTTTGGACTTTGAGTGTAAAAACACTGATGTATCCTCACAAACAAACACATATACATCAGCCCTTGTGTTGTGCACCCACGTGGCTGCCTAACCGCTGGAAATTTCTATAGAACTGGTACAAATGTCTTTCCCCAGCCCTTGAGGGAAGAGGTGTTTTAATTATTTTGAAAAGTGGTCCTGTACCTCCACTTTGTGAAAGAGCATCCCAAAGCCTCAGTCCAATGCCTGAGGTAAGCATGTTCCATCATCAACATCCTTTTAAGCAAGAAAATTGTAAATATCTGTCTTCTAAAGTTTTGGGTTTTTTTTTTTTTTTTTAATTCCTCTGAGATTTCCTTTTGTATTTCTCTTTTGAGCAAGCATTCTGTGAACCCCAGTCTCTGATGCACAGTTACATGTCCCACATGTGCTCCCATTAGCAGAGCGGAGGGCTGGTGTATGAATTTTGTGTGGTGCACTTACATGGAATCATAAATTCCCTAATGATAATCCCTTAATAAGATATTAAATCTATGTGACACTAGAAAAAGAATCAGAGTTGAGTTTCGTTATTATTCTTTTAAAAAATTTTGATGTTTTGTATTCCTCTCAAAAAGAATCCCTCTCCAGCATATTCCCGGCATTTTAAAAATCATTGTCTTTTCAGGTAATTCTCAAATAAATGGAAAATAAAAAAAGGTTTTTCTCTTTATTATTCCACTTGTTTAAAGCGTTACTAAATGTTTGTAAAAATCAACTTATAAAGAATGACAGGAAAACCAGGAAAGAATTGAAAAAGTATCTTTTCTCTAAAAAGCCATTTTTTCTTCTTTAGTTTAAAATGCTCACACAAAACCTGTATTAATTTTAAATTACTAACTTGAGAGAGAAATGTAATAAAATGTTTTTCCTATGCTTTGTTATCCTTATGGCTTCAACTCCAACTCAAAAATGCAATTAATTCTGTAACTTACACTCTGTGGCGGATGTCATTCAAGCTGCGACAGCTTATTGGGTAGTTAAAAGGATAAAATCAAGTAGTCATTCTACTAATCCCTTTACAAGGAAACAGCTTTATGCATAAAAACTGGAACTTATGTGGTCATTAGCAGATGCTACATCAAGCAACCAAAAATACACACATTTAAATTCTTAAGCACAATCTATGAACACTACACAGATGGTTTCCAAGAAACTGTACCTAAATTGATTACGATAAAAATGATCTGCTGCAATTGTTTCTGTCAAAAGGGAGAACAGAATTTGTCCCAATGTGTCGCTCTGCCCACTCATGCAGAGAACCCAGCTGCTGAGACAGATGTTGCTCTAAGCACTTTATTTTAGGGTCATTAAAATGGTTACAGGGGTTAGTCATTCATTGTTTTATAAATTGTGCTTACTAGCTGAGCTCCATAGATGCTGGAAAACTTCTTTGTGGTTGATCAAAAAAGTTACTTGTCATATCACATTTGCCTTGTGCTGGCAGTAAAAATGGGTGAAGCACTTGTGCAGGACAGGAAGAGAAAAAAACAATTACTTTTTCTGTTTTATTTAGAAGAGCATTTATTTACCAGACCTGACATGGTGCTAGTGTAATCGTCTGAAATGCAAAACCTGCCTCAGAGGCCTTCTAGCTTTCATTTTGGTTCCTTCCAATCATTAAAGAACTAGATTTTTCAATATGACTCATTCCTGTACATTCTTCCTTCTGTGGTACTATGAGCAAGACGTGTCAGACAAGCAAAGGTTTAAGATCAGTTGATTAGATCAGTGCAGAGTGGGTCCGTCTACCTCCCCGCTGTCTTTGCAAATGCTGCTCTTTGGCAGTTTGAGCATACTCAGGCTTTACTTAGAAATATTTGGCTAAATCTCTTCTCTGTTGGCAGGTTCTATGGTTTTCCATGGCTCATCTAATTCAGGATTGACTTAGCCATGTGCATGTGATGTATTGGTGCAGCAGCTAATGTGTCAATGAGAAACAGAACAGTAAAAAGATGAAGCTCAGTGAAAAACAGCAAGGTTGGCAGATCCAACTCCTTTTCAGATCATACTGTAGCCTTTTATAGCCTCCACTACAAAATGTAGCCAACTTCCGCTCTTTTATTTCATCTTTGTCCCTGTGTACTTGTTATTATGTCGGTGGTTCGATTCATCTTCCCTAATTGGTTACTGAACTCTGGCAGCCAAATCCTAAATTCTAGGTGGTGTTCATAGACACACTCTAAATTATATTTTTCCACCTTTCCTTTGCACATTTAGGATAAAGTCACTAATTAGAAAAAAATAGCGAAACATTTTAGTGTCATTTTACCTGACTCCTTAAAACATGGCTGCTTTGGCAGCAGGTTGATTTCCTGGACTTCTATAGGACATTAATTTCTCTCCCCTGGCTTTATTTGGATAATTATGGCCTGTTCAAGTATACATCCTCACAAATAAATAACCTAGCATGTCTCTAGCTTTGAAAATGCACTAAAGTTACAATTTTTAAATTAAAATCAAGGTATCCTCAGAAAATTCAAAAGCTGGAGGAACAAAGTTACCCTCTGCCCCCAAATCTGTCAGTTTCTGAGGTCAAATACCTCAAGAAAAGCCACGCTAGGTTAGGAGCCAGACAGAAGGCATTCTCAGAAAGCACAATCCCTGAAAATGCATGAGACTTTCAGAAACAGGCACGTTTCATCCATTTCAACATTCAGCTCAAAGTCACCAATACAAAAAGTAATTCAGTCAAAAGAGCCCTATTTTTACCTGACTGTATGTTAAACTATATAAATTCTTTTAGTTTCACATAAATTTTATTTGAATTTTATCCAATCTGTATTTTAATCTTGCAAAAAAACCCTTAGACAGGTAATCTTTTTCTCCCAGGATTGGGTGATATTCTTCACCCATCAACTTCATCTATATCTGAAGGAAAGAGGGTGTCTTTTGTAAGTAATACCAGTTTATTATAGTTTCATGACCAGAAATTTCTTATTGACTAAATAAGATGTTAAGATTTGTTGCAACTAATAGCTGATTTGCCTGCAAAATAAATGTAATAGGATAAAGGCTGTATTAGAAGCTCGGGGTTTCACAGAGTGCACTAATCTTCACAAAAAATCACTTTCCCCCTCTGCTTTTGTCTCACAGCATTGTGAGCCCTTCAGGATAACAAGTGTCACTTTGCTTATGAACAATATTGGCTGTAAAGATTCTTCCCTTTTCAGGAAGAGCTTCTGAGAGGTAATGTAACATTAAACACTAAAGGACTCTCTCATCAGCTGATATGTTGTGTTTTGAGGTGAGATTTAGCAGACAAATGCAAGGCTAGAATAGAGGCAGAGATACACTTGCAGGACAAATGTCCTTTTTAGTGTTCGCGGTTCATACAGTGCTCGCAGAAGAACAGAAAGCGAAACGTCCTAATGAAAAGCAAGCTTGAGTTCTTAAGAGAGTTTTTGATATTCTGCACACCAGGCATGACAACATAAGGCTGCTCACAGCCTGGGTGTCACTCCAAATTCCATTATACTTACATTAGATGCTGTTTGTTCCTCCTGCAAATGCACTGACAGATTTTTGCAGCCCTGTGCATGGTTTTTTTTTTTTAGTGTATGAAAGGTTTGTAGTTATTTTAGCCGTGGAGTTGCTAAAAAATTATTAAAATCAAAGTTCGCTCTCATCTACCCTGAACAAAGCCAAACAACATGTTCCTCTTTTAGAAACAAATGAATGGGAATTGGCTAGTACACCACTTGCACTAAGATGGCTGGGGCTGAAAAAGGGTGTGATGGCTTGATGAATGTTAGAGAAATGAAAGCATTTCTGCATGAAAAACCATCATGATACCTACGTCTAATTCCCTTTCTTTTCCTTACATTCTCTCTTTTTTTTTTTTTTTTTTTTTTTGTAGCATCAGTGTAACAGCTGAGATGGAAAAGAACAACATTATTTGTACTATTGTGGAATAGCACTTATCTTGAAAAGCATAGATTTTATATAAATCAGGAAGAAACATGTCATGTGAAATTGGAAGAAAAAATGGACAAAACCTGGTAATAGAAAGTCAGTCTGCTGGCACACTACAGCTTTTCTCAAGGTGACATTGTCTAGTGTTAAGACGAACATTTTTTGCTGGTTTAGAGCATTACTGAATATAACATTAAGCACATTTATTCTTGGTCACACTGAGTCCTAGACCAGCCTAGTCTTCAAAAGTGCATGCCTAAGATGAAGTGTAAGAACAAGAACAACTTAGCCCTTTCTCTAAACACTCACTCATCTTCAACGATTTGTGGCTCATGGACTTCCTCTGGTCCACACCTCCTGCCTTCTGTGGCACCCACAAGCTGGAAACATTCTTTCTGCAGTATCAAGGGCGAAAACTTTGACCCATTAGCATCCCTGTCACAACTGCCTCAGTTGGAAAGAACAGTTCTTAGATGAGAACAGAACAGGGTTTTATCCAGATGAACACATCTTTGTCTGCCTTTGCCTGCCATTCTCCTTCCCCCTCTACAGAAACCTCTACAGTGGCAAAAACCAAGGCATAGAGGTGAGATTTGAATCTTGAAACTGCAGTTTGGGCACTGACTCATAGATTTGTCCCCTGAGGCTTCTCTACAGCCTCACATTCACCTTCAGTGCAGGTGCCCCTGCCCTTTTGTACTGCTCCCTTACACCTCCTCCAGCACTTTGTGTCTGTATGGCTGACCCAATGGATTTCCTCTCTGCTTCTTACTGATGAGCTTGACTCTCCTTTTTCTCTCTCCCAATTTACTCTCTTGGGAAACACTGCCTTTCATAATGCTGCCCTCAAGAAAACAACATTGTGTGGGATGTGTGATATAGGATATCACTTTGACAATACTACTTAATCCTTCCTTCACCAGGTTCAGGTCGGGCACCATTGTTTATCATTCCACTTGACTGAGGCCAAGCAGCTGCGCTTTTGGCCAGCCATGGGGGTACAGCCACTTTATTAAGTCTTTGTGCTCCCAAGAGAGTGTGAAGTAGCCTAGATGTGCTAGTGTGTTCAGTGAACTTTCTGAAGAAAGCAGCATTTCAGACAGAAGCCTTTTTCAGGAGCATAGTTTGGGAAAAATAAAGTCAAAGTTGGGTGATCAGTGGGAGATAATATATCAAGGTGATTTTCCACAAAACAGAAGGCATGCCTCCCTCTGAGTATTACCATGGTAAGTAATTAAAATTTACCATCTAGAAATAAAGACTATAATAATTAGGACATGATTATTGATATTAGAATTTCTCAGCCAAAGACAGGAAATCTAGAAGATGTTTAGATAGTCTTCAGGAGACCTCATACATCTCTAGTTTGGAGCAACACCAGCATGGAACTACATAAAGGGTCAACCTATCACCCAACCATGTAATATTGTATTTTTATGCAAGAGAATTAATTTAAGTCATGTGATAGCCAGAAGGTGAGAAGTAAACATCTTCTGCTCTAGCTTTTGTATCTCAAATATCTTCACCATTGTGCTTTCTCTCACATAAAACCCCCCAAAACTAAGAGCTCAAATATCTGTTTAAACTTAATTCATAGAGTAATAGAAAAGTGAGAACATTAACACATTTGGGCTACTCATTCACCATTTACTGAAGGATCTGAAGGCACCTGTGGCTGCGTAGGTGTGTTTTTCTACTCTTGTTGATTATCTTCTAAAAGTTTCTGATAGAAACCACATCCTCTTACCCAGTATTGGGTGGTGTTTATTAAAGATGCTGAGAGCACAAAAAGAGCAGTCCTCCCCCCCAAATGATCTGTTATAGACATACATGTCTATAACTTTCCCTGTAACTGAACTGTAAACATGACCTTTGCAAACCAACAGTACTTTCCCAACTGAAAAGGTGTGTCAGCTGCATGACAGTGTGGCATCCGATTTTGCAGAGCTTTGCACTTTTGCCTGCGGGTAAAGTGAATTCAAAACAGGATTGTCTTGATTTAGTAGTAGACAGACTTTTTTTACCAGTGCACATAACGCTCCACAGAGATAAGCATGTGACAACCAGATCCTGTTACTTTTAAATAACAACTTTAATATTCTGGCATTGAAGAAGTAATCATCTTCAACACCAGCTGGAAACACCAAGAAAATTAATTGTTAAAATTCCCATTAATTCTGTCATTCTTTTCATTATCTGTCTTAGAGGGATATTATATAAGTGCTATTAATGTTGAAGATTGTGAAATTTGAGGTGAGAGAAGGAGTGAAAGAGGAAATAAGACAATGCATCTTCTTTTCCCATTCCAGGAAAACTGGACTTGTTAACCCAGGAGTTCCTTTTTTCCTCAATGTTATCAGTAGAATTTATACTAAAGCTCCATAAATGCAACAGAGTGTGAAGATACACTTTATAAGCATCCTTTTTGTAGTTAAATGTCCTGGAAAAGAACAGCATGGTCAGTTCATTGTAACCCACCAGGATTTGCATCATGAGAACAGGACATTTCTGTTAGCTGTGAATCTAAATGAATGTTGTTTTTTTTTTTTTTTTTTTTCTACTAAGCACATGAAACTATTATAAAAGGAGCACGGGAAGAGCGTTTTGTCAAGACCTAATCACTCTCTGGTGGGTACTCTTAGGAAATCCATTGCCTTTTCTCAGGTTGATCTTGCATAGATGTTATATGTATGAAATGATAGTTATTTTTCTCTGCTGAGGTTGTGTCCAGCTGCCTCCAGCTGTCTTCCAGCCCTATGCAAGAGTGAGCTGTGCCATAAAATGACAGAAAAGACACAAAAGCCTGAAGGAAGCCATCTACCAACCTGCCCACAACCTTTCCAGTTTGCCTGGCTGGGGATAAGTCCCTCTGGCCCTGAGAGGATATGTACATTCGGTCTTCAACCCCGAGGTTGTGGTTGGAATATTCATATCCTAGCAAGCT
Source organism: Acanthiza pusilla (assembly GCA_036630365.1). Lineage (NCBI taxonomy): Eukaryota > Metazoa > Chordata > Aves > Passeriformes > Acanthizidae > Acanthiza > Acanthiza pusilla. The sequence continues at coordinate 7,878,923 of JAXCHO010000036.1, forward strand.
TGTTAAAATATAGGATTAAAAAGACAAAAACCCCACCTCTCCTTGTCCCCCCAGCTCTTCAGTCTTAATTCACTGGTGTAATTCTTACTGTCTTCACTTCTAAATCTTGAGGACAAGAGGCCAAACTTCACAAAAGACTTAGGAGTTTAAGGCTGATGTAAGTGCCATGTAGCCTTTATATTGCTGAATGTCTCTGCAACCTGATTTCTATAGAGCAGTTCCACAGTTTTGCTGTTTCTCTCCAGAAGGATGTTAATACGTGGCAATACATGGGGTTAGCTATTCCCCTCCACCACCTTGCCTGGGTGCTCTTCATGTACAGTAAATGCAAATACATTTGTCCCACTTTGAAAGTGAAGTTATATGCCTTGACTTTGCCGGGATGTAGTCATGCAGAGAGATAGCAAAGAGTAGTAAATGCACTGTCAAATCTCACCTTAATATATTTTTCAGATGTTTTGTTGGGTTTTTTCCCTCTGAAAATAATCTTTCAAAGATTTACTGGCTATTTTTGTCCCCAAGATTTGAACTCATAACATCCAACTTTAAGATCCCAATTGAAGCAGATAAGGTAGGAGACTGATGGGCCCTCGGCTCACTGGCGGTTGGGTGAAGAGGCATTTTCAGACACAAAGGTAGACTGAAGCATGAGCTGAGGTACCAATCTGCTGTTTCTGGAGTGGAGACCCAGATTAACAATTTCACTCTCTTTCACATTTTCTCTGTGCGGCTCAGCATTTCTAAGAAGACACCAGAGAAAGCAATTGTTTGACCAGCTTTTGGGTATGTAATGTGCCTAATTCTATGAAGATGGTGAAATATTCCAAAAATAACCTTAAAAATTTTACAACAGGTGCTCCTAATAAGTTAAAGATTAATCAAATAAAGCTGCAAATATGTTTGCTGGAAGATAAGCAGTCTAGTGTTAGTCCAGCCATGGGAATTTAGGGTAATAATAATTAGAAAGCTTTCAGATGATGCAACGATAATAAGGTTACTTTGATCAAGTGCAAAAACAAGGTGGTACAAAGATGCCTAACCTAGTGCATTACACGAAATGATGAAAAAGGGGGAAAAAAGGAATAGATACTAATATGTGCAAACTAAACAATCCAGATGAAACAAAGAACTGGAGGAGCAGGTCAGCTTTTTTTTTAAGGAGAATACTCAGTTTTGCTCCTACAGGACTACAACTCTGTTTCTCTGAGATGCTTTGTTGTCACTCATGCCACAATTAAACAGGTCTATGGTTTTATTTGATGAAAGAATATACCTGCCAGCTGCCTCTAACCCCCAGCTCGCTGAGGGTGAGTGTGTACTGTTCCAGCCTATTGAAGGAAACTTAAAAGAAGCACCAAGTTTTTCTCTCAGCTTTTCTCTATTTTCTCAACAGCATCCAGTGTATGGCACAAACCCTGCGCAAAGCCTCCTGTTCCCAGAAAGCACTTCTAAAGTAATGTAAAACAAAAAAATCAGCGCAAGAATGGTGTATCCCCTTGTCATCTGAGCTCCACAGCTCTGCATCTTTCCTGCACAGTGTTTCTCCAGCTGTAGCGGGCACAAGGTTATAGATCAGGTTATTATTACTTTCATGACATAGTTAACAAGGGTCTAATGAAAGCCTTTTTGTAATATTTGCTTAATAATGTTATCAGGTTGAAGTTTATTACAAAGAGGAGAGTGAGCAGATTGATAAAGCACTTTTGGAATTAAGACGTATAGGTAGCTTGACAGAAGGGATGTGGTAATGCCACCTAAATCTTGCTCTGAACTTTTCATCCAGAGATCTTAAAGCACTTGTAAAACACATATCAAGGTCACACATGGAGATTTTGGAATTGGCAAAGATTGAAAAGCAACTGAGCTGTATCTCTGATGCAATGAGACTGCAGTGTTGAGACCCCAGATTAGCTTTTTTATGTTGATATATCTGATAGCAATGGGAGGTACCATGGATGAACTATGCCCTGAAAACACCTTTGCTATGCACTTATGGAAACTGAGATGTAGACCAATGCTTTCCTTCAGCAGTACTAAATCTACCTCTCCCAGCCCTTGGTCCTGTGATATGGTGGACAGACTAGCAGCACTCTCTTTTTGAAGTATATTCAAAATCATTATATGGAGGTTACAGAGGTTTTCCAATATAAAAATAGTTGATTCTCATGCAACTTAGATACTAAAGGAAATTTTCACCTGGTCTAAGTGGATAGAACTCTTTGAATCTTAAGTTCTAAAAAACAAGTCCAACAAGGAGCTGTGGAAGATCTAGTCCATTTATTTATGCTCTCTACCTGGTCTATGTTCTGTGATAACATCATTCAAAGGACAAAAATTGTCATAACCCAAAAACTTGTATTCAAAATAATTTTATTAAAATGGATAATCTCTTATAGGATATGGTTTGAACTTTATGTTTGAAATATTTGTGAAACAGCTAAGTACATTCTAGACTAGATGTCTGCATGTCCTTTTTCCTTGTGGAGCAGAGGTGATGGCTTTGTAACGTGCTCCAGTACTGCGGCACACAAACTTTGCTCTTCGAATTATAAAGTGAGGCAATACCAGATGGCAAGACAAGCTAAATGAATTGTGTCCCACCAAATCCGAGAAAGTTGCTCCATTTTATAGGAATTTACTTAATTTTATAGGAATTGTATGAATTTTTTTTTCTGTTTTTACCTTTTTAATTAACATCCTATATCTTTCCATCCTAGTAGTGTTCCATGGCCCTTTCACTGTTTTTACCCATGAGGTCTGTCCTGTCCTCATGGAAATCTATCTTAAATCACCATTATGGGAACATAACTGAGATTCAGTGCAAGCTATGAAATGCCTGCCATGGCATGTTTTTCCCACGATATTAAAGGAGTCTCTCCAGCAACACTTCCCAGGGATAGAAAGTTTGCTAGCAGAGCAAAATGTGGAAGGTCTTCAGTATTCACACTGAAACTTTACTATGATGACATCAAAGGATTGAAAGGCAGCTTAGGTGAAATAATAATCAGTCTATTGGCTTTTCCTTCCTTTTTTAAAAGGGTAAATATTGATTATTTGGTTTTGCTGTTTTAAATCATGGCAGCATTTGGAGATTATTCCGTTGCCATTGAAGTCAATGGTGAATCTTGGACAAAGCCTGCCTGCTTGCTTCACATCAGCCATCAAACAGCTGTCAGGTGATAATAGCTGTCAGAAAAGAACAACCTGAGCTGAATCTGAACCAGCAAAATTTTATGCAGTTGGTTTCCAATGCCACAAGTTGTTTTTTACCATGTCAGATTGTGGATTTTTGTGTATAACTCCAGAAAAGTGTCCTTTCTGCATCCATTTTCCTGGGTAAAATATTTATATGTTTATTGCTGCCATCCTAATATTAGCAAGGGGACTAATGACTAGTAATTGATTCCCTCCACTTGAGAATAGATATGCCTGTTGGCTGAACCCTCAGTGTTTTGTAGTAAAGCATCAGAGAGGAAAACAAACCACTCTATAAAATTACAGAATGAGAAATTTGTCACCCAAAATGTCATGCCTAGTTTCAGTTTTTCTCTCTGTTTGTATTACCAAGATGTTATTAGGAGTGAGAAGACTATTCAAGCAGTCATTTTCTTCTGAAAGTGAGTTTTTTTTACCAAGGCATTATCTGTAACTGGATAATACAGTTACTGTATATAGATAACCAAAATTAATCTTACCAAATTGTCTCTATAAATGAAAAAATATATAGTTATACTAGGTCCCTGGAGTAATATTGAATAGGTGAATGTCCTAACCCAGTCAAAGATATTGAAATCACATGGGTCAAAATGGTAATTAGAGCAGGTCTTGTGTCAGCTTGGCAAAGTATTTACTGTCTAACTTTTGGTAGTGCTTTCCATAGTGATTGTCCCCTACAATGAACAGAATAAGGAGCTTTTGAGAAAACAGTAGTGGATAGTGTTTACTGCTTTGATCATAGCAAACTGACTGCACTGAGTTCCGTGCCCTCAAGAATTTATTAATCAAATATTTTATGTTGTACATTTACAGGGCAATTTTGCCATCAGATAATAAAACATCTAAAACAAAATGGAGATTTGCAGTAACAAGTAGAATGTCAATATATTCACAATCAAGCTGTCTTCCCAGCAAGATTCTCAATGGGAAAAGCATTTATAAAAGGGGTGCCATAGGCAAAATTCTCATTAATGAGGTTAATTCAGTTCATGTGCTGAAATTTAAATTATGTGGAATGTTCAGATTAATTCAAACAAACATTAATACAGAAAGAAAAATGCACTATAAATACAAGTGAGTCAATATTAGTTTCATTTTGATGGAATGAATATTACAAATATTGGAAAATCAAACTGGCAGTCCTTGCCTTCCAGGGCTTTTTTAAAGCAATACATTGAAGGACTGCATTGTCTCCACAAAAGTCTGTTACACATTTTAAAGAAAAGCATGCAATTTGCCACGTCATTTTTGTTGTCTTTTTTAAAAATTTGCATATATTCAGTAATCTCCTGACATGTCTCAGCTAAAATTATAGCCATATTGTTGTCAAATTGAAAGAAATTAGACATGTTATAAATTAGAAATGTCTCTCGCACCAGTTCTCTTCCTAATGGGATTCAGCTGAAGCTTTCAGTGTAGATGAAAATGGTGTGTGCAGCAGACAGCAAATATGGCTGAGCAGAACTTATTCTGCTTCCACCTTTTGCAAGGGTCCAACAGGCCTGAATTCTGGCTGAGAGCTTGGGGAAGGCTTTGCCATTTGGCATTTTGCAGTTTGTCCTGTGGGGCACTGGGGAATTAAATGTACCTCCCCTTTAGGCTAGAGATGGATTTTATAGGATGACTGACATCTGGTGTTGAGGGAATGGACACTTGGTTTTCCATGGTGACAGTAAGCTGCTCCAGCTGGAAAGGTTGTTGGGTCGGATGGCAAGGAGCAGCAGATGAATTCCAAGGCAGGCTGATCATTTTACAGCTGAATGAGCAGTGTGTACTGTGCTGGACAGTTTGAGGTCCTTTCTAAGAATGCTAGGGAGGATTTAAAAGCTGTGAATGACAAACACCTTAAAATATCCACGGAGTATGGAATTGAGAGAATATTAAGTGATCACTAATTACTGATCCTATATTCTACAATTCCATGATCCCAAATATGACAGCATGAGGTGTTAGAGTAAGTCTGAGCTTTCTAGAAGATAACATTGTGAAACATATTTGCTGATTAGTTATCCTTACTATCAATCTGAATTAAGAACTCAGGAAGTATTCCCTTCACCACCAGGCCACATACATCACAGCATCAGTGTGAAATACCAGATGTCAGTCACTAGTTATTAGGTATAGATTATGGCCATATTGGATCTCATGTCAAACAGCAGGCTTACTTTGGAGGGCTGTGGGCATAGGACAGCAGATGGTGTAGACATAAATATGTCCAAACCACCCTTCCAGCAACTGATATGTACAAACCCACTCTGTGAACAGGCTTGCAACAAAAGTATTTGTGTGCGTTTAAGTCAGCCTTTGTTTTAAAATGTGCATGTTATCATCTTAGATATTTTCCTTGATACCCTTGAAAGAAGAGCACATCATCTCTGAAGATTTCTGAAGTCTGAAGTGTCACTGTAGAATTGCATTTCTTCATCTCTTCTACACCACAGAAGAGGTCAGACACATCTGAACTAGCGATTCAAGTGACAGAAGTCACCTGAAAGTTCACAGAGATGCTTTCATTATCGTCGCCATAATATGCAGACACAAAAAGTCATACTACAGAAATCCAACAGTCCACTTCATTATAGGTATACACACAGTGAAAATATATGCACAATTGTGTACAGGCATCTGAAAATGTGTCATGTAACAAGCAAATAGCTTAAATACCAGATAGGAAAAAACAGAATAGCAATTCGGAAACAATGACCAAAAGTAATTGTTACAAGACCAATGAATTGCAGAATAGGGAAGAATCCAGATGCAGATATATGTGTTTGAAATGAAAGTGTAATTTAACTGTAATTTAGCACCAAAACTTGAAGGGAAGAAATACAAGAGAAAAGACTGTAATGCTTTAAGTGTCCAAGAAACATTTGATAAGTAGGTTACTTTCAACACATTGAAGAATCAATATCTGGAATGAAGAAGAGGAAAATTCATCAAAAAACTGTGCATCTGCTCTAAGACAGTCTCCTGGACTTTCTCCTTAAGCCAATGAAGATAAGGACAGGAGCCTTCAGAGGACTGATTATTCCTTCTTAAAACAGCTTTACCAACAGGTGAAGCTAATCATTCTCCTGGGCTGTTCATCTCTATTTATTGATGACAGAAGGAGATTACACAGGTAGTGAGACTAAAAACATTCATTCTGTGAAATTTGGCTCAAGTCAGAGAATACAAGCAGTCAATAATGAAACATAAACATCTAAAAGAAAATCCATGATTTGGTCATGCCAGATCTTCCAGTCCAACTTTTGACTGAATATTTTAATGATATGTTTGCAAGCAAGCTTTCATGTGCTCTTTGAGTCTTCCTCCTGTAATTTCTATATTCTAATTATTGTAATTATAGTCAATATGCACACTAATGCAATCCTAAAAGTGCTTTTGATGTGCATTTATTTCATAACATTTCTAAGATTTTATACTTCTCTGAAGCAAACGGTTGTGGGACTAACATCAATTTGCATTACTATGGACAATTGAATCATAACCAAGCTCAATGTCAAATTCTTCTCCTTGTGTCTGAGAAATGACTACTGTTTTTGATGTGTCTAACACCTGCTACCTCCAGCTTGAGGGTAAAAGGATAAGTGAATGGACTTGATTTCATTTCTCAGCCTGCAGTATATCGAAGCAAAAATTAATGCAGAAGTTGAGGAGGATGTCTGCTGTGACTTTCATTTTCTAAATTAAACTTAGCCAGCCAGCATTTTGGTAATGAGTGATTTAAGAGAGCACACAGGAAGGATAAGCAGCAATAATATGATGCACTGCAGTTTTACATTGTCCATCTAAACAGTGAGATTGACAAAATTTCAATCTTCCAAATACAGAAGCCTGAACATGTGGAATTGCATCCACCAACCTGTAAATATTTTGTTGTGTTACAGGAAGTACCTCAGGTTAAATTCATTCTGGGGATGTGAAAACCTCTTGATGCCTGTATAAGTAGTACCTCTTGCTCTTTATTTTCATAGAATCATATGATGATTCAGTTGGAAGGGATTTCTGGAGGCTTTCTGGAAGGGATTTCTTTAAGGCAATCTCCTGTTCAAAGCAGAGTAATCTATGAGACCAGGCCAGGTGGCACAAGGCTTTACCCACTCAGGTCTTTAAAACTTCCAAACTTTCCAGACAACCTGCTTGACTGCTTGACTGTCCTTGTGGTGAATAATTTTCTTTGTATCCATACTGAATCCCTTTCATTGTAATTTGTGCTTGTTGTTTTTCAGTCTTCCACCATGCACCTCAGAACCTCTTGACAAGTTCCCTGTAGGTATTTGGGGGCTGCTGTTAGACTCCCCCAAAGCTGCATCTTTTCAAGGGTCCATGATGCACAAACCCAGTACCCTCAGCCTCACTCACAGGGTTAATGCTCCAGCCGTGGCCAGACTGGTTGTGTTCACTGAACTCCCTTGTATTAAGGTCCCTAAACGATGTGCAGTGCCTAGGGGCAGTCTAGCAAGTACTGATGAGAGCAGGAGAACCCTTTTCTCCAGGCTGTGCTTCTGCTCACAGAGCCCAGGGTGCTGTTGGTAGTCCCGGCTGCCTAGGTGCACCTTGCCCGTGCCCATCTTGTGCTCACCAGCACCCCGAGTCCTGTTAACACTGATGTTTCAAGGCCTTGAGTACATCAAGAGTTTAACTGCCCTGCCCAGCCTTCTTCGGGACCCCCAGCCACCTTTCCTGTCCAGGACCTGATTTCAGCCCAGCCAGGCTCTGTCAGTCCCTGCAGTGAGACCCCAGCAGTGGCACGCTCCAGCCCTTCCTCTGCCCCTTTGCTGCGGGGCTGGAGCCCCTCAACTGTGCACTGGCCCTCACTGATCCCTTGCTGTGTCAGAGTCTGGCAGTGGATCCCATTACCAGCTCCATGGGACTGTTCCCCATGGGAGAGGGCATCGCCAGTACTGGGCCACCCTCAGCTCCAGTTCCCTGGCCCTGGGGTTGCTGCTGGGCCACAGTGCTCCTTGGCAAGATACATCCCTGCCAGGCAGCCCTGGCTTATATTCCTGCCAAGGTTTCTTCCTTCCCAGATCCGGGACTTTGCGTTTGTCCTCGCTGAATTTCACAAGGCTCCTGGTGGCCCACTCCTCCAACCTGGCTAGATCTCTCTGAATGGCAGCCTTGCCATTTTCCTTCATAATATATGTATGCAAACTATACACATATATACATAAATGCATCACTGCCCTACATTTTAGAGTATCAAAATGGTTTAAAGGATCTGTCACCCTTCATGTCTATATATGCTTCTAAAAGAAGTACAGTGCTAATGAAATTCTGTACAATAACTGTGCTGTCTACTGTGTTTGACATGTAAAAAATAACTCTCCTAATTCTCAAGTGAATAATGCCCTCCCAGTTCTCAGTTCTGTAAAGGAGAACAAAAATCTACTACAACGTTACATTGGCTCATGCTTTTTAAAAGCAGAATAAATAATGAAGCAGTTGCGATGTTTACTGACATTTGTAGATGTCTTGTAGGTATCATAAATTGTTGAATCTAAATTTAATTTCAGCATGTGGTTAAGAACCCAGTGAATTTTTACTTTATGGCAAGGAATTTGCTGCACCATTTTGGCAGTAGGCTCTTCTACTTGGAAAATGATATGTGACTCCTATGGCAAGCGACGTTTCCCAATGATATCAAACAAGTCCTATTTTAGAGCTTCTGGATGCAGCTGAAGCATTATTTTTAGAAAGATCATATTCTGGGCAGAGGGTGTTATTTAACTTTATATATTCTTTTTAGTTATCTAGAAAGATCATATCAGAGACACAGAGTTTACTTCACTTTCCTAAAGATTTGTTTATTACCTTATTGCAATATGAAGATTTATTTATATTCTTTATAAATATCTGAAATATCAACTTTTTTTTTTTTTTTTTGCTGGATTACAAATGAAACTTTTCTAAATGGTCACAAAAACTGGTGAACTTCTCACAAAGGAAATATTACAGAATCACAGAATATGCTGAGTTGGAAGGGATGCACAAGGAACAACAATGATTAGACTGTGCCTTGATGATGTAAAACAGTCAGGATTAATGTCTTATTCCAAATGTAAAAAATACTCAAAAAACATCAAAAAGGGCTTAAAATGGTTCAAGAGGGTTTTGGGGTTTTTTTTTGCGCAGAATACAGGATTCCTAAGCTATTAATTAGGGAAACTCAGTTAAGTTCCTGAAATAAGTCATGGTGAATTGGATGTTTCTTATCCACAGAATGTTTAATTAAATTATATCAAACAGTTGCAGAAGATGAGATAAAATACTTCCACTCTAAAAAAATCCACTTTCCTTCTATGAGACCTAAGTCCGGATCCTTATTTTGAGTCAATTAGAGGTGAACTTTGCATTCCAGATTAGTGCCCTATATGGTTTCTGTTTTTTATCTCTGCAGAAAGTGGGTTCTGACCCTGAGCTATGTTAATAATAACATAAAGCACTAAGTTACTACAAAATATTTTGCTTCAGGTGAAAACATATTGTCCAGTTAGCAAACACAGATGTATTTTTTTCTGCTAATTAGCTGCTAATCAGCTACTGTTGTGAGGGACACTATGTATGCACATATGGAAAAGATAGATCTCTGTCCAAAAGAGAACAAAGAAGGTGCTAAAAAGGCAGTATTATCCCTCCTTTTGCAAATAAGAAAGAGGGATAGAAAGTGCAAGCAAGCCGTCTAGAGCTAATGCAAGCAGCCTGTGGCTGAACCTGGGGTTCAGTCCAGTTATTCAGTATCCCCACTCTCTGCAGCAACTCCAAGGCTGTTCCTAATATTAATATTTGTTTAATGCTCTTGCAACTAGCTGACACTGAGCTTGTGAACTAGATAAAAATTAAATAAATATATGCCAGCCACATTAAAAACAGAATACTAAGTGCACTCAGTGAAATAAGTGTAGGTATTACTTTGTGGACATAAAATTATGCAAGATGTAAAAATAGTTAGAGGAGTTATAACAGATTTAAATACACTACTCAGTTTTACTTTTAGAAATTCCTCTCTTCATAAAATCACAAGCTTGATTTTACATTAGCATCTGATCCCACTCTGGTGTAAATGTCTTTAGAAGTAAAGGAAAAGGAAAAATGAAAATACAGAGGCACAACGAAAACTCACAAAGTACTTTGAAGAGAATATCACCAAAGTCTCGTACAAGACATGTAGCATTTTGAGTGGCTTCTCATCCCTTTTCAGTGGGTTTGTGAAAATTATCTAAGGTTTATGCATGCTGCTTCTATATCTTCTGTAACAGTTTGAGAGACTTTATGATGTGGCAATTTAAAGGAAAGTGTCTGTCTTCTTACAAACATTTTCCCCATTTCCCAACTGTCTTGTTATTTCTAGGGAACACTCAACAGTACATGCAACTGCATACAAATTCCTGTTCTTGCAATGGATAAGACCTGTTATACTGAAAGCAACATTCAAGTTTGAGGGATACAAAGAAAACAAATGTTGTTTGTTGGGTTTGAGTTTTTTTCCTGTTATTCTTCCTTACAAGCAGCTCTTAAAAAATTCAGTGATTCTGTAGTAGTTCAAAGCCCTTCAGTAACTGTACGCCTAGTGTGGCAGCATTGCACAGAGCGGGTCAGGTATTCCCCAGTAAGGTTTTCATGTTGGATGGACAAGCAGTAATGTCAACAAGCTTCCAACTGGCTTGTCTCAGAAATCTGACTGGTCTCCTTCCAGTTGACTTTTGCCTGCAGATGTCCAAGACTTTGTGGGGACTGTCCTGGGTTAAAATGCTTTGCGGTGTCCCAGCTTTGCAGCCCCAGGCATCCTTGGCTTTGGGACAGTTGGTTCCAGGCTTGCTGGACCTAAAGCTTCCAATTGTCCCAGTGCCGCATAGACTGCACGTGAGGCTGTATTTTATGGATTAACGTGACTTATCTTTAAACATTTACATGTTTAAAGTTTCTAAATTAGAGACTGTCAGTATGTGAGATAGGGACCTACAGACTGCAGCTGAAATTGTTGCTGGATCAGATCTCCAGATTTCAACTTAATGTAAAAAAAGTGTGTAATCCATATACATATATATATTACCATCTACAATAAGATTTCTTGGGCCTCTGCTCCAAATTTTGTATTTTACTTGCTGAAAAAATACATCCTCCCTCCCAAATTTCCAGTAAAACACTTAGAAATGTCAACCCCTTTCTTTCCCATTCTGTGACTTAAGCAGATAAATTTGGAGGTTCTAGATTAAAGCATTTAGTTTCATTTTAAAGAGAAACAGGACAGAACTGTGCCATGCCCATAGAGAGACGGAAGGGACAAGTAGTAATTTTCACCACTTAAAGACAACATAATCCTAAAATGCAAGTGTGTAAGAGGGTAGTAAAGGACAGCTTTCACTGTTCTTTTCATATTGTTCCTTCTACTGGCTTTTTTGGGGTGGATCAGAAGTCCTAATGGATTTGTTCAAGGAACCATCTCTCTCCTCCCCTCAACAGGTGGAGGAAGATCTTGAAAATTGCATATGTTTCTGATTGATTTTTCCCTGTTGTTGATGCCTTGGATGCTTGATTCAGACAATTCATCCAAACTACAAAAGCACAGAAGTACAGACCATGGATACTGATTTTAATCTGTGGTTTGCAGTTGTCCAGAATTGAAGATTATTATTTTGGGCTTGTCTATAACATGGTTAGCTAGCCTGGGAAGTCTAGAAATTTGACTATAAATCTTGAGAGTACAAACTGTTTTCTGCCATTTCCAGAATTTTGAGGTATGGTGAGACCACAAATACCACATGAATTACCACATCTCAGAATTTTGATCCGTCTGTTCCTCAACATAATAGAAAGACATTAAAAACATAATCATGATAATGAAAGCTCAGTGGCTTAAACATAATTTTCTAGTCTTTGAAAACTTCTCTGGTCATGCATTAGGTGGAAAAAAAAAAGGTGTTTGCTTTCAGCTGATACTTGATCCAAATATTATAATAGTTTTCTTTCTCCAAGTTTAACCAGTGTGCATAAGTTTTAATCAATGTCTTTTGAATTTGCACATTCAGGGCCAGATTCCTTGGTGCAGTTTTTCTTCTTTGTGCCACTTCAACAACAAAAAACATTTGGAAACCAGGTTAAATTTGCAATCCAGCTTAGATACATAATTCTTCTGCACAGACAGCATGGCTCAAGATATCTGGACAGTTGCAGCGTGCATGACCTGTCTACTCTCTGCTCTCTTGTGCATTGATGATATAGCCCCTGCTTAGGCTTTGAAGAGAGAAGTATGAGCTTTAAGTAAATGATGATTCCAAATAAAAAAGGCTTAAATCCCTTCTTTTGAGAGCTTGGCCAAAGCATGCTTAAGAGGCCAACCTATAATTTAAAAAATAAGGAAAACTCTGGAATGGGTCAGCAGGGCCCCTTTATAGTTTAAATATTATGCTGGTTTGGATTTTGGCATTCTTTGGGATTTCATATATCACTCAGTGTCAACTGATAGCCTGTGAGTTGAATCAGTATGTAGCTGAATTGTGGTCCCATCCTTTTTTCCACTAGATTGCTGTGGAACTTATGGTTCTCATTTAAACTTGTTTTTATACTTTTGCCAGTTGTTGAATATTTCCCCATCCCCTTTTGTCAATAGGATTTAATATATTTTATGTTTGGGGGTTTTTTAATGAATATCTCTTTTGTTTAGCAATTTTCCAACACTGTAGGCAGATTTCCTTACTCCTTTTAATGTTTCTGAAATAGGGTAGTACTTTGAAGTAGGATTTCTTAAATTGATTACTGGTCATCTTTTTTTATAAGTATGTTACTGGTTTAGTCTTCATGGCTTTTCCTGATTTCTTAGACAAATATACTGTACCTATTACACAAGCATTCAATCACAGATTCTTTACTTCTCCATGGGTTTCCTGTATGTTTTATCCCATTGGTTTAAACCATGTAAAGCAGAAAAACAGAGATGAATATTTTTGAATTTTATTCGTGCAGCATAAGTAACTCATGCCACATCTATATCTTAACATGTGTTGTGGTTTATCCCTGGCAGGGAGCTCAGCCTCACACAGTTACTTATTTGCTTCACTCAGTGGGATGGGGGAAAAAATCAGAAGAGCAAAGGTGAGAAAACTCATGGGGTGAGTAAAAAACAATTTAATAAATTAAATTAAAAGGAAAAGCAAAAGCTGTGCATGCAAAGCAAGCAAAACAAAATGTTAATTCACTACTTCCCATCAGCAGACAGGGAAACAGGGCTCCATCACATGTAACAATAACTTGGGAAGACAAATGCTATAACTTTGAAGAGTGTCCCTGTTTCCTTCTTTTTCTCCCAGCTCTGTATGCTGAGCATGATGCCATATGGTATGGGACACCAGTTGGGATCATCTGTCCTTGGTCTGCCCCCTCCCAGCTCCTTGTGCACCCAAAGCCTCCTCTCTGGTGAGGTGGGGTGTGAAGCAGAAAAGGCCTTGGCTCTGTGCAAGAACTGCTCAGCAATAACTAAAGCATCCTTGGGTTTTCAGTATCGTTTCCAGCACAAATCCAAAACACAGTCCCATACCAGCTACTGTGAAAAAAAATCTCAGCCAAATCCAGTACAATCTGTCACCTATTTTCTTAAACAGTGCTGCGATCCTGTCCTGAGTAGCATAAGGTTTAAGTGGGAAGTAAAGCATGTATAACTTGGTTAACTATGGAAAAAAATGTTTTATCCTCACACATCACATTTCAAGTTTTCCCCCTCACTGCAAATGAATTTTTAAGATTGCTTAAGGAATCACAAGCAAAAGTATCGGCAAAAACAGGTTTAATATAAAAGCAAATGCACTACAAAGTTTGTTGGCAAGATTCACTGTACTGCTTACTAGATTGTTAAAGCACACAGAGAAAAAGCCAACAAAAATCCGAAACAAATCAATGCAAACCAAAGTAACCCCAAAGCTATCTAGGTGGAAGCTGGGGGGGGAGGTGGCAGGGGGTGGATTGAGTGGTACAGAAATGGATAAGAAAAGGTAAAGATAAAAAGGAATATGGAAGATCCTCCTTGACCTTGAGTTACAAGGTTCAGAATAAACTCCTGTGCTAAACCGAGCCTGAACTTGACCTAGGGTTTATGCTTAAAGGCCTGACTGCACTTGACAGCACTCAGTTGATAGCTAAGTTAAGTGATTTAGCAAAGGATTCACGTAGAATTTACTGTGTCACAACAGTAACTTTCTTACAGGTCTCACTTACTACAAAGTTAAACTCCTTAAGAATCTATGAGAACAATATTCCTAAGTACATTTGCTACAGCATATTCACACTCATATGCACACAGACATAAAGACACTGTACACATGTGAAAAATTCCCCTCAAATTCAGTGAAATACTCACTCGGTTCCCCGTGCATCCTCCCAAGGGGTGAAGCATTGAGCCTTGAGGAGTGGGAGCAAAAGCCCAGGACTTGTTGACTTTTATTGATCCTCTGAGTACAGCAAACTGGAGAGCTCACTGGCCCCGAGTGGCAGATGGTGGCCACAGCCCACTGCGGGCCAGGAGAGCTCAAAGGGTCTCGCTTTGGACTGCTGTTTATAGGGTCTCAAGAGAATTGGTTTTTGTCATAGTAATTTTCCATCCTGGCGGCAGTTCACGTCAGTAACTTTCTTTGAAAGTTTGATAACAAAAATATTATTCTAATTGGGTTGCTCTTCATGTGGTTGCACTGTTCTAGAATCCTTCTGTTCTTTCTCACGGAGAACATAGATAAGTTGCATTCTTTCACTTTTCTAATCTCTGTGTTTGGCACCGGGTGTTATTTAATTGTGGCCAATAGGCTTGGGAGGTGGACTTTTCACTGACCGGTAGTTGTTGGAGTATGTTAGAGTATAAAAAGCCTTTACTGTAAATAAACTGTCCTTCTCCACCATACTTGGTCTGCTTGGTTTCTCTCAGCAAGCTTCTGCGCCAGGGGAATTCGAAACCACACTCTTCAGGCAAGAAAAATAAGTTTCCAAGGCTGTTTGTTAAACAACAGGAGCTCGTTAGACAGCACTAGTTCCTGGGAGCAGACAGTGCTCCTGATAGCCTCAAGAGGAGCTGAGCCCAACTGCTGCTCATCAAGGCCGAGGACTAGGGAGCATTTCTCAGATCATAGTGTGGGCTGGGAGAGGACTGAATGCACCACCATGCTCATGTAGGGATTGTAACAGTTCATTTGGAAGTGTTTTTTGTATTTGAAGTGGGGTTTCACAGAAAGCAGTCCAGAGATATTGTGACAAGATGACAATTATAAATATTATTGCAGTTTTAATAATACAATTCCACAAAAATGTTCTGCTATTTCTCCTTAATAATTTTCTGAAGAAGAAACTGACATGTGATAAAAACATTATCTGCACCTTGATGATTTTTCCAGCCTTTAGCTTTTCTAATAAGAAATTTTTCTTCACTAATACTAATCATTAAAAAGAGATAAATAGATTACTTAGAGTGAGTTATTGGACATTGGGGAAGTGAGGTTTTTTTTTAAATTAAGAAAATGGTTTGTTTTAGTAATTCTGTTTCTAATATATATTCTAATTAATTAATTTGATTAGAACTGATAATGAACATTCATTTTTATTTTGAGATGGTGGCTTGGTTGCTCACTGGTATCTATTTTTTCCACAGAGGTGATCCAAAATTCTGTCTCTGATTAAAATATGTAATTGTAACTTAGTTAGTTATTTACTTAACATGTCACTCTTACTTCATGTCATGTTCTAAGTGGAAATTTATAAGTTTTCTTCTTTAGAAGTTATAATATTGGAAAAATATTGATTTTGGATCTTCTGCTAGGTTTGGCTTAAGATTTTGGTGTGCTTTGTTGAGTTTGGAAAGTTGATTTGACTATATCTCTGAAAAAGCTCTTAGCATATTTGGGGATAAATTCTGGCCCTACTGATGCTGATGGCAGGACTCCAATTGAGCATTAGCAGAGTAGGATTTCATTTTTGCTCTATACCAAGTTTTGACATCCATATTAAGAGGAAGTGAATCACATTCTAGAAGTACTTATTTTCCCTACTGACTATAAAAGAAATTTACCACAGATGTAGCTGAAGTTAGGTGAGGTGAACTCATTCAAAGTAACTAAGCCATCTATCCTTTCCTTGCACTACAGACATATGAAGTATACATAAAACAAGGCCCTCAGAAATGCTACTCATACTTGTATTTTTATATTAGCTATGAGTTTGGTTATGATCCATGATTTTTTTTTCCAGAAGGAGGACAAATACAATAAAACAAGAGGCTTTCTAACAGAAAGAGCTTAAGAAGGCTTAAGCACAAACTTTGGGCTAACATTTAACACACACACACATATATATACACACACATAAAACTGTGCAGGGAAATTACAATACACAATTCTCAGTAGATAGAGAGTGCTCTTGTGTCACCTTTGGTCATTCTGTTGTTATACATCTTCATATACACAACTTTTAAAAGTGGATTTGAAGGGGAATATTCAAGCTTTGAGGGAATATTGATAATAATATCAGCGTAAGAATTAAGCCTGAAATAAAATGTGAGATTTAGGAACTGAAGGCAAGTCTGATCTCTTAACATTTGGAAGTGGTAGGATGAATTAACAAGACAAGGAACTTTTTTCTTGAGCTGTTTTATGGAACAACAATGGAAAGACATAAAAAGAGAAATAAGAGAAACAAAGTGATGAACCAAGAGCTGCATTATTTTGAATATAGCAAGTCGTGCTGAATCAAAGATATCATCACATTTAAGACATAAGTCTTACCTTCATATATGGGCTGCAAAGGCTGTGTTTTATATTTTTTAGGCTTATTATTTGGGTGTAATCTTGAAGGTAGAGGAGAAAAAGTGGAGCAGAGAATGAAAACTCAGAGTGATATTTTAATTCATCTAAAAATTTGGAATGTCAGTGCAGACCTGTGAAACAACAGTATATTGATACTACTAGAATTTGTTTCCTTAGGCACATGAAAAAAGGACAAGAGAAAGAGAAAGGAATAAGAGACAATAAACAATAATTAAAAATAACAAACAACTAAAACCTAGAGAAAAAAGAAGAAACTGGAGAGATCAGAAAAAACCTAAGAAAGGTAGAACTGCTGGTGGTGTTCTATGAACTGACTGGTCTGGCAAAATGAAAGTTCAGTACGTGCTCAAAAAATTTGCTAAAAGTGATCACTTCTTAACTAAAGGAAATTCATAGTGGTGAAGGTCGAGGTGAGTGTAAAAATGGACATTTTAAGTGGTAAATGTTAAAAAAAAAAAACACTACAGAACCCTTGAAATGGGCCAGAAATTAGGAGGGATTTCTTTTTTTTTTTTAAAGAAAAAGAGACAAACTTCTGTATCTGTAAGAAGAGAGGAGGATGAAAAAACAAATTGAAGAGAGAGAGACGTGGGGGAGTTTTAAAAGCTTTATGTCTTGGAAATAGACAAAGAGGTCCCACACAAAATAAGAAGTTGAGGCAGAAGAAAGGAGAGGGTCAGAGATGGTATCCAACAGGGAGAAATCATTTTAAAAAAATGCTGTGCATGCTCTTGCTTCTGATTCATTTAATTACAGATATTAATGTACCTACACAGCAAAAGTAAAATATTTCATCTTACTACACTGTAAGTGGAAACTTTTTTCCTATGAAAGGGGAACAATCATTATTTCGCTTGGCACACACTTTAATAACATTAATCATGGTGAACTCTTTTAGTAATACTGTGAGTATAATATAATCCACCAGGAATTCCACTGTAATTAAACTAATTTCATCCATATTTGTTACTTTATATTGACATTTCTTTTTCTTTTCTTTCTGATCTGCTTGCAGCATGCTTTACACATTCATCACAAAGGTCAACATAGTCTAATGTATTCAATATAAAATTTTTAATGGGAAATCAGACAGTTTATAAAATAAAAGGATATTGTCTCTATTGGCCAGTAATAACATTTCAAATTTGACTATCCTCTATTTCTTCTTCATGGCAGTGCAGAGTTTTCTTAGCTCTACAGAGACTTGGTGCTGTTATCTAGATTGTGCTAGTGACTACAGAAAATTAGACTCATCTTAGCCTGGACAAAGAAGCCTTAAGAACATCCATATTTCTATACGATATTTATTCAGTCATCTCAGAAGTGAATTGAAGTGTCTGTGTACCACTTCTAACATACAATTAAGAAGCCAAACCCTGCCCTTTAGCACCAAGAAAATCGTATTTCTATGATTTTACATCTCACCTCTGTGATTGCTGAACACAAACCACACCTTACATATCAACTTAAATTCTAACTTTGGCTCTAGGTAAACACATAAATAATCAATGTGAACATGGATATGATTAGATGAAAACCTTTTAGACTAGAAAAATCCCTGCTCTCATATAATGGGTACAACCCCATCGATCTCCAACATGTCACTGCAAATTTGGTGGCATGGGTGTCACCATTCTAGTTGCAGAGCTCTGGCTAAATGGTGACTTACAGGAAGGATTTAGAAAGGTCTCTGAACATTAAATCCAGCTATCCAGCAGAGAGAATGCAGCCTTGAATTAAAGAATAAGTAGCCCCCTGAGACGAAATGTTCTGCATCCTGGAGATGATAAAATTAAACTTACTCATGATCTAATGTAAACAGAAAATGTTTCAGAATCAAAATTATTCCAAAACATTCTGATATGCCTTGTATTTTAGCTTAGCAGTGTCAGCTGACATGGAAAAGTATGAACAACAGTTACATAAATTTGTCGAAGCAGCTCCTATCCAAATATCTCTGTTTGGAAATCTAGGTCATTCAGTCACAGTTATAAGCTGCATTAGAAATAATCTTCAACCTGCAGCATACCCAGAAGAAACTTTTTTCAAAGGTGGAGCACTGACCTACTTCTTTCCTGCAGTAACTGAGTAGCTAGAGAACACTGGAAAAAGGAAATTTGGATTGTAACTCTTCTTGAACAGATGGGGGGGGTCTCACTCATATAATTGGTCTCCTTTGATCTCAGGAGCGTGACCTAATCACCTCAGTATGAGATATTTGGGAAATGGAGGAAGCGCAGCATCCCCTCTGTTGTCAATGAGATGGACATGGAATTAGTAAAAGAAGGCCACAGTCCCACGGGAGGGAAAAGGCTTGAGTCCTTGATCTTGGTCCTTGAAATATTTTCTCTACCATGATTTTCAAATTAAGTAGATATGGTGTGATTCAGATCTCAGGTTAAGATGTCTGCATTTATCTGTCCTCACATAGGTGTCTACAAGCAATCTAGATAAGAAAACTTTCCCTAAAGCTGTTGGAATTGCAGTCAGCACAGTCAGCAGGAGCCCTGGCACAGAGGTAAATGCCTGCTCTAGAATGAAGGAAATCACTCCCCAGGGTTATGTGATCCAAGCTCTTAGTACATCTGATGCCTTAATCTGTAAATTGGCTGCTCACATCGCCCTGAGGCTCCTGGAAGGAGGACATTTCCCTGCTCAAGAGCCCCGTGGCTACTCTGAGTTTCTTTCCTGCCCTGCCTCTTCATGGTCTGTGTCTCATGCACTAAACTCCTCTGCAGCAATGTTTTGGGGGAAAGAAAACATGGGGCCCTCAGGCAGATGAAAAGCCAGTCTGGTGGCTAGGGAAAGTGGGAACTGCATATGGAAATCTGCTCAGGCTGAGGAGGATCTTGATTTTAAGCCTTTAGTTCCCAGGTCACTGTTAATTGTTAAATAAAGGATGGGGTTTGACTTCTCCCTTACTCAGTAAGCAGATACACCAAGGGTGTGTACCATAATGAGGAGGTTTGGTGCATAGCTAACAACTCAGTCTTGGGAGCTGGGCAGGATGCCAGCATTGATCTGCCTAAACCTGAAGAACAGAAAAGCTTGGAAAGAAAATATTTATTTTTGCATTTCTTTTTCCTTTTTCTTTTGTAATCTTACAGTCTATACTGTAAAATAAGTTGTCATTTACTAAATTGTTTTTTCATGGAAGTCAGGTGCTTGCACTGTAACTTAGACAAGATTTAGGAGAGCTGATCTATCTTAGAATGTACAGACTTAGTAGACCTGACTTATAAATAGAATTTTTTGTGCCTTTTTCTTTGTGTTTTTTTTTTTTTTTTTTTTTTTTGGAAAGTGGATACACATATAAATACATATCTACATCTACATAAAAATAATTATCTTTTCCGAAAGGTACACTGAAGATCCATCTACTTTCTTTGTTTTACATTTAAAACAACAACAACAACAACAAAGAACAGCAAAATAATTATGTGGAAGAATAGTTCATATTTATTTTGGTAGGTATTTCAACATCCAAAGGCTGCAATCATGCCTTACTTAGACTGCAGCTGTGATGGGGTACCTCTGCTACAAGCCATGTGCCTGGAAATCTGCATATAGTGCAAATAGAATGAAAGGACCTGAGAGCTTGTCATATAACTAATAGAGAAAAAAAAAACCCAAAGAAAACTATCAAGAATTATTTCAGCACTGGAATTGAACCTTTGAAGATGAATGCCAATGAAAACATCAGTGTGAAAGATTTTTTAAGCGTTTCTAGAAGATTAGAAGCAGAAGGATTTGATGTGCCTGTAAGGATAATAAAGCAATGCCTTATTCCAGCAGAGTTTAGGAAATACTGTTCCCGCGCTTCATGCTGGTGAAAGGCATATACAATTTGCCCCATTTCCTATACCTACTTTAAAAAGTCATTATTTCAAAGTGTTTTTTGAATTGAGTAGAACTTCTTATATCACTGACTTGTCAAAGAAAAATCATAGATGAAAATGCCGCTTTTTCAGGCTAGGCAATGTGTAGAACTAACTCTTCAGGCAGTGTAGATCCCAAGAACTGTGCCCTCTATGCCGTGAGACTTGTGTATTTTAAAATTAATGGGGGCTTTTTTTTGCTTGCATTTACTCTTCACATGGACTTCTAGATATGCTCACTCCTGAGTATTTACAGCCTCACTTCAAATCAGGATGCCTACACCTCACTATTTCTCACCTTTATGATATGTCCACAAGGTATCAGTCAGACAATTTAGGGAAAGTAACCGAGCCCACAGAGAGCCGATATACAGGCAGATAAAAAATGGAACTGGAAACAATCAGGTGAGTTTATTGCAAAGAACACACTTTTGTCATCAGAGAACCAAAAGAGTTGGTTTCCCATAGCTTTGTGCGCCGTGACCGCATTTTCTGTTGTGCAGGGAGGTGAGTAATGTAGAAAAGATCTTCCTTTGAAGAAGTCCTTCTTAATGTTTCTCTTCTATGTGTATTTTCTAGCTTAACATAGCAGCCTATTTCTCTCAGTTAAGATCAATAACAGAATCTATATATTTTTCATTAAATTTACTATTTTTGAACTTTCAGCCTTCTGTCAACTTTTGTTCAATCTGAACAATGACTTTAAAAATTATTAATGGAGACATGTAGGGGGAAACCAAGTGAATGAACTGTTAGAATTAGCATGCTAGAAGACACAAAATCTACAGAAGAAATTTTTTAATAAAAAAATCAAACGAACAGCAACAACAAAACTACCCCAGAAAACAACCAACCACAATGTAATGCACAGAAATCCTAGGAGACAAGAAAGAAGAAAGCAGTAATTCTCGTAGAAGGCTACGTATGACAAGCCGTGGTAAAATTCCCATAAGAATGGCAATGTTAAACCAACATAGTTTAAGGCAGTGTAGAAAAATATGCACAAACCAAACAACTTTCCCCCAACACCTCTAGGCCTCCTCAAGACAGAAAAAACACACATTTTTGCTTTCATAGTCTAATGAAAATAAAGCTAAAGTACAATATTTTACTAATATCAAGGATGGAAAAATTTGACAAAAAGTGAAGAAAATTCAATTATATTAAAAAAGGGAAGAGTGAGAAGAAAAATTAAATAAATTCTGCAGAGAATAGAGAGCAGTGACAAAGATATTACAAGAATATTCATCAAATTGAAATACAGGTACATAAGGAGGAACAATACTTTTTTAGGCTTCATAAGCAGCATTAATTGGATTAAAAGCAAAGGGATGTGTAGTTTGAATGTCCATATACAATTCTGAAGAGTAAATTCTAGTGGGCTACACAATAATCTCCTCTGAGGGAATGAGTTTAATATTCAGGTGATTTACATAGGTCCTCTCCAAAATTACTAAGATGGTAGTTCAGGAATAACGTAACCTGAAAGTGATTCCACCAAATGAATAAGCTGCTTAAAGAAGGCAAAGTGCCTGAAAACATACCATAGGGAACAGCACTGCAATCTAATATATTAAAGGATAGATGGGAATGGTAAAGACTATTTTCCAGCAATCGTCTCTACATGACAGTATTAGTAAAAGTTTAACGTTTCAAGTACAGTAAGATTCATGGATAAAATCTTCTTTAACTGAGAGACTTAGTTTAATTTGTCGCCTAAATACATGCTGAACATTTGTTCCTAGTTTTCAGTGGTAAAGCTGAAAGGTGGACTTCAAATGATTTGCAATTAAACCTAAATCTTACACATAGTGTATGTGATACAGTTCAGACAGTTCCTAGGGCAAAAAATGGTGTTAAACAACTTTTCCCCATATAAATATCCCAGAGCTGATTTGTGCCTTTGCATTCCACATGGCTGCATTACTTTATAGTGTCATAGTCACATCTTTGCCCTGGTTTTACAGGGAGGTTGGAAAGCTGTGAGCTGTGGACAGCAGCTCAGCCACAGGCAGCAGAACGACAACTCTGCTCCTGTGGTGAAAGCTTTCTGTAGATATAAAGTCGATATTGCTAAACCCAAAACCCTCTTCTTATAATAGCGTCTAGATGAAACATGCTGCAGATAGGAGGAAGTCTTTACCAGAGCTTTTTTGTTGTTTGACAAGTTCCAGGAAATTTAGATTCAACCTGGAAGCTCAGGTACATCTTTGAGTTCTTCAGCAACCTGTTGGAGCTTAGCTGGAAAAACACTCATCTCTGGAGTCAGGACTCAAAGCCAGGTTCTCTGGAATATCCTGAAGTGTGTGGTAAAAATGGATGCAGTCAAGAAACATGCTCTTGATATTTCTGTAGCAGTTTATCTATATTATCTTGGAGAAGTCCAAATTGATAAAATTAGAATAATATATTTTTGCTTTACAAAGGTGATGTAAATGTGAAGTGTTTGTGATAATGAGCACTATAAAATGTTTAATTAAAAAGATTGAAACAGTCATATGTTTTCAGAAATCAATGTTGGGTCTTGCCATTTTGGATCTTTATAAGATCCAAAGAAATATATTCTCTATATTATACCAGCTACTGTCTTTGAGATGTCATGCTGTTTGCTTATCATAAATTGGAAAGTAATAAATAAGATATATTCCATTTAGTATATCCACTGCCTTCAGGAGAGGCTCAGATCAGCAAAAAACAAAAAAATCCCAAGAAAAACAAAACACAACAACAAATAAAACACCAAACCAATCAACCAACCAAACAAAAAAACCCCAACAAAACACAAACAACAAAAAAACCCACCAAAAACACTTCCTTTTCTTTCTCAGCAGATGTAATTTCCAGAATCAGGTACTTGACTGTCTACATGTGATTCTAGATGAGACTAGTTACCACAACTGGTGGCAGCTATTATGCATATGAACAGCCTATTTTTGTCAGATCAGTGGTGTAAGAAGCCCTACGACAAAAGGCCCCCTTTTGTCTAATTGTTAGCAAAAGACTCAATTAGGAGGATGTTTCCCAGGATTATATCATTAAATGGTAATGATACAGGTACGTAGTAACACTACTGCAATCAAATTGGAAGGTGAATAATGGTAACTTTAAAAAGATGACTTAGAAAAAAGATTTTGGAAGGCTGATGATTCTTTCAGTCACAGAAGTAGCCTGTCTCTTGCACCATTAAAATGTCTGGCTAAGAAATACTAAACTCCATAAAAGAAAAGTATTGTTTTCCAAGGAGGAAATTAAATTATAAAGTCTTCCAAAGGGTACAACACACACACACACATATCCCATAAGTCTTAAAAGTGATTGCAAATTGTCTTTTTTAAGTATAAAACAATTTTCTGATTAATTTACAAAGCAATAAATGAGTACTTAACACTTAGATTTCTGCTTTGAAACTCAGCCACTGAAAGTCCTAAACAGCAAGTACCCATTGCACATTCTAAAGATGAAATCCTATAATTCTTTTAGAGGTATCCTTGCCCTGCCAAATTGAACATCCTATCTGTGATGACGACTAGGTGGAAAATTCATTGTCCAGGCGACAAATTCTGCTTGCTCAAAAAAAGTGAGCAAATCAGTAAGCTGCTGCTGCTACTGTAGCCTGATCATTGGTTTCCTACAGTAAATGAAAAGTCTGTTTTCCTGCAAGTGGCAGCAGCAGTGGCTTCCTTTCTTCCTTTGTGCTTCCACAAGTTTTAATTGTTCCCATGTTCTGACAATAGTAACAGCTTCACACAATTCAGCTTGGATTGAACAGTGAAGGATGGTACCACATTTTTATAGTGACACAGGTGAAAATTATTGAAGTCCACAAGTGCTGCACCAGAATTTTGAGTCTGTGCTGTGCTTATTGAAACAGAAAATTTGTTTTAGACAGGTCTTTACTACTCAGAAAATAGCAAAAAAGAGATTTTCAGTCTGGAAACTTTGATGTGGAACTGGGCAACTCCAAAAGACATTAGGAAGTCTTGTCTCCAGAGAACTGCTGGTTGTTACCGTGTTACACACCCATGGCCACTCAACATGGTAAAAGATAAATTTCTTCCAGCTTAAGTTGCAAGTGAATGGTTCTTACACCATTTAAAATGGTGGCTCAGACTCTTTATAGTATGTGAAACAGAATATAATCACACCAGCAGTGAGAGTTTTGAGCATACTGTTTTATGTTCTCATGGAAAACTTAGACAAGAAGCAGAAATCCCTTCATGGACATGGTGTGGATGTTGCCCTCTCTCACTGGTGCTCAGTCTTGGTTTGAATATTAAACAGGCAGGAGAGGAGGGCTGCAACCAAGATGCAATTGATCCCTTGAAGAAAAATGAGTTTAGTGGTATGTCATGGCCTGTGACCATATTTGGGATTATATTTGCACATTTCCAATGCTTGTTTATCCATCTATGTTTCAGTGGTTTGTGTCCAAAGAATGCTGAGAAACACAAGAAAGACTGATGCCAATAGGTATTTACAATGAAGTCTTAGCATAATGTAGTCTCCTGCCTTTATACAGCTAATCCTGAATGTCCTCTAAATTTCTCTCTTTTAAATAATGACATTTAATGTGTCTATATTGTAAAAGTCTTGTATATTGCATAAGAATTGTAGAAGAATTGAAAGTATCTGGAATTTACTTTGAAAATATAAAAATGTTTAAAAGCTAAGAGAAAACTAGCAAGGAATTTAACAGAATTAAAGCCAAAACCCAGAAATTTCTCTGACAATGTGTAGAGAAGCAATATCACTCAGTTTCCAAAATGAAGGAGTTGTGTTGTGTGGAAGAGGAGGCAGCACGCACAGGAATCTCTGTCTGCTAGTCAGTCCCTCCCTAATAACTTCTGACTGTGCTACTAATTGCAACCAAATTGAACAGAGGGACAGTTCTCTCAAGCACATTAAGTTCTTTCATGTTTCAGTGACCAATACCACAGAAAGTTTTAATCAGAGATATCCCTGTTGGAGTCCACAGAATCAAAACCCAGAGCTGTAAGAGAACAGGACATGTTTGTTCAATTGCATAGAAACCAAAACATTTTCTGGGCTATACAACCAAATGATATAGCAGAAATTAATTTAATATGAACTCAAATTCTGTAGGAAAGTAAAACAATAATTTTAAAAGTGGTTTTTTTGTGTTCTTGAGTCTCTTTCCTATGTTCATGATAATATGACAGTGTAAGCTTGTTGATAACATGAAATTTGCTGTCATTACTTCCTCCCTTTAAAACAATTTGGGGTTTTTTAAATAATTTTTGCATCTAGCTATTGCAATATACAACTTGCTAGTTTTTGCCACCGAAGAAGGAAGGATCAGAGAACAACAAAAAGTGTCAAACAATAATTTTTCTCCTTTTTATTCCCCCACCACTAAAATACCATTTCAACTCAAATGAGAACTTTTAGTGGAATTTTACCAGTTTTGATGAAAGTTCAAGTTGAAGATTGATCAAGATAGGGAATTCATACTGATGTGACTGTTAATCCAGGAGCCAATGCAAAGAATTATGCTTCTGCAAATTCAAACACTTGTTCTTACCTATTGACTATCCTCAGGCTGATTCATTAAACACATTGAAAAGACTCAGTTCTGCCGCTTGCAGAAAAAAGATAGCCTCAGAATTTTTACATTATTTATGAGATAGAGTTGTTCCTTTTTTTGTCCAGCTCTAATAATGACTCTGGCTTCAGGAAAAATTATTTGCTGTGAAGCTGCCATATGATGCTGCAGATGACTGACAATGTGGTATATAAATGGCCTTGAAAAAATATAGCTTAAAGTAATTCACTTTCTTTTTAGGCACTCTAAAACTCTAAGAAGAAATTTTAGCTGAGGCATTGCAAGCAGCCTAAATCCACTCTTCCTATGAGCTCATGGTTCAAAGGACACTTTCATGTTTTTATATTAAGCACTTAGAATCTTTTGTATGTGAAAACTTGTATAAAGATTTTCAGTTTTTAAAGAGAGCCTTTCCAAGATTTCTGGGAGATTGCATAAGCAACACATCCAGCCCTCAGAACAATCCCATAAAATGAATAAACTTTGACATACAAGTGTCTGTCACATCTTGAAAGTGTTTGGCTTTGGGGAATGATTTGTAGAAGAATTTTTTTTAAAGAATTTTTTTCCATCAAAAGAAGCATCAGCTTTTACTATTAGACAAATTTGTGCAGCCCTCAAAAAATAAAAATGAAGGTGTTTTGTAAGGTAAAAGTTTAGTTCTGTATGTTTGCATCAGTGTGAAAACTGAGTTAATGAGAAAGACTTGCTGGAAGTCCAGTTAGGATAAAAAAAAAAAAACCTATGTGGCCCAAGAAGTTTGTATTCACTAAATGAGTATTCTCAAGTCACTATTCACCTACTTTCAAATATGTGTAGAAACATTAACAGAGAACACATCTAACAAACAGAAAATTACACTTACTTGCAATAGATAACCTGAGACAAAAATGCTCAGTACAAGTGTCATTCTTACAAAAATCAAGAAGCACCTATTTCGTGAAAATGTTTGTTTTACAAATGACTCTTGGAGGTTTTAAACCTTATCTGAAACCCTATTCTACCACGCTAGATCATGTCAATATCCTTGAGTCCCTGAGATTATATCTCACATTGAAGGAGCATAATAGTGCACTTGGATTTCCTAATAGTCTACAAGAGAGCTTGCCTTCACAGGGTCACAACTCTATTTATCTAAGATATTTTCCAGAACTTCAATTTAATAAAGATCAGGGACTGGATAAGGTCAGTGTGTACTGAGAGCAAAAGTGAAGCACACCTGGGAAGTGCCTGGCTCCTTATTCTCAGTGATTTTATTGTATAAAGCCATTATACTTTGTATTTTCATACTTCTTTATACTGCAAGGCTCCTGAAGTACTAAGCAAAGATGCTTGAAGATATCAGCATTGTTATAGAATCATACAATTGTTAAAGTCAGAAAAGACCTCTAAGATCATCAAGACTTCTAAGATTATCTACTCACAAAGAAAACAATCCAGAAAACAGTTCTATAAATATATTATTTTCTTTATATTGCTTTTATTAATTCAAGCTCACAGGTTAGAAATCAACTGCACATGAAGACACCTAAAACAACATTTTTAAATCTTCTATCATGGAACATTCTGTCCATTGCAGACTTTTGGCTTTCATGGTACTTTAAAACAAGTACTACATCTCTCTCTTCACAAATGTATCGCTCATCCAAGTGACCCCCATAAATATTACTTGCTTCAGGACATAGGATGTATTTAGGAAATGTCACACAGTACCTTACCCCAAAATAAAATAACTTGCTAGTCATTTAAAGTTTTCTTAAGCAATATAATATAACAATATGACAAAAACAATATAAGAATATAACAATAATAAGTAGAATACCAAAAATTAAACAGATAAACCACAAATTATTAAACATCTAAGCACAGATTTCATACTTTATCTAGAAGTCTGGCAGAGCTCCTTTGCTATATTAGTTACAGAAGAAACCAATGATTTAAACCAGCCCTGATCAGTTAGGGGCAGATTTTAGGTAATTTTATGCTTTTTTCCTCGTGACAATATAATGTTACTATGCCTGTGGCATTTCTCTAAAGAACTCTTTTCCCACCTATAAAATTTATCTAGGTAGAAGTGACGATTTATGTTATTTTTCAAGGAAACTCCTGCGTAACACAACAGCCCAGTCAGGGCAGAGGCTATAAATCCTTGGGCAGTGGATCACAGGATGTGTTCAGGGCAGTTCTGCTGGACCTGTAGAGACAGGAAGACATCAGGACTAGAAGCTGCCTGTGTTTCATTGGCTGCTCTGATGCACAGGGCCTGAATAACAAAATTGCCAGTGCAGGGTGTATTGGAATCACTGCGCATCACAGTGTAGCTGTTGTGTCCAATGCATATGGAACGTGTTTGGATGCACAGAACAAACACAGGCTCCTCATAAAGAAATGCCCAGTGTTGGATGAACCCAAACACATCAGATATGATGCTTTGTGTGTGTGCACCTATCTCTAGCCAAGAAATTCTGACATAAATATTCAAATCCCTTGTGTATACCAAATAAATGGCAGTTATGGTCACTGTAAGTTTGACATCCATTGATGCATAGTATGGACATCTGCTAAAGCAAGTAGTCTTTCTGTATTTTGCTTTTTTCCTTTTTTTTTTTTTTTTTCTTTCTTTTTCTTCTGCACCTAGAGCACTACATCTTATTTGGATTCTTATAGTTTTACTTCTGTGTGAAATTTCAGTAATAAATATTTGCTCAACTCACAAAAAGAAGTCTCAGAGTTCTGGGGTGTTATTTGATAATATTAAAAACCAACGAGAGATTAATAACTAAACCAAAGATTTTCTTAAGACAAGCAATAAGAATGCAGAAAAAGAAATTATACTCTGTACAGAGTGATGACACAAATTCAGTTAAAGAAATCCCCATAGCAGGATTTGCTCCAAATGGAATAAAACTCTCCAGCCCCTGTACCTGCTGATACAAATTCAGAAGAATAAACTAGTTGCAAGATGAGGTTCAAAGATACAATAAGGATTCAAGTGTCAAGTAGATGTTCACAAGTCTGAGAGTTGAAAATCAAGGTAGCACTGAGTTTAAAGCAATTTTTTTTATTCCATTTGCATTTGTCTATGTCAGGAAAACAGTTTACCAAAACACTGTTAGATTCTAACATGATGGTTTTCAAAAAAATAGATTAAAAAAAAAAAAATCAATGCAGCAGCTAGCATAACACATTTGACTCTAATATAATTAAGTTTCTTTCCACTAGGCAATCAACTAGAGGTTTGAAACAAAAACCTCTCCAAGTCATTTCCACAGGGCTGTCTATTGTGACTATCAAGGGACAGTTTCCTCTATGGGCTAAAGGACTGAAATCTGCTTTATGGAATGTAGACTTTGTCTTAAACTTCAATCTGCTTTAATCTTTCATCTCTGCTAGGAAAAAAAAATCTTCAAAATAAAAAAAAGCACAAAGCAGGATCAGTTTTTGAACCACAGCTCACTGTAGACTGTAAATAAATAGTAGGCATGAAATAAAGAGTTGTGGTCAGCTGTGCGTGAAGACTCAGATCAGAATCTCCCTAACTGTAAAATTGTATCCTGAAACTGCCCCACAGTTGCTGTAGCATTTTTCCAAAAGAAACACCTTAAGATGAGAAGTATTTTCAGTGTTCAATGACTTTTGTATATTTCTCTGGTTTCACCCTCATTTAAGGCAGCATCCTTTTCTGAGTAACTGATTTAATAATGTCAGTGTTTTTAAGCATGTTTTACTGTATTTAGGAGGTATCCAGAGCATGAATAGCTTGCCATTTAACCCAGAAAACTGTTTCATACCCATCTATATATGATATGGAAGTTCAGGACCAATACATAGGAATAAAATGGACAGAATTATGGAATACAAACTCGTCTGAGCCTTGACAGTTGCATTTGATGCCAGCAAAAACACAACCGTATGTTCAGGGTTAGTAAAAGCATGTTTTGGGAATTTGATCAGGGACAAACCAATATGTGGGATCCCTCTGGTCCTTGCTACTTCTGTGAGCAGGGGATGGAGTTTGTCAGTAACTTGTAGAAAGAAAGGACTTTTTCATCAGACAGGCTACTAACTTCCAGGATTCCTGATGAGTCAACTGGACTCCAAGGACCCAAACTACTTTGAAGATTATGGGTCAAGAGGGAGTAGAAAGAGAAGGTTTTAAGCCAAAAGACAAAAAAAAAAAAAAAAAAGGAGAGAAAAAGAGAGAGTACAAAGCTCTAGCTAGTTGTTTTCTGGCTAGAATTATATTGTGTTTTTCCTCTGTTTTCAGCCAGGGGACAGTCATTTTTGGTTCATTATGATGGGACTAACTGGTTTGGAAAACAGGAGGTACATCAGGGTGTTACTGCCATTCTCAGGGAAACTAAAACTTTGCACTTGAGCCACCCACCCATCCTGTGTCAGCTCTAAAGAAGGAGACAAGCAGCATGGGTAAGCATGTTATCTAATAGATTTGGGTTTCTGGGAAAACATATATTTTGAAATACCTGGCTCAATGACAGTATTTCTAAGAATTCTATATGTATGTAAAAGCTCACTCCTTGGCCCAACAAAGCATTTCTACAGCAAACACAGGGAGGCCTGACATTACAAATGGGAACAAAATACTCCAAAATGAGACTATGGGATGGAATTTCCGCTGGAGCCTTTTGTCATTTATTTTGTATGGTCTAAATTAACCAATTAAACATTTCAGAAATAAAATTATTTGGCCTGTAAATTGTGCAGAATAAAATGTTTTAATAGCTGGGTTCTATAAATCAACCTATGTAATATAAGACACTAGTCCTGTTTTTACCTACCCTTTCAAAGGATTAACAAGGAACTGGCAAGAAGAACAGTAATGTTGATATGAGCTTCCAGCTGGGATTGATTACAGGCTACAGCCTAATGCAGTAATGTTTTGTGCTAGCACAACAGTTTAACTAGAGAGTGCTCACAATACATATCCCCCACCTTCTGCCTCGTAAGTGCTGATATAAAGAAACCAGCTAATTTTGTTGTGATTCTGACCTTTGGTCTGTTAAATCCCCAAATTAATTATCTAGCACGCACGTGACCTTCTACTGCTTAAATTAGGGTATATTTGTAAAACACATCTCATGTTAATAGCCTGTTTCTAGGCAAGTCTTTTGCCCAGCCCCCATCCTTATCCAAGCCTGAAGAGGTGCAGGAAGTGGGCAGTATGGGCATAGACAGGTTGTAGGTATTATTTCCTTACCAGTACTAAAAAGGTCAAAATAATATTGTGGCATTTAATATCAAGAGTTGCAGGAAGTAATGAGGCTACTCTTCCTACAGATTATCCAAAGTGAACAGAAAAAATTAAATATAAGGTAATATCATAAATACAAATGGTTTGCTCAGTGGGCTGAAATATTTGACAGTGGTTTTCATCATCAGAGAAATTCCTGGGATGGAATCATGAGGTGGGAAGTATATTATAAATTGTGTCAACAGAAATGGCAGTCTAGGACAACAGATTCTGTTCTTGTTTAGTTATTAATATTTCTAGATATACTTTTTAATAGATATTTTCAAGTAGCTGAGCCTGAAATTATTTGTTTCTGAATATTTCTGATTTGGAGGAAATGCATGCTGTCCGGAAAATCACAGAAAATGCAGCATTCACATGAAAGTGCCAAAATAAAATTTGAAATATAAGCAACAAAGTGCTTTTCATTATCATCACCATATGCACTGTTGAAATTAAAAGTGATTTTAGGGTCAGTGCTGATCTGAAGCCTTGGGTCACTGTAACTGAGCCTAGACCTAAGAGCAGCAAAAATGAAATGTGACTTTTTTCTTCTGGAACCTAAGATAGATACTGAGTGTAAAAAGGTGTTGAAATCCATATGGAAAAAAATATGGAAAGTGTAATGCTTCATGCTGATATCCTTTTGGATGTAAAATCCATTATTTTACTTTTAAAATTTCTCAAAAGGAAGTGCCCATGGTTTCAATTTAAACCAGTTCTGTCAATCTTGTCCACATATGTTAAATAAGTTTAAAAACATGTGGAATCAGGGCAGTCAGGCAATGAGGATGGCTGAGCCCTGGGTTTATCTTTTCTTGAAGGGGCTGAAGCAGAGCTGAGATATTCAGAGATTTCTGGGGATGTCCGGAGGTAGAATTGCAACACAAAGTGAAACACAGAAGCAGAAAACTGGAGTTAGGCTATGGGTTGGACACTTTGGTCTTGGCTGTTTAGTTTCTGCTAAAGGGCTGCTTCACATAACTGAATCCATAGGATTCAATCCTGCCCAAATAGAACCACGAGCAGTGCTACAGAGACTTTCTAACAATCATGTTTTGTATTCCATTAATGGACTTAAGCATTTACAATAGATAACCATGAAAACTTCTTCATGCAAATATGCAAGTCTGAATCTTTTGTGGAGGAGAGAAAAAGTTAGCTATTAATTCCTCACAAACTGCATAGAGTTAGATGTGGTTGTAGGATTTTTCTGCATATTGTCTATCAATAAATGTGTGTTTGCTCAGAAAAGTTTTATTTCCCAAGCTGTTCATGAAGGCTAACTTGAAATAGAAAAGCAGCAGAGAAAGAAAATCATCGTGGGGGCTTCTATGCTACCTTCAAGAATTGTGAGGACCATCATCCTGTACAGAGAACCATCTAGCAGTGACTGCAGTGACACAGTGCTCTTAATTGAATTTCTTAAGGTGAATTGCAGGCCAAAAGGATTTTGAACATACTAGTTCTGAAATACTGTATATATGGGGACCTTCTTATCACAAGTTGGCCAAGCTCTGATATTGAACATTTATCAACATATGTGGTCATAAACTTTGCAAATATGATTCTGGACAAATGGAAAAGACTGGTGTTCTCTTTAATCATGGTAAAAGAAAATGTAATGGAAAAATGTAGCCCTTACAACTAATAATGAGTATTTGAGAACACATGTTGGTTGTTGTAAACATAACTATTTGGAATAAGGAAACGATTCATGTGATTACATTCAGTTCTTCAGCTGAGATATGTTAAAACTGGAAGAAATCACTTGATATTTATTCTGACTTTCTACATGAATCACATTTTAGGAACTTTTGAATTAATTCTTGATTCAAGGCTGATAGCTGAAACTGCATTGGAGACTATATTTTAAGGGGAAAATGCAAGGCAAAGCCTTATAGTAAGGGGACCATGACCCATGATAAACTTTTTAGCTGAATTTACTTGTCAACATGCAGGACATGACCAGACAGAAAGAGCTTCTTCCCTCTTCTAATGTCCTAACATAACCTAATGCATCAGGACAGAGTATTGGTTAGGGCCTCAACTCACATCCAGAATGCCAGAATACCAAACATACTCTAGTTTGCTTCTCCAAGTAAATTAAGGGTTTATAATGGTATTTGCTCTCTGCTTGTCTTTCTTCCTCTGGAAGAGCTGTTTCTTTCTTCACTTTCTCTAAATGAAGGAGCCTGTAATTCAGTTTCAAGCAGAATTGACATGGATCCAGCCCAACAGATGAGGATAGGATTTAGGAGAAGGGGAAAGAGGAAATACGCTGAGATGCCTGTAAGAAGGCTGCAACAAATCAGGCTTCATTAGCTGTTCTGATCACAGAACAGCTTTTTATTTTTTTTTCCTGAGTGATCTGTGGCCCTCTCTATCCTTGAATCATATCTACATACTTGTCTGACAATAAGTGCTTTCTGTTTACTACAGCATCAGAGCCAAGATAGTTAAGGACAAGAAAATTGGATTCTATTCTTCCTTATGAGTCACTAGTAAAAATGCCAGCTATGTGACTGTACAATCTTTATTATCAAAGATAATATAAGAGAAAGAAAACAACCACATTTTCACATTCCAGGCTATGTATGCACTTCTGGAAGCTGGAAAGTTTCTCTCCAGGGCCGTAAACTGAACACATTTGTACATATGGGATACAAATGGAATAAAATCCTCAGTGTCTTTTCTTTCCCTGACACTTGAAAATGCATGAAGTAGAACATTTAGCTATGCATATTAATGGCTGGACTGAACAGTCCTTTGGTGCTGTATAATAGTGGAGTAATAGTCTACCTTAATAGCAACATGAAATGAGGAATATTGAAATAAGGGGGCTAGATGCCAGGTTAATATCAAGAGACTACACAGTACCAGTGCCACATGGCTTGGTCGACCACTGCAGACATTGAGTTTTGCTGGCACGAGCAGAGAAAGACTGGGCAGTAAGATGGGACATTCCAAAGCTGAATCTGTTACTCTCTGAATGAATCATTACTTACAACTGGAAAGCTGTTAGAGAATAACTTAGCATCCATAGCTCATTAAAAGCATCTTCAAAGTGAATATTAATTACATCTTGGAAAATATCAGGTTTTCAACAGTTGGAATGACAAAGCAGGCTAATTCGGTGGGGAGACTTATCTTGCCCATCAGCAACCAGCCTTCCGCTTATGTTCCTTTGGACATCTCTTGCTTTACTTTCTTGTTGTTGCCAAGAAAACACTTCCATATTGCTGTACATACTGTACTGGACACTGAATGGCCATGTGCTGTTTACAGAATAAGAAAACCAGCCAATATCAAAGTAATTTTCCATACCTCTTGATTTAAAAAAAAAAAAAAAAAAAAATAAAAAAGTTAGTTATTTGTTCAGTTGTTGAGTTTGGGTTGGCAGTACAGAGCTCTGCTGTGACAAATTGGGGACTATGTGACATTTCTTAAACAGGAGTTCAGACTAAATGATAAGACCAAATTCTTCTGGCCTTAAAAATATGTCATTCTATTTTAATAATATTTATTAACATCTGCTACATTATACTATGATATTCTGATCATGGGAAATTGCTTCTATTTCACCCTTATATAATTATCCAGTATGGCAATGGAGAACAAACGGATTTGTTGGGAAAAAAAATGCTGTGCAGTGATATTTACTATTTTGGGAAAAACTGTCTCAGAGGAGTACATCATGAGTTAACTACAGTTCTTGTGGTTTGCAACTTAGATGGGATCACGTCTAGGCTGGCAGCAAAATGCAAGTCTGTTGAAAAGAAATTTTATTTTGTAGGCTCCCAGAATAGAGACTTAGAAATTTCTTCAATGTTTTTGATTCATTTCATGATTAATAAAATGTAGAGTAATGCAAGTATTTGGCTCCATATTCTTTTCACAGCCTGTGCTGCTGTCTTCTCTTCTTCATGACAAACTGTTAGAACACCCTTTGTATAACCTTTTTTCATACAAACCAGCACAGACACAAAGACAAAAAACACAGGTTCATGGCTGGCTTATAGCAAACGTAGATTTGTTTTTTATTAGTACTTTTATTTCACAGATCCACAGAAGAAAATAAAAAGAAATGGAGTGAAAGGGAAAAATGCACTTTTCCTAAATCGCTACTGGAGAAAACAGCGTTACTGCTTTGGCTCAACTCCTATTTCTGTTGTATAATACAGATGCTTCCTGGGTGGTAAAACTGCTTTGCTCCATTCCAGACCTGTCCCATGTGAGGAAGTGTAACTGCAAAGGGTCCACTGGGATACTGTAGTATTTCTAGAGATTTTTGGCCACTTACAAGGTTAAAATAATTAAACCAACTAAAAAAGCCATGATCCAGTCTTGCCAAGTGAAGTTCCAGAATCCGTTTTCAAGCAAGAGGTGTTATAAAGGTACCAGCTGATGGAGTAACAAGTTCTTATTTGATAATTTGCAAGGCACGGTGTGAAACACATTCACCCCACTACCAAACCCTTTTTTCTTAATAATTTCTAGAATAAGATGGAGTGTATCTTTTCTCGTACTAGCAGTGACATATTCCTTACAGTTTATTTCAGACAGCATTTTCAAGGATTTTTCTTCTTTCAGTCTTCAAGGCAAATACGTAAGTATTTTTAAGAAACAAGACTATTAGGAGTCTCAAGCCTTAAATACTTGTGGTTTGTTTTGTTTTTTAAACAATCTGACTAAGATAATATAGAATGATACAACTGTCATAAATTGCTATGGCAAGATGATAATTTTCAAGTGAAAATTTTCAAAGGAATTTCCAAAGAAATAGATACATTTCATATGTATTAGCATTTCTCAAATTTTCCTTTATAAGACTGTTCAAAATGCTTTATAATTTCTCATCATCTATGGCTTAGCAGCATCAGCATACCTGAAAATCCACAAATTCTAGGGAATACAGACAACAGCTGTTTGAGGCAGTCTGCCTCTTGACAGCCTGTCTCTGCCACCGAGGCACTTCTGTCCTTGCTTCCTGAGCCAAGGAGCCCATCCTGGACTCAGCGCTCTTGCCCCTACTCAGACAGAGAAAATGTGTCAGAGGCAAAGAGTTGCATTTTCTACAAATTACTCACACAGCCTGGGAGTGATCTGCCACTTCAGCAAGGAGACAGACAGCTGGGGACAGGCGTCAGACCTCCCTGGGGGTGGGAACACGAGTCCTGGGGGGCACAGGGCTTGGTGGAAAAGCCCAGCTGCTACAGGGCTGGGCTGCAGTGAACTGGAGACCA
The DNA here is from genome assembly GCA_036630365.1 of Acanthiza pusilla. NCBI lineage: Eukaryota > Metazoa > Chordata > Aves > Passeriformes > Acanthizidae > Acanthiza > Acanthiza pusilla. Next base: position 7,915,876 of record JAXCHO010000036.1, read on the forward strand.
GCCCTGCTCTGGGGACTCCAGGGCAGGAACTGATGGCCCCGGGGGGCTGACATGGTATCCTGGGACATGGGCAAGGTGGGGACAGTCTGAGGAGGCTGGCCACGGACACTCAGTGCTGCTTGTGTCCTTGGGTCCTGGCACCCTATCAAGGAAAGGAGAAAGACCACTCTAGTAGCAGCTGCACAGAAAAAAACAAAAGTGCAGTCAATATTCCAATACATTTAAATCAATGAAGCAGGCAATTTGTATCTAAATAAACAGAAGAACCCATAATAAACAATAAAATATTACTAAAGACAAATGCATTCCCTATGTGGTTTTGTTCTTGCATTTTAATAACACGAAAATGCAAGTGAGGTGTACAAAGGAAACTAACTCAACTTTCTTGCTGACAAGACTTTTCAAATAATATGGTTGTAGTTGATAACCTATCAGTAAAAGAAATGTTTCTACTCATAAACATTGCAGCTGGGTTTTTTTTTTTTTTGCAGCAGTTTCTTAACATGCACAGCGAAGCCATTCATTAAAAAGCAAATCAACAACAATGAAAAACATCAGCCTGAAACAGTAGAAATAGTTTCAAAATCATGGTGCTACATTGAAATTGTGAGTTCTTTTGAGATATGTGATGCTGCTGTTTCTCTGAAACTGCACAAGTTCAAAACTAGTTTCACTCAATTTAACTTCCCATTGATCCTTTGGAATTACAGATATTAAACACTTGGTTTCACAACAAACTTAATGAACAATTCTGAGTCTCTTTATGCACAACCACTGGAAATGCATGGACCAGTTGGAATCAGAGATTACAGCAATGTCCCATTGGTCTGCAATTTTCTGGCAGCTGAGAGTCATTGCCTGGATATATATAATGACTTGCGCTGTAAGTTTTTCTCCTGAGAGTTGAATCTAAACTGGAAAATCCTGGCTTCAGAGGATAAACCTACTGAAATAAATAAATCCGTTTCTGTGGGATGTGTAAAGCTGTAAAGAGGGGTTCAGTCCAGAGGACAGGCATTTATGTTAAGACCTTTGGGTAGATTTATGCTCTGAAGAAGAAAAAAAAATGATGAAGTGGAAGATTTAAAGAGGTGAGACTGAATGTGTGCACGGTGTGAAAGAAAGGGAACACTGAAGACAGAGGGAGAGGCTTTCTGGAACAGCATGCTGATGATTTCTATTACGCTAGAAATCGCTATGATCCCTTCCTTGAGTCCAAGTCCATGTCCCAGCTCACAATATACCCAAACTATTGAACCCTTAAGCCAAATGTCTGTGGCCCCTGCTATGGTCAGAGGACTGTGAGAATCAAGTGGCTGCTCATGGCTTGAAGGCTGTTTGCTGGATAAAAATCTGAATCGATGGCCAAGACCAAAGAGTGGTGGCAAGCGGTGAAACATTCCATCGGTACCTGTCACCTGCAGTGTTCCCCAGAGCTTGGTATTGGGGACAGCTCTGTTTAAAATATTTATCAGTGATCTGGACAAGGAGATCAAGGACACTTGCAGTCAGTTTGCAGGTGACACTAATTTGGGTGTGAGTGTTGATCTGCTGAAGGGTCGGAAGGCTCTGCAGAGGATTCTGGACAGTCTGGATTGATGGGCCAAGGCCAGTGGTATGAAGCTCAAGACAAAATGCTGAGTCCTTGGGTCACAACAACCCCCTGATCTGCTACAAGCTTGCAGAATAATATTTGGAAAGTGGCCTGGTGGAAAAGGGTCTGGGAAGTGTTGGTCAAAAGCTGACTGAACATGAGTCAGGGTGTACCCAGGCGGCCATGAAGGCCAATGGCACCTGGCCTCTATCAGCAGTTGTGTGGTCAGCAGGACCAGGGCAGTGATTGTCCTCCTGTGCTCAGCCCTGGTGAGGCCACACCTCATGTCCTGTGTCCAGTTCTGGGCCCCTCAAATACTTTGAGGGGCTGGAGTGAGAAGGACAACAGAGCTGGTAAAGGGTCTAGAAAATAAGTCCTTTGAGGAGTGACTGAGGGAGCTGGGGCTGTTTAGCCTGGAGAAAAGGAGGCTCAGAGGGGACCTTATCAGTCCCTACAACTGCCTGCAAGGAGGATGTAGCCAGGTGGGGTTTGCTCTCTTCTCACAGGTAACAAGTGACAGGACAAAATTAGCTCCATTTCTGACAGGGGAGGCTTAGGTTGGATATTAGGAAACATTTCTTCACAGAAAGGGTGGTCAAGCACTGGAACAGCTGATGGAAGTGAATTAATTACCAGCCCTGGAGGTGTTTAAAAGACAAGCAGACGTGGCACATAGGGACACAGTTTAGTGATGGACTTTTCAGCATTAGGTTAACAGTTGGACTCAGCAATCTTTGAAGTCATTTTCAGTCTAAATCGTTCTACAATTCCATGATTCCCATCCATGTTTGATATGGAGTGTGGACGAAAGTGAGCTGCAGTTGAGGAGCGATTACAAAAGTGATTACATCTTCCGAAAAATGAGTGGTTGCTTCCTGACTGTCACCAGAGCCCACTTGCAAGGAAGCTCTTCCTTTCCTCTGCTTCTAACAGGCAGTACAGGCAGCTCAGAAATTTGTTACTAGTAACTGTTTTATTGAAAACTTTACTAGGCATGAGAAACTCCTCTCTGCACCACCTACCTCCCCCAAGGTCAGCTCCTTTCAGAAAGAAACTTTTAACACACAGGCAGACCCTGATCTTGATGTGAGAACCTTGCTCTGCAGATGAGGTGGATCGCTACACAGGCCAGTCTGCTAAACTGTTGAAGAGGTTCCAGTTTCATCATGGATCCATTAAACATAAAATATTCATCATAGAAATGGAAATGTCAGCTGAATATCCTGATAGGCAGATGAGGTTTTATGATTACACTGCTGGGGGACAACAGCAGTGAGAGTTGTAGGGCATGAGCTTTTTAAACTCTTCTGTGGTCCTCGGTGTGTACCTGAGTTACCTAAATCCCTGCTGATGAAGTACTGCTTCAGCTTCTGTTGGGCCTACCTTGGATAATCCTTGCTTCCACAGTTCAAATATCACTTGGGTTCAAGAAGAGAGGAATATTTTGTAGTTAGAGATAATATTTTTGTATTAAAAAAAATGAGTCAGTCATATTAGTCTAGTTTAAATTATCTAAACTGCTTTGAAATGATCTAGTAAAACCAGAACATTTGGGAGGAACCTAAGAGCAGAAGATCATTATATAGCAGAATAAACTGTCTCAGAAAGCCACCAAAGTCACATCTCTGGATGTTTTGAAAGACAAGTCAGAAAAACAATTGTCAGGAACAGACCAGGTATATCTATTCCTGTTTTCAAATAGAGAAAAATCTAGATAATATCTCAAGGTCTTTTCTACCCCTGTCTTCTACAATTCCAGTAACAGGCTGCCATCAGAATTGCATGATGCCTGTGTTGTCTGCTTTGCCTTCAATGTAAGAAAAAAATGTCTGTGTTGGGGGAAAACACATTACCACAGCTTATTTGACTGATAAACGTAGGTTTATTTTTGTGAGGTTCCTTGGCTGTCTTTGTGTAATTGTTGCTATTAAGTCACTTGTGTGCACTGTAAGTCAATTGTGCTGTAAAGGAAATGTTAATATTACACATTCTCTACAAAGAACTGTCTGTGGTGAATGTGGAATTTAATAGACCTGCAATAACATTTGTGGTTTTCTTCACTGTAGAGGGTGAAGGTTGGTGGCAGGAGACTGCACTTTCAGAGCTCACTGGATGTCAAAGGACTAAAATTCATAGATGATTTAAATAAAGACCTTTAGTGGTGGTGTAAAGGTGTATTTATCACAATTAAAAACAATGTAACTGCACCTAGAACCTTATAGGTTTGTGTATATAAATACATATACAAATCCTAAACATAAGAACAGACATTTCTAGCATGATGTCATGATATATCCTTAGTTTATACTTCTGGTAACCTTAACCCGAGACAGGACTAAAATTATTTTGGGAGATTCTCATACCCTTACCTGAAACCTCATGGTGCTTTTCTTCAAGAAGTTCTACTTACATGAGTGGGACAGTGGTGGATTGGATTTGGTTGCAACTTAACTGCTATGAAAAGAAAAAAAGCTGGGGTTGGAATAGGTTCAAGGAGCAGCAGATTAGGAGACTATATTGTTTTTTAAAGAAGAACTGATAATCAGAGAATAGAGCGAGTTAACAGTGATCCCTCTTACCTGCACAAGCTGCAAGGGGACTCAGCTCCATTTGTTATTCTGAAATAGCAGGTGCACCAACACCAACTAGAGAATACCTAGTATATGTACTGCTTTTCATGTACTTTTTGTATAAAGAACAGATTGCCTTTATTGCTCCTGACCTTACATTTCTTTGTCAAACATATCAATCACTCTCCCTAACCTTTAATAGGAAAGGCTAAAGTTGTTTACTGCAGCAATTCCTATTCACCACAAGGACACCACCTCCATTCTGAACCAGGCAGATTTGCATACCTACCACTGATTATCCAAAAAGATTGCTTCTTCCCCTAAAATATTTGTCCATTTTATACATTTTTTCCCCAAGGAGGTCATTCATTGCCAGTGAGGTTAAATCTAAAAGTCAGCAGTATTTGGCAGAGATTTATGTGGGAATAGATATGAGTCTGTACAGCTCTCAGACTGATTAAATAAAGAATGTCATGGGAGTAGTATGATAGTATATGCATACTCCAGTAAATGAAAGTAATGCATTAGAATGCAGCTTTAGGGTCTAATTTAAAAACATAATTCAGACACAGGCAGAAGCCTTTAAAATATTGGCAGATGTCTTCATACTGTATTTCATATAGAGGACAAAGTGGATTAAAGATAAATGTAATCCAAATAATGGTGTTGTTTCATTTATTTTTTCACTTATGTTTTATTTCTTTTAAAGAAATTCAATTTGTTAAGGATTGTTTTCTGGGTTTTCATATTTTTATGCAGATCCGCTTAAAAATGTGAGCAGGGGAAAAAAAACCCATTCATTACAAATTGCTGCTTTTCCTGAGACAGCCTATGGTAAGTCACAGTTTTTACTCAGCCTAGGTGAAATAAATACTGTTGTTAAATGGAGCATTTCAATAAGCAGGAACTTTGATTCTCCTCTTTCTCTCTCCCATCCCCTTTCAATCTCATTATATGTCAAGGTGCTTAGGCTTAAATGGTTATTCTCACTTAGGATTCTCAACTTTTATTGTAGCCCATTGCTGAAGGACAGACAGGCTATTATTATCTCTGCTCCATGTTATATTTTTCCCTAGTGACATTCTATCAGGTTGGTGCTTTTACAACATTCTTTTTCTTCCACCTTCCATGCACTGCCTTAGAAGTCAGGAGAAAATGAATAAAAATTCAAATGTGACTCAAGTACATCGTTAAATAAAGTGAAAGATTTGGGAAAAGTTGGCTGGGTGTTGTGACACACTTTTATGTTTTCATATGTCTGAATAGGCACACAATTGATCCTAAGTAGAGACTTTCTAATTTTCTCATTCATTCAAATGCTTTTGATTGATGGCTTTGATTTTCACTTGGACATTGCAACATACCCTTCATTGAGCACTTTTTCTAAATCCAGAATTGTGAGGGGATGCGAAGGAAAGTAATTTGTGTTTGTTTTGAGCTTCAGACAGTTGAACAAGGTGAATACAAATGTAATATTAAAACAGTATTGACTGTATTCAGCTTTTCAATTCCATTTTTATTGTGTTTGTCCAGTTCCTTTAATATCATATTATAATATTGCCATTAAAATCATGGGGAATCTCTGAATCTCTTCAATGGAAATAGGATTGGATTCTCCCAAACTTTCCCACTCATTGCACAAGCGATTGGCTGGATTTTTGGAGGTAATGAACAGTTTGGGCTTTCTTGGGATGTAATTCAACTGCCAGTATTCTTTACTTTGAAAGAACAAACCCACAGCCAACTTATAACTTAACTTTTGAGCCCAAATGAAGGTATTTTTTCTTTGACAAAAGCTTTTTAATGCTGTTTAAACTAAACACCATTCATATTCATTACCCCTTATTAAGTCAGAGTGGTCTTAGAGGTGTGCCAGCAGTCAGTGACACTACCTGTGGTAAACTCCAGGAGATGAGAATTGTGCCCATTGTTTTGTGCCTTTGTTCAGAGGACTTCAGTATTTACTATAAATGTTAATTGGTCAAATCTTAGCACTCACTGCAAATACTATCAAACCCCATCATCTTTACCCTCGTTTCTTATCAAGATGATACAAAGCATGCTAGACAGTATTTCTGAAGGAGAGGGGATGCAAGACTGGACATGACTCCTCTATACTTGCTGTAATTTGGAACCAAAAACAGTAATAATATTTTGAACTGTGAGGTGAATTAAACTTTAAAGTAGTTTTCTAATTCAGAAAAGAATTTCTCTTTTCCAGATATGTTTGAATAAAGACAGACTGGGATTTTTTGAAAATAAAGCCCAGCTCAAGAAAAAGTTTGGATGTTTAAGAAGGAAATTCTGCTTGAGATTTTCTGCTGCTTGTTCTGCAGAACAGCAGAGAGCTCCTTAAATCTTTAAGTCATGGAAACGTTGATTGGAAGGAAGTTTTGTAAGCCCTCTTCTCTATTCTTTTGCCTGAAGCAGAAATTTTGCCACGTAGATCAGATTTGTCATGGCCTTGCCTAGCAGAGCCTTGAAAACCTCCAGAAAAGAGAACTGATCCATCATGAACTTAAAAATTTAAAACATCCTTTAAGACATGTACATTTGATCAGCTAAGTTGACTATATTTATGGTGTGTATATATATATACATTTATGCTGTTAAGGTGTGCATTTTAAAAATATATATTTCCTATTATGTATTTATATAATACCAGAATTATATATAGATTTTAATATATAAATATATAATAAAATATGTAATTATATACATTGGTACATATACTTATATAGGTTAAATATATAAGTATATCATATAACTTTTTGGTTTCATTTGTAAGTGTTATAAGTAAATGTTAAAAGATATTTTCTCTACTGTCCTAAAATTTTGCACCAAAAATATAAAGTATTTTTAAAATTATCTAGTAAAGCTGGAGAAACTGAAGAAAGGAGCCACAGAATAACAACAGGACTGGAACAAAAGCTTTACAGCAGGAAATGTGGGGGAACTTAATTTGTTTATCTCATCAAATGTGTCAGGTGTTGATTTAGACTATAGAACAGTCTAAATACTTTCATGTGGAGAAAATATTGCATATTTCATACTTCCTTAACATAACTTAAAAGAATTGAGAAAAAACAAAGTCTGTACTTAAAGACAGATTAATTAAACTTGTGAAAAGCCCACACACTTATAATAGTGAAAGTCATTAGTCCTTGGAAATAACAAACAGAAGAGATGGTATAGCCTTCATTTTTGGTTACCCTTCGGAAGAGGTTATGGAGAGAGATAGCTCTAGTCTCAGGGATGAATGAAGTTTAATGCAGCAGTGTAGATGTTTTTTAACTTAAAAAAACGAAAGGCAGAAAATGTGTATCTGAGGGATACTTTTTTATTATATTCAAGACTTTATCCATGACATAAGAGAACAATCTTCATTGCCATGCAGATTCTACAATAGTCCTTTCTTTATCTGATTTATCAAATATCTTCTTTATCTAATATCTAATTTATATCTTTTTATGATTACATTAGGACAAATAAAAAAGTTTTCTCAAACTACCAAGTTGGGTGCTTGCTCTATATGTCACCATTGCAAGTTAAGTATCCTTACAGATTTTTGCATTTATTTTACTATGTGCATGACATCCCTTTTAGAACACCTGGAGCTGTGTACTTCCATGGCTGCAGATGAAACCCTACTCCTGGCCATGACCAAATCCCTTACATAATCTCATGATGAAGCAAGGGGTTACCTGTCTTCAAAAGCATCAGTGGACTCTCTCAGTGGGAGAGTGAGAGAGAAAGATATCCTCAAGCAAAGATGGTCCTCCAATCCTGTCGTCCCTCTCTCATGAGCAGTCTACTGTGGCCATGAACAAAGTACAGAAGGGTCCTTCAACTTTTACAGCTTATATTTGTATGGGTTTCTTTGGTTGGTGGGGGAAATTTTGGGGTTTTTTGTTTGTTTGTTTTTAATTGCAACTATTTAACAGTTGTATCTCTGGAAATTCTCAGGGAAGAGTACTAGCAGAAATGGAATCATCTTGCAACTGAGAAGCATTGTGAACCAAATCTAAACACAAGGTGGTCAATCCTACAGGCTGCAGAGTAAGCCCCAGTTGCATTCCAATTGCATTCCAGTTGCATTCCACCAGAGCAGTGCCTGATTCTTGGATACACTCTGTGCTGAGGTGAACCAGATCCACACAAATTTTTTCCTCCATTAAAATGAACAAGAAACACAGGGCCTATCCCTGGTCCTAACAAGCCCTTTATATGAACAGTGCTCTGGAAGGTTGTGAAGGACAGCATCTTCTTTCCAGATTTGTTAAAAACAAAACATAGAAAGCATAAAAAATGTAATAATAACAAGATCCCTGAAATAAAGAGAAAAAACATGGAAAATATAAAAATCTGATGTTTTTCAGTCTGCTACAAAGGTTAAATTTCTGAATTTTATTTAATTCATACATAACAAGTGCCTCTTAATTTACAGAAGAATATTCTCCTTTAAAATCCAAATGGTTTTGGAAACTTTTTTCTTCTGTTTGTTTTATTTGGCTGACATGAAAAAAAAGAAGAATGTTTTTGGTTTTTAGTGTGGAATTTTCAGTGTGGAATTTTCAGTGTGGAAGTTCTGGAAATGGAAGCCATATGCTGTACCAAAACTATGGTAAACAAAAGCAATTAAGAGGTAGATTTTTCTGAAACATGTGCAGGTTTGAGGAGAAGAGTAGAGAACACACAGTACATATGTACATATGGCAAGGGAGTGATTAAGCTGAGTACCTGGCTAATAATACTATCACAAAAGAGTGCAGTGTAGCAGAAGGGAAAAATAATGAAAAAAGACAGACTAGAAGAAGCTAACTGAAGAAAACATGAGTTTTGTCCCATAAAACTTGTATTTAAAATAACTATGCCTGTTTGAAGGAAAATTTAAAAAACCCAACAAACCAAAAGAAAACACCAGTCATCAAATAAAAAGCAAAGCAATCATTGGAAACAGCAGGTTTTACAGATTAACTGGTTATTGTCACCCTTCACAGAAGATGGGAATACAAATTTATGAATAGCAGTGCCTGCTATAGGTTTTACATTTCTGTGATGTACTCTGTATTTCTGGGATTATCACTGAGCATTGATCTTCTCTTTATTTCACTACCTACTCTGTGCTTCTCTTCCAGGTGCCTTTTAAATCAAGTATCTAAAATTCCTTTCACTACTAATGAACAGAGAAATGTGCTTCTGAAGGGCAGGAGAGAAAGACTGACTCTACTACCTATCTTCAAATGCCTGAGACTCATGATGAATGCTTCATCTTGGTCTCTGCTGGGAAGAATCCTTGGCTTAGTTCTTACCCATGCTGCCTGAACAGACCAGTGCAGGTAAATTGCAGCCCAGGTGTTCAAAGTGCTGCTACCCAGGCACACCATGAGCATGCTGATGCCAAGCTCTAGATGAGCTAACACACACCTACAAAGCCAGAAGGCAGATCCCAGGATTCCACTTAATCAAATCCGTTCTTGAACTCTACACTTCAGAGAATATACACACACACACACACACACACACACACACACACACACACACACATATGTATATGTACACAGAGATAGTAAGGCACATATCAGCCAAATGTCTGCTGAGAGACTGGGCTGACTTGCCAAAGCTCTAACACCATTACACAGATATGCAGAAATTTGATCGAGTTTCTCTTGTGTTTTGCCTCAGACAGGCTGGATCTGAAATCCCTTGTTTATCCCAATCATAGCACTTTGTCCAGGAATATATTTGAGCATGAACTTTTTAGATAACATATTTTTGAAAACATACAAATATTATTTACTTGAAAATCTAGAGAGACTATCTTTTAGGAATAGTTGATACTTCTGGTTCCTCTTGCTCTGCCTGGTAGGTCCAGTAAGCCCCAAACTAAAACATCAGCCTCTGGAAATACCTGGAACAAACATTTCTGTCAGGGCAAAAGTTCTACATTAGATGTGCCTATATCCTTCTGGATTATAAACTCCCTTCTCAAATGTATGTTTTATTTAAGATTCATATCCGATATTTGAAAAGTTACATAGAATGATTTAAAGAATTTCAAGCATCTTTACCAGGTGCTGGTCACAGTGGGACCACACTAGAAACATTTACAATCTGCATAAACTTCTCTGACCCATCTCTGTGTAGGGTCTATATGTGGAAAATACAGACCTTCCATCTGAAGAATATTAAAGTCTTCATTAACATATTTTCAGGCAGGACTTTCAGTGTATTGAAAACTGTTAATGCTTGACATGAAACTTCTGTGAATCACAAAACACTTCCTTCAGGGTGTGTTTCAGCATCATGTTGACAGAATAAACACTTTAGTCTGGATTGACAACAAATTTGGCTCTGTTATCAGTAGTGAAAAGTATAAGGGATTCAACCTGGCAACAAATTAGCTGAATTTAATGCAGTTTGGCATTAACCTAACACGAAAATGACTTCATAAATTAAACAACTTGAATTTTGCTCCCTTTAGGACAAGAAAAGAAAAATAATTAGGGAGCACTCACTTGCAAGAACATCAATTACCATAAGCTACATGTGAAATGCTACTGTGTTCAGATAAGGAGTTAATCTACTTTACTAAATAAATGTGTCACCCTCACATAGGTGAATTATAAAATTATGCACTTAAATTATATGTAACCAATGTATGCTATAAGATTTACTTTCATAAATGCTTTGGAAATTCTGTGAACAGAGTGAATTTATATTTATTGCTGCTATAATATATTGTTCCGGCAGTTTAAAATTAAGTAAATGAATGTAACACCAAATAAGTCTTCCATACATTTAAAAAAAGCGGTCACTGTTTACAGCATGACCTCTGGGGATAAAGAAAAGAGACCAAAAATTTTTCTGTTATAGCATTTAATATAGATGCAGAATGAACAGAACATATCCAGTTCTAGGAAAGGTAATAGGTTTAGTGATTAATCACAGGATAACTTTGTTTTTAGTTACAGAACTGGTGAGATGAGAGTGAGGATATGGCATCCAGGTATGAAATCCCTCACATTTAATAAGACATTGAATAAAATGAGGAGGAAGTAGGTGAGGGTTACCAAAAATGCACCCTTGGAAGTTTCATGTGCAGATAACTTGAGGAGCTTGTGTATCTGTTCAGGTTTTCATAAAAATGTGAATCTGATTCCAGCATGATCCATAGTTCTGTATCTAAGCAGGTTCACAGATATTAAAAGATCTTAGAAAGGCAGTTTAGGATATTTCAAACTTTATATTTGCATGGACAGATTAGCCTTGTAGTACATTTCAAGTGCATACTGCAACATGTGAGAGCATCAGTCATGGCACATATTTTTATAGCCTATACATAATTTTTTAAAATTTGAGTTTAAAGTTAGATTGCACTTTTAATCAATATTTCTGTTTCTATGTTGGTGGTAGGATTAACAGGGAGGCTGAAATAGTTTTTTCCTTCAGATATGTACCTAAGTTATCTGACTTTCGGCACATATATTTGGAAAAATTCTTGCTCTGTTTTTTCCCCTATTTATCTGTAAGGGAAAAATAAAATCTAAATCAGAAGGATGCAGTAATGTTCAGTATTTGAATGGGGCTTCAGAGGCTAGTGAACTTAGAGAGCTTAAAGGAGGAGAAACCATGAAATCTTGTAGTCTGACTTATTCCTATCGTGTGACCTGCCATATCTTACAAGATCAATAGCATTTCAGTTTCTTGGAGCCTAACACCTAGTCCTCAGCCAAAGCACTGTTTATGTCCCCTGAGAGTGTTCCTTGTGAAAAGAGAGTCATCAGTCTCGGTGGGCGCACTTTGGGAAACAAGTGGGACAGTCTGTCATTATCCTCAGAATTTTTTTCCGGAAGTTAGTGATTTCCATTGATAAAAATTGAAACCGAATTTTAATATAAATTTACATGCAATTTAGAAAACTGTTGGTTTTCTGTTACGTTTTCCTATCTCTCCAATGTCCTGCATTTATCCTGATTTCCACTGTATGTAAAATTAATATATATAAAATTAATGTCTAGTTCAGTATGCTCTATTATTTAGAAGCATGATTTTTAAGGAGAAAGGTTGGATTATTTTTAGAATAATGGACAATTTTACTTTTTTTTTCCATCAGTGAAGAACATAGTAATCTAGTTGTAGCCTTTGGTCTCTCTGGCACAGATCACAGGCATCCAGCACTCACAACTAACTCAAGTACTGAAAACTATCTGGGATGAACACAACGAAAGACTGATGCTGAAGGACTTCCTGACTCTCAGGTATCTCACTTTGCACATGGCTACATAGAAAAATTTTCTGAACAGAGACAGCCAGTATGGAGGATCCAAGGGCACACCGTATTACTGCCTTGCCACCATATTCCTGTCAAGCTTTCAGGTATGGGAAAGTTTTTATTGAATTATCTTTACATTTGCTTCCAGACTGTTGATGAAATACATATCAGACCCATTGCAGAACTTTGTGAATGCTCACCAGAACATTTCACATGCATTGAAGCTTCCACAAACAGAATCTTCTTGAACTTGCAAGGAAAATGTTAAGTATTATTTCTTATAGGAAAGGAAAATCTATTCAAAATTTCATCTTATTTTTTTATTTGAGAATGCAGTATATGAGCTTTTAAATTTTCTCAGATTTGTTTTCAGAAATCATTTCTCCCGGAATCAGAATGAATTATTATTGTAAATTCTGCAGAGCACATTTAATGTGTGGGTGTTCAGCAAACCACACTGCAAGTGTGGTGTTTTTTGTTTTTCTTTCTTCTATAGTTAGGTCACATTAAATAGAATGTGCCAAGTATCTTAAGAAATCAAAAAATAAAAAAACAAATAACAACTCTCCACCTCTTCCCTCAAGTAAGTGATGAATCCTCTAGTATTTACTACATTCTCAAAGGCAATTGGCTTCCACAAAATAAACAAACAGCACAACCAAAAAGTCACAGCTGCCCACTTTCAGTGTCAGCCGTTTGAGAGATGAAGGGCTAAATGCAGTCCATTTTGTTATCTTGCAGCTGGGTTTCCTATGATGAAATATCCATTGATCCATTCCATTTTATTGGCTTTAGATGAGTTTTTTTCTGATATGGCAGTAGGAAACCTCTCATGCTATATAATTTAATCATTGTATTGGAAAAAAAATCACAGACTTTGTAGTTTTTTGTCCTTGATATTCTCCACATGTTTAGAGCATTGAACAGCTGGGGCCATAGAAAACATTTAGAAATCACATTCTTTTATGTAGATCAATCACTTTTGTATACATTGCACCAGGCAAACGAAAATTGTTCATTTACATGTCAGTGGGAGTTTGATGTCTTAAAAGAATCTTTCAGACATTAGTGTGGGCCACTGTTTGTTTTATTTTGGCAAAAAAAAGAAGGGAACTATATGCTCAGGAATGAAGTTTTAAAATTGATTGCGGATTGAGAAATGAAATACATAAACCAGTAATCTCTTCCCCCATAATTGTATTTCTGACTTTAGACCAGGAAGCATAAATTCCTTCATCTAATGTGGTTGGGGCAGACTTAAACAAGGTCAGAAAAAGTGTGATATGCAGTGCAGACTATGAATAAACTGATGTTGTGAGTTAACAAATAAACAGTAATTGTAACAGAGGTTTGTGGAAGATATGAAATGCCTTATAGAATGATTTTTCCTCTCACCCTCATGGCCCCTTTTCTGGTAGAAGGGCTTGTCATGAGTTGCTTCAAGAGGAGAAAAACCTTCTTCTAAATTATCTCACATTGCAGCAATATGTCATAAAAAGTCACTCCAAGATGTTTATGTTGTGTAGCTGAAGTTGCATTCAAGGCACCATTGTACTGAATATGTTCCTTAAATGTCTTGCCAGGGCTGACATACCAAAGTTCTTTTAGAGGACAGCTGGAGGGTTTAGCTACTCCTCCACTAAGCTGTGTACCTTTGAGATCACCAGTGGCACATTCCCTGATAGCTCAAAAACCTCTGAAGAGGACAATATCTGAAGGTGTGACTAGACTGGAATCACTTAATGTTGATTTCCCTCAGTTCCCTGTTTAAAAAAAAATATTATTTTGGCCAGATGCTGGAAAGGTGCTGGTGAGGAACAATGGTGAAGAGAGGAGGACCAAAGATAAATACAAACAAAATTAACATCCTAGTTTAACAAGATTTTTTTGTCAGCTCCCTCCTTCTTCTTCATTAGCACCCAGAAAATATGCCTCTCTTTCTTAAAAGGGAGATCACCAAACTCTGTACATAATTGGTGTATCCTAGTAAGCAGAATATGAAAATACAGGATATTAAAGGGTTATGAAAATGTATGCTGAAAAAAGGGCACAGTCATTTTTAAGACCAACTATATTCAGAGCAATTGGTACGGTGGACATACATACAAGTTTGGGTCAGAAGTACATACGCTTTATTTGCAGATGTTACGGACATAGGAAAAGGGTATTCCTCTCAGAAAAGGTTCTGAGATGTTTTCTATTGACCACATGGAAAGACTAATGGAAACACAAACAGTAAAAATCCACAGTGAAAAATAGTCCTAAAAAACCCCCACCTAATAACTGTTAGAAATCTGAGGCAATACAGTTTTCATTGCCACTGAAAATTTTTCTCTGTTTGTTGCTAACAGCATTTCTAGACACTGTGCAGAGAACTGTCAGCAGTGGAAATGAATAGGTTTAGTTGTCAGAATAATGGATAGTGAAAATTAGAAGTGTCAACAATCAGGGTTATTGACTCAGGATAAAACTGTGAAAATCTTCTCACTCTCTAATCATATTCATTTCCCCTGAGTTCACCCTGATTTATCTGTGAAGACGAAATAAATTAATTTTCCTGATTTCTGGCATAAACAATGTGACATAGGAATGGAGATTTCAAAGAGTCTTATCCATTTCCTAAAAAAATTCATTGGAGTTCCAGATTTCGGGTGAGAAGGAACTGTTCAGTCCGTCCAACCTGGTCTCCTGCACAACTGCAGAGTAATTGCTGGGTCGCATCTGTATTTTCCTTGTAAAATCTATTAAAATTAACCACTGAAATGTGAGTGTTGCAATGTGTTTCAGTGATGGGTGATCTGGCATTGTGAAAAAGCCCCAAGACAGCAGCCAAAACCCTGCAGTCAGTCATGTATAGGAAGCACTTTTCCTTTTGATTAGTCTTACACTTAAAGGGACTTGGAGAATGTTGAGAGGTCCTTTTCCTTTGCATGCGTGAAGACTTGGTACTACTCAAGTTTGAGTGAAATCTGAATGGCTTTCATGGTATCGCTGGTGGTAGGTTTCTAGATTTTCTTCACAGCTGAATGCCCTCTGCACATATAAACATAAGTACCTTCAGAGATTTGTAGTCCTGGGAAGAATATGAATGGTTTATCAAACACTCGGAATGTGTTTAAGGAAACGGAAACCAAATTTAGGTGAAAAAAGCTTCTACAGCATTTTAACTATCCGAGTCTCTGTGGACAGGTACAGACAGGTCACTCTACGCTGCTTGTGTCCCACATGTGCCAAGCAAGAAAGAACTCCAGTCCAGAAGACGTGTACCAATGTAAATAAAATAGTGTGTTTAAGCTGGTATGTCCTCCTATATGACTTAGAGGGCTAGAAAGCCATGAGAAGTTCAGCAGGGTAGTGCAAGGGAGGGCACAGTTGCCAGGTGGATGGCATGGCTGTGTGGAATCCAGACTGGAACTGGTATCTGTCCAGACTGGTTGCAGCAGAGGAGGTCAGGCTCGTCTGCACCAGTCTGGACAAACATTCCCACAGCTGCATTGCTGTTGAGACGCAACTGGTGCTCTTGTGACCATCCAGAAGGTTTGTGTGTCCTGCTGCACTGCATCATCAAACTGATACCAAAATGTGACAGAATACCATAATCCTCTGACTCCCATTTTGTAGGCACTCCTGGTTTCCTCTGCTGTTTTTGCTTAGCTCATGTGAGTTGGTACCATCCCAAAGCTCATGTATCTACCATCCCAATAAAAGAGGGAAAAGTGGGAAAGTGGGTTGGGGTTTGAAGAACATGCCTAATGAACAATGATTATAATAAGGAGATATTACTTCTTGAACTAGTTGAAAGCAGAGTTTAAGCAATCCCTGCCTTTTAAAAAAATGCAATACTTGTGGTAAAAATGTTTATGTTTTCAAGAAGTAAAAATAAATATGTTCATTGACCTCAAGACTAAATGTAAAAGCCTGACACCAAATCATAAAGCTCTTGCTGATCCCAGATTATTGATGAGAATATTTATTTTCCTCAGCCCATAAAAGCTAGCAAAATATTGCTGGGAGCACATATGAGCTGGTGTAAAAGAAGACTGAATGACATCAAGGTCTTTGCAATTTCTAATCACTATAATTCTATGATTTGATTTAAGATCGGTTGCCACATAAATACCAAGCAGCTCAGTATTTTTTTCCATTTCAGGACATCATAAAAAGCATTTTTGTTTTAATACCTATGTAAGCACTGATTTTTACAGATGTCTTATAAGTTGTATAATACATACAGTAGCTACAAATTAGCATATTGTGCATACATTGCTTTGTGTGCTTTCTGGAAGGGGTCCAAGGATGACTGACTAACACATGGGATGTTTCCTCTTCACAACATTAACGCGAAGTCAACACCTGCAGTGATGTAAGCCCATGACTCACCTGCCTGAATGGAGGTCTCTTTAGGATCAACTGTTGTGTGCAGAATACATCTGCAACATCCAAATAAATGAGCCCTTCTAAAGTAAGTCAGCACTACCCCTGTTTAGAATGCAAGGCCCTTGTGAAGGCTGAGGTGAAGCAGCTGGCTAGCAGCTTTTGTGAGTCATTTTAAAAAGCCACTCTCACAGCTGGAGAGAAAATAGCCCTGGCAGCACTGGCAATCCATTATGAAATGCAAAAAGTCCTTCTCTGGGCGGAAGGAAAACTTCACCCAGCTGTCAAGTGTTTGAAATGTTGGGGGGAAAGTGCACACACACACGCACATGGCCCTGCTTGCAATGCAAGGCATACAGGAGCCACATCACATAAAATTAAATCTCCCCCGAGAATGAAAAAATAGTGTGGGCATGAGTTCGCTTTTTAGAAATGAGTAAGGGTTGTGATGAATGAACGTATCAAGCACTTTCTATAATCCAGGAAAGACTGGCCTGCAAGTGTCTTTTCTGATTTAAATTCTCCTTTTCAGCATACCTGTATCAAAAGACCCTTGACCTCTCTTTACATTTTGTCCAGCTGTATCGATCTGAAAGTTTCATATTGCAGAGAAAGGAAAAATTAAGTGGCAGAATAATCAATCCCTAATCTCATTTTTTCCATTTGGCAAATGTGAAATGTAGTTAGTGAATGGCTTCTAAATGTAAATCAATTTAAACCAAAAGTTGCTGATGCTGCATATTTGCAGCATAATAAAAGATTATTAATTTAGAAGACTCTGGAGAATGGAGCAACGATGAATTCAAGTAGAAAGATGTGGAGAAAGATGACTTGCATAGCTGTGAAACCTGAAGGGATTCCATGGGAATGCCTTTTACAGACCAATGAGAAAGGGGATCTTCAGAAGTGAGGTTCAAACGTAGGTTTTCAGAACTTCTTTCTGCAGATCACCTTATTTACAGCCACACAAAAGGCAGCCTGGGCAGTGTTTTCATGGATCAGTACTGACATCTAGTGTCAATTCCGACTGATCCTGCCCAGCTGTCCCACTGGAAACCCAAAATAACCTGCCTCTGGCAGCAGTCCTGACTATAGTCCCATCCTATAATCAGACAGCAACACCACATCACTTTACTTATGCACTCCAGTCATGCCAAATGTTGGCCCAACTGAGGTCTCAAAACTTGCAAAAATTCTTTGGAATTTTTGAGAAACAATTTTTAAGTTTCTTGTGTCTTTCCTTTTGAGCAGGATTAGCGCATAGAGCCCACCAAGGACTCTTCATTTTAACTTTAGGTGTGAGTTATCCATAACCAAATGGTAGTTCTTGGATAACATGTGACCAGATATGATTTTCAAATTACTGTGTTTAAATGGGAACTAAAGAGCAGAACAATAGCTTTATTATCTGTATAACTGGAAGTGCTGTATGATTGTTTCTGAAAAATTTTATGAATTTCATGTTTTTACTGTTCCAAAAGGGTGATAAACTGGAGGAGATATGGAGAAGAATTTCTGTCAAGACAAAGCACTGAAAAACAGATCTTATACTGAAAGCCCTAAAGACACCAGCCTGTTTCCTTTAATAATGGGAGAGAAGAAGCCCAAGTTTAGACAACATATACATACATAAAGAAAATCAATATGATAGCAAAGAGCTCTTTAAACTGCTAGAGAGAAATATACAAAGATGTAGTGACTGGCAATTAAAACAACAACAAAAAAAAAAGAGCTGAAATGAGGCAGAACTTTTTTTGCTAACAAAAGAAATCAACCCTTGAAAGAACTGATGAAGGCCTGTGGTAGATTTTCAATTTCTGGGGCATTCTAATTCAGAATAGGATGTTCTTTAAGAGAAAACATTCCTTCAAATGGAAGAGCAACCATGAGAACAGCTAGCTATTGGGGGAGATTGTGTCCATTCTTGGAGGTTTTTAAGCCCTGTGGAACTTCGTTTGATTTCATAGATGACCTTGCTTTGAGCAGGTGGTTAGACTAGAAATATCCTTAGGATCCTTCCACCCTGATTTATTTTTCAATGTATGATCTTATGACGTAAATTAAGGAAGTCTGCAATCTTATGGCAAGTCATTCTACACAATTTTAAGATTCTAATCTTAACAGTCAACAAAATGATCCAAGAAGAAAACAGTGCTTCACAAAAATTACCCTTGAACATTTTCCAAATGCATGTTTTTTATATAATTATTGTTTTTTTAATGAAAAAAGATAGACATAAGGAGAATACTGTCATTTCCTAATGCATATTCAAAATCAAAGAGAACTCATCAAGATAAAGATTACCAATGCAGTCACAGCATCACAGGATGGCTGAGCTTGGAAGGAACCTCTTTGAGGTTGGAAGGGACCAGAAATCACCTGTTTCAACCCTTCTGCTCAAGGGCCACCGAGGGCCACTTGCCTGTGTCTGTGTCCAGAAAGCTCCTGACTATGTCCAGGGATGGAGCCTCCACAGCCTCTTTGGATAACCTGTACTGGTGCTCAGTCACCAGCACAGTAACAAAATGTTGGCTGATGTTAAGTGCCTGAAATTTCCAGAATTAGCAGCTCCATCACCTTCCAGGGACTGAGGTGAGGCTGACCAGCCTGTAGTTCCCTGGGTCCTTCTCACTTCCCCTTTTAAGATAGCAGTGATATTTGCTTTTGTTTATATTAAAGAACAGGGGGAAAAGACATTTCCATAGGTCTTACAGTAAGAGGGCTTAAAAGGCCATTAAGATTGCAGCAAAAATACAGCAAAAAATGAATCATCAGAGAAAAGAAAAAAAAGAACAAATTAAAGGCACAATTTAAACATCAGCAGAAAGAGAGGAAAATTATATGAAGTGATGGGGATAGAAATATAACATCTCATGAAGACACCACAGGCAGATTCTGTCCAATCAAATACCTTCTACTCTGTGTTACTGGGAGTTGAGATAGATGGGAGCATGCAGTAGGTTGCAGCTGGACAGGAGGCCTTCTAACAGGACATTTTTGAGTGGGGTTTTGGTGTGTGGGATACCCAAAATTTAGTCCAATAATGACTAAATAATAGGAAATGAACATTTTTATTTTTTTTAGGATACTGGACTGAAGAAAATCTGTGGTATAAAGCGGCATTAATGTATGAGCTGTGGCCTTAGCACCAGAGAGCAAGTTATCTGAGTTGCGTTCCGTGGATAAACGTGACAGGACTGTAGGCTGAGGCAGAGGGAAGAAGAGGAAGTAGAAACAGAGAAAAATGAATGCAAAGAGAAGATGCCATCACTTTTTGGGTGGTTTTTTTTGTTCTTCACACCGTTCAGTTGCCCAAAAATACTTGTATTTTTCAATATCAGTGACTGCACTTATAAATATAAACAAAAATTGGACAATTAGCAGTAAGTAAACATTAAAAATTTAGCTCTTTGAGGCATATATGTGTATATATATATATACATATACATTTCTACAGTTTATCGTAGGTTGCCAGATTAAATATTTACATTTTTGGGTTTTCTTTATAAAGAAAAGAGTCTCTCAACAGCATAACAAGACACCATCCCAAACCACAAGGAAGTGGTTTGCTATTTCAGGTTGGAAGAAGCCATACACAGCTACATTACATGCATTCATTCCCATTGAACAGGTAAGGAAAATCATACTCTGCCAACCTTGACCAGCAGTGGATAATGTAATTTCTTGTGGCAAGAGAGCTCCAGTAAGCATCTGTTAATGATCAACCTTGTCTATACATCAACCACCTGTTTAAAGGTCTCTCATACCTTTCCTATGTAATATAAAGACTGATTTTTCATCTATGCCTGGTCCCAACAAAGCATGTCAGCCTTCATTATGCTCCAAACCAGCAGAAACACTACTTTGCAGTGCATTGTCCATACAAACAAGCAAACCAGCCTATAGTACAGGATCAAAGAAGAGAACAAAGTAGTCTAAGAGCAGCTCTATCTATTATTTTGTGATAGCAGATGTGTTAAAAAAGTTAATGAACAGAATAATGGCTCTATCTTTTTCACAATAAAAACCAGACCCTCCTGAGCCTTAACCCACAATGTCTTGAACAAATGGAGTAAATATTAAGCAATACCTTCAGTCACCTTTACAGGTGCCAGGCAGATCTTCAACATTGTTATTAGAAGAGTGAAATACACAAGTGCATTTACACCGATGACTTCACTTGTACTTAAAGCTGTGCACAGTTTTGATAGTGCCCAACAGCTGCAAAATTGTCCTAGTAAATCACTATGTTTCTTTCCCTTTATCTTCTCCTTTGTATTTTCATTCTAAAACTACATCACTCCATTCCGTCACTCTGTTCTTTTCTACTTTGTTTTCTTCTTTATCCATTTGACTCAATAGATTATCACTTCATATGATTTCCCAGCCTGCTTAGTTTGATTAAGCAGATAGCAGATGCTTCAGAAGACAAGAAAACTGACAGTTCTTACAAATAATTCTTCTGATGGTATTACTTATGGGCTGACCAATACCATGAAGCCAAAAGAAAGATATTTCCAAACTCAATTATGGTAAATATATATATATTTTTAAATGGTGGATGTTTTTGTTACTGAACTGATACTTCCATTTCCAAATCTGGATAACCTCTTCAGTGCCATCTGTCAGAGAGTTTCACAGGCTCTACATATTCTGTGAGAAAAGGTTATTTCTTACTCTCTTTCTTGTGCTACCTGTGAAAGCCACACAATATTTGCCTGCTATTTCAAAATGAGACAAGGTGAAAGATCCTAATTACACCATTTCTATACCCTTAATTATTCTTTTTGCTTTATAATGAGATCAGCTATTCCTCCTCAAAGATAAACACTGTCAATACAATCATTCAAAACATCATGTGGATGAATAAAAACATAGCAATACTATATTTTCTCTTTTTTTCCTTCACATCATTAAACATGTTCAAGTTCATTGCCTTTTTTCTCATGCCACCAATACCTTTCCAATGACAGAAAATATACTGCAAAACAATGAAGTATATTCTCAACAGTATTCTATTGATAGAAGTGGTTTTGGTTCGTCTAAATACCATCATGAAATGAAACAAGTATTTTCCTTACCCCAGGATAATAAAATTGTTTAGGTTGGAAAAGACCACTAAGATCACCAAGTCCAACCAGCACTGCCAATTCCAACATGAAGCCATGCCCTGAAAGGCACATCTCCACATCTTTCAAATACCTGCAGGATGGCGATTACACTGCTTCCCTGTGCAGCCTGTTCCAGGGCTTGATGACCTTTTCCAGGAAGAAATTTTTCCTAATATCCAATCTAAAGCTCCTCTCACACAAGTCAAGGCTGCTTCCTCTCATTCTATCACTTGCTACCTGGGAGAAGAGACTGAGCCCCAGCTTTTTACAACCTTCTTCCAGGTACTTGTAGAGTGCAATTGAAGGCCCCAGGGAAACATAACCCATCAACCTAAAGGATTGGTTGATTTTTGTGATTAAAAAAAAAAGGAGAAATAGATATACAACTACAAATTCTAAGGCAGAAATACTTCTGAGAAACTGGTTGCAAAAGTATAACTTTATTTTCTGAGAATAATTTCATCATGTGAAGAGGTGATGAACAGCTCTGTCCACTCTTGATGATAGCTGATGTCATAACGTATAATAGTGATGTGACGTAGCTAAAGCTGTATCTCTGTGTATAGAAAACTAGCACTGAAGTAAAGTCACAGTGGGCAGTGCTTACTCTGCTGGAAGAAAACAGGCCTGAAGTCTAAACCAGAGAAAAGGATGTGAAATCATGATTGTCTGGCTGCTAAGTTAGCATCAGCCTGAAGATATGTTAGGACAGGAACAATATCCTGGTGCTGTCTTCTGTAAATCTGACTTAACTGCAATTGTTTGACTAGTTCCAATCATCACTTACAGTGTTTTTATAATATCGGTTATACAAGTGGGCTGTTGTTTGTAAAGGAATAGTTAAAAAATGAGTGGTAGTTATTTTATAGAAGATGGAAATGAGTGTGATAAACATGAGGGAGAGAATTTTCTCTCATTTCTCTCAAAACTGAGAGATAGAACCTTTATATATCAAGACAGGTACCATCTGGGCAGGGTTGGATGCTCCAAGGCAAAGAGTATAATTTGAAATCCCAAGAAGTCCCAATAGTTTCTGGTTTTTGTCATTTTGGGTTCTGTCGTGGTTTGGACACTGGCCAAATGCCAGGCACCCACAACATCTACTCATTTGTTCTCTCCCCTGCCATAGCTGGGCAGAGAAGAGGAAAAAAAAAATTACCAAGCAAAGGGTTCATGAGTGAAATAAGGATCTTCAAGGGCAAAACAGGCTCAACTTAGAGTTGCAAAGTGAATATACTACTAACAGAATCAGAGGAGAATAATGAGAAATAAAATATGCCCTTTTAGACACCATTCTCCCCCCCAACCCCTCCCTCCTTCCCACCAAAAGCACAAGGGGACAGGGTGTGGGGTGTTGGGTGAGTTCATCACCGTGATTATCTTCCACTGCTTAGGGAGAGGAGTCCTTCCCCTGCTGCACCATGGGGTCCAGCAGGGGAAGCATCAGACAGTTCTCCATGAACTCCTCCAGCGTGGCTCCATCTCACAAGCAGCAGCACACACACGCTGCTGCAACGTGAGCTCCTCCCATGAGCAGACAGTCCTCCCAAACTGCTGCAGTGTGGGCCTCTCGTCCACAGGGTGCAGACCTCCAAAGACAGGCTGTTCCATCTTCGGTGTGAGGCTTCTCTCTCCACTGGGACTCCCACTGGATCACATCCTCCTCCAGGCATCCACCTGCTCTGGCATGGGCACCTCCCCACAGGCTGTGAGTGGATCTCTGCACCCCCTGGACTCCATGGGTTGCAGGGGCACAGCTGCTTCCCCATGGTCCTCACTGCAGCTGGCAGTGGATTCTCAGCCCTGGTGGCACCTGGAGCACCTCCTCCCCCACCTTCTCCACTGACCTTGGTGCCTCCATGTTGTTTCCCTCTCATGTTTTCTGGGTAGAAAAAACTGCATGCTCCCTTTGTTTTGACTTCTTCTTAAATATGTCATCACAGAGGTGTTACCAGCCTCTCCAACTGGCCCAGCCACATGATCATCATCTTCACAGCCATCAGAGATTGGCTCTGCTGGACATGGTGGAAGCTTCCAGAAGCTTCTCACAGAAGCCACCTTTGTGGCCCCCCACTACCAAAAACTGGGCCAAGCAAAACCAACACAGGTGCAGACTGTTGTTGAGTTATATTCAGGTGGGTCCTTTCATGGACATACCAGCACTTGAAGACATGCTCATGGACCTGCTGGGACTGGGAGTCCCATCACAGCATGAGGGCGAGCAAGATCACTTGAACAGCCCAGTCTCCTGTGAGCAATGGAGGAGGACAATTTCATCTCCCCTTGTTTCTTTTTCAGGCAGCCTTTGGACCTAGCTGAATGCCTCAGGGAGTGCCAGGACACAGCACAGGCTATGGCTCTCCAGGGCCAGAGCAGCAGCAGCAGGGGCACCCCAGCCCTGGGCATTGGGACAGGGACAGTGGGGCCATGGCTGGGATGGACCAGGCAGAACTGCCTCAGGGCCTGGAACAGGAACTGTCTGAGGGAGCAAGAGTGCCATCCTTTATCCTCAGACAAGCTTAGGCCTAGTGGAGCTCATTTGGCTGTGCTGGCTTGTAAGGGGAGCAAAGTTTCAGCAGAACCAGCAGGAGATGTTCTAACTGTGCAGGCTGCACTGCTTACCTCACTCAGTTTTTCTTTCTTACATTTTATTTTATTTTATTTTATTTTATTTTATTTTATTTTATTTTATTTTATTTTATTTTATTTTACTCCTATTTCAAAAAGAACAAATATCAGTGACCCAGTACATCATTCCCCTGAACATCCTTGAGGTCACTTGGAATAGAGGACATGTCAGGAGCTAGCAAGGTTGAGCCTGGGCAGGGAAAGGAATCAGAGAAAATAGCAGCACAGAACTAAATAATTATGTAGCTCCTTCTTTAAAGTTATAAGATTTTTTTATTTTTTTTTAATGTTTCCTCTGATTTGAGGTCTGGAGGGGGAAAATGTAGAAGAGAAAAGATGAAAATAAAGTCCACTTCCAAGACTGGAAGGGAAAGATTGCAACAGGCATTTGGAAAGAAACTGGAAAGACTCATAAGTAAAACTCTTTTTGAAATATTAGAGCTGCTTTGTCTGAAAAGATTGGCATAGAGAATGGAAATATAATCAAAATGAAAGCCTTTGTACGTATCCCATTATTTCATATATTTAGCTGCAAGACTTCAGAAATGAAATAGCCCAAAGAAAATATGTTGGTAAAGTATTTCATACAGTTTAACAGCAACAGAAAGAATCTGAATGATTCAAAAAGCTTATATAACTGTTTTGTTTTATTCATTTACATAAATCACATTTACCGTAGGTGTTTTATTCAAAATAAAGTTTTGGGAAAATAAATTGAACAGATGAACCTAGGCAAACCTGGTGTTTTTTTCATGAGTAGTGTTTGATGATAAAAGCATAAAAGCATAATATGGTATCATTTCACCAAGGCACAATATGGATCATCCATATGGAGCAGAAGTTGATAACACTGCAAAGAAGCAAAAATAAACAGAACAGATGTACTTGTAAAATCAAGTCTGCACCCACCCTGAGTACCTGTTTCTTTGTGTAGAAACTTCTTTGCAAGTTTTCTTGGATGGCTCTGTCCCACAGTGTTGCTGGAACAGGAAATTGCTCATGGATGCTGCACTGAGCATTCAGCTCTATGGTCCGACCATTGAGAACAGAGCTCCCCCAGCCCCAGTGTGGGCAGTTTAGCTCCTCGTGGTGCTAACCAAGATGACAAAGGAATACATTTTATTTTCCATCATTCCTCTGCCATTCCTCTGCAGCCTTCTTGTGAAACTACAACCTGTGTCAGATTCAAACCTCCTCAGAGCTCAAATACTGCATTGTTTGAGTAGCAACATGTCTCTAAAAATACGCTCCACGGTGTGGAGTCATGAGGGGACTCCTGGGGTACAAGAAGCTCTTCTGCTTAGATTTGGTCTGGCTCTTTGGAAATACCATGAGTTTTCAAACCTTTGCTTTTTATATCCTAGAGAAAATGAAACCGTTTCCATTCATTTTGGAACATTCACCTGTTTTTTCATCTCAGCAAATAAAACAGCAATTACTAGTACAACAAAATTCCAGCCTTTGCGTCACAGTGTGTCTCCCATGCGCCTAAGCAGACAGAGCAGTTCTGTTGAACTCTTGCTGAGTAAGGACAACCAAAGCATTTGGGCAAAGACACTGCTTTGGCCAGGTTGGGTCTTATCATGAGGCAATATCGGCTTTGTAGTTATGGAGGTCCAATCATTAATGTCTCCTAGCTGACACTGAGGTTTATTCCTCCACTATATATCAGCTGCATCACCAATAGCTGTTTATTCTTCTATATCCTTTGCTTAATAAAGAGTTGAGAATGTCCTCTTCCACTTTCTTTCTTACAGGCCCATATTGCTGCTCCTTTAAATGTTAATGTATTTATAAGCATGCTGTGCCATTAAAGCATGCACCACAGTACTTGAAATAAAGTGACTGCAAGTTCTGTTGTATGTTTATAAATGCATCAGAAAGTACTTAAAATTATATGAAAGGCTCTCAGTTGTTGTTTTCTTCTTTTTTAAAGCCCATCTCCCTTATTCCATCAGTAAAACAAGACAGATGTGAATCAGCAGCTCAGCAATTTGGTGGAATGAGCACTTATGAACCAGAATTTTAAAAAGTGGGCATGCAGGAATAGGTTCTTCATGACCTAGCAAGGCAAATCATGTGGTCAACATCTGGGAGATACCATACATGGACTCTGATTTAATAAAGTAGTCACCCATCTGCTGCTTTCACAGAGTGAGAAGAATAAATAGCATGCCACATCCCACACACTCCAGCTGTCCCCAGCATCCAGTGCTCTGCAGTTCTTCTAAAAATAAAAAAAGAAACTTTATTTCAACAAGGATTGTTAGTCAAAAAAGAGGAGACAGTGTGCAGTAAAAAGAGCTGTTTAAGAGTGCCTGTAAGCACTTCAAAGTGAAGAAAGTTGTCTTTTGTTTATAAGCTCAGTATGAAGGAACATTGTGCTGCTGCAGCAAAGAAAGCCAACAGAACACTGGGTTGCATCAACAAGGGCATCTCCAGCAGAGATAAAGTTCTTATCTCACTCTACTCAAAGCTTGTCAGACCACACCTGGGGCACCGTGTTCAGCTTTGAATGGTCCTTGTCATTCAAAAAAAGTGTGTGGACAGGCTGGAGAGGGTCTGAAGGAGGGCATAAAGATGATCAAAGGAGTGGGAAGGATGACACATGAGGAACTGCTGAGAAAATTGGGTTTGTTCAGCCTTGAGAAAAGAAGGCTTAGGGGAGACATTACCACCATGTTCCAGTATAGAAATGATGGCTATGAAGAAGATGGAGATTCCCTTTTTTCAAGGAGTCATAAGGAAAAGACAAGGGGTAATGGATACAAGTTAGTTCTGGGGAGATTCCAACAGGACACAAGAGGAAAATTTTTCATAATGTAAGCAAACAATCAGAGGAATAATCTCCCCAGGGAAGCAGTGAAATCCTCAAAATGGGACACTTTTAAGACTCAGCTGGACAAGGTGCTGGGAAATCTTGTCCAGACCATGCTTTTGCATGGACCAGAAAGACTGGACCAGATGATCCTTGTGGTTCCTTCCGCTCTGGTATTCTATGATTCGATGATTGTGTGATTCTCTGGTTGTTTGAAGATTGTCTTCCAGCACTGTCATACAGCTGGCGAACAATTACATCACATGCCATTCTGTCTTTTTCAGAAGGTATTCTATATTTCTCCTATGTTCTGGTGCTGGTGGGTTGATATGCAGCAGTATCTATAAGTGGATCACTGAGTCCCCAGTCAGTTGATTGCAGCTCAGTGATGAACACTTTGCTGCTTTGCTCACCACAAATCTCCTAGCATGAATCAGTGAAGCTGATGTGCTGTAGTAGTGTGAGAAAGTTATTGCAGAACTTTAGAGGTGGATCCTTCATTCACTTAGAGAGGGGAAAGGTCTGAGGCAGTAGGTCTTTCAATGTTTCCACAGGGCAAAATTACATTCTTTCTAATGTAAGAAAATTACATTTTCTTACATTACAAAGAATCCAGATTGGGGAGTTCAATAAAAGTATTAGGTATAGTAGACAAATAATCATTTTCCACTCCAGTTCAGGTGGGTATGGACTTGATTTGTTTCTTTTTAACCTTAAGATTCTTGAAAGTCTAGAGTATAGGAGAAAGTATTCTGGAGCAAGTCAGAAGATTAAGCAAGGTATATTTTTTTATGAGATCTAGTTCTAAATTTTTCACTGATTTAACTGATTTATGGCAGTAAACCAATAATATGATAACAAGCATATTTCTAAAATATGCTTTGGATCTGCGTTGCTTTCAGAGCAAATTCCATAAAGCCGACATTACCATCTTCCTGGTGCAACAGAACATCTTGGTGTGTGTAGCAGGACCTCTTGCTTTTCAAGGTCTATCCACTCTGCAGTCAAGCATGTAGTCACACAGAAATATGCATGTACTTACTTCAGTTTGTTTAGCTCAGGGGTGAAAAGCCTAAAAACCAGCACAGGTTCAGCCCCTGAGATCACACTCCTGATAGCCTTGTCCTGCCAGGTCTGAAGATTGTTCTGTTGTGTTTTCAATATTACTGTTGTCAGGAGGATTTTGAAAGAAATACACATTCTTTATATTTTCTAATAGTAGTGTAGATGTAACCAGAGTAATTTCTTTATTTTCTCCTCTACTGAAGTGTGCTCATAGATATGAATATGAAACCCTGTTTCTATACCTTTTCTGGCTTTTTCAATCTGAATCATACAAAGTGCAAAATAGTGCCAGCCTACTGTAACACACTACTGTACCAGTTTAGACCTGAAAACAACCTAATTATGATAGCATGGTGCTGTCTGGAGCTGGTGAGCCTCTCTGATGCCTAACTAAATACATTTTTACCGAGTTTGGACCCACACTGTGCAAAAACTTTGGGGCTACATGGAGAGAGAAAATTAAAAATGTCACGTGATGCAGGAGGGGGAAGGCACACAAAACCACTATTCAGTGATCACAGGGATGTCTAAACTCTATCATTCCTTCGGGGGCTTAGTACTAAAATTTTTCCAGCAAGTTGTCCTGTAATTATCCACTTATCTATTTTTATATTTTATCCAACAATGTGTGTGTGTGTTTTACATTAGATCATCATTAACTCAGGCTAGTTTTTCCAGGAAGTGTGTAACGCGGTTTTGTCATCTAACTGCATGCCTCATCAGTTCAGCTACTGCAAAAACCTTCCTGAGAGATGGCAAGGGCTGCCACTACCTCATACCTCTGCATAACTGCAATGGAGGCTCCAACATGATCAGAATGAAGAGAACTCAGACACGATGGCCTTTTACTCCCTAGATAAATACTTTAGCTACTAGCCTATTGAAGCAGGTCCACCCCTCATGCTGCCTCCGCCTCCCAGGCTGGCCCGGCTCCTCAGAGGGAGGAGCCCTGCCATAGGAGGACCCTGGGGGGTTTGAGTGCCTGGGTCCACCCCTGGATCTCAGGGAAAGTAATGCCCAGGGCTCAGGATCCGCCCACTTTTCCTGAATCTTCTGTTCTGTTATCTGTGTCATTGGTTGCTTTGAATTTGTACCCCTCCCTCCTTTGTTATTATTGGTTAAGTATGCTTATCTCCTCCCTTTGTCTTTCCCCTCATTGGTCACCCCTGTCCCTAGGTAAGCGGCTGTCCCTGGGCAGGGGTGGGGCTTTCTCTGCACCCTCCATGTGTGTAGGAGTTAGCCCTTCCGTTCTCTCCCTCCCGACCACATGTACCCCTAAACCCTAAATAAAAGGAGAGCTAGGGGAGGACACCCCCTCCCACACACCCTCTACCTCATCAGCTTCTTCTTTTTATTCGATTACAACAGCCTATGCATGGTAAGTAGGTAGTATCTCCAAAATACAATATCACATGAAGCTGATAACAATCCTGTACGTCTATTCCCTTTGCAGCTTTACTAGGGATGGAGTTCAGATTCCTAACTGTTTTAATCTACATCCCCATGAAGCATTGCTTAGATATTTTTCCTTTATTTCCTAGAAGAGATGCTTTGAACAAATGTAAGCAATTAAACACAACAAGAAGACTCGAGCTAAAGACAAGGGTACGTATTAAATTCAGTGTAAACGCAAAAAGTAGATGTCCTGGAGTGCTACATGGACTTAAATGAGAACCTAAATCTAACACAGGTGAAATTCTAAAAATCTATCCCCCGACTCACACTTACGAGTTTTGATCATGTAATGGAAAATAGATGGTATTGTCCAAGGCAACACATAATTCCATTAAAGTATTTTACTCTAGTGGAAGCAAAGCAACTAAACTTCTGACATGTTTAGAGGATTCTCTCCTTCTACGAACAACTTATTATTGACATTGTCTAAATGTACTCGTATGCCGCCCTTGAAGTGTGAACACCCTTGCTAGAATTAACAATGCATTACTCTGACATATAAACATGAGGGTGATTAAGAGACCCAACCTATTCCAAGTCTTATTCACCTTTGAGTCTTTCTTACCAGGTCACTTCTTGTTTGCTCCAGTTCTATTTAACATCAGACATATAAAAAGTATCATCTGAACTTTGTGCATTCCCTGTCTTCAAGGATTTCTTCTTGCAGCAAAGATATTTGCCATCTGGTGAACCTCCATACGCACAAAATTATAATTAAATTGCCCCTGGTCCCTTGCATTCTGTTTGTCAGAATGTTCTCTGAAACAGTCATAGAGTGTGTTATAAAGTTGGATTTTATTAAAGCAATTGGTTTTGTGTCGGTTTTTTTTGTTTTCTTCACTTCTGCTAAAGAAGTGTCACTATGAACAGCATTCCAGCCTGTTTTCAAGTTCGCAAGAAGTAAATGTTACATTTGTATAAAATTCTTTTGCAGCTATTCCATTAATTCAGGTTCTATAAATCTTATTGCTAATTCTCTGTTTTGAACCTTAGTCCTGCACAAACTCCTTGCAGAGATCCCCATAAAGGCATTACACCTCTGAAAGCAGGACATTTTTGGATGCAATTTTCTGCCTTGATGAAAACCTGAAACTTCTTGATGAATTAGCAGGACATAATTTTGTGTGGCCCTGAAATGTAAAGTAGATTGTATAATGATACCTGGTGTAGAGACTTCAGTCCTGGCTATGAAAGCTGAATGAAGAATTCATAGCAAATGATTTATTCAATTACAAGGCCCTCCATCTCTGCTCAGAGAATACAAATGAGTAGAGAAATATATTGATTTCCCATTGTCTATTTTTACTTTGGAGACTGATTGTGATCAGCATGAGATAACTATTTTTTACTTAATGTTTGAAGTCTGACTCATGCTGGCTTTATCAGAAAAATCTTAAAGCATTGTTTCTCTCCTGCCTGAATGAATGCTGCTCTTATAACCTAGAGGGCTTCATAATGAAACCATTTTTCTTTCTTTCAGGCAAGTAAATATAACAGCTAAGATATTTTAGATTAATTCTATGTGTTTTTCTTTGTAATGCAGAGCTCTCTTGATACGAATACGAGCTGCCTATTGTTCTGAGCTATATTGCACTCCTGCATCATTGGTAAGTCTAGGGAGGGAAGACAGGGGAAAGAAAGTTCATCCCTATAATTTTTCTCACATTACCTCAAAATAGTTGTGCCTGGGTAGTCTTTGTTGTAGTCTTTTGATAAGACCTTGTTTAATTGCACCTGTGTCACTGCTATGATAGGAAGGAATAAGAACCTCATTCCTCTGATTTGGTTAAGTATCACTTTCTATAAAATGGAATAACTGCCTTTATGGGTTACTGACACAGACAGAAGTAGTTTCAGTAGCAAATGGAGACATTTTCCTGTCAAGCAGACTTCTGTGCTCCAGGTTTTGCAAGGGACGGTCCCTAACATCAACATCAGTATAGTTTCCTCATTACAACCCAAAAGATACTCTTAGGTGAAAGCCCCACAAATAAAAAAGTCAATTTTCTGACCATGGTTGTGTCCATCACTCAAAAGGATGTGCTACATGTCATCTGCCTGCCAGAATTGCTACTGAGTGCATGAATGGGCACTGTCCTTGCTGAGCATACAGTGTGGCCTTTGCCAAGGTCATATTCCTGATTCTGCACTAAGAAAAGCTTTTCCTCTTGTTTCCACTTCCACACCCAGACTGCGTCTCTGGGACCAACTTCCTCTGCATTTTTTGTTGTCACATTGCTTGTTGCCACTTCTTTCCCATAGAGTAACTTCTGGTAAATGCAGTCAGCCCTGTCACCCTGGGCCTGCTGCTCCTCATCCTGTGCTGAATACACCATCAGCTTGACCATCTCACTCTGTCCAAAGAGCATCCTTTAATGTTCATAATGGAAATGCTTTTGACATGGTTAGGGGTCCATGGAGTTGAAACCTTGGAAGTTTGTCAATATGTATGATTTATATGATGTAACCATTAATATTTTTTAGTAACAGTAAAGGATTTTTTAGGGACTCTGCAGCATAGATTTTGCTGCCTAAAGGCCCTCAAGTACTGTGAAGAACAGATTCTCAAAACCTTTCTCTGCTCTACAGAAATGGCAAGAGCACAAGGAACGGCACACCCATAGCTGGAATAATTTCCCCTATTTCAAGTCAGACTAAAGAAATACAGAACTTGGTATTCACATGACTTTGCCTCTTGTTCTAAGGAATGCACAAACAAAAGCTGTCCTTGCTCTATTTTTCTCACTGCTATTAATGCACCTACCACATTGATACTGGTTTAATTGCTAGGAATTAATAATACATTTCAGACATATTTTAAAAACTAGGGAGAAAAGGTCTTCACATACACTGAATAAACAACTTTTGCATGAATATCCTACACTTCAGTTGCCTCAATACAGTAGAGGTTTATTGACTTACTGCAAGCTACATTTGAATGATTGCTTCATATATTATGATATGCAACATTGCATCCTGTTTCTTTTCTATTTCTATAGCCCAAAGACTTATTGGAATTGGTGTGTCTCAGACTCATAAAAAATACATGACTTTAAAAAAAGATTATTATATAAAAATCCACCAACCTTGAGAAACTGCAGAGGTGGGGGATTTTTGTGCTGGAATTCATTTTAGTTTGCTAACATTATCCCTATGTATCTTCAGTTTGAAAGTACAATCTGGCAATTTATAATAAAGAGCCATGAAACAGCTTTCCAGAAAGGAATTAAAAAAAAAAAAAAATTAAAAACTCCCAGAAATCTGGATGCCTGATTGCAAGTGAGAGTAATATACTTCAGAGCTGGTGAAGACAGAATTCAAATAATAATCTCTGGTATATAAGGACTCTGCTACTTAGTCAATAAAAGATGGGTAATCTTCTCCCCAGAGCTTTGCAATATGAACAGAAAATAACCAAAGTAAAATGTTTTACATGATGCTATTGTGTGTGATTATTGAGCAAACCAGTGAGGCAGATGAGAAGCAGCACTCCAAAAAGGAAACAGTGTCACTGAGGGAGAACTGTCAGACTACTGAGGAGTGGTAGGGTACTGAGGAATTGGAGGGCAGAGGTAGGG
This sequence comes from Acanthiza pusilla, assembly GCA_036630365.1. NCBI lineage: Eukaryota > Metazoa > Chordata > Aves > Passeriformes > Acanthizidae > Acanthiza > Acanthiza pusilla. Next base: position 7,949,344 of record JAXCHO010000036.1, read on the forward strand.
CTTAGGCCAGAGCAATAATCCAAATATGTAGTAAGGCAAAACACTATTGCATTACAATGTAAGATCCCCCATCCCAAAGCATTCATACTTGATATTTTAACCTAAAATTTTAGAGCCGAAATAAAAAAGAAGTACTTGTTTTACAAATATGTATAAGTGCACCTATTCAGTGCAGGTGTTGGATTTAGAAGTTAATAACAACCCGAGATAGCTATCTGAGAATCAGCATTCCAAAATACAGTCTCTGTACTAAACTAAAATATTTCCAAAGTTTTGTTTTAAATGCAAAGCTCTCATTTTGTCAGGGACTACACAGCTCTGTAAGAAAGCAATTTCTAAGGTTCATATTCTTTGTCAAAACCCTTAAAATGTTCTGAACAAGTTCTAGTGAAATGTCAAGGCTGGGCCTATACAATTAGGTGTTTGTAGAGGAGGTTGAAGCTGTCATATTAAGAAATAGATCACTGCCTAATTTCTTGTATTTAAGCTCTTTCAAGAGCTGCTATAAAGCTTTGAAGGAAGTATGGGTTGTATTTAATCTTGTATTGATCTTAAGTAATAGGCACATTAAGGCTAAGTTGTGGTACTGCAGTCAGTGGCTTACCATGTCTCCAACAGCTTTGGTCCATATTTATGTTACTGACCCATTCAGTAGGGTCAGTACATTGAGAAAATCACTCTCTAAACTCAAGTTGGACCAAATTTACACCAATGAAATAAACAGTGTATAAAATAGACTTTTTTTAGAACAGTGTGATTGAATGGAAGTTAGCTCAGGTGCACACACAGTAACCCTCAAAAGAGCCTTATGAGCCAAAATACAAGTGGCCATATCCCATAATGCCTGTTATCTGAAGTAGACACACTCAAAGACCATCCTGTTTAAACTGGGCTGCTGTGTGGTAAAGTGACCTACTCAGTGAATGAACATTAAGAACCATAACTTTGGGCTTGTGATACACATAGTAAGAAGGGTCACAGGTGCATCCAGTCATCTGTTATTAGGTTTGTCTCATGTTTAAAGATATCTGTTTCAAAGACAAGAGGCCAGAACAAAGACTGGAGGTGCTGGAGTTCCTCATCCCTCAAAATGAGGAATTTTAATCTGACCGCCTTGAAACTGTAGAAGGAAGATAGGTGCCTAGATTTGTAGACATGGACAGTAAAAGAACTGTAGGGACCTTTACTGGTGTTGTAATATTAAAAGGTTGTTAGCTTTTGGGTATGTAGGAAATTTGGCAAAATGTGTGAGTTACTCTGTTTGATTGAAAGGCAATATTCAAAAAGGCAGGTGAGTCCATTAGAGACTTCACTCACACTGTTCAAAATGTCAGTATTTTAACAACATTTTTAATTCAACTGAGAAAATGAATGAAAATCAATGAGCCATTTCTCATTAAAAATGTATTAAAAAGCTATCAAAGAAGTTCAGTAACAGGTTGTCGTGGCTTAACCTCAGCTGGCAATTAAGCCCCACGCAGCTGCTCAGTCACTCCCCAGCAGTGGGACTGGGAAGATAATCAGAAGGGAGAAAGGTAACAAACCTGTGGGTTGAGATAAAGACAGTTCCATAGGAAAAGCAAAAGCCACATACAAAGCAAAGCAAAACAAGGGATGAAATCGCTCCTTCCCAAGGTCGGGCAGGTGTTCAGCCATCTCCAGGAGAGCAGGGCCCCATCTCGGTAAGGGTGACTTGGGAAGACAAACATCATCACTCCAAATGTCCTCTCCTTCCTCCTTCTTACTCCCACTTTATACACTGTACATGATGTCATCTGGTATGGAGTATCCCTCTGATTACTTTGGGTCACCTGTCCCAGTTGTGTCTCCTCCCAATGTCCCATGCACTCCCAACTTCCTCACCAGCATGGAGTACAAAACCAGAATAGGCCTTGGGTCTGTGCAAACCCTGCTCAGCAGTAACAAAAACATCATGACATTATGAACCCTGTGTTCAGCACAAATCTGAAACACAGCCCCACACCAGCCACTGTGAAGACAATTCTACCCCCATCAAATCACCGGTGTTTCATAGTTAGTGTCTCGTATTCTTCAAGACCCAAACACTTCCCCAAAACTGAGTTAAAGCTTAAAACCCTCAAAAATCTTAGAAAATAGATTAGCATTCTTAATATGGAAACATTTTTATCCCATAAGATTGCTCACATGTAATCACTTGTGTAGATTAAGTAGAAGAGCAAGCAAAATATTCAACCAGTTCAATTCAACAATTCAATTCAACACCAAGTGCGCGAATTTGGTGTCTGTCAAGAAGACATCGTTTCCTTGCCAAAAAAGCTGAACTTGCAGTCTAACTATTCCTCTCAGGGCTGGCATATAATGAAGTACAAACTCCTTTGGGAGCTGGTTTTGCTGCAGGAATTCAAACTAGAACAAGCATACGCTACGGTGAGATAAGGAATACTCCTGCAATGCTCCACAGCTGCATTGTATGTCTGCAGTGTGTAATGTGAAATTGTCTTCGGCCTCCCAAGCACAGGCAATGAGCCAACAAAGCTCTTGCATGTATCTTTGTGCCTTTGCTGTCTGAAGAATGTGGTTATGTGCTTCATCGAAGAAAAGGATCTGTGAGGGTGTGGAGCTGATTATGGGGAGCTACAGGTAAGGAGCAGACAGGAAAGTCTGTTGCAGTCATTCAGTCTGTGGAGTCCCTAAAGTGGAAAGGGCACACAAATGGATTGGAAATTTCAACACACAGTGCTGAAAACCTCTGAACCTGGGCCTTATTCTTGTCCATATTTAGCTATTTATCTGCAATGCTTTTGATAGCTCAAAGTTTACTTTTTGTTCATACAGCAACAACTGTAAAGGAAGATACCTCATTTTTCCAGCTCAGGAAAGCAAATAAGACCTGTAGCAGCAAACGTAGGCCCTAATGACTGATGCATTTAAAAAAAAAAAAAAAAAAAAAAAAAAAAAAAAAAAAAAAAAAAAAAAAAAGTTGATTTGTTGATTTGTTTATGTCTCTGAATTTTAATGAAGTTTTATTAGAATTTTATGTTATTTAAATGATTTCCATTTCTCTAATATTGAATCTTTTGCAATATTTTAAGGGGATGAGGGAGTTTTACAGTCAAAGAACACAATTTCGGGTTGTTTCATAACTAGACCTAACAGTATGTAACAGTGATACAGAGTAGACTTACCTAAAGATATCAGACTTGTTTGTGGTAGAGTGTCGGGATTAAACACCTAAATGTTTTCTGTAACAAAATCAACTTCCAAGAAACCTGTTGGAGTGCCTTTATCTTGGAATCTGTTCCCATGGAGGTGGATTGGGGAAGCCTATCTGTACCAATAACATAATTTATGTACTGAATATTAGCTCTCCACTTTTAAGCAAAAACCTAGTTTCTACCTACATTGCAATTTACGTAATTTGAGTAGTCATTTATAAGATGCTGATTAGTATTCTTGGGCTTCCACAAAAACAAAAAAAAGAAAAATAATGACAGGGAGAGTTATATAAGTAAAGGAATGTAGGAACATAACTGCATTAAGCAGTAATACTTTACCAGTGAGACAGCAGTAATGCACTTCAAATATAATTATGTTTCTATCAGAAGTCAAGGTCTTCAGAAAAGTATTTTCTAAGGTAAAAAATGTACTAGGCAATATTCTATTACAAGTATAAACAACATATTTTTTTTTGTTCTCCTTATAACACAATCTTACCATTCTGTAATTGTAATCTAATCATGGATGTTCTAATATTTACTCCTTTTTAAAAAACTTAATATTTCTGCAAAGTATACAGAGCAGGTAATGAGTCAAGTTCTTACCAAGTGGCACAGAGGAGTTTAAGTCAGTCAGTTCTGGAATGAATTAAGTGATAGAGAACGTAAATAATAGATAGTGTTTTTAAAGAGAAATCAGGCCAAGAGAATTTTATGAAGAACGAAGAGATAGGGAATATCCTAAATGCAAAACAGAAGAAAAATAAATGAATGTGCAACCAAGGTATAGGGAATCTAAAATAAATCAAAAAAAGAAAAGAAAAAAATAGAAGTTCTACTTTTAAGATTCACAAAGAGCATCTAGGAGGCCTTATTTTTTAAGTTCATTCTGAAGCAACTTATAAATACCACTCCTTTTAACAAAAAAAGTTGAGGATAACATTAGAAATCAGGTGTTTTCCAAACCACTCAGGAAGGCATCGCTATAAAACAAAGAACGAAATCTTCGACTGAGAAGTGATCTAAAGAGAAAACTGGAAAATAAAAATCCAAATGAATCTTTCAAGACATACAGTAAATTCAAAGCAAAATTGAAATATAGGTATGTGAGAATGTTAGATTACAAGTTATACAGGGGATGGTAGAGAGCATTGCTGCTAAAGTTTATCTTGTTCAGCTCTGTCTCTGGGAAGGTAGCATGGCAGTAATGAAAAGTGTGTGTGAGGGAAAATCCTTAAGTGAATCGAATTCACCTGATTAATGTAACTAAATTTTGACTATGCCTTATGTGTCTTAAGTATTTCCTGAAGTATTTGTTTAATTTATCCATGGAAAGAATCACTTTTTAAAGAACTTCAGTGGTTGAACCTGAGTGACCAAGTTTAAACGTCTAATTTAGACCATAGGTTTTCTTTCTGGAAGATTTAGATTTACTAAATTATTTCTACTGACTAGAAAAAAACCAAAACAAAAACTTGGCCAAATATTCATGAAAAAGTGCTTTGTGAGGCATTTGAACTTATACATAAATCAAACAGAGTAGGATTTCACTTTAGATTTAGGTTACACTTGTTAGTGTACAAAATTCTGGTGTTATTAGACTTCTTAAACCTGTTTGCATGCACAGTTGAGGCAGAATTACACCAAAGACAAAATGTTTGACCATAAACAAGTGATGGAAGTGGGAGATACTGTAAAATTCAAAAACAGAGCAGTATCTAACAGCAAAGTAGAAGTGTTCCCTCAGTTCACGCAGTTGTCACTTTTGTAGATAAGACTTTTTTTCTAAGCACATGTTGATTTGTGGAGTCCAAATGCAGCCTTAAAACAAATACATTTCAAAGCAAATAAACAGCAAATAAAGGCTATGTATTGTCACCCTCACCAAGTATCTGGTGGGAATTTTTTCTCTGGAGATACCAACATGTAGCATTTTGCAATGTGTTTTCAAAGGTATAGGTACTCATGAAGGTGATTTTATCAAAGAAATTGGGCTGTCAAGGTATGTTAGTTTCTCGGTAAGTTCACCTTGCTCAGCTTCCAAGCAGAATTTTTAATGGGACCAGCAGGAGGAAGTGAGTTTCTTTTTGTCAATCCCTTCTTTTCACTGTGAACTTTAATATTCCCTAGTGGAAGTAGAACACAAGAAAAAAATTCATCATATTCCTTAAAATGCTTTAAGCTATCAATAAACCATCAGAACATGAGTAGGCTGCTGATTACATAATCAAACTTGCAATGTATGTATTAAATCTGTTTTTAAAAAGCCCTGTTCTCTGACAAATTATAACTAACTCTTTTTTTCAAACATGTAAAATAAAGAGTTATGTTAGGAACCCAGTCAAGTTTCTACTCTGTAACACGTAGTAATACAGTAGTTAGCTTTAGTAAACTGAAGTAATACAGTGTCTAAAAAATGTCAGTATTTTTAGTACATATTAAAGAAAAAGCATAGCTGGAAAGTAAAAGTAATTTAGGGTAAAATACATTCTGATAACTAGTGCTTGTCAAAGCTACCAAACAATGTTAAGTCTTTCATGTGATACATCACACAGTATCCATATGGCGATGCATAAGTTCTATTAGTGATTCCAAATAAGATTGAACTGATTATTACAGACACGTTAGATTTCTTTCTTCACATATTTTCCTGGAAATTGTTCTTGTGTTCTAAGAATACAATGGTATCACCAGCTGGACTAGGTGTTCTTGGTGTGCTGTTCCCAAAAGAATACACCTTATATTTTTAGTTAGATTATTTCAGGATCAGGATGCCCTAAAACACTGAGATGGAATACAAAGAGATGAAAATAAAATGAAGGTAGAGCTATACACCATTAAAAAAAAGGACGGGATGGGGTGAAAGACCATCTTCTGCTACTTAAGGAGAGGCTGGGTTAAATATGCTGAGTAGACAAGGTAGCTGTAAGAGTTGGATCAAAGGAGGAGACTTCATTGAGCAAGGGTCTTAAACAGAAGTCTAAGGTAGCTTTGAAAAATAGCCGAAGAGTTTTGTGGACTCTGCAGATTGCAGGTTGCAAATTGCTCTGTGTCTATTTTGGTACAGAATTCCCATTGCCCTAGGAGCTCCACACAGAGAACAGAATGGCTCTCTAGGTTCAAACATAGTCTTGTTCAATTTATTTTCTATGAAAAGCATTTGTGTGAGGACCCTCAAAGTCTGTAATCTAAGAAAAAACAAACACACTTTTACTGCAGCGGCTTAAATTTTTTTTTAAACATACTTTGTGCAATTCAAGTTGAAAATTGTAAGATGAGGCAGATGCAGTTTAGTTCATTTCCCTTAAAAAGAACCCTAAAAGTAAAATATATTGCTTAAGCAGCAGGCACCTTTTCCTGTTCAAGCTGCTTCTTATGCCTCAAGCAGGATGCTTATAGTCTGAGCATTTTTATTATAACAGAAAAAAAAATCCGGAAAAATGCCAGAGATTCCAGCAGCTGTGAGTCAAAACTAAATATCACATGGGTGGGATCACCATAGTAACTGACTCAAATACATCAGATACACTAGAAACAAGTCCACTCTTCAATTTATCTTTCACCTGAAGTATAAGTTGTGATCACTTTCTCTGTTTAAGCTTAATAAAGACATTAGATTAATATAAATAATATTAATATATTGTTAATTAATCAATATACAATAATATAATAAGTTCTCTGCTCACAGGCATTTAATATTCCATAGATATAAATTTTATTGTACCAAGAAAGAAGAGACGAGTTGGTGTTTGAAAACAGAAGCACAAAAAACTGTCATGAGGTCCCTGCTTCACTTCAGAACAGGGTTAAGCTCCTCTTTTGTTTGCCGAAGGAAATAGACCACTCATGACTTCCAATAGTCAAGATGGAAAAACCAAACTAACCACCTTCAATAGCAGACCTTGGGAGAGCAATGAATCATAGTAGAGGACAAACACCACAGCTCTGGACCTTCTCATGGGACAGTCTCTGATGCATGTGGGCACCAATAGGCAACGATGTCCTCAGCCAACCTGGGACCCTCCTCCCCAGTGCTCAGGACCCCATTTCAGTCCCCCAGGGCCATCAGTCCCTGCTCTGGCAGTGTTGCAGCAGTACTGGTCTCCACCCCATCTTTGCCAAGCTTCATCACTTGCCATGTTGGGGGCTGTTGGTGGACCAACCTGTGCCCTATGGGTGAGGCCATGGCCAGTGCTGGGACACCCTCAGGCTTGGCTGCCCAGCTCTGGGGAATTTGCTGGTCCATGCTGATCTGGACAGACTGTCACAGAGAAGGTGAGCAGCAGGGTGGGTCACCATGTTCAGCAAGTAATTAACAATAATTCAGTGCAAAAATGGAAGATGATTTTGAATGCAGGGTTTTTACTTGGTTTAATTTTGTTCAGTGTTTTTACTAAAATCTGATGAGCACAATAAAAGGTATGATTATTAAAAATTTACTGGGCCTTCCTAAGGGGAAGGACTACGTGTTGGCTCAAAAATGTTAGCATTGAAAAGGGTCATAACTGCATTTTACTAAAATTGGGATACAAGTCAATACACGAAAAGTGAAAGGAATTGTACTTATTTAAAAATTACCAGATGAAGAAAAGGATATGGAACAGCAGTCCCTTGGAAAAGATCTAAAGACAAGGGTGGAAGGAAGCTGCATTGAACCACATACAAGTATAATGTTACTGAGAAGAAGGTAATCATCACACGGGAGTATACCTGGCAAGACACATGAATGGACATTTTCTGCTTCATCTGGCGGAGGAGAAGACTTGAGCTGGGGTGTGGCTACAACACAGGCCGTCTAAAGGAGAACAGTGCAAATGACCAGAGGTTTAGAAAACATGTTCTATGAGGAATGATTTAAAGAGCTGAAATTTCTTCCTCCTTAGAAGACTTGAGGGAGATCAGGATAAAAAATCTTCAAGTACAAAAGTCTGTTGTAAAAAAGTGAGAAGGTATTCTATGTCTGTAGAATAAATTGTAACAAGAAACAATGAAGCTGAAAATTTAAACTGTGAAAAGTTAAGGAAAACAGAGTGCTGAGTATTTTGTTTTGAGTCTCTCTGCCACTGAGGTCTTTAGAAATATGCTAGACAGCCATCTGTCAGCAATGATAACATGTATAGTTAATCTTGTCTTCAGGGATGGACTGTCTCTTAGAGACCTTTCCAACAGTTTTTTAACATAGTTATTGCCAAATCCCAGCAGATCTTTAATGGGAACATTGGCAAGATAGTATGTACTGCAGTATCTGTAGAAGAAATACACGCCATCTAGAAATATGATGTACTGAATTTTCAGACTAATTGAGTAGAACTCTCTGCACTTAGCTCTTGCTGTTATATTTTGTGGGGGGAAAAAGACACAGCATATTATTGGTTTGCAATGGTAGCTACAATGGTAGCTTAAATTAACAGTGCAAGTTTTTCTGGAGAAAAAGAAATTCAAGGACATTTGAAGGACAAAGAATGTCAGATAAAATGTTTGTTACTGCTACAAAACCCCATGACAGAATTTATTGGCAAGTTTCAAAGACAACTTCAATGACACATTGTGAAATCTAAAGAAAGGTTCATAGCTACTATATGCTGAATGGGATGAAGTTTATTTTTTTGAACAGTAAAAAAGAAATTTGTGGAAGGAAATTAAGCTTTTTAAAAAACAAAGCATACAGCACAGGGGCGCTGAATGACAGTTTTTTTGAAGAGACTGACCACTGAGAATTCTCTTTCCTTTTTTAGTCAAAGGCAAGAAGGCAGATGTCTCAAGCCAGATTCCTGTTCCTGCTCTCCTTCTGGTCCTCAGATGAGAGATTTATTAAGTTCTGCAAAACAAGTATTTTGTTCTGGTTTTTCTTTTTTTAGGTTGGGGTGTGTAGATAATACAGAACTGGAACTGGTTTTGGCATATATATGACTACTAAACTGTGCCCTGTTGTAGTTAAACTCAAGGGAAGACCTCAACTTGAGAAGGCCAGTGTGAGTTACATACCAGCTAAATGTTTTAGAGGACTGTTTCAACCACACTTGGCAAAGTGATGTAATGTCAGAATGTAGAGTAATGTAGCAATTTATCTAAAAGAAAATTTAGGTAAATTCTAAGAGGCTTTGGTGCCACACTGAAGGACAAATGGACAAGATACTGTTTAACAGTAACAATTCACACAGATTTCTTCATCAAAAAACAATTCACCCCACAACTTGAAAAATTGCTTTGAAGGCATTAGTTCCATCAGAAAGCACAGCTACAACAGCAGTGCACAATTATAATGGTGCTTTATAAATGGCAGAACTGTTGAAAGCTCACATACATGTGGGTCATTTCAGATAAAACAAAAATGTTTTAAAGGAAGGGATGGGACACTGGGCAGCAGTTATTCAGTGTATCAAGAGTAAGACCAAATGATGAAGTCTATAAGATTCAGACATAAAAAGTGCAGAAGGAAGTGGTTGGGTTAAAAAAAGACAAAAGCAACAGCCCATGTGTATGGTAAATCTCATTGGAATCAGCAAGGTGGCATAGAGCCAACAGCAGGACGAAGAATGCTCTGGATATGTGCATCTGATCTGGACAGGTTGTGATTCCAGATGGCCAAAAGACAAATCACATCCAGTTTCAACATTTTAAATGTTTAATTTTATTAAAAAGTCCTAACGGAGCTTTTCTGAGCAGGAAATGGCATGATCACTGCAATGTGCAGCTCCAGGTGGGAAAGAGTGCATTATTGTCATTTTTATTTTGAGCGAAGTCCTCCTGGTGTGGAGCAGCTGCGTGGTCCCTAGGCATCCTGAAAGGTGGCACTCCAACAGGATGTCTGGAAGCGCGGCTGGCGTGTCCCAGGAGGGGCTGCTCAAACCAGTTCTGCACAGACGGCTGGGAAAGTGCTAGCTCCCATGTTGGTCACTAGCGTTCAGAGTGCCAGCTTGGATGCCAGTCTGTCAGAATTTAAACTGCCTCCACAAAAGGTATGAACTTTATACATGAGAGGAGTAGGCAGCCTGCAAGGGACCCAGCAGGGATGCTTTCCAAAATGATCTAAGGCATTGGAAAAAAAATAAAAATAAAAAAGGTTTTTATTACTAACATGGAAGTACGGTTTGAAAAATGTAAAATATAAGAACACCTTCATTGGATAAGTTTTCTAAAAACAGCTTCCTACCATTCAGAGGAAGCACAACCCAGAGTCTACTAGATATTTAAATTAGCATCATGATCCTAAAAATCCTTAGGGATTTCTTAAAGGGAAAATGTTACTGAAAAAAACTTAGTTGGATTTTTTTCTGATCCATTCCTTCCTACACTGTCTAATCATGTTCTTCCTGCTAATTAAAGGCCAATATACTGCAGCTTAATAACTGTCCACGATTCACTGAGAAAGAGAATGAGCTGTCTTATTCTACATAAAATCATCCATGAACCTCCATCCCATCATCCTTTATTTTTAGAAGCAGGCTTGACAGCTCCTCTTTTGGGCCTTGCTGGCAGCATGTTAGATCTTGCTCCTCTGTGCATTGCACCTTGGACAGCACCAGCGCAGAGGATGCAGAGCACAGGACATTTAAATGGAGCTGGGCAAAAAAAGGCCAAGGGTCCAAACTATTAAACCTCTCCAACTGGCCACGTCTGCCTGAGGAGATTTCTAGAATTATCTTTAATTAGTGGTAACAATTCTGTTGTCAGAAAGAAGGGATGGATATGAGATTTGAAGCCCTTAGCCCCAGATGTGCTTTGCAGCTGGTAGGTAGAGCACAAAATGTTTTTTCAAAAGCTGATAGCTACCTGTGGAAGGGCTTTGACTTCTCCCTTCCCAAGACATGGCCGCCAGATGCCATAGAAAATAACTTGGGAGTTTTTAGGCAGCAGGGAATAAAGGCTTTGGCTTCCTTGTAGGGATTTGCTTTAGCTGTTTTATCAGTCTCTAACTCAAGCAGGAGTTGTCAGGAGGTTACTGGGTCTGAGGAGGAGCATTGTTCTTGCATATAAGCACAGTATCTCTGTGTCTTCCTGTGACATAACTTTACAGACCTCTTTTTATCTAACCTACTCAGTGGTAGTTCATTTAAAAAAACCAAAGTATCCACACCACAGGTTAGAATGTTCGCTGCCAATGCTGCATAAATATAAACCCACAGTACTCCTTCGAGTACACGGGGCAACCATTCAGTCATATCTGCTAAACAGATGTGAAGTAGCGACAGTGATTTGTCCGCATCACCTCAGTTACTTAAACATAAGTCATGAATGTTTTACCAGACGCTCTTTAGCAACAAGTTGACCTCTAAATTAGCTTGTGGATCCATTAGACCCAGAGCTTTGTTTATATTAGAAATGCCAGAGAGGTTGTAATTTGCTGTTCTTTTTACTTATGAATACCATGGATTGCAAGATGAAGTGGAACAAAACTGAACAATAAATGAAATTAGGGAACAGTTAACATCTATCAGTTCATGTCTGTTGCTAAGGGCAATCTTGGTGCGCCTAATTTTAAATTCTGTTGAACAAATTAATGTGTAATTTCCTTATCATGAACAGTGCCTGATCAGAAGAAGCTTCAAGAGGTAAGGAGTGCTAATGGATCTTGAAATTGGATGCTAGCCATGGCAATGATCTTGGAGCTGAGCATCACCATTAATGGATGGTCTGTAAGTACAACGTGAAGAGATAGCACATTGGTCATAGACCCTTCTTCATGCTGTTTTTTCTTTATCAGCATTTCTTGTCTTTAGAGCATCTCTGCCTTCTTTCAAGATTCTGTTAAAATGCCTTCAGGATTATTTATTTTCTTTACCTCTGTTCCTTCTATTCCCTTGCACTCTTCCTCCTTTCGTTTATTTTTAAAGGCACCTAAAATACACTGGAAGAATTTTAGGAATCAGCTGTGTCTATTTCTGTAGCAGCAGCAATCACAACTGCAGTTTTTGTGTGACCAGACAAGTATGTGTTCAGGCATGCACACAAACATACCCGACTGCTGAACTGTCTTATTGTATCTTATTTGTGATTTGGTGAAGGATACAGAGCAAAGGGATGAAAAGGGAAGATGCTGTTAATTAGCACCTCTTGGTACAAAATCAAAATCATCTCTTCCTTTCTTTTTTTTTTTTTTTAAATATGGGACAGAAAGCCAATTACACTGGTAATGCATGTGTACTTCAACCGCATGTTGTTATCTTTGTAGAATCTATTCAGTTAAACTGGTTTTTGTGACTGAAAATTATTTTTCCACCACAAGCAATCTAAAGGGCCTTAAAATTTCATATGCAAGTTGGACTTTTCATAAACCCTTCATGAAAGTTATTTCCATGTAACATGATTTCTTCAAAGAAACTAATAAACAGGAATGACTTCCACAATTCTTTTTTTAGCAAGCTTGTTTTACAAGCACATTTTCACAATATCACCATAAATGGTTTTCTACTAAGAAAAGTTAGAGCAATTTTCTTTGGTCCTTCCTTCCTTCCTTCCTTCCTTCCTTCCTTCCTTCCTTCCTTCCTTCCTTCCTTCCTTCCTTCCTTCCTTCCTTCCTTCCTTCCTTCCTTCCTTCCTTCCTTCCTTCCTTCCTTCCTTCCTTCCTTCCTTCCTTCCTTCCTTCCTTCCTTCCTTCCTTCCTTCCTTCCTTCCTTCCTTCCTTCCTTCCTTCCTTCCTTCCTTCCTTCCTTCCTTCCTTCCTTCCTTCCTTCCTTCCTTCCTTCCCTCCCTCCCTCCCTCCCTCCCTCCCTCCCTCCCTCTCTCCCTCCCTCCCTCCCTCCCTCCCTCCTTCCTTCCTTCCTTCCTTCCTTCCTTCCTTCCTTCCTTCCTTCCTTCCTTCCTTCCTTCCTTCCTTCCTTCCTTCCTTCCTTCCTTCCTTCCTTCCTTCCTCCCTCCCTCCCTCTCTCCCTCCCTCCCTCCCTCCCTCCCTCCTTCCTTCCTTCCTTCCTTCCTTCCTTCCTTCCTTCCTTCCTTCCTTCCTTCCTTCCTTCCTTCCTTCCTTCCTTCCTTCCTTCCTTCCTTCCTTCCTCCCTCCCTCCCTCTCTCCCTCCCTCCCTCCCTCCCTCCCTCCATTCCCCCCTTCCCCCCTTCCCCCCTTCCTTTCTCCCTTCCTTTCTCCCTTCCTTTCTCCCTTCCTTTCTCCCTTTCTTTCTCCCTTCCTTTCCCTTTCTTCTTTCCCTTTCTTTTCCTTTCTTTCCCTTTCTTTCCCTTTCTTGCTGTCTTCCTTTCTTCCTTCCTGTCTTCCTTCCTTTCTTTCCTTTGCAAGGGCAAAATGCCTTTCTAAATGTCTCAACAGAAAAGGCAGAGGTTTCAATAGAATCCGAACAGAATTATTTGATATCCTGGGTACACAAACCCACCTACCAAGAGCAAACACTGGGAAGACAAAGGGCAATTTTGACAGAAGTAATTTAGGAAGTTAACTTGCATCAATCCCATGACAAAACCAGCATATAACCCAGGGCAGAACTGGAGGATAAAGGAAAAAAAGGAGAGGGAATGCACAAATGTGAATGTTGAGAGCTGAGGAGAAAAAGAGTAGTAGGGCACAGAAATGGCTTTGATGCACACCACAATGATTAGCTTTGATTTTCTTTGTGCTGTAGGGTTTCTCTGTACTGCAGAACTTGATCAAACGTTGATATGATATCTATTGTGTATTGAGAAGATGACCCTATTAGCCAAGCGTCATTCACAATTCTTATTGAGAAATTAATTTTTGACTTCTTCAGAGAAGGTGTCTTTTGTGATTACATTTTGTTGTGATGTTATTTTTTAAATGCTGCATATATAATAGACCAAATATCTTCTTTACCGCCAGTAAATACTCAGTGCCATCCATCAGTATCAAATTCGTTTTATACATGGTCATAACTGAGAAGCTGAGCAGTATTCTTTTTTACTAATTCATAATAACCATCCATTTTGATATATTCTTTAAACATTGCAGTTCTGGTGATGCACTCTTTGGTTGATTACAGATTAACACCCTTTGGTTTGAGAGAAAGAATCCAAGATGATACAAAAGAAACTTCTAGCCCAACCCTTCCCCCCTCACCATAGCTAGCATGGGAGGATGATGTGCTGTTGAAAGCAAATATCTCATAGCTGGAGAAACTGAAAGGCCCTGAGGCAGAACAGCACAGTTCTGCATGGAACAGACTCCTTGAGGGAGAGGAATATACACTAAAAAAATCTGTGTAGACATTTGCTAGGCATCTAGGTTTATATTCCTGGTTTCGTAGAGTTCCTAAAATAATCCATCTCTAGTTCAACAAACAGCTCCTGAGTTCACTTAGAAAATTTTGTCTTCACAGAATCATAGAATATCCTGAGCTGGGAGTGACCTACAAGGATCCTCAAGTCCAACTCCTGGCCATGAACAAGATCATCCCCAAGAGTCACACCATGTCCCCAAGAGCATTGTCCAAATGTTTCTTGAGCTCTGTCAGGTTTGGTGCTGTGACCACTGCCCTGGGGAGCTGTGCCAGTGTCCAACCACCTTCTGGGTGAAGAACCTTTTCCTAACATCCAACCGAAACCTCCACTAACACACCTTCAGGCCATTCCCTTGGGTCCTGTCACTGTCACCACAGAGCAGAGATGAGTGCCTGCCCCTCCTCTTCCCCTCACGAGGAAGTTGTAACTGCACTGAGGTCTCCTCTCAGTCTCCTCTTCTCCAGGCTGAACAGACCAAGTGCCCTCAGCCACGCCTCACACAGCTTCCCCTCAAGGCCATTCACCATCCTCATTGCCCTCCTTTCACACACATAATAGTTTAATACCCTTCTTGTATTCTGACACTCAAAACTGCCCCCAGCACTCGAGGTGAGGCTGCCCCAGGTCAGAGCAGAGCAGGACAATCCCCTCCCTTGCCCAGCTGGCGATGCTGTGCCTGATGTCCCCAGGACAGGGTTGTCCCTCCTGGCTGCCAGGGCTCTGCTGACTAGTGTTCAAATTTCTGCTGACCAGGACACCCAGGTGCCTTTCTGTGGCTCTGCTTTCCAGCATCTCTTTCCCCAGTCTGTCCATACACACAGGGTTGCCTCATCCCAGGTGCCGAATTCAGCATTTTCCCTTCTTGAATTTCACCTGTTTGGTGACTGCCCAGCTCTCTAATTTGTCAAGGTCCCTCTGCAAGGCCTCCCTGCCTTTGAGGAACTCAACAGCTCCTCCCAGTTTTGCCGACTTGCTCAGTATCCCTTCCAGTCCAGGATCCCAGTTGACTACGAAGGTGTTGAAGAGCACAGGATCAAGTGTGGGGCCCTGTGGAACCCCACTAGTGACAGGCCACCAGTCTGATGTCACACCTTTCATCACATCCCTTTGTGCCTGACCCATGAGCTAGCTATTCATCCATCCCGTGATGACTTTATCCAGCTGAATGCTGGACATATTGTCCAGAAGAATACTGTGGGAGACAGTACCAACAGCTTTACTGAAATCTAGAAACGTTACATGAACTGGCTTCCCTTGATCAGCTAGGTGAGTTACCTTGAGATAAAAAAAATCAGGCTTAATAAGCAGGACATTCCTTGCATGAAGCCATGCTGGCTGTGATCAATTGCTTTGTTGACTGGATAAGCTAAACATTAAAGTCTTAAACAAACCTAGAAAAAGGTTGGAACTCAGGCAAAACTCAAACTTACTGTAAGCAACCAATAGTCAGAATACTAAGAAGGAAAAATAACTTGAACTAATGAACTATATTTTCTAACTTTCCTGCCAAACTAAATGCAAGTGAATATTCTATAACTGACTCAAACACAGCAATTAATAAATGCTCCCCCTGCATAAGAATCCAAACAGAAATTTCTCATGGATTCCTGAAATTCTTCTAACAACTTCACACACAACATTTCACTAGAATTTGTGAAACAATTGAAGACAAGTGTATTATTCTTTGCTCTACTAATACTTATAAGAAATAGTGGTGGGAAAATTTTCATAGACCTACTGTATGTATTTGCTGAATTTTGCAGTGCACAGATTTGTTTTTTCTCTCCACATCACAGCCTTAGTTATTGTATTGAGGTTATGAGAGGCTCTGTTGAAGCAGGCTGTAAGCTGATCCTTGTTAGCAGAATTACTACAGCATTATTGATGACAAAATACTATTCCAGTATTGCCATCCCAAAGCCATATATACCTACGATGTGGGCTTTTTAACAGTTTGGCTTCTATTTTTCTCACATTTCTTGTGCTTGGCAATGCATGCTAGGCATCTCATCAACGTGGCATGACTTTGCAGTGCTTAGTTCTCTCTGAGGGATGACATTCTAGAATTTTCCTCAGTGGCTATACTTCGGGAAATTCAGGATGATATTTCAGTGGGCCTTTCTATTTGCTGTATTTGCAGCAGGAATTTTTTCATTATTTGTCAGCAATGCAGACAATGCACAAATGAGGAGCCACAGAATGAGGAAAGGACCTGCCCACAGGGTCGGTCCAAGACAAAACCACCTGCTGAGGAGCAATCCTGACATGGTCAACAAGAGATAAGTTAAACATCTCTACTTCCTTTTTTTCCCTTGCTGCTGAATTCTGGGAGCTGGTTCAGAGAAAGATTGGCTTCTTATGGACAGATTGAGTTGAAACAGCAGGAAACATATTGTTTTCTTCCTAAAAGGATTTACAGCTAAATGGAAAATAACTTTCCAAAGAAATTTCATATCAGTAAAACTTTGCTTGCACAAATGTTCATGTAGAACATGTTTATGTACCAGAGGGCCACTGATCACAAGTAACAACTTCTAACTTTGATTTCACTGAAATGTAAATACTCAGAATAAAACATTCCAAGTCCATGCTTAGGAAACTCTACACAACAAAGCTATTACTCAGCGTCTGTCATGAGTTTACTGGTTAATTTAAAACAAAAGGAAGAAAAGCTGTTTGCAGATGACTGATCAGTTTGGAACCAACAACTTGCCACCTGTCCTGTATCAACCAGTCTCAGTAACTTAAACCACCCCGACTCTAAGTTCAGACTATTTTTTAAAAAAGGTACTTAAGGGCTGGCTCCTCAAAGAGGAGATTATAAAGACCTGAAGTGTCCAGAAATTGTTAGCTTCAATTTTCCATACAATGTAAACAATTAAGTACCAATAATGGGATTTACAGACGCCACAACATGGAGAAGCTGCTACTTACAGTAATTAATTGAAAATGCTGAGGACACAGGTGGGACTAAAACCTGTTATTTACCAGGACCAGAGCAAAAAAAGTGCTCTAGCTGCTAACTCAGCCATCAGAAACAGCAATCCATCATTGGATTGTGGTGTTTTAACAGGCATCCTAAGAGAACAGTAGCCTTATTCCTCTGAACATTCCTGTGACATGTTGCATGCCCAGCTCAGCATCTTCTTCAGCTGCCTAACTTGGATGTGTGGTTATATCAACCACTTCCCCATATTACTCAATCTCAACTTATTTTGAGACAACACACAGAGATAGTTTCTCTTTAGGAAAAATGTTTCAACACTTTATTTATTCACAGGAATTGCAACCCACATCTGCAATTAGCCTTTGTGGTGTTCCCCACTGGCCCTTTAAACTGCAAAACCATAAGATATTTCTGAACAATGAAAATATAGTGACAGAGCCTACAGGTGAAATGGTTTAAATCCTCACACAGAGGACTGACAGTCCTGCCCTAAGCAGCTCACCCCCATATAGCTTTGTATATGCCCAGCATTATAAGGTTGGGAAGCAAATTTTTGTAGGTTAAGATTACCTGGCAATTGAGCAGAGAAGTTGACAATTTCAGCAGGAGGCTTGTAGGTTAAAACACTTTTATAACTATAATATTAGAACCTTTGGGTCCTATGAACTTATCAAACTATATTCATTGAGGGGCTTTAACTGGTTGGCCAGCATTCCTCTTCTGAGGACCCAGGCAGAACAGTGTGGTCTGACCAGAAGTACATGATTCCACCCATCACTACAGGAACCCTCATATTCTGGTTGAAAAGAAGACAAATATTATGGTCTCCAGCAAAATGTTAATTCTTTTCATTTTATGTTATTTCTAATCTCCAGGAATGCTGTCTGAATATTACAAAGGAAATCATCAGAGATGAACAAATTCTTGCTGTGTGTTCTCAAAATATGGAAAATTCAACTGAGAAATTATTCCCAGAAGATAAAACATATTAAGCAATCGAGAATTTACTGGCTTTGGCCAATTCTTCTGTCATTTCCAGTGCCTTGACTGTAACAATCTCATTCCTGGAGAACAACTGTTCATTATTTTCTTTCCTTTTACAGCTGATTCCCATAAATCTACATAGAGATGCAGTTCCTCTAAAATTATCTTTTGATGTGTGTAACAGTTAATGAGTTCTCAAATAAAAACACAGGTGCATTAACCAAAGAGTTTAACAAATGCTTTTAATTATGGGAACTGGATGCAGTGCACTCCACAACTGTGACCTTTGGTTTAGGCTCTGAGAGTCTTGTTACAATAGAATTGTCCCAGCAGTGGAAGCAAACAAGGGTCAGCTTTGTGCAAGATCCCTATCAGCAGCTGCTGTCAACAAGTCAAGGCAGAATTAAATACAGCAGCTAGAGTTTTAGAGTTGGTCTGACCTTGTACTCCTAGCTACATGGTCCCAGCATTAAAAAAAAATTGGTAATACCAACATTAAATGATCAACTGGTTCCCTGTAAGCAGGATAGTCTTTTATGCAAGCAGGAATAAAATCTGTCATTTACTGAGGTTCACTAACATTTTAATTGGAAGAAAATTCAAACTAAAACTTCATAATGAGGTGAATTTTAAGTTCATATATATGCCATGATCAAAATTTACATCTCATAATCTTTTCTAAGGTGAAGTTTAGATTGGGTGTATTTTTAGTATGTATCAGGCAGTGTTTGACAGAAGGTGCCATGACGGAAGTGGACATTAAAATATTGTTTATTATGAAGTGTTCATTTTATTGGATGGAGAAGCTTTATAGTTTGCTGGCAGTGAGGTACTAATGGAACTAAACCTTCTGGGAGAGATGGAAATACACAACACAAGCTTAATGGAGCAAATTCAAGTATTTTTAGCTCGAGGTAAATCTGGCGGAAGCCTGGGAAAAGTGGGACAACCCTTCAGAAGGTCAGAAGTTTGTAACATATCATTATCTGACATAAGTCTGAAGGCAAAAAGGTTACTCCCTCAGAAGAATAAGAGCTCCTGGTTCCAGTCTGTCCTAGGACAGGACAAATGCCAGCAGGTGCCTTCTGGGCAGCTGTTGGACCAGGGTGGTTCTTACGAGCACCAAGGCTTCCAGTGCTTGGAAGGGTCTGAGAATGCTTACAAACTCTGGGCCATTGCAGGCTGCTTCCCTGCAGAACCTGAATCCCACTCTGCCCAGCATCTGGGGCAGCTCCTGAGGTGTGGGGCAGCAAGCAGCCATGGGGTGCACAGACACAGCATGGGAACAGCAGCTGCTGCGCTTAAACTCGGTGTGCACCTCGGTGAGTATCCAGGGAATTTCTTCTTCATCTGAAGCTCTGTACTAACTTCGAGCTTGACCCTGAGCAGCATTTGTTTAACCTCTATATGACTCAATTTCCCTGACTGTAGTGTGACTATACAATAATACTTCCCCAGCTTTAAAGATTATTGTGCATACAAATCTCTGGAGCATGTGATATAATATCATTGTTATTATTTTAGCCATTTTTCAAATTTGGAAATACAATAAACCCCTCATCTGTTTTATTTTTTGTGGACATATGAGTTCTATTTAACCTGTGTCCTGAAGAAACCCTATCATTTGATGATGTTTGTTTAACCAGCCATTTCTTTATTTTAAATTTATATGTCTGCAAACTCCTACATTTTACTGATCCTTGAAATACTAGCTTGATTTCTGTTCTCATGTCATACATTACCACATTTTTTTGGCTAATTCATACATCATTGTCAATAAATATATTTGACATATTTTATGTATTTTAAAAAGATATTTTATGTATGTGATGATATATTATGATGTATTTTAAAAAGACATTAAATAGAAACATAGCCAAAGACCTGCATTTGACAAAGGAGAAACACGCAGGAACTAGCTTTAAGGGATTTAAAATTCTTTCCATTCTCACTATGGAAAAAAAAAAAAAAGAGCAATGAAGATGTTCTATATCAATACGAAGTTGTTTAGCACCCAAAATCTGACTCCTTAAATAGGATTCAGGCTGAGATCAGAAGAAGATTGCATGCTGAGTTTTACAAGAGTATTACAGATTTCCTAAATGGCAACCACTGAAAATAAATAAATACCAAAATCATAGCAAACATCTTGAAAATGGCGAAATTAGGGGTAGTTTATGTTCTTCATTTGTTGTAAATAATTTTAAAACAGTGTTTTGAAAAAGTGGCCCAGTACTTCATGACTGAACTGCTTGCTATCTCTTGGTACATAACTAAAGTTTTATGTATGCCAATATGAGATAATCTGAACTTTTAAGAATTCTGTGCTCAATTCGTGAGCCAAAAAATAACCAGAAGACAGTGATAGTGAATCCATGGTCACTTTTCATCATGGTAGAAGGTTGGCAGATGGGTTTCTAAAGGATCTATATGAGGATTGCTGTTTAATATGTTCAGAGTGATCTACAAATTGCAAAATTAGTAACAAGTTAAAAAATGTGTAAATAACCCAAATCATCATCACCTTTGGTTAAATCTGGAGAGGCCAGAATAGAGCATAAAAAGGACAGAATCAAGTTATAGAAATCATCAACACAATGGCAGAAAACATCCCGTTGATAACTGGAAAGCCACTGGAAGAAAATATAGTGTTGTAAATAATGTTACATTTATAATCTTGTCTTTAACCATAGTTTAAGCAGTATTCTGTGTTAGTGATTAATAATGTAAAAATACAGACTGCTCAAATGTCTCATGGAAAAGGGAGAAAGGAAATGTTATGGACTGCACACTGTGAACTTTCGCTCCATGTACAGCTGCTCTGAAAGGAAGCAAATAAGTTCCTGAAGTGCATAAAAAATGGGAAGGTAACACAGAAAATATCTTTTATATTGTCACTGATACTTCTTGCATTTGACTGGTATCTTATCAGAGAAAGCATACTGCAAAAATAGACAGGTTGAGTGAAGATAGATAAGAACAAATTACTGGTATAGGAAAACACCTCTACTTCAAAGACTAAAAGATTATTATGCTAAATGATTAAAGAGGAGTGTGATAAAAGTGCATGAAATGAGATTGAATTGAGAAAGTAGTCTTTACAGGAAATCACCCTTCGACACACAAAAAATAAATGTTTCTAAAGCAATAAACATCATTTCTACCCTACTTGTGATTACATAAGGGAAGCTGTTTCCAGAACATGGCTTTGACTATTGAAACTGAGAAAGCTTGGAAGTGTTTGGATGAACAGGTGATGAATGGCATAGTAACAGAACTTGGACCTATTCACTCTCACATTTCAGGTTTCCCTTTTTTCTGTGGTATTTGGGGTTTGACTCAGCCACCTGGGTCTAAGTATGTGCATATCCCTAGTGCAATTTGAGGTCTTGCAGGATTTGCTGTGCCATATTGGCCACAAGATGAGGTCCCTGTTACAGTGTGGAGCTCCTGGTGTCTCTAGATGCTCTGGACATCTACAGACCTTAAGACTTAAGACCTTAAGTCACTATCTGTCTGATCTACAGCAGCCACAGGTCTACTGTAGTGTGAAAGATCGTAAGTTTCTGCTGAGTGTTTCCACAAGAATGAACAACAACTTGGTGAAGAAAAAACATTCATAGTGAACACCAAAAAGAAAATTACTGCAAACCAACCTGTAGTCAAAGCATTACTTTCAACAATATACTCAACAGAGAGCCCAGATTCTGCAGCTCATGCAGCTATGAAGGTTAATGACAAACCTAATGACTGCTGGTTTGCAGATCTGTAAGATTGCATGAGGTACCTGATAATTATTTTCTGCATATACTTCTAAGAAAAGATACTACATTCAGGCCTGAGTGAGCATATTCTGCACACCTCAAACCAGTTTCTTCCTTAAGTTCTGTTTAACTACTGTAAGCCTGTAAGGGCCAGTTCATATCATTTTTCAATGAAGGTGATGCTGAAAAAGGAGGAAATGGAAATGGAAAATATTGGTTTACTTTAATATGAAAATATGATTTCTGCCAAACAAATGAAGAAAACATCATACTTGTTTAAAACATAAGCATACTATCAGGAACATAAATACACTGCTTCAGGAATGCTACATTTATATGTGTAAGAAACCTGGTTTTATTTGAGAAAAAACCTTATTAACTATTTTAATTAAAAACCCAAGAGGTCCTACATCCTAACAACAGAAAATAGTGGCATTCATCATAAACAATGGAAATATTCGAAGTTTGCAAGAGCATAAACAGCTTTCCTTTAAATTGGTAAGTTTTTTCCAAACCTTCTGTCATGTGTAGGAGAAGGTTTAATGGCTGTGTTACCTGAAAATGCACATCTATAATGGGGAAACAGACAACTTGTGTAGCGTCTGTTCTGAGGTAATTTTCTATCCCATTGTCATTAAGTAGAAGATGAATCCTTTAATTATACTTTAAAATTCAGTCATGCTGTTATCCCACTAGTTAATTCAATTAAAATGAACCCTTGTTAATTCAATCAAAAGGAATCAAACCAACTCTTGAACTGTTTTTCTTCCTTGTGTTTTTCTTTTGGAGGAGGTCTGAGGAGGTAAAGGGAAGAAGCATGAGCTAACACCAGAGTGCTTGTCCCTGGACCCTGACAAAGCAAACCTTACACCCTTTCATGCTTATACAGCAGCTCCCTGTAGGACAGGGCCCTTCAATATTTCAGTAGCTTTTCCGCATGCTCAGAGTTTTGTCTGTCACCCCTTGTCCATGTGCAAGCAATAAAGATATCATCAAATTTTTAGATATAAGATTCAAAATGGTGATGGGGATGGGAATGGGGGTTTGTTTATTTTATATGACATGCATTTTTGTTTATGCATTCATGAAGGCCATGTCTGCAAGATCTGTAATGGCAGCTTGCACACACTGCACAAATATGAATAAATGAATAATTGTTTTGATAATATTAAACAGCATGTGTGATGTAGCAGAGCAACATCTGTTATTAACGGTATAAACAAAAGGAGTTTTTACTGATTGCATGTCATTCTGCATACGGGAACAATGTAATAGGCCCAATTTGGTAACTCGTTGCAGACAGCAGGAGGGATTGTGTAGGCCTGCTGTGAAAAACAGGAACAAGATTAGAGCAACAGTTCTTTCAAATGTGGAGAGCAAAAAAGCTCTATAAAAGTGCTAGAGGAGGAAAGTATAAAATGTATATAGAATTGCTTGAGCTCATAGAAACCATTTCTCTTTTTGAATGTTATCATCTTCCTGTTACTTTTTCCTGTGTCCTGCAGTGAGCTGAATAGCAGTAGCTAAGTAACCTGGATTTCAGAGGAATCTGTCAATGTTAAATACTTTTAGGCACCAACTAAGGTAATAACCATATAGTTATAATGTCCTTTATGACACCAGGAAGGATAAAAATCAGTATTTCCTCTTCTAAACATATTAATAAATATTGATTCAAAGAATGATAATGGGTACGAGGGATTGCACAAAAATGCAGAAAATTAGGATGTAGTTTTGGCTATATAATTGAGCAGAAATAGTATTATCTCACTGCTATTTAGAGAAGTGGTGTGAGTCACCATGACCCACACAGCCCTCACTGAGGCCATCACTAGCACTTTTCTGATCCCAAAATGAACTTTTTCAAGTAAATAAACCAAAATAAAAGACACGTCTAAGGTTACTTTTCTGTTGGTTAAGATCTGTGAGCCACTTTTCTATGGGGAGGAAGGAACACAAGACTAAATAAAGATAAGTCAATGGAGCACACAAATGAAGCCGCCTGTTCTGGACACTGCTTGCTATATAATGAACTATGTGGTGAAATTGGACCTTCAGTCCACCAAAGTGATTTATAAACTGGTATGTCACAGGGTCTGCCTGGATATTGCCCCTTTGGTTTTACTTCATTAACACTCTTTTGCAACCACTTTTGCATGATTATTTATTTCCTACTATTGATTGGAAGACCCCACATGTCTCTGAAATAAACCCTGCTCTGAATCCATGCCTGAGCTCCTCACTCACCACTGCCCAGTTGCCATTTCATTACCTGACTTATCAACAGCTACCTTGTCACTTGATCTCTGTCACATATCTAAAACAATGTACAGAATGAAATCTCCTTTCTTAATTAAACATACCAAATGGCTGCTCTTCAACAGCTTTCTGAAAAATCACAGTGGAACATCAAAACACAACCAGCAAAGTCCTTGGGGAAAAGAGTAGAACAGCTCTGTAAAAATGGGGGACTTCACTGCCTCTGCCAGGGCCAGTGCTGACTCTACATTTCTCACATAGCACCACAAGAGTTCTGCTCCTTTCATCCCTCTTCCTGATACAGACTCGCAGTCCCGAGCTTGCCTGCTTTAGAATGCAAAAATGAATAGGTTCTCAGTTGCACAGTGTGTCTGAGACAAAAAGTAAAAGCACGTTCTCTGACTTGTACAATTCTTTGCTTTCATTCAAATATCTAGTTGTTTGGGTGTTTTTGAACATGCATAGAAATGTAAATGTCTCTTTCAATTATTTCGTATATAACAGAAACTTGGAAACTTGTTGTATTCTCACTTCTGAACAAGGCAAAAAAATGCATTCCATACGCATCATTTGTCTTTTCATTTAACTTTTTAATTATTTGTGTACACAAGGGCATCATACTGAGCTTATGACATCACCGTAAATATAAGCAAGCTTTTCCAGTGAACATTCTGAGAATTGTAGTAAACTGACAAGTGCGAGTCTTGCATGGGTATGAATATGAATGTTTCCTTCTATTCCTCCTTGATGAGCCAGAGTGGTTTCTAGAGAAAGGTATAGGACATTTTAATGAACATTCCAGGTAATATTTTACCTGAATCATCAGTGAATCTTCCTAGGACAGACATCAGTGAACATTTTCATCTACTGTTTAATCCAACATTCAATACAGAACTGACAGGTCAAACAGAAAGTGTACATCATGCGGGATTGGGACAGCAATCTCATTCTTGAAGCAAATCCAAAAGTATCTGAAAGTGGTGTGAAAGAGGGATGTTTGTTATTTTGTAAGCGATTAAAACCTGTCTCTACCTGGTGCCAAAAGGAGAGAGTAGTAAATCTTTTACTGTCAATCAGAATTAAGCAAGCATGTACCATGGGAGGATTTTTAAATTATCACAGCAGGTTTTTGTTCTAGTCTTGTCTATTGATTGTTAACACACCTTATCTCTCAAAGATTCAATATTAGAAACAATACCCTGTACTGTACTCCATCCATTCCGCAATGAATAAAAACTACACCATAGGAAGATCCTAAAATCCCCAAGCACACCAAGGAGAGAATTTCTTTGGAGCAACAGAAGAAATAGAAAATCTGACCACTCACTAGCTTTTCAAAATTTTATTCACATCCTTCAAAGCAGGGTTTTAATGCAGCTTTTATTTACCTTAGAGGAAATGGATCAAGACCAGTGATAGCACACATAAATTTTGTGGAAGGTAAAAACCAAAATGACACTCTACTTTCTGAAATCAGGATTCCAGGCAATCTGTGCTGATAAAAAAGTGCATTTTGGTCTGACTGGAAGGAAGAATCTTCATTTCTGAGAAAGGCAATACAATCCCACTGAACACTCTCCTCTCCTAGCATGAAGGAGAAACATAAGGTATCCCCTGATGCATTCATTTCTGTGTCATTAAATGTCTTTGCAGGTCATAGAGTCATAGCACGAACGCTTTGGGAACTACCATAGAAAAGAAGGCATTTTGATGTCTGAGACATGAGTGACACAAAGATTATTTTCACTACTATGTCTCATAACCCAGGGGACAATTCAATGCTATGATAATACTGATGTATCTTAATATACAAGTTGACCTTTAACAATTCTTTTCTAAACCATTGTTGGATACAACTACCCAACATTGTGGTCACACAATTGGTACAAAGTAAATGCAGCTTCAGAAAAGAGTCACAATCCACACTTTCTAGTCAGAATAATATTAAAAGGAAGGGATAAATAAATAGAATTTGACTTGTGAAATCAAACAAATACAAACTCACTTAGAGAGTACTTTCAAGATCCAGTATCCAGAAAGAGAATTTTTCAGGTAAAACACCAAATGCAAGAATAAAGCACAGTTATTTTCATGCAGGTTTCAAGAAATATATTTGATCCACTATTGCATAAAAAATTCACAGCATTTTCACTGACATAAATGTCTGTGACCAGATTTGCATAAAAGAGAAGGAAACCAGGAGTTGTTATGGCAGCAAAGAGCAGAAACATGGTTGCAAATCTTTCCTACATCCTATGTTAATTAAATGTACCACAGTGTGTGAAGTAGCTCTCAGCAAACTTGTATTTTAAAATTCTTGAGTGTAATTGAAAAACTCACTGCAAAGAATGCAAACGGCTGCTGGACAGATCAAAGAGCATATGAAGAGTTATTTAGCAGGTTTGCTAATGGAAAGATAATGGCTTTTATGAAGATGATGGAACAAAAATAAAGCAGCAGACCTGAGGATAAATTAAAAGATGGAAAGAGGCCTTGTAAAATGAAGCAGTAACACAAATCCATTAGCTGTAAACACTGGATAATATTAATCCTGTAAATGGTACTCCACGTCCATTTTGTGCATCATCTTGGGTGAAAGGTGGTAGCTTATAGCAGAAAATAGGTTTTCTTTTATTTTAATGGTCTTGAATAAGGCTGTTGGCCATATTGACAGCTGTGCCTCTGTAGCAGCTGGTAGCTAGGCAAAGTTGTTTAATGTTTATAACAATGAATAATAGATTTGTATGGTTTAGGACTTAAAGTTTTTTTTATAAGTACCTAGAATAAATATTCTAAAATATTGGAAAAATATTAATTCAAAGGTAATTTTTTATTAAAATTAAGTTTTATTTTAAAGTACAGAAAAAGGGTGAGGCCGATTTTCCACACCACATTCTCAGAATCATCAATCATATGCTCACTCAGAACCATAAGGAAAAGTTAAAAAAAAGTAAGAAAAAATTTTTAAAATTATTTACATTAAATAGTCATACTACATGAGGGAAATGCAAAGGAAGAGGATATGGGGCCTGATCTGGTTCCCAGATGTTTTCAGTAAGAACTAGTCTGAATCAATTATTTGTTAAAAACATATTAAGAAACACTGTTGATGGCAGTGGAGTCCATTACTTTACTGTGAAATTTTATGGGGACAGGTTTTCGTTCTTCAATCAATTAAATTAATCTTGGGAAATTAACCTCTTCCTTCCTTCCTTCCTTCCTTCCTTCCTTCCTTCCTTCCTTCCTTCCTTGTGCTTGAAGGTAGGAAGAGAGAGATAATCAACTGTTCTGATTTATTGTTTAGTAAATTAATTTATTATGTCAGGTTGGTAGACCACTGTTATTTAATGGTCTGTACAGTTGTTACAGCAGCACTAAAAAAAAAAAAAAAAATTACCCCACCACTACCATGTTTAAAAGGGGTAAATTGAAAAACCTTAACCATAACTGTTTTGCATCAAATCAAGCTGGTCACTCTCAGCCACACTGATCAGTTCAGCTTTTTCAACAAAAAATACCTGGTACTGACGGTTCAAAGGAGGACTTAAAAGTTTTAATGCTGCATTGCACTTGAGTTCAGTCCTGTAGACAGTGCATAATCAGTTTTTACAACCTGCTGTGTTCTTGCAGTTTCTGAAATGCATATGACAGGTCACAACAGGGTTTATTTTTATAGACAGTAGTAGTCAAATACTTTTAACCCATGAGGGAAGAAAAGCCATTTTGTGCATTGTGTTCTGTATACACTGCCAAGAAGCGAATAATTTCTGCAAAATCTTAGAAAAGCTTTCTGCTGTTTCTTTTGTGGCAGAGCATCTCATCCACCTGACTCACTAAAGGTCCTGGATAAAAAGGAACTGGAGGCTGAGGAATCCGCTCTATAAGAGAGGGGTTCAATATTCAGTAAAATGGACTTATCACCAGAGCTGACAATGTAACAACCACATGGTGCATTGAAAACTCATATTTTCTGTTTTTCAAAGGCATTTTTAGACAGTTGCCTCTCCACGGGTTGACTTTTATGTTCATACATGGACCATCTTAGCTGATTAACATTGCATTTGGATGGTCTGCCAAATCTGTCTTTCAGAAGGCCAACTCTGCCAGAAGAACCTGTCTCTTTTCATTGTTCTGAGGTCCCAATCAGTAATTTAGAGAAGCACATCTTCAGGAAAGTCCTGTTTTCCCCCTAGTTTGATTCACTGTCAGCTGCAAAGTCTGGTTTTACACTGAGAATTCATTACACTCTTTAATGGTGTACAAAACAACGATTTCATGTTGCAAAATTCAAGAAATAGAAATAGGTGAAAGCAGTTGGATTATTTGGCAATCTCAATATATTTTAGGACATGTCATTGCATGAAGTCAGTATTATGATACAACATCTTGGCAATATCTTGTCCTGTCTTCAAAGGAAGTTTGATAAAAGAAGCTCTTCTCTAAATGAATGATAGAACAAAGGTTGGAAAAGAAATTATGTAGTTCTCTTTAAATAAACTCTTTATTGTGAGGATGAAAGGAAATCTGTTCAAATACTAAGATAGGTTTTCTAATTTTAAAAGACTATCATTATGAAATTAATTTCTAGAGAGCAGAATTATTCTGTCAAAAACTATGATTTAAAATTACTTCAATTTAAATGAAACATCAGCAGAGATTGCCCTGTGTTTCACAAAGCTGATTTTGTGGTATTTCATAACACTTTTTCATGCTCAGACAAGTTAATAAAGAAAACTGCTTATCCAATGATGGCCAGCCACTGATACCTGATGTGCTATTGTAGAGCTGCCAACAGTTCCAGAGTTATTCTCTAAAACATCACCTGGGCTTTCTATGTTGTCAAGCTATGACATGCAAAGGCATTGTAAGTGTGCTGGGTAATGCAGTTTCTAATAGTGGCTCTGAAAATGCCATCAGTCTCTAAATTTTTAATGCAGAGTGGCAAAAAAATTAAAAGGCAGAGAAGTTTTTCCCTTTACAAAGTTGGAGAGAAAGTTAAATGACAAGCAAAAGACAAATGTACAATTCTTCTGGACATAATTTCTGCTGATTGAAATTAGTGAGAATAAATATTTTATTACAAAAAAAATTATTACAGTTTTTAATAAATATGAATACCTTTCTATATATGTTTATGGACATTTCTGGTGTTCAGGCATGGAATGGGGTTGAAAGGAGCTCTCATTATTTTTATGTGCATTGGAAAAACTGGAAAATTATATGGCATTCTTTGATCTCCCAGACATTTGTTTCACTTAAAAAAAAAAAAAAAAAGGAAAAAAGAATGGAGAGCTGTTGCATTTGGTTTTCTGTCAGCAAAATACTTGATTTTCTGGAATGTTTTTGATTTTTTTTTTACCAAAAAATAAAACCACATATGTTCATTTCCATCAATATTGATTGAATGTATGCCAGAGAAGATTAATTATTAGGAAAAGACATGCATGCTAGATTTAAGCATAATGTGAATGTGTGACATCAGGGGTCAGATTCAGTCAGGCAGAGAGCAGAGCTGCACCAATTCATGGCCAAAGACAGCACTTCTGCTACCCAGTGATTTTACCCAGCTTTGAGGAACACCTACAGTTTCACTGCCTTGTACAGTTCACAAAAAAGAGAAAATCCTTTCCTAATACCACAGTGCTTATCAGCTTTACTGTCTGCTCACCCTGGGATATTTTAATTTCCTAGTATTGGCACCACACCATAGCTACGATGACAATTTAGTTTATTTTGAAGACATGGCCAGTCATCTGTTCTCAATACTAAGTCACAGCCATTCTTGAGCATCCTTTGAAAGGGCACAGAAATCTAAGACTCCTGACTTACTAAACTCATAGAAACTCAAGTGAATTTTAGTACTTAGTTATTAGTTATGTAATAGTTAAACTCACAGTAACTAAACTCCTAGAAAGCATGTGAAAATCTGAATGGGTAATAAAGAAAAAAGAAGAGATTGTCCTATCTCTCTAAGGGAAAGACATGAAGAACAACATAGGTTTCACCCACTCTGTGGGTGATAGCCCAAGAGCCCACCATCATTTTTAGATTAGCTGATGGGTGCCCACGCACATAGCTCAGTACACTGCTCCTCAGTCCTTGTTCTCCTGGACCCTGCATTTGTCACAGTGAGCCTTGGAAGAGGCTGCTCCTGTGATGGAGGGTGCAGAAGTTTCCAGGTCAAGGATCCAAGGAAAACAAAGGTTTATGAATTCTGTTGATAGCAGAACAGCTCATTTCCAAAAAATATGTATATACTCTTAGATCTTCATGCTATAGGAAGCAACTTTCTAACAAAATTTCTTTTAAGTTTTGACCATTGAAGGCTTCTAGCTGCAAGTACATCAAATGGCACAGATTTCCTGAACTCCTTTAGTCTGTGTCCACTTGTATTTTTCTCCATTTCTACAGGAAAATGATGGGCTGTAAGTAAAATGTGCCATAATTCAGAGAAAATTAAACAACTTCTCTATATGGGAGACATGGAATGTCACATCTCCAAGTGTGGACACAATAATTTCAGGTATAAGATTTTGTATAGGTTTCTTGAAAGAGCTAGGAAGAGCAGTCATCTTACTGTATATTTTCGCCAAAATTTAGATGCCTAGACCAAGCCACTTGGCCAGGGCACTCCTCTGCCATCACTGGGGAGACAGGCGCTGCAGGAAAGGAATTCTTCCATTTGTCTTTCTCCATTACTTAGACAGGAGGTCTAAAAGAGCAGTGTAGACAAGATGACAAATGGTAAATGAGCTACTCCTCCCCCTATGAGACTAATAACAATGTGCTCTAACAGTGTTGAGAAAAGTGTCCCTTGGTGAAAATCTGGAATCACGGTTTTTTTTCCCTAGGGAACTTTCTGTCTGTTCTTAATGACAGAGAACTCTCTAGTTGCTGCCTATTGTCTTCCTCCTGAGTACACAAAAAGGTTATGTGCACATTATAAAGCTCCAGAAAGGAATGGATCCTCTGAAATGTGATGGCTTTTATGGCATCATGTTGCTGCTGCTGCTTCCCATCTTCAGGTGTACCATTCATTTTAGATCACACAGTGCTTTGCTCCAACCTGTGTAACAAAACACAGTAATGCCACTAATGCTAAAATCTACAGTGTCAATCCGTATTTCAGAGAAATTTTAATAAATCTTAGCATTTCTGCCAAAAGAGTGATTTTTAAAACTGTAAAAGAAAAATATTTATTCATCTCGGATATCTGCCACCTAATGTAGCATTGGTTCAAGCCCAGAGAGTTTCTTCCCCCCTGAGGAACCTCTGAAGACCTAGAGAATAGAACTCCCCTGGAGTAGAGTCGAAGGTGGATTGCCCCAGAGAGGGGTCAAGGTTCCCCCCCTGTCCCTCAGTTCATAATGGTATTCAGATCTCCCTCTCTCCTCCCTTCCTCCTTCCCGATTGGTTCCGGTCCCTTTGTCGCTCCCTGGTTCCTCCCCTGCGCGGTTCCAAGATTGGTTGTTACCCTCTGAATAAAAGTCTGATGCCCGGCTGGGTCGGGGTCTCCAGCCCCAGACGAAAGCCGCTGACCATCGCAGGACTCCGTGTCTGCTTTCGAGTCCGGGCGGGAGAACCCTCTCTCTCAGCAGCACTCCGGCTGAGACGCGGCGTGGCTGCTTCTGGGAAGGCACGGCTCGCAGCCAGGAGATCTATCTCTGACTGCAGTGAACTTGGACTCCAAGAACACTAGCAGACACCGCTGCCGGGCTGTGACCGATCCCAGGTGGCCAGCGAGACCAGCACGCTCTCGCTGCGTCAACCTAAATCCATCATTTTTTTTCAAATTGGAATACACACTCAGGATTTTAATATATGATTTCCACAAAAATTTTCTTTGTACAGAAAGAGATGCCACCTTAAAAAGTTGAATTGTGTGTTATAAAACTTTCTTTTAATTAGCTTAATGCTTTCTTTACCAGTAGCATAACTGAGGAAAAGAAAAGTTATGTGAGAATACAGCTTACAGATTCTAAATTATTAACAAACCACCTGAAGAATACTTCAAGAAAAGTAGTAAAATAAAGTACTTCCTCAGATTAAAAAACTGATTTGTGTATAACAAGTCCTCAACTGATTTTATTAACTTCATACTTTTCTTTCCTTGTAAGTCCAGTAGATAATCACAGAAATTTGAAATGTTTACATTGTGTCTACATCCTATGTAGTGAACATCCAGAACTTGCATTTTCAAGTCAGCACTAATATGCATAAAAACAATTGGAAGCTCACTGCAGATAAAATGAGACATGGAGCATCTATTTCTATTCATGCCAGAAAACCAGGTAAGGAATTGAAATTTAAAACAAAAATATTGCTCAGGTCAAACTCAGCCATGTCCATTTGGGTGAGATAAATGGGGCTGGAAGAATTAAATTAGGCATTTTAACTGCAATGCAAAATCACATTTATGAATTCTCTGCTTTGGACACAAGTAAACCACAAAACTGCTATGAACTGAGTGACAAAAACAAGGCTGGTGTCTATAAACAAAGAGGCAGACAGACAGGCGGAAACACTGACAGGCAGACAGAAAAATGTGAAAGAGAAGAAAGAGTAACACAGCAACAACAAAATTATATCAAGAGATATAATACTTATGCAAGAAGCATTCTCAGAAAATCTACTAAAACAACACTTTACCTACTATTGGTAACTAATTACTTGACATTTAACTTTCTGTGGTGCCATTTTGTGGTAATACAGAGAATTTACAATTATTCCTACTGCCTTGTATGGGGAAATTAATGCATGCCAATATATATGGGCAAAACCCCCAATATTTGTAGCAATTATGAACATTATAACATCTCTTAATCCAGTCAAAGACTCAATATATTTTTTCATGCCATTGGATTCCCAAGAAAAGGAAGACTTAGAAGCCCTCACAGTATTCCAACATTCCCTGAGATCCTACAATTGCACAAGCAAAAATGGTGTTGCATACAGTTCTGATATAAATATTATCTTTATAAAAAAAATTAAACCAAATTAGGAGTTGTATGCAGTCTTTGAACTTACAGTAGATTGCCCATGAAAACAAGAGAATTTGTGGCTGCTAATGTTACGTATTACTTGGACTCATTCTTATTGCTCATTATAAGGAACTTTTAAAAACTACTAATAAGTTTAAAAAACTTCGACCAGTTGAACTATGTTTTTACAGCCTGGACATGTGCCTCTGACTGTTGTGTTTGTTTTCATTTGTGCATGGTTTTTTTTTAATCTTTGCCAAACCAATTAGGGTATCTTGAAGAACAGAGGAATGAGGTCAGGGAAAACATTTCTTGGCAAAATTAGACAATTCTGAACATTTGCCCAGTGAACGTCACCCATTTTGTGCACTTCAATGAGGAAGGGTTCCTATCCAGAAAATAATGAGTATGCAATTAATGGTCATCTCATAACATATGCACACAAGGGATTATAAAAAGGCTGGCCAAACTTCTGAGTGCTTTCAGTTCAAACTTTGGATTACTTGAACTTGTAACTTAACCATGCTCTTATAACACAGCTTGTTGTTGTTGCTATTTGCAAGTCTTATTCATCTCATTTAATGCTATTGGAAAATAACTTTTCTTGTAACTCAATGCAGCGTTCAGCTCCTAGTGAGACTAATGCAAGAATCACAGTTATGTCATCTCTTCTTCACAAATCAAGCAATGCCTTTCTATAACCCCAAATTCCTATTGCTGTTAACGTAGTGGTTCCAGTTTTGGCTGGGTTCAGCTTTTCATACTGCTGTCCTGCTGCTGGCTCATCGTTCTGTCAGGTTGTCTGGCTCCTGCTTCTCTCTCCTGTTGCAGCTGGGTTGGCTTCAGGCTATGATAATTTTGCCTGCAGTCCTTACCTCCTGCTGTTCGATCAAGGACGATAATGCTTGAGGCTGAACCTTAAATTTCTAAGCCCTTTGTTCTGCAAAGCCTTAAGGCGCATTTTACTGCTTCAAGAACCAAATCACAGAGTGATGTTTTTGTACGATTTTCTGATCCTGGGACGTGAACTTATTTGTGGCAAACCCTAAGCAGAGTTGCTCTAAAGACTGTACAGCCTAGATAAAAGTAGATTTGTTTTTTAACAGAAGGCTTTCTAATTTCACCTTTCATATGCGTTGGATCTCTTACAGAACCTTTTCTCGCAAGGACAAAGCTGGCTGATATTATAACATAAAAAGACTGTATGCATAGGTCCTTTCTTGCAAGGGCAGGGAGAAAATCTATAGTAGGTGATACTCCATTCACAATTTTTTGACTTAGTAAGTTTTCTCAGGAGAGTTTTTAAAACATGCACTCACCAACTTGCAACTAAATAATTAATTATCGGAGGACTGCGCTCTACTTTACCATTTCACATTTGGAATGCTGGCCACTCAGTATCCAAGTAATGTATGTCATGTAAAACCAACATCAAGAGAGAATCTATCTTTTTTTTTTGTATCATATTTGCACCAGATCAATAACTGCTTTGTAAATTTAAGTGAATGGTATAGTGTTATTTATAATAATTAGAGCTTTCTGAAATGCCATTGTTTTTCCACTGCCTCCATTGTCCTTTTGTCTGACTCTCCTTTTTTGTTCCTTTGCAAGGGAGAATATTTACAGATACTTACAGTTCCATCTATTCCTACAAAGCAGTAAGTTCGTTCACTAACAAAACTTCAGATTTAGAATAGTTCCATGGAAATCAATCAAAGTATTTATATGATTAATGCTAAAAGTTGTTAGGTACATTGATTTGGACTGAAAAGCCATAAGTTTTATTTATCTGCAGATTGAACATTGTGTATTTTTATTGAACTGACTTATCCTGTTTTGATGTTCACGCTATTATGTCTTATTTCAGTGTTAGCAATGCAGCCATAGCCATTTAAAAGTACTGGAGTAATCCAAAGTATAAAAACCTTTCAAATTCCTTTTTAATATTCCTTTGGGCTTAAAAAGTTCAGATGATCACAAACAGGAGCAAAAGCAACACTTTTACAGGAGAAATATGTCAAGAAGAGAAAGAATGCAGCTCATTACTTTTATTTAGATTTAGAAGTGGGTCAACATACATATTGCCTACACATACTGAGCAACTGATACAGCCTTTTAAGTGTAGTATTTTTAGTATTGTAGAAAGAAGGCATTTAAAGATAAAACTCTTACATCACCTTGACTGCAAACACAAGTGTGTATCTATGTTTGTGTTATGAAATAGATGCAAAGGACCCTGTGTGTATTATATGAGATGTATATTATATATAGATACAGATGCTCCCATGTCAAGTGTCTTAAAACACACTCTAAGGAACACGGTTCATAAAGGTAAATTATTTGACTTCTGGTTTATATAAAGAAACACAAACATTGCAATATTAAAGCTTCATTCTTTGCTTTATTGTAATTAGTGAAAAATCACGTAAGGACCTTTGCAAAGCACTGATGTCAGTCTGTGACTTTTCCAAAGTCACCCTAGAAGTTTGTGAAATAAAGCCTCTGATGTTCCTGCATACTGTCTAAGACCTTCCTTGCTACATGTACTCAGGGCTACTAACCACTTTCTGTAACATTGATCAATAGCTATTGATCAAAATTCATATCTATAAAATGTACCAAGTTGTCATTGTGTTGAGTGATAAAAACAAGTTTCACATTTCTGTTGGATTTATAAAATTTAACAATTTTTACTTATTATAAAATGGGTTTTACTTATTATAAAATAGTAGAAAACACCTGATGTTTTATCTTGAGGAAAAAAGGTTCCCTTTCCTATAAATTCATAGTTCAAGGCCTTTTGAATGCTCCAAAGTTTCACAGTTAAGGTACAACAGAAGCCAATCTTTATTTGAGAGATAAAAATATATGTTTATCTCACCTTCTAATCTTGTTCTTTTGGCTCCAGCAATCCACCCTCAGCTGCCAAGCAATCTGAATGTACATCTGCCTCCAAGGTGTATCTGCCTCCAGAACTATACAGAAAGTGGCCAGCTGTGATGACATATAAACCAAAAATACTTGGAGAAAGTGAGGAAGAAGCAGCGTCTCAATGACGCTTTTGCAACACATCATCTGTATGGGGCCAACACAGAAAGTCTGGCTGCTAATCACAGCTGGATACAAGCCATAAAGTTTAGCTGTAAATGCAAACTTTTCTGAAGCCTGAGGACATTTGGCTTTGTGCATTCAGTAAATAGAGAAGGGCTAGTGCTAAGTGTAAGTGTTTTAGCTTGCATAAATTAAGGGGTGCTCTGGTGCAGGTGTTTTCTTCAGATTCGTGTCCATTAATACTGCTGAATGAGGACACAGTGGCAAATAATTACAGATTGAAGGCTACCAACAGAGGTTTCCACAAACTTACTTGTTCTGTTTTATAGATTCTTTTTCAGGATATAAATTTTGGTTGAAGAAGAGAATGAATGGCTGGTAAAAGGAGGGCAATTTCCCCTTCCCTGTATAGTTACAGGGCCTGATTCCAGAGAAGGCTGTGGGATATATTAGCAGTCAGTAAGGAGAGTCAGAGAAGCTACTGAGAGAAGAGGGCTTCAGGGAGCTGTGCCTTGGCACAGAAAACCAATTTCATAATTACTAGGAGTTCTCTGTTACTCAGAAAATCAACATATTAACCAAAAGTCCTGACAATGTGGACCTTCCCAGCAGACAGAGTAGGCAGTGAGAGACTGAATTAAAAGCCTTTTAATTTCATTGTCTTTTGCCTACTCCTTTTGAGTTTCTTCTTCTTGAAAGTTAAAGACATCTATTTGTATTCTAATGAAAATTTAGCAGATTTTAGGTTGATCTATCTCAAAGTTAGGTAAGTTGGAGACACGTACAGGCATTCAGTCAGAAGAAATGGGACACAGAGAAGGTGAACTTTGTTCTCATGACAGGACAAAGAGAAAACCAAAGAGTTCATTTGCTTACTGAGCTCTGCACTTTGCTCTGGAAGGATATTATTTTTCACTGCTCAGCATTCATGCCAAATCTTCATTCAGCTTGCGTGGACCAGATAAACAAGAATGTTTAATTTTGTCTTTTACTTTTTTATTTTGTTGTTTACATTGACATTCTTTGTATATGGATATTCTTCCAACTCACACACAGACTACTTGGGAGAAGTTGAGTTTTAGGATGTTTGGGAGCAGCTCCAACTCAGTCTCCAGTGGCAAAACAATCTTTCATTAAAAGAGCCATCTGGGAACAACAAATATCTCTTTTTCCCCCTCTCTCCCCACTCCTCCAACAATGATTTATCCAAATCTAGAGGACTACACATCCAGCAGATGTGTTTGTCTGCATTATATAAATCCATACTCCTAAGCCTAGACTGAATATGTGTCACCTTTATGTCCAGAAAATGCCACGTCCCACAAGACAATTTGTTTCCAATTCTTTGCCTTGTCACTGTCAAGCATCTGAACCCTGGTGTTCAAATATATTTTTACACCTTCTGTCTCTCAGCCTTCTGATCATTCAGACCCCTCACCATTTGGTTCAGTGTGAGGTACCATACACTTCAGATATACAGCCTGATGGCTTAGCTGCAAAACTTGGCAGTGTTTCTCCCTAAGGTGCACATGCTAAGATTATAAATATCTCACGCTCAGGGAAGCTGGATGGGAAAGAGTATTTGTGGTGGTCTCAGAAGCAAATTAACCCACATCTAGAAAGTCCCACTGGTGAAATACTTCCCTTTTGAAGAGTGGTTTAAAAATGCTTTGTTGAGCTTTGTGACCTTGGGAAAGCCAGAGCATAGGTAGGTGAGCAGAGCAGGTGGAAAGTAGGAATCTTGCTGGCTCTATGAAGAATAATTAAGACATAGAATAGTTTAGTCTTTTTTGTTCACCAGAAGGCTGTGGTATTGTCTGCCTTAGCTAGAGGAAAGGCAGGAATGTAGCACATATCAGTCAAGATGGTGACAGTAAAATATTGATGGTTGAGCAAATGTCTGCAGTAGAGTCTGAATTACTTCGGTCTTTCAACCAGGCAGGCCCAGTGACCCAGCAAACGGGGCTTGGTTTTATGAATAATCATGTTCAGCAGCAGTACCTCATGTTTCTTCCAGTTTTCCCTGCAGGTCTCCACCATATTTCTATGCAAAACTTCACAATGAAGAAGATTAAATGGATTGTTAACTGGTGAGTCTTGAAATACAAGCCAAAATAAAACAGAAAACAAACAAAAATCCTGAAATTTTCTGTTTTAAAGGGGTATCTTTTCTTTAAGAGCACTTCAAGATCTGGTGAAATCATTAGTGTGTATAAATTGTTAAGGCACATGATAAATACATAATAAGGTATAAAGGACAACAACTGAGTGCTGGAGCAGTGACTACAGTAAAGATCTATTAAAAAAATTTGACCACTTCCAGTTTCTGCTAGTGGCTGTTTTAAGAAATATCTGATATAACTAATTGGTGCTTGCACTGAACAGGATATTTGTATTTTGTATCTTAGCCTTTGGAGAACCTTATACAGAAATGCCTTTTGAACAGTTTAAGAGTAGTATTTAAGAGAAGGGGGGGTTTAGGTGATTTGGAAACTCTTCCCCTTTTGTGTCCCTAACTCTTATTTTCAACTGATATTTGAGCTCAGCTAGGTCTGTCTTCAACATTAGAAAATTTCATGTAAGATCTTGCCTTCTCAGTTTCTTTTTGCAGACTGTTTTGTTTTTTCAATTTGCTCTTCCCCAACCCAGAAAGGTCATTGAATTTATTTTATGATTTTTGCTCTTATTTTTGTTTTTCTTCTATTAGGAAAGTCACTCAGATCTTCTTTGAATCTAAGTTTCCAACAGTCATCTTCTAAATGTAACTTGTCTGCATCTGTTCATAAGATTTTATAGTTTATGCTCTTTCTCTGGAACAACTCTTAGCACTTCTTAGCTCCCAGAGCTTCTTCTCTGCCAAAAAAGTAACAGCATAGGTACATAATGGTAGATTACTATCCTAGATCTGCAAATATAAAACCACCCCTCCTCTGTCCTTTATCCACTCCTTGACAACTTAGCACTCAGCTTCAGCTGACTTTCTTTGAGGATATAGGGAGCCTCTTTTCAGAGCTCACTTATTATCTGTATACCAGTATTGAAATCACAGAATATCCCACATTCTGCATACATACAGGATATCCCACATTCAGTCCCGGCACAGATTCTCAGTGTTATCCATGAGCCATGATCTATGTAACAAGATCCTATCTGAAATATTTTGCCAGTATATTCTGTCAAAATAGCTTTCTTGATTTACCTTTGACACCTATAAATGAATGACTTTCCTCAGGCACTGCAAGATCTATTCTTTCTCTGCTAAAGGAATATTCCTGTCTATCTTCTCCCTCAATCACTAGCAACTCAATTTCTGATTTATTCCTGCTTCGTGGGTGTGCAAACCTTACAATTTTCTGTAATAAGCAGCAGGAACATAATTTTTTTTTTTTAAATACTATCCACGTTTTTCCTTGTTTGTGTTTCATTTTGTGAGCAAAAAATTGGTCATGCCAGAAAACTCAGCTCCTCTTTTCTGTTTCAGATCCAGGCCACCGTGTCGAGAAGAATGGGAGTGGGCTCAGCAGTCCTTCCAGCTGTCCTGTTAAGAAGCTGTTCAATTACTTAGAGGAGAAAGGCATCAGTCCTGAGCAGGCCTCATATGTATATGTTAGTCATTGCCAGATGAAGCTGTTATACCATCTGTTCTTCTTTCTTATGACTGCAAATCTTTTTAAGACCCTTCCTCAGGATGACACAGGCAATGAAGATACTTATAAATGCACAAATTATTGTATAGCATACTGAGAGTGGATATGATAGATCAAATTCGAATCCAGTAAATGCTTGATATTATACTTCTGAGACATGATTTCTCTGGCCTGTTTTAGATACCTACTTTAGATTTAGATAAATGTGCCCCAAGGTGCCCTCTATGAATTATAAAAAGAGGCTACGTTGAGTACTTGTAGACATCTGTGCTGTCAACTCTAAAGTTGGGCAAGATGAATACCATCCATAAGGCCTAAGAGTAGTAGGGCTGCCTGCAAGGAGAAAAAGCAGGTTTATCCACTGTTCATTTAATCTTTAACAGTTCACTGGAGCACAGAGGGCCAGCAAAACTTGGGTTTGGTCCATTTCCTCACAGTCCTGCCTACAGCTGTGGCACCTCACCCTCTCCTAACTCCTGTTCCACATATTTTTCCCTAGCTCCTTCAAAACTGATGATGTTTCTGTGCTGCACCATGGTCTGAGACCGCACGTACATCTCTGTTAATCCTGTTCGACAACATTCCTCTTGCAGCTCCACGCAGATGTTCTGTTGGATTAACCCAACTCAAACTGCACTTGAAGTACCAACTCAAATAAAGGAGAAGGCAAGGATCAGCCCCTTCCTTGTGCTTTAAGTTCTAATATTCTGCAGTAAGTGGGACACAGAATGAAATTGCAGTGCTAACCATGCAAAATTTTACAACTCCAGTTGATTTTATACATTAGTAGACCATTGGAAAAATACAGAATGCTACACAGATATTCAAGCTAAGGTACAAATATTAACAGGAAGATAATGTGAGTCATACACAGAATCTATAGAAAAGAAAATATCTTCTGTGTTCAAGACTTCTGTATTGTAACCATAATATTTCTTCATATTTCCATCTTC
Organism: Acanthiza pusilla; assembly: GCA_036630365.1. Classification (NCBI taxonomy): domain Eukaryota; kingdom Metazoa; phylum Chordata; class Aves; order Passeriformes; family Acanthizidae; genus Acanthiza; species Acanthiza pusilla. The sequence continues at coordinate 7,990,308 of JAXCHO010000036.1, forward strand.
AAACAAAGCTACCAGCAGCTTAGACTGAATATTGCAATTATTACAATACTCCAAAGTATGTCTCATGTTTAACAAATTGCATGGAAGTGATTCAACCCAAAAACAGGACAGATGGCATTTGTACTGCCACTGTATTCTGCGAGCCTTAATTCCTCATATTCGTGGGGGCTGTAGTGATTCCTGATAAATCAAAATACTATCTCACCTCATGGCCTCTCTCCCACACTCTCAGATTTCCTTCCCATGGTTGGGATTGTGTGGGATCCCACACATCTCTGGGATTGTGTTAGCTCGTCCTGGTCATATTATGCACAAATACTCCCTAAGTCCTATACCTTCTGCTCTGGAGGCACTATACCCTAGGATACTCCAAGGTTGAGGTTAGGTTGAAAGGCTTTTCTAAGAGAACAAAAAGAAGTAACATTAAACTGAATAACTTTAATAAATGTCATTTTATTTGATAGCAATTTTTATATTAATTCTCAACTGATTTCAAGTATGTTCTTGTTTTGCCAGTATTATTCAATGCCCCATAATTTTAGACATACAAGTGCAAGTCATTGTTTCCAACTAGCTTGATCCTGAATCCACACAGCTATTAATCAGTTTAATATGCTTCGTGTTGCTAATTTGAAAAGCACATAAGGAAGAAGTCTGTGCAGTACAGATATGACAATTAGTGAAACAATCCTTTTTCTAAAAATTTGCTTGGGTAGTACAAATTTTACCAGAAACTTTGTCTCCTTGCTCTAAAGAAGAGTAAAAGAGACAGTTGTTCTCATGCCAACTACTTTTGGTGCCAGAGGTAGCGATAGAAATATGTTGCCTCTGGAGGTTCAAGAGTATTTAATAATCCTCCCCCTCCCATCATTATTTTCCATTATTGGTCCCTCTTCTCTCTTCCCTGTTATCATCTAGAAAACAGGCAAGTGTGCAGACGCAGTATATAAAACTTAAAAAACCAACATGTCCATAAAGAACTGGTTGTCTGCCTGAAAAAAAAAAAAAAAGAGAAAATGAAAGAGGCAATGAAACTCTGAGAGAGAACAACTTTGACTCAAACTGTGTCATGCTGAGGTGCAGTGTAAGATTCTACATTATACATTACATTAAGTTCTGACTTCAGTTAAAAATTTAATGTATTTTTACAATATTTGTGTTTGATTTCTCTCACCACATGTGTTTTAGAACTGGTGAGATAAAAAAAAAAAAAAAAAAAAAGGCCCTGAAGAGTTTGAAAAGGGGAAAATAAAGCTTCCGACCAGAGGAATTTGCTGCATTCAAGAAATCAAGAAAAAATAACTGAACAAGGTTTTTCCCTGGATTACTATGATGGATTTTGTCTGAGCCCAGGACCTAGAATCAGATCAACTAAAGACTGAATTTTTATGAGATCTTTCACAGAATCAGAGCATAAGCTGAGTTGGAAGGGACCTGCAAGGGCCATCAAGTCCAACTCCTGGCCATGAACAAGATCATCCCCAAGAGTCACACCATGTCCCCAAGAGCATTGTCCAAATGCTTCCTGAATTCTGCTGTAACCATTTCCCTGGGGAGCTGTTCCAGTGCCCAAACACCCTCTGGGTGAAGAACCTTTTCCTAATATCCAACCGAAACCTCACCTGACAAAATTTCAGATTGTTCCCTCTGGTCCTGCCACTGTCACCACAAAGAGATCAGTGTCTGTCCCTTCTCTTCCCCTCACCAGGAAGTTGTAACTGCAGTGATATGTCCCCTCAGTCTCCTCTTCTCCAAGCTGAACAGAACAAGTTACCTCAGCCACTCCTCACACAAGTTCCCCTCAAGCCTCTTCACCATCTTTGTGGCCCTCCTTAGGACACTCTAATAGTTTGATATCTTTCTTACATCATGACACCCCAAACTGCCCCCAGCACTCAAGGTGAGGCTGCCCCAGGCCAGAGCAGAGCAGGACAATCCCCCCCCTTGCCCGGCTGGCAAAGGCCCCCAGGTGCCTTTCTGTGGCTCTGCTTTCCAGCATCTCTTTCCCTAGTCTGTCCATACACACAGGGTTGCCTCATCCCAGGTGCTGAATTCAGCATTTTCCCTTCTTGAACTTCAGCTGTTTGGTGATTGCCCAGCTCTCCAATTTGTCAAGGTCCCTCTGCAAGGCCACCCTGCCTTTGAGGGACTCAACAGCTCCTCCCAGTTTTGTATCATCTACAGACTTGCCCAGAACCCCTTCCAGTCCTGCATCCAGGTCAGTTATGAAGGATCAAGTGTGGGGCCCTGTGGAACCCCACTAGTGACAGGCCACCAGTCTGATATCACCTCTTTCATCATAGCCGTTTGTGCCTGACCCATGAGTCAGCTCCTCATCCATTCCATGATGGCTTTATCCAGCTGAATGCTGGACATTTTGTCTAAAAGGATGCTGTGAGAGACAGTACCAACAGTTTTATTGAAATCCAGAAACATTACTTCAACTGGATTGCCTTGGTCAGCTAGGTGAGTTATCTTATCATAAAAAGAAATCAGGTTTGATAAGCAGGACCTTCCTCTCACAAAGCTGTGCTGGCTGTGACCAATGACTGCATTGTCCTTTAGGTGTTTTTCAATACCTCCCAGAATAATCTTCATAACCTTACCAGGCTGAGAATTGAGACTAATGGGCCTGTATTTTACAAGATCATCCTTCTTGCCTTTTTTGAAAACTGGGATGCTAACCTGCTTCTAGTCAGCTGGGACCTTTTACTTTGCCTATATCAATGCAAGTGCAAGGTAGTCTACTTTCGAACCTGGAGATTTGTGATAGTAAATAAATAATGAGATGGTTGATAATATCGTCAACATTAGGACAGTAATCCAGACAAAGGTTTATCTGATCTAACTTAAATATTCTACAGTATAAATATCTACCACTGTTCTATCCATAAAGAATTCCTTTTACAGTCATCAGAGTGAAATTGTATATGTAACATTCAATTTTAAAGCAGACATCTGAAATAGACCAGACTAACAGATTGAGAGATATGGCACTCACTAATTTATTGACTGTTAGTGGCTTTGAATGAGATCTGTCATTTCTGTGATCCATATGTGGCCTAAAAATCATCTTTGAATTTAAATAGGTATGTTTTACATCACGTGAGCATATTCCTCATCCAGAGTAAGGCAAATGCTGGAGATAAATATGCCATATGTATTTTGTCTTCAGATTATCTTTCTTCAGTTATAAATCAATACAAAACATTTTTACATAGGCAGATAGCGATGGGACAAGGGGGAATGTTTATAAACTAAAAGAGGAGAGATTTAGACCAGATGTTAGGAAGAAGTTCTTTACTCCTAGGGTGATGAAGCACTTGCACAGCTTGCCTAGGCGAGCTGTGGATATCCCATCCCTGGAAGAGTTCAAGGCCAGCTTGGACGGGGCTTTGAGCAACCTGGTCTAGTGAAAGGTGTCCCTGCTCATGGTAGGGGGTTGAAACAAGATGATCTCTAAGGCCCCTTTCAACCCAAGCCACCATTTTGTGATCAGTGGAATGTATCACATCTTGCAGAAGTGAATGAGCCATTTTTTTGTAGGAAAGAGCAGAGATGTCTAGCTAGATGTGGTTATGTGATGTAAATTACACTTGCTACCTAGGTTTTCTGTTTTATCAAGATGAGATGGTGGTTTAAAATATCACATACTGGATTTTTAAGATAAATATATACTGTTTTATTGTTAGCAAAAACTGTTTTACTAGCAAAATATTGCTGTTTCTCATTAAATTCCATGAGTGCATGCAATCCACTCACCTGGCCAAAGACAGGATGAATGCAGATTAACCATATTCAATGCATTGCTAGCCCCATTTAGAGCCTCTCAAAAGGTGATTCCACAGCATTCCTAAATAAACTTTTTCAACCTTAAAAATTTCACGATTCCAGAATTATGTACTAAGTGCAATAAAATCTTCTTCCTCATGGACAACTTACAACTCTTTTGCTGAAATGTAAGCCGATTACTTACTGTTCTATCACCAGCAGACAAGAGAGGAGTATCTTTCTTCCCCTTTGGCAGCACTTTATTATATGCTTATTCCATATATAATACACATTTCATGACTACAGAAAACAATCTCTTTCTAACTGTTACCTGTCCAGCTAATGTAGTTGGAGAATAACATGAGTATTGTGTGTGTCTGTGTATGTAGCAGAGGTCAACAAAATTCGGTGCTGTTTGAGATTTAGGTATTCTATGACTAGTTACACACTGTCGATCTGACAATTAGTCCCTAGAATCCTATTCCCATGAAGATGTTTCTTAGCATGCAATCCATCAGGAATCAGATTGATGGCACATGAATCCAAGTAAATAAATTAGTCCAAGTAAATAAATATTTTGTATAGTGAAGCTTTGAAGCTTTCAGTAACATGTTAAGGAAAAATAAACTTCACAAGTCCTATAAAACATCATTCAATTGTTTGGCATTGTTTTCATTTTATATTACAATAAGGTACCAAAACCCCCACACTCTTCAGAAATCAGTTCAATACAATCTAATTGGAGCTAATTTTCATATCAGCTATGCCACGCTAAGAATATTAATACTAAAGGGGTTTCTCAGGCAAGCAGAATTATGCCCAGGTTGTGTTTTTCCCAGGAATTGTACTTCAAGCTGCAAGTCAAAATTTCAAGGAGAACTGCATCATCTGGGTGTGCTATGAAGCATTATAAATAAAGTCATAGCTCTAACTGAGCTGAATTCAAAAAGTGTCCTCATGTTGTGAATTATTTTTCTCTGTCCTTTGACTGAAACATATCTTTGGAAGGATGCAATTGTTTCAGGTGTGTTACAGATAATATGCTTAAATGTTAACACCTGAAAAGATAAAAACAAAAAGAGACATAACACCATTCTTATCCCATATATAAAAGCTCCAAATCTGTGTACTAAATGTGAAGCCAACATTTTATTCCCTGAACAGTTTACAGTTCATTAGCAACAGCATTCACCACCATCTGACAGTTGGCCAAAACACTGATCTAAAGTAGAAGATAATGAGGTTAGAAAATATCTTAGAGCAGTATAAGAGCTGTGGAGTATCATCAGAATGCACAAATAAAAACTGAAAATGGCAAATAGATCCTTTTGTTTTGTAATGCCTCTGGAATGCCTCTGTGGTACAACGGAATGAACCCTACTCTAAAAACTTCAGGAGTAAGCAACTGTTGTGACCAAAACCTAAAGCAAAACAGGTTTGTTTCAGGTCCTTTATGTAGTACTTAGAGGAACCCATTATGGGAAATAATCTTTTGGCCATCAGTGTCCAAGGGACCACATTCAGTGCTTCCTTGCTACATGGCATTTAAAACAGGGCAGCACAGATTATCTCCCAAGTTTCCTGCTTCAAAATGTCATTGGAAAGGAATCTAAAGCATTAGGTGTCAGGGGACTTGAGCTGTTTTTCACGTACTAAAAGAGCTAGGTAAATGTTGTCAGTAAACAAATATACATATATATTTCCTGTGGAATGTTATATACCAATTGTAATTCACTGTTGTTTAATAAAATAATCACATGGGTTTGGCCACAGACAGTATAGTTATTAGTCATGGTCACAGATCATGACAAACCAAATAATTCCAGAATGCCATCGCTTTTGCAAACAATTACACAAATTAAGTGGGGAAAAATGAGAAGGTGAGCAGGAGAGACTATATGTTCAGAGGAATACAATAAAGGCCTGAGAAGAGGAAATTCTTCTAAGTGTAAGAGGCAACCATAACTGTTGGGTTTTAAATGTGATTTTAACAAACTGACTTCCACTTAAATTAAACCATCAGTCTCTTCACTCTCCTTTACAACAGCTTTTGAACCTAAAAGAAAGTATCTCTGAGCCCCTTCTTTTTTTTTTCTTTTTTTTTTTTTTTTTTTTTTTGTGATCCAAACAAGACAAAACCATTCAGGAAATTATCCACTTACCTGTTGTGGTAGGGAAGCCCAGGCCATCTTTTTCTTTACAGGTTAGAGTGCTGTACAGGTTGTTAATATCTACCAGATACACCCTCCTTCCAAAGTCTTGGTGGTAGCTAGGGGAACACTGAGCAGTAGACACTTCTGCAGCAATCCAAACTTTTACCCAGCACTGCACCCTGGATTTTAGGATGTTTGGGGGATGCTTCAATGCTAGTATAGTTTGCTAGAAATGAGAGTTCTTCTCCACTCCATTAGTTTGGAGATGCCACAGTCATCACAAATGAGGTTACTTAACAGCCTAATGCGGAGGGTGGATTTTCCACCTCCGCAGCAATCAGGACCAGCTCGGCGACAGTAGATGCCGAGGAGGCGGAGTCGACCACCTGAGCTCCACCTCTGGGAGGCAGGCCCCAGAGCGTCATAACCTGTCCCCACCCAGTGGGTGGAGGCAGGGGCATGCGGATGGGGCTGGCCCCACCTGGTTTCCAGAAAGCTCTGCACTTCCACAGCAGAGATTGGTTATCCCCCTCTTTGTCCCACCCTTGTTGTAGCCCAGTTGGCTCGCGATCCCAACACCACACCTTTCCCCGATCCCCATTGGCCGGTGTGTACCCCTTTTAAGCCTCTGTACAACCCCTCTGTCGTCCTGTCGTCCCCCGTGGAAGGTGCTGGTGCCCCGTTTGGGTACCCTCAATAAAGCAACTTTCTACCTCACAACGAGTCCCCCTCTCCATCCTTCGCCTCGCCCGGCATGAGGGTGGCGGGTGGCCTTGGGCAGCTGCCGCCATCACCGACAGCAGCGGAGAGGACGACAACAGCCTAAAGGAGAAGGATTTAAGAGGGTTGAATATCTAAGTCAGAGACTACACACAGTCGATTGCTGTGCTTGGAAAGCTATCAAACAGCTCATAGTTCTTACAGTCCTTCTCACTCACAGATCTGAAATACTTTACAGGATGACTTCTGCTACTCTCTTTCACAAATGGTGGACTCCAGGAAAGAAATGTGTGTGTGGAAACAGAGAAAGAAATTAAAACTAGAATTCCCTCTAGGCTCCACCCTTCTCTTGCCCTGAACTACCAGTAAAGATGTGAAGTGTAAGCCTAAAACACAGAGCACTGAGGGTTATCTCCTTATATGGATGTGTATGTGCTAAGGAATTAGGAAAAAAAGAACTCTAGCAATTTTTTGTACAAAAATAATATAGGTGGTCTGGCCTGTTTTGTTGAGATACCATCCAGGTTGTCTTGTAATTTTGCTATAGATCAGTGAAAATCCATCTCAAGAAATTATACACTGAACCATTGTAATATTTTTGTTTGTATTATCTCCTTTAAATTGGGAGCCAAGTTTTCCCTGACTGTCCAGAACCACAGGGAACCTGAAAGAGAGTTTCAGTTGTGGTCTCTGACAGCTCCTGAGCATTGTGGGCTTTCATGATCCTCTTACTGTGTTGGGGAAGGAGCTTGAAGAGCTACACATGGTGGAGAAGAGGTTTTTTTTCACAAAACATGAGTTGGTCCTTTAAGTATAAACAGAAATCAGGTAACTGTATTCCAAACTGACAGATGAGAATCTGTAATTCTTGTCTCTTCAGCAGGAATTCATGGGTAAAGAGTTACCTCCTTTTTCATGTAATATTCAGTCCCACCTGCTGCACTTCCAGTACAAAGAAACACAAGGGCATGTTATGCACCAAGGTGATTATATCCCAAACTAATTTTTAAAAAAGCAAAAACCCTGAAACAAATATATTTCATTCTGTGGCCTCATTTAAACCTCATATATCTCCATTCTAGACTGACATTTATGCAGCCTGTTTTTCTCTTTCTCTTTAAAATAATACTCATTAAAACACATAGATCATACATATTTATGCAGAAACATATTTATCAACCATTACAAAATGTAATTAGATGGTTTTGGTGTGTATTATTTTGTTTCAAGGCATAGAGAAAGCTGTATACAAGTACGAAGAAAATAATCATGTACACTCTGGGAAGTCTTACAAATTATCCCTGTTGTTTTGTGTGCTTTAAACTTGAGTTATGCTGAATATGAAGTCACAAATATGGGTTATACTCATGTGTTTTCCTTTTGCAGCAATAATTACTTGGAGGGTAACTCCTTGGTGGAGTGATACTCCTTATATGGCTTTACTGCAGTTCTATAAATCTAGTTACAGCTCAAGGTTGATGGACCACATTGAAAACATAGGATATTATTCCTATTAACAAAAATCCTAACTAGAACTCAAGTTGCTTCAAACCCCAACCTTTATAAGAACATTTCTACAAGGAAAACAGCTCTATATTCTTCAAATATTTTTCATGTATCTTTTTGCTTCATCAGAATGATTCAATATTAGAAATTAATATTTTTTGGTAAGACTGCTTTTTGTTCTTTTTCTTTGGATCCTAAAAAACTGCAGCGCATTTTTTTTAAAGGCACAAACAAACAAAGAAAACCCCAAGAGATTTGGCTGTTTCTTTATTTAAGTACCGATAGCTTACTAATTAGCTCTACTTACCTTGCAGAGCAGAATGTGGTTATTTTCTTACAGGGCATATCTTCAAATCACTAAAAGATTGTATAATTAGTATCCAATTTTGAATGTGTTCAAATTTGACCCCTCTACAGCTTGCCACAGTGTTTAAGGAAACACATTCTTCTTTTTAATCTCTTAACGTCTGAAGTTTCTGCATAATATTTATTGAAGTAAACCCTTGTTATGAAACATGCTGGAGCAATGATGGGCTACCTAACGACTTGCTGAAGGTAACCCAATAATAATTACTTTAATGATGTTTTGCTCTTTTTAACTTCTGAATGATGCATTGGAAAAGTCTGGAAGATTTTTCTTCCCTCTTCTTTCTTTAATTTTGCTCTCCGCCCCCCCCCCCCCCCGCTTTGGAAAATATGAAAGATCTCTTTTTTATTTATTTATTTTTGTTCCATTCCTTTAAGGGAACAGTGAGAGAAATATGAGAATGCTTTCTTGTAGGGTCCTGAACCTTACCTAAAAGTATAAGAATGCCATAGCTTCAGTAGACATATTCTTCATCTCAAATATTGGGATTTATGTAGCAGTATAATGATTATGAACATGCTCTGGGTACCCTGAACCCACATGAAGTGCTGCTGAGGTCACTGAGCTTCTGTAGAGCAAGAGTTAATGCAGAATCATTGAGCAGTGAACCATCCCATCATCAAAATACTCCAAGGATAAATTGACCAGAAATTGTACTGTTTGAATTGAAAAAAATCTGACCTTTTGCATATTATTTGATTAAACCCAGCAAGTCAAAACCCACTGCATTTCAAATGGTTTATGGATGGAGTCAGACTGAGGGAGATTTGGAAAGGGGAACAGAAAGTTGTGAACACAATAGTGTTGTTTCCCCATTCATTAAATTTTAGATACTGAATGTACTGCTCTTTTGCAAGTATTCTTCAGGTCACTAAAGTGACAGCAGCCTTGCTTTCTGGCTGAACTGGTCTGTTTTACATCACTTTTAGACAGTGTTATCCCACTAATGCATTAGACAAAAGAATTGCCACAGAACAGGGGTCATAACAAATGACTCTTGAAACATGTCCAGCTAAATATGAAAATAAAGAGATATTTAAAACAGCTCTAAATAAAATGGAAACATTTAAATGTAATCCTCCAAAATACTAATTGCAATCATTTGTTTCATAGGATTAAATCCTTGTAGAACATTTTATCTGACTGTTTGGACTAGGATGTGAACTTTACAAATTACTACTTTTTTTTTGTTTTATTCGGCACCAGCTGTGTGCATGCTTCTGAAACATCACCAGTCATGCTGAGCATTTAGTAGGAATGTTGCAATGGCAATTTAGATGTTAAAGGGCATTGTGATTTTTAAGGGCTTGTTATCATGGCCAGCTGTAGCTAACAGCTTGTAAGAGATCAGGAAGAGGTATGTGATTTTCCAAGTAACAAAAGCAGCCTGTGTTTACCACAATTTCTTTTCTGCCACAGAATGTGAGGCACTGGATATGGAAATAGATGTTTTCTCAGGAACAGAATTAATAAATGATGTTATAATTATGTTGTATTTATTTTAATTTCTCGAATAGTTTCAAAATGTTTAAAATGTATCAATTATCCTCTCCAACATGAAACTTAATATCAATGAAATTGTTACATTGAAAAGTCTGGAAAAGTAAGGGGGTTATTTTGCATCTGTTTTGGTCATCCAAACCGCAGAATATTTGTTACAACATCCCTTCAAAATTTCCACACTTAATTTTCTCTAATCAGGACCAGGACTGTCATTTGTGATAGAAGATGACCATTAGTTACTAGATAAGAGGAGGAGACATTCCCTGGAAGATGGTGATCTCACAAGCTCTTGTCAGGGGATATTCTGTAGCTGCTTCTCATGCTGGCTGTGGCTGGTCCAGAGAGACCAACCTGATAAATCATGAGGTCATTCAGGGTAAATTAGTGTTTGAAGCAAACACCACTCAAACAGGGGCTTTAAGCAGAGATTGTTTACTAACTATTATTTGTACACAAAGACAGCATTTTCTTGATTACTTGGAAGCCTTGAAAATATGTATATGTATTGTTCTTTTGAATGTTAAGAAAATCAAATTAAGATATAGACTAGTCTCCCAAAGTTATCTTTTGCTGGAGTTAGGAAGAGATTTATTCTCCACTCATGAACTTCTCATCAGGTTTGTTTCCTAACACTTTTCAACACATTTTGAAAGAGTGGTAGATTCTCCGTGATATAAATATCTGCATAACTGCAGTATAAAGTAAAAGTAAACAAGCAAATTATATATCAGATACAGACTTACTGGGACCTCATAAAAAAGTTGGAACTATCACACAATTAGCTTTTGTATCTTGTAATTATGACTTACAGCTAAAGGTAAATTGATACATTTGATGAAAGAAAATCCTGCAATGTGTGCCCAGATCACCAGTTATACTTCACTTTTCACATTCCAGAAAAGATGATTCCTTGCTGGACTGTCTAGGTTTGAAAGACAAAGGAACCTCCCTTGGAATAGGGAATATGACCTCCCTTCCCTCCAAATTATTTTAACTTTGAAATCAAGAGGCTCTCAAGAAAAAGATATGAGAAAAAATGAATAACAGCTCTTTACTAATATTTATAAGAAGACGATAATACAGAAACAACAGTTTAAACTGACCAAGTCAGAATACAACCTGCCACCCTGTTAGGGCGGTGCTAGCAGTGCAGTTAAATGGTGGCTGCAGTCCTGTTGGAGTGATGGATGTGGTCTCGTTGAAGTGGTGATCCTGCAGAAAGGTCTCGTCAGTCTCTGGAGGTCCAGTGGTGGCTCTTGAGGTCTTGTCCCCTGGGAATCCACTGGAAAAGGTACCCTGATATTCCAGTCTCATTTTATATGCAGGTAGGAATGTTCAGTTCCTCGCCTCTGGGCGTGGCATCTCACAATGGGCTGATGCAATCTTGAGTCACTCCCGGAGACCTTGATGGCCAATTAGCAGAGATAGCCCCTCGATGGTGTTATCAGGGCTGGGACATTCCTGGAGACCTTGATGGACCATTAGCAGAGATAGCCCCTCGATGGTGTTATCAGGGCTGGGTCATGCTGTAGAACACTGCCCCACCCATTTTTAACAGTTTATGAAGATGGTAATAGAATACATACTTTTGGTTACACCTTCCATGTAACCTAGGACATGGGCACACTGAATGTTAATTGTACCAACTGGACAACATTATCAAACAAGTAACTGAACTACAAATGTAAAGATACATGCTGTCCTTTGCTACATCTGTGAGACAGCATTCTGTGTATTGCAATAAGATATCAGTCTCTATTGTCTTTGTAATAGGCAGAAAACAGGAAAGAAGTGCAAGCAGGAGTGAAAAATGACGAAAAGAAAATCTTGCATATGCATATGAATCTGTGGTTATAACAAAAATCAAGCACACACTGAATGGGTTTCAGTTAAGGAAGAGCTCTTCACTGACCTGTGCAGTAGTTAGGCCTTGGTAAAAAACTGACTCAAAATTAATTTTTTTTTTTAATCTGTGGTGATCAAACCACCTCCCACACGGTAGTTGTCATCTTATTCTCCCTTGAATTACCAAGTGTTGAATTTCCATTATGAGAAGTTTGAAGATAAACCACTGAGTGATGTTCTGATCTCAGCCTTAGTTTTTGTTCCTTGTTTTATCTGATTCCAGAGCTCCTTGTGCTAGTGTGAACTAACATTTCAGTAGTGCATACAATACGCTAAATGTTATCCCTAAGAAGAAAGGCCCAATCTCCTTCAGAATGATGTGTTTTGGCTGTTTCAGCATGCTCTTGCCATGAGTTCTGCAGCCTATTAGTGGCACTCTGTCTGCAAATTCATCCCCTTGGTTTTGATCTTGCCTCCCTTCATTTTCTGAAAGTAAGAACTTGGGAAGTGACCAGTAGAAAGAAAATTTTCCTAGGCCACTCCACTCAATCCTAATGGTGGAAGTTCCATTTTTCTGATTTCTCTGTCTCCCAGATGGGTACAGCCATCATAGGGCTAGACAAAAAATACTTCCCTGAAGAAGAAAGCTGTATCTTGTTTTCCTTATCCTTCCAGAAGAAGCCAAAGTGAAGCCCACTGCTTTTTACATAGCCTTAGAATAACGGTTATGTCAATTCTGTGGTCTAAGTCATCCTGTGAAAAAAATCCATGTTAAAAGAATATGAATTAATTTCTGCATTTTAACTCAGCAAGGCTGAACAAGGAGCATGATTTCAATGTCATTTTGATATTCAAGATTCAGAGGGGGTTGTCAGGGCTCTGAGGGTGCCACCAGGATCCTTAGTTTGGGACACACCCTTGACTGTTCTGTGGCTTTCTCAATTGCAAAATGGGACGAATGCTACACATTCTCTCTACTTGTACCACAGAGAGGAAGTCTTGTCCTAGTCTGCAGGTACTTTGCTGATTTCTGCATGCCGTGTCTTTATTTCTTGTGGGATATATGTCTGTGCAGCACTCCAGTTGCTCTGTTAAGCACGTGAGGTAAAGGATTTGGTGCAGACATCGGAGGTATGCAAGATAACCAGGTTGCTCTCTGAGACATTAATCTCTCTCTCTGAGTCTCCACACTGAGCAGTTGAGCCAGAAGGAGAAATCCTTTTCTGCTACCTTTCTTCAGAACCAGTGGTGAATATAGAATGTAGCAACAGACAAACCCATGCTCTTCTTGATGAGGATGGGAAAACAGAAATCGTGTCCTGGTAAGAGGCCAGAAGCCAGGTTTCATCACTAAATAATTATATTAAAATGTAATGAAGCCACTGCACAATATTACAGCAAATATCAAAACAAATCACAAGTAGATTTTTCTCACCATCCTGAAAGCAATTTTTGATGAATCAGCTACTTGCTCTAGTTGGTAAGACCTGCAAAGAATCTTTTTCTTCAATTATAGGCACCTTGATTTGCAGCTGCAATAAATGAAAACAAGAACTGCAGGGAGTCTGGCCTGTTTCAGCATCACATGTAACTTGTGATGCTGTATCTTAAATTAGGATGCTGCAGATGACCTACTTGCTGAACTATGGTTTTATTTTAAACAACTAATTATGAAAATAGCTAGTAACAATCACAAATAAATAAAATCTGTTTTCTGTTAGTAAGTAATAAAATAGAGACTACTTGCTCTGAACCACATAAAATGCCCATTTTTCATCAAGGAATAAAAAAAGTGTCTTTGACTTTTATGCATTTTCAAAGCTTTAGTCTGTCCAGCTAGGGAGAAAAACAAGCTTAAAATCAAGTTGCATAAATATCTGCAAAAATACGACTCATTCTGCATAGGCTCCGGCTTTAAAAGCTTCTATGAACATCTCTGAAGTCTCTTCCACTTCAAGATTCATAATAATTCTACAAATCAATTACCCATGTTTGTGATAATGTGACTATCCCTCTTTCTGTCCGTCTTCACATAAATGCTGTTTAACCACCACGTTGGTACAATCCTTTCCAACTGTCTTTTTTTACTACAGATTTTCTGAAGGCCAAACTATACCTCCTTTTGGCTGCAGCAAATGAACAAAACAAAATATTCTGCATGTCTGTTTGATAATGAATAGAGATGAAGACATAGATGTTCATGTTGTGGGGAGTTAATTTTTAGTTCTAATTCCTCAGGGTCTCAGATCAACTCCAGCAAAGTTAAAAAGGCTTTCTTTCTTTCTTTCTTGTCTTCACATGAGGTTGGTTTATGACTCTTATTTCTTAAAGGTGTTTTGAAAATCCTCTGCTGATATTGGCAGAATATAACATCTGCTTTCCTCTGTTCAGAAGTCATGCTGCTGCTGTGTCTGCCATCACACTCATGAACAAGGAAGGGTTCCTGCAAGTGTCCTTTTGGGCTGGGTTGGGGTTTCAGTGACAGTGCTCTGCACAAAGAATTTTACTTTCAACTTTGAAAGTCATTGCCAGCTGACTGATGCTAAAATAATTCCTTTGTTTTTTACCTTAGAAAGTTCTCAATCCTGACAAATGTTAATGCAAACCCTATGGCATCAGCATGACCTGGCATCTACCCAACCTCTGCACCTGCACAATTACTGCCAAGCTTTCCTAAACACTTTTTCCCTAACAGCTTGTTTTGGTTTGGGTTTGCTGTTGTTTTGTGCCGTTTTTCCCCACCTTTCTCTTTTTAATCACCAAACATTTATGGCAGGCGTAATTTTTCAGATGTTGTTTTGGAGAGTTTCTTGGAGCTAATCATATATGCCCCTTGAGAGGGTTTGCAAGAGTGGCCCACACCTGAAGCTGGAGTCAGTGAATTCCAGCAAAGATCCCAGCAAAGATCCAGAGCCACCTGGCTCGCCTGAAGGGCAGCAGCGAGGCTGCTCAAGGAGTGCAGAGCCAGCAGCTGTGTTCTGCTCAGGCCACTCTGACAGTTCCCACCGTACCGATAAAAGCAGAGCTATCAATCACTAAATAAGATCAGCCAGCATTTTAACATTTCCCTCCCCTTTCTCACTCTCTCTTGCAAATGGCCCTGAGTGTTCTGCACCGATACACAGTCAGGTGTGTTTACACACAAGTCATTTGCATGAGTGCTTGTGACCTGTCAAGACACAGAAAATTAATGTCTGCTCATTATCAGAAAGGGAAAAAAAAATTTCACGAGCTGGAGACCAGGAACCAGATGATTATTTATGTTAACTGCCTGAGCCCCTGTGATTTCAGTTGAGTTCTATCAATCAATTAATCTGGGCTTCTGGTATATGATAGAAAGAAATAAGGATGTTCACATGTTTGAATCTTTTCCCCCCAAGAGTAAATGTAGATCTATTATAATAAGTTTATAAAATTTGAATGGATGGAATAAAGTATGAGTCAATACACTGAGAATTGTTTTTATTTATGTTGATACAAACCTGGAATAAATGTTCAGAAATGTGTTGCAATGTGTACAGACATAGTTACATTTAGAATGTGCAGACTTATAAATGTCTGATCAGATTCTAAAGGCTCATTCATTTCTAAGCTGAACCTCTCCTCCCACAGCAGTTGAAGAGCTGTACCAAGAAACAGATGGCACGTAATGGACCATGGTTTGACCTTTCATCTGCAGAAGCTGGTAGTGAGTCTGCATTACTGATCAGTAATTGTTAAATTCAGGAGATCCTTTTTTCAAATCACAAGGAAACCTGTAACTCATTATGTAAAAGCTAACTCATTAAATTTGTTCCTAATTTTGTTGAGTTTTCTCTATTCAGAGAGATGAAGGAAAACAATGCTTGCTTTAGGATTTTGACCAAGATGATTATCAGGTACAGGCTGTCATTTCAAGACTTTCTATAGAAGATTGCCTGTATCTTGGTTGCTGACCTACCCTTTTAAAAAGAAAACACAAATTCCTGAACTTGTACTTGCCTTTTACTTGCCTTAAGCTCAAAATATTGGTCTGTAAATACTATGGAGAGCTAATGTATCAGTTGATAAAAAAATATGTTTATTACATGTGGTATCTCATATTTAAAAAATAGAAGGTAGAAAACTGACTACAAAAGAATAATTTGAAATGGGAGATGATCTTTGAGAAATGGGAATTGCCAGCTGTTGAAAAAAATTAGTATGAGTGTAGTTCTGAACTTGTGTTGTGCAGAAGGGATCCAATGATTTACTCTGGCTTCATGTACTTTGCAAATTTGTTTTTGAAAATCATGATTAAAAACTTGTATTTGAAGCTTTACAGACATGTAGATTCACATATTGTAAAGGAGTGTATGTTTATGTGGAAGTCTTATGATATAAATTTTGAGAAAGGACATTTGTACTTAGCTTTTCTCCTTAATTTTGAGCTGTTTAATTGTCTTTGCTGTGTTATACTCTGAGAAAAAAATTTAAGCAGAGACATCTGTGTTTCAAAACATGCAGACATAATTATCACTTGTTTCAGATCCTGGTGTTTGCCTAGGTAGTCATTCATTATCTCTTTTAAAAGGTCAGTTTTAGGGGTAATGTGCTTACCTTTTTAAATGGTATGAAAAATTTAATTGCTCAAATTTCCCTTTGCTGGTTGATTGAAGTATCTTTATTTATGTCTTGGAAAGAGTTATTTACAGACTTTCTGGCATATTATGGACAATAGGTAGTTTTAGCAAATTCAGTGTCCCTTGGCTACTACTTATTTTGGAAAATCAAGTATATATTGCTACTTCAGACTATCATCTTCTGAGACTATGACCTGTACTCTCTCCAAAAGAGGTGGTAAGTACAGTGGTGGGGGTTTTTGGTGGTTTGTTTGTTTGTTTGTTTTTTTGGTTGGTTTTTTGTGGTTTGTTTGTTTGGTTTTTTTTTTAGCAAAATGAGCACCTAGTGATTCCAATTTCATTACATTTTATCCAGCTGATAGGAATTGAGCACCTTCATCATTTTTGTGTTACATTTGCACACAGTTGAGCGTAAACCCAGGCTACTTTCTGAAGAAGAGCTCCTAAAATGTAGATAATATCTTTCCCTGCACTAATCATAATTTCTTGTGTAGTTGAATTTACTCACTTTTAGTGTTTCTTAAAGTATCGGAAAGTCTGATTTTCATTAGGGGAAATTCTAACTCCTCCTATTCATTTTGGCTAGGGATTTTGACAGAAAACACAATTTTTAAAAGCTTTGAGATTCTAAATCCCTGTATTCTGACTATATATTGTGATTTATTCCTTCCCATAGTCTTGCCTTATCTTGCATTCATAATCAAGGACTTTATAGTAAAATTTTTGGAACATTCATTTTATGATTTGATGAGTTATAATAATTAAATCCTTTCTTTTTCCCTAGTTGAGGATTATGAATGCTTATTCTAGCAGAAGAGGATACTCATCTGTGTGTGACTTTCGCAGGCCTGTTTCCAGTGGATCTTTCTTGATGAACTGTGCTCACCAGTGGCAGAGTTTAGACCTTACTTCCCCAAAGTGATCAGTAAATATTGATATGCCTGCAACAAAACATTTAAACTCTGCAAAAAGGCTGGTGGATGTACACTGACCTGCCCTCTATCAGCACATCTATCTTACGTTTTCCTTGTCCTACAGCTATTTAAATATATATCGGTAGATACGGCAAAAGGAGGTCCCAAATTAGAAAAGTGCTTAGTGTCTGAATTCAAGCAAATAAACAAGGACATAATGGCTTTAGGACTTTGCTGAGTCAAATTTTGCATGTCTAAATTGCTACCTGAAAACCTGCACGTTTGAACATGACAGACACCATGAAACACATAATTGTAGGTACCCAAGTGATAATTGCACATCTGCTTATGGAGCTGGATGGACAAATCTGAGGGGGAAAAAATACAAGATTGAACAAGTCATGTTACGTTTTGTTAGTTAAGACTGATATTTCGGTATGCAAAACATTACTCCTTTTTTTAAAATTAGGATCTGATGCAAATTCCATTTGCTTCAGTGGACTTTGGATTGTATCATGGAAAATAAAAGACTTTACCTTGAATATAAAAATTCAGATACAAAAAGTGGATAATCCTACTCTCAAATATTTGTTAGATTCATGCTGAATAATGTTTTATGCCAAATCTTTTGCTCTTTTAGCAAATTAAAGGAATGTGTGTTTGCACAATTTACCCCAAACAATAATAATTTTGATCAAGTTAAGGCCCTTTGAATTAATTCCATGTTTGTTCACACTTACCTGTGAGCCTTGGGAGTAATCTGTCTCAGATTTGGATTTGAAACAAAGCTGAGAAATGAAGGCAGGTTGTTTGGTTTTTTTTTTCTTCAAATAGACTTGTAATAGAGACCTTCTGCGCGATCTTTTCAATCTAAACATTGACTGTTTCTCCAGACTGGAAAAACATGCTGGCTCCAGAGAAATCCGGAACTGCAAGAAATGGTTTCTCAATTCTTTTCATTTGTGTTTATAAAATGGGTTACATGAACACCAGTCATCTCTGATATTTATTCCACTATCTAGTGCAATTATGAAAATCTCCAAGCAGTATCCTGGGCTGACTTCACCACTGAAAAAAGAAAACAAGAGTCTTACAGAAGTTGTCCCATAAACTGCATGTGCAAGATCAATTTCAGGACATTGCACTCTAGACACAAATGAAAACAGCATAAAAGTTTTAAATATTGATGTAGATTTTGCTTCTTCCAGTTTTATGGCATGCACTAATCATACTCAAACAAAAAAACCCCAAAAAGTTTGGTATCTTAAGTCAGGTACCAGGCTTGCCAGAATTACATGCAAAAGTCAATGGAAGGATTGCACACAGAAAGCATGAAAGTTCTTGTCTCTTGACCCGAGTACCATACACAGAAGAATTGCACACCAGTGATAAATATGTATGAAATCCCTGCTATCAACCCTACCCTGATTTCAATGTGTTTGTACAAGGGAGGAAAAGGGTCACTCATCTCAAGATATGCAAAACCCACAAAACTTCAGCAGGCAAAATGAAGCTGGAAAGAAGAACAGGTATGAGCAAGTAACATGACCACTGACAAACAGTTTGTCATCTCTGACTAACAATGGACACAGATGCACATCAGCTATAACATAATGTGGATAAGACCCATGATTCCTGAGGTTAAAGAAGCCAGGGAACAGATACAGCTATCATTTATACAGGCAACAGTCTGTAAAAATCCACTGTAACTCACTGAATTCCTTTGGGGTGACACTAGGTAAACATGGGCAAAAATGGATGGAAAAGCCACCATTTAAAAAAGTGAAATAGATGATTTTTTTTTAATCTCATTTTCACAATTTCATGGTTTTACAGCAGTAAACAAAAACAGCAGGAGCACTTCAATGTAGCTCGGCTGCTTCCTGCATGCCATTTTAGCTTTCCTCAGCCTGAGCAGGAGAAACACAGAGTAATGAAATCTGAAAAAAATAGTAAGGTATATATTGCTATGCAAACTTCTTTTCAAATGGCATCTCAGAGTTTTTAATAATGGGGGGCAATAACGAGCACTTTTGAACTGCACATATTTTCACTGGTACAGTAAAATGCAGATTATGGTGTTGCAATGATGGCTGTAGTATAAGAGCACTTTGTACACCATACATATACTGGAGCTGCTAGCTCTGACAACTGCTTTTAGTTTAATGGGGATATATCTCTATATAGGGGGTATGCATCTACATACACACGTATACATGGACACACATATATAATACCTCATAGGATTAAAAGAGAATTTGCCAACCATACAAATATGAGACTGCTAGGAAGTACATAGTACTTTGACCTATGACAATTACAAAAGAGTTCATTAAGTGCCATACTTCCTTGTATGGCACATCTACCTCAGAAAACAATATTTCCCTTTTATATCTTTATTTTGCAAGAAGGATCAAGTGACCTACAACAGTTAGGTGTCCTTAGGTTGGTTTTCCCTCATGCAATGCAGAGCAGAGCTTGGGAAATGGCTGACAAAAGACCTTATGAAGGCTGAAGTTTTACTGAGAATCAAGGTAAAATGGGGCAAGCACTCAGTAGAAGAGATGGAAGAAAATTGATTAAAGTTACAAAAATTATAGAAATTTTCCTTGGTTCAGGAAATACACGGAGTCTGAAAGAAACCTGGGAGAAAGATCAAGCCTTCTTGTCCTGCTCCTGCAGACTGTGAGGTGTCCCTTTGCAGCTGTCCAAGCAAAACCCAGATCCAGGCCAACTTTTGCTCCCACCATCTGCAATGTTGTGTGCTCTTATCTTAAGATACGTAGAGGCAAAACTTAGTTGAAAAGATCCAGATTATAAAGGTTCACATTCATTTAGTAGAGAACAGATGAGTATCTGATGAACAAAACTGAAAAACATCCCTCCTTTGATTTTTTAGGCACTAAAACAATGATTCTATGTTTCACCCATTACATATCTGTCATTATTTGGATATATTCTTCTAACATAATATAAAGACTAATGTTTTTCTTGCTAAACACTTTTATATGTGACAGAATTCAAGAATGTTATGGAACAGATCATATAAACTCACATAGTGAGGAATGTAGCCTCTGTCTAATTTAAGTTTCTATGATCTTAGAAGTGATAGCACATTAAAAGCCCTTTTTAATAAGAGGACAGTCTGCTACATGAATGATGTTGTGTTTTGGCTACAAGTCCATAGCACAAGCACACTTTTATGCTATTGGGTTAGTGGACACCATTTCTGGTCAGGGAAAAAAACCCACATCTTATTGGAAGTGAGCTTAGGAAGCTCATTTTTCTGGTTTTGATTGAGTTTTTTTGCTTTGGATATTGTTGTTTTCTGAAGACAATCAATATCTAAACATCAATTGTAAATAACATTTGGTATTCAATCCTTTCCTGTGTATTAAATTTAGTGATGGTTTTCATTCAGTACAGGAATTAGCATGATAATTACCTTTAATGTAGAAATGACTTAATAGTCCTAACTCAGGCAATAATTGCTCCTGATTCTTTTTTAAGTGCCAGCCATCACCCCCTCTCTACTGAATGCTGTGAAAATAATTATTTGCCTCAGGTGCTTGGATCAGATCAAGACATTGATACCTTTTCTGTAACCTTTTCTCTTTCAAAAATGCAATTAGAGAACATCGTATGCAAGAAATCTCAGAGCAGGATATTTACAGGACAGGATCTAAGTTTGTCCACAGCTTACCCATTTCCTGCCCTATGACACTGTCAGAATGGGATGCAGAACATTATTTCACCCCTCTTTCCTCTAAGGGAAACTATTTCTAATGATTAAAAAATTTCTCATGTCCTTGGGAAGGTGGAGACCATGACCCAATCGTCCATGGCCCCTGAGTTCAGCTCTCAGGGATGGAATATTAATTTTGCCTGTTAGCTTGAACCTTTTGTGGTGGTTTTCATGGGTGCAAAGAAAGTCTTGCTTGTTACCCTCTAATATATCTTTTCAAGTGTTTTGCCTTGTGACATTGCAATAACCAACACAACAGAGAATCAAACACAAACTCTTACACTTCAACTCTCACCCCAAAAAACTCAGGTACGCATCTACCAAAATCCTATTTAAATATTTGCATAATGCATCAACATATCCTCCTTTTGAGGGGCTTTTTTTTTCTATAGATCTCCAGAAAATGTTAATCACCAGTTTTAAGCTGCAGGAGGTGAAAAGAACTTGAGAGTTATTTTTGCTAAGGTAGCAGAAAATAAAGACTATCAAAAGATGTCTGCTAATGGACTTTTGTAAATGGTGTGATTCAGGTAAAAAAAAAACCACAGAAATAGAAAATAGCAGGGATTGAAATAAAAGAAATGGAATGGAGTGTCAGCAATTTAATGTGCACACAACTTCCAAACACGACAAAAAACGCATTGCTTAAGGCAATTTCTTCAAATAGAATAAAACAACCTTCTATCATTTTTATTTGTAGAGGTTCTTTGAGTTACTAAGTAACCTCTACACAAAAACATTTCTCCTTGAAAAGGAAACTAGGGGGGGAAAACGGGAGCCATGTCTTGCAGCTCCTGAAACAGATCACTAATCTATGTCAGGTTTGAAAGCAGGAAAGATCATTCTTTAAATAACCTGGTTTTGCACATTGCCCTCTGTCTTTTCTTCCATCACGGGTTTCAGATGCTGAAGAGCTCTCTAAGAAAGTCTAATGCGATGGTTCCCAGCAGGTATCTTCTTAAAAGCATCTTACCCACACATTTTATTCCCTTACATCCATGAACAATAGTGAACTCTCACAGCTCTGACTGCGACAGTCAGTCCATCTGGAGAGCAGGACACAGTGTCACACCGTTTTTGGCTGCTGAGTGTGAGGTGACTGCAGCTAAGAATAGGCAAAATTTTGATTTATCTTACTTTTACCAATATTCTGATTGTTTCAGAAGCCCCATTATTTGTCTTTTTCATATGGAACGTTTATACCCTCTTAAACTAACCTGATAAGGTGTAAATGAAGAAAATCTAGGGTGAGAAGGGAAATTATTCTTTTATGTTGGATCATTGTTTATATTCAATTAATTTCAAGTTTTATATTTTGCTATTTTTAATTTTCCTTTTTATTGTATTCCAGTGATGGACACCAATTAAAATGTTAAACTCCCATCACCACTGCTGAGTGATAGTGTCTTTTTTACCATTTTGCCTAAAAGCTGCCAAAGAGAAAGAGTAGTTATCAGCACCCTTCACAGCTTGCTGCCCATGTGATGAACAAAATATCCCTTTTGGGGAGTAAAGCTAAATAATCATTACAATATAATAGCACTAACTCTGATGAAAAAAATAAATATTATACTTCAACCAGGAATAAAAAAAATCCAAATATAATGTGAGTGACTCTTAAAGGACATCTTTAATTTAATATTGATGACAGTCGTTTCAATTCCTTAAAGACTGCCTTGTAAATTTGAGAGCTGTAAGAGCCGAATCTTTCCCTCCCACTTCATTCATCTGTCCTTTCACATCATCAGCCTGAGCAAAACACTTCCTTGCTTGCCTGCTCTAATCAATCCTGAGAGCCTGTGAACTCCCATTAACTTACTTAACTACTTCATAGGGGGTACTGTAAGAATTAATTAAACAGTTCCTGTTTGGACACTGCTTTGAATATGTATGGTGCTGTGGAAATGTTATGCTATTATTTAAGCAAATTCATAATTTAAGCAACAAATATTGAATAGATAATTTCAGATTTTGGCAGCCTCCTCAGCTGCAGATCAGCTCTTTCCAGGCTTCAGGAATCAGTTACTGGGTATGTGGATGCAAGTCCATGCAGTGGTTGATTTCAGTATAGTTAGGTCAGAATCCATCTGAGCCTGAAGAAGAGTGTCTGGTTTAAGTTCTCTTTTATTCCTGCTGCAGGTGGCAAGTATCAAAAGAAATAGCTTTATCTCTTCTTTCTTGGTCCCCATTTTTTTCCCCAGACGGCCTAAAGGTTGGGAAAAATCTCCTTGTGGGAGCAGAAATGGAGAAGGCTGTGCAGAGAGGAGAATAAGCACTCCACAGTCTGAAGAAGAGAAGATGGGATCCCAGAAACACATACAAGTTGCAGTACAGAAAGCAGCTGATAAATTTGTGCTAAAGTTGTACCTTATCCTCAGCCCACTCATGAGGATGCCAGAGCACCCTCTGTGTTCTCTGCCAAAACTGCCCCAGAATACCTGCCAACACCACTACAAAATTCTCAACAAAAGAAACTTTAATTTCGTTACACTGAGGCCCTATATGTGTTCACACAGTCCTTTCTAAAGGTCTGTAAGCTGTTAGAGGAGAGGTACACAATGTCTACTTGGTTTAGAACACTTTCTTTACTTTGAGATGAAAAACTGCAAAGCTCTGAGGTAAAAAACACTCACATCTTTTCAAGATTTCTGTTCCATACACTGATTTGAAAAACATTTTTGAGAAGCATCTTATCCCAATCTCCTTTCTTTCTCCTTCTAGTACAGGATAAACTAGAAAATGAAGATTTCAGTACAGTTAAAGTGAAAACAGACAACACACTTCTCCAAAATGTTGCCAAACATAATTGCGTCAGGTTGAGTAAACTGCTCACACTAAGCAATTTGATGTGTGGATCTTATTTCCCCCATTCTTGGGAACACTGCAGTGGGAAAGTGATGTATTCATTTTCCAAAACTATCCAAAGTTACAGAAACACTTCAGTGTCCAGGATACTCATGACTATCATCTTTCTCTGTTCATTTAGCTGCCTTCTCCAGGAGATTCAACAATCTTGCTCTTGAAATTAAGCTACTGCCAGAATAGCCCAGTTGAACCACTGAAGAAAGACATTGAGGGTCATATGCCAACCTTCTACTTCCTAAGACCATGTACTTGCAGCTGCAGGGCAGGTCTGAGACATTGTGTTACCAAAGGATTCAAGAATTACTGAAGAGGAGGGAGTGTGAATGTGCAAAATTATAGTAAAATGGTCAAGGGATTCAACTGAACCACCCCCCCCCCCCAAAAAAAAAAAAAAAAACAACAAAAAAACCAAAGAAACAGAGACATCTGGGAGCATTAGGCAATATTATAGAACAATATGGCAGTGTTAAATTAATCCAAGCACATAAAGAATTGGGTAGCAGGATAAGGTAAGCTGAGTTACTTTCCTGTACAAGCAGGAGAGAAGCAATACCAACAGTGCCATGTAGTTGTGGTGCCTCCACTACTTGGACTAAGGACCTGTAGGATCACAGCATCATTTCTCACCAGCTCCCATGGTCCCTTTTTTTTCCATGCAAACCTCACCATTGGGGAATGAAGAGAAGAGTATCACTTCATTCCCGTCTTGGGTCAGGGCCAAGTCATGATCTTGGACATGAAAACGGAAGAATGCAGCACAAACATGCCTCAGGCACCAAGGAGGACATCTGAGAACAGTGTTTACAAGAAAACCATATATAAAATAATAATTTCTAAGCTTTTTTAAAAATTTCTTCAAACTTCAGAGGTTTGTTAACACAATATATTTTTCTTTTGACTGTCTTTAACAAAAATTTAGCTATTTTTTCCCCTAACCCTTGCCATGACTGAGAGAAGTCATAGAGAAATTAGCTTTAAGAACTTCAGTGGAGAAAGCACTAGGTCCAGTCCCACTAGACCCAGTCAAAAATACACTTGGGGAAAGTCCTCTGAGGACAGTGCTCCCTGTCAGAGGCATGGATCTCTGAACTGGGTGAGGGCAACTGAAGAACATCTGCCTACCCCACCTCGGCAAAGACAGCAATGAGTGATTCCAGGTGATACCATATTTCAAACTTTTTTTCCTTTTATTTTTTTTTTTAATTTTGTTTTTTTAAGGTTAAAGAACAAAAAGAAAAACTAAAAAAATCAAAGGACACAGAACAGGATTCCTACAGATCTTGTCAAACTGGATTTAAAGTAAAATGGTCATGGCAAATAACTTCATCTGAGTAATATTTGTCCTTTTTCTTCCCTTTGAAAAAAAGTTGGTCTAAAACAATTTGTAAACTGCATGAAGCAAGCTGCATGGGAACATGGCAGACAATCAGTTATTCATGGACAGCCAAATGCTCTTGGTTTATTATATCTATTGAACAAAGTATTATGTAAAGCCTCTTGATACTGGAATGAATTTTTTAAGTTTTAACTGGAGGGCTACTGCTTTTAATTGTTGCATACAAGGAATTGACACTACTATGTTGTTTCGGTGCTTACAGAGGATGACTTAAGTTAAAAGGCTTATCTCCTATCTAGCCAAAAAGAGAGAAATAGATTCCATGTTGAAGCTGGTACAGAGCAGCCTATTTAAAAGGGTACTCTGGATTTCTCTTGGGAAAAACTTCATTTTCTCTGCTGACTGTATAGGGAGACTACAGAGACCAATCTCCCAGCTCAGCATATAAACCACACACTTAAAGCTGAGCACATGCCTTACTGTATTCCCCTTCAGAAAAGTATTAAAAGTGAGCTTCCAATCCTGTGTGTGTGTGTATATATATATATACACATACATACACACATGAAAACAGGGAAAATATATACTTTTTGTACACATATAGAGGTTCCCAGATAAATATGTATTTTGCAATAATCACAAAAAACACTAATACTATCATCCATTTGAGCTTTTCTGATCATCACTTCTTTATTTTTTTACATAGCAGGCTCAAAATTTCACAGCTGAATTTTAAATTTACCTATAAATAATCAAGTAGCATTATAGGGATTCTAAAGTAAATGTACAAAAAGGTTATATAAATCATATAAATCTGAACAGGCATTTCATATTTGAGGTTGCTTTTATTGAATAACTCTTTGAAATTGTTAGAAAAGTATAAGTTTCCAGGTCAGTAAAATCACATGTTTTATCAAACAGGGAGGGGAGCCCTCTGGGTATGCTGAGTAAGAACTCAATAGAATCTAGTCTTAAAACTTTATGCTTTAATTAAAATGTATACTGATGCGTAGTCATTTCCCTGAGCACAGCAATATGGTAATAAGCCTTTAAAAAATTCAGATCTCTGCAGTTTCATAGTACATTTTTCAATCTGATCAAACATTTTTTTTTCCTCTCGCTAATCAGTACTTTTTGTGGTTTATGCATACAGTATTATATTTGATTCCATTCCCCTGTGGGTTGTTACATATCTTAAATATGTTGAGTAAAGATTCCTTAGAAAAACCAAAAAAAGAATACAAAGTAAAACTTCTCTGCAAAGACTCGGATACCTAAAAAGACCCTCTCCTTCCATAAGAAAATTTTTTTGTTTCTATTTTGCTCAGTGTGCTGGTCTTGGCTGAGAGGGTGTTAATTTTCTTTACATTAGCTGATATGGGGCTATGGTTTGGATTTGTGCTGAACAATTTTGATAATTCAGAATTTATTTCATTACTGCTGAGTAGGGTTCAGAGAGACAAAACCTTTTATTCTCCTCACCCCACCCCACCAGTGAGTGGACTGGGGATGCATAAGGAGTTCAGAGAGGACACAGCTGAGACATCTGAGCCTGCCTGACTCCATATCTGTAACATATTGCATTGTTCTCAGCATATAAAGCTGGGTGGAGAAAGATGAAGGGAACATTTTTGGAGTAATGGCATTTGTCTTCCCAAGTCATCATTATGTCTGATGCAGCCCTGCTTTCCTGGGGATGGCTGAACACAGAATCACAAATTATTTAGGTTGGAAAAGATCTCTAAGATCATTGAGTACAACCTTTGACCAAACACTACCTTGTCAACTAAACTGTGGCAGGAAGTGCCACATCCAGTCATTTCTTGAACACCTCCAGGGGACAGTGACCCCACCACCTGCCTGGACAGTCCATTCCAATGCCTAACAGCCCCTTCTGTGAAGAAACTCTTGCTAATGTCCAGCTTGAACCTCCCCTAGTGCAGCTTGAGGCTATGTCCTTTTGTCCTATCAACACCTGCCTATGGGACACAGCGAATGAATTCCTTGTTTTGCTGTGCTTGTGTGCAGGGCTTTTGCTTTACCTATTAAACTGTTTTTATTTCAGCCCATGAGTTTTATCAGTTCTGCTCTTCTGATTCTCTCCCCCATCCCAGCAAGAGGGAAGTGAGTGAGCGGCTGTGTGGAACTGAGCTGCTGGCCGGAGTTAAACCGCAGCACTTGGTAAGCTGATGGACTCACAGCAAAACATAAGCCGATGGTTAGATTGCTCCCAGCTCCAGGTGATGCTGTTCTGCTGCAAAAGCAGCAATTAATTGCTGGGTGAAACAAAAGAAACCAGACACAGGCATAGTAGAAAGTGAAGTGGGCAGACATAGGTCTGCCTGGGAGGCACCCACAGAGAAACAGAATTTATCCACTTCTAATATCAGTAAAATAACATTTTCACATTTCATTTAGCCTGTAGCTGATTTTTTCCCTTTTTAAGGTTCCAGCTGCACTGCTATAATGAAGTGGCATGGAATCTGTTGGGGAGAAAAGGACACGTCTAGGGTTCATCAAGTTAAACAAGTTGTTTGTAACTGAAGATATGATTAATGATTCAACAAGATGTGTAAATCACATTATGCAGGGGATTTGAATTTTGATATATTTTATTTTTGTGAATCTGAACTTAGATCTTCTTATTTCACCAGAATTTTATGTGTGTGTGTTGTATGCAGTTACAGTGTGGAACTCCTGTACACAAATGCTTATCCACCTTGCTTTCCCACTCGCTAATATGCTAGAAAGAGAAAGAACATTCCTGCAGCAGCCTGAAATAAGAAGGACTTTAGTCCCAGAACCACCCAGTAATCATGTTCTTTGTCTTCACCCTATGGATCACTATGATAGAATAGATTTACTTCATATTGAGGTGACACAGCAAATACAATGTGTCTGGTCAGCAATAAAATAGCACCTGAACTTGTAATCACTTAACCCCTCAAAGCTAATTTCAATCACTTATCATTTAATTCCAAGTTTGTTAATTGAAGATGTACTTTTACTTTCCTTGTTTTTAAGTTGTTTAAACACACCTACTCAATTTACTCAGTATAGAATAGCACTTTTGAAGGGCAGAACAGGGTGCCCTAGGCTGTCAGGGTCCTAGGACACTATTACTTGCTTGGAAGCTGAGAAATTGCATGTGTCTTTGTGAAAGATCTTACTAGGTTTCCTTGTTAAGAGATTTTCTTTTTAGAAGAGAGACTGTACAATGTCAAATGTCATGATGTGCTACTTGACTGCAGCTGAATGGGTGAATTGGCCATGGCACTGTACAGTGAATTCACAAGCAACAACTGCAGGACTGTGAAAACGGAAAATTACAATTACACATGAGTATTGAGATTAAATATGTTCTAGGAATTTGAACAGAAAAATACTTCTTTCATTTTTGTTACTTCAGAGCAGCTTAAACCCAGATTTCAGATGGAATAGAGATAGTCTGGCATAAAATATTTGTTTATCCCTTTCATCTCACCTGCAATATATGTGAGGGGTTTGAGCCTATTATCCCTTCCTGGCTCAAGGAGAACTTCACTGTACTTATTCTGCTCAATGTCCTTTGCTAGAACACGTAACAGTATTTGAAACAAATTCCACTAATCACCCACACCTTATTTCTGTGCCATTTGTGTTTCATATAATTCTTTGGCTTTGACAGTGACTTCACAAACCATGTGTTCGTCCAGGAGGACTGCCTTTACATTTATGATATCAAAATACAATTTGTTTTGTTTTACTTACATATTTAACATTTATTTTATTTACCAACTCTTCTGTTTAGTAGGGCCCACTTTAGGGGCAGACCATCCCCCAGCAGCTGTGGCTTTGCAGAGCAGCTCTACAGTAACAACTGCTCTGTAGACAGAGGTTCAGAGGAATACACTGATGCAGCTGTGGTAGAAGCAGCTTAAAGGTTCATCAGGGCAGATTTGGAAAAGACCAGACAAACATGGAAAGGTGGGGAAAAGAATGAAACCGGTGACTACATCAAAAGAGTTCTCAGCTCCTTCAGGCAAGTACAGCACCACCAGAGACTGGGTTCAACAAATATAATTAGTGGATAATTATTCTGTGTGGCAGGGACTGTCTTTATTTATGTGCATTTTATGATGTCAAGTACATTTAGAGCCCAAGAAACAATATTAATTATTATGTATTTATTTATGGGACCAGTGGGGATAATAATCTGTTAGAAACTTGCACTGCTGGAGAGAGCATTTAACTTTTCTAGACATGCCCCACGATTCTTGTGTTTTAACCTATCAAATTAATTAAAATATTGCAAATGTTTCTCCTCAAGTGGTCTCTAATTTGCACATGTATGGAATCCTAACAGTTAGAAATGGAACAGACACATTATTCAGTTTCATTATCTGCCTATACCATATTTTCTTTAGAAAGAAATTATCATATTTAAACTCAAATATGCCCATTTGCAAGGGCAAATGTAAAACATAGCCAAGATACATATCTATTTGCATAAAAGACAACATATATTCAACTGTGAGAAAATTTAAGAGATTTAACTTAGGAAGACTGCAAACTTTATTTTACATCTGGATAGACAGCTCATAAACCTCTACGAAAACCCTCAGTGTGAGGTAGATTTTAATACAATATTAAAATAACTTTGTCTTTTCATTTTCATACACATTTTTCCAGTCAGACCTATGCAGAGATGCTTCAAATTGCTAAACTACTTTGAGTTACAATGTCCTGTACACTACACAAAATCTTCATTTTCCACCCTGAATATATTCAGGGGCTCTGAGAGAGTGAACTTCTGGACATTTACTGCAACTGAGTTTAGAAGTTCTTTTACAGGAAGATAAAGCACAAGTTGGTTTTATTTCATTAATAAAAGCCAAAAAAAAGTGGCAGTATGAAAT
Organism: Acanthiza pusilla; assembly: GCA_036630365.1. Classification (NCBI taxonomy): domain Eukaryota; kingdom Metazoa; phylum Chordata; class Aves; order Passeriformes; family Acanthizidae; genus Acanthiza; species Acanthiza pusilla. The sequence goes on from JAXCHO010000036.1 coordinate 8,020,532, forward strand.
TCGAAGTCCATTAAACTTTAAGAGCAAATAAACTATATTTATTAGGTAATTTGGTGTATGTAGGAGCAGGGGGATTCAGACCTGATGGCTCAGGCTTTTTCCAAGCTTTGTTACCTTTTCACAAAGTGACATGCACGTGTGCTGCTGGAAATAACTGGTTAGGCAACAATCTCATCCTCAATTAATTAATTTTTCTTTCTGGAGAGTTTGGGGAGGGGGTTGGAGGGCTGCATATCTTGATGCTTTCAAAAAGGCACCCTTTCTCTTACTATCCAGTTGACTAAAGAATGTAAAGGTGAACTTTTGCTGCTCCTCTTATTTTTACCTTGACGCTTCAGTGATGTCTGTGTCTTGACTGATACCTCATGAGTTTTTCTAGCCTCACTTCAGCTCCCATGAATGCATGTCAGAGGGCAGTCTTTTTCACCTCTTGATGATTTCTGCCTCAAGAAACCTCAGTTACCATTGCCTTGTACATGTGGGTCCACCACTTTTCAACATTGAATAAATGAAAAAGAGTTTCAGCAGGGGTGAACAATTCTGCTCTAACTTGCTGTCTTTAAATGGAAAGAACCTTAAAAGGTGTTGAAACAGTTACACGTTTGTCACATTTACACCCTCACTCAGAATTACTGACTGCCATATGACTGACAAAACTTTGGGTTCCAGCCTATACACATGCATCCCACCCACACCAGCACTGTTTCCTTGCACCCAAAATCTCAGTGAAAAATAAGGATCCCCCCGACAATAGTGAGACACCACAAAGCTGACCAGAGCCCACCAAAGCACAGGAAAGTAGGTGACTTTCAAAAACAAGGTTACTATTAGAAAATAAATGAGATTTCTCTTTAAAATGTTCTGTGTGAGCTAGCATGGAGTCTGTGAAGGACTCTGTGTGTCGCAGAGCCCTCTCGGGCACTTACTGCAGGAGCTCCCTTCAGCAGTCACTTTGGACAGAGCTGGCTGCTGTTCGGCCCTGACTTCGCTCCTTGGTTTTGTTTCAGCCTCCCTCCTGAATGTCTGACAGTTTTACCTCCTCACCATGAAGTCTGTCCTTTGTCACACTCTGAGCCACTCTTGAGAGAGGAGCAATTGCTGCTGCAAGGGTGAGCTTGACCCTGTGCGCAGTGGTCAGGACAAAGCCACCGCCAGCAGTGGCCTGGGCTGCCCACCTGCAGGCTTTGACCCCGCAGCACTTGGAGGAAGCTGTGTGGATTTCCCTTTTGTCCCCTGCCCCGTCTCACTGCGGCTGATTGTGGCTCGCCCCGGTCACGGTGATTTCCACGGCCCAGAGATGAGATTGCAGTTCAGCTATTCAGATGCTGCTGGTGTTAATGAGAACACAATGTGGCTAATCAAACTAAAACACAATGCAAATGTGTTGGTCCAGGTTATAACATCAATATTTGTTCTCCCTGCTAATACAAGCCTCTTCCTTCCAATGTTCTCTTCCTTCAAATGAAACAGCTTGTTCTATTTGAAATGAAGTGTTTTGCATATTTCAGAGGGACAAAGGAAGCGTTTGTAAGAAACAGCCACTATTTTTTAAAATTCCATGCAAGTACATATGAAAAATCAGCCAATTTTTTTAAAAGCATGAGGACAAAAGTTCTAACCTTTTTGATTTTCTGTTTGTTTGTTTTCCCCCAAAACAATGTGACAAATTCAACACATATTCACTATTCAGTACAGACCACATATGAACTGCAGTGATGCCTTTACAAGACATTGTTGCTACATTTTTGCAATTAAAATTTGTCTTTTATGTCAATACTGTTGCTGATGTTTGCTGCATAATAAATCTTATCTGTGGTCCTTTCACCACAGATTCTGAAATTCTAATATTTGCAATGTCCCCCCTACTGATGAAAAGCTGGAAAAATACTGGACTCAATTTACTGGACTTTTACATCTGTGGAGCAGCATGGATAAGACATTTAATTACACAATGAAAATATATACTAGCAGTCAAAACATTGATAATGTACAAAAGCCCAAATGAAATCAGCTTCGGGAAAGATATTTTAAAATTCTGCCTTTCTGACTGTCATTTATGAATTTGCATATCATACACAAAAGAAAAATGTCAAAAGGCCCATATACTGTTTCTGCTTCTAAGTTTTCTTTATTTATAATTTTTCATTCTTTGCCTAGAATAATGCCTATCATACTCATTTTTAGAAGATGACCAATTACAAGAGTCAGAAATCACCTGGAATAAAATTTCAAACTTTTTAAAATGCAAATTCATAAAACCGTTTCCATTGTTAATAATGGCCAAGCTTGAGGTTTGTCAAGAAACACTACAATACAGAGCTGTATAGTGACTTGAACATGGGCAAGGAATCTCAGCTCAAAAGCCATGTTTCGTCCCCGGTGCAGGTGTAGCAAAGAGCCTGTGACTTCCCTTATCAGAATCTCACGTGACAGAAAATTTCTAGCCTTTCTTCTCTTAGGCAGTAACCAAACAAATTGGTCACTATTTCCTATTCTAGTAGCATGAGGCAGAAGGATTCTTTTGTGAGTGATTGAATCCAATCCACTGTGGGTTTTGTGCTTTCTGAACAGGACCATGTACCCATCAGTAGCAGGCCTTCAGTCACAGCTGCTTACTCTGTGTCCATGCTCTGTCTGATTGTCCACCATGTTCCAGAAGTTTGATTTCTTCCCAGTGTTTCTTGGGTTGCTTGAAAACATATGCACATATTTGTGTGAGACTGAGCTACATGGGCACAGAGGTAAAGAGTCATCCACATGCCCTAGACCTGGCAATATGACACTGCATCAAAAGGACATCTTTCTCCTCTGGAGCAGCTGGAGGTTAAGACATGTTGAGGCATCCCAGATCACACTATATGTCTGTCTTTAGGCAAGTGAAGCCCATCCATTTCCGCAGGTTCTTACCTTGAGACTAAGTTCAAGATTGACGCACCCAAATGTAATATCTACATATTGATAATCTCCCATTGTCATCTATGGATGTTCAGGACTTGGTCCAGGCTCGTACAAGCTGCTGTCTCATATTTCACCCAAGTTGTGCTGGAGTATCCTGCCCATTCTCTAGCTGCTACTCCAGAAGAAAACAGGTCTCCAGGAGGCCCTGCATCCCCTAACCCCACAGATACTCTCATCTGGACCAGATATTCCCCACGTTGTTTTTATTATCCTGCTTTCTGATGCTGAACTATAACATTTCTCATATTTATCAATTATTTATTTGACATCTGTATCAATATTATTATTTATTACATAAATGTTTTTGGATCTATAGTTTCTTATTTGTCATATATTCTTACTGGAAGAGGCTGTTATATCTTCATACCTTAGTCTTTATTTGCCTCTAAAATATTAGACAATATATAATGATGAAATATTGAATCCTGTTAATGCCGTAGTGGAGAGGAAATGAATTAGATTGGAACCCTGAAGGTTTATTAGTTCTATGGTCTGTATTTTTTTAACACTATGCAAATGCTAAGTGTAATTGCTTTTTACCATTGATTTGCTTGATTTATAGAGTTTAGGGCCTAAAGTTCGACACTGATTATCAAGAATGACCTTTTTCATTATACAGGCTACTAAATATAATCCAGTAATTCTTTATGAGCCCAGTATGTTCTTAGTGAGGTAATTATTATTGAAAAAAATCAGATGCAATTTGGTGACCACATCTAATTTCTCAAAGCCATAAAAACCCTTATAAGTCTTTGTTTTCCTGAGGATACCCTTCAGCAAGAACTTACTTTTGTGCTTTAGCATTTTAATATCTAATTATAATTTTAATTAAACAATGAAGATACTGCAATAATAGTTTCCTCATTAAAATATGAATCAACAGGAAAATTAAGGTATTATGGCAACCTAAAGTGGACTGTGTTGAAACTGGGGTGATTTTTATTTAAGAGTTAAGCCTTAATTATTGTCCCTTGTCTAAAATGTGTATTATAAAATGTCCAAGGTAGACAAAGGATCATTGCATATAACCATTTGCATGGTGTGAAAACACCAGGCAAAATGATGCTCTCAGCTCCCACTGGGTCTTTTGGTTGTGTCAAAACTTGCCCAAATACGAGTCAAATGTCTTTTAATTTCTGGTTTGGGGTTGTTTGTTTGTTTTTTCTTGCACTTTTCGGGTTATTTGAAAAGCTTGCCTTACTGAGGCTTTGAGCCACTGCTGAATTTGTGGCAGCTCCTCCTGAAGTGGCAGCCACACCTAAAGTGACTCCCTTCCTACAAAGAACAGCTTCCACAGTTACAGAGACACCCTCGGGGAAAAGAGAAGTTAAGGAGTGAAAAACTGTGCTGGAAATACACACCCAATGTCCTGGAAATATTGGTGACATTTGATCTGAATTAACTTTTTTAAAGGAACTCAAAGCATTGGTGTAGAACCCAAGGAGGCTGAGGTAAATTGTGTCAAGCATCTTCAGAAAAGGTGTACATGCCATAATCCAGGAAGAAAATAATACAGGGGCCAGGGCTGATGTAAAAGCATGAGACATTCCTCATAAATACAGGATTGAGGGCTGAGGCAGTTGTCTCCTAAGAATCAGTCCTTCTCAGGGAGCTCCCCGAAGCATCGCATCCACATCCTGCCTGCCCCACCAAGCTGCATTTCCTTATGGCCCCGTGCTGGAAAGCAAGCGTGGGGCACAGCACCAGCTCCGTGACCACCCTGGATCACCTGGATTGCTGCTGACAGCTCTGGGAGTGGCTGCTGTCACTCACAGAGGGGCACAGCAGCTACAGCAAGCCAGTCTGCAGCAAGAAGTTCAGGAATTTGGGCTGATTCGCTCTATATTATAATTGTGACAGGAGGCTTTAAGATAGACAGGGTCTTTAGAAATATTTTCATTGTGTTTTTCTTCTCTTCTTAGCATAGCAAAGCTTGGCTTTTGCAGCATCAGAAAACACTGCTAATCTCAGTTATTTACACCATGTATTTAATGAAAAAAAAAATAAAAATGAGGGGTGTGGAGGGAAGCACTTTTAATTTATTTGTATAGACTAATTCTAACTTCGCAAGCAGAGTTGTCATTGAGTGAACGTGTGCTGCCACCCATAGGCAGCCCCAAAAATGTCTCCTTGCCCTTGCAGTTTGTAATAAATAGCACCACTTGACTCACGGAGGCCTGGTCCCCTGGCCTCTCCCATCTATCCTCAGAGCTACCTACAGAATGTGTCATTAAATTAGGTATAAACAAGGTGAGAACGAGCTAATTTCAGCAGTTTAGTTAGAGGTAGCTCGAAGAAAATGTCTCACTGCTTGTGAATAAGTATTACAGTTACTGCTGCTTTTCCTTGTTCTGTCAACAAAGGGAAGTGAGCAAAGGGTGATCCCCCCCGTTATCTCATGTGTTGCTAGCAATAGTTCTCAGTTACATATAATTTTAATAATTTTTAATAATTAAACTCAAGTATGCTTCCTTAGCAAGAGGAAGTGAAGGCTCTGGGGACACGATAGCCTTTCAATGCTCAAAGGGGGCTGATAAGACCTGCAGCACCACGACAAGGGGCAAGAGTTTTAAAATAATAGAAGGTAGATTTATAATGGATATAAAGGTGAACTTCTTCACACTGAGGGTGTTGAGGGACTGGAAAAGATTGCCCAGAGAAACTGTGACTGCTCCACTTCTGGAAGTGTTTCAGGCCAGGTTGGGTGGGGCACTGAGCAACCTGATCTAGTGGAAGATGTCCCTGCCAGGGCAGGGAGGTTGGAACTGGATGTTCTTTAAAGATCTTTTCCAACTGAAACCACTCTATGATTCTAGGATTTATATGTGAAATAAAGATTAATTAGTGTATTTTGGTAATTTAAAATTTCTGCTCTCCAGGCACCTATATAATACGACTAATAATAATTTGGCATAAATTAAGTTAGCTGTAGTAGAGCACCAGCTGATGAGTTGGTCTAAAAGAGGGAGAACAATTTCATAGTACAGAGCATTCTGACTTACTGACTTATTGCAGCCTTACTGGCTGCACACTGGAAGCAGTAAAAAGTAACAGGTTTTGTTTTTTTGGGGAAAAAATCAAATTAAGATCAGCAAAATCATTTCCAAGCAAGACGTGAATTCAATAGCATAAATACTGAAAACTTTGCATGATCATCCAGGAAAAGAGACAGCTTTGTTAATATCATTGCTACTAGCACTAGTACATTGCTACATTTCAACATATGGCTTCAGCAAAACAGAAAAAACTATTGATAACTTGACAAAAGTGTTGTGTCTCGGCCTCTTCACAGCAGGGGGAATGAAAAAATCAAGACTGTTATAATCAGTATCAAGTGTTCCTACTGCAGTTTTCTTTTTGCCTGATTTTTTAAAAAGGTGAAGAGGGAAATCACATTTAATATTTCTTTTAATTCATACACTCAAATGGTGGCCAGTTTTCAGTTTTTAATCTTCACTTTAACAAAGAGCAGTTGGGCAGCTATTGACAGTGAAACACAGCAGTCGACTACCTTGTAAATTAGAAGCTGCGGTAGTAAAAATGGATTTGTATATCACCGGGAGTAGAGAGAGTGTCTGCCTTGTAAATTTAATTAAACAGCAGGTGCAAAATCAGGTCATATGGCTTTGATGTGCCCCATGTGAGGATGACAACTAGACAATGATTCTAATATGAAGAAATTTGCATACATTTGCATTGGATTGCATAGAACATTGTAGCTCACACCTACTTTCTGTGTTTCATTTTGGGGAAGTTGGAGATTTGAATGAACAGTTCCTATTTAGTTCCTACAACTAAATGCAAGAAATGCTTTTGTTCTGTCATGGTAGGGAACATATGGGTTATGATGCTATTATGTACCATTTTATAGAGTATGCTTACATGATAATCAAACATTTGAAAATGCAGCTGAGATACTTGTAATGACAGGAGAAGCAAAGCTGGAAGTAGGGGGGAACACAGAGGAAGGATGGAAACCACCTCTGTGTTTTAATCTTTCCTTAATGATCATTTGTTTACTGGAGCATTAATGCGAATCTACATTCTGGTCTTTGTCCAAGGGGTGTCGCGAACAATTCTCCTTGCTTTTGTAGCTAATATTGTAAACAATGAAATTATGTAGGCTGGAAGTGTTTTCAAATCTGGCAATTAGCACCTCATAATGATTATTAGTTATGTAAAAAAATACATTTTCTCACATTACTGGGCTAAGTTAAAGGTAGAAATGCATAGATGATAGTTATGCTTCTTATGCTATCAGTTTAATGGGAAAACCAACTGTACAGATCCCCAGACCTTTTCTTTGCAGTTAAAAATGTTAATGAACAGTTGGTTTCATTTTTGACAGTTTGTCTGAGATTCTGAATCCCAATGCTGTTTTTGCTGACTGTGCTAGAAGAACAAGTTTTAGAGGCTATTAAAGCACAACTGGGAGGGCAAAATGAGAGAAGAGGATGCAGCTGAAAAAAAAGGCTGAACTTTGCTCATTAGGTAGTGCTTAACCTGGATCAGCAAAGAACAAAACCTGCCAAAAAAAGGCTGTTCATCAGGGAAGCTATTGGCACGAGCCTGTCTGCCCTTCCCTGCTCTGATCTGCAAAGCAACAAAACTCCCCAAACTTAGAAGTTTGCAGTGGCTCAGTCTTGGGCGTGGCTGTCCCTGCAAGCTGCCAGATCTGGCAGCTGTTATGTTATGGTTGCTGTGTCCCGACTATTATCGCTGAACTGAGTGCAGCCATCATCCCAGCTAGCTCAGTTCACCTGAACTAGGCACAGAGATCAGATCTAAGCGGGCAGCAGAGAGTCCCTGTGGCAAAGGTCTAAATACCACATCTGTAGGAAAGGTCCCCCGAAAGACAGTGCCTAGTGACAGCAGCCTGGTGACAGCAGCCTGGTGTGTGTGGTTACTCAGGTGACCTAATTCAAGGTGTCTGTGCTGCCCTTTAGTTTATGAGGCAGCCTTCAAAGGAGCATCAAGGTGTGTCAGGAGACCCCACTTTTAAATGCTCCTGATGTTGGTTTTCACTTCTATTTCCCAGGGTAGACTTAAGCTCCCAGGGATATAAATGCACTTTGCACTGGGGTTGCACAGTGGCTGGACAAAAGCCAAAAATAACATGACAAAACTCCTGGTAACAAGGCTACAAAGACATTGGCCCTGTGAGGAATCACACGGTGCAGAGCTGCTTCAACGGAACATGGGAGGCTCTTTCTCACTTTGAGCATTTCACTTTGTCTCTGCTAGAGCTCTTTGCTGCTTGTGTGAGAACACCAACCTCCACGAGCCAGCACAGCTGGGGGTTGGTGGGGAACAGCTGGAAAAGGAGAAAGGAAGAGAAGGAAGTGGTATGAGAATTCAGGGAAAGGAGGGGAGAAATCTGAACAGGAACCTCCCAGACAGATCTGCCAACAGAAAGTGCTTCCATTATATCAACAGCAGATCTGCTTCAGGAGTTTTCTTTCTTTACTGCCTACAGCCTCCTCGCTGATGTTTCCTATGTCTTCAGTTGTGGTGATTGCTAAATCAACTGTTTCTGTTGTTTTAGCTATCACCACTCTTTAGGGATAGAGGCTTTCAAAGGGACTGGCAGAAACATCACAATTTTTGTAACCATTCTCCCCAAATCAGTCATCACCGGTACTTGCTCTGTTTGTGAGACCACTGTGTGTTCTTTCTCAGATAAGTACTCTGAGTTCCCCCAGTGTGGGCACTGAAGCTTGTAGGGCCCTCAGAATGCCTGCTAAAAAAAGCAGGTTTACCAAATCTGGTCCTAAGCATTTTGTTTTAAAATCTCGTATTCTTTGTCCTGGAGATCCCAGATGAAGCTTATAGAAACTGTCAATATATCAGTTACAAACGTAATCTCCAGCTCTAGATAAACACCAAACAATAATCTAAAACTTCTATTTGAAAGAAAAATATATTGGTTACTTCTTTTATTCAATTTCCTCCCTTTCTTCTTTTTTCTTTTTTAAAGAAATGATTTTAAAAAGCTAAGAAAGAAATAAACATGAGACAAATCAAGTAATTTATTTAATTATATTTTAATTTTGAGGGGGTTTTGTTTGGTTTTGATTTCTTTGTTGCTGTTTGGGATTTTTTTTAATAATATGAAATGGTGTCCATGAAAGCAAACATCAGAAGTAACAAAATTAATTATGACATTAATAAACAATTCAGCAGTTCTGAGAAAATATTCAAATTACCTTCCCAAATAAAATGCCAACAATGTATATTAATCACCCGTAAGAACCTTTTTAAAATATTTAGCATGATAAATGCATTGAAATAGATTGGGCACCCATGGTAATTGCACAGCAAGGTTATTCCCATGGATCACAGGGCAAAAGAAATAATTAAGATAACAAAAGCAAAACCATCTAGTAAAGGAACCAAGTAGAGTAAGGAAGACATCTACACAAAATAAAGAAGACTAAGTGGAGTCAAGAGGTTTCATCTTACTAGCCCTTCCTGCAGTGTGAAACCAAGGAGTCAGAGCATAGGAAGGGCAGGAGAGAAGGAGAGTCAAGTCCTGCAGGTGTCCCGAGTGTCCTGAGGTGGTGAGGAGAGATGAGAGGTGGAGCTGCCATGGTGCTGTCCATGGAACAGGGGCATTTCCCCCACCAGTGGATGCAGCCTGCATGGTCACTCCCTCCTGCTGGCTCCAGGACACAATTCCTGGCAGTTTCTCTAGGGCAGTATGACTTCAGACCACTCCTGCATAGTCTGGAGTGGTTCTGCATCAAACAGTTCTGCTGCGGGGAAGCAGAAATCCACCACCTACTTGCAGTGTCAGCTTTCTCACATTCTCCTGAACAAAAGCAGCCAAAAAATACCCAGCAGAAGAAGTAACACTCTGGTTTATTTCACATATGTGTAAAAATCTCTACAAGGTAAGAGAGGGATATAATTTTCCAAGTAACTTCTAATGTAATATCAAAAGTAACATTCATAACAAGATGAAATATTAGACCTGCCCTTTGTTAAGCTTAAAAATGTAAAATTAAGTTTTTCATATGCAAATTTACTCAGTTCATAAACCAGTTAGATCACATTATCAAGGAATATGTATATGGATAGTAAAACCACAGTAATTTGAAAGTTGTTTTTGAAAACTAAGAACCTGGTTCACAATACCTTCAACTTCACTACAATTCTCTTTATTGGATTCACTAACTGAGCAATAACTTATATCAGGAGCCATTGAGATAATTTTCTTACATGAATCTAATTAACTTTGCTAAAACTGGTAAACTTTTAAAAGTCACCACTCCAGAGCTTTGCTTCAGTTTTTCACAGTTTGCTCTGGTTCTTCATAATTGATATGCTTTTCTTCCAAGGTTATTCAGACAGAAATATGACCCTCTTCACTCCCACGTCAACCAGAGGAAACACCAGATGGGGGCAACTTACTGTTATTAATTTGTACTGCATTGTAAAAAAATATAGCAAACCAGCCTAAACTATTTCCAGTTCACTCACAGAAAATACAGTTGTAGAGTGAGGGGAATTATCTCTGTTTTACAGAATGGCACACTGAAATCAACTTGGCTCAGAAATCATCAAGCTAGAAGATACAGTTAAGTATCTTAATTCCAAGATAGCTGGGGGGGGGGGGGGGGGGGGAAGTATTTTCCCATTCCAAAAGAGTTTCCAGAATCTAGACAATTGTATAATCTGATGAAACTGAGCTCTTTCAAAGTTAAAAAACCTCCATTAAAACTGGGAGTATTCCAGCATTTTAGCTGCAAGTAAGAAATGGGTTCAGGTCCTTAGGTTGAATGAAAGTGAATTTTGGGTAATTCAAGGTGAAAATCTTTGAGTTAATCTGGGGTAGAACTCTTTCTAATTTTGAGATCACATTATTTGGAGAAGTTTGAAGTTAATGAATTAGCAATTTTCAAATGAAAAAGAATGAAGTCTCAACATTCTCTATTATCAACCTTGTAGGTTCTTTCAAAACTTTTTCTTTTCTTTCTCTCTTGTTTCCTAACAAACACAACACAATAGAAGAAAGGCAATTGAACTACTGCAGCCTTGCTATAAAACTTAGAAATTTCATTATGGTCTCTTACATGCCTGAGCTGCAATAATACTTTTGGTTTAGCTGCTTATAGCTAGGACACAAATTATCAATACTTTATCATTTTAATGCTGTCATCATGTCTTCTTTTTAGATAAAAAACCTACATATGTGAGGTGAGCTTCACTGTAACATTCAAATATGACAACCAAGCTTAGTGCTTTTCCTATTCATATGGAGCAAACATGTGTAAACACTTTATTAAAATTAAAAAAAAAAAGAAAAAGAAAAAGTGAAAGCTGTTCCCTGCTGATTGATTTTTCAAAAGCTCCCTAGACTGATTCGGCTACAGATGTTTGCAAAATGATTGGATGTAAAGTGGGCTTAATTCATAAAAGCAATAAAATGTTGCTTATTGACTGAACAGATGAACTAGCTGAGGGGACATAATTTGGAGTGTTCTTATTGGAAATGCTTTGAAGAAATGTAAGGATAGTGCAGAAAAAAAGCCTTATTAGATGTGGTGGAATAAATTTACTGCAAAACATTTTACAAGATTTGAGACACCGAGAAAATTAATTCCTGACATTTGGATTGTACAGTTATGCATTCATATAAACTTGCTGTGGCTTCTCAAACTAGCAGTGTTATTCACAGCTAGCAATGAAATGATTTAAGCCTACATTTAAGACAATGTTGAGATGAACGAAAAGAAGGAAGTGCTGGTAACTAAATTCTCTCCTGTCTACTGTTGTCTACTCTGCATTTTCAAGGCTATAAAATCTCAGGCATATGGAAAAATAGTTCCTGATAACTGAGATCATCACTACCAAAAGAGAGAGTGAAGAAACAATTGCAAGATGGAGTTTTTCTTTCTTGACAATCCATACATTTGACTTCATGCCTATTAAGGATGTGCAAAGACCAGATCAAAGTCATGCTGCGCTGGGATGGACACGGATGTATTCTGCTGCCACGGTTCTGATCAGCTGGGCTGGATGTCTGAGGCCACACTTCTCTACAACTTAGGGTTAATTTTTAGTATTATTTTAGGTATTACTAGCAGTCACATGGAAATTTTGATGTTCTTAGGGTCTCTACATTACTAGCACTCCTTTTTCGATATCTTAAACATTTACCATGGGAATTTTGAACATGTCTTCATCTGAATTTTGAATGAACACTTAGAGCAAGATCCCATCTGAAAATTTTGCTGGAAAGTCTTATTTTTGGAAACCTTGAAAAGTCCTTATTCCTCAACATAGGGAACTGAAACTCATACTTTAGAGCTGTTTCAGAAAGTGCTTGAAATTTAAGCTTAAAATTTAGGTACCTAAAGTGAGCAGATTGCATTCATATTCTCCAGGCCTTTCTCCAAACATGTGTTTGCAGATGCGTTAACTGCAATGGATATGACTTTCTTCTCTTTGGCTAAACTTTTCCCTTGGGTTGGCTCATGAACATTATTCCTGATGACAGCAGGGTGCTGTGAAGAGCACTGCTGGGCAGGATGGAAAGGAAACGATCATCAGTGGGAGCATCTCCTCTTCTCCTGGCATGACTTACAGCACAAAGCATGAGGCTATGAAAAGAACATCCAGGCAGGTTTTCATCAGTTGCGGAATCATGGAGTGGCCAAATCACACAACTCTGAGCATCACTTAGATGCCAATGCTTCAAATGCCATGTGTATTACTGTGATCTGCAATTCCCTGTATCACATACTCAGTCAGGGGCAGAAGTTTCTACCCCGGTTGGATTCTGAAAGCTGTTGGAGTCTGTAGACAGTTCACACCACCCACACTGGAGCAGTTGATGAACTGCAGCCTTTGTGAAGGACTCATGTTGGAGAAGTTTGTGGAGAACTGTTTTCCATGGGAGCAAACCCATGATGAGGCAGTGGAAGAGCATGAGGAGTCCTGCCCATGAGGAGGGAGCAGTGGCAGAGACAATGTGTGATGAACTGACCACGGCCTCCATTTCCCAAATCCCTGCACCACAGGCAGGAAAGAAGCGATGCCTTAATAATTTCTAGTTTTTTACTCTTCATGTATCTGTAACTTGCTGTAGTTCTGTGCTTCTTACAAAGTACTCAAAACCTCTGTTCCCAGCACCTTTAGCCAAAACAAGGCTCTCTGAATGCAGATTCAAGGATATATTCGTTGCCCTAGGGCCCAAAAATATATAAACAACTGTATTATGGGGGGAGTGGGCCTGGGGCAGTTAACATCATCACCTAAGGGTGTGATTGGAGAATTAAGGGCCTATGTGCTAATGGGACAGAACTTATAAAAGGTGACCCAGCTTGTGGCCCAGAGTCCATTTTGGGTGTTGTCCCTGATGGGGGACTTTGCTTGCCTTGAATGTACCTTCAAGGCCTTGAATAAATTTGTCTGCTTTTTATGCTCCTGATTTGTCTTGGCCTTGGTTTCAGGTAGCCTGTCTTCAAGGCATCAGAAGTACAGAATACTAGGAGTGAAGCTGAGCCCAGTAAAAAGGAAGAAGTGGGAAGAAAGGTGTTTATAAGATTTCATTTTTATTTTGTCATTACCCTATTCTGATTTTATTGGTAAGAAATTAAATTAATTTCCTGAGTGGAATTTATTTTGCCCATGATGGGGAAATCACTGGTGAGTGATATCTCCCTGCCCTTATCTTGACCCAGGAGCCATGCATTATACTTTCTCTCCCCTGCCTGACTGAGGAGGACAGTGATAGCGTGGACACCTGGTCAGACCACCACAGCCACAGACCCTAGTATTGTTTGCTATATGATTTGGGATAGCTTCTGGATTGAGAAGTATGATAATCTTAATGGGGCGTGACATTCCTGTTGAATTTTACTGTTTGTGTCAGTAAGGGTTTCATACTTTTCTATTTTAGTTATTATATTTTCATATATGTGTGAGAAAACTGAAGTCATGGACTGCCACCTTAGCTCCTGACATGCTCCTTTTGTCTGAGGGTGATCTGGCTTTGAAAAGGGAAGCAAAGCTATGTGTTTCCCTTGTGCAAGAACGATTTTTTTCCTAAATGTACCTATGCAGTCCCATTTGATGTGCCCAGGATGCCTGAGACATCCTTGTGGGACTAACAGGTACCACAGAAGATGTGTAGATGACTTCTGGACAGGCAGCTGAAGTCTGGGCAGGACTGTGTGAGGCACTAAAGGATTAACAGAATCACACTGATCACTTTGGTCTGCTGAAAGAAGACTGAGACAAGCACAAAAACTGCACTGCAGAAAAACATGAAAAATAGTAACAAAAAGTTGCATTTTCTCCCTTTAAGTTATGGAAAGGAAAAATTCAGCCAGAATCCTTTTTAAAATCCTGCAATGCAAATGATCAAAGCACTCAGTTTTATTCATACAGGCTCTCTAATGCTTAAATTTTAAGCCCATTTGGAGTCATCTCCTCATCAAGTTAAGCCCATGTACAGGGATTGCCAAGATCACTGTCTTTTCCTGCTGTAACTGATGACAGCAGGGTTCCATTTGCTTGTACTAGCCCACTGTTGCCTGTCTAAATGAATGTGATTGTCAAATCTCTGCTCATAGTGTTTTTAAAGCAGCAGTGAACATTTAGGCAGGCGCGTGCACAATTGTGTGCTTACTGGTGAGGTCAAACTCTTTATAATGTGCTCCTAGAGCTAAGAAGAGAGGAGAGAAAAAAAGGAGAAGTACAGACAGGGAAAACTGGGGCTAGTAACTTAATGATAGGATGACTGAGTCTTGATTTCTAGAGCCTTCCTTTCACCATCTGTATATGCCTTTTTCAAACTGGAAAAAAGTCATTACCTGGTTTCAGAATTCATCACAGCCTGTGGGATAACAACCCATGATAACCTTTTGAAAGTAAAACCAGCTCAGATGATGTCTCCTTGAATTTTAGAGCCTTTGTAGTGAATTCTATTTTGCCTCACCAACGTGATGCAGTGCTGAAGAGGTTAAACAAAAGTTGCCCCTTTTTCAAAACTGTGTTAATTAAAAATGCAAAACCCAAAGAAATCACAGCTGGATAAATAAAAACAGCCCAGATGGTATAGCAACAAACTTCTGGCAGGTCTTGAAGCAGACAGTATTCCTGCATATTTTATTTCCTAGCACAGGCTATCACCAGACCACACCAGTGATGGCTTGGGTAGCGAGTGAGTCAGAATGGGGGCACTCAGGCTGTCCTGGTGCTAATGGTGCACAGTTTCAGAAACACCGGTCTGCATACCTGGTGTTTGTTCACCGCACAAAGCAACTCCACAGATTCCTGCTGTAAGCCAACTCTATGTCTCACCACTGAGAGCCAATTCCTTTGCGTGATGCTCCTTCATACGTGCACGTAGGCAAAGTTCTACATTTCAGTATGTGCATGTGTTACCAAATCCAGTGATACCCTGCTGTGTGTTTGTCAGCTTGATCTGAAATGGACTCTGCCAGGGAATTCAGACCTAGTTTGATGAGCTTTAGATCATGTCCACGTGTGCAGAACTCCATCAGATTCCAAATCAGGTTGCATTAACTTTTGAAAAGGAATTGGGTAGCACCAATCCTCTGCAGACATGCCTTGCCAGCTCCTCACATCCTATAGACTGGCTCTGCCTAGGTACAGAAGGGAAACAATGGGGATGTGTTGTTATAGATGTTGCTTCCTTGGGCTGCCAGCTTCATGAAATGCTAGACATTCAAAATTTAAGAATACCTGGACAGAACTTTTGGGAGAAAAAGTCATTTATGGATAACATGGACACACGGTGACCAAGACCAGGCTCAGGGCAGCAGGAATAGCATTCATAGTTACTTTACGCACTATGTCTTGACAAGAGCCTTCCTCATTAATTTGTTAGTCCTAAGAAATCATTCAGTTTATCTCAGTTGGTTCTCCAGCTCACTGGTAAGAAAAGAAGTTCCACAGGAAGTGGAGTAGATGCTTCATGGATTAACATCTAAGAATTAAATGGTTGGGGCAGAAAAAAGTATGTTAGAGGGATGAGAGGGGGAGAGAGAGAGAGAGAGAGTAATTGACTGATTAGGTTAAAATATCAGGAAGCGTAAAAGAATATCAATTAAAAATAAGTATGTCTAGAATGGTCATGGTTCATCTTCTGGGTCGTCTACAGTGCAGGCTTGGATTTGTCTTTCTGAATGCAGTCTGCTCTTAGCACACGTGGTAGACCCAGTGCTAGCACCACACAAAGTCATTGTGCTCGCTACACATCACATAAGCTGTGCAAAAGCAGCGTGGGAAATGTACAGTTTGTTGTTCTTTTGTTGGAGTTGTGGGTTGGGTTCTGCTCTCAGACCAGCCCTGCTTCAGCCCTTGCAAGGGCTCCCCACAGCTGGCGGGGGTTTCTCTGTGGGCTGGAAGGTTTGTCCATCTGTAATGGGGAACAGTGACCTGGACTTGAGGCTATTTCTCTAGCCTTTGTGCAGTCCTTCACAGCCTTCATTTACATTTGGCATTGTGATGGAAATCAGACTCTTTTATTGCCATATAAACTTTAAACATATGGCTATATCCACCCCAGAAACTCTCCTTAAGATGCATAAGAGGCAGGAAACAATAGATTGTTTTTGGTCATGGGGCACAATGGATATTTAGGCTTTACAATTAAATAAAGCTTTTGGTAAAGAAAGAAGTTCTGAAAGGCAACATGGCTGTTGAAGCCACAAACTTCATTATTGCTACAGCAGAAATTAATGACATCCATTTTGTCTAGGAACTCTGAGATGGCCTTATTCCAAAGATGGTCTCCTGAGTGATTTGGATTAGACTTTGACTTCATGGCCAGATTTTCATGCAATGCAAGTTGTTGTTTTTCTCCTTCTTTTTGTAATAATATATGTGCTGCTCTGGCAGATGTTTTATTTTCACAATTTTTTTTCAAAATCAACACTACTGAGTGATACTGAGATGCTTTGATGGTGTAATCCTGACTGAAAAAGCCTTCTGGCACATTGGATAAAGACTCGTGATATGCATGCTGCTGTGCTACAATAGATATACCACTGCTCAACCTCCTGTTCAGGTTGAGCCCCCACATACTTTTCTCACGTCTTCTCCCGAGCCTCCCATATGGTTTTGGGAGCTGCTGAGCTTCATGGGCTGACTCCCACCTTCTGAGGGGCAAACACAGCAGATTGAAGATCCTACTCACACACAGACCCACCCCCCAAGCATGAGCAGGAACAGAGACAAACCTGCATTTCAACAAAAAGAAAAAGCAGCTGGCAAGAACATGACAGAATTCTTCCTTCAATAGATTTCCTCCTGCTTTCTTTCCACCCACCCTTTTCTCTTTGGTTGCTTTTCCCTGGATCATTTCCTGCTCCAGGTGGTGTTTCCTTCTATGTGGAGAATTCGGAGACTGGAGTGCCAGCACCCTCGCTCCCTCAAGTAATAGCCTACTCAATGTGCAAACATCTGTGCTACTGCCTCTATAGTTAATAGGCTGGAGTGAAGTTTCCACTCTCTGGCAGATATAGCTTGGTGGGACTGAATACTCATCCTGAAAGGGAATATTTGCTCTACCTTAGCCCAGCAGGGACAGCACTCTCAGTGAGAGGCAGGTGACTTATGCTATGTGTTTTAATTAGACATTGATTCCCATGGCACTGATGACAAGGATTCCTCTCTGGACTGGAAGACAATACAGACTAGACTCAGTACTGAGCTTAATCTTGGTCTGAGGTAGAGAATAATGATTTATTGCTCACTTCAGATTGAACATGGATTGTCATTGCAGTATGTACACTTTAATTGCACATATATTTTATATATATGGATACGACAACATATTAGTCTGAGGTATTTGATTTTTTCTTTTTTTCTCTTCTATCCTTTACTTTTTGTTTTGGTCCCAACTCTGTTTACTGGTATTTGGTTTTGCCTGCTGGAATCACATTGACTTTGCTCCTTGAAAAATGTATTAACAGCATGTACATAGTGCGTTTCTAGAGGGATTTATCAATGGATATGAAAAAGGTGGAAAAGATTTTGCAGACTTTTTCAAATGTAGATAAGGATCACCTGAATGACAGGGTCGAAAGACAGTCAGGGGCCTCGACAGAGGAAAGCTGGTCCTGAGCTCCAGAGCCAGGAGGCAGGGGTGAAGGGCTGTGATTTTTTACCTGGTAAAAACTGGCACTCAATTTGCCACTGTTCTTAGCTCCTTCTACCCCTGGGTCAGTTCATGTCATGGAAGTTGTAACTGCTTCAGGAGTTAAAGTGGCAGTAAAGGTGGCATTTCAGGAGAGTCTGAGATACAGACACTTGAAGCGGTCTGAGGTGACCATTCGCAGAGTACAACGACCCTTTTTCCCCAGACCGATACCCCTGCTGAGGAGCCAGAGCTCCATGGTCAGATTACAAAAGCTGGCTGCTCCTTGGAGTGTGCTGGAGTCCTGATTGCTGGAGCAATTTTTTCCTACTGATAGAATCCCTCCTGGGCACGATGATTCCTATTTATGAAAGAATTAGAAAAGGGAAAGTATTTTCCACAGAACAATATAGATTCTTTAAAAACATCTGAAAAAATGTAATTGTACTCAGCACTTGACTAAATTTTCACAAGCTGTAGATTAATCTAATTTACTCAGGGAACCACTTTATGTGTAAGTAGTTAAAATTGCTCTACAAAAAGCAGAAACAGCATGAACGTGGTGCAATAATGTATCTTCAGATGTAATGCAAACAGTCCATTTGTACAACTATTTCTTTAGCTCAAGAAATTAAATGTAAATTTTTTTTTTTTAAGCAGCATCAACACCACAGTGACACCAGTTAATTGCACGTTATATTTAAAAAACATCAGACAATTTAGTATTAGACTCACTCACACAATTCTATGTACTGTTTTCTACTGGAATTTCCATAACTTAGTGTGTTTTACCACTTAAGAAGATCTATAGTTGCTACAAAATTTTCACTGCTTCTATAAATATAAGAGTGATGGTAACTGCTGCCTGTATTTGACACCTGGCAAATAAGAGCAGAGAGTTCAGTTCATAAGAAAGGGAGCAGATTGATGCTGAACACTCATGGTTTCATTTGAAACAAATAGAGCTGAAGGAAGTAGAGGCTTTTCAGGAGATTTTCAGCAGCTTGTAGCAGGAGGCTTTAATGAACTTACAGTGTAAAGAGGTCCAAACAAAAATATGGGGTAGTGCAGGTTTATTAAGTGTAGCATAATTAAAACTTTAAGACAAACTAAATTAATTATATTTTTTGTATATTTTCTTCACAGGTCACACAAAAACTATTTCACAGTGACTAGAAATTGATCTGCGCAGTTCAAATGTATTCAAAGCCACATTTCACACCTCATCATTGGTAAGAACTCAGAACAGATTGTGTTTATTCCTGTTATTTACCTTTAGTTTGTCCAGATGTACTCCACAGGTAAATCTTACTCATTTGCAAAGATCTATGAGTCACTGGAAATCATAGACTAATTCTCACCCTGACTTGCATAACATGCAGCCGCTTTAATTTATGAACTCTGCAGAAAAGGAGGATAACTGCTGGACTGGCTCCTCTTTGTGAGCCCTGTGATGTCTCAGCTTAAGCCTTGCAATGAATATAAAATATCTACTTGTCAAGGTGTGTATAGACTGAAGTCGTAGCAAAGTTTGGCTTGTGAACGCCTCAAGCTGCTGTTTTTCTGCCAGAATTTAGGTTTTCTTTGTATCAACAAAAATAGGTTTAATAAACCTTATGTCTGACTAACCCCAAACTGAAGCAAAAGCTGGTTATGCTTTCAAGTCTGCAGAACAATGTTGGTACAGTTCCCCCATAAAGAGAGGTTATTGCCATCAATCAGTTATTGTGTGGGCCTGAGGAGCCCCTGTGCAGGGTCCCACAGAGGTCGAGGACTTCCTATAATATTTCTCAGGCATGGTCAGGTCCATGGTCAGATTTCAGTTCCATGACTGCCAAATTGTCAAGAAACATTACTTCGTTTTCCATAATGCAACCTTTGCCGTCACTGGCAAATAGTCACGATTAAAAGTGCTTCCATCTGGCTCTTACTAAGATCAATTATCGAATTAATCTGTTACTCTGCCTATATTTGAAATTGTGTACTTATTTTCTTTTGTGTGAGTCACCCTCTATTTAACAAAATGGACAAGAGACATAGAAGTGGTTTGGTAAGCAGTGACAGAAATCATCCTGTGAAAAAGCTGTCTGTGAGAGGGCTCGGTTCATGTAGAGATAAGCTCAAGAGTCCCACAGTGAGGATATGTGCTGAGATTGGAGGATGAGTAGGACACAGCTTGAGCAAACACTTCATTATCCATGAATAATGAATGAAGACACTGGACAAAACTGAGTGCAATGTAAAAAAAAAAAAAAAAAAGAAAAGAAAAAGAGAGCTGAATGTCAATACCTTGTGGTTTTTGTAAAGAGCAAAACAGTGTGCAGAGCTGCAGTAGGGACCTAACACCAGCCTACTCCCCTGCTAACCACCAGCTCAGAAACCTTCCTTCTCCAAGCTTACAAGGGATCAAATTTGACTCCCTAAAGATGAAGAGGATAGTATGGGGCAGCTGACTAAAGATTTTTTTATTGACCTTCTGTGGTCCTAACATAATTTTAAAAAGCACCAAAGACTTCAAAGCATAAGTTCACTATGTTAATTCTACAGTGAAATGCTTAATAACTTTAGAGTTGTGGTACGGCTAAATAATTGCGCAGAGGTTTTATCTCTAGGTACAGTAATATAAGTAATATTTATAATATAATGAATAAGTATATATAAGCATGTATATAGATATGTATAATAAGTAATAAGATCATTCCTAGATCCTACTTGAATGTGTTTGCCATAGACTGTCAGAGACATCAGACAGCATGCAAGACTTGTTTAAGTATTTTAGGTATAAAGGAAGCAAGCATAATAAGAGCAATTAATGGAAATAATTTTATTTTCATTTTTCTTTGTTGTCTTACTTAAAAAATAAATTTTCTTAACTGATGTGAATGGTATTTACTAAAACGTGGGGGCTTTTAAATTATTATTGAGGGTGCCTTTTAGAGCTCATGATTCAATTGCAAGGTAGACATCAGCATTTGTGAGACTGTAAGGGATGATATTGATCTTACTGACACTTATCATGGGACATAGGACATGGCAGGAACATAGAGTACTTAATAAGAAATGTAATGAAATGAAGCCCACATCACCCTTTGAAATGCTGTAGAGTAACATTAATGCTCCTTAATTAGCCCTTTATATTATGTTGATGCCTAAGCCATTAGAGTAAAATCTGAGTGTTTTATATGCCCTATAAATAAAAGGAAAAATAACTTCATTGAGTGAAAAAAAAGGAAAATAAGAGCATCGAGGTCAGTAATCTTTTGAAAGCCCTGATTCTTGTAAGTACACTTACTGTGGTACATACAGGGTAGATGTGAATTATTTATGGGCTGATGGTGCAGGATGGCATGTCATTTCACACACCATCAGGCTCAGAAAAATACCCCTAATTAAAAGAAAAAAAGCAAAGCAAACCATGCCATTAATAAAAACCAAATAACAGACAATTTGAAAAGTCTGTGCTGAAATCTGCAAAAGACCATTGAAATTAAAGGCTGGAAGCCTGCGTCCTCCATGTGTCCCATTATGGAGTATAAATACACATGCTGGGGAAGGTATAGAAATAGCAAACTGATGGACAGAAATGTGGAACAGGGATTTGGGGCCAGGATAGTCAAAGGTCTGCCCAAACCTGAGCAGGTGAGTCTTTAGATGCTAGAGAGGTATGTTCCTCCTGGGCAATTCAGAGCACCTAAAGTTAGTTTCCAGATGGAAACCTGAAATTTTCTTCTGGAAGGGCAAACTTTTCATTCTCCAAGGAGAAGTGAGAGGACCTAGCCCAGCTGCCCTGGGCTTTGGGAATGCCTGCAACACAACCTAATCATGTCTGCAATAACTGTGCCTCACTCTGAAGCCAGTTTTAAATGACGTTAGTAAACTTATTCAAATCCAAAAAATTTAAATAAAATCACTATGTGTCATCCAGCTTGTAAGGAATGGAGCTGCAGAAGACCCATATCCTCATCTGTTTTAGCTTGCCTGTAGAACTGTTTTATCATTTGCTTGCTTGATTGCACTGCCTTTTACCAAACTTTTTTAAAACTTTTGCATCTCAAGAGCCCATGTCAAGTTGTTTAACATTTGGGCAAGAAGTCCTCTAAAGTGGGTGTCTTCTGTGCCCTTTTGGAAAGAATTTTAGAGGGAATTAAAGAAAAACTAGTTGAACCTTGGTGAACTTTTCTAAAATGCATTACTTCAGAAAATACCCTTCTTGTAGGCAGCAGTGTTTGGACAGGGCTCAACTGTCATGATGTGTCAGGAAATTTTACTGGGCCACATCCTGGCATCACCTTTTCAAAGCAGCAGTTCACTCATTATCTGTGGAGAATTTTGATCGAACATCTTCCAGCACCAAGTAGGCACCATCCCAGGTTTTCCCCAAGGATGCATTTCTGGACTGCCACTGAATGGGATATATCATACCCAGGACTGTGGAAGTAAATAGGGAGCAGGGAGCTTCTTCTCTTCCATGCTCATCAGGTGCTGTTGTAATAACAAAACAAAAAAAAAAAACAACAACAACAAAAAAAATCCAGGATATGCCCCTCATCTGAGAATAAATGGCTTTATGCAGTTTGCATCCATATGATTTAATACTCTTACCCCTCAAAACAGACTGGCCTCACCTATGTCTTTCAGCCTGGGAACTACTTGCACCTTAAACCATTTATGGTAGCTCTCTGACAAAATATTACTTGCTGTGAGTGTAACTTATGCAAGTGAGCGTGCAAACCATTAAAAAATAGGAAGAACTGTGGTTTCAGCAGTCTTCTGTGCTAGTCCTGGGCAGTTGTTCTTGTTAATCTGAATGCACAGGACTAGAGAGAGTTTTGTGGGAGAAAAATATCAACCATGAAAGCTGGCTAGACTGAAACAGGCAATGGAAGCTGTGAACTGACCAGCCAAGGATTTTAGGGGATGATGGATTGGAATCTGGATAGTGGGTGGAAAGGTTCTGGCTGCATGGAGGCAGGTCTGACAAACAGATATGCTAAAGCTGGGAGAATAAACTGCACTGGCCAGACAGAGAAATGTACCAAATTTAATGAAATAATTTATTTTAGCATGTTACGCAGTGATGCATGGCAGCACTGCTCTTTAACGTTCCCAACTCAGCCACAAAAGTGTTCACCCTGCAGAGAGCTCCTTGCGTTAGGGTCTGGTATCAAGCCCTTCTAAGGAACTGTAGAGACACTGACTTTGAGAGTGCTGCTCCATCTAAGATTTATGCAAACATCATGGCTTCTCCCTCTTCTTTCCATCACATTGTTTTTTGTATAAATGTACTAAATATATGAAATTCACTGGCAATTAAACGGCTGTTCTCTGGTCTCTTTGAGTTTCATTCAAGGAAATCTTATGAGCAAACAGTAGAAGAGAATGGAACTTGTTTGGTGTGCTAGATTTGTGTTTAATATCACATACATTTTATATATGGAGCAGTAAATATCCCTTTTTATTCAAAGGGCAACTTTGCTGTAAAAATGAAATATTTCACTTCTGTTGATTTTTAGCAATAAGCCATTAAAAAAATCCTAATATTAAAGTTTTGATTTGATAATTTTTTATTTAGAACTTTGGCATTGTTCTACCATGAAAATATCCATGATATAATAATGTACTGTAAACTCTCTGAATAGAACTGTCATTGAAACCTTATTTTTTTTCAGCAGAATTATTCACAAAAATACTGACTAAAGCCTGGTCATATCATAGACACAGACATTTCATAATCTGATATTGAGCTACTTTTCTTTTTTTCTGGATCATTTTACTGACCACAGGGAAAAAAAAACAACAAAGAAAAAACCTGCATTTTAACACCTGCTGTAGAGGAAGTACCTTCTCACTCCTAGTATAGGCAGGAAATGCTCCCTCCAGTACAACATCTCACGTAGCACTCTTAAATTCATGAAGAATTCTTGAAGACCTACTGATATTTAAACTACCAACTTGTTCTAACTTCTGTCTTTGACACCTTGTTTTCTGAAGAATTCCACCTTTCTCATCAGGAGGTATCCCTATGGTAAATATTTCACCATGACCCTTTGTGGTGAATGGATAACACAAAACACTTAACTGCTCTACTCTGACCTTATCTTTTTCCATTTCTGTTTTATATTCAGTGATTTAGTGGTTCTACTGACTTAATGAAAAAGTGATTTTTTTCTCCTTCATGATTTTGTTTCCTTAATTGTAATGGAAGCATTTTCCTCACTACACTGAAGAACACACACTTCCTCAAACAAGCAGGTGCTAACAGGGGTGATCAGTCACATTCTAGAATGACAGTGTATGAAAGTCCAAAGATGTTGACTACTTTTTTCCTTGTCACTTAGTCAGTGTAAGCACTTTTTAGTCATGTTTTCTACCCCTGATGAGGTGTTGCACACTGACGTGTTACAATTTGGCAACATCGTTCTTCACATTGCGTTATTTTTATTTATGCATCTTTTACCTAATTACAGTGTAAATACATAGTCTGATGGAGTGGAGGAAATTTCTTTAACAAGTCCCAGAGTTGCAAAACTAAGCAGGATGGAAGAAACCTCCAGGGGTTTCTAGTTTAACCACATGCTCAAAGCAGGTCTAACAACTCAGGACCTTCCCCAGTCAGGTTTTGGATATCCCTGAGGACAAAGATTCTGCAGCTTCTCTAAGTTCCTGTTCCAGAATTTGGCCACCTTCAGTTAAAAACCTTCACATCTACTGTGTTGCAGGTTGTGCCTGTTGATTCTCATCCCTCAGCTGCACTTGACACTTTGTACACAGATAAACCAGCTCAGGTACCTGCAGAGTCAAAGAAGAATCCAAATCTGTGATGTTTTTGAGAGAAAGCGGAATACATTTCAGAGCTGCCATTCCTGTGCTAATATTGTCTCAGGCCAATAGTTTCAGGCCATGAGATCATGTTCTTCCAGAAATGATTCCTTGCTTGAATTGGGCATTTATTTTACCTAAAATAATCCCTACTTAAACAGGTAAAGAGGTGGTCAATATCCAATCCTTTAAATATTGAAAAATTCATATACATTATCAGAGGTTTAGATAACTAAAGGATTCTTAGAGTTGACTTCCAAATTCTTTCTATTTAATTGTATGAACTGTTCTGTTACAAAAGGAAATAATTTTCTTAGTGTCTTGGAAATTTTGCTTTGCAATTTTTGAGTAGTGGAGGAGAAAAAAGACTGAGCAATCACATTTCTGTGAGGCAGTTAGTAACCACAGGACATTTCTCCTGAAAGAATCTCGAAGAATGGACAATAGCAACTTTGAGATACATCTGACCAAAAGAACCCTTCTAAGAAACACTGGGTTTGTCCTAGACCAGTTCTGGAAAAGAAAAAAAAATACACAAAAAAACCAAACAAAATACAAAAACCAAACAAAACCAAAAAACAAGCCAAATAAAAATATGGTGCAGGGAAAAAAAATAAAAGGAATTAATGTGCCGAAGCCAGAATATGCACAGTCCCTGTGTGGGTGGACAAGAAAGTGTGAATATGCCAGCAAGAAAAAGGCTGACATTTCCTATTCTGTAAACTTAAGACATAAACAATTTCTTCATAGGTCTGTTGAGGCTTAGCTGCTCTGACCTTGTGCTTACCAAGTGGTGTGGCTGAAAGGGTAACATTTGTGGTTTCTTGTTCCTGTAAAGAGAAAAGAGAAACATGTTCTTACTGCAGCTCAGTGAAGACTCAATGGATGTTTCCACATTTTTTCCCATTATGATAATCAAGAATCCAATCAACTCCATGAAGATCTCTTCTGCTCTTCCACTTTCCACCTCAGCAATATCCACTCTGTATTCCCTTCCAAGCTCTATGCATTGTCCCATCCTTCCCCTCCATGTGCCTCAGTTCCAGCATGCACTCAATCGTCCCTTTTCCAGCTTTGCCTTTTGAGCCTGGTTCATCTCAAAGGACCATCAGATTCGTTTCTGCTGAGATCGTCTGTCACCTCCTGTCCTCTCACAAGACTTCAGTGAATTGGGACCATCTCCAACTGCTTATCCAGAAAATAAAAGAATTAAGGACGGCTTCAAGCCTATGTTCTTCAGACCTAATCCTGCTGTCGATCCACAATAAAGGGCTGAAGTTCCCCAGAGCATCTTCTTAGCCCACCACCAGAAAACCCAAATGTGATAGAGGGCTACACAAGGAATTCTCCCTATTTACTGCCTCCATCCCCACCAGCCTCACTGAGCTGCTTTAAACAATGTTGAATCCTTTAAATGATAATCACAAGATGGCTTGTTCCATAGACCACAGTGATAGGACAGGGGTGAAGTAAGGAATTGTGCCTGCAAGGTAGGGAAATAACTGTAAATAAAATCAACAAAATATCCAAACAATGTGCTATTTATGGTATTTTTAAGGCAATTGTTACAACTGAGATTAGCATTAATAATAATAGCACTTATGATCCAAAAGCCATATGAAACTTATCCAGCTAAGGTTTTACTGACAAAACTCTTAAGTCATCTAGTTGGAAAGAGATTTGAACATTTTAAAGCAACACTGGGATCATTCATAAGTGAGTTCAGTAACCTACCATGTCTCATGGAAACAATCTGACACTCACAATTTTCATTGAAAATGTGGTAAAACTTAGTGTTTTCTAGAGAACCTTGCTTTCAGCTCCTGGGCAGGAAACTCATCAGGTAGGAAGGTGAACCACAGCGCATCATTCTCAGCTGAAACCACCTATGAAAAGATCTACCAAGGGCTGAGAACAGAATGGTCCAAGAGCAACCATGGAGATCACACTGTGCCTCAGGGATCCCACTGTCTCCAACCTCACTCCCACACCTCAAAAGAACCCAGAGGGTCCACAGCTGCACAGGGCTATGTGCAAGGTCAGAAGTTGTTTGGCTGATGTATCTGTATCAGCTGTCTGAACACCCACTCCTCCTCCACCCCTGGGACCAGAGATTGGATCAGATGCAAGAAATTTCTCTGCCAGATGTGACCCATGGGCCATGTTTTGAATTGTGCTGATTTAGTTTTACTGTGTTTACAGCCTAGTCCTCTCCTTGGTAAAGACCAATGAAGATTTGTGTGCTCCTAGTTTTTTTATAACACACCTATCAATAAAAGTATTTGGAAAGGAGGAATCTTACCGTTATTTTTATTAAAATCCATAGTAGAAATTTTCTCAGTTTGAAACTTACAGGCTCTCCACATCCTGTAACTAATTCTAGTAGCTTTAGGGAGTTTCCCAGCTGGGACAAATCCAGGCTCATCTCTGTCTGGAGCATATCCAGGCTCACTTCTACTGGGGGGCCTTGAAGTTTTCCAGCATCCCTAGCCATGATGCAGACCCATTTGGGACTCCTGCCTTCAGGCTGGCCATACTGTAGCTTACAGAGTTCCCAGGACTTGGGTAGGCATGCCAAGAACACAGTTTCTGTTGGAACCTTGCCTTGGATTTGGCAAAATTTTATTAAGCCCAAGCTGTTTAGAATGATATATTTCACTCTCAACCAACTGGAGTTATTCAGCAAACTTTGTTTCAGAAAAAAAATTTCTGACCAATTCTATTAACATTCCTTAGGCAATGCTATATAGTGCCATCTGAGATACTGAAGTGTTAATTCCCATGAAGAATCTACTGTAACAATATAAGCATCCATTTAGTATCTGGATTTGTTTAATGATCATTGTGTGTGCTGTTAGTCTCCAGAAAAAATTAATGTTCAGATTCAATGGGCTGTTGCTTCCCTAGTTTTTGCAAAATGAAGTTCTCTGGTCCTCGTGGCTGGCAGCTGCATTTGGAGCCAAGGAAGCCTCCCTTTCAAAGGAATCCACCTGTGTAGGTGATACCCCCCGGGGCTGCGCTGCCATTCAGAAGGACCTCAACAGCTCTGAGGGATGGGCAGAGAGGAACCTTTTGAAGCTCAACAAAGGCAAGTGCAGGGTCCTGCATCTGGGGAGGAATAACCCCAGGCACCCGCACGGGCTGGGGCTGACCTGCTGGGAAGCAGCTCTGCAGAAAAGGACCTGGGGGTGCTGGTGAACAACAAGCTGTCCATGAGCCAGCTGGGGGCCAAGAAGGCCAAAGGTGTCCTGGGGTGCATTGGGAAAAGCATCTCCAGCAGGCTGAGGAAGGTGATCCTGCCTCTCTACTCAGCCCTAGTGAGGCCACATCAGGAGTGCTGTGTCCAGTTCTGGGCTCCTCAGGACAAGAGAGATGTGGAGCTCCTGAAGTGGGTCCAGTGGAGGCTACAAAGGTGATTAAGGAACTGAAGCATCTCTCTTACACAGAAAGGCTAAGTGGGTTGGCTCTGTTCAGCTTTGAGAAGGAACAACGGAGAGGGGCCCTGATCAATAGATACAAGTATCTGAAGGCAGGGTGTCAAGAGGATGGAGTCAGTGGTGGTGCCAAGCAACAGAACAAGAGACAAGGGGGCAGAAACAGGCAATGAGTAACAGGATGAGGAAATGACATTAAGCTGTGTCAGGAGACGTTCCGGTTGGATATCAGGAAGAATTTTTTCACTGAAAGGGTGTTTAAGCATTGGAATGGGCTACCCAGGGAGGTGGTGGAGTCACCATCCCTAGAAGTGCTCAGGAAATAAATGGATGTGGCACTTAGTGCTGTGGTTTAGTTGGCATGGTGATGTCCAAACAAAAGTTCAGCCTGATGATCTTGGGGGCCCTTTCCAACCCTAATGATCTATGACTCTATGATTCAATGAAACTGATGCACAGGAAATTCCACCTGAACATGAGGAATAGCTTCTTTACTGTAAGGTTGACTGAGCAGTGGACCTGGCTGCCCAGAGGGGTGAAAGAGTCTCGTCCTGGAGATATCAAAAAAACATCTGGACACAATCCTGAGTAACTTGCACTAGGAGACGCTGCTGGAGCAGGGATGTTGGTCTAGATGGTTGGACTAGCTGACCTCCTGTGGTCCCTTCCAGCCTGACCCATTCTGTGATTCTGTGATTCTGAGATGGGATGGTGAAAAACATGCATTGTACATGGAAGGGGGATGATAGATCAAAGATGGATCAGAAGAGTGACAGGTAAGATAATAACTCCCTCAGCCACTGTCTCAAGGTGCTGTGCTCCTAGGGAGCTTGAAAACTCCTCTGCCTCATGAGCTACTCCAGGAGCAGTTTTCCACACTTCTCATGAAATGGACCACAGCCATGTCTTCAATATCTACAATCTCCTGATGACTGAAAGCGGCTAGAAGTATGCAGACAACAGAATTATAAGAAAGAGGCTATAGAGAGCACACTATCCCCATCTGTATGCATTTTTATTCAGAATTTTATCAGTATTAAGACTGAGTCTGCAGTATAAATAATGGGAAAATATTGTCTGTACCTAAGTCTTACATGTAAGATTCTTGCTAATATGATAGACATTTAACAAATATGAAAACATAATAATATGCTGCAGACTATGTTCTGACCGCATTAGAATCAAGCACTATTTTATAGTAAAGAAATGTTTTAAATAGTATACTTCTTTTATGGATGATGCAATATCTCTTGATATTTACAGCATTTATAAAGGGCTACACAATATACATTAACCATATAATTTGCCTCATCTTTCACCATTCCATTTGTTTTATTGCACCTATAAAACATAATTCTCTGGGCAGTTTAGATGAGCGAAGAGCATGAAATACTGCTGACCACATATCTCTGCCTTCATAGCATATTCCTCTCTGGAGTGATCGGTCTCAGTATTCCTAGGCAGTACAGGAGTATTAAATTTTATTTTAGCGGTTTATCAATGTGCTTTTGTAGCAATCCTCAGAACAAATCAAAGGAAAACAAAGTAGATAAGGAAACCAAGATTATTGGTTTGCAATATCAGTTATCTGAATTTGAACTAAGATCTAATAAATGTCATTTATATTTAGGTTTAGTTTAGAAGGCTAGAAAGGTAGTCAAAACGAAATTTGCTATCTGAAGGATGAGAAGGAATGTAGCAATACCCCATTCTGCTATGGAAAAGATAAAATATATGAAACAATAGGGAAGGAGAATGAATTCTGAAATTCCTGCGTTGGTTGGCAGAGGTTATTGTGTGAAGCGGTGCAGCTGCTGGAGGTGTTGCTATCTTAGCTTTCCCAAGAAAAACAAGCAGCAGGACCCCAGTATTTTGCAGTCTGTTGTCCTACATTATTTCCCTCTGCCTCAAGTCAGCTAAGATAAGAAACAGGACCAGCAATATTTAAAAGAATAATGGCATATAAAACATGGCAAATGACAGCAAACACAAGCACTAATATTTAAAATAGCTGTGGTAATTCCCTCAGCAGAAAAAGGACTAGTTTTACATTGCAGTGAACATACTCAGAAAAGTGCTGCATGTTTCTTTGTGCCACCAGGATTTCCAGAGAGAATTCTTGTCATTTTATCTTCTTAGGCTGCTCAGACTTTAGTAGAGAGAAACAGTGATGGAATAGATTCTAACAATTTTTTTCTTTTCTAAACCAAATTGTTCTCTACAAGGCCCTGTGAAATGAATGATTCCAGTACAAGGAGTCTGTTCCTGACTCAATTTTTTTAGCTGTATAGGCAAAATCTGTGAATACAACTGCTTTGGAGAACTAATTCAAATAATTTATGTTTGTGGCTAATGCCAAAATCCGTTCTTTCATGATAAAAATTACATGGAGAAAAGTGATGGCAGAATTTGAATTTCTAAGGGCAGAGCAGTCTGTTCTGGGTGTTTTTGCACCTTTACATGGCAATCATCAAAAAGCAAATATTTAAGATAAAAAATTCAGAAAACTATATGCATATTTTAGTGACAAAAAAGTTTTCTTGCAGATTCATGTGTGTGTAGCTGATGTCACTGTTTTATGCACATTGCTAAGATTCTAGCTGAATAAAACAGTTTTGAAGTGGATATACAAAAAAGTGTATATTACAGACAGCATACTACAAAAATGCAGCATAGTTCAGTGCCTCTCCAGAAGGGATTTGTTCAGAAAGTTTCAAGAAATAAAACCTTACTGAAGTAAAGATTATTATTCAAAATTATTCCAATGTCACTTGTTAAGTCTGACGTGATTTTAAGCCAACCAATTCTGATAATGCCTAACCAGACTAAGAATTTTTTGCATGTTTCTGGGTTCACTTTGCTGCTGATATTTTTCCTTCAGTGGTGAGATAGTGCCACGCAACAGCTCTGGTCATTGAAATGACAGAAGAGCTTCAGATTATTTCAAAGCCACATTTCCCCCTTACCCAGCATTTTTGTTCAACATTCACAAATATTTCTCCTTTGACCAAAATTATCCTGCAAGTTCATCCTCTAGGCAGCCATGCCAGGTGTAAAAATAGAAGACCCTAAAGATCTTTAAATGGGAATTCCACGTCTATGCAGGATATCTAGATCATGAAATTATATATCCTTTATTAAAACTAATCTATGATGTGTTCCCATAGGGAAGAGCTTATCTTCTGTGGGCATGGGTGGATGGTGGAGAATTGAACATCTATTGAGCCATGCTGAAAGCCTGAGTGGCCCTAGGTCTTTCAAAGAGTTGTCAAGATCTTTCCCCAGGATAAAAAAACCAAACCAACAAAGAAAAAAAAAGCCCAAACAAACAAACAAAAAAAAAAATTGCAAAAAAAAAGAAAAAAATTTTAAAATCCCCAAAAACCCCAACCCCCCCCCCCCAAAACAAAACCAAAACCAACCAACCAAAAAACCAAACAACAACAGAAATAAAATCCACAAAAACCCCAGCAAAACACCACCAACAGTTGTCTGGAATGCAGTCTAATGGATCCTCCACGTGTTTAAATAGTGCAGAGACAAGGCCAATATTCCAAGAGGGATACGGAGCAGTGCTCACAACTCGATATGCTCTTAGGCCACTGCAGAAATTACGCTGGATCAGGAACACAGTCAGACATTTCTCTGGCCATACTGTGGTGTATCAGGTCTAGACATTGACAAAGAGGCCAGGTCTGCACAATAAATTCTGGCTTGCCATAGTTAGTTAGGTGTTGTGACGAAGGGTGATTGTCAGAACTATGGCAATACAAACTGCTAGCATAGACAGGATTTTCTAGGAAAGCTTTTCATGTGACTAAACACTGTCTTTAATTTAGGAAAGAGGGCACAAATTCAGCCAGCAAAATCATAGCTTTGCCAGTCTAAAATATATGGCTTCACATTCTTTCTGAGGATATATGTCGGGGGTATACTAGGAAGCTTTCCAAAGGCAGACCTTTGTTTAATTTGTAAACATTTTTTGTTAGTATGAGTATGTCAGTGTATGTCATACTCATAAATGAGTATGTCTCAAAGATTTGGTTTGTGTCATTTTTCCAAAGTCAGGGAAATTTATTAGAGCAACGTTTTTTTGAAAGTTGACTTTCCACCTCATTTTACCTTCATATATTACCAGTGAAATGTGGATTATAGTATTTTAATGCTTGACAGGAGTGCAGTACATATGTTTATTGAAAAATAAATGGGTTTCTCAGGTACCTTAAGCTCATAGAGCTTTTTCTGGAAACAGAAACACTTTTTTTGTTCAAGTTCCATGGGAAAATACACTTTTTGACAAGTATTTTTTGACTCAGAGGCTTCCAAATTTCCAAGCATTTTAAGACAGGAGAAGGATGGTGGGTTCAGGAATCTGACATGTCAAGATGATATATAATTCTTTACTTCTTATACACAATGTAAAAAAGAAAAATCTGCGCCAAACTTGCCTAAATATTCAAAGTATTAAATAAGAACACAATGTTAGCTTGATTTTGCTACCATCTCTGTGAAAATCTGAAACTCCATTACTTTCTGACTACAGCCTGACTAAATATTAACAGAAGAAAGTATACATAGAAGAGTTAGAAAAGCTTCTGTAATTTATCAGTACCACTTGTTTCAAAAACAGGAAAGCAGATATGTGAAAAGTATAGCATATTAAAGAAAAATGCATTTGCACCCTACAATAAGAGCACAGAAACAGTAAATCAAGACTTGATCTTGCCTCTGGCAAACACCAGAATTTCTGAGATCCAGACCCCAGGCAAGTCCTGGTCTTCAGGCAGTTTTAGGTGGTTACACAGATTATGCTCCTGCCATACAAAAGGCTGTTCAACTGAGAGATTAGAGATGTAGTTCACCATTTAAGAACTTCTCTGAGTCCTGCTTTATTGGTGCTTTAAAGTGAAAACACTAAACAGATTAGGTCTTGATAGAGGAATAGGCACCAATGAATGCCTTGGCTGCCGCAGCGCAGGTACCTGACATTGCTGCTCAGCTTCAGCTTCCGTAGCTATGGCCCATCCTGTGAGCCATGACGTGGTTGCAGTGTGTATCCTTACCCTGACCGTTTTGTAAGGCACAATATGCTTGCTTATTTTGGTTTTAGCGAAATAAACTGTCCATACTCCAACTCAGCTAAAAAGCATGTGCAGTAAGATTTAGGGTGACTGAGGTAATCAACATGACTTAGTAAGACACTGCATTTGCTCATGGACTCATACTTTATTTCTGTCATTTTGGTTTCTACTTTCACAAAATTTCCACCAGGCATTCTGTAGATCGGTAGGTAGGAAAACTTCTGTTTATTGTGGAACAAGAGTAAGACACCAGAATACAAAGAAATAGCCTAAGTCCAGCTAAGGCAATTCTGTTTGCTTCAGATGTTTTTCATGGACATCAAGAAAGGAAAAGACATCAAGATATGAACTGAACTGTTCATGAACATTGACATAATATTCAACATATAAAATTCTCAAGTCAGATTTTCTATTTCAGACATTTTATTTCCTAACCATTATCAGAATGAATTTATCTCTTTAGGTACTTATTCACACCTTTAGTTTCTCATAATTTTCAAGTGCACAAAGAGGTATTTGCATTTGCATCAATTTGCTTTACAGATGTTGCCATATGGTTGCAAGAAGTTGTCCCTCTTTTGTGCTGAGTAATGTCAGAAAATCACAGGGTTTCGCATCCAGAGAATCAAAGATTCTTTGTGAATTCAACTTCACAGCCCTTTTGTGAAAATGGAATAGTGAAAACAGTGATTGAAGACAACAGATTCAAGACTACGTTACAAACTGTCAGGTTGTATTTCCTGAACTATGTTTCCTTGGATGACCTTCAGGACTATTAGCAGAGTGATTTCAAAAGTTTTCAGATTGCTTTAATGGATATGTCATTCAACTAATGTTAACATTTTAATATATCAAATTTATTGTGATGTAAAAGCACCCTAGAGTTTTCTCTCATGAAAAAACCCGAAGAACAGATAATCAAATTATGTTGGCATGTTGCCACTTTCACTACCATGACCATGTTACGTCAAGGCATTTGGATGATGGTGGATCTTTTTATTGAAGGTAGCTTTTCTCTATAGTTACAGTAAAATAAGTGTATTGAGGAAGGAAGGAGCAAAGTTCTGTAACGCCATAGCAAAAGCAATAGAGCACTGACATTAGTGTGCCTTTGGGTATGCAGTGGGTTATCCTTGGCTGAGGGCCAAACACACACCCAGCCTCCCCCTCACTCCCCTTCCTTAGCAGGACAGGAGCAAAAATAGGATGAAAAAGCTTGTGGGTTGAGATAAAGTCAGGGAGACCACATACACTTTATTTCAGCAGACAAAACAAATTCTTCTATGAGAAACTCAATTTAATTTATTGCTAATTACAGCTGCATCAGGTAATAATAAACAAAACCCTCAAAATTTAGAGAAACACTTTTCCTCTCCCTTTTTCCAGGCTCATCTCTACTTCAGTAGTATTTTAATTCCCTTTAATTTATTTGTTCTATATTTTTATCTTTTCATTCTGCTTTATTTTTAAATGATGTATTTTTATTTCTTGCTTCTTACCTTACATTTATTATATTTTTTAACAGACAGCAGTGCAACTTGACTTCAGCAATAATTTTAGACAAAATTCTTTTATACCATTCTTATTTTCCCTTGGGCATCAAAAATGCCCAGAGAAAACAGAGAAGTGTTTGTTCTGTGAAATTTTTTGTTGTTATTTCTAGAGCTGGTCTAAAAATAGAAATAACGCTCAGTGAAAAATATTCCTGAATAGTATTCCTCTTTTTAGAGATTCAAACCCTTTTTCAAAACACCATAAAAGTGATAAAAATAGCAAATAAATTCAATGCAAAATGTAACAGATTAGTGTTGTTAAAATTCAGTGAAACCTTTCTGACATGCTGAAGTAATCTCTGTGAAACACCGCTGTGAAATACTGCTTCCAAAGCTATTCAGAATGTATTTGATATCTACTGCAGAATTTAATTTGTATCCCTAAAACATTGGTAAATTCAGTGGGATTGTTTTTATTCCTCAACAATTTCGGTTTCTGTAAAGAATAGATTATTTTTTAGTTTGATGAACTACGTGAGGTTGCATCACTTGATAATTGATTATCCTGTTTAAAAGGAGCTTGGTAGCACTATGGACAATTATAGAAATGGGTTAATTTAGTTCTAGAGTATCCTATCAATGGTATATTACAGTGAAAGTTTTATTATCTTTAACTTTGCTTTCAAAGTTATTCCAGCTACTTATTTTTTCCAGTGTTTCCCTATATCTAGAATTATTTTCTTATATTCAGTAGCAAGTCCTGCTTTGTTAACCAGTTCGACGAAGTATTTTATGGTTTTTCTATCACTGCAGTGACACCTGGTGTTGAAAGCAAAGTTGTTATTAGCTCAAAGGTATAGGAGAATCCATTTCATAGCATGTATTTCCTTAAACCCACCAGCATCTCTGAGTTTTCAGTGCCTGCTAACTTGAAAGAGAAGGAAAGGGAAAGGGGGATAGGAATAGAAAATGAGGGGGAAGGAAGGAAGGAAGGAATGGTGCGGAAGGAAGGAAGGAAGGAAGGAATGGTGCGGAAGGAATGGTGCGGAAGGAAGGAAGGAAGGAAGGAAGGAAGGAAGGAAGGAAGGAAGGAAGGAAGGAAGGAAGGAAGGAAGGAAGGAAGGAAGGAAGGAAGGAAATAACATTTTCACAAGTATTAAATGATAATTATCATTTGCTGTGTGGATAAGATTTCTCCCCAACAAATAATAAAAAGAACTTTTTTTAAAATCTGATGTCCCTTGGTCTTGCTCTTATATAGAAAAAAAATTTGTCAGCTAACTCTGTTACACTGAAGACTGATTCAGACATTAGCACAGTTGCCAGGGTTAATTTTTCAACCTCACAAAAGCAACTTTTCAAATTCCCTGGATTTAGAAAAGCTCGAGGTGTCTGTGAAAATAAATCAAACAGAGAAGTGAAATGTCCCTGTGTAATTTTTTTTCCTGAGGAGAAACACTGACATTTTTAAAATTTTTAAGGAAAATTAAAACATTCCTTTGTATGTCTGTGTATGTAGGTATATACATATGTTTCTGCTTCAACTGAAGAAGTTGTAGTTCTGTGATTGAATATAGAAAAATGCTTCAATAAAGTCTAAGTGGAATATACAATCAATGGATTTAAATCCATATATACAGTTTTCTCTGTAACAGCATTCCTGTGTGCTAGCATACATAAAATATGAGCATCTCTAATAAACAGCAGCTGGAGTATATAGCAAGCTGGATCTTTGTGTGGAATATCTTTAAGGTGTTTTTGGCACAACTTCCAGGACTGTCTTGACCAACACTTTCCCAGATGTGTAGGATTATGGGATATATCTTCTGGAATCTCTCAGGAAAGCACTTTAATTCACAGCCACACCTGGGCTGGATATTGCAATCAGCTCCCATTTTCCACTTATAATTTTCCTTCCTCGTTCATTTTAATTTCTCTGTTTTCTCCCTTATCACTTAATATATTTTCCTCATTATTGGCATCTGGGCTGTGTGTTCTAACACAAACACCGAAAGACCAAATCAAGATTAAAAAAAAAAGAGCAAAAATATTCCCATTTCAGATGGAAGAGCAGATGGAGCTCTTGGCACTTCAGAGGATTCAAATTGACCCTCTGCACCAAGCTCAGGGAAGACAGACTGTCACTGCTGACTGGAAAACACTAAAGAGACCTGTTTTCCCATCGAATATACAGTAGCATTTTCTAATTCTTTAGCTCTAAGCTGTGCATGGCCATGAAAGAGCAGCTGAGGGTTTTTTTTTTTTTTTAGATTAGACTCTTTCATATCACATGGATGCTCTTCTCTGACTTTTATGTTGAAGTGATTGTCCTACATTTTGAGATATAATTTTGATTCTACATAGTTTTAGAAGTCTGATAGTTTTAGAAGTCGCATCACCATCATCTAAGGATTAAAACACTCTGAACAGAAAGTATAGAAGCTCAGGTGGTGCAAAAGGATTCAACTCTGCACAGAGCAGTTCATGATCTGGCCTGAATTCTCAAAGCTAGCCTATGAACC
This sequence comes from Acanthiza pusilla, assembly GCA_036630365.1. Taxonomy (NCBI): domain Eukaryota; kingdom Metazoa; phylum Chordata; class Aves; order Passeriformes; family Acanthizidae; genus Acanthiza; species Acanthiza pusilla. Next base: position 8,057,954 of record JAXCHO010000036.1, read on the forward strand.
TTCAGGGAATAACCATCTTTCCCAGGTACTATGTACTATGGTGGTTGCCTATCTTCAGTAATAACACACTGAGCCTTTAATGAGTTTTCTGAATAATTTATGCTATTCCATTGGTTACAACAATGTTTCATTAGACTGATGTAAAATACTCAGTATGAAATGTAATGATTTATTTCTAAATTATATAACTGCATTGTACACATTTTATTTTTTTTCCTTAAGAGAACAGTTATACTTCGGTTAAAATTTTTCTGAAGAAATAGGGCAGACACAAACAGTATAAATCTTAACCTAATGTATATCTACTTAAAAGGCAACAAAGTTTCAGCTAAATTTAGAAGCTGAAAGACAGACACAAATCAGATTCCTGCAAAATTCTCAGGTAACTCAGATTCTGACAGAGCCTGAGAAACTTCTCAGAGACATTTCCTGTTTCAGTATCTCCATCTTAACTCCTTATTCTGATCAAACTGTGTCCATTATATCAAATATGTCAGTACCTGAAGGGAACTTACAGGAAAGATGGGACAAGACTTTTTACAAGGGCATGTCGTGACAGGACAAGGGGGAATGGCTTCAAACTGAAAGGGAAGGTGTTTAGATTAGGTACTAGGAAAAAATTCTTTACTGTGAGGATGTGAGACACAGTAACAGGTTGCCCAGGGATGCCCCATCCCTCCAGGTGCTCAAGGCCATGTTGGATGGGGCTCTGAGCAAACGGGTCTAGTGAAAGGCGTCCCAGCCCATGGCAAGGGAGTTGGAACTTGATGATCTTTGTGGTTCCCTTACAACCCAAGCCATTCTCTGATTCTACGATTACTTTTCTGCAGACTTATTCAGGAAAAAATCTGTCCAAGAAATAAACACGAGTTGTGAAATTATTTTGTATCTGAAAAAAAAGGGTATCTTTGGTGCTTGACCAGCCCTCCTTTGCTTCTCTAAACCAGGGAAAAGGAATGAGCAAGGGAGTAAGCACTTCTACAGGTTCAGAAATAGCAACATGTTGTCAATATTTTAGAAAGGATGTTCCAAGAGTTGTGCTAGGTCCTGCATTTCATCAGGAGCTGTAGTGATAAGACAAGGGAGACTGGCTTCTAAATGAAAGTGAGTAGGTTTACAATAGATATTAGGAAGATATTCTTTACCATGAGGGTACAGGTTTCCAAGAGAAGCTGTGGATGCCCCAACCCTGGCAGTTTTAAAGCTGGGTCGGATGGGACTTTGAGAAACCTGATTAGTGGAAGTCCCTGGCCACGGCAGGGGGTTGGAACTATATCATCTTTAAGGTCCCTTCCTATCCAAACCATTCTGTGATTCTGTGCTTTTATCCAGTGTGGTAAGAAGCATGCTGTGAGAATGTGGGGATTGCCAGTGCTGTGAGAATTTTAATTCTCCTTTGGCTCCATGAACAACTGAGAATGGACACATCGGGACTTGGCAATTACATGACTATTGTTCATGGTCAGGGAACTATTTTCTTAAAGACATGCTGAGCACAGCAACAGTACTCTGAAACCCTCTGTTCAGTATATGTCATTTGGAGGAAAATGACACAGACTGAAGAGATTTTGCCTTCCAGGTGTTATCTCCTTGACAAACTTAACTTGAGAACTGGGTGCAAGTTGCTGTATCCAAGGTATTATTTTTCTGAGGAATTTTTAGGAACAATTCTAAAGAGAAGGTAGACTCTAAAAGATATAATAAGGCTCCTCTGCTCCCACCATGGAAGGGAACTCTACCCAGGAGATGCCAAGAATCCTCTTTCCAGACATCACAGAACCTTTCACTTTGTCCACATTCTTTGTTTTTCTGTGCCATTTTGCATTATGCCATGGTGGATGTATTGCAAAGGAGACTTATATGTGATGGCAATACTTCCTCTGGCAGGAGCTGCAGAGCAACTTCATACAGAGCCTCCTCCAGGAAAGATGCAGATATAATCTAAAATGTGCTGAGATCCCTCATGATTTATTTAAATCCAAAATTAAAAGTCAGAGCTGTACAGAAAGATTTCTCATCAAATTTTGCTGCAACTAGGATAATAAAGAAAAATCCTTCACTCTTCTGAGCGTATAACAAACTAAATTTGTCCCTTTCAATAATACAGTTTTAGTTGCCCTACTCTACCTCAAATTTTAAATTAATTCATTTTTGTCATGTACTCTTATTTTTCTCTATAAAACTGGCAAAAACAGATTAACTTCAAAAAACATTTCCCTTTTAAATAGTTATTTTTCAGTTTTAAGGGAAAATAGAAGCATCAGAAATTATGAACATCATTTGCCACTCAAATATATTTTAGTGCCAAGTTTTGGTATAAAGCAAATTTTCAGCTGAGTGACAAACCAATAAATATGTAGGCTTACAGTAGCTCTTCTGAGAAACTGAACTTCAAATAGTGTCTTTATAATACTGACAAAAATGTGCTAATTTTTATGCTTATTTTTCTTTCTTAGTTTGTTCCTGATGGTTAGGAAGTCGATCGTTCATTTTTCTACTGCCATTCACACCAGCTGCTATAAAGCAGCTATAAAAATACTCCCAGTGCAGATCTTGACCGTAGATCACTGTACCTAGACCCAGCTGCAGATGGATGGAGCAGCTGGTCCAGAGAGGTGCTGTTCCTGACTCCCACACACACTTGGTCATGATGCATGAAGCAGCACAGTTGCTCCCCAGCCACAATTCCCATTCAGTCACAGATTTATGAAGTAATGAGCCGCCTACCCGAAAAAAACAAAACCAGCAGCTCTCCAGCACACTTTAAACAAACACCCAAGAATATTCCATAATTATAAATAACTGCAACTCAGCCATCAGATGAATTGCTAAAACTTTTTTACATAACTTATTAAATGGGAAGCAAATAGACTAGTGCAAGGAAAGAAGGAAACATGCCTATGTAGGGAGACAGCAACATAAAAATTGGTAATTATTTTTCAGGATATTTTCTCATTTTTTAACATCAGTGTGATGGTTGATAGGGCTGTTTTGCAATGATTTATGAATATTTCATGTAACCTGGCTATTTTATAATTATAACATGAACATGCCAGCTTATCCTAACTTCAGCTATAAGAAAAACAAGCAGGAAGTACAAAGCATGGTGTGAGATAAGATATGGATTCGGTAGTAAATGCCAATACACTGTGAAGGGACAATAAGCAGCCTCCATCTTGTGAGGATACAAAGTCCTGGCTACAAAGCAATTTACATTGTTTTTCACTAGCTTGGGTACAGGGGGCCATCAAGGATTAGTGGCCAAATGGAAATAGTCTCTCACAGGGGAGGCAGGAATTTCTTGTGAGGTGTTTCTACAAAGTCCTTTCTTGTGGCTTGTGTGTAAAATAGACCTGGGCAATCCACCACAGTGCGAGATGATGGGAGTTTTGGTAAGGAGGGCATGGAGGGGGCTCGCTGTTCTAAAATTGTTTTCTTCTTGGTGTTTTGCTTCCAGTTTTAGACTATTCATTGAAGAAAACTAGTTGCTGCAGCTGCCAGAGGTGGGGTGTTTCTAAGTCCTTGAGCAGTGCATCTCCTGGTACTGCATCAAGACAGCATGCTGGTGGAAGATACACTTCTCTCCCCGTGTCCAGTGCTAGGGTTTCCATCTAAAAACAACCCAGGAACAGACAGAAGAGACCCAGTGCACAATCTGAGCATCAGTGCTCAGTCTTGACCTGGACACTCCAGGTCCCAGAGGTGCTGTGGGGCACCACAGCCAGGGAGATTCTTCCATCAGCGACCATAGTCTTGAATAGACAAGAACTACACTTGTCCATCCAATTTGATCTGATGGATGAGTGAAGTAAATCTGTAGAAAAAGAACTGTATTGGACAAAGATTAGAAATAGGGGCCTGAGAGTTACAGTTTTAAAAGACTTACTTGCAAAAAGATTTATGTAACAACTACATGCCCTGTTGTGCACCTTTCAGAAACTTAATATTATTTGACTTTGCTTAGTGTTATTTAGTGCTGATAAGAAATATACTCACAGCTCTAAAGAACCCTAAAGAATGCTATTTTTTCCTACAGAAGCAATATTGAGCTGTATTATTTACATTATTTTCTATCAATTTTTCTTGAAGAATCCACTGCTGACCTTCAGTCTTAAAAACAATACAATAACAGTGGCTGATTTTATCTGATGTCAATCACCCTGGAAAGGGCAGGTTCAGTCCTTTAGGTCTCTCTTCTTCAATGAGCATAAGTAATTCAATGACTTGTCCTGTCCTGTACCAGCAGGGAAAAGGCTACATTATCTAATAGTCTTCTTCTATCTCTAACTCACAAGATCCTATCAAAACCAATAGTTTAATTGTGTGACAAGGCTAATGTATTTACAGAAAGACAAGATAATGGAAATAATAAAATCTAGGCTGAGGAACTGTCTAATTTTAATAAGATAATATGTTGATTTTTTTTTTTTACCAAAGATTTTCTTTTTTGTTCTCAGCAGCTCTCCTTATTGACTTTGTGACTTTGTCCTCTCTTTTTTTTTTTTTTTTTTTTTTTGGAGAGCTCTTATATGAATAGAATCCCACAAGAAATTAAGCATAGCCATATATAAACTGATTAGTTAAGCAATGCATGACAGCAGGGGCTTGCATGCACAGAGACTGAAGGGAATTTGGGACAAAAGTCCAAACTGTGACCTTCCCAGGTACGAACATTTAGAAAGTGAGAGTATGCACTACCCTAGAGAAACCTGGAATGAAGTTGTTCTCTGACCTTTGCCTTCTCCCACAGAATTAATTGTCCTTGCTCATTCCATTAACACTTTATTTCACTGAGGTCGATCAATTCAGTAGCGCAGCGAACATAAGGGTTTTAAAACTTGGGCTTATAGGCAGCTTGGGCTACCCGTATGTTGGCAGAATACAGCTGATTTCGTAAGGTGAAATTCTCCAACTTGTCCTCACAACAAAGCAGAGTTGTAACAAGCAAGTTTGTTTTAGAAGTAACAATTGGAAAAGTCTACTTTTTGTAGCACTCATGTAAAATGTACTCTTTGATATAAAGGAAGTCACTCCAATAACTCAACATGTTCATGCAGATTTGTAAACCACAAAAAAGTGCGGAAAGCCCTTCCTTGCTTCCTGGGAAGCTTAATTTTATTTCCAACAAGGATGGTTGCTGAGCAAAAAGTGTATTTCTAAAGCCCACTTCCAATATCAGGATGTGAATGAAATCTAAAATATGATCACAAATTCAGTTTGCTGTCCTGTGGCCTCTCTGTTCTCAAGCACAGTGAAGCATACCTGTCCACAAACACAACATGCTTCATTGGTTTGTTTTCTGAAGGGTTAGCTCAAACTCTGTAACTTTTTCTGGAGTTTTGTGTGCTGCTTTGAATGCTGAAATGAACCCCAACATCATTTTCCATTGAGCTCTTTTAGACTTGAGTTTATTTTAGAGGAATGTGAGAGTAAATGGCTCTGGGGGAAAGCTTGTTAGCAGGATGGCATTTCTCAACCTGCCTTCCCACAGCTCCTGAGCAGTGTGTGTGCTGTGCTTTTTGGGGTTCAGTGCCCTTTTCTACTGGCCCTGAAGAATGCCTTTTTGTGCTGTACTGTCTCACCTGCTTAATAATAGTAAATTGTTATATAATCATTAACCAACCAATATCTGTTAAAGCAAACCCAAAATAAGGAAAAACAGATGTTGTGTTCTGTGTTTAATGAAAAAGGCTTATGCATCCTCATGCTGTATTGTCTGACCTTTCTTGGGTTTGGACCTTATGTACCAGACAGAGGTATTTACCACATAATCCATGTATTTGAATGCTGTTTACAGATTACCCAGAGTACAGCTGGAAAAGCAAAACAGCAGCCCCTGGCAAATGTGCCGATGAGCACAACCTTTGAGCAAAGGGAAGCAGGACACCTGAGAGCTGCAGATCCCAAAACACAACTGCTGGCATGCCCTGTCATCCCCTGGAGGCATATGAAAACTTTTACACTTAACAAGAAGCCAGAACATTTCACTCTCTTCACAATTTCACAACTAGGTGAAGAGGAATAAATATCACCCCATCAGCAGTTCACTTTAATTATTTTGTTCTGCTGCAGGAACAAAAATGCATCATTAAAAATTTTCCAGATAGAAACAGTTTCTGACACATCCAGAGTGAATGGCAGCTCTTCATGGTTGAATAGAATAAGTACTTAACCCATAGGGCTGATAGTAAATGGAAATGGCGGGATGATTTCGGCATAAATGGGGAGCACAAGCGAAAATTTCTTTTTTCAGAGAGGGCAAATTGCCTCAGAGATAACATTGACATGGCAGTAAATCAAGATGCAAGGATATCTTTAAAGGTATTTGACCCCATTTTTCTGGCATAATTCAGGCTATTTCCTTCTTAAGGCAGATTTTATAGCCTCATTGAAATAATTCTCTTATGGTAATCAAGGTTTCAACAGGGTCATAATTCTCTGTGTGTGACCCAGTCACCACTGGAATCCCCCCAAAGGGGCAGGAATAGCAGCAGGAATAGCAGCTGCCACCCCCTTGATTCAGCATTGGGAATGTTACTCTAGTAACACACTCCGCTGACCCTGCAGGAGAGCAGTGTCTCTCGAGGGATTCAATCCACTGCTATCATTTCCAGTATTAGTCACAAAGTCATATAGATATGCTAAAATTAGTGCCTTTGCTATCAGAACTGTATTGAAAACCACACCTCCACCCTCTCCCTTATTGTCCTATAGGAAACCAACACCTTTCCTCTCAGGGGAAGCCTATCTACATGATTTTGGCCCTCCTTGTATTGAGTCAGATCAAAGCTTCATCCAGTTTAGTAACTTGACTTACAGTGAGCAGCCACTGATGCTCAGGAAAGAATAAGAGGAGGTCATGCGTAGAGTGATCCCTGCCCTGCTATGCACCTCTAGTTTCTGATAATCTAGATGTACTGACTTTTGTTGAATGAAATACACAACTTCTTTCTGTTGTAATGCAAAGTAATGCTTTTTGTTTTCAGCTTTTTGTTTGCTTGCTTGTTTTTAATCTGCTGACAGCCAATTTCACTGTTTTCCCTCATTGTTCTTTGTCTTGCCATGGTCTACAGATACAAATGTGACAATTTTCCAACTATGCCAGTTGCTGTAATTAAAGAGACAGACTGTCTTCCTGCAAAGCTTGCTCTGCCATTGGCTGCTTTCTAGTTCTTGTGGTCTGAGATATAATGATGAATTGACCTTATCTGTATTATTCAAAAAATCCATGGTTTTATACACCTTATCATATTTTCTTCCAACTGCCATTTTCTGGATGAAGAGTCCAGGCCTAGCCTCAATTCTAACAGAAATGAGAAGAAGGATTTACTGGTATAGCAGCTGAGATGCTTTGTCAAGCTAGTCAAGAATACGTCACCAAAGTATTTATTCTTGGAAAATGTCAGTTTGTAGAAACTTAGTATTTTTCCAGGAACATCCCAGTCTTGGAAAATCTTTAGTAAGATGTTTCGCTAGTCAGGGTAGGTTTTCTAGCCAAACTGAAAGCAGAAATCAGGGAATAACTGCACAATCATTAGCTGCTGGGATGTAACAACATGGAAATGAAATATCTTTCAACCTATCTTCAGAACCAGAGTGTTTATACAAAGTTAAAGAAATGCTCACTGGATTAAGCTGTTTGTGATTAATCCAGGTCAAAGAAGGAACCAGTAGGATAGTATATTGAACCCACAAATTTTCACACTTGTGGCATTACTCTAAACCCTCTGACACAATGCATTCCATTCTCTTTTACCCTAGGGGTCTTTTACCAAAACTAGCAACATAAAGAGCCCTCAAATAGTAAAGCAAAGAAAAATTATTATCCATTTTCATGGAGGTCTACATAAATTGTATGTTTCTGCCTGAGAAACATACAAATTGCTCTGAAATTATAAGAGAAAGGAAGATCTTTCCCCAGAACTGTGGAACTTGCCTTTTTGACTGAATAGTGGTTTGAGCTGCATCTGGACACCAGGGTCTGTCTTTGGTGAACTTGGCTCCAACATTTTGCTTTGGAAGAGTGCAGAGTAAGAACAGATTCATCATTTTTTTATTCAGAAAGCTAAAGATTGAGGCATCTAAGGGTCATTCCTGGTGAAAGGCAGTTTTTGGATTGTATACCACAGCTCTCAGATACTCAGCATGTTGCTGCTTGTTTTGTATGGAGTCAGATGTAGTGCTAGTGAGCATCAAGGATGTCATAGCCAACATTTCACTTCTTGGCTCAGCTAACAATTGCAGAGTAGATGCTGCTGACTGTGAAAAGTAGGGAATGAAGTATTTGTACATGGAACTCAGTCCTGAGTATGTTTTAGTTAACTCTAAAATGTTTCAAGATTTTCTTCTTTTGCCAAGTTTAATACTGATATTATTTCAAAAGTAACAACCAAGGCCTATCTTTCCAAGTGCTCCATTTCCTCAGCAGCAGCTGAATTCCACATTAAATAGCTGCCGTGTGCATATAGTGCCAACCAGAGCAATGCAAAGATACCACCTAGAGTTGTACAGCAATATCAGCAGCACAGCAGCTCCTAGCAGCAAAGCAGACTGATGCATCATTTCCAGCCCTGGATGTGGTGTGGGTAACTCCAGAGCAGTAGGTGGTTTCTTTAACCCACTAGCCTGAAGGGATAGTGAAAAAGAAGTATGTTTCGAAAAAGTGTCTCTTTTCTTTTTTTGCTCCATGTAATTCTCTTTCACATTGGAATAGTTTCCTTTCCCGTTCTACTGCTAGGAAAGCAAGTGAGCTTTCAGTGGGACTGAACAGAAGTGGAAAAAATCAGTGAAGAATCAGTGTTCTTTATTATTTAAGCACCATGTATGAATACAGCTTGGAACAAATGTACCTCTGCTGACAGGTGGAAGAGAGAGACTTACTTGTGTTGATATAGCTGTATGAGAAAGGAGCTAAATTATCACTTTTCCCTACCATTCAGTACCCATGCTGGGAAGAGAGCTTATTATCTCTATGACAATTACTCTCCTGTGCATTGCAATATGGAGAGTAGCTCAGCTAAAGCATGTTGTCTCTGCTGAACTAAAAATGACAAATTTCACAAACTCATATTCAATGTCAGCTTCTCCTTTGTTCTTCAATTTTTGTGATCCACAAGATTAATCTCCTGGTTAAATCACTTAACAGCTACAATAGTTACAGCTTTATTGTTTTCACATTATCCAGCACATCAAAACCCAAGCCAAAACACAATCACCCAGGCCAAATTTTTGAAAGGGTGTGTCTAGGAACAAGTTTTTCTTTGTGAATAAGGAAGCATTTATATGAGGTTTTGATTAAGAGTGAATACTGTATAGCAAGTAACAAAAATATTAATTTCTTAGTGATGCTTAGAGCAAAATCTCTCCTGTTCTGTACTGTACTGTTGGCTAAAGTGAGGAATATGATTTGTACTCTTATTTTACCTCCACCATGTTTTGATGTCCATAGTTCTCCATGTTGCAATGGTTCACAAAAATGCAAGGTCAGGCTAAGGAAGTCAGGATGTTTTCTAGGAATAATGGATGTTACAAATATATCCTGAAGAATTATCAAAAATAAAGAATTAATGATACATACCTAAAATAACCTAAACCCCTCCAGAAAAGCACACAAACAAGCAAAAAAAAACCCCATAAGAAACATGTAATTTTTTTATCAGAACTTTATAGAATGCTTTTATATCATTAAAAATATTTCTTCAGCCTGCTAAAAAGACCCAGTTCTTCAAGACCTAGAGAATTAAGGTTTTTTTTCAGGATAATACAACTGATTCTCACTATGACATGCATAAACCCCTTATAATTCCAGTCTTAATTCAATTTTCTCAGTCTAATTAAAAAATTCATATCTGTATTCTGAAATCAGACGCTTCCATAGAATCAGAGGCTTTGCAGAAGGCATGGTAGATTAGATCTCCCAGATTTTCTTTGTCTCAAAAATCAGATATCTTCTCAAAGCAAGTCAATGAGCTAGTACATAAAAATTACCTTAAACTGACTTTTTTATCAGTTTTCAGTTGCACCTTTCAGTTCTTTCTTTTGCAGTCTGTCCTACAGTCTCATCTGCATTTAAGGCGAGACCAGCAGCCCCAGCACTGCCCACAGCTGCCAGATGGAGGCAAGTCCTGGCCCGAGCCCTCTCTCTGCCCCAGACTTTTGCAGAGATCTTACATTATTTTATTTGTCTGTGACTTCAGTGGTTATCTCTGAAATGGAACTGCCCTTCCTTTAAACGAAGTTGGGAAGAGATTTACAGCGGTGGTCAGTCGCACCCTAAATCTCGCTCACAGAAATAGCTGCCTGCAGGCTCTTGCATGCACACACCCAGAGCTGTCTTTGGCATTTTGCAGCTTTTACAAAGAGCTTTTTCTGCTCTAGAAAGCAGGAGAGCACTAGGCAGTTTTCTTCTCAGGCAACATGTCTTTCTGTGAGTGGTCGTGAGGTCCATACACACACCTGATTGAGTACCAGGGAGTCTGATAAAGGCTCTGGATAGCTCCTAGGAAAGGAAACCTGGTTGACAAAAGGTTTCTTCCTGTTCTGCAGAAAAATGCTCTGATGCCTCCTGATTGCCCACGTTACCAACTACTGCCTTTGCAAAAGAAGGTAAAACATGAAATTCAAGGCTCTCTGCATTAGAAGAGATACAAAAGAAGCAGAAGGAATAAATGTTGCAAATGTAGCTGTAGGGGATAAAGCTATTCTCTTTCCACTAAATATGTCTGCAGAAGAACACTTGAGATAAGCTTCATTATCTTTCTATAGACACCTTGCTAACACAGGTGGGAGTCACTTAAGTAACTAGCAGATGAAGGGTTTGCTCAAGGTCAAGCAGAGTCTGTCAAAGTCACTGTTAACCCAGTGGAAAAAAAAATATTGAAAGCCTCCCAGAAAAAAAAAACAAAAACCTCTTCTTCTCTTTTCAAAATGCAAATTTCCTCAGAGAATGTTTTTTTTCTTTCTTGTTCCATTTTTCCATACAAGTCGTGAACAAATGTTTGATTTTTTAATTGTGATTTTTAAGGCCCTGCATTTTTCATGTCTTTCCAGTGTTTTGTGTGGACAATACTGCATCCCTCCTCTTAGCTGTAGTCGGTGCCAGTTGTGGAATCTGGAAGTACTGATTTTCAGACCCTTGTACTTAAGTATTTCATTTTATGTTTCAGTATTTCAAAAATATTATGGTTAAAAGAAAGAAAAGGGGAAAAAAAGGAAAGGAAAAAAAAAGAGAGAAGAGAAGAGAAAAGAAAAGAAAGAAAACTCCCCAAACACAGCTCCAAGTGAATCTGCATAAAGCACACAGAAATGTAGATCCTGGATTGTGTCCAGGACTCCTGGTTTCCTGTGACACTTGCAAGACAAAAGTTAGGGCAGCATGCAGCAAAAAGATACCATGCTTTTCCAGCACTGATAGACTTTCCACATCTGCAGTGCCACAGCTATAGAATTATCTCTCTTGCAGGCTGTACTGCCTGGGTTTGCAGGGCCATAAATCAAGGCTCTAGTCTGGCAATTGGGAGAGGAAAGAGCTTTTAAATAATTTTTTTTTAAAAAATCTATTCTTTAAAAAAAAATGCCCATTAACTTTTTAATCTTTCTGATATTTTGTTTGGCAGTTTGGGGGGTTTTTCCCCCTTCCCCTTTTACTTTTTTTATAGTAAGCAGTGGGTTCATTCCATGGGAGCTGCTGGAACAGGGACGGTCAGGAAAAGACAAGTGTGCCTTCAGAGATGACATTTTTAATTAATAGCTGAGGACAGTCTAGGAGCAAAGATAGGCTCGAATGAAAATGTGGATTTAAATATTATTGAACTGGGACCAACTCAGGCAAAAAAATTCAGATACAGTACCTTCAGAAGCAGGTCAACCAAAGCAGCAGAACTGAATTCAAACCTGGTTTGAACCAGGTCTAAAATAAACAGCTTGATCTTACATCTCGTTACTTGATACTTATCTTTGTTATACTCACATTAATGGCCAGACAGTATTTGTGCTCTTTTTTTTTATTATTATTTTAAATTTTTGTTGTGTAAGAAAAATTAAAAGGTTTCTTGGGAGGAGAAAAAAAAAAAGTGCTTTTTAGGGAGGGGCCTCCTGCTTTTCTGAGGAATCACAACGAAAAAGAAAATTTTTGTCAGAGTTGGAAAGCTGAACATTAATGCTGGTAGGAAGGCAGTTGAAGTGCTACAGCACCATCTCCTGGAAGTCAGACATTTCTGAATTTCTAGACCCAATTTAATACACAGTAACACAGAGAGATGAAATTTATCTTGAGGTTAATTTAATACATTTCTCTTCACAAAAATACTTTAACAGAATATGAAGCTAATAAAACCATTTCCCAAAACTTATAATATTTGTGGGTAAATTTTTCCGTATAGGAGTTTGCTGCCAACAGGCAGTACTTAGTCCTTAAATTCAAGCATTTGATACTAAATCATGAGGAAAGGGAGACATAAAATTTGACAGTAAATTTAGTTAGTGTCCTTCAACAAAAATGCATTTCTTTAGTTTTTGGTAATTTATTGTGAGACAATAACAAAAATATCTAATCTGAAAATAAGAAATCTAGCTAATTCTGAAAAAAAACATTAAAAACAGTGTTTAAGAGTTTGAGTTTTTAAATTATCAGGTTCTGCTGTCCTAGAATCAGCTTTATAACCCAGTAGCATAAATTAGTCTTCAAAATAAAGGGATGGTCAATGTGTAAATATGTATTAAAAAAAAAAATACAAGTGTTGTGTCTTTTTGCCATGAGGATTCTTGATGATTTCCTCTCAAATACCTCCTGAAATTTTTTAGCTGATTGTAGTATGTCCAGGCAAATTTTTCCCGGAAATCAGGGGTTTTCCTCCATGCTAAGAAAGCAATTTCCCACTCCCGCTGGGGATATGACTCCCTGACTAAACACGTCCTGCTTATCACCAGTTCTGCCTTGGAAGCTGTCCCCAGTGCTGGTGGCCAGTAGCTTGTCCTCGTTACTGGTGCAAGATCACCTGGAATCGGTTTGGCTCTCGGGCACATGGGATGGTGCAGAGCAGAGGCTGCAGTCTAAACAGGCCTGGCTGAGGCCATTCGCAATTGGGATTTGGCAGTTCAGCTCAGTTTTCCAGCTCAGGTGTTCTGTGTTGGGCCTAAATAGCTTACCCTGTTTTTGTTCCATACGCATTTTATCTGCAGAGGGGTAGACTCCCCTTCTTAAAAACAGTGGAAAACACTGGGTTTAAAAAGTATGATTTAGGCAATGTCCAGCAATAATAGCTCAGAGAGCCCTGGAAAGTGTTTTCCTTTGCTACAACTCAGTTCAGCAATATTGATGAGCATAACAGGCACTGAACAGAGCTCAATAGGCTTTGCGACAATTTGCCCTCATGTACCACTGCTGAGGCACATTTTGGCTTTTCTTACTCTGAATTCTTCCCTCTTTCCCGCCTGCTCTCTGCAAGAAGCCGTGTCTTGTTGAGACACATCCAGAAACAGCTTATGTTTTTGCCGTGTTCACATTTCTGTTTTAAATTTACAGTGTGAAATGTCTCAGCCAAGTTTGGCAGCGCGGGCAGCTCGCTCCATCCCGCGGCGCTGCGCTCCCCGCGGCGGCAGCGCTTCCAGGCTCCCCTCGGGCTGCTGCAGCCCCAGCGCCCGGGCACCGCACCCGGCACGGCTGCGAAAGCCCACACCGCCTGCCAGAGCGGGGACAATGCCGCCTGGGCTGCCATTCCATCCGCAGCCCGTCTGTAGCGCCGCGCGTTGCCCCTGCGCGGGGAGGGAGCGCTGAGCGTTCCCTGCGCCGGCGCTCCCTTGCCCTTCTGCCTCACGGCCCCGAGCCAAACTGCGGTACCGCCTGGGTGCACCCCTTAGGAGCAGGGAATTGTCCCCTGAACGGCGTGAGAGAGGCTCCGCAGAGTGTCTCTACAGGAAGGGGCTTCAAGTTCTGCTGCTCTGAGCATTGCTGACCCCGTCTGCTTTCACCGAGACAGGAACTCGAACTGGGCACACAACAGGTTAATACAATAGTGCTTTCAACATGAAAAATAAATCCCTGTGCAGACAAATCATGAAAAAAATCTCATTTAAAGATAGTGTTTAGGATAGGACTTTTCCAAAATTATTCCAGTAATGAGGGAATCATAGCTAAAGACTGAACTGTTTCATGGAAAAAAATAGAACCATAGCAAAATAGGATTAGAAGGAACTACAAAAACCTATTGCTCTATGATAAGATCAGCTAGACTTTCTAATTACACCCTAACTATGCCTTGTAAGTATAGATATGCACCATACCTAAATCTCCTAATCACCAATTAACCTCTTCCACTGGTTCGCTCTTTTACTTTTTTTTAAATTAAATTTTAGTAAGCTTTCACAGTGTCTGACCTGAATGTCTTCTGTATTTCTTTGATTCTCTCGTTGTTCAGTACATCTCTACTGTATGTGAAAAACAGATTATCCTTTTCCTCTCTGCATGAGTTCTTTACATTCTTGAAGCCTTTGTTGTTTTGTCTTCCTTTAGGTTTTTCTTCTTCAGGTTCCCCTGCCCTCTCCTTTAGCTATTCATTACAATATTTCCTCATTCCTTGTGCTTTTTAGACCTCTAATTCAGCTTCCAGAAGGTCCACTTAATTCTTGCAGTACAGTACTCAGAGCTGTGGTACTCAAGAGCAGCTGTAGTGCTTAGCACCAAGCAGAAAACTTCTGTTAGCAATACTTCTGTCCTGCTTTTTGTAGTTTTGGTTTGGTTTTCTTTTTAGATATAAAGATATCTCCTTTCTTATATGTTCTTGTTGTATTCTGTCATCAAATGCACATTGTACTCTATTATTCAAAATTCCGAAATGGATAAAAGCACACCCACCACTTGGAAATCCAGTCTTTTTTGCATGTGAGCTCTTCAAAGTCAAAACACTCTTATCCTTGATGCACAGACTGAGGTCAAGTCAAATGTATTCAAGATTGACTTCATGATGAATGTTACGGTCCAACAAGGAGACAGAAACCAAATGGGCTGAGAATTTGGTTCCATTTAGAACAATGGCAAAACACAGTTGGCCTGAGCTTCTATCCATCATATCTGGCTCAAAGGACTTCTAAGCTCAAGAGTCATGCCAGCATCAGCTGTAGATTACATATTTTTTTATGATTTTTGTGAAATTCCAGGAGAAAAAATGCTGAAACAATGCACGTGTTACATATCAAAACCACCTGGACATATGTTGCTTCAACTATTGACATTACATCATGACAACTGAAATAACATTGCATAAATCTCTCTAATACCCTTCATGAAGGCCATCAATAACTTTTAAGTGTTCATAACACTGAAACATAAGACAGAGAAGATAGCGTTTCTTCTTTGTATGTGGGGATGCATTGCACTTAAACACAACATTTTTAATAAACTCTCAATAATGAGAAAGTACATAGTGGCATGGTGATGGTCTTGATTTGTACCTCAGTTACCTCTGACAAATTTAATACTTTAAGCAACTTCAATTGTACTGTTTCTCATTCTCTACTCTCTCACAGTTGTAAAATGGACTCACTTAAAGATACAGTTTGAAAATTGCCTCCTGATCAGAAATATATGAGAGACATGGAAACATATAGCTCTTATTTTCACATCCATATAATCAAGACATCTTCCCTTAAACAAATAGGTTTATGAACCTTACAGCACACTATTTGACTGGTTTAGGAATAGCAGAAAAAGTATTAACACTGCAAATGTTGTAAAGATCTTGCAATTTGAACCAGATTGGTAAAGGGCTCTGGGCTATATGATAGAAGATACTGATACTAGGAAGAATATAATCAGTTGGACATGTAGTGAGTAACAATATTAAAATTAAAATTACAGGTTATTATATTTGCAACTTATTTCCCCTTTCTTCTTTGCCTTGAAATTTAGTCTGGGAATTTCTCACCACACCAGAGAGCCTTGCTGGCCATGGACAGGCCCAATAGCACTGACAGATCCAAAGCCCCAGGTGCCACATGCAGGCCACTGCTGCATCATCTGAGTCGAGGGGGAAGAGGCTGGCCCTGGTTTGTTCTGTGTGCAGCTGCAGATTGCTGTGCCCAGCAGCAGGGACAGATATTTCTCCTCAACAGGCTCGTCTCCCTTATGGAGCTGGGGGGTCAGGACGTGGGAGAAAAGCAAAAAGGATGCTGAAAATAGAGCACTGCAGCTAATGAGAGGAAAGATGATGAAAGTCGTCATGAGAACTGAAAGGAAATGTTATACAGGATAAAATGCTGGAGTTTGGAAAGAGACTAAATATCTCAACCTCCACAAGGCTCCAAAAGGAGCAGAGATATTGGGAAGCCTTGAAAATCACACCCTCCAGGAGCAAGGGCTCCATGCTGGCTCATGCCACCCTACCAGGTAACCCACACCTCCACACCTCTGTGAGTGGGAAGGGTATGAGATCTGTCCCCAGAGAAATGCGGCGGCAGAGTTAAATTGAGGAGGAGGAGGTCAAAGAGCCTGTTAGTCACCTTGTGCTGAAGGTGATGGTAAGGAACAGGAATTTCTATTTATATATGCACTAAATACAACCTGAAAGCACAGGAAGGTCAGCTTTGAGTTATTGGCCCTGCAGATGGAGGGGAACAGACTTGACCACTTAGGGAGAGAAAGTAAAACAAGGAAAGGTGGAGGTGAAAACTGCACATAACCAGCTGACAGGAAAAATGGGGGGAAAAACTAACTTGCCTAAGGAAATCACAGAATAAGGGTCAAAGTAAATGAAGAAAAACCAGGAGAGGATAAAATTGTGAAATTCAAAGCAAGGACAGTGCATCCCTGCTAAAAACAGTGTTTCATTAGGACTGGTGAGACCTTCAGGGAATCTGAAGACTGTCAATGACACCAAGATGGCATATTATGTTACATTAAAGATGTGCTAAAAATTGCATTATACCTAGAAGAAAAACAGGAGTTTGAAAAAACATCATTGCTGAAACAAGACAGCAGGTACAGGAGTAGTTGCTTTTAAAAGCTGAGATAATGTTGCCATTTCATCAGATTCAGAGAAATCCAAGGAAACTCCTATTCCCTTTGTCCTCCTGAGTGGAAAACCAGGAATCTGATAGGACAGATATGAGAAAAGTGGGGTGGTACCAGAAATCATAATTAGAGTGCAAATGTACATGAGAGAGGAGGAATTAGACTGAATTTTAACTCTAAAGTTAAAAAAAAAAAATAAATAAAACAGCAACCACTTCTCAGTTAAAATTCCATTTTTTTCCCACTCCTTATGAATAACATTTAGCAACAGCTATTCTAGTCCTTTGCCCACCTTTATGCTGAGACCATTGATAGCTCTGCAGTAACCAAAGATTTAAGAATCTCTGTCACACTTAAACAGAAGAAAATATACTAATTCTCATCATGAAGAAAAACATGAGAGCAGGAAAAAAGCAGTAACATGTACTGTGTCTTGTTCTAGAAAATCTATCATACCATGGGCATAAATCTGATCTGCTATAGAAAAATAATCACAGAAAGCTGGAAAATATCTTTGCTGCCTTCTTTGCCACTTTCCTACCTTTTTTTTCTTTTTTTGCAGTCTCTCCATATCTTTCTCTATCATCACAGCTCCAGCATCTGGATTTTTTAGAAACTGAGATTTTAAGAACCTCTTACAGTACTCTGCTGAGTTTACTGACTGAAATAGTAATTGTCCAAATTTTATGCCACATTGTTTAGCAGTAGTTCTCAGAAGATTTTCTTGAACAGGTGTGTTTGATTTCTATCAACAAATAAGTAACACCTGGTTCACAGGTGGCTCTTCCTTGAAAGGACTTTTATAATATTATATATATTGACATAATATGAAAATGTAATAGCAGGTGACTAACTATCAGTTTGCTCTGAAAGTAATTGAAATTAGTGTAAAACATCCCAACATCATTAACCCCAATGGCTCAAGTCAGACTCAATTGCAGATTTCCTTTAGATTCCTCTTCATGTCCCCTGCAAAAGCTATTGACCTTGTTTTGTTTAGTTTGTGTCATAAAAGGTGTCAACATAGGAGCTTCAGAAGAGCAAGCAGGGAGTTTAGGTGCTCCCCTGGAGATTTTGGGGTTGAAATGCTGTTGAGCTTAGTGGAGAACTCAGTCCCAGAAAGGAATGCGGTCCTGGTCAGCCCACGGAACTGAAGCACGGAGGTTTAGTCCAGACTGTTGGTCTAGTCTTAACTTGTGGTTCAGAGGCAGCAACTGTGAGGGTTAGCTACCACTGGAGAAATGCTGATTAGAAAAACGGGACTAAAAACCTCTTCAGAACATCAGCTGACAGGGGATCATACTTTGATTCAAATTTCAGTTTCAGCTTTGAAGTATTAATTTAGGGACTGAGAAGCCTCATTTCGCATAGAAAGGTTGGGATCACTCAAACAGCAACAGATGGCAGCAAGAGAGAGCTACTCAAGGAAATTGGAATAAACCAAGAGTTTACAGGCTATGAAAAAGAAGGTAATAAGGCCATGTGATTTCTCCCTGCTAGAGCTGTCTCAGCAGCCAGCTCTTCCTCCACCTGCCCTCAGGGGAGCTAGGATCCCAGCTGTAGATGTTTTTATCTGGGTCACAGTCTTGGTTTTCAGGGAATGTGGTTTATAGCAGAATCCAGAGAGCCAGGAAGTGCAATTTCCTAGAAATCAAATGGAAGAATTACAGGAAGAGAGGGTGGGCTGAGAAGTATGAGTGAAAGCAAACACTTCATAGATGTATTAGACATGGAGACTCCAAGAGCAAGGAAGCTGAGGTCTGCAGAAGCCCCAGCGAAAGAAAAGGAACACATTTCTCCACAGGGAGAAAGTTGGCTGTGACCTACTATTGCTGGCAGATGGAGCTTCAGCCTCAGCTGGCAATCTATTAGGCTTTAAAAAAATTAGTAAACTGTCTTGGCAACGAGAGGAAAACCAACTGCATTGCTGAAGGAAGAAAAACCACATGCTCTGAAGGCTTAGTGGTTCATACCCCCTGCTCGCAAAAGAAAATGAAAGGTGGCAGTGGTTGGTGACTCACTTCTCTGGGTAACAGACACATCCATTTGTTGGCATGACCTAATGCTCATGGAGAGGCTTTACCCAAACCAGAGCTATTGCACAAGTTTGCCAAGGCTTGTTTATCCCTCCCACACCTCCACATGGCTCATTCCCTTGGGAGCTAATGCCACTGCTCTAGGAACAAGCAAGGGAAAACCATAAGAAACAGCAGGGATCCTAAAGTGATGGTGAGAGAATTGGATCCTCAGCTGGTGTTCTTATCAGTCCCATCAGAGAGGGTAAAAGCCCAAGCAAGGACAGACACATCCTGGCGGTAAATATATGGCTGTACAGATGGTGAGGCTTAGAGTACTTGGGTTTCCTGAAGGGGGAGGAGGTATTCATAGTAGGGTCATAAGAGGGATGAGAAGGAAATGACTGAATCAGTTGTAGATATGTGTAAAGTGTTTTCTCTTGTATGATGCAGGATGCACATGTTCTCTCTGAGATCTGGAATCTGGAGGGAGACAGAACTGCTGAAATTCTCCAGGGTAATAACAGAAGGAGGAAAGGACATCTTTGGAAAAGAAATAAAACAGGATGCAGAGAATGCAAGCCTGGGTGTGTTTGAATTTATTTTAGCCTTTCCATGGTTAGGTATCTAATTTTAACTAGTCATGTAGGCTCAATCAGATCCTTTCACCTGTCCTAGACTGCTCTTTTATGATGGAAGAATTGCCTCTGAAGGAGTTTGTCTCTGCATGGACTCTGAAGGAAACCTAGATAACAAAGTGCCTAAGACAGCTAAAAATCAGAATAAATTTTTATCTCTTTCACAGATCTGAGTGGAAATCAAATCCCTTCTTGACTTGATTCTGATCAAAAAGGAAAACATGAATGAAAATGAGGAGGGGAAGGTAAATAAAGGGAGAATGACCAGTGAAGTAGTAGAATTGATACATCTTGGAAATGGAGGAGGAGAGAGCACTGGAAAAACAGGACAGTGGGCTTCAAGGAAAGAGGTTTTCATAACTCAGTGCACTGAACAATAAGACACATTAGGAAACACAACTATAAGAGAGTGCCCAAGGGAGCTGCAGCTGGCAGTTTCTTAAATAAGACACAAGAAAGATGAATGGCAAAGTACGATGAAGAGTGGCCACTGCAGAGCCTGATTTAACTTTTTTTCAGCAGCATTGCAAACAGAACAGAAGTGAAATCTTTCACTCCCTCACAAGTTCCTTTCTCTCCTGTCTCTTAATTTCCCTTTAGCTGTAATGAAAAATAATATTATCTATAAGTTCTATTTCAAATTCTCCTTGAAAGCAAATGAATGAACATATTAGGGAGATGCTTTAGCTACCTCTTCAGTATTTCATTCTCAAGAAAGTAATTAATATAAAATACAAACTGGACAAATTCTTAATGACAAGCATGACAAATGACATAAATATGAAGAGCCAATGCCAGAAAGAACAAAACACAAGACAATTTCAATACAGTTGTCACAAAAAAAAAAAAAAAAAAGAAGGAAAAGAGCAACATTAAAGCATTCCACATTTTTTTAAGTAGTAAGATCTATTCTTCTGCTTAATGGAAAGGGAAGGCTACTGACAGATGTTGCCGATGGATCTGAAGAGTTTCACGGGTTTTTGGCTTTAGTCTTCACCAACTGTGATTAGATAGCTAACACAATTAGCATCAATGTCAAAGGAGCAGGAAGTGTGCTGGCATAGAAACAGAGCATCTTGGAGGCTATCTAAATAAGTTAACTGCTTTCAAATAATTTGATACTCCCTTTAAATTCTCCTCAGAGAAATTAGGGCACTGTCTAGGGCAATGCCAGAAAACGTAGTCTTTATGGAGGATAGCTGGAGTCCAGAAGACAGAACAGAAAAAATACAGTGTAATGTGTATAAAAAGAAGAAAAGGAGTCCTCAGACATTTACAGACTGGTGGAGCTTAACTTCAGCTCTAGAATGACACTGGAATAAATAAATATAAAGAAAAAGGTTATAAGTATTTGACACATGGATTAGTAAAGATGAAACACTGTTGAATTCATTGAAAGACCTTTGATGGCAGAATAAAGAGCTATGTGGATAGGAAAGAAGCAATAGCCAAGTATGCCACAGTTGTGTTTCTATAAGATTTGACTGTCTTCTATGCCAATTCTATAAGCAGTTTAGGAACATATGGTTAAAATAAATAAATGCAACATCCAGACAGGAAGATGCATAAAGATGGGATCGACAAGGTTCTGTGGTTGGTCTGGTAGTCTCCAGACTAACATTTAAATTATTAAAACATTAAATAATTTGGACAGGAGAACACAAAAAAGTTTTTGAAATCTGGGGTTGTACTGTTCTGTATTTGTAAATATAGCAGGCAGTGAAATTATAACTCAAAATGACTGATAAATTGAATATATTCTTGATGTCAAGAATGGCATTGAGCTATCGAACAAATGTCATGAAATAAATGGTTCAATTCAATAAGGCTATGTACAAAACACAGCACTTCAAGAGATAAACAAAAGTGAAGTACATCAGTAAATCAACTGGGTGCAGGTAAAGATCTTAGGGCTATGGTGAATAACAGAGCACATAAACTGATGGTTCAAAGAAAGTGTGACTTCAGCCAGAGCTCCATTCCAAATGTATTTCTGAAAAATAGGACACTTTTGGAGAGGCTCCAGAGGTCACTGATAACTCTGATCAAAACTCTGAAGGTAAAGATCCAGAAGATCTAGCAAGGAGACTTAACTCATTGCCTTGGGATTTTCATTGGTTGGTTTTTTTTAAGTGCAAATAGAAGTGAGAGAGAGACTTAAAAGCAGTTTTCAACTACATTAAAGTTCACTGAAAAGGGAGAAGAAATTTTTGGCATTAGTTGTTCTGATTTTTTTTTCATGCCCACAGAATGAGTGAGACAGAACACGTAGTGGGGATTTAAATTGAAACAATAGAAGTTTTCACAGTTTTCTCACTGTAAGGAGAAGGAAATTCCAGATTGTTTTGACAAAGATGATTACAGTATCCTCAAGTCTGTTGATCAAGTTAGGCATACAGGTAAACAGACTAACAGGGGAGGGAGGGAGGGAAGGAAGAATTTTGCATTAGGTTTAGGCATTTTGGTTTGCTTCTTTTAGGCTATTTCCTACATATTTTTTTGAATCCATGATCTTAGAGAACAAAAATTATTCAGAGCAATATTAACCTCTTTTTTTACTTCAGTCCTGTTGTCAGTTGTTGGTATCCATTTTGAGAAAGATAAATGTGGAGAAGAGAACATAACAATCACGACACTGGGGCTGCAGACTGCTCTGGGAGGCTGAAAAATCTGTGATGGACATCACTGCTACTCCTGTGAGAAACTGCATCTCATTTGCAAATGAAACTCACTGTACAGCATCGAGTTATTCTGGGGGAACTGAGCTATCCATGATCCTAGATTTAGGAAGCTATTTTTAGAAATCCTTGGTTTAGACTACAAAGTATCTCAAAGGCTCAGATGATGAGTTGTGTTGCTGACACATTCATATTATGGAGTATGGTACAAAATTAATCCATGTGAGGGGTGAAAAAGACACAAACAGCCTTTCCTTATGACTCAGGTAGAGCATTCTTTCATCAGTAGGATATGACTGAAAGTTTTACCCACAGGCACTTCTGCTTGAAACCTTTGACATCAGTCAAAAACCCTTTTAATCTCGGGAAATAAAAATAGAGGGCTAAACTCAGCTTTAAATGTATGTAAAATGAAAAATAAAATTAAAAAAGAAAAATAGACACAACAGGAAAACCATTCATTTCTGCTCTTAGTTTAGTGAATTTTTATCATAAATTCCAATGAAAAACAGATATGACAAGCCCCTGAAATTGTTTATCTTCAGGTTGTGAGCTGGAGACAAAAGGAATTTGTGTTACTTTCTTGATTTAATAAAGGCTGATATCTTGTTCCATGTGAGAAGTAAAGAAACACAGGTAGTTTCCTTTATGGTTAAAAAAAATTGTATTTCCATTCTAATTATTGTGAAACTGTCTTATATTTCTCTGTTTTTTAATGCATATCTTAATCTTACAGTTTCATCCTTACTAAGGGCAATTTTAATTTTTCTTGTACATATATGGGAAGAATTAGTATTTTGTGAATGACTGCATTGATTTTGCTTATGTAACCCAAGAAAAAGATATTTTTTAAAAAGTAACAGAAAAAAACACCAAGGAGACATTTCATTTTTATAGGCAATCTACCATTTTATAAAATTCTTTCTAACACCTGGCTGACCTCATCAACTTGCATTTGTTTACTAGCTGAGGAGGAAAAACTCAAAAATTAGGAGCCCTCTTAGGTAGAGGATACTTTTTTTCTAATTTCACATGAAAAATGGGAATTATAGGCCTTATAGGCCTACTTGGTGAATGCTTATTATCAATTCTATCTAAAACAAATTTAACATTCAGGAACTAATGAAAGAGAAAATCTAATCAACTAAAGTCAGAGGATTTTTTTAAACATATATATTTCATTATATGTGTTGGAAGTTTAAAGAAACTGATTTTAGAAAACTTTTCAGGGGACAAAGGTTCTTATACATCTGGCTATGAAAATATGTAAGGCTTAGTCTAGGATAAGTTGGGAAATGATTGTGTTCATCCAACTTCTATTGTGTCATAAGAAAATAGTCCACAACATTGCTGTTCATTTCAGCTGAGAATGCCTTGTTTTTTGAGAGTGGTATGTAAGGCTAGGACTGAACGCTAGTTCAAATAAATGTTGTTTCTTCCTCTTGAGAGATAAAAAAACAGACCTCAGCTACTCTTCTCCATGGTAAGGATTTTGAGAGCAAATAATCAATGTCAGTAAAACCAAGGTAACAGAATTAGCTAAGCTGAAAATTGACTTTGAGGTTTTCTTACTCATGGGACCAGCATAATGGTAAAGATCATGGATTAGGCTGGCTGAGTAAACTTTGTGCAGTTTGCAGTACAAAGGGACTGGAATTGAAAGGAAAACATGAGGATAATACAATCTTTATAATATATCTATTGGATAAAATACTCTATTAAAAAAAAAAAAAGAAAAAATAATAAATACTCTTTGGGCACTTGAGAGAGCGTGTGGAATAACAGGGAAGTCAGTCCATGCATCGGTGTCTCTCAGGCATTGAATGAGCAATTCAAGTTTTTTGAATGCATTTAGGGTAGGTCTCTTCCAGGCTTCTAGTGTGACTGGCCCAAAATTAAGGTAAAATGCTGAGCAAATAAGAAATTCTGGTCACCTCCATCCACAGAATCACAGAATTGTGGAAATTCGAACGCACCTCTGTCAGGTATTAGATATCAACAAAGCTGAGAAGCCACAGCCTCTCAGAGCAGTCTATTAGAGTATTAAACCAGCCTCACATTAAAAAAAGCTTTTCCCTGATGTTTAACTACAATTATCAGTATTTCAATACATGACATCACCTCTTGTATTCTCACTTGATACCACTGAGAAGAGTCTAGCTGTATCTTCTAATCAGGTATTTATAAACATTGAGAAGATTCCTCCTAAGTTTTCTCTGATCCAGGGTAAATCAACCTTTACTCATATGTCAGATGTTCCACTTCCTTCATCACCTTTGTGGTCCTTCCCTGGGTCTGTTCCAGGATGTACATTCCTGTCTGGTTCTGGGTCCCCAGTGTGCTGGTAGAACAGGACCAAGCACTCCAGATATTCTGGGCTGAACAGAGAGGAAGGGTCACTTCCCTTGGCCTGCTCTGGCAATGCAGCCCCTGATTCAGGCCAGGATGCTGTTGGCTTTTGCTGTGAGGGCACATTGCTGGCTCATGATTAACCTGGTGTCCAAGGGCACCCCTAAGGCTCTTTCTGCAGAGTTGCTTTCCAGCTGGCAGGCCCCTCGTGTGTCCTGATGCCCGGTGTCACTCCTCCCCAGTCACAGAACTTGGCATTTCCCTTTGTTGAACTTCCTAAGATTCTTGCTGGAGCATTTCTTGAGTTAGCTGAGGTCCCTCATTGCCGTGCAAGCACCAGGCATGTTAGTGTTTTAACCCTAACCCTAACCCTACTCATCCCAATTTTGCAATGTCATGGATACAAAGCTGACACCATGAATTTATGCACGGCACTGATGGTTCTTCTTTACACAGAAATATACACAGAGATATACACACAAATATATATGTGATGCACTGGAATACATAGAACAAGTGTGCAGGCATTGGACTAGATGAACATTGTAGTTTCCTTACAACCGAAGTATTTTTTGATTCTATTTTATATATATAAATCTGGGTATGTAAGGATGTGTGTATATATGTATACGTACGCACAGTGATAGGTATGCATCAGGTGTAGTAGAAAAGTTCATGGGGTATGAATAGCTTTTAGGTAGATGACTGGCATTTAAAGCACATTTTGGGATGTATCAGTCCTGTCCATAAGCCACAGACAATGGAGGGAAGTATGAGGGTGGACAGTGAGCCCCCCAAAATCTGATCACCAGCGCTGTGCCAAGCACAGCACAGGAGTGGCACATACCAACACTCTCCTCGTTCTGTCAGTTCTTCAAAAGTGTGGAGATTGTTGTACCTACATAATATCAAGGTTCATTGAATCAAACACATACTGTCTGTCATCCAGCTGAACCAAATATACCTACCTTGGCCGCAAATCATGGGGAAGATGGCATTAAAATGCCTCTTTGCCTCCACCCAGTGCAAAGTGAAGGCAAAACTGCTTTTAAAAATTCTCTATTCTGCAAGAACTGTGTGAGCTCTTTTATTCAAAACTCAAAAGTTAGTTGCATTTTGATGAGCATTTTAATCAATTTAATTAAATGGTGCCTAAAGGAGAGCTGACATTCTTGAATGTCCTTTAATAGGACATTCCAACCAATGCCAAATCTAGAAAACAAGCTGTATTTAACGTCCTTAACAAAAGGCTTCGGATGTCATAGCCACAGCAGGAAGTAAAACCTGGAATTAGAGAGAAGCAAGCTGATGTTTAGATTGAAAGAGATTTAGAGATGAGATTTAGGCAGAGTGCACAGAATAGATGTAGATGGGTGGACACAGTGCGGAGATGGAGAGATGAAGAGATAGATACAGCAGATAGATTCTCATGAAATAGTCTTTCCGTGTTTGGTGTGCAGCTGCATAGCACCTGCCTGACATTTACAGCAGATAGCTTTTATTCATTTCATGGGATATTCATCAAAATGTGGTTGAGAGATGGAGAAAATTCCAAGTATGTGTCATCACTTTACTGGTTTGTGCAGCTGTTTCCTAAAGCACACAATGATGTTGTGTTGTTAAGGAAATACACTGTCACCCTGCTGAACAAATAAAGCATTTAGTTTATTGAGTAACATTACAATAATGATGGGAGATAATAGACTAAAAATACTGTTTATTCAGTCAGAATGGACAAAAACTTTACTGTCCATGAAAGAATCGCTTCATGTACAGAAAATAAAAATTGTGTTATTTATTTAAGCTACCTTTTGAAAAGTACTGGTGCAAAATACTTCCTGACATAAGCTTTGATCAAGGATAAGAACCAGCAAACATCCTTAGTGGCAGAACTCATCAGACTAGAGCTCAAACTACTGGAACCAGGGCACTGTATCTATCATGTGTAACAGAAAATAATTAGGCTGGGAAATACATAAGCCTAAGATGGATGAGGGGTGGGGGAGTGGGGTGGGTGTTGTGTTGTTGTTGAATTTATTGAATTAATAAATTTCTGATCATAACAAAGACTCATGTTACTCTTTCCTGGGAATAAGCCTGTCTTGATTTTACAACTCTTTTTCTGTGATGCTAAATATTTCTCAAAAAGTGATGCTTTCAGAAATATTTATTCAAGATATTTCTGATGAGGATGGTATGTCAGCCAAATCATCTGAGCTGCAGGGCTAGGCTGTTAATTGTATGAAACTCTTCTACATAGGCAAATCTAGCCCAAAAATCATAGCATTTGCTTCTCTCCTGTGTTGTTTCTTTTGATTTTGCAACTGTTGCACAAGAAAAAAGAAAAAAGAAAAAAAAAGAAAAAAGTAAAAAGAAGGAAAAGGAAAAGGAAAAGGAAAAGGAAAAGGAAAGGAAAAGGAAAAGGAAAGGAAAAGAAAAAGGAAAAAGAAAAAGAAAAAGAAAAAGAAAAAGAAAAAGAAAAAGAAAAAGAAAAAGAAAAAGAAAAAGAAAAAGAAAAAGAAAAAGAAAAAGAAAAAGAAAAAGAAAAAGAAAAAGAAAAAGAAAAAGAAAAAGAAAGAGAAAAAGAAAAAGAAAAAGAAAGAGAAAAAGAAAAATGAAAAAGAAGAAAAAGAAAAAAAAAAGAAAAATAAGTTTGTCATAGTATTTCCTTTAAGAGGGGCAGGTGGGGCCCATTTTCTTGTCACAGTGTCATCTGTAATAGATTTTTCTTTTGTTTCTTATGTTTGAACTTAACGTTTTGGCACTCTTACTTGATTTAAGCAAACTTTCACATGAAAGTTCAGGGACAAGATACAAGTAGCATGTATGCATGTGAGACAGTGTTGGTCTAGACTGGACCAAAACCAGACTTAATTTCAAGCAAGGCCCCATTCATGTGCTTCACCTGCCTCATCCTGAAGCTGTCACTGCCTTCCCACACATCTGCCCCTCTGGGATATTCCCCAGAGAACACCTCAGTGCCCCACAGCAGCTCAGTGCAGAGCACAGTGACAAACCCCATGGCTGGGCTGGGGAAAGAACTCCCCTGAGGGCAATCTTGGAGCATGCACAGCCCACCCCATAGCTGTGGACAAAGGCAAAAGCAACACCTGATGGGCCCAGGATTACCCAGCAAACCAGAATGAGCTCCCCTCACATACCAAAAGAGGTGTGCAAAGACAGGACACCAGCACTGGGCTCTGCTAGAACTGCCTGCTGGAGCAAAGGGCTGGAATGGTGCTGGGAGCCAGGACAGATAAAAGAGGAAGGCTTCTACAAATGAGAGTGTGGGAAACAGTGTTCAATAGATTTATGGGGTTTACTTATTTATCGGAAATCTTTAAAAACATTTCTTCTGTGAACAAGTTGCTGCAGAGGGCTGGATGCTGAGCTACTGACGTCAGCCCTTAGGACAATCCCTGCAATCACAGCCATGGTGACACGCAGCTACTGAGCCGGTCCAGGCCATCTGTGGTGGCAGCTGAAGCAGGGAGTTGAGATGCACGGTTGTAATTTATGGAGAAAACCTCAGAGCTCCCCGAGACCCCTCCCTGTTCTATGGCAGCCCTAACCACTGCAACCACAAGCTTTTCTGACTTGAGCACTCGGTAGCATCCTCTCAACTGAAAGGAAAGTGGATTCAATTCATAATGCAAACTGTCTGCTGAAGCCTCCTGGAGTTAAGTAAGGAACTCACGAGTGTTGGAACATTTTAGGCTTTGTCCTTTAGAACAAAGTTCTTAAACTATGACCTCATGGTGCCTCTATCATGGCCTAGATCCAAAGGCAATTGAAGTCAACTCCTATTGACTTCAGTGGGCTTTGGAACAAGCCCTCTTCCACTTCAGCACAAGGCTATTTTTAATTAATCAAGACAGCCTCACTGGAATCCGTTTTGGCCTTTAAAAATGGAGTGTACTGTTGGCCTGGAACTAAAAGTCTCATCATGATGCTTGGCTATGATATCAGGATGGAAGGAGAGATAAAAGCCCTTTTCTTGCATCAAGCTGCTCCTGCTGGAGTTGCTCTTTTCTTGTTTCTTGTTGCTAAAATAGCAGTGCTATTGTTTGCTTTATTGGTCTCATCTTTTGGGATTTGGCAATCCCTTCCAGGGCAGGCAACCTGCACACACACACCCACCCACGTTCCCCCAGACCCCCCTACTCACACAGGCACACACCAGTCATGTGTGCTCATTGCTGCCTTTATTTCTGCAGAGGCCTTTTAACTTCACTGTCTACAATTCACTGGTTGTCAATTCAAAATAATATTTTTTTTACTTCTTTATAATCCGGGACAGATTTCCCAGAAGAATCTGCTATCATATTGTTGTACACAAGCACTTTTTCTGTTTCTTAAACATGTAGCAAAACAACTTGGTACTATTTTTTGTTCAAGGGAGATTTTTATGACTTTATTTCTGTTGGTTTTCATAGTGTGTTGTCCTGCATTAAATAATCAAACAATTTCGTAGTAACATAAACAGGAGATACTAATTTAAAAAAGGAAAAAAAGAGGAGAAAAAAAAGAGATTTCATTTGTTGCTATGTTACTAGAGAGCAGTTTCCTCCACATCTGAAAAAAGAAAACCAAACCAAACTGGATCTTTCAATCATATTTCTATCACATTATGATGTGTTATAGGCAGTGATAGTTTGTATTTCAGATTGTAATTAATGATAGATGTTGACTTCATATGTATAAAGGAAGAAAAATCCCATTTCAGAAGAAAAACATAAAACTGAAGAATGATCTCTGATTTGACATTTCAAAATGTGAATAGGTCCTTAAGTTATTATATTATATAATATTTGTATCATAAGAAATCAAAGAATTATAGAAGAAGATGAGCTGGAAAGGACCCACAGGGATCATCAAGTCCAACTCCTGTGGCACAGGACAGCCTCAAGAATCACATTCTGTACCTGAGAGCATTGTCCAAATGTCAGGTTTGGTACTGTGACCACTTCCTTGGGGAGCCTGTTCCAGCCTCCTAACACCCTCTGGGTGAAGAACCTTTCCCTGATGTCCAACCTAAACCTCCCCGACACAGCTTCGTGATGTTGTATTTTTCTAAATCAGAATGAGAAAAATCTTCAACATGTTATAATTTCGTATTCAAAATTAATTACAATATTCAGCTGCCTCTGAACTGTGAGAGGAGTAGAAGGTCAGAATACCTGTGTTTCAGGCCAAAAGGTCTTGAATCTTAATATCTTGCTCAATATTAATAGAACTCATAAAAGGATATATTATGAGCTTTCACTGAGTTTTGAGGACGTAAGTCACCACAGAAATGGAAAGTGTTGTTATTAAAAAGAAAAACAATAATTTCAGGTCCTGAGCCAAAATGAGCCAGGATATGGAAAGAGCCACATCTAAAGCCCTCTGGAGTTCATAAAAGTCTTTCCATTGCTTGCTGTGGAACTTTATTCAAATTGTGAATTTCTCATGGTGACATCTGTGCGTCCTTCATTGATGGATGTGGTGAAATAGTGCTGGAGATGATCACAGATAGATGCCATTTCTGCAAAATGACAATTTCCTGGCTTTGTGTAGCATTTCTTCAGTTTTTCATGCCATTCTTTGGATGTCATCATTCATCTGTTTCCCATGGCTCTTTTCTGTTTCCTACTTTGATTTAATTCTCTCCCTTTTTTTTTTTTTCTTTCACAAGGTAAAGTAATAACATATACAATCAGATGTAAAACATCATTCTGGAATATGACCAGTCACACTCTATACTTTCTGTTTTACATGATAGCATTTGTTTCTCTGCTTTTTTTCTTCCATACAATACAATAAAATACAGGTAAGAAGGGTGGAAATGAAGTACAGTATTGCATTTGTGACAACCTGAGGAATAACACCATTACTCCTTTCCCACGTGAGATGAAATTACAATTCATGTTTTCATGCCACTTCTCCGTGCATAAATTCTGATGTCATCTTACATCAGAAATATGCAGGAAAAATGAAAGTACAATTGTTTCCTTGCTTTTCATTTCGTAGGAAAACACATTGAAATGACTTTGTTCCATTGCTTTGGGAGTAGGGGAGATTTTAGGTCTGGCTGTGGCCTCCTAAACGTGCAGAGCTGTGTGAGTTCAACCTGTGCAAGGCTTGCCTGAGAACTGCTGGGCTGGACTGCTGCTCCTCAGTGCCTGCATTGTTTGCAATACAATTGTCCAGCTCATAGTTGGCCCAAAGGGACTAAGAAAGGACAAAATGCACACCTGGAACACAGTACATTGTCAATACGTGGGGATGTTATCTCTGCTTTGATCTACACAAACCGGGAGCAGGATCAGCTTGGTTTTGTGCACTGAGCATGTGTAGGTCTAGAAAGGGTTTCTAGATTTCAGAAACACCGTGATATGGCAGGATTTTAAGGATGATATCACTCCACTGAAACAATAAGAAAACAGAGTAGAGATTTAGTCTATTGACTTCCCAAATAAGTCTGAATTGGCAAGCATCACTGCCTGCTATTTCTTTCCCCTCATAAAAAGCTTTCTTTAAGCACTGCAGCTGATACCTGCAAAGACAGCATGTCTTGTCTCCAGACAGAGTAGTATTTCAATCTATTTTAAATCAAACCATCCTGGCAGAGCTGGTTTGTCAAACTGTCCCATTGTTTGGTTATCAAAAAGAAAATAAGTTTATTGAATGTGTTTGCATCAGATCTTACCTTCTGGACAAGTAAACTTTTCTTCTACTGCACGTTTGACATAGGCCTTTGAAACAAGGCTTTCCTTTACCATTTTTCTTTCCTAAATACAGTTTTTTCTCTCTGCTTTTGTTTCTTGAGCTCTCTTCACTCCCAAACTTATGTTGAAACTATGTCAAAGTCAGATATTTTGCACTCCTATTGCCTTTTTTCAAAGCCTCTATAAAACTGAGCTCATTGCACATGGTGGTCTGTCCTTCCATGTTGGAAGGCCAAGGAAAAGCCTCTTGCATTTGTTAAGCAAGAATTCTCCTCTTTTGTTCACAAACAGACACTAAATAGGGATATGGATTACATCCCAGTAATCGTGAAGCAGCAGCTGGGACAAACTCAGGCTGCTTTTTCCATGTGCTGTCTTGAGTATTTGGTTCCAGGAGTGAGATTTTGCAGAATTCTTATGTTATAAAATGCCTTAGTGGCCATAGTGACTTGCCCAAGTGTCTGAGCACAGGTCTGAACTTTCCTGAAGATCTGGAGTTGGTACTCCTTGAATCGTTACAGATAGCACAAAGTCTCATTAGGATTTTAAATCATAGAACAGAAGAGTTCAGAGGTGTTTTGTGATGTCCCAATCCATCACCAGAACAACCTTCTTCCTGAGAAACATTTGTCCAACCTCTTATTAAAGCTTCTATCACAGAGAAATCTAAAAACCATTAGTCTGTTCTTTGGCTTCACTAACTCTGCAATTAGTAAATCTTTGTTTAACTTCATTGTCCTTTTTTAGGCTAAAGCCACACTTTACCCATCCACTAGAGAGAGAACATGCCTCAAGCATTCAGTATCTTGCTCTGAGGAAAACAAAGCAGCTCAAGTATTGCAGGATAGCCTAATGTAGTGGGAAAAAGTGATAGAAATGATAACAAACCCCTGCCAGGCAAATTTTGTGATAATCTTTGATTTAGCCATGTAAAGTACCTATTTTAAAATTACTCCATAATGATTTGTTCATAACTTGGAAGAGTTATAGCTGCCTTCCTGTACCTGAAGGGGCCCTACAAGTGAGATGGAAAAGCTCTATTTACAAGGGCATGTAGTGATAGGACAAGGGGGAATGACTTTAAACCGAGATTAGGTTTAGATTAGGTGTCAGTAAGAAATCCTTCACTGTGAGAGTGGTGAGGCACTGGAGCAGGTTGCCCAGAGAAGCTGTGGATGCCCCAACACTGGAAGTGCTCAAGGCAGGTTGGATGGGGCTCTGAGCAACCTGATCTAGTGGAACCCCCCATGGCAGGGGGCTGGAACTGGATGATCTTTAAGGTCCTTTCCAACCCAAACCATTCTATGACTCCGTGATTCTGCAAGATTACTGTTTAGGTTTTCAGGGGCTGCAAACTTGCAGATGAAAATAATTGGCTGAAGGGTGACCAGTTTCAGGTGGAAACTCAACATCTATCTGGATCTTAAATGAAATACCCAAACAGAAGAGAGCTGAAGAAATCCCTTCCATTTTTCATACAGGCACATATCTCCCCTGTGCAGCTGCGCTGCAGCACAGCCAGCAGCCAGGAGCTGGGGCACGCTCTCCAGGCATCTCATTTGCTCAACTCAGATTCTGGCGGGGCACATTGCAGAACCTTTCTCAAGTGCCACAAATACTTCAGTACTTCATCCTTGTAGGCCACTAATTGTAGAATCCCCAGTCCAAGTGACGAAAAAATGAACTATTTTATTATTTTTCATTCTGAGCCCCAGAACCCAGAACCTTGACACTTTGAGTTAGGAAGAGATTTAGAGCACAAAATAAAATGTTAAAAATAAAAAGGAAATAGATGTTTCTTCCTAGGTCTCACTACTCCAGAAATAATATCATCGGTCATGGCTTTCAGATTTAGGACATTATGTTTTCAAACAAAAGTGAATATAAGATGCAAGCATGAGACTTGATTTCAGCCAAAATACATTAAGAGGTAAGACTTGCCAAAAATATGATAATGGCAAGAGTAAGAGAATCTGGTTTGACCTACATTTTTGAACTTCATTTTCATTATAAAATATTATTTTGGAATATCAAACTGCTCAGAAACACATAAATACTTGTATTCAGCAACTCTTAGAGACTCACATGAAGAATTATTATTTAGCATTTTTCAATAAGAAAAGATCAAAGCATTTATCCTTCACTGGGATTTTTTGAATGTAACACACCCACCTATTTTTAAACTGATGAATTGCTCTAAAAACAAAGATCAGTCAGAAACAATAAACCAGAGGGGACTATAGACTACATATAAATATTCAAAGTGAAGACATATGGCTTCTGGCACCAGTGTTCTGCAGTTATGTTGTAAGAGAGAAGAGAATGGAAAGCAGGAGTATTACCCAAAATTATATTGATTTAAAACGTGAATGTCCTGGTATGGATCTTTTTATATATGGGCTACACCTACATATACGAAATTGTGAACTGCCATGTGGAAACCTGCAAACCTGATGGATATAAACAGAAGAGTCACCAAGATGGTCCCATGTGTTTTAGGTGAGTTTAGGCAAATGTCCCCCACAGATAACTTAGATGACTGTTTCTAATCTCAGTTCAGAACAGGGACAAAAGCTTAGCTATTTGCCATTTTTACTCTAAATCAAATTCACTTTGTTTCCCATGTATGGCTGTATCAAGTTCATTGTTTTAATTTCTCCACTATCAGGTACTTCCCTCGGGAATTCAATTACTGAAATACAGAGCATGTGTGACACTCTGTTTGCATTTCCCCAAAATATTTCTAGACTTTTATTTTCCCCCACAGAAATAACACTTGAAAACAGCAGGTCTATCCTGTCAGCTCAGAAACCAAAATAAGAACCAACCTCTGTAGCAGGCAGCCAGGAACATAACCCTCTAACCTGTTCCACAAAAATGAGCACACAGAACCCCTCAGAAACAAATTTATCTGAGGAAGTTTAAACAGCTAAAACTTGTTCATCTCAGACTGCAAATTTGCAGTGACTACAGTGATACTTCAGAGGGTCTGCTAAATGAGCATGTGGAAAAGTATCCCACAAGTTCCTGTGTTGGTTCTTGGGAAGAGAAGAACCTGTGGGAAACCAAACCTATGGTTCTTCAACACCAGTGGACTGAAAGAGGGAGAGTTTAATCTCATCTCACTCCACTTAGATACCAACCTAGAGATAAGTCTAAAACTTGCATAACTTGTGAGATAAGCCTCCTTTGGAGGTAATTGTTTCTTTCTGTTGGATGTAACAGGAGGTTTTGCTGTCTAGCTCTCTAATTTGTAGACATCCAGTTTGGATGAGATAAAAAGCATGAGAATCAGTGTGAGAAACTCAGTTTTGGGCTCTTCATTACAGCTCTGTGAAAGGAATTAATGACTAATTTTGCAGAATATAGTAATTAAGCACATCAAATATAAATGCTGGAAATTTGCATGGATGAATGGAAAAGAGAACGAAAGATTTTGAAGAAATAAGGCTCTCTTGTAAATCTCTATTTATTTTGGATGCATTTTCATTGCTGTTATTTACATCCCAGTCCCCAAACTAAAGTGGGATGGAAATTTGCTGTGTTACTGCAAGGTTTTGTCGCACATTGTGCTACCGCCCCTCTAGAGCCATCACTGACATTTCATGCGGATTCCTTTATTGCTTTTCAAAACCAGCAGTTTCTCCATGACATTTAATGATTTGATTGTTTAATAAAAAGAATGTAAAAGGAGGAGAAGATGCTGAGTAATATAAACCAAGTGACTTCTGTGGTTGCCTTTTGGTTTAGTTTCTTGACTGGTCTTAGCATTTGCCTCCAGCACTGAATACAACAAAATGTTCTTAGAAAGAAAGAAAAATCAGGGTCAGAAACTTTGCAAAGGTGGAATACAGGCATATTTCTTTGGAAAAAGATCAGGTTCTATCGGCAATGCCAGCATAGGCTGCCACCTAAAAGTCTAGTCTTCTACAAAAGGCTGCAGTGTCCAGCCCTGTCTCCTGAGGGGTTTGAACCTTTCATCAGTGGCACATTGTTTGGCTCAGAATGGTGTCTCTGGCTCCCATCAACTTCCTACTAGGATGCTTAACCTCCAACTTGGGCAGGAAAAATACTGACTGGAACAATACCCTTGAAAGGGTGCCAGTCCCTGATTTCAGTCCACCTTCTGCCAAGGTCAAATTCCTCTCAGTTTCCAAACTCTTTTCATTTAGTATTCTTCCCTGTGGTTGAGAAGTGTTTCCAATGGACACCTTTGGAACCGCTTCATCATTCTTTATACTGATCTAACTCTCGTTAAATGTTAAGCTATAAGGTGCTAAAATTACACTATTAGAAGGTTTGGCCCTTGCACTTGCCCTGTATGAAGTGACTCTCTTCAGTGCCTGTGGTCGCAGTGCTGCATGAAGGCAAGTCAGTTTGTGCTCAGTTGGGTGGGAATGCTGCTGCTGTCAAGGGAAGTGTCCTGCCACAGTCCTGGCTGGAGCAGATTTGCATAGCAGAAGTGAATTAACCCTGATTTGTACTTTTCTACACGGACAGTTTATTAAACACAGTAGAAATAGTCCTTTGTACAGATATTTTGTGAAATAAAGTATGTATTTTTTTGCACATCAATGTTTTACACTTGCTTGATTTGCATTTCGTTTTTTTTTTTTCTTTCACTTGCATTTGCATGATGGGCTTGTGCTGTGGTTTTGTTTTGGTTTTAATTACACTGCTGTGTGTTTCCTTTTTTTATTAAGTACAGCATCCTCTTGTACTCTACAGGACAATTCTCCCCTAATTCTTTAAGCTTTTGTCCTTGCCCCCACATGAATCTGCTTTGCCAAGTTTTCAGCTGACATAACATTGTTCATATCCAGGAAGTTACTGAGCTCCTACTTTCCCGCTTCTGTTTAACTATGGATTAAACATACAGCCTCTCTTCAGCAGCCTGCAAGGTCTCACTGTTTTGCTAGCTGGGACCACGTTTTTCAGAGGTGACAATTTGGGAGCATTTTGGGAGAAATGGTTTACTGGTACTCATCAGCACTCTTGACTGCTGCCTGCTTGCCAGTCTGTACGGAACAAAAGCTGGGTCTCATTACCCCCTTGCATAAAAGAAACAGAGTAATTTAAAATAATATCCAAAATAAATAGAAATAGTAATTTGTGGAGCTATCTGAAAACATCATAGAACAATTCAGATGCTAGAAATCCTCCAGTATAATCTATAACCAGTGCTGGCTGCAGGTAGTACAGATTCAAAACACTGAAAGAGAGTCACAAGGAAAGCACTACTCAGAGTAACTGTGACCTAGTAAACCTGGTTATTTCCTTGTCTCTTACCAACTCTCCTTTAGCCTCACAGGTTTCTTCAGAAAGCTGATCCTGAAGTGATATCACATACCAGATTATCTTCATTCTGCATCTTGGGGAAGTGTCTACACCCCCAAATATTTCTATTGAACTGAGTAACTTTCCATTTTCAAAAAATATGGCTAGCAGAGTTCACCTCTTTGATTCTCCATATGTGGACCCGAGGAATCAGGAAAGGTGCCTGGACTTGTCTCTTGCATCTGCTAAGTGGATCAACTCCCCAACACCCTGCACGGAGGACATGCCAAGATGCTGTTCAGTGCTTGTTGCTACTTTTCCCATGTGTTCTCTCTCAGCTGTTGCAATGAGTAGCTGTTTTTCTGACACAGAAATCAGACACAATATTCAGAGGTTATTTATGCAATACCACTGATCCCCAATGCCAAAGTCTGGGAGGGCATTAGCTTCTGGAATTTCCAGTCATCAGCATGTATTGTGCAATAACTCCAGAAACTGTGTTGAGACCCCAGAGGTAAATAAGTGTGGAAGACTTATGATCAAAGTGCCCTCCAAAGAGCTCTCACTGCATGCAAAGGCTTGAACAACAGTGATGTTCACAAATGTCAGGACTGCCTAGTGCCTAACTTCTGGGGGATTATCACCCTAACCATAGACCTCTTTCATTCTTCACTAAGTCAAGAGCTAAATGCACAGTGACATTCGAATACAGGTTTTTGGGGTTCTTTTTGTCCCCCAGATAGATATAGTTTTTCATACCAATAAAAAAAGAATTTCTCTCATTAAAGAAAAAAAAGAAAAGATAATATTCTATTTAGTAAATGATAGGTTGTTTCTGGCTACCTTATACCTGGAACATGTAATGCAGACTGACTTGGCATAAAGGAACTAAGCTGCATGCAAAATATTTTGTACAAAACAAAGAATGCAATGCCATGTTGTATTTATTATTTATTCAAAAATCCTACTTTTGAAGCTTGTGCTGTATCTCAGTTTTGGTTTGTTTTTCAGGTTTTTTTAAACTTACTGATTCTGGTCATCATAATGAATGAAAACTTGCAGACATGGATGTTTATCATTCAAAAGCCAAAAGGATGGACACAGATAATCCAGAACCTCCTTTTTCTTTATGATTAATGCTTTTGCACTTCCCATGATTTTCCAGAATAAATGAGTTGTTCACACATGCCATGGGGGCTGTTTCTGCATTACACAGAGCAGAGGCTGCAGGAATCTGCTGCAGGGTATCTCAGCCTGCACTGTGGTCCAGGCACAGAATGTCTGCAGGTGGAAGGGCAAAACAGACTTGTTGGTAGAGATTTGCAGGTTTGCCAGAGCTGGCAAACCAGAGCTGGCTTTCCAGGCGTAAGAATGGTACTTAATGGTTAAAAACTTGAATTTGGTCCTCTCTATACAAAAACTATACAATATATGACTCTTTAGCAATGCAGAGGAGAAGAGAAAAATGAAGAATTTAGTACTTTGACTTGGAATGAGGAAGTGAAAGATCTGTTAGGTTGGAAATTCTAACTGAATTTTTATTGAATTCCCTTTGTGTACGTACCATCAAGATGCCTTGAAGGTTAAGGCATCACCTTTGCAAAGCAGGTACTGAGCATTTCTCAGATAAAACACATTCTCATATTTGATTAATAAGTCATAAATCAAATATTTTTAGAGAAATTAACAGCTGAGCTGTTCCTATTCAAAAGAACATGCTTTGTTTTACTCATAGAGTTTACTAAAGTTTAACGAGATCTGTTTCACTTAGTCACTTACTACTTCTTCCTGCTTTTCCCTTTGATTATTCTTTTCTCTCATATCTCTGTATTAATTCAAAGCAATAATTTTCATTGGTAGCTTGCTGTATGTTAAAATTAGTGACCACAAGATCTTTACCTGAGAAAGAAAATTCCTTAATAGCAAAGAACACTCCTGATATTGCTTCATCAAAAATAAATCAGGAGGCCTGGCTAAACCAAACATAAGTAGAGGCCATCTTGCCTGGATTATAATTAATTTTAAATTCCTCCTGTTGCCATGACACCATGCATGAAAAGAAATAAGCCAGGCATTGTGCAGCACTCAAGAGCTTGTTGAAATTTTGGGGTTTGCTTCTTACGTTTAAAATACGAAGAAAATAATGAGACAAAAGCCAGCAGCAACATGAGAGAGGTTTTCCTCTCTGCGGAGTGGGAGAGGGGTACATGCCAGATATCTTTTGAAATTTTTCTTGTTGAAAGAAATAATAATGGAGATATTTGCTTAGATTTCCTGATTCTACTGACAAATCAAGTGATTATCACCTTTTCTAATCTTTTTGGACCACCTTCATTTAATATTCCTCTGTGACCACCCTCTCTCAGCTACTGCAGGGGCAGCAATTAGCCTGAGCACAACCCACACACTCATCACACAAACCTTATGTTGAGCCTTCAGTAGCTCTTCAGAGAAGCTGGGAGAGAATGAGTTCTCCAGGGCGGAAAAGCCTATCGTACACAAAGGACATACAGGACACTAAAGAGGAATGATTTTTTTTTCTGAACTTCACGTTCTGGCTGCTTTTATGGCTTTTAAAGAGATTATGATACTTTCTTGTTAACAGAAAAATTTATTGTTCTCCCTACCGATGTGTTGAGTGCTCCCTGTATCCAGGAGCTTTGTTTGTAGTGCTTCACATGCAGTTGTTGAACACGCAAAAACATAAAGCTCTACAAAACCCTTCCACTGGGGTGTTGTTAGTTATTTTATTGGCAAATCCCACCTGGCGCAGCCTCCTGAGCAAGATCCATAACTGTTGCTTAAAGACACACCACAGTCATCTCTGCTGCCCAAGCCTGTTTGGAAAGGGTCATCTCAGCAGAGGCAATCATGACCATTGCTGGGGAGTGCTCTATGGTGCTGTGACCTGCAGAAAAAGGGCAGGCAAGCAGCTCTCAGCTGCTTTTCTGGCACTGGATAGCAGCTAGAGCTCCTCTGCAAGCTTCATATTCCAGTTGGAGTAAGGAACGTCGTCGTTCATCCGGCCGAGAGTAACGTTATAACCTTACTGAGCTGTGCTGACAGGCTGCACACTTGAGGCTGCCGTCAAAAACTTTAAAGACCTCAAGTACTGAGTGTCCTGAAGGGTCATTAAGGTATCCTGTGATTTAAAACAGATGTTGCTGCAACCTCAGGCATTTCTCAGTTTCCTTTTCCGTACAGCCACAGCTTTTCCCCACAGCTTCTGGCCAGACCCTGTGTTTTCTGAGGCTTAATGATAAAAGCTATGAAAGAGAGATGGTTGCACCCAACAGAACTCTTTAGGTTTTACAGGAACCCTGGGATGTCTCCTGAAGGACAAAGGATGCTGATTGCCGGTGCTGTAGCTTTTCACATTCGGCTCATTTCCACAGCACAATGGCAGAGATAATATCAGGGTTAATTCTCTCAGGGCAAAGGAGGTGAGTCAGAGGGTCAGCTCTCACGTAAGGCATTTTAGCCCAGTCACAACCTTTCTCTGCTTCCCTTAGCAAGTCTTAGTTGTAAGGAAATGCTAGTAATTGGCTGCAGAGCCTGCAATGCAGCACACCCTGAGATCACAAGTGAAAGGATAAAAATTGCTGGTGAGGATGATGGCTCTGAGCACCACTGTTCATTTGAGTTACAGCACAGGCAGAGGTGACAGAGAAAGGTACAATTTCTCAGAGCCTCTCGCTTCTGCTGCTCTGGATTTCTCTGCTTTCTGCTTCCAGTTGTGGGAAACAGCAAGACAGCCCTTCCCCTTGCCACTGATTTGCATCTTTCAAGGGCTATTCTTCAATACTCTGCACCTAGAAACACTAACCTGCTGCAATGAAGCCAGGAAAAACTGCAAGGAACACTGACAGGCTGGAGGCATCCTGCACTATGAAGACTCTCAGTCTCTAGCCCCCTAATTGTTGTTGAAGGCTGGGAAAATTTGCTGAACAAAATGCATGGATGTGGTGGGAGTAAAATCTTAGCGGTCGGGTAAGATACACTGTGCTACCCCAATCCCCTAATTGGACCATTTCACATAAGAAAATTTCAAGGTTCTGAAAACGAAAAATGGATTCAGCTCAAAAACGTGCACCAAACACATTCCTAACAGGCTGCAATTGGCATGAACTAGAAATTTCCCAGGAGTCCCTGGAATTTTGTCAGGGAGATGGTGGCAGCCAGGACTGCACATTATATAATTTTTTTTAAAAGGTAAAGTTTGTGTTAGTATTGGCAGGATACTGAAACCTCTAGGCCACAAAAAATATGAGAAACCAACTTTTCACTTTTCCCTACTCAAATATACCTGGTGGCTGGGCAGGGATAGGAAGATATGTGAACTTTGGAATGTATATAAATATATATAGAGAGGTAAAGGCAAAGGACTCACAGCACACGCCCCCCCCGCCCCATTCCATTTTGCCTTCCCTGCCAAACATGTTGACTGCTGAATGGATGTTTGTAGTTATTGTTTGGACAGTCGTATTGTTTCTGCTGAACATCTGTATTAAGGAACACAGATACGACAGCAGGCGTGGGTAGGAAGGGAGAAAAGAATAATTTGGCTGAGCTACAATATCCGTCCATTATTAAATATAGAGAAGATACAGTGTTATTAGCCAAATCTTACTCTGTTTGTAGCTAACTGATTTTTAGTGTTCCCCTTTTCTCCCAGTGAAGTCAGTATTTTTTGAACTTGGCATTTTGAAAGAGACCCCTGGTTTGCACCTTTCATTTCACATTTGTAGACTGGAACATCTCTGTATCAGCTTTTGAAAGTTCAAACACTTGGGCTTTTTCTCTTTCAGAAAAGGTTTATACGCTCTCAGAGAACAGGAGCAATAATGTATGCTAATATCAGAGACTAGAACAGCCCCAGCAGAGTGTGCAGGCCCATCATAACATTGCTATTTTCAGCCCTATCTTTACAATTAGCTCTGCGGAGGCTTTGAAACACAGACTTTACAAGCTCGAGGTAGAAATCTGGTTCCCAGGGATTTCTCCTGCAAGGCAGCCCACACAGAGCCGTGGTGATCAGCGGCTGCTCCCTGCTGGCTCACGGCAGCACCGCTCACTGCCCGGAACACCCTTCCTTCCCCGGGGCTTTGCTAAGGCAGCCGGAAAATTCATCCCTTCTCCAACTCAGGAACCCCTCACTCGACCTGTGCCCTCATAGCAGTTAAGTGAAACTTCAACAAAATGAGTCCACTAATAATTACTAAGGCATGAAAACAAAGAAACGCTGCACTTTGCTCATCTGCCGAGGCAATTTTCAATGCAACTTTGCACAAGCTCATGCATTTCTCCTGTGGCTAACCCCTAAAATGACAGTGGCACTCTCAACATACAGTAAGACCTCAGGATTTCAAGGCAGCGCAAGCATTTCTGCCACCCACCAAAAACATCGTCTTGAGGGAGCAAAGAGGAAAAATAAAATGTGTGCTTGTTTGCAATTGTTCTCAAGAGTAACACACAGCAGTGAGATCTCAGGAATGGCTGAGCCAACATCTTTAGTTTAGACCAGTATGAGAAGGTCAGGCCTACAGAACCTGCTAAATTACTGCATTTCCTACAAAATTGTGCAATAGAATTTCTTCTTCCTGTAGTCATACAGGAGTACACCAGACTAGAAGTCACATTTGGCATTTAAGAAGATGCTGTGCATAAAAACAAAATACACCAGCTAGACACACATATATAGATCTGGATTTTAGAATATTGCACTGTGCTAGGACACCTACAATTTACTCCCAGGGGCTCTCTTTACTTGGCTTATGGTGTTCATTTCATTTTTGGCTTTGGAATAAATTCACAGATAGCACATACAACTTCACATTGTTCTGTCTGCCATATACCACAAAAGAACTGGACTCCAGACTTTTAAGCACATTTCCATTGCTTGCATATGTGAGTTGCTTTGTATGATTTAGAGCATCTGAACATTTTGTATGTGTGGCACATGTGTTCAGTTATAGTCATCACACATCTGAAACACTGAGTAACCTGGTTCTTATTTGCACCGCCAAGTTCTGCCCTGCTGTCTGAGAGCAGTCCTTGTCATAAGGCACGCTACGACTGTTGTCCTCAGCTTTTCACATGTCAAAGTTATATGCCTGGACAAGGACAGCTGTTTAGACTTCCGTCATCAAAGTATATGGAGGAAAAAATCATACCTGAGAAGCAGCTTGAGAGGCTAAAAAAGCTAATTCGTTTAGACAACAACCTTACTAAAAGCAGGATAGCATGTGAAGGGAAATGTCCCAAAGACTCAGGAAATCTATCTTCGCACCAACTGCGACCAGTTAAGGCCAGACACATGAATGTCTAGTCAAACCTCATACTTAAGTGATGTCAGATATTAGGCTGAATCTTGGTTCCCAGAGCACAGAATCTGGGTAGCAAAAGCTTCCTTGTACAAAACAACCTTACCCTCTCATTTTCAAAAATCAACAAAACTTACATTGATTTCAATATATCCTGCATAAAGTAACTCTTGGTACAGATGTGGTGCTGATGAGGTCAAGTACCCAA
This sequence comes from Acanthiza pusilla, assembly GCA_036630365.1. Taxonomy (NCBI): domain Eukaryota; kingdom Metazoa; phylum Chordata; class Aves; order Passeriformes; family Acanthizidae; genus Acanthiza; species Acanthiza pusilla. Next base: position 8,101,157 of record JAXCHO010000036.1, read on the forward strand.
AGCACAAAAGATCTTATGAGGAACTTCCTAGCTGATCTTCAGTTAAAAAAAAAAAGAAAGGGCTTTGCGGATGGTGTGGATGCACAATGCAAGTTGGTAGCAGCAATTTCTAGCAGTACCCCCCCCATACATGTGTTCACACAATACAGTTTCTACAGTCACACCTCTGTTAGTACCACTGTATAGCAGAATGCTAGAACTGGCACCCTTGTGCTGTGCAATTCTATTGTCTCAATCTTTCCATTCTTACAGGACTTACTGATGTGGTTTTGACCAGAACTGTACCACCCGGTGCCCAGATACACTTCAGGAGTTGTTATGGGGCTGGAGTCCCTCCAACTACTATGGATGTGGTTCAGCTCTGGCAACTGAATGATCATGGACACAGTTTACTAGAACATATGTGTGCTAGAAGTCTGCCACTTGAAAATTCAACTTAAATTTTCTAATTTTTGACAGTTGACCTCTACTGCACTTAATTTCTGCAGTGCTTGATTCTCTGACGACAGACTGTTGTGCAGAAACCCAGCCACACAGCTGAAAGGCACAGGTTAGAAAATCCTTCCACCAGAGGAAGCCAAACCCAGTAGAGAAACTGGGGGACTTCCTAGGAGCTAAAGGACACTAAACTACATGGTTATTGCAGGTGACTGAGAAATAGTCCTACTCTCCAAGAGAAAACTGCAACACCAAACAAAATGCTAATTGGAAACAACACAGTGTGGGAGTAGCAGAAGCAAACACAAAAGATCACTTTGTTACCAATACCTGCTTCTAGAAGAGGTCAAAACCTCCTGTGGCTTTAAGAGACTATTTTCTGCCAAATGAACAAAATACCTAACTTGATCTTACCCTTATAGAGCAAAATCATTATGCTCCATGAAAATGAAAGAATAGTAGCACCTATTATATGTCCTTTTCTAAAACTGTCAGGTATAAAGCACATGGATGCATATTATTTATGCGCACCATTTTCTTGAAGAAACTGTGCCTCTGTTTTTTATGGATATAGACAAATTGTATCCTAACAAGTGAGAAATAAACTGCAGGGACTAAAGGAAAGTCTGCTTCTCAATCACAGTTAAGCAAAAGTGCAAAGTGCTTTTTGATGGAGTCAAGAACATAAGAACTCATTACCACTGTCAGAGAGTTAAATACGCTGTTTTTCAGGAGATTGGGCTTTGCCTTTAAATTTCATTTCCACAACACCAAACTGACAGGAGTACAAGCTGCTTGCAGCCACCTCTGCCACACGTAAACCCACGGCGCAAGAAGATAAACACACCTCAGTGGGATCCTTGGGGTCACACATTCACCTGGCTAGAGCATCCATCCATGGACCGCAACAGGAGCTGGACCAAAGACCCAGCTTTGTGCATGAAATTGACTCCAGATACCCAGATTCCCTCTTTTAGCTAAGCTGGGAGATGGTGAGTCAGAAACCACAATTATGCCCAGAATTGCGGTAGGAGGTCTCCAGGCCACATGCCATGTGTGCTCCAAAGGACTGAGAGGCAGAGAAGCACAGGGAAAAGCCACAATGAAGAATCACACAAAACACATTCATTTAAAATATCTATTGAAATTACAAATTAAACTCTCCAATATGATTCAAAGTACAAAACACCACATTAAAAGGCATTCAACAGCTCCTTTATACATCACAGTGTTAGTGGCACAAAATGCACTTACATTTCAAATACATCAACAGAACTATTTTTACACTGGTCAAATACATTATTTATACATATGCATGACTCCTTCATGCTTTCCCTATACAAGTTTAAAATACATCATAATAAAATGATCAAGAAAGGTTCAGTTATGTACCATGTACCTGTACCTAATGTTCCTGGAACTCTTATAAGATATACACAAATCAAAGCAATAATGAAGACCATAGGGCTCTAAACACAAACAGCATGCCTTACTTAGTACAAGTGCATTAGCAATTAAGGGTTGATGCAGGCTTTTTTGATGTCCTTAATATCACTGTCATCAACAACTTTAATTTGTTTTCCTCAGGCTTTTAGACTATGTACATGAAATGTACAAACTTTGGTTTTAAAAAAGCAAACCTGCACAAAGCTTTATGCATGCTGCACCTCACTGGAATGATAATGGCCTGCATTAAAAATATTTATTCCTATACAGTAAAACGCCTACAGATGAAATGCACACAACTTCATTTTAATCTTCCTGCCCATAAAAATTTTAAAAAACACTTTGTATTTTTTGACCTATGGATATTTTATCCTGTCAGCTCCATAAATGAGAGCTTTTCTCTAATTTTGATTGTTTTCTGCATGTCTGGAGTTCAGCTGTAAGCTGAGAGTTGATCCAGTCAGCTGTTAGTTGGGATTTTGCCTAATTTATGCATCAGAGTATCCGAGGAAAGATCATGCTTCTTAGTATGTGGGGGAAAGTATCCTAAATTCTTGACATGCTAAAGTCAGTAGTAGGAGGCTTCAGGATAAATGCCAACATGAATAAAACAAATATTAACATAAAACTACAGCAATCTTTTATATATAATTGTTCACCACAACTCTTGAAGAGCTTCAAAACCAATGAATTTGCCCTCACAGTCCTCCTGCAGTAAACACTGGCCCATTCACTTAAAAGATAGTTAAATTGAGATAAATGGAGATAAATGACTTGTCCAACGTCTCAGGGGAAAACCCAACACTACCACCAGTGAAGATGATGTGGGCTGTGCTCCTGATCTCTCTCAGGACTGACTTCAGCCCAACTAATGGCAACCCTAGGGAGATGCAAGGCCTCTGGAGCTGGGACTTCACACTCGCGAGACATGGCACAACATGATACCCCAGCAGGATATGATGTACTGTTACAAACTCCATTAAACACAGCATTTACAAACAGGCCATTCACTCAAGAGCTGGATTCAATTCTTGTGGGTCCCTTTCAACTCAGAATATTCTATGATTCTGTGTGAATATAACCCCCCTAAATAAGAGCATAACCACAAAAATGCAACAGAAATTATGCTGTGATAATTATTTTTCTGGTGCAAATACAGAAAGCCATAGATGTTGTAATAGATTTTCATTCAAAAGCAGAAGAAACAAATATTCTCTTTCCCATGGCAGGGTGTTTAAATGTCAAGAGTTTAAAATTACGTATTTACAATTCAGTTTTGGGATATTAAATGTCACAGTATCAACATAAGCTGTAACATAAAAGCACCCTGAACTTAATACATCACCACCAAAAGTTGCTACTTTGGAACCAAATCAGCATTAAAAATATTAATAGTAATAATAATAATAATATTAACAATAATAAAAACAAACAAAAAATCCCCGAGAACACAGATGGAATGACATTTAGCAAACCTGAAAGACTTGGTAGGTATTTGGTAAATATATGTAGGCATATAGTCAATTCCAACCGCTGGGATGTGAAACAAGAGCTGTGTCATAAAAATCGCCAATAGCAATTCAAGTATGTTGAGATCAGAGATATACTGACACAGTTTTCTATTATATATAATGTTACCTGTGAGTATCAATTATAAATTATAATTTAAAAATTTTTGTATTTGCAAAGAACTTATTTCTCATTCCTTTTTCTTTTAAATCTGGAAATGCATTAATTTTGACACTGATTATTAACGGGCCTCACAGCACTTTGGAAAAGTCAAGTTCTGCTGTATTTCCACATCAAACCTCTAAGAAAGGCACAGAGAAAATAAACCTCCTCATGCCAGGACACACAATACTGTTCACAGGCCACTGAACCTCTCCTGTTTACTAAGATCCCAGAAGGAGAACTGGTCATCAGCCACAGCCACAATACAGCAAAACCCATCAGTCAGAAAATTAATAACCCATGAAGTCTTTACATCCTATTGTTCAGGGTTTTTTTCTCTAGTTAAACAGAATTACAGGGCCAAGAAGGAAAGGCCATAGTTCAAGCTTACCTGTAGGAAGCTGTCCTTTGCAGAAGGGTTTCCATTAATTCTGGACAATGAAGCTATGACTCAGTACAACTCAGGTGCTTGGCTTGGGATACCTCTGGGAGATGGAATGAGCTGATGCCAGAGCCAGAGGGAGAGAAGCACTTCCCTGCCCACTGAACTCAGCAGTGTTTCACATACCCTGGGAGATGGCAAAAGGATCAAATGCACTACCCAGACTTCCCTACAGATATTTTTGAACAACTAAGCAATTTTTAATAACAAAGATAGCTAAAATACTAAAAATACTCAGATAACAAAAGATCTGAACTGTGCATTGCCATAAACAATGTGAAGATATCACAAGGAGTTCAGATTTGCTCGAAACCAGCTATCCTTTTTATTCCCATTACAGAAGCTGAACTCATTAATATCAATCAAGTAAGTGAATTGCAGATAATCTCCAGCTCCTAGAGCTAAAATCCGTGGTTAGATACAGTTTGAATTTGGATAGCATTTAACCTGGAAGATGAGGGAGGAGAATAGTTTTATAAAAAGAAATTGGCCCTTTTGAAAAGTTTCAAAACTGTGCCCTACAATATTTTTATTTAACAGACAGTGTAAAATGAAAGATAATAAAAAGTAATTTTTTATGGTTGAGCTATGAAAACATATTCCCAGCCTGTGACAGCAGCCAGAAGCAGATGCATTTAAGATCTTAAGACATTTTCAGGGTAAAGTTATCCTGTCTTCAAGATACTCATCCATCTCTCTACATTGCTGACACAGACAAATAAATGATGAAGAAAAAATGCAGTAAAACTTCAGTCCACCAGCCATTCAAAAGAATGTTTTCCTTCAGTACTACAGACACACACATTGTTTCAGGTGCTTCATATTTCATGGCAAGAAGTTATAAGTCAAATTCTTGTAGGCTTTAAAATCAGTGAAATGGTTTTCAACAAAATATTTCTAAAGAGGAAACCTCAATGATGTAGTATGTTGAATAGCACACTTTACTACCCTGAAAACACAGCACTGAATTCTGCAAAACTATCAAGTGATTAGTTTTCAAATAAAAACTTATTTTGTCACAGTATTGTTATTAACACAATACACCACACATCATACAATATTAACTCTGAAAATGGGCTAAGTAGTTTAAATGCAAAGTACAACTTCCACAAATATCCCAGGCATTTTCATATTAACTACAGGGATAACCATGATGTATTTTTATATTTAAAAGGAAAGACTCACTGATAACCCAAGAGTCTGCTAAATAGTAAAGTTAGTCCTGTATTTTTTAATAAATGCCCTAAAGACAGAAGCAAGCTATCCTGAATTTCCAAAATATTTCAATAGCACAGCTATTTACACATTTGGTTTAAATAGGATTTTATATATATATATATATATATATATATATTTCTATGTATCTATAAAAAGATTAAGATACCTGGATTAGAAATTACATAGCCCTATAAGTGTAGCAGAACCTTAAACAACAGCAAAAAATAACAACTCAGAAAAATACTAGTGGTCCAGGGGTAATCAATACCATCAATGTATTTTTTAAAGAAACTTGATTAGACAGCTTGTTTGTGTCACCACTCAACCTTACAGCTTCACCAATTAATTTTAAAATGTAGCTTTTAATCAAGCAAATTTTTATAAGACTTTATAAAATTTGTGGAAGGCAGTAGGACCAACTTTGTCCCTCTGATCCTCCCCTGATTTCAAGAAAGGCATAGGATGGCCTAAATGCACCTTACTAATTTTGTTATACTTGAAAAAATAGGTACTAAAAAGGACACTGTGATGGCTTTTAAAAAAAAAACAGATGTGTAATAAAGTCACACAAAGTTGGCCATCTGATTTAAATGACAGGCAACTTAAATATATGCAGGAATAAGACACCAAATTTGGAAGCAAACAGATATGCAGAAGTTTGTATTTTTTCAGCTTGGTTTGCTGATGTCCTTCAGTACAGTTCCAAGTCCACCAGCAGGGCAGCACCAACTTTTTGCATTATTTTTAGCAGTATCATCTCTTCATTTCAGATAGCTAACCAGGTTCATGCTCTCCCTTTAGCACCAAACTTGCCTTCTATGACCCTCCTTGTCTATTATCAAGTAATCTGTACAACAGTAGTAACAACAGTTCCTGGAATCAAGACTGTATCAATGAAAAGCAGAATGGGGCAAGTAAGGCTACAGCAATGTAAGTGCAAGAGGGAAATGTAACAGAAACAGTAAAATCAAAACACATGATGAGTCCAATCTTCTCTCAGTCTAGGTAGGTAGAGGGTCATCATCTCCTTTATTACATTTGCACTTGCAGCACAGAACAAATGGTGTAGCAAGTAGAAGGAAAGGGGAGGCCACCAAAAGTAGAAGGCCAAATCCTGCAAAAATGCCTACCACCTGTAAGAGAAAGGGATAGTGTTATGTCAGGGATAGCATTGCCTAGATTCTGTGTCTGCTGACACCACTGCCTCATCTGTGTCCATCAAAAAGACCTCAGCAAATGCCACTGACCTAATCAGTGCCAGAACTCAGCCCATATGTATAATACAGTCAGCTCCTGTGACCAGTAAATACGAGTGAAAGCAGAGTGTGAATGTTTATGTTTTATGGCTCCAGTCAGAACTGTGCCACACAACTCTGTTTTATCACACAGTGATGAAGATGGCTATTTCCCTTTTTGAGTCTTCCCATATCTCAATTAATGAAGCAAACCACTACTTTTTTCTTGATCAAACATAAATATTGGAATCAAAACTACAAGAAAATTAAGACTTCCACTTCCAGGTGCTCCCTTTTTTTCTGGAGAAAGCTTCAAGAAGAATTACTCAAGGTGTTGGTGTTCAGGGAATCTGGGAAGACTCCCACAAATGTCCCACCAGCATGCACACAAGTTTGGGAATTTCAATCACAGATTACCAACACCATGGGCTATAGGAGGACTTTGCATATGCAATGGCTTTTTGCAGTCAGACCTGCGTTCATCCTGCTGCTTCAAGGGACAAGATCTAACTCTAAGGGCATCTTTTTCATTGACATTTATTAATCATCTCCTTCCCAGCATGAGCAGAGGACCACAGACTTACCCATCCAGTCAATGTGACAAAGTAATTTCTACAGAGCTTAAATTTGGAAAATTATTTTAAAACATTCAAGTTGAGCTTCATGCGTAAGAAAGTTTCCCATTTGCCACAGGCAACTGTAAGAATGATGCTGCAACAATATGCCCACAAATTATTTGAGAAAATCATTTAGACTCATACACATGAGAGTGTCTGTGAATAATTTTGAATAATGAGGGCAAGAGTGAAATGCTAATGCAATAGCAAAACCTCACAGCAGAAGGCAAAATGAAATTAGAGCGCAGCACTCATTAAGGGTTCTTCTAGTCAGGGCTAGATATGCCATTTCAATTAGCTGGCAAATATTAAATTAGCCATGGTATAGATGGGGCGATGCAGTAGCACTTTTGCTGGCCACGGATAATTTGGTGCTGATGATCTCGCACACAGTTCTGGGGTAGTGCTGCCGCAGGAATTCCAGCGGCTGGGAGCACCGGGCGTCCGCAGGAGATGGCGCTGTGGGACAGCGCTCCTGGCGCATTCCTCCCACCCTGATCCGCCACTCTGTCTCCTGCTGCCCAGCCATCAGCAGCCCAAACTGCCTTGCCCTAACAATTTTATTTATTCCCAGCAGCTATTTCTTTTTCAGCTTCAGAGGTGGACATGTTTCATAACTCTTTTTTTTTTTTTTTTTGGAGGTGCTGACAATCTGATGCAACTTCTACTAATCTTTGCATTTATTTCCCAGAAACCAAAGCTAAATTCTTATCTTTAAAAATCATGAGCTGCAACTATTGCCATGATGCTCTCTGCAGCCTAGGCTGAGCACACTGGTTGGACAGAGCCAAGCTAGAAGTTAGCAATTTAGTGGACCAGACTGACTACTGCTAATTAATATAAAACATCTATTTATACCTTCCTTTCAGCCTCAATATGCCATCAAAGAAATCATCAAGTTTCATTGTTTTTGTTTTGTTGTTTTTGGTGTGGTTTTATGTGTAGTTTGGGGGTTGCGTTTATTTTTTAGTAAACTGCCTGCTGAGTATTACTTATCTGCTTTTTGCTTGTTTTTTTTCTGAAGAAATTGCTGCCCAACTAGGCATCAAGCCACTTTCTCTGTCCAAAACAAATATTTTTTTAAACCCACAAACAACAAACCAAAGACTCACCTCAATTTGCTTTGGATAAATCTAAAAAGGAACTTAACAACTTACTCAAAGAAAGCTAACATAAGGAAACAATAGCAGTGTTGATTTGGCTTCAGTGGGCTTAGTAGAATTATATCCTGACTAGTAGAAAATTATCACCTTCCTTATCAGCAATTACTAGATGATCAAACATTCCATGTATCAAACATATTTGTATGAACTGCCGTGGCTTAGAACAGATTTCAAATATCAGATTAATCACCTCATATTATAGGTTTATCATGTAAGCTTAACGTACCCACGCACTTCTGAGATACCGTCAGCTAATGAAAGCGAAACCAAGTCCATACACACCCAGCAGTGTATGTGGAAGGAGAGGGCTGAGATCCTTCTCCTTTTATTTCAGTTTATCTGTTTATCCAGACTTGATAATTATTCTATAGACTTGGGATTTATGCTCAAATGGAAAGAAATCTGTACTTAAGAAAAGTACCTCATCTCACGCTAAGGTAGCTTTTTCCAGGCACACAGTTAATTTAGGAAGAGATGACTCAGATATACAGATGTCCCCATATCTCTGAAGTGACTGTAAAGGCGGTAGATTGGACCAAGTCACACATTAGCGTTTGTACTGCATGCATCGAAGTGCTGCAGAGAGCTCTTTTATTACCAGCATAGCTGCTGAGTCTTGCAACACTGAATCTAGACCACAAGAGGTATTCCCACATTCTCCACAATTGTCAATTTGAATCTGCGTTTGAAACTACTGATAAGCCTTCAGGGTTACTTTCTTTCCAACCTACAGGAATGAGTCAGAAAGAGTCCATAGCAAGGTAATGACTGTATTCAGGTTAATTCTTTTTCAGTTCTGGATCCAGAGCTGAGGATGCCTTGCAGGAAGAGCTTCCTTGTAAATAATATTGATGGTGACAACCTAGTTTGTCCTCCAAGTTCAGTGAGAACATATATGGAATGGCACTGAACTGGCTCTGCAAAACATAACTTTTCTGGTTCTCAGTGGCACTTTGCCAAGCAGGGTCTTCTTTAGGAGAGCTAATTGTTCCACTCCAAGCAGCTGCCCTCTTTATTTCTGCTATGAAAATCAGTTACCACTTTGGCACAGAATTTTACCCTAAGCTGTTAAAAAGAGGCACTATGACAGTAGTAGACCTATAGAGAGCTTCTAAAGATCTGAGCTTTACCTGTGTCCTGTGCCAGATAACAGATGCCCTGGAGTGCCCCAGCTTGTTTCGACAAGGTCCTTTGTCGTAATGTATAAGGAGAAAATCATCCTACAAAATATTAAAGGAGGAGGTAGGCAATAAACAGAAGTTCTCCAAGTTACAAAATACTATATCCTGACAACATAAACCCAGGAATCATACAGGAAGATAAAAGCAAGCGGATATGGCCATATCTAACCTTTCCAAAGTGCTTTGTTTACAGTTAGGTGTCTTCACAAACAGGTTTGTTTAGCATGTGTTATAGATATATCATGAATTCTTCTCCCTAAGGGTCTCAAACTGCATATTTAAATGCTAGCTTGAAGTTTAGCAAGAGAATCCAAGGAGATAAGCTGACCATTTCATGTATTTTACACACATACAGAAAGAGCAAAGGAAAATCAGTGCTTGTACTGCAGACTTCCCAAAGTTGGTTCCTTTACCTAGCCAAAGAACAGAAAGACAATACAGATTTTTGAGATATTATATCCCTATCAGTCCTGTCAGCCTCTCACAAACTAGCCAAGACAGCAGACCTAGTTCCAAGGGAACACTGTTTTTTTATCAGTGAGAGCATGTGAGAAGCCTGTGACTTCAGGACTGCTAGTAAAGTACTCAAATGGGACAACCACAGGATTTGAATAGTCGGAGTAGCTTTCAAGACCTAATTTCCTTTGCTATTGTTAACAATGTTATAAAGTAAAACTGATGACATGGAAACAGATGCTGTGTATTGTATATACTCTGATCTGTGGGAATGATAACAGGCTGATGTAAAAAAAATATAAACATATGACAGCAGCAGCTTATAGACCAATAAATTCTTGGTGTTGGGAGAACATTGTATTCTTTCTCCTATGTCAGATCTATTTCTTGTCCCACAGAATACAATGAATGGTAAACAAATCTGACTGCTAGTGACATACCACATCTAAGTTTGTTAAACTTCCTCAGACTAGGATCATTGCTACTCTCCTAATGTATCTCCTTGAAGAAAGGCAACATTGATAAGTCAGAGGGAAATAAAAAGCAACATCCCTCTCCATGTTAGGTGCTATGTAAAGATTGCAAAGGGATTATTGTAATAAAATTTTACTTTTTAGTAATTATTTAATGACTCACACAGACCAAATGCTAAGTTCACACAGGTCAGACAAGTAAAACAGAGGATACAAATCCTATGAAATTCCCAGCACCAGCTCTGGTGAGTTGCTGCCAGAAACTAGTGAGCTATTTATTTAATTGATTAAAGAGACAGCTGGATGGCAAAGAAATGAACTTCTAAGCTTCTGAGAGCCAGAGTGCATGGCATGTACTCACATCAAGAGATTCCAGACAGTACCAGCAAAAGGCATGTTTGCAATTCTTACACATCATTTGGGCACAGCCTTCATCTCGTTCAATGTAAACTTTACACTTCGGACAGCGTTTGATTGGAGCATCATCATCTTCCATTTTAAAAACTGAACTGTGGGAGAGAGCGAGAAATTAGTAATGTGTGTGGCAATGTCAGTTTAGAGAAGAATGTCTAAGAACTGTGCTACAAAGGCCAGCCTGCCTTTTTGTTTAAAAAAAAATTACTAGAGATTCACTTATTCAAGTGCATTTTATTATTCAGATATTATGGCTATATACTACTTTTAAAACATATCTCTAGAAAAATATTTTTAATGACTACAGTGTCTACATAAAAGTTAGGATATTTTCTTTACCATGTATTTTACCATCTGTTTTTGTTATCTAGTGATACTAATAGATATTAATCAGTTTTCTTTTGTAACATATCAGATGAGCAGCAGCTAACTTACACCTAAATGTTTTGTACAACTAGATAATTTTCCTTTTTCCTCCTTTCTTTCTCAGACGAAGAAACAATCCCTTGATGGCACAATAACTCCAGACCACATTCCCCTGGATTAGGGCACCAGGGACAGATTACTCGTCTGCATCCTCCTTGAGGACCCTCCCTAGGAGTTTTCCACCAAATCAAGAACCCTAAGGTTTCAGTGCATGTCACTCTTTCACTTAAACTTTGTCTTTGTTGACAGAGTCCTAACAAGTCACTGTTCATGAGTTAGGGTCAGCACTGACTCTTCTTGTCTTGTACAATCGTGCAAAACCACAGGTATCCCCTCATACAATGGGCACAACACAGAGAAATGCTGAAACAGTGGAACCACTTTTATTCTAACAACTAACAACTAAAATGTACCTTAAATGACAATTCCTGCAGCAACTGCCGGTGTGAGATACAAGAATGACTGATGGGGCATCAACAATTTGCTGGAAAATGGGACTGATGATTGATTGATTGACTTGTCCAATAGCAGGATAAAAGGATACACAGTAATTACTAACACTAAGGGCAACTGTATTAGAGAAAAATGCTTTGTATACATAAAATGTATATGAAACTCCAAATGCTGCTATAAAAGGCACATTAGACTTCAAAATAATGAAAAAACAGTTTTTTACTTTTATTCAGTGGAGGAAAAAATCAAGTGTGAAATAAAAAGTAAAAAAGTAAAAGCAACCAAAATGCTAAACAAAAATAGATAAAGTTTGTTACCTTGCCATGAAATTTAGCAACCTTCAGTTCTTGTCAAGCACACAAAAAAGCATGTACAAAAGTTAGTGTATTTGATCAGGAACTCATCATGAGCATCCTAGCTAGTCATCCTGTTACAGCAAAGCTTCAAAGAAGACAAGTTATGAGTAACCAAGTGAAAGGCTGGGCAGGGCTTTAATGATGCCTTGGAGTCCAACAGTCTTTGAAAAAGCCCAAACATGAAGTGGAACACATGCACAAAGGCCTTTCTAATTCAGTGGCTGCAGTTTGCCACAAGAGACCACTTGAAACAAAACTTAAGATCATTGGCCAAATGTGCAGCAGTGGGGATGACTGACAGGGTATCCTAAAAATCGCTACGTACCATGATGTTACTAACTGTCACTTTGTCCAGGAGAGCAGCAGTAACATCATCTCTCAAGGGAAGCTGATGAGCTGCCTGGATGTCATATTTTTCCCACTGGGGCAGAAGGCCAAAGGCTCAAGCAGCTCCTTTGTGCTTTGCTGGGAATGGCGGCAAAGAGTGAGGCTGCCAAGAACTATTCAGTTTTAGAATACAGCACTAAAAGAACAGGAATGACTAAATGAAGGAAACAGCTTTAGAACAAAACATCAGGGAAATGCCTCTTTACTATTCATAATCCGATTTGTTCAGCAATTGAGTATTTAGCTTCTAAATACTCGATCTTTTGCAATATCTTACCTTGTTTCTCCTGGAAGAAAAGAGATTGGCATGTTCTCCGGACAGCCTTGACCTGGATGCCAATTAGATTTGCAAGCAGAGCAGAACTCAATGTCGCATGCTTTGCACTGGACCAGTTGAGGGTCCTGTGGGCTTGACTCCTGGAGCTGGCAAACTGCCTGGCAAGTGGAGGATGGACACCAAGTCCGGCATGGATCCAAAAGCACTTCTGCAAAGGGATATAAAAGAATCAAATTCAAAGGCAGATACAAGATCGGCCTTCCATAACAATGCATTCCAGCTGAGGTTGAATGGCAGGGCATTTTAAAACACGAATTTTCAAAAGGAGCTTTTTAATTTATGCAAGCCACTTTGACATAAATCTGGCCTGCTTTGCAAACAGGCACCAAACTAAAGTGAGTTCCACGAGTCTCAATTAATTACTCACTTTCATTCACTGAACTAAGCTTGTTCTAAGAACGAGATGTATTTTTTTCAGTTGTACTTGAAGTTAAACACAGTGTATACTACGCAGTAAAACCCACCAGAAAGTCTTTTTACAAGGTCTTGCCCAGTAGGAACCTATTTCAAGTTGACCTCTACCGTAATGTAACCATGTGATTAACAATAGCATTGGACACAGTTTCATCCCTTTCTTGGAGGCTCCTTACAGGTAAGTAATTTCATGTTTCAAAGCCCATTGAAGGCAATAAAAACCTACCAATGACTGCAGTGGTTTCTAGGCTAGGCCCTGCCCTTGGCAAAACCTTACTGTAACTTCTCTATGGCCACACCATTCCACATCTCCCTAGGCACACAGGCAGCTTATGTTCTTAACATGTTTATATCATTACACACAGAACTGCTCATTAATTCTGTACCAAATGCCACCCCAGGACAAAATGCTGGTTCTGTGCAAGAAGTCAGTATTCCTCTCCAGTCCCTACAGTACTAGTAGTCAACTTAAACAGCAAAGCTTGAAATAGAACTCACTCCCTCCCTTAGTTATTTAGGAATATAATACATAGCAATTTTCTTTCCTTAGTTTATTCCCAGAGTGCTGCAGTTCTGGGAATCATGCAGGCAAGAACAGAAACAATTACTTTTTAGGTTTTGGGGTTTTGTTTTTCTGCTGACAAAGCAATTAATACACAATGCTACTACATGAACATGTGCAGTCAGATTCTGATTTACAGGATTGCTCTAGAATGGACCCATTCTCACAGCCTTCAATGGGTAGTGTTACATGTGTTACCTCTTTCAAACTGGAGCTTCTTATACCTTTGCATGATTTCTGATGCAACCATGCACTCAATCTGTTGAAAGAAGAAAAACCTTCCAGTTAGGAACACCAATAATCTAAGTAATTTTAAACAAACAGAGACAAAATATTTGACCTTTGAAGAATTAATAAAAACATATGCTGTTAACAATGGAAGCTGTAACATAAAGAGCAAGACACATTTAAACATCCTGTAATGAAAAGAAAACACCCTATTTGCAGGAAAAGTGTACCGACCTCATTTTCTTGCAGATGACCTCGCTTTGGGCAGGCAGCATCGGGGCAGCTGATTGCTGTTTCTAGACCTTCTTTGATCAGAAGTTCCACATACTGTTTTAGGCACTGTAAGAGAGCCAAACACTGAGTTAACTATTCTGCCAAGGATAAATCACTTGGTATTTTTTTTAACAGCTTTCATCTGAAAATCTGAAGAATTCAAACTTTGTAAAAACAGGTACTACTGTGTCCCTTTCACAGCCATGAGCCACATTCATAGCTTTTGCCATAGTTACTCCTTTAAGCAGAAAACAGCACATTCATTTCCCCATCAAATCATAGAATCATTTAGGTTGAAAAAGACCTCTAAAATCACTTAAACCAAAATTAACCAAATAACTCTTCAATTTAAAATATGCAGCAAATTAAAAACTAACAGTGGCGGAAAGCACAAATCAAACAGGAAGCAGAGGGGGCAAAAGTAATAAAACACCTCCATGATATAATTAGGTAACCATACTCTAAAGATCTTTGTGTGACTGGAAGCCACAACATAGCTTAGTAAGAAGTAATTCCCCACAGACAGACATCTGTCAAGCATGCTAGAGCACAAAGGGAGTTGTGCATCTTGCCATCTATTCCTGGAAAATAACTATCTCAACATCATGATTAAAAAAGTATCTTTTCCACAGAAAGGAAAAATGTGAGAATTAGAACACCCAGAAGAACTACAGTTTCCATGGGGACCAAATAATAAATATTGGTAATACTAATACTTTTGTCCCCTAGCAACCGCAGCATTTTACCCAACTCATAACTGAAAATGTAGCCTCTAACACAGCAGTGCACAGCGCTGCTGTCAACAGAGCAGAGAAGAAAAGTGGGTATTTTTGACCAAGGGCAAATTAAGATCAAACCTTGTTATTCTTGAAGAGCAACAACCCCCCTCCACCTCCATCCTTCCCACATCAAGGTGAGAGATACTGCATAGGTGTCAGTTGGGAAGGCAGGCGAGTGACAAAGAGAGTCTGCTCTCTTCTGATACCATGGAACTTCTACCAGCACAACACTACACAGAAAGATCAAACGAGGGTCTGCTTCCTGGTGGATGGGCTACCCTGTGGTGTTTTCACCCTGCTTGTGAGCTCAGCTGGCATAAGCAAACTGGAGACAATTACAGAATGAGGTCCCTAACTCTCTGTTAGCAGATGTGTGAA
The DNA here is from genome assembly GCA_036630365.1 of Acanthiza pusilla. NCBI lineage: Eukaryota > Metazoa > Chordata > Aves > Passeriformes > Acanthizidae > Acanthiza > Acanthiza pusilla. The sequence goes on from JAXCHO010000036.1 coordinate 8,116,504, forward strand.
TAAAGAGTGAGGCTAGACCAGCAGTAGAGTGAAACAAAGATATGAAACCGGCTCAGCATACAGCTGTGTGGGAGGCAAGAAGGATTACCACACTCTGCAGCAAACTGGCAAAACAAGGATTTCAGTTACCATTTCCAGACATTTGCAAAAGGTATGCAGCTGCTGACTCACCACCAGCCTGGGAAGGCAGAGGGCTGCACTGACCTTGCCAAGGCTGGTGTGCCTAACTTCAGGCCAGAGCACAAAACTGCTTCTCCCCAACTGCTTCCTTCACCCCATGGAACATCAAAGAGGCAAACAACAAGCACCTTCCAGCCTAACCCTCAGGCATGTGGCTTGTAGCTGTCAAAGTTCAGACTTTGAACCTCTTCTCTTTTTCTTCTGCCTCTTGATTTGCCTATTTAGCTCCTTTCAGACAACTCTATTAACAAATTATTCTAGATTTTACCTCTCACAGCTTGATTACAGCAAAGACTTCACTTCCTGCCCACACAATCTCTGCTGCTCTGGTCCACGGCATTTCTGGTGGCAACTTGCCACCACCTTGATAGCATAACGAATTATTTCTGTAAGAGTCCCCTTTCCTACTTATTAGAGAAAGCAGGTCAATTTTTTTGAAAAGAAAAACAGAGATCAGATAATTGATATCTATAAAATTTTTTATTGTGCAAATAAATCCCTGTATGACTATATATAGCCTTTTTCTTCCTCAGTAGAAATTTAATGAGGACAACTGCACACTTAGTAGATGTTTGACTTGCAGAAGGCTTCCAGGCCTTCACTTGGAGCTCTGCAGGGCAGGTGGTGGAACATTCAGGAGAACCAGTACCAGCAACCAGCACAGGCTGAGCTCTGCAAGCCCCAGATCCTAGGTTGCCTGCCTTGGCAAGCTGTGATTTCAGCTGTAGTGAGGTATCAGTGCTACTATAATGACACTGGCTGGCTCTTCCCTTTCCTCTCCATTTGCAGATGCCAAGTGTGGATTAAAATGAAAATGCATACATTTTTAATGCCAGCACTTAGCACTTATAGAAAGTACTTTTCAAGCTGAATGAGCTTTTCTATCATTAATCATTAATGTGGCTAATTCGCCTCCTCAACCTGTTTAGGACCATTGCCAAAGCCCATTCGATTTGCTTCCCTTTCCCCTCATCTTCCAAGAAATGACACAGTTCATCCCTGTCATGAGCAGTGTCCATGGCCTTTCCGTTCCCCTGATGTGGCATTATACCCTGCCTCTCAAAGTCAGCACAGCCAAGTGCACTTCTCATGCTTCAGCTTCTGGGAAATGTCTCAAGGCCACGAAATATTGCTGGAAAATAGGCAGAGGAAAAAACAGCCTATCCACTCAAGCCTCCCCTGAGACTTCTTGGGTGGAGAAAGAGTAACCCAAAGTGGTTGCAAGAGAATTTGATGCACAGAGTACCTGTGGCTTCTCTTGAGAGCAGACACAAGATATGCAACTTGTATCAGACTGGCTAGAGTACCAGAGACACAGCAGCATGCAAGCAAAACAACACAGCAGGATTAGGTATTCAATCATATACTATGAAAAATTTATTGTAAAACAATTACAAAATGTTGACAAGTTTTTGCTCATTTTCTATGCAACTTGATTCAATGCTTGAAGAAAGTATCTTCATAGCCTTTCCATTAAGGCAATAAAGTACGGTATAGCATGAACAAAAAATGTGGGAGTGTAAGACACCCCAAACAACATTCAAAATGAACTGTATTACATAACTTTTCTCAGAGAAAACAGGAGCTGAAATCAGATACCTAAGGGCTGAGATTGGAGTAAGGTCGCAAGAGTACACTGACCCTTATAAAACAAATATGCTGAGGAACATCTTTATTATTCCTCTAATGGATATGCATCAATTGAAAGTTGCTTTTATTTGAAGAAATACTTTTACCAAATTCCACTTGTTTCTTTGTTTAAGCCCCCCCATTTTATTTCAGTAATTAAATAACTAAATATTATTTAAGTAAATCGTTCTTGGAGATGCTCTAAGCCTATCAAAACCTGCTTTTTTTTTTTTTTTTAATGCACATTTCTGCTCTATACAGTTTATTACAACTGTTAGGCAAGTTATTCTGTTTTATGTTGCAATTGTAACAAGCAAACAGGTAATTGTAGTAGCTTAGATTTCTGTTCAGCCTGCATTCTTCTCAGCACACCAAACACCCAGGGGAGGAAAAGAAAAATTATTATATGGTGACAGCTTAGGACACTTCTAAGGTTGTTTGGGTTCCTTAACTCTACAGATCTATACCTTGGCATTTCATTTTCAAAGGCATGAATGTTAGACAGGGAGCCCTAAGAAAACTGTAATTTAACTCTGGCGATTTCCCAGACAAAAGAAAGCAAAGCACTGCACAACGTGTTACATATAAACTATATATAGGCTACATACAGCATATATATGTAAAACACATATATAAACTATAAATCACTTTTTTTATAAAGATTATGTAAACTGCAGATCAAGATGCATCCCCATGCCCCAGCTGCTGCTAAGATCAGTCAGAAGAGACCGGTTAGCTCCCCTGAACACTACTCCTGTATTGTTCCCTGTGCATCCTTGTGCATCCCTGCTCTGTCCTCTTCCCATCACTGTTGTCCTTTCTGACATGAGGATGATTTTTTCTGTCACCTGGTAATCTATGATTCCTACTGGCATTTGCTGTCCCCTATGACAAAGGGCAGGAGCACATCCACTTTGAGGAGTTTTGGCCCAGATCCATTCCCTCACAGAGATCAACTGAGAGCCCAATTCGGCAGCAGTTTTACTATAAGCTGCCTATATAAATTTGGAATTCTTTTTTCTGTTGCCTCAGAGACAGATGACTAATAAAGGAATGACTTCCTTTCTGAAGCTGCCAAGCACAGTCCAGTATTTAAAGCTGGCAAAATGTGTTGTACTTCTAACCTTTATACATCAAGGACTGCGCCACACAGAAAGGTATGTTCAATGACCACTGATGTGCCATGGCTTTTTGTCTAATGTAATAATGATCAACACACCCTATAGTAACAAAAATGCTTATTTTTTGCCTAATTTCAGAATTATAACACAATCTTGCTCTGCTGCATTTAGCTCTAACAAACCTGCACAGGCCAGAGCAAAATTTAAATACAAACACTTAAAATTTTTGGCTTTTCCTTTTCTTTTAGAAGAATTCCAGGAACGATCATGCTTACTTCTGATGTTGGTGCTTTGACTTATATCTCCTGACATCAAACTCCAAATAAACCCCATCATAATTCCAAAAAAGGAATCTTGACTTTTGTTGTTTACATGGGGGCAACAATTATCTACCATCTACTTTGACAGAAAAAACGTGTTCACTTGGTGCCTAAGGTCATTTTACAATACAAAATGCACATAATTAAAAGCACTTGGAGACAGTTTGGGAAAGTTCTAACTAATTTACTTTTAAGAACATGTTATTGCTACTATTGCAGCAAACATGGAACAGTTTTTCAAGATGTGACCTTTTATTTGAGAGTTAGGCAGACATAAAGATTATCCTGAATTATTTTCTTAACAGTTGATAGGTGGAATTTGCCAAAATGTAGACTTCTGACTACACTAATGCTGCAGATGCAAGTGCCAAATCATATAGGAAATTTTTAAACCAGTCCATGGATTTGGAAAGGCCAAAAACACATGACAAGAGCTAAGCATATCATCACCATATCACTTGATTTATTTCTTAAAACTTCAAATGTATTTTAGTGCTGGCACTAGGCCATAGTCATCACCAAATGAAGGGTGCACTTCATGCAGAATCATCACATGCTGGTATTGGAAAACAATTTTTAAAAAACCAAACACACGTACTGATAAAATTGAAAGGGGAAAAAATAAAAAGAAGAAATCTAGCATTTCCTAAGTTCTAAAAAAGAAAGGGAATTAGTCTTTTGCACTGCATTGAGTAACAATAAATATTAAAGGTAGGCAAAGGCAGTTGCTATTGAACACAAATTTAACCTTGGAAATGACCCTACACTTTGGCCAGACAATCACTAAGAGTTTACACTGCACTTCAGAAACACACAGAAGGGCTGACGTGCTTTTTCAGCAAAAGAAATTTTTTTAAGTTCAGGCTGAAAAAGAAAATGTTTTCAACTAGGATGATTATTAACATATAGACTAAATTGCCAATCTCAAATTCTATATCATCTGCAAACTAGGATTAGAGGAACATCTAAAAATATACATACACACATATAATTACATAAACTTGCATTCAACCACATGAAGAATCAGAAAAAGCTGGCTGGTATTTTGTGATCCACATTGCACGTGACATTGGGGTAGGTGCACGCAAAGATCCCTTTGGGCCTTACATTCTGGGAAAGAGTATGAAGAATATAAAAGGATATTGAGTAAGAAGCACTCAATTTGTAGTGTCTTGTAGCTACAAATCTGCAGTTTGGTCTATGGGTCACTTTTATGCTAATAGGATACTAAGCCAAAGCTCAAAGTTCATGTGATGGGGCTACACAGATGACCAAAACTACTACTGCATCAAGTACTTTTGAAAATATTCTATAGTATTTTTATGCCTTGCATACCAGGAATTTTTCTTTACATTGCTTTAAAATGAATACTAAGAAAGTGATATCTTTTCCTTCCATAAGACAGTGCAATACTAAGGTCATTCTACTGCTCTGTGCTAATTCCCCTAAGTCACTTCTGCAGTCAGTGTGCTGAATAGGTATTTATACTGGTAGACATACTGTCTGTAAATCTTTTGGGTAATGTGATGTAATGTCCTATTTTTGCTTCAGATTAGAATAGTAGAGTGATGCAGTATGCAATACTTACTGGGACAGGAGGAGACAGTGTATGTGAGAATGAGTGAATTTATTTCACTACAAAAAAATTTGTGCCTATGTCTCAAGTGAAGACTAACACCCTTGCAATAACAGCTTCCCTCCCAATTGTCCAAATAGCAAATTCCCTCTGGTAGAGAGCTTTTACCTGAATAAAATGTCATTTTCTAGAAATATTTTCTATATAGACAAACCTGAATAATTCCAAGAAGAAAAACTCCCCTAAAATAAGCAGCCTACATCCGGGGTGCTCTCTAAAGAAGAGGGAAGAATGACACAATAAGGCTAGAGCCTTCCCTATTCCTGAAAAAGAGGTTCCTGTAGCCACATGTAACTATCATATGCTACCTTTTAAAATATTTTGGTACATACTACTAAAAGCAACAGGAATGCTCATCTGGTAAGAGGAGAAATCACAGAATCACATCATGGCTTAGATTGGGACAGACCTTAAAGATTATCCAGTTCCAACCCTTTTTCCATAGGCAGGGATACTTTCTAGTAGATGAAGTTGCTCAGAGCTCCATCCAAACTGGCCTTGAACACTTCCAGGGAAGGGGGATTCACAACTTCTCTGGGTAACATGTTCCAGTGCCTCACCACCCTCATAGTAAAGAATTCCATTCTAGTATCTAAACCTACTCTTTTTCAGTTTGAAGCCATTCCCCCTTGTCCAATCACTACATGCCTTTATAAAAAGTCCCTCCAATTTTCTTGTAGGGTCTCCTGGTTGGACTCCCTGTGGCAAACCCCAGGATTGTCCCTGCTCTCCCTGTAATCCTGACCCGTAAGATCTTGGTTGGCTCCTTATCCATCCCAAAGTGTAGTTTCACACCCTCTAGCTGATTATGTCAGACATACAGGGTAACACCTCCATTTCTTCTGTCCATCCTTCCTAAAGAGCCTTCATCCTTCCATTCCAACACTCCAGTCATAGGAGCCATATTATTTTAAACTTAATGTTTCACAGAAAAAGAAAACTAGTTTATGAGAAATTTCCATGGTATACTTACAGCACACAAGAACAGACGTGTGACAAAAGAAAAAAAAATGTTACATTCCCCAGAGAGCTTTTAAGCTTCTTTCAAATTTACTACATGGCCTTTTTGTGTAAAGTAGTTATAATCCTGCCTCAAATCTATTGTTGTTTAATAACAAGCTCAACTTGGAACCACTCTTGCACTGCTGCTCCAATGTGCCCAATTCTCTACAGCAGATCTACAATCTAGCTTTTTAATATCACCCTAATCCTGCTTAGTTGACGAGTGACTTACCAGAAAATACCTAAGCACACTTAATCACAGAGATCTGTTTGAGGCATATGAGTGACTGCGGGAGTGATTTTTTTTTTTTTCCTTTACTAGATAAACTGTCAGCTATACTGACCAAATCTGCAAGCACAAGCTATATTCAACTTCACAAACCACCTAGATCTGAGAGAGAGATTCATTAGAAGTGTTTAATGTCTGTGGTAATGCTTTGAACTTAAATCATTTCCACTTCTACAGACATCTTCTCAGAAACAATTACCTACTTTCAAAGAAATCTTCACTCAAGATTAGAACATTAGAACTCAAATTTTTATTAACCCTAATTCATCATCCTTAAGAATAAATCACAGGAAGAAACTTTCACTTATCTTGACATGCAGTACTTCAAATCTGAAAGCAGTAACAGAGAACTGTCCTACATGTTTACCCTTTATATCCTTTGTTTTGTTACAGAGCACAAAAATTCAGCTACACAAGCATACCAGCCCTTGACTCCAAGACAAGCACCTGCAAGAGGCTCCAGAGCCCTGCAACAGGGCAGTATCTAGTGCCTTATGCTAAGAACAAGAAGGTACACACAGAGAGAGACTTTGGCCAGGACCAGAGGTAGATGACAACAGAGCTGATACATGTCTTCCATATTGCTTACCACTATAGTGGTAAGCAATACGGAAGACCTCAGCTTGATCAGTTTCCTGCCTCTACCTTCCCAATACTTGGCCTCTTTTTAAAGAATTTTTTTAAATTGCCAAGGGTAAATGCCTCTTTCTCCCACCATGCTGTCAATGTTTAAAGACTCCATCAGCTGTTATAGGCTGTTGTAGGCTATATTGCCAATCCAAATGCCATCACAACTTCTTGTCTGTGGGTGATGGCCAAACAGGATGATGGCTGTGAAAGATAAACACAACCCATGTGCTTCCATGTCTGAGGGCAAACCATCTGAGCATTCTTTCCTGAGCTGTAAAAATTATGATTGTCGAAGAGTCCTTGTGCTCCCAGCAGCTGGTAGAATCTTAGGATGGGGACTGGCCACATTCTGGCAGGAGCAGGCACTCACCCATTGCAGATGCAGCTGTAGTTAGTGCAATGATGGCTGTTGATTCATCCTGTGGACAGCACAGCAGACTTTGCTGCTTTGGTGCTACCTCTGTCCAAAGCTCTTCTGACAGTACACCCAAGTATCACAGCAGTCCCCGGTACACACTTCTTAATGAATGCAAACAAGTTGCAGACAAGATATTCATATTAGGGATGAGGTGCCTCCCCCCTCTGACTGAGTCCAGCCTCCAAACCCTCCACATGAGACTGTGCCAGTTTGAATACAGGGAACAGCACCATCAGGCCATCAGCCAACAAATGATCAAAGTACAGCAAGAAGAAATGTATGTGTTATCAAGAATGCAGAAAGAGGAGCCATGATGACTACTTCAGCTTGAGAAATATGACATGGCAAATAGCCTTTGAGACACAGCAACAAATGGCTGCAGAAACCCCAAGCAGGACCGAGCAACCAGAACTAAATGCACTGGAAAAACAAGTGCCTTTCTCCAGCTGAGTATCTTGAAAGAGAAAGGGAAGGCAACACAGACTTACAGCTTACTAGCCTTTGAAATAGTGGGCTTGTTCTTTTATATGCACACTTATTTATGGCTGCGTACTGTAAAATACAGAGAAGTTGAACAATTTTTCTTCAGAGGAATCAATCATGTCAGTAGACAGCAGAAAATGGCCAAATGAGACAAGGATAATACCTTGTGATTTAGGCATATCTTCATCTTTGAATAAGTTTAAGTGGAGCTACATGTAAACTTTATTCATTATGGATTTTTATCCCTCCATTACCTTGCATAAAATTCTTGTTCTCACCTATCCAGTGCTGCAATTGTTAAATACACACCGAAAAAACTTTACAAAAATAAATCTATTTTCAAATGCCAACATATGTGGGATGAAACTCAAATATTCAAATATTCAGAAGGCAAAAACACCACAAAAAAATCAGTCTTTCCTTTTATGTTTGAGAAAAGTTTATTCCATTTCAGAACAGAAATAGCAATTCTAAGTGGGAGGACAACACACCTGCAGCAAACAAAGGGCCTTCCCTTTTCACATGCAAAACACTATGCAAACAAAAATGAACTAGTTTTACCAACACCCTGACGAAGACAGATAATGTTAATCTCATTAAGTGACATCACAGGAGAGGAGAGCTGAAAGCTCTGGATCAAGTTTAGTTTTCACCCAGGGTTCTGTGGTTCCTGCTTACTAAAGCAGGAAGTTCTGTTGTCAGAGCACCTACAAGACAAGTGAGAACTCAGCCAGCCATGTGAAGCGCTATGCAAACGTGCAGTGACTCCTAACAATGAAGCCTCTATTGACACATCATGCGTCAAGGTCAGTATCAGTTCTCTGCTGAGGCTGGGGTATGGCAGCTCAAGCAGCAAGTGCTAAGCTTTGCTGGTGGGAAACATGGAAACATTACAGCTGCTAAGAAGGACCTTGAACTCTATAAAACCTCACAAGCCATTAGGTTTCCCCCTCCCTCCTATCTCCAAGCAAGTAGGGCATCTCCTTTGATAGAGGGGAGGAAGGCCTCAGCACAGTGCTGCCTTGCTAAGGTAGGCTTCCCTTGGGAAGCAGAGACAAACCACACAGGATCAGGAAGGCAGCCAAGCCCACCTGTTTCCATCCACACTGCTCTTGGTGTCTGCCTTGCTCTGGAGGAGAGGCTGAAGCTGCCTCTGCCTCATTTGGAGTGAGAGATAACACTAAGTAAATCACACTTTTTTCTGTCCTTCAACTCAGATAAGCTCCATTTACTTCCAGTCAAGCATAGCAACAAGGAAAAAAAAAAAGGGGGGGGGTGCCTGCTACCAGTTATAGGCAGGATAATATTTGCCTTGCTGATCTTCAACCTATAAGGAAGCTCAAATAGGGGAATGATTAGAATTCAGCAGATCTGCACAAACAGTCACGATTAGGCAAATTCAATAATCCTGTGTAAAAAGGCTAGTGATAGTAGGAGTCTGTCACTATCCTGCTGTCAAGCTACTTGGGACAGAACACAACAAACTCAGAGGGACACCTAAAGGTCCAGGTAAGATTAACCAGATGACTCAAAGGCTTAAGGTACAGCTTAGTGGCAAGAATCAGAGTATGAATATCTACTAAGCAGTGTTAGTTTCAAACACCAAAGTTAATCAACATGTGCATATCTGACCAAAAAGAAAGCACAAACAAGCTGCAAAAGCTAGGTCTTAACATTAGTTTTGTTATTTTCTGACTGTAGGCATCCCTCTCTTTTGCATATCTTACTACAGTTTCTCCTTCTATCAGTAACAAGGAACACTACAGAGGAGTAATCAAACTTCATCAAAGACAAATATTCTGTCATGCTTCATACTTCTAGACATTTCCTTGTTTGGACTGCCTACTTGACAGATTTTTCTTTTAAATATGAGAAGTAAGCAATGAATCCACTCTTATCAGAATGATCAGTACTGCATAACATCTTGAAGGGAACTGAACAATCTAAGGTGAGGTCAAAAGGAGCTTAGCCTGTTTTGAATAACATCGGCATCACTGTACTTGCAACATATTGACACATCTGTGCCGGTGTTTTATATATATACAAATTATGCAGTATTTTTGTACACATGTAAATACACAACTTACTGCTTGACTTCCATGAAAGAATATCAACTGGAAAAAACCCATTGTAACTTTAGCACGTACACAACTGATAACACATCAAAGGAACATCCTGTCCTTTAAGACACACGAGGATTTCATCACTGATTACAAAATCAGAATTTCAGACAGATCTGGACTAAAATTGCTCCCTGCTTATCTCCCATGACTCTCCTAAAAAAGAAAAGGCTAAGTAGCAAGTGGAAAAAATTAGTACAGCAATTAATTAAAAAATTGAAAGAAAAAATGGTGGTGTTCTCTGCTTTACTTTCCTTTTCCTTCTTTAAATATAAAGCTTTCTGAAGAAAACATGCAAAATCAACTACTTCTGACTTAAGCAACTGCTAAGTTGCTTGTTTAAACTGTATTAAAATTTTAAGATTACTAGCTATGTGCTATGTGCTATTGAAGTGGGGAAAAGTAATTTAAGAAAAAGTAAGATATTTAGGTGTTTTGGTCCAAAATCAGAGAAGCACACTTAAGGTCCGATTGTTAATATGATTCTAGAAAGTGAGATACTGGTTTGCCCCTTGATAATACTCAGAAAAACAAACAAAAAGTTACCAGCATGTATCTTGTTTTTCCCTCTACTCTCTAGACTTTTGTTCCTCTGGTACCTCAAGCAATTCAACAATGGATTTGCTTGAGGTACCAGAGAAAATACATTCTTATAACATTCCTAATGCATGAGATGTACAAAACTTGAGAGCTCACAGCATTGTCTGGGCATTAGTGATCATAACGATAAAAACAATAATGGAGTATTGTACTAACTGGCAAAATAATACTATGGGAAATTGTAGTGCCTATGCCTTATCAGCAGAGGAGTTGCAATCTGCTCTATTTAATCCATGCACAGCTCTGCCAGAAAGCAAATGGAAACAGTGTCCCCATTCTATCTTTCTGAATAGCAATGCTGTGTTACTGTACAAGTGTCAGGAAGAGACAATCCTTCACAGGATCTTTATTACAGCACTTCTATGATTATAAAGAGTCAATACTTGAAGACAGAAATATAAGATTGAGAGACCTGTACATTCATCCAAATGCTGCCAACATACCAGCAGTAATGCACTTGAAAGATCTCCTTATAATACATACTAATGTTATTTCAGCTCGCTGTGATTTAGACAGAAGGACTAGAGCTAGTGGCAAAAGCTGTAGCAAAAGTGGTCCTCACACTTGTATGGAAATCCCTTTTTCTTTTTTGCTCATATTCCTTGAAAAGCTGTCAGTTATCTCTGTTCATTTACAAAAAGGAAGCCAGGACAAAACTACATATTGGTCAAACAAGAACAAAACAGAGATGACCTGGATCTACTGTACATAGTCTCCAGGCAAGATCTTGAGTCAAGAGGCTATTCTGTTTCCTTGTTGGTTTCACATACCTTGAATCTGGCCATTTACAAAGCACAGTTCATATGCAATGTCCTTGGTGTTTCTGGAAATCATCACTGGAGAAACACCAGTGGAGGATTCTGCACACAGCCGTCACACAACTGTCAACAGGCCAAACAATCTTGCCTGACTCATGGGAGTATTTTCTTTAGCAATTTATCAACCTTCACGCTGGCCCAAAGGTAGAGATGAAGGCCTAGACTGTAACAGGTTTATAGCTATTGCCCCTTGCATTTGCTGGGATTGATTCTTAATAACTTCCCTCACCATCATCAAGGAAAACAAGGGCAGTATTTCCTGTTAATTCCCAGGAAAGCTTTAGGATAAATAATTTTTTTAGGGTACTCAACTGTCACTGTAGTAAAGCTTATAAGTAGAAAACAAGAGGCAGACTAACTACACCAATTTCTTTAAACAGGACAAAGCTGAATGAACTATTCAAGGCAATCAAATACAATTAGTAAAAGTGGCTGATGATTCCATCTGAAGAGAGTTCAAAACACAAAATTTCATGTCACCAGTCAGATTACTATCTCAGCTGCTAAGAACAGGTTATCGGTGAAGGTTACATATCTAATGTCTGTAACTGGTTATAGCTTTCAAAACAGCAGTAAGAGTCACCAGGGATGGCAGTAAATATCAGAAGGAACAAGGTGAAGATGAAAAAAAATGTATTGGTAACCCATGCTTTCTGCTGCCACTGAAATGTTACTGGAAACTGAAATTTAAATATTCTCTGCATTCAAGCAACAGGGAGAACACAAAACACTCAGCTGTAATTACTGGAACAGTAAAGAACAGTTTTCATTAAGCCTATTATTCTCATTTTCATGAAGCCTATTATTTTATATACTTTGGCATGCTTGAGCAAACACTTCTTTCGCAATAGATCTACCTGTTCCATTGACTACCTCCTATATCTTCAATAACCACCAGGAAAGAGAAAATCTACTATTTAAAAAACGGTAGTATTTCCATGCAGAAAAATAAGATAAAATAAACTAACTAAAATCCTTGATCTTAAATATTAAAAATACCCACCAAAAAAACTTCGCTGAAAAGCACTTTCAGATTTAAAAAAAAAAGGTACCCAATCCCATGTCTGATTCTATAACACCATATCATAAACTCTTGGGAAATTAAAGTCTGAGCATCATGTATCCCAGAAGTTTATATTCTTACTGGTAATATTCCAATTTTTCCTCTGCAAAACCATCATTACAAGGTTTTTGGTATAATTGCACCCATTGCAAAATTTAATGAACTAAAATTTTAATTTAAATTCAGTATTAGAGATGAAAAATTACAGTAGTTTTCTCTTTTTTTTTTTAGTAGTTCCTAAACTAGTAATATCCATTAACTGTGATGATGATGCTCTTTGTCAAATACTACACTTATGCTCCCCAGTGTTATGTACTGACAGGTAAGCATCTGTACAATATGGTAATGGAAACCTGTTATGTGAGTGTAATTACAATACAGTGAAATTAGAATACGTAATACATTAAATACTTTTCTAGTTACAAGTGTGTGCATGGCTATACTGGGTACCATTGAAAGGCATTTAAAGAACAATGCAATCATCAGGCACCATCAACATGGGATCATAGAGGGAAATTCTGTTTAACTGATTTGATAGCCTTCTATGACAAGGTCACCTATCTTGAATTAAGGATTAGGCAGTCGATGTAGTTGCTCGAGATTTTAGTAAAGCTTTTGATACTTCAGCATCTTTCTGCACAAGCTGTCCAGCTATGAGATGAGCTTAGAGGGAAAAATTGGTTTCCCAAGGGTTGTAGTGAATGGAATTACCTTTGGCAACCAGTCACCAGCACTGTTCCTCAGCTTCAGTTCTAGTGCCAGTTGTTTATCTAGTGTTCATTATGTTTATCAACTGTTTGGATGCAAGAGTCAAATGCACCATTAGCAAATCTGATGATGATTTGAAACTGGGAAGTGCTGCTGATTCTCTTGAGGGACAAGATGCCTTGCAGAGGGATCTAGATAAACTGGAGTAGAGCCACAATTAAAATGGCATAAAATTTAACAAGTTGAATTGCCAGATTCTGCACCTGGCATTGACAAACACCAGGCCCAAGTATAAATTAGGAGAGGAATGGCTGGACAGCAGCCCTGCAGAAAGGGATCTGGGGGTGCTGGAGACAGCAGGCTCCATGTGAGTCAGCAGTGCCCAGCAGCCAGGAGGGCACAGCCTATCCAGGGATGCACCAAACACAGCACCGCCAGCAGGTCAGAAGAGGTGATTGTCCTGCTGTGTTCAGAGCTGGTGCAGCCTCACCTCTGGGCTCCACCATTTAAGATGGATATGAAGGTCCTCGGATGCATCTCCAGAGGACCAAAAGCTGGTGAAAAGGCTGGAAGGAGTGTCCTGTGAGGAGCAGCTGAGAACCTTAGGTTTGTTTAGTTCGGAGAGAATGAGACTGAGGGGCAACCTCATTGCCCTCTAGAGCTTCTCGAGCAAGTGAAGTAGGGAGGGGCTGAGCTCTTCTCCCTAGTATCCATTGACAAGAAATGTGGGCTCAAAGCTGCACCAGGGAAGATTCAGACTGGACATTAGGAAGCATTTCTTTACAGAGAGGGTGACCAAACACTGAAAGAGTGTTCCTCCTAGAGAGGTGGTTGCTGCCCCAAGCCTGTTAGTGTTTTAGAGATATTTGAGAAATGCCTTTAACACCATGCCTTAGCTTTTGATGAGCCATGAAGTGGCTGGGACCAGGCAGCTGGACCGCAGATCATTGTTGAAGTGATCCCTTTCAACTGAAAGACTCTGTTCTCTTCTAAAGTTTAAAAAAAATAAAAGAACCAAAAACCCAACAGAAAAAACCCTACCTCAGCTTCCAACAAAAACCCAACCAATCACATAACCACCCCCAAATCCAAGCCACTGATATATAAAAGGGAAAGTGTGAATAACCATGTTAAGGAGGTAACTACACAGTATATGGAAGTGCTAAATAATTTTTTATTACAGGAAAACAAAGCTTTACTTACTAGCATTTGTGTCAAGTACACAGCAACAGTATTTATTTCCACTGCAAGATCAATACTTCAGGGTGAATCCCACCCAGCAGAAACACACTAGGTTCTGCAGTTAAAATTATGTCCTTTTTTTATGCCTAATAAGAAACACAAACTCACCAGAGTACAGAAGATGCATTGGCATTGTGCTATTGTTGTCATCTGCTCCACGGGGTATTCACCAAGGCAGAGCTTACAGGACACTAATGGGTCAAGTACCAAGTCCCAGGTAGGCCTGTATCTTGCTGTAGTCATTGCAGAGCAGTCTGAAGAACAGCACAAAAAGTAAAGATACTCCATTATTTCCTTACAATGACACTCAGTACATTTCTGCCATTGGAAATCACATTGTCAGCTCTTGCCTGTTGGGTTTATTTTTTTCAGTGACCTAACTAACCAGCAATAGTTAACTTGACAGTGCCAGCACTTGCATTCCCTTTTATATCCCCTGCCTGATGGAACTTGCATACAGAAAGCAGACGAAAAAAACACCCCACACATAATACACTGAAGATGTGAGAGCAAGCAGGAATACCCTTAGGTCACAGGCTTTTGTGACACATTACAAATGCAAAAATCTCATTTCCAATTCCTGTGATTTTCACCGCTAGTTACAAGCTTTCTCTCACCAACATTAAAATTTACTTATGACATTCCTTAACTTCAGCTACCCAGGCAAGACTCAAAAGGTCGTTCATAAGCCAGGCATTTATTATGCCCTTTTCCAGCATGATTTCAACTCACAGAGCCAGATATTTTTGTTCTGAAGAGCATGACAGATCAATCAGTTTGCTGTTAATTTTAGCAAGAACAATAAATATTTCGAGTACACTTCAAGTTTTAGCCAGCGTTTTTCCTCCAACCCTTTTGATATGCTGAGAGCACAACTTTGTTGTAGCAACAACCAACTGGGGCAAGTAAGAGCACAAAGTGAGCTATAAGAAGAGTCTATAATAACCTATATATCACCCTCAAGACCGTGATAGGATAGGACCATGAAGAGCATCTTTATCCTAGGCTTCGGGGCCCAGATGGAGCGTTGTCAACTGACTATGCAGAAAGAAAATCTCACACATAAGAAATGTATTCCCACAAAGAGGAAAGCTAATTTATGAATTTTACATGAAGAAAAACAAAACAAAAACCCACACACTCCCCCGAAACATCTAGGGTAACTTATGGAGTACATCAAATCTTACCAACACATTTACTAGTAATGTTTTGTCACTGTGGCATTGACCTTCCAAGGGTAGAAAATTCACATCCCAAACTGCTGGGAGGTTCACATTATTGTGCCTTCCTCCTTCCCAAAATCAGGTGGTTCCTTACCATCATCACACCAGCTCAAATCATGATTACAGTTTTTTCAGGTTTGGGTGGGATGTGGTTTGGGGTTTGTTTGTTTGTTTTTTGTTGTTGTTGGCTTTTTTTTTGCATTTTTTGTTTTGTTTTGTTGTTGTCAGTTTGGTTTTTGTTTTCCATTTTTTTCCCCTGCCTCCAGGCCTCGCAGGAACTGCTTACTTCTAAGTCATATCTGTGAACTTTGTAGGACCTCCCAAACTGCAACAAACTATTTTAATGCTTACTAGACAAGATTTAGGCAGATGTTCAAGAAAAAAGTGCCTTTTGTCCCCCAAGAAATCGCATGCAGACTTCACAAATATTTCTTTGAAGTCCAAGTCTTTGATAGTCAGTTAATTGTGAGCATGGCTCCACCAAGGCATCTAACATTTCTGAAACATAGAGGAGATTTTGTCAGCCCTCCCATTCAGTCCAACTCATTACAAAATACTTTTTATAAGGTACAAAATGGACACCAATTTTTTTTTCTAGTGCAGTCAATAGGGAGAAGAACAGGGGAGAGAAGAAAGGTTAAGTAACCCCATTTCCAGGGCTGCTCTAGATCACTTGCTCTGAAAGCCCACACACAAACTCCACACTGTTTCAAAGGAAACAGATGGAACAACCCCACAGAACAGCACACGAACAATGGCTCCACCTCCCAAAATACAACTTGTGCAGTCATTTTGGAGACCTCAACATGAAAGTCTGGCATGGTGACATGAATGAAACCCCATGATTTTTAAGGCTACTAGACTGCTTCTTTACTTCACCACTACTTTTTCATTTCACACAAATTACCAGCAAAGCCAATCTTCTTCTTCCAAACTTTGGTTTATCTGACATTTACAGACAGATTCATGAGGTATTTGAGAAGTAGTGACCAAACACATTTGAACTGTCTGTTATTAGCTGGAGCGTTCTTTGCTTGTCCTGCCTAGTTTATTGCATATCTGATGCTTACAGAAGCAAGTAGACGAAACTAGGAAATGAACAGTGGGGACAGATTTATGTTAAGGATGCACTTGCATACATCAGGCAGACCAAAATCATAGCAAGTTTTATGACTAAGATGTAGAATCTGACACAATTCAGACTAAAGCTCTTCAAATAAATCACATGGCTCAGTCCAGAAAAAAAAATTAAATGTAGATATAGATGTATTCAGTGTGGGTCAATAAGCAACAACAAAGGGAAAACATCAAGCTTTCAGCCCCAAGGCTTACCCTTGTTTTCTAGGACATCCAATAGAGGATTACTGGTACCACTGTAGTAATTCTGCTTTTGCAGCACAATAATACTACAATAACACCTCACTGGGAAATATTTCTCCTCTTTGTCTTCTGCAAAGCAAGAATGAATCAAACTAAAATGCCTTTCAAGTTGGCTTTCAACAGACCAGCAGAAATTAGCTGCCCCAAAACAGCTGGCATGTAATCCGTGCCAAATTTAGCCACAGTGATAACTGAGCAAAATTTGAATTCAGCCTCAAATGGTAGCAGAGCCATTCCTGCTCACCCCTCCTTGCCAAACACCTTCTTTTATTAAAGAAATTTTATATTCATTATGGGGCAAGGAGAAGACACAATGTCACTGGTGCCATTAAAGCAAGGACCAAGAAATTTGCCACCTAGTCTAGAAAAACTTGTACAAAAAACCTCCACAACACACTGGATCATCTCTTCTGGGTACCCCTGTAAAGGAACAGAGAATGAAGCTTTTCAAAGCATGGACTAGATCTTGTTTCATGATCATCCATCACACTGCTGCAACTAAATAATAAGCTTCTATGTTTACATCACGATGCTTAAAAAAACTTTTTTAAAAAAAATCATAAAACCAAACAACAAACTCATAAGAGAAAAGCAGAAAAACAAACACCTTCTGTCAAAACCAGATTAAAACTCCTACTGTTCCATAAGTGTGGCCTCTTACGGCTTCAGATTTCATTCTCATTCCTTCTAGTGAAGTGCAATGCTTCAGGGACAATGCTAAGTAATTGCAAGAAGAAAGCCAAGGATTTCTAGAGGAACAAGATACTGAAAAATGTCTTGGTGTGTCATTGTGCTGAATGACAGCACCAGTTACACAAACAACCAGGAGAAAATTTTGCACCATGGTTTGGCTATCTGCTAGGAGGTCCCAAGAAATACAACTAGTGAAGGTATAGAACTACAGTCCAATAGACCTAAGCACACTAAATATACAGTTCATTGAAGATTGTGTTGCTTTCCAAACCCAGTCCAAACACAAATATTGATGACAGACCAAATCAGACTTAGAGGCACAGAAAATTAGAAGAGAAGTTGGTCAGACTCCCAATTCCACTGCAGTAAAATTCAGTCTCATCTACATATTTTTGCTGACTGTGGTCCATATCTGATAAACCTGAATTTGTAAGATATATGATAAGACAGCACATGATTTTCTGGGACAGCATCCCAAAGCAAGCTGGAAATCAGAAGCATAGGAAATAGCTTTAATAAGAGTTTGTTCAGAGCAGTCTTGTAATAAATAATTAACAACCTAACTAATGACTGTTTAATTCTGCAATCATGTGCACATTGACACTGAAAGGGAAACTCTGCATAAAGAGAGAAGTGACTGAAGTCTTCTTACTGTAATACACACAATATATATGAATGTGACTCTTAGGCATTCCTGGAGATGCACACAGAGGGAAAAGGAAACTTTCATTATTTCTGAAGAACACTCAACGAATTAAGTGAACATGAATTGTTATTTCTGAACAGTAATCCCTCAGTTTTTGGCCCACCTACGCAGACTGCATTTTCTAGTAAGAACAAGTGGCTGATGACCTCTGGTAAGTCAAGAATAGAACAATTCTTTCTTTTTAGACCTCAAAGAGTTGCAGAAAACAGTGAAGCAGAAATACTGTGAAAACTTCAGTGAAAGCAGGAAATAATGCAACTTTCTTACATACAAGTCATTCAAGAAATCATAAAACACTATGATTTTTCTTATTGCATGCTAGTCAAGTATTTCATGGCATTGTACAGTTAAACTGCAATTGCAACACTTAGGATACATGATTGCCTATGTGAGAAGAGTGACTGGAAAATAGAGTTGAATAAGTCATATGCAGCACACTAACTGGTGGGTCTTTTCCACCAAGCAACATTTAAAATAGAGATTTCAGGAGAATCTGAGTTTCAGCTTTAAGTCAGGGATGGGTTTAATTTCTAAATTAAGGGCTTCAGTCCCCTCTCCTACCAGACAGATAGTTAATCAAGTACACTTAAGTCATCTGCCTTAAGGAGTTAACTTAATCTGAATTTACTGACATGATGAAAAGCAGCTCTTTTAGAAATCAAAGGAAGGGACTTAAATGGGATTTAAAATAATACAGGCTACTAGATGAAATTAGACATCTGCTACAGTACAGTTTTAGTGTTGTGTATATGTATTATTAGATATTTTTAAAAGTATATAATTCAGACTACATTTCCCCCTGTATAAAGTCAAACACATCTGTCAGTACAATTGTATGTATTTAATATATTATGTATATTTACATAATATCTATTTATACAATTAATATTTATAAGTATATAAAAATATAAATCTATACAAAAATCTACTGATTTTTACTTTCGTGGAAGAAGCCCACAGATGTCTGAACTCGAGTAATCTGTAGAAAGGCTACTACATGCTCTCTGGAACTGGCACTGTCTGCCACATCTATTAAGTGAATATTTTTGACTTTGGCCTAAACAGCTGTGCAGCCACAGCTGTGGCTCAGTGCACGCAATCCTACAGCTATGTGCGGTACCCTCATGCCAGCAGGGACAAATCCCCATGATCCAGGTTGGTGGCTAAGGGTATTCAGCAACAGTCCTGCAGCTTGCATGATTTGCTACCCCTCTATCAGAGGTGGAATTTCATGCCATTTTTCATTGTTCCTAGGCTTTTCCAAAGATCCTCAGAAGAATCATATGAAAGAAACCTACATGACATAATTGGTCACTTTGCAACTGTTTTGTGTTGGTGTAACCAGTTTTTATTATGCAACTCCACCACAGGTAAGGTCATTTTAAGATCACTTTATAAAACAAATTAATTATTACATCTACCCACCAGGTAGATTTTACAATAACATAAACTGGCAGGCAGACATAGTATCTCTCACTTATCAATCACAGTTAAGTTACCAGCATCTATCACTGCAGTAACTGTGTCTTCAAGTCTTCATCCTCACAGAACTGCTTGGGAGGTAAAGCAGAAGCACTCTCTCTGATAGGTGTCAGTCAGACTAACACAGAAGACTGATTTACATGGATGTTTAGAGATGACTAACTTCAGAGTTTTGATGCCTGTCTTCTTTAGGATCTTAAATCCTGTCAACCTGTCATGCCTACCTAGCTCTCCAGGCTCACTCAAATCTGATCCACAATCAACTGCACAAGTCTAGCAGACAGGTATTATCCTTTGAATTCCAGACAACCTCAACCACTAAAGCCACATTCTTTCTTCCAGCAGCATAACAGGCTGCTGTTCATAGGCATAACTCTTTTCAACATGTAAGAAACTTCAGCTTATGCAAAAATAGTGCAGAAAGCCATGTCAACACACTGTCTACTGTGAATTTCAGACCTGGACTTTAAGTCCCTATACAGGCTAACCACCAACTTCAAGCTCTCCAGCTATTCCAGGGCCCAGGCCCAGAAGAGATAAAAGACTATGTATAAGCTTAGAGCACTGTCAGCAACTTCAGTTGCCTGGACAATACAGAACGTGGGAAACAAGCTCTTACTTTGAGTTGAAACAATTATTCTAGGGACTTCAGTCCACTCATGAATAGCCGTGATGTTTCTTCAGTTTACCTCCCTGACTGATAAAAATCCTGTATTTTAAATATATATATGAAATGTGTGTATATATATACATACACATATATATGTATATAAATATAGATGTATAAATATATACAACTATATAAATATTACACTGAAACATTCCAATGCCAAGAAAAAGAAAGGAGGAATGTCTATTCTTTTACTGATAAAAGATATCTGAACAATAACATCGAGTGCAAAACGAAATAAATCTAGTGGACCGCTTCAGGGACAAATCACTGGTAGGGGATGTTAAAATAAGAAAAAAAAAAAAAAAACCAAAAAAAACCACACCAATTTCTTAGCTAAATACCTGGTTAAAATTTCTTTTTGCTTCTTTTCCAGAGAAATTAGAGTATTATATAAGGCAACTATCCCTGCCAAAACCTTATACAATGTGGTTTGATTACTGCACAGACCATGAAAGGTTTTAAAGATTAGAAAAGCAATGGACAGTTTCTAGATCTACAGATATGAGGATACCACCTAGCAAATATATGGGTGCATAGAGAAGAAAAGGTATTATGGAGACAAACAAAGAAAACAACAGATTGTTAAAACTCCTACTTCAAAAGAATACTACAAATAGATATGCCATAAGCTGTCCACACAGAAGTGCCCCAAAGAGCAGGATCCAAAAAATACAGCCACTGAATAATACGAGAGAGCTAAAGACTTGCCTGACCTTGCATTTTCCTATGTTTGTCACCAGTACTGGTGCCACTGTGGCTTCTTGTAGCACTGCCAAACAGCAGCAACCTGAAATAAACTGGGTGAGGCTGTTATTCAGACCCTGTAGGCAAGGCTGAAAACATTTCAAAGAAAAAAAGAAAATCACTTAATTCCACCTGAAAGAAACTGCAGATGGGAAAGGCAAACAGGCAGAATGGAAAGAACTGGAAGATCCAAAGGTAAGAAAAAAAGAAATCTAATAAAAATAAAAATGGTGCAATAACTAAGACAATAGAAATCATAGGAAAGACGGGAGAAATCTGGAGAAAATAGCTGAAATAGATCATCTTCCTGGATCTTCCCAGAAGTAGCGTATTTTGTTATACAGAGTAATATAACAATTGAAATGGAATCCCACTGCAATATGGCCCAAATATTCAATATTCCCAAAAAGTGACATGAACGAAAGGACAGGTGTGTAAATATGAAAGAACATTGCTCAGAATTCATGTGTCTAATCAATGTTTGCTATCCAAGACATTATAAAAGCATTGGAGCAGCAGATAACCTCAGGCAAAATCTGGGAAGTCCTTGCACCATCGTGTTTCCCAGATCCTCAGTATACCTCAGAGCACTCTCGGCAGCCAGATTCACAAGGCCTAAGTCAATTTGAAACAGCTAGGTCAAGATGACATGCATTTTAAAAGCATCCTTGTCTCTGCTGGATGAGAAAATTCCATCCCACATAATACAGGAGAAAAGCCTGCACACTGTAGCACTGGTTTATCAACTGCATCTGAAACTGGCATGAGTACAACACCTTTTGGTCTGGAAAGAACCAGCCTGCCCATCTCATTTGCTTGCTTTAAGAGTCATGAACCTATTACATTCTTATTAAAAACTTCTATAAACTTTACTTCCTTTGAATACTGGGGCCAACACCAAAGCACCATCTGTGAATTATTGTGGCAACGACTAAGCCCATACAAAAGTGTGGCAGGCCACACATTATATCATTAACAGTCAAAATGTTTAAGCTCTGCACACAGAAGAGGTTTTAAAGTGAGGCAGGATGAAGCCAACCTAAGAGAGACTGATCTTAAAGTCATTTGTAGCCTAAGCACAACTGCAAAAACCCCTCAACCTATCCAGCAGTCAGAAGTGACTTGTGACTGAATAGTGTCCTACCTTGCGAAGGTCACAGCAATAAGAAGGGCACAGACAACTCCACTACTCTCTAGGGTAATAACATTTTATTATTTTCCAGAAATTCCTAGACCACCCACTCAAAAACAACTGCTTTGCTATGTCTTTCCTCCCATCCCTTATGTTCTCCCGTGTTTTTATTTTCTCTTCCCCAACTCTTTTCCCCTCCACCCCTTTCCTTGTTTCCTCCTATTCTTTCCCTCCTCTCTGCTTATAAGAATTGATGAATTAATGCACTCTGGGCTGTCTCCACAATAGCAATAAATCAGTGAGAAGCAGTTTGAAGCTTTGACATACCACAGTTGAAACTTTTTCCTTCTCCACAGCTGACTCAGAAAAGTAAGAGCTATGTTTACACAAAGTCCAAATAACACCAAGTTTGAGTTCTGTAAGAGTTTTCTTTCTTGGGGGGAAGAGAAATGCCTTAGAAGCTTAAAGCTAGAAACCACATTTAAAGCTATGCAAAGTTACTGAGAAACTGAAAATATGAGCAAGGGGAATGGAGCCCTGGTTCTGACTGAGACACTTGGACCACCAGTCAAAAGGAAATCAAAACTGTTCTTGCAACTATGACAAAATGCATGCTTAGGGCATGCTGTATTTCCATTGTGCTTTCCAAGTCTCAGATGAGGAACAGAGTACATGGGACTGAAAAGTCCCACTGCAAACCCTCTCGAGGTCTGTCACTTGAGTACTAACCACGGAGCTCGGGCTTGAACAACAGCTCCCATGTTAGCTGTAAGACAGCACATATCTAAGTACCATCCCTTCCTATGCTAGACCTGAAATACAAAGCAGACGCACCAGTAGCTGAAAGCAGCATTCAGAGTGGGGTGAAGTCTGGTTAACTTACCCATAGCTCTTTGTTCTTTAAACTCAGTAAACAACCACAAAATTCCAGGTAGATATTGGTAAGAGACAGCATCTTTCACAGCTCTCAGTATGGACAAGCTCCCGGTCTCATGTCCCAGATCTAACCCTCAGAGATTAGAGTGAAGGTTTCCATTATTCGGAAAGGGTTATCTTGCACAAACAATATTAAGAGGAAGATGAACCAAGAGAGTATATACAATTAATGTGAGTAGAAAGAATGTATTGCCAAAACACAGAAAAAGAGAAAGATTCGTCATAGAGTAAAACTTTATAGACTTCGTTTGTGTAGTCATTACAATCATATGGAAAGTTACTTTTACTTTTTCCAAAACTGTGCCTAAAACCAGCAACTCTAGCGAGAAGCCACACAGCTTCTCTCCAAAACCAACAGCTTCTATTATACCATTTCACCTTGTGAATTAGATGTCATGGTACACACACTCATTCACCATGCTGGTGTGACACACCAGACTAAACACAAGGAAAAACTTAGGATGGGATTTAGACTACCCAAGATAGTTATCTTACTGCTGGTGCCTAAAGAAGATTTTAAGATAACTGCCTACACTACTTATTCAGAGAGAAGAAGGAAAGTGATTATGAAGACTTTCAGAGGGAAGGCAGTGTGTCTAATACCAAGCACCTCAGCCAAAGGAAAAAAACCCACTCAAACAGGAAAAAAGAAAACCACCACATCCTTCTGTAAGAATTCTGTCTCCTGATAATAAACCAAATGGCTTGAGCTGTGCAACAGGCTGAATTATACATCAGTGCATTTTTCCCCCCTCTCAAACACTGAAAAAAATGATATAGCCTGATCAGTACAGCCTGCAGACAGGATCTAGTCTGATCAACACTAGCTGCTACTCATTATTTTTCTTAGTAGTAGTACTAAATTTAAAAATAGACAAGAGAACAAAGTATTTTTATCATAATGCATATCATCTGATGCTTTACATGATAAAAGTTAAAACTATCAGCTAGGGCATTTTACAAAAAACCTCTGTCCTGACAAGCTTGATGACTGGATTCAAATCTCTCTTTTGCACTGTGCAAATCCAATTGATTATTCTGCTGCATCCCCCCCAGAAGTTTTGCCTTTTTATCTCATTTCCTATACTTGATACTGTTGCTCTAATTTCCACCAGCTTGAAGCAGCCTGCCCTCTTCCCATCATATCATCTGTAGCACAACTCAGTTCTTCACGCTCACTGTCCTACTAGACAACTGGCTTGGAACAAGTGTTCCTCTTCTCTCTGGGAGAAAGTGCCTTTAAGCACAATGTTACAAAATTTAATTACACTGTGGTCTGTGTTAATATCTCAACCATGGTAGCTTGGTGAATAAAGTGGTGTTTGTTTCCAAGCTTCGTCTCACACATCCAAAATTCCACATTCCAGCTATATATCTCCACATCCTGGTAAGCCAGCCAGCACATGCCTGTGCACAGATGTGTCACTCACATGGGCTAGGAAACTTAAAGACAAATGTTTAATGCATAACAGCACTTGGATAAGGGGCAGATGCTTAATTTGGGGCAGATGCTTTGGTCCAGTTTCTCTCTCTCTTCTAAGTGATGGTCTGATAGCACAGACCTTGAAAGACCTTCAACAAACAATCAAAAGGAATGTCAGTGTGAACCACTAAAATAGTATGCACAAAAAAAAAAAAAATTGGTGATTAGAACATCACCTGAGTTATAACAAAGAACTGATAACCTCTTACATCCCAAATTTACTGCATAACTGAGCAGCTCACACAGCTTAGTCAGACGCATCAGCTGGTACCCACCACACCACATGGGCTGAGCAGAGGATGGGTGGATGAGTAGTGCATTAGCTGCCTGAATATATGTTTTGCTTCACTTCTCCCTCTGCAGAGAATCAGCATTTAACAGTATTTGCAGAGGTATAATGTATTAGCCTAAACATCAGCCCCAGCTCTAATCCTTCACAGTAATATCACTGTTGCATAGTAATGCTTCCTGCTTCATTGCTGTTTTTTCCTTCCTCCCCACCTGCAACATTTGTAGTACAACACACATATATAACCCTTGTTTACTGCAGGAAGCAGCAGCACGAGGCAGAGACCGTGCCTAACGCCTCTGCAACCACACAGGCAGAGATACCAAAACCAAAGGCTGAAGCACTGAGGGCATGCAGAGACAACTGAAAGCATAATGGGGAAGAAACAAAGAGCACAAAGTCACCACAGTGATGGAAATGCTCCCTTCAGGGCTCCCATTGTCTAGGTAACAAATACAGTAAGTCACAGAGCTTCTGATTTTGGGAACACATGCAGAGGAATGCTATTGGGATTTCCTCTGTACCACTTTATACACTTGAGCACAGCTCAAAAATCAATAGGTGTTGGTCTCTGGTTTATTACTTCTAGTTTACATTTTGTTTTCTCCTTTTATTCACGATTAATTGTAGTAAATTAAGATTAAAAACTAATTTTTGGAGCTTGAACTATAGTTTCCTTCCTCATTTACAACAAAATGTTAAAAACAAACTACGTTCTACAGTGGCAAATCACTTTCCCTGCCAATTAATTCATTTAGTAGGGACAAGAGGCAGCAGGCAGAAACTGATGCACAGAAAAGTTCCACCTGAATATGAGGAAGAACTTCTTTACTGTGTGGGTAACTGTGCACAGAAACAGGCTGCC
Organism: Acanthiza pusilla; assembly: GCA_036630365.1. NCBI lineage: Eukaryota > Metazoa > Chordata > Aves > Passeriformes > Acanthizidae > Acanthiza > Acanthiza pusilla. Next base: position 8,142,369 of record JAXCHO010000036.1, read on the forward strand.
CAGAGAGGTTGTGGAGTCTCCCTGACTGGAGATATTCAAGAACTGTCTGGACACAAACCTGTGCTATGTGCTGTAGGATGACCCTGCTTGAGCAGGGACATTGGACTGATCCACTGTGGTCCCTTCTGACCCATTCTACGATTCAGACTTCAGAGGTTTATTATTACGGAAGAGACTTGGCTTTGGAGTTACACACGAACAGATGTCAAAAATTATTCAAGGAATATACCATTAGAATAAGCTCTCAAAAAATTTAAATAAAGCTCTTCTAACATGGTATCAGCAAAATCAATTTGAATTGCAATAAAAATATAAATAAAAAAGGATGTTGCCTTACATGTCACTGTATTGTTATAAAGAGAATGCTACAGATACTTCAGTCAATCCCTTACACCTTCTTCATACTCACATAATTCATCCTGCTAAAGAGGGAACACCTCAGGTACCACTGATGCAATGTACTAATACCTAGTGTGACCAGAGTACTTAACTCTGCTGTAGATTTGGTGAGCAGTGAATGTGACAGCCTACCCAAGAGAGGAACTGCCTGCTACCATTTTGCTCTGTCTCCTAGCACTTCTAGACCATATTAACCTCCTCCCCAAATCAACACAGACACTGCAACCAGTAGTCAGTCCTGGTGTTCAGGATATACCCCGTACTGCCTGTCAAGTGGAGCAGTTTTGATTTTTCTATCTGTACAAACCACCTGCATCCTGCTCAACCTGTAACTTTTACCTGTGCTCATGCATGTGGAGCAGGAAGGATGCTGAAACACAGCCCACCCTGCACATCTTGTGGGTCCTACTGCTGACCTGCTTACTAGCAGAAAGCATGCTGGGCACGGGGATAGAAAACACCTACTTACTCTTCAGTCTCCAGTGGAGAGATCTGGCTTGCTGCATACAGCAACTGAAATTTGCATAGACTTATTCTTGGCACATAGAAAAACGTATTTAGGGCAGCTTAAGCTTGTGGTTATCATTCTAGGGGTTTATAAAGCAAAGCTTTAAAAACAAAACAGTCAAACAAAGAGCTTTTGCAGTGATTCCTGATATTTTTAACTTGCTTTAAAAACTATCAGAATTAAGTAAGTTTATTTCCTAAAGAAGGAAACAAAATAAAGCAGTGATACTGACATTTAAAGCATTGACATACACAATTTATTCCCTAAGCCACTTCATAAAATGAGCGCCTTCCACAAGTACAAATGATCAGTCTTTTTCCATTACCTAAAAGGTAACTAAAGCTTGTCCCACAAAAACAAGATCGAGGAAAAGGCTAATAGTTCTTTGAGGACATGCTTCTCCCTATGTAAAATATGTACGTCAAGCCTTTTACTTCGGACATCAGTTATGTCTGAAAAAAATTTTCAGGAGTGTGACATATACTTATATGGGTATTCTGCACAGTCCCAAACAGTTTATCAACAGAAATCAACTGCAAATTCCTCTGTGGGAAAATGATTTTCTTTTTTTTTTAACATTTGCATAGCGCACACTGCAGCGGGCCAGAGGTTACAGAAGTTTACATCAATACAAACAAGTTGTAAGACAATTCAATTAATATCAATAGCCTTAGTACTAAACTCTCTGCCTCAGAAAACACATGAGTAGCTGAATTTAATGAGCGACCATTTTCTGCAGAGCCATTTGAGCATCAGGAAGTATCCTGAAAGAGTATTTGTCTGAGCAGTTCTGACTCCTGTAGCTTCTTCCCCTTTGTATGCAGCCCAAAAAAAGCAGACCAATCAAGTCAATAATTTAATATTGAAATAAATAAAGAAAAAAAAGTATTTTTTCTTGAAAATGTTATGACTAAAAGGCTGAACTAAAAAATGGTAGGCAAAGATACTCTACACTTCTCAGAGGTCAAGTGGTGAACATTTTAGATACTAGGAAATTTTCCAAGTTCAACTCATGCTTTCCCAAACCAAACAAGACACAAACCACAGAAGCCTGCCCTCTTTCCAACTGCTGGGAAGATCACAGATGAGGTTGTTCATTATGGTCCCAACCAAGTAACATGGTCCACACAACACCACCCACCTCTTCAAACATACCCCTCTATTTAAAGGGAATCCACTACACTAAAAAAAAAAAATTTTTTTTTAAAGGTCCGTAGTTGCTACTTTTTCCTATTTACTTTAAGGTCACCATAGTGTTTTATGCTCAGGACATTGTGAAAAAACAGCCAGAGGTCTGACATACCGGTTTAAAATAGACATTTGGAAAGGAATTACTGCAGGGGTTCTAAACCAAACAGCATGGATTACAACCCACTGTTTAAAATTAGGCTTCGTAGTTTGTTTTTAGATATTCCTAGTAACAAACTCAATCTGATTGCTCTTTTTTGGCTGATGTTATTGTACCTAGCAATCTAGGTGGCCAATAATAGAAATTTCATTTCAAATATGGCTATTAATATTCCTAAATATAGTCTACTATATGAGTAAGCTGTGTCACAGGCCTTAAGTCATTCTTCTAGGTTTTGTTGGGGGTTTTTGGTTTTTTTTTTTAAATCAAAGGACAGTCAGTGCTTGACTAGGAATTAAAAGGTCTCCACACTTCTAGGATTAAATAGTTTGTCAGTATTAAAACCACGCAGGGAAAAAAAATCTTTCAGGAAGGAACTGAATTTGGAACATCTTATTGCATGTTTAATGACAAGAACCCACCAAAGAACAACTGTTTAACCATCAAAGATATCCCACATTTCTTTTCTGAAATCCTTGGGTAACCTACATTGTCTACTAATAGAGTGTTTTGTCCTAGTTAATTGGCAAAAGCAGCCCTTTAGTTTCCTTCCAGCAGGAAGCCAATTACATAGATTCAACAGCAAAGCAGTGCTACTTTAAAAAACAATCAAGAAGGAGGAGCACAGGAGCTGGCTGCTGCTTCTCCAAAAGAGTTGGAACAAGCCATTCCTTTAAAAAATGGAGGCACAGAGCGGTGCTTCTCCTTTACAGTGGTGAGCACAGATGGGAGCAAGAGCATCGCAACCTGAACCAAGGTGCTTGGGGGGCTTCACCACTCACTTGGGTGGGAAAGGCTGGAACACAGCAGTGCAGGAAGACACCATAATGCAACAGAATATGGGAAATTCAGGGCTTTTTTCAGGCACACCAAACTCTGCTCTAGATAGAGAAAAGGGAAGCTTTAGCATGAGACACACTGGACCAGCTGTAAGCCAAGGTAGTGCTACACAAACACCAAACCTGAGAAGTTTAATAGCAGAAGTCCTGCAGTTGAGTTAATGGGGAGTTTGGGAATGTAACTGACAGAACAACTAGTTCAGTCACTACCCGCACATTCATAATCTATCTGTACTTTAAAAGAACAAATACCCCAAACCCCACTAAAGAAGACCCATGGTAGATGGTGAAAATGAGAAGGATATGCAGACCAGGAATCATCCAAATACTAGATTTAAAAAACATAGAAAGTGTAAGCTGACCACATGTGGCTTCTAACTATGCGGCTGTTAGAAATTAATAAAAGAAACCAACCATTTGTGAAAATAGCTAATAGATATTTTTAAAGTATAAAAAAATAATTGAAGCACTATAAAAGGAACCAGTTATGGAGACAGAAAAATGGCACTAGAGCAAGAATTTCAGGGTGCTGGGCAGCGACATTTTCACCCAGGTGCTGAACAGCAATACAAGCTCTCACACTTGGGCACAACACTTCAATACTGAGTGACCAACTGGGCTTAACTTTTAACCACAGATTTAAATCACCTGAGCTGGCTTGAAGAGGATGCTACAATACCTGCTAGTGACCTCAAATAACCAGGAGGTCTGGGTTCCTGCAATGACAGCAGTGGTCAGAGAGTTAGCAGATGGAAAAAGCAGGCAAAGTGGTATGTAGTGCATAAGACAGTATAATTATCCTGTGTCACAGACAGTTTGTACTCTCTCCTGCCTTCCCTACTAATACTCAAAATTAAATGTTTTGTTCTGTGGAGACTGGTTTTGCTTTTTGGTTAAAGAAAGCAGTGTTGAAAAGTGGCTGTTGGGCTTGGAACAGCAAGCACTGAGGTTTGAGAGAGCTCCCAAATCCTTGGAGAAGTTTTTTCCATAGCCCCTAAGAAAACTAGCTTGCTTGTGCAGATCAGCTTACGCCTGACAGAGCAGCCACCAACCTGCTTCCTCCCCAGACCTGGGTTCAAGGCTTTACAGAAATGGGAACCAGCACCTCAATTTATGACAGAGACATTATAAGGACTGCTGAATAATAAGGCAAGCTGTAAATCAGTCTTTTACCATGACAGAAAAGGAAAGGGATGAAGCAGACAGTTCCCCTCTCTGAGATCCAGTGCTCTCTAACAGTTTCATTCCCATTGGCAGTTCTTATTCTTCAGTGTTACTTCAAGCCAACCTGCAAATTTTATAGCAAAGTGAAACTGGATTGAGACATGCAAAAAGCAAGCCAGAAGAAAGCAGAAAGAGATGAATTTGTAACTACTGAGGATGGGAGGAAGATTTAGTAACACTGAAATGACAGGAAACACAGAAAGAGCTATCAATCCCTGTTAGGATCAATATACTACCAGGAGAATGAAAAACTGATCAGAGAAAATTAGAGGCTCCACTGTAATGTCTGAATCTAGGGACAAGAAAATTTCTCAAGCACTGCTGTAATAGTGTTGTGAACATTACATTTAAAAAATAGAAAAAGTGGACGACAGCTTGTGAAAGCTTAAGAACTGACTTTGTTATGCAGCAGTGAGACCCTTTTGCACAAGACAAATGATTGCTGCAAGATATGCAGTGGTTGCCTAAGTTTATAAAGGTCAAAATACACAACAGCAGATAAGTGTCTTGACTTGTGCCTCATTCCCTACATACATTGCCAGTACATTCCAGCACATTTAATACTTTGTACATCTCCTGTAGTATCCTCTATTCTCTTTCTCACCTGCTGAACTGGAGAAAACAAACCATCCCCAACTCCACTAACTCTTAAAATCCTCTTTTAATGGAAAAGTGATCAATTTTACAGAACCTGGAATAAACTATACAAAAGGCCAATTTCACATATACATAGAATCTGTATAAAAAGTAAATGTTCACAGCCAGATTTTGTCCTACAGACTGCAAAAGAGGGGAGAAATAACTCCTAATCAGGTTTTGGTATATGGTACAATGCCAAAATGTCTCTGACTATGTTAGAAGCTAATACTGGGTTTAAAAAAAAACAACAGCCTGCAACAACAAAATGACAAAAATATAGGGAAAAAACCCTCCAGTATTGAAAACAAAGCCTCAGAAATGCAATCTACAGCTATTTATTTCAATATGATGCTAAGTCCTTCTGCAGCAACAGAGGGGCATTCAAAACTAAGAATTAAAAATCATAAAGGCTGAGAAGGCCATGCCGGGTCAGAACCATTTCCATGTTGCTCTGAGCAAGCCACAGACCCAAACATACAAAAAACCAGGTAAACAAAGGAACGCAGATGGCTTTAGAATGAACTAATTTACTTTTAAGAATTTTCCTTACTGATAAATATTTCCCACCTTCAAACCCTTCTTTATTAGTGGGGAAGATTTTTTGCAACTAAAACCAATAAATATGCTTAGTTTTTCATCCTGTTTCATGAACTATAATTAGAAACTAATTTTACTTTGTGGCTGACACCACAGAATGAGTTTGTCACCTCTGCAATGCCTTTCTTCCTGTCACAGGCTGAAAAAACACTTCTCGACTTTTGTAGACAGATATTTACATCTTTATTACATTTCATTTATAGCTACCAGTTTCCTATGTTAGACTGAACCAAGTTGTGTCTTTGGCTACTGCTATAAGGCATACCATAATAGCGATGATGACGATAATGCAAATTATTACTGTATCACTAGATCACCCACTTGTCACTAAATTATGGTACACTGATTCAGTTTATATAGGTCTCAGTTGCCATTAAGGTTACAGACAGCTGCTTAGAAAACATCTTTATCTGAAGCAGAGCCAAAATATTTTGATTGCTTCCTTCCACAGTGAAATGAAACATTATAACTATTTTAAGGTTATAAACAATGAGACAGAAATTATCAACTAACAGAAAGTCCCACAATTTCAAGCCAACACTAGATCATTAGAGAAGAATTTTGCATTTTACTGGCAAACTCTGACTTTCCCCATCTGCTCCCTTCTCTCCCTACTAATGAGCAGGAGCAAGCTATGAAAGCATGTCTAAAGATGACAAGAGCATAAGCTTCTTTAGATGCTTAGGAAAGATCAGTGAGCTGTCCCCCTATTTCACTATCACACTGACAGGAGTGGCAGGCTCTTGCCTGCCAGACAAGGAAAATCAGAGGGCAACACTCCTCTGCTTTGTATTAATCATCTGAGCTATGTATGGTATGTTCTTGTTCTTTACCCAAATACCTCATGATCATCTGTATGCCACAAATATTTTCCAATACAGATCTCTGCCAGGACATGCTCCATTTCAGTAATCCTTTAGAGCCATTTCAGCGAGAGAGGGTTGGAGGGCAGCAGACTCAGGGCACATTTCAACTATGTATGTTCACAAGATGTCAGAGCTGCTTTCACACTGATCGAAGGCCAGGAAAGTTCACAGTTGTTTGACTTTTGCCAGAACATATCACACACAACTTAGGTTTCTACTTCTTTTGAGAAAATGAAAAAAAAAAAAAAACCAGACCAGCTATGCATGCTTATCGAAGACAATGGACACAGACCCTGAGAGTACTTTACAGATGCTTTTTTCCCTTGTGTTTCAGAAAAAGGGATGTGGTGCCTGGAGAGGTTTGAGGCTCTTTAGAGGACCTTCAGCAGAAAAGTAGAACAGCGAGGTGCGAACAGAACAAGCTGCACTGCTGATAAGAACACTGTGCTGAATGGGTGCAGAGGCAGACCACTATGCCTGGAGGCATGGGACCCTTCAGGAGAGGGATAGAGAGCCAAAGGAAGGGAGAGAGGCTAAGGGACCTTGTCACATTTAGCTTCCCATATGGAGATCAAGAAGAGATATGGTCACTCCCTGAACACCCATTATGCAGCATAAAGTACATCACCAAATGGGAGAGGAACTATTTCAAGAAATCATTGACCCCAAGGACAGACATATATAAACTTGCCATTTTCCACTTACAAGGATTTTCTTCAAGTTTCTAAGTACCAGAAATTAATTATATGATTCTAGTATAGCTTTTTAAAAGTAGGAAAAATGCTGATTACTTGTAAGCTGAAAGTTTATAAAAGGAATTAAGTATAGCCCAAACTGTGAGGGACACAAAAAATAAAAAAATCCTTTCTGCTTCTCTGCATTTAAATTTTAAATCAACTAGTTAAATTACGCAAGAAAACAATAAAACTGTAGATTTTTTTTTTAACCTCAACTTGGTGTTAAAGCAAGGGATATGAAAGGCAGTATCAGACATTTTGATTTTAAAATGAAATTTATCTCTCTTCTTCCCCCCTCCCATTAGATTCTCTGCTGGTAAAAAAGATGTGACAATACAGACTTTTCCAGTTAGTACTAAAAGAATGGAGCAGAAAAAAAAAACCTCAGTGAAAAATATTTCCACTTTCTATTTAATTAAGAATTACTTCTTTATATTAAGATATGCTCCTCAAGCAGAGCATACAGATTGTTACATTAAATCTTCAATACTTAAATATAAGCCCAATGAGGGCATGATTATGTTTGCACAAGAGGTTTTCCTGTGATCAAAGAGTCAAGCAAGAACACCATTACACTTTGATAATTAAGCCAAGAACATGGATTTCAAAGAAAAGGAGGAAAAAAAAATATGTACAATCTGCCGGTCTGGAAGTATGACTTTTCAGTACTATTTCTAGAAGATGCATGTGTGCAAAAGTGGCACTGCTTGGAAAAATGGAAAGCTATCAACAGCAAGTCATGAGCTCAGGCAAATTAAAAATCTAAAAATGTCATTATTTCTGCATATAGCCATATATTAGAGCAAGCATAATGCAGAACTTGCAGCTCTAGTGATATTCGCAGGATGACCTTTTCCAAACCACAGAGAAATAGATAGGTTTTAATTATTTAAACACAAGTTCTGCTGCATTCTAAAAGATCAGAAGATAAATATGTGCTATGTTTTTTGTTTGACGGGAGATACATTTACCAATTATATCAATAATTTGCTATGGAGTACATAAAGAACTGCAGCTACCTCAAAAAGGAAATCACTTTATCATCTCACTCCCGTATTTGGAGTATGGACTATATGAAACTATTAAATCAAAAACCATGTATGAAAGCAAAACGGGCTCTGTTACAGAGATAAAGATATGTGTGTTTTATATGTGTGTATATATATACACAAGCATATGTTATGTAGAGATTTAAGAATAAGAGCCTAGTGAGCCCATTTTAGGTGGTACCATAAAACTGCTTTGAGAACTGCTATCAAACAAGCTTCTGTGACTTGGCTTTTGCTAGGAAGTTAATTAGAATGCAGATTTTGTTGTTCTCCTACGTTGCTTTGGTAAATTAACCAACCCTTCTCATGCTAGAGCTCCATAATTAAAAGCAAACTTTGACAAATTCCCTCCTCTATAGTACCCCGAGCTATGAGGCTTCCACTTTTATGGGGAACCACAACAGCAATTCCAAAGACTGTAAAACCCATCTCTCAGGCATATTTTTCCCCTCCCACAGCTTCTGTTGGTACAAGAGTCCTGTGAAAGCGTAGCTGCATTGAAAATTGCATCTGTCTGTGCCCTGGCCAAGTGTTGTCAAGACAGTCAAGACAAACACCTACCACAACAATCTCTCCTTTGTCAGTCACAGGGATTCCATGAGAAAGCACCACCAGTCTACGATTTTGATAGTCTTAGACAAGCCTGAAAGACAAAAGAAAAGGGCCACACTTTATTTCAATTCACTGTATAAAACCAGAACTAAAAGCTCCATTTTGGCAAGGAGCTTTCAAAATTGTGTGATAGTGCAAATAGTCTTAGCAAAGACAGGCAAAACTCACCTCCTAACCCTTCCCACTCTCTGCAGTTACTGAATCAGTTTGTACTTTTCAGCTTGGGAAGATTAATCCCATTACACAAGAGATTTTTACTATTATTATTTTTATTTTTAACACTGAATTTCCAAGCCTGAAAAAAAACTACATCTTACTGTCATCTTACATAGCTGCAGCCCACAAGATCCAGAACTTCAGGAAAATATCACAAATTGTATCCAGATCCAGGTTCAGGGACTTCTTCATACAAAACCAGCAGTGAACTACGACAGCTTTCCATGTACTTAGCAAAGCCTTTCTAGAAATTGTACTAGGCAAACACACATACAAAACAATGTACAAAGCCCACTACTCTGAGGAAGAGCCGCTCTGTAGGCAGAGAATTTTTAAAACTGTGACGAGATGGAAGCTACTGTGCAGCAGGAAGGTTACCACACGGCTGCCATCACAGAGACATGGTGAGATGACCAGCACAACTGGACTGCTACAATGGATGGCTATAAATTCTTCAGTAGGGAAAGGCAAGGAAGGAGAGGCAGTGGGTTAGCCCTGTACATTAGGGAGTGCTTTGATTACCTCAAGTTTGATGATGACGATGATGGGGGTTATGCAAGAGAATCAGGGGAAAGCCAATAAGGCAGGTGTCCTAGTGGGAGTCTATTATAGACTGTCCAACAAGGATGAAGAGGCAGATGAAATACGCTACAAGCAGCTGGGAGAAGCATCAACATCACTGGCCCTGTTCTTGTGGGGGACTTCAACTCACCACATAACTGCTGGAAATACAACACAGCAGACAGAAAACAATCTAGGAGGTTCCTGGACTGTGTGGAAGAACTTCCTGAATCAGCTGGTGAGTCAAGTCAACCAGCAGAGGGGCTCCAGTGGACCAGTTTTTCACAAACACAAGACTTGTGGGTGATATGATAGTTGGAGACCGTCTTGGGCATAGCAATTACAAAATGATGAAGTTTTTGATCCCTGAGGAAGGAGGGATCAAAAGAAGGAGAGTTTATGACCTTGGCAACTCAAGCAAGAACTACAAGCATGTTGTGAGGTTATGCAGAGAGAAAATTAGAACAGCCAAAGCCAAACCAGAACTCATCAGACTACTGCCATAAAAGACCATGAAACAAAGTTTCCATAAATACATCAGCAACAAGAAGGGTTAAGAAATATCTCCATCCTTTACTGGATGTGGGGCGGGGGGACAGCATATAGTCACAAAGGCTGAGGTAACAATACTTTCTTTGCATCAGTTTTTAACATTGGACCAATTGTTCTCAGGGTTAAGCAGCCCCCTGAGCTGGAAGACAGACAGGGAGCAGAATGAAGCTCCCATAATGCAAGGGGAAATTGCCAGTGACCTGCTACACCACTCTGATGCTCACAAGACTATGGGGCTGGATGGGACCTACTCATAGGTACTGAGGGAGCTGGTGGATGTGCTCACCAAGCCACCTTCAATCCATCCTAGCTAACCAGGGAGGATACAGGTCACTGGAAGTTACCAAATGTGATGCCCATCTATAAGAAGGGGAAGAATGAGGATTTAGAGAACTACATGCTTGTCAGCCTGGTATCGGTGCCAGGGAAGGCAGCAGAGCAGATCATCCCGAGTGCCACCACACAGCATGGACAGGACAACCAGGGGACCAGGCACGGCCAGCATGGGCTTAGGAAAGGCAGTTCTGCTTGATCAACCTGCTCTCCTTCTGTGACAAGGTGACAAGACTCCCCCACACGTGGTACTGGTAAAGACACACTTAAATTGCTGAGTGCTATTTTGGGCCCTTCCCTTCAAGAAAGACATTAAGGTGCTGGAGCATGTTGAGAGAAGGGCAACAGAGCTGGAGAAAGGTCTGGAGCACAACTCCTATGAGGAGCAGCTGAAGGAGCTGGGGGCAGTTTAGCCTGGAGAAAAGGAGGCTATGAGGAATGACCTTATCACTCTCTACCACTACCCAAAAGGAGGCTGTAGCCAGGTGGGGATCAGCCTCTTCTCCCAGGTAACAAGTGATAGGAGAAGAGGAAATGGCTTCAAGCTGCACCTGAGGGCGTTTAGGTAGGATATCAGCAAAAGCTTCTTCACTGAAAGGATTGTCAGGCACTGCAATATGCTCTCCAAGGGAGTGGTGGAGTCACCATCACTGAAAGTATTTCAAAGATGTGTAGATGTGGCACTCAGGGACATGGTTTTGTGCTAGGCTTGGCAGTGCTGGGTTAACAGTTGGACATGATTTTAGAGGTCTTTTTCAACTAAACAATTTCATGATTCTACGAAGTTAGAACACAGTAATTAGCAGGAGTCCTACTTTCACTGCAAGCTAGTTCCCATTTTTCAGATTCATCCAACAGTGCTGTTTCTGAGATAAAGCATCAGCTGAGTTCCTTTCCAACAAATACTCATAAAATTTATATCCTCAAACTGAGTATGCAGATTTTTAACAAAAAACCTGTCTTTTGTTACAAATTTCTAAAAAAAGGCAGCTTGGAATTAGTTTATAGCCAAACACACAAAATTCTGATCTTCCTTACTCATCTTAAGTTTTAAACAACATGATATTTTAAATTATTTGTAATTATTGAAGTACGCCTTAACATTTGAAACTCCTAAAAATAAGCATTTAATTTCTGCAACATTCTCATACTCCACTGATTTCCATTTAGAGGGAGATGTGATATGGGAAAAATATCTACCATACTTGTTGAAAAAACAAACAAACAGTAGTTACTGTTACTCAGGCAACCAATACTTGAAAAAAGCTCAGATATATACATACTCTAAAATTCTAGGCTACTGATCAGTTATTCAGCCAACAGCTGTCACAAAAACAAGATTTCCCCCCCACTTCTTCCACATCCTCCTCACTCAAACCTTCATTTCCTATTTCTTTAAAACAAATCTTGCTTGAAAATTAGGAAAACTGACATAAGTTGTTATTGCCCCCTTCCTAAATTATCTTGACACTTCAGGAGGAAACCCAAAATCTATTTTAATTATGGTGTATCGATTAGTAAAATAAGAAAACTGCCTCCTGGACCTTGGAGTCAGAAGGGCCATTGGATCTATCAGATTGTTAACCTGAACACCACAAATTATTATGCATTTCCCAAGTACCCTGACAGCAAGGTAAGTAACTTGTACATGGATAATAAATATTGCCTAGGCACACATCCTGCCTTGGGCTGGAAACCTCAAGAGATTCACCACTTTCTCTAATGGCGGGAAGGGCAATTTACTGGTCTGAAGAGCTACAGCCGCTCGCCTTTCCATTTAGCTCTTCAGACATTATGCTATGCTTATCACTCTCTAAACAGGAGGAGGAAAATAAATTAAAAACGGAAAGTCAAAGAAAGTGGGTACAACATACTTTCTTGTCAAGGCAGCTAAGATGCTCAGTCCCTTCTACAGTCAGGGTATGGTTAGTGTTTAAGCTGCTTTCAAACTCATTTCCTAAAGCTCTACCACAGACGTTTTTCATCTCTTCTGCCAGCCCTCCTTTTTAACACAAAACCTGTCCTGGCCAGTGCTCTCACTCATTGCATCAGTCTCATCTGACTTATGCATCTTCTAATCTCTTTCTTCCTCTTAAAACCTTGCCCTTACCAGCACCTCACTCAGCTCTAACCACTCTACCAGTGCTGCCTTCCTGGGGCCCTCTCTCCAACTTCTATCTTGCAAAGGCAGGAAGAGATCCTGAGGAAACAAACAGGTCTTTATCAGCAGGATTTGTCACTCCTGTTTGCTCCTGGGCAATCTCTTCCAACCACAAAAATTCAGTTTATCCTCTCTACAGAAGGACCTCACAGATTTACCTCCTACTCCAAGTCTCTCTCTCCTTATCCAAATTGGAAACTTCAACCCTGACATTCTGTCTGACATTTCCTTGGAGTTATCCAGCTATTAGGTTAAGCTCTACATAGAGCTGGACAAACATCTTATCTCCCCTCCCATACAAGCTTTCCCAGGAGGATCTTCCTGATTAGCCAGAATCTTGCCAGTCCCCCTGGCAAGCCTGCAGACTTATCATTACATACAAGAAGCTGTATGTCTAAATGCTGTAAAAAGAACATGCATATATTACACATAAAATGCAGTCTTTTTTCTGATCTCTTAGACAACTACATGGTTATCCGAGTACTCAAGATCTTCCTCCTTTTCTCAGGCTTCAACCAAGTGAATCGAACTTTAAGAATTTCTGAAGTGACATAAGCAATGGTCATCTTCTGCACATGCTTCTGGGCTATTTTAACTCTTTTATTGCTATTTAATTCATGCAAACCCCCCCTCAAACTCTTTTCCCATAATTTTAATAATCTTCTCAGTCTGTGTTCTCTTGATCATTTTTTTCTAGTGTTTTATCTTCCATCAGCAACAAAGCAATTTATCTCACAAAGATAACCTGACTAATTAATCCATTCAACATTTTTTAGACATTTGTCTTTGGATGAGATGAAGTCTATATTAAAATTATCTGGACAGGAATCCAGTAACTACTAATAGAAATGCAGGAGGAAAAAAAAAGGCACTGCTCACACTCCACCCTTTCCATATTAAATCACTTCCAGGAATTTTTTCACCACTAATCATTATTGTGGCTCTTTCTATACCTCCTGAAGGTTTTCAAAAGACCTTTTAAAGATGTAAAAACTAGGATCAGATATAGAACTTGAGTGTTACTGCCATTAATGCCATGCAACAAGAAAAATGCTTATTTTAAAAATCCCATCAACCAAGAATTAAATTAGCCCTCTCTTCTCTTCCTGTAACAGTGCACTGGCACCTTAAGAGTTCTTAAGTATCCCAGCTTGACCCCTACACTTCTGCAGAATTGCTGTTTCCCAGGATGCAGTTCCTCAGCTTCATGTCTGGAAAACTTTTCACCAAGAAACCTGAATTAGGCCACATCCTGTATACATACCTTTGGCTTTACTCAACAAAAAGAAATCATTCTTTGGGCTACTTACTTATTATTACAATCTGGTAATGACAGACTGGTAAACAGCATAATTGGATTTTTTTTAAGCTTCTGTCTTAGAAATGAAAATGTTAAATGGTGTCTTGTCTAGGCCTAATCCTGGAACATCTTGATTCTCTGTTTATTTCCCACAGATATCTGTCTGCTTGTTTATATTTTACAGTCAGCTGCTGCTCCGTTCACCTGGCAGGCTTTTGGTTTTCCCAACAAGAAAGCTGTATTGTACAGAGCCCTGAGCTGACAGGCAGAAGAAATAGGAAACCTTTGTCAGTCTCAGCACAGGACCAGTGGCAGATGTGGAAAGAAAGGCAGTGGGATCTACTCTATATTTGTGTGACAGCCCATGGGTCAGCTGTTTTTTGTGTCAGCCAAGAGTAGCTAGGAGGCACAAATGGCCGTGAACTCATCTCTCTCCACTTCATCCTGTCAGAGCTGATGATGCAGCTCGCAGCCTGGCAGCCACAGGGTCCAAGGACAAACGCTAAAGGACACACAGGAAAGATGATGAGGTGGGACAGGTTATATGCACAAGAAGGAATTTCAGCTTTGGATTCTCACTTTACTTACAGTGGTGACAACTTGTGATTATGCAAAACATGATGTCCTCACCAGCCTCCTTAGCTTTGTCAGGAGACAGCATTTTGTGCAGTCCTACACTGTCACCCCTACTCACAGGGGGAAGGGACACAGGGTGAAAGATGAGATCCCGCAGCAGCGCCAGCTCCCACAGCAGCCAGGGGCACAACACACTTGTCAAAGGCAAATTCTGCTGTGCAAGTTATTTACATGCCACAAACAAACTGACGCCCTGTGAACCCTGTGCCACGGAGATTACACAGAGTTACATCCTGGAACACTTAACCAAAATTTAAGTGTACAGCTTAGAGAGAAAAAAAAGCACATATGAACTCTGGGTAAAGCCCTTTGCTGTGCAGGCCTTAGCTTGCTTTTGCTCAAACCAGGAGATGAAATTCCCATGGATTCCCTGAAGCAGAGTAGGAAGCTACCCACCTGCCACAGTCCTTCCCCTCCTTCCCTCTGGTTTACATATCTCACCCCATTTTCTCTTGGCAGTGCTATTCAGGTTATCACAGCTGAACGGCTATTTGACTGGCTGGTTCCCAACAGTGAGGTGATTTTCATCAGATCCGATTTGGGAAGCTCTTTAAAGGCTTTTTACAGAAAGCAGTTACATGGTTTCATGGAGGCAGAAAAGCTCAAATCACAGTGATAAAAGGCATTTTAATAGATCCATTCACTCTAATGCAGGAGATACTGTGTGCTGAAATCAGGGAAATATAATACATTTCTAGCATGATGGGCCAGAAGATTTAATTGCTAGCTTTGCTTTGAATCTGACAGCTATTACTACTCTACTAACTCTTGGATGCACTTCCAAAGAAGCTTCGTCATTTTAGATTTTTAAGACGAGGTGGTTGGATTTAACTATCAGGTTTATTATAATGTGTAACAGAAAAGCACACAGAATGAAGCCTTTGTGAGAAGACAATTCCCCATCACA
This sequence comes from Acanthiza pusilla, assembly GCA_036630365.1. NCBI lineage: Eukaryota > Metazoa > Chordata > Aves > Passeriformes > Acanthizidae > Acanthiza > Acanthiza pusilla. Next base: position 8,157,853 of record JAXCHO010000036.1, read on the forward strand.
TACACACCTGCTCATTAAAAAGCTGGAACAGAAAATATCTTCCCTGTATTTATTTTTCCCTCCAATGAAGAACAAACAATCAAAACCTATGGTTAAAATACCATTTCATATTCATTTTACTGCATGAGCTTTTCTGAGCCTTCCAGATGATCCTCAAATGCAGCAAAGTTGACTAAATATTGTATGGGTTCCTATAAAAAGGGAGAGGTAGGCATATCAAACCATTTGAACAAGAATATAATTGTGTAGCAAAAGAAAATGCTTTTTCCACATGGCTAGTCAAATTTCCTAGGGAAAAATATTAAAATTATTTGACCATAATTGGGATCTGAGTGTGGTGTAAAACAGTCTAAATTTTGCAACTTTTTTTACCATCCCTCATAATTGTATAAGAGCACAAACCCATTTTTAATTCCTTCATTTTCAAATATTTTTAAAGTTATTGTCCACTTACAAGTACTAGAGAGAAATTAAACTAAACAGGGTTCTAAGGCTCAGTCTGACCTAGAAATCAACACAGACTTAACCTGACCTCATTTTGACAATCACAAATGGACCAAGATGTATCTGCCAATCATCTCAGATACATTGAAACATACAAGGTATTTGACTGAAAGAAAAAAAAAAGGACATATTCTCTTTCTTTGTGAAGACCCTAGATTCACACTCCTGCAATCCTGAAACATCTACATTCCCTCTTGAAACCTGAGCACACAAAAGACGGACTGGGTGAAGAGAAACACAGGGGGCAACTCCTTTCAGGCTACAAAGTGGCCACACAACACAAGAGGTGGCATAGATGTGAACTGAGGAACAACTGCATCTTGCACAGGCTAAGCCAGATGGACTGACTTGGCAAGGGCTCCATCACTACGACTGGCAGTGAGCTGCACAGCCAAAGCAAAGGCAAAACAGGAGGCAAGAAGAAATTGATACAATGGCATTATCCCAAAGCATATGCTCCCTGTAACCCTGGAACTTTTGAGGACAGTCTCCCTATGTGTGTTGGATGAGAGGTGTACAGTGACTGTCAGTACTCCTCTGTATTTTGTACCATATCAGACATTTCCCAAAGGCACTCTATTAGTTAAGAGAGGACTACAGCTCTTGGATGGAAAAGGGAATTAGATATGCAATTTATCTTCAGTTTTCTGCCTCAAGTTTCCCATGGAGTCTCAAAACCAAGTCAACCTATGCACAACCCCCTCCTAACACAAACAGGTGAACACAGGGAAAGCATGTGAAAAGATCCAAATAGGAATTGTCAAGAAGGAAAATACAGCTCCACATACAGAGCACACAGCCCCTTCCCAGAGTACTCATTTTATGACAAGTCATGCAATGCCGCAGTTCATAACACCAAAGGCACATTCAGCCTGGCTGCCTCCATGGCTAACACCAGACAACCTTCCGAGTCGGTTCTGGAATAACTCACATCGTTCCCATCACACAGCATTGGCAGGCACATCAAGCCTTCATACATTAAGAGTTACACAGTTGAAGATGCACCATCAGATGCCCAACATTCATTCATTCTGGGACAGACTGCCCCAAAGCCACTCTCTTTGCATTTGCATGCTTTGCATATGTGGTACTTCCCCAGAATAGATGACATCTACAAAAGTATACTGCATTGACAAGAAAACCACCATATTTACATTATTCTTTTCTGAGGAGTTCGTATCTTCTTTTCTTTGGCAGTTTCATTATATTCCTTAACTGTTAACATCCACGGAAAATGTCAACATTCAAATCCAGCAAATATTTTTGGAAATAACTTATGCAAAGTATTGCTATTTCAAAATATCTTCATTTTCTTGTTTCCATGTACTGAATGGTTGCTGAGTAGGAAGAAGAATATGGAGGAGAAGAAACTGGAGGAGGCTTTTTGTATTATTATTATTATGAAAAGTAACTTCTTTTAGAGAAACACGAAAATAGCATACTCAGGAAAAAAGTTCTGTGCTAAATAAAGGAATCTTTTCTGATCCCTGAAGACTTTCCATCACTGTAGGTATATATTAGTTTTAAATGTCAGGAGCCACCTCAATTAAAGAGGAAATCAATTTGGCACTTAGACTCCCTAAGCACATAATGATGCAATCACAGAAGGTACTGTTACAAAGCCCTCTTGAGCATTTCATAAATGCATTAAAATATTATGTGCTTTACCTGATGCATACATTCAAAAATAAAGGGTCTGTATAAAATAGCCTTTAAAATTATTTCTTATTTTCTTGTTACAGCACTTACTATTTTCAGGTAGTAGAGTTCTACATATTTTCATTGAAAAAAAAAAATCAAAGCCTAATGAATGTCTGGGAACAATCTCGTTGAGTAGCTTCTGATTTTCTCCCACTCAAGCACTGAAACACTTGGACAGCAAACACAACGACTAATAGAAAATACCTATATTCAGGTCTACAGCTCCTACAAAGAGTATTTCCTACACATTTCTAGACAGACCTGCTTGCTGATGGTCAGACACTAACCTTCTGCAGCCTTTCAGCCATTTCCAAGAGCTCACACACATACTGTCTTTCACTTAAGCCTGCTTGTTTTAAGTTTCGACTGCAAAGATTTATTTTTTTTTTTTAGGAGAACAATTGCCTCTCTTTCCTGTAAAGCTCCAGATACTGTGAATTCTTCATAATCAGTAGGGCTGGATAAGTCCCATGTTAAGGCAAGCACATTCTCCTGATACTGAAAAAACAAGTGGATTTTCACATTAGTTGAGGTGACTTTGATAGGACATCCTTACGTGCACATGTTGTTTTACCCTGGAACTCTCCAGGTTATAATTTTAGTAACACCCTGTCCAGCACAGCACAAAAACTGTTTTGTTTTGCAGGGTTTTTTGTGGTTTTTTTTCTCCTCCAAAAATAGCACCATCTTTGCCCTTCCACAGTTCAAGATCAGAACTGGTGGATACCACAGTGAAAAGACACTGTTGTTCCAATGAAAAGGATGGGTTCAGTCTCATGAGCTGAGAAATGAAGCTGCACAAAATCCTAAGGTGAAAGGGAAAAAGCAGAGATCCTCACTGACCCTGCTGCCCTTGTAGCAATCCCTCCTAAGCTGCCACTAACAGCAGTGTTGCCTGCCAGCAAAGTGGTACATCAGTATTATTAGCACAACGAAGGGGCATGATGGTTTGACTATCTTATATTGGCAGCTGTGGTGAATCAGCCCATCCAAAAGCAACTATTCCTATTAATAAAAGTAACAAGGACCTGCTTGTGTTGGTCTGAAGACCAATACAGTAGAATCATGGAGGACAGGAAACAAAATCAAACCAAAGAAATGCCCCAAAAAACCCATGCAGACCTTCCAGACAAGACAGAGCAAAACAGTAAACTTCCCAAAACAGAGCAGCCCCTAAAAACACATTTACCTGTAACTCTAAAAAAGCTTCACAGCAGTGGTCTAAACTGAAAAGCAGGGAACACAGTCATAAACATTGTATTTAATTCAAATCTGTGAGCTTCAGCTTTTTAAGGAGCTAATGGAAATGTGAAGTGACTGATGCAAATATTTAGCACTAACTGTCAGTTTGCTAAAAAGACTATCACATTCTTTGAATTTTTGAGTCGTCTCTGAATTTGTCATACCTTGATTTTTGACTAAGAATGTAACATGAACTGAAGCTAGAACTACTCTGTTGCTCCCTCCAAAGTGAGATTTTATTTTTAAGACAATGACAACCTGGAACAAAAGAGAACAGAAGACAGCGAAGTGGCTTATCACACTCCTGGTGACTCTAATATGCAAGGATGGGGGTAAGATGCAAAGGGGGTAAGACACTAAAACCACTAAGAACTATTACATTTCACCCTCAAAAGTCAGTGGTAAAACATTTAAGAAAGGATTTCAGACATAAATCCATACAAAGTAAATGGCCAGTGCTGCTGCTCCAGTGGGACAGCACATCACGGAAGAAAGGAGATAGGTGATGGGTAGTTACATATTCTGGACACCACCACAGCTGATAGCTAGTGACAGCAGCAGCTTGATGGAGCCAAGCTGTTTGCTCAAGCCAAGCTGTTTGCTCCAACAAGCAGCAGAGGTGAACAACTATAGCGGAGAAAAGGATGAATTCAAACTGCAGAGAATGGCTCCCTCAGAGGCACACGGATCCGAAGCACAGGACGCAACCAAACACAGAGTGGAGCCAACAACAGCATGGAGAGGTGACAGGGTCAACAGCACTGCTTTGAGCAAGCTTCATACAGCACCATTTCTTCCAGCATAACCTTCCCCAAGGCAGGGACTGTCACACAACATGGTAAAGAGAAACAAACAAGCTTGCAGCCTTGAGATAAACTTACACCCTGCAGGTGAGTATAAATGGATGAACATTCATAAACATAGAAGGTTTTTAAGCGCTTACCATCAGTGCTACAGATAATACATACTGCACTCTTAGGAAGTGGCTGGCTTCAGCTCCTGTAGCAACTACGAGGTTCACCACCATGTTGTGCTTAACCTGTACAGATTTCACTTCTCAGTGATTAACAGGAAGAGCTTACTGCTCTGTTTCACCTGCAACTTATCTGAGACACAAAGCTTATGACCTCAGCTATGTCTGTGGAGCAAGCCAGAGCCCAGCAGGCACCAAGTCTGGTCCTGAGGACAAATGAGACCAAACCTCAAGATGGAATGGGCATCAACAGCCCATCAGAGTTGGCATGTGCATCCTGCAGCTGTGACTGTAGTTATCCTACCTCTCAGTTTTCCAGCAGCAGTTAGTGAGACCTAAGGAATACTGTCACTACATCTTTGCTAGAACACTAGACACACACACAACTAAGAAACAGTAATTGACACAAGCGTAACCTAGTGATTTAAAGTAGAAGAAATCACCTGCAAACCTTACAAAATATAAGGTGTCAAATATCAGAAGTACAAAGAAGAAAAAATGGAAAGCTTTAATAAAAGTTGTAGCTTGGTTTGGTTGTTGTTTTGGGGTTTTTTTTAACTTAAATATTGTCTGCCTTTCCACAAATCTAACACTCCTTATATACCCTCAACATGTACCTTTGGTCAGCACATTTTCCACAAAAGTAAGAACAGACAGTACACCTCAAAGGTAAAAGTAATGCATAATTAATCTAAGAAGGGAGGTGTAGGTGTTTTCTCCTCTGGGTTCCAACGGCATGACAGGAAATACATTATTCATGAAGGAAGATGATGGTACAACATTAATCAAGTCAGCACGACAAGACAAACAAAGACCACAAGATGTATTCAACAGATACCAGTGCGCAAAAGTGATCAGCTAAGTGAAAGGGTCACACAGAGTCTGTTTACAGAAAACAAATACTGAGGAGAAATACAGAAATAAGAGTGAACTGTTTCAGTTTGCATCCTATCAAGACTTGTTCCATCTGGGGAACAATCTTTATATGACACAACTACAAAAAAAAGTTTCTGGGTGTCTAAAGAATTGCTATTACAAAGCAAAATTAATAAAATACAAGAGTTAAAATAATTATTTTAACAAATGAGAATTCACATAAGCAGAACATGCATGCAGAACAATAATAGAATAAAATCTTATAAAAAGCCAATGAATCTTTCCTTTCTCATCATGCACTTTTTGCCATATTATAAAGCTACTTGGGGCTAAAGACTAAACACTTGCTCTTCTTCCATATTCAAAGCTGTTGCAAAAATACCCAGAAATGAAGTAATAGTGTAACTTGAAACAGTGCCAGAAAACAGGAACACAATATAAGTTGATTTGTAAGCAACTGAGCCAGTAAAACCCAGTCTCCTCGGAATGTGTGTCAAAGTTGCAGGAAAAGTTCAGGCTTCAATCTTTCCTTTAGCAAGCATCTTTCCATCTGCCGAGGCTACCTACTGCCAGAAAAGGTGTGGGTTTATTGGAAATAAGCTTCTACCCTCTCACAAATGAAACTGGAATTACTCAAAAGGTTTAGAAATAAAGAGCAAGAATGAAAGTCAGACATTTACAGAGAGTTGCATGCAACCTCTATTTCCTCAGAAAACCAGGCTAAAAATATATATGCACTGCCTGCAAATAGCTTGGTCTTGAACTTGCAGTTTCTGTTACAAGGCTGCACTGGAGACAGGAGCCTGACCACACAAGTTGCAGAGCATTGCTCTCATTCTGTCTGGATGGATGTATTTCTTAATATGGGAATAGAGAGATGAAGCTAAAACTGCTTCCCTCAAGTAGCAATAGAAGGAAACAGTTTTAAAAACATTCCTTTTCCTCCTAAGAGGACAAACACTCTCTGAAGCATCAGGCCCAGAAAAACACAGTTGCTTTAAGGAATGCAGAAAGACCCCTCCTGTCACCCCAGCGAGGGGACATTTGGGCAAGGAACAGATTCTGCTCACCCCTATCACCAAAGCCACCCTGTGTGGTCACTGCAGGGAGGCAGCCCTGACTGCAAATATTGTGTAGGAGGACAGAATGCAATCACTTCTGATGCTTCTGTCAGACCTGCCCCCATCAGATGCTGCTTAGAGAAATTAAAGAGTAAAAAATATGTATTTATATACATACAATATTACATGAAATAGTGTATATAGCATATGTTTATATACATACACATATATAACATATATATAAAAGGAAATTAATACCCGTGAGATTATTAAATCCACGCACAGATCCTCACCAGCGATAAAACATGAAGCAAATCAACTGTCAAACAGCAATGGCAGAAATAATAAGCATAGGAAGAAGCTGATCGTGTACCAGATTATCAAGGGCCAATAATGGATTTTAGCCTCAATATATCTTCCTAATTCATTTTCATATTCCTCACCGGCTAAATATAAGTGTCCTCTACAAGGATTAGACATGCTGAACAACATACAATTCATATTCTATTTGTCAGAGATCTATTTGTCACAGACTGGAGCTGAGATGAAGGCTGGTGAGCTGAAACTGTCTCCAAGAACCACAGTGGTAGCTTTCATAGCTTGTAGTTCATACTGGAGTTTTATGGAAATAACCCAAATACTCCAGAAACAGAACAGTCTGTAAAATTTAAAAGTGAAATTCAAGAATAAGGACTCCAAAACTATGGAATTTGGCTGCTCACAAGCAAAGCAGTGATAAGTGCAAACAAAGCTGAGCATTTGTATGTAATTAAAAAAAATTATGCCTGAACCTGCTAAGTTATTTTCCAGACAACCTGCAAGACCCATCTACACTCTGAAGTATTTCAGATGATCTATGGGAGATCATGCAGAAGAAAAAGTTTATATTGAACAAGCTTTAGTGCATTTCTTCAATCACAAGTCATTTCCATTCAATATAAACAGGATGTAGTTGTATTAAACTGCCATAGTGATACCTGGAGGATAACAGCAAGGTGTTTCAATGCAACAAGCTACCACTCACTGTTCTTTGAATGAAAAGACGAAAAAGCTGCTGTAATAAGGAAATAACATTGTCATACCAAGACTAGAACCATCTGAGGAGATTTTTTTTTCCTCACAGTAAATAGAAAGTTACCAGACATTGATTCACTTTCTCTGTTCCTCATTTGCTTCAGCCTTTTTGAGAAAAGACTTATGGTGTTACCACTATAAGTGGCACCATCAGCAAACAATCAAGCTATTTGAAAACCTGTTTTGTACTATCATTGCCAGCTCCAGAATTTGCTGACTGCATATGCAGAAAAACTGTACGCATTTCTGATCCCAGTTGATTAGAAATACAAAAAACATTCCTATCACTTTGCAGCAGGCAGCCAGAGGAGCAAGTGTATTTTCAACAGTTTCTCCCTGCCAACAGAAGTGAAAAACAGACGTTATCATTATGATCTTTTTGTCTAATCCTCTTCAAAAGGTCAGGGAAAGACTAATTTTATGAGCTTGTTTCTGCAAAGCAAAACAGAAAAGGATCCTGCCTTACAAAAAGAACAACTGACCACAGCCTAAGTTACACAGAGGAATCACTACACCATTCACACTGAGTGGTAGGTTAGTTTGTAATTGTTTTCCATCTCCTTTTTGTAACTTAAGATGTAAAAAGGAACAGAATGAAAAGCAAGTCTTCTAATCAAACCACAGACTATTAACTCCACTGCATAACTATTGATACTAATTCACAGGAAATATGGTGATAAGTTTAACAGGTCTCTAGGAGAGAAAAGGTCTGCGCTCGCTGAGCAAGCTGCAGGATGATCAGAGCCATTATTTTTCCCTGAATCAGCACTGGGAGGGCAAACAAGAGTTTTCTGCCAGCCTATGAGAGCATTCCTGTAAATACAACAGATACACTGAGGCCATTCATACCCACTGTATGACACTGCAGCCAAAACTCATGTTTAAGACAGCAGCCTTGTCCTTTGGCTTAACTGAAAGAAAAGTTGTCAGAAGTTATAAAAAACTCCACATGAAATGTGACAAATACTTGGAATGTAGTACTGGGGGTGAACCAATCCCCACTTAAAACCAAAAAAAGTTATGCAAACACGTACTCTTTCTTTCCCAATGAATTATTGCCTTAAGATACTGAATCAGGCAAAAAAACAATTTGTAAGTGAAGGTAACTTATAATACCACACTTCAAGGGCAAAAATCTACAATAACTGCAGACAATAAATACATGATTTGATCTTGCAGCTCCTACGATATGAATCGCGGCGATTTAGAAACGATGGGAAATCAAGCCTCTGTTTTGCATAAAGGATGGCTTATTCAAAGTAGTTATATCAAATTGAAACACCCATCATTGTAGTATTATTTCAATCACAGATGGTTTCTCCCCCTCATAATACACAGATTGCACAAAAGGATAATGAGACATGATGGCCAGAGAAAGGGGGGAATAAAGAAATAAAATTTCATTCCAAGGGGCGAGGGTGATGGTGGGGGAAATCCTGTCTTTTTCAAGATGCTCTTAAACAAAAGGAACTATTTCTCCCTCCTATCACCACTCTTCTCATTTGATCTTGCTTTTCTTGGGTATTTAACAAACTTCATGTCAGGTCACTTTGACTGATACCTCTCTGCCAGGAAAAAATAATCTTAAATTTTCCCACACCGTAAAATCCCAATTAAAGTAAGCGTTTTCATTAAAGGCACAAATCTTCCCCTCACCATACTACAACCCCACGCACTCTTTTACCGCCCCAAATCACCCCTTCTCTAGCTTCTGATGCCTGTAAGAGAAGCACACACAAGCACACAGGGCAGCCACAAGAAGTTTAAACTACCGATGCAATCTCTCCGGTAGCACTCTGCCCAAGAACATGTAGCTTCAGCTTAGCCACTCCTGGGCCAGAACTGATAAGCTAATGTGAAATGAAGCAATACATTTCACAATGTAAACAATTGTTTGGCTACACGGGGAACAATATAAACAAGTGGATCTATTTTTAAATCATCATTTATGCTTCTTGTAGAACACGAATATTATATTCCAGGGTAGAAGTGACAGTATTTCCAAGAACACAGCAAAAAATTCAAACTGCTGATATCTTCTTCCATCAGCCTGCCCCACTGACGCTCCCTGCTCCAGCTCTATAGAAGCAATAAACACATGATGCAGGGCCTGATCTGTTCAGGAACAAGATACCCTTGATGCAGCGGGTGGGGGGGCAACCTGATTATCGTACCTATGGGTTCCTACAACAGCTCAAAAAAGTAATCGGCAACATCTCTTCAGCTCAGGGGAGGAAAACGCGAGCCTTACTCCTGCTTCTTCCACCCCTGCAACCCAAACGAACCGGTTTCTCCCCGAGCTGCACACTTCGCTTGTAGCGAGAACACTGGCACTCCACAGACCTCTAGACTCATTATTTACCCCCCAACGAAGAATGGCTGCTGCACTCCAGGGCACTGCGCTGTTTCGAGACATTTTCGCTCATTTATGGAAAGCCCAGGACAGAGCACACGCGGGGCTGAGGAGCCGCTGTCATTACGCCCCCGACGCGGCGCTCCGCCGGCGGCAACGCTTCCCGCCGGCAGCCTGCGCCCTGCCGAGCCCTCCGCGCGGCCAGCACCGCTCCCGACACAGCGCCCTGCCGCCGGGGCTCCCGGCGGGCAGCAGGGACAGCGACAGAGATAACGCCGCCGCGGGGAACGCCCGGCACAGCCCTTTACGTAAAGGGGTCGGAGGTGCCCCGTACCTCCGGCGCCGCCTCCCGCTGCCCCACCGGAGGGACCGACAACTCCCCACCGCCCCGGGAGACGCCTCCGCTCCCCCGGGAGGCAGTCCCCCTCCCCCAGGCGCCTTACCGTGCCCCTGCAGCCCCTGCCGGCGCGGGGCGGCCCGCGGGCGGTGCGCGGCGCTGTCCCGCGCTATCCCGCGGAGCCGCGGCAGGGCGCCGCCGCCCCATCCATGGTCTCCACCCCCCGCGGAGCCGGAGTGTGCGCGGCGGGCGCCGCCGCCGGTCTTTTCTCCGGCGGGGGCGGAGGAGGAGGGTGGGGTGAGGGCGGGCGGGGGCGGGCGCGGCCGCGGCGGGCGGGCGCCATTAACGGCCGCGCTCGCGCCGCCGCCCACTTTGAAGCGGCCGCGCCGCGCCAGGCACAGCGGCGCCCCCTGGCGGCGGCGGGAGGCGCCTCACGGTCCGCGGGCGCGGGGATCCCGGGATTTCCCGCTTGGCAGCGCCGCCGGTTTTACCGTGGGGTTTGTCGTCTGCTTGCAGCGATAGCACCTCGGCTCGCCTGAGCGTGATGGCCCGGGCCCAGCAGGTCCGTCAGCGGCCAGAGAGAACAACGGGGTTAGTTGTGCACAGAAGGCGGCGGGCTTTTCCTGCCTGCCAGGGAATGAAGGAGGGGAACGCACGGGAACCATGACGGACCCGGCAGTTCAGCGGGAGCTGTTCGTGCTTCCCTGTCGGTGGTGTCTGTACCGAGAGAGGGCCGGTCCTCTACGGCAGGCAGGGAGGCGCGGCAAGAACCGCACCGAGCTGGGAGGCGAACGGGAGCTGTCTGGGGCATTCATGCGGCTCAGCTCAGCCCTCCCTCGGGCCGCTGTGGGGAGACACACAGAGCACAGCAGCCACCGCGGGGTGACACACAGAGCACAGCAGCCACCCCGGGGTGACACAAGGAGCACAGCAGCCCCCCCGGGGTGGCACACACGGCACAGCAGCCACCCCGGGGTGGCACACGCGGCACAGCAGCCACCCCGGGGTGACACACAGGGCACAGCAGCCACCCCGGGGTGACACACGGCACAGCAGCCACCGCGGGGAGACACAGAGCACAGCAGCCACCCCGAGGGGCGGCGCACACAACATCTCACTGCGGCACTGCTGCTGGGCACCCTCACGCCACTGCAATATGGGGGGCGAATGGCAAAAAAGGGGCGTTTGGGGGGAGTAGAAAGCTAAGCCTCCTCTCACACACAGCCAAATACTGTGAAAAGATCAGTTTCAGGTTGTCTAGCACCAGAGTTTACACTGAGCCTGAAGATGCAAGATGAGCTTGAGAAGCTGCTTGTCTTCAGTCTTCTAAATAGACTGGCTTTTCTCTCTTATTTACCATAACAGAAGATAACCTTATTTTTGTCCTCGGATATTTATGGATAGCTGTGCCTTTCGTATCGGCTATCATCTGAACAGCACAAGGTATTTGAACTGTCTTCTCCCAGCACAGCCCCGTCCACTCAGGCTTGTAACAAGCGCCTTTCATCACGAGGAGAATCACCACCATTGTTCTCCACTTCGGCCTAAATGCTGCCCTTGGCACCGTACAAGCAGCCCACCCCCCCGCTAAATACAGACTAAATGCATCCAGAATTACAGATCTCTGCTGAATGCAGCCACACATTCTGCGAGTATGGCTTATATTACAGAACGAAAAAAAAATTACTGACCAATTTAGGAAAGTAGAAACGTTTATTGAAATGTGCAACGCTCGTGAAATATTTAGCACTAAGTTGACACTAGTCATTCCAAAATTCGTCAATTGTAACATTCAACTGTATCAGCATTCTTCACACTGAAAAAGAGGGCATCCTAAAGTGCATCTTAAGTGACAATTTTACTTGTTACCCAAGGCACAGTCATAATTTTATCAGAAGTCATTCTCCCAAACACTCATTCTCTACAACTTTTTCAAAATAGAAACAACTGTATAACGTTTGTACAATGTCACTTCCTTCCCAATTCAACATCTTTAGCAAGTGTTTAGCTGCAATACTACACACGAAAATACAGTTAAGCATATCTGTTTTTATAAGACTTAAATTTAATCCAGACTTTTCAGGATCACAACATACCTGTGCTAAGGTGATGCCAATAGCTAAGCCTGGGAGTAACCCAGTTTAATGCAGTTTTATTTTTTCTAGTCCCATACTGAAAGGTAGCTCCTACTATATAATGAAAGCTTACAGTCCATTTTTGGTCCAATATGAACTGTATTTATAATTTTTTTAATAAACTAGGTTAATTAACTGTAGCCAAATTTTTGTTGTTTTACATAAAAATAATTTTTGCATATAAAAATACCACTAGTTATTCATTAACTTATATTGTTCTCTGTCAAAGTGTCAGATTCTTCATTTCCAATGAACACAACTGATATTTCCTTTGAAAAAGAGTATCACATAGAGCAGAAACTGTTTAGTAATTATATATGGTAGCAAGAAGTGATGTAAAATCCCTAACATTTCAAGATAAGAACTTAGAACCTTCCAACAACAGGCATCTTAAATGTCTGTATATTATTTACTAGATTTTGACATTTTCAGCTCCTTCTTGTTTCTCCTGCAGCTTCCTCCATAGGCACAGAGGAAGCAAAAGAATAGCCATTTACAAGGCAAAATGCAAAGCAAAGGATGGCAGGATTTCTGGATCTGAACAGGAATTTGTGTACCTCATATCTGTGTGCTGTGCTACAGCTGGCATTTTCTGCAGAAGCTGCAAGCTGGTAGATTTATTGGTACATTGATGCACTAAATCTTTCCCCATGCTGGGACTGAGCCAGCAGCAAAGAAAAATGCTTCTTTTCTATCAGTGTGGTGTAGGTACTGAGGAAGAGACTAGATTTAACATTTGAGCAGGGGAAGTCAAACCCCCAGTTACATAAATTTGCACTGCCCATAGAGCCAGGCAGAACTCCAACCAAGGTCAGTGAAACAGCTGCCAAAAGACTGTGGGGTTACTGTGTGTGGGCCACATTTTAAATGTCACTTAGTGTTAATACAAGAAAAAGAAATACTGAAATGTCAGTGTCTCGGAAGTGTTGTGATTGCAAAATGCAAAATACAATGGGACAAAAGAGCATCACTGAGTATATATACAGTTAGGATAGTAAAAATAGAAGCTGAAGCAATTATAAATGGAAACAGTTTCACAGTGTATTCAGAGGAGCACCTTCCTTTACATAGAAGGAAAATGCTTACACTTAAGCATTTTCCCCTTGAACTTTGCATTAGGTGAATGCAAAATATTTATCTAAAAAAAATATTAAAAAAAAATCAACTAGCATTACCAAAAAAAAAAAAAAAAAAAAAAAGTGTCATGTTGTCTACATGGTACGTTTAATGCATGCTGGCTCCCAACTGCTGCAAATATTTAAATGTGTGAGACAGTCCAGACGTTGAGTTCAGTGGACAGGACAAATGAGTAGTGCCATTTCACTTCTGCTCTGTGCAATGCTTATCCCCGTGCCCTTCAAACAGAGGGAGGATGGGACTACTAACATTTGAAAAAACACAATTTCAAAGCCATAACAATTTACAGGAAACCAAGAATGAGGGCAGTATATCAGATTATTTTTCAGGTTTTTGGAATTTTAAAATTTTTCTATATTTTATATTATTGCTACTTGGTCTTAAAATCAAAGGCAGCTCTCACAAAATCTAATTATTTTCATTTAATGTCTGCAGGTTTGTAACCAGCAAGCTGATTAGTTACTGAGACAAGCAACCTTCAAAACAAGGTTGCTTGATACATGAACTTTGTTGTTTGTAATTCCATGGCTTAGCAAAATAAAAAGCTAGCATGCAACAGAAGATATATGTTAGGTTGTTCTACACAGTATTAATTAGTTTGAGAAGGAATCTTCATCAGAACTGTATGCACTCAGAGAGAAAATGGTTAAAAATAATAAATGAATATTTGCAGATGAAAGGAAAACAGAGAAATTAATTAATAAAATGAAATATTTGTTAGAACTAAGGACATTACCAATGTGAAATATGATGTTGTTTATCATTAGATGAAATGTACCTCTAGGTTTTAGGATGGACAAATATAATATTTTTTCATGACTGAAAATATGTTTTCACGGAAAATTACATCCCCCAACATTTTTGCAAATATCGTGTATGTATATGGAGGACAGGGAGAAGAAAAATAGATGCTGTTACAGTTATGTCTTAAAGAGTGAAAATTTCCAATTTTTTCACCTTGATTTCTTTTTAAATACATTATTACAGATAATGATTCCTAGCTTCTGACCCTCTATTACCCCTGTAAAAGGGAGAGGGTGCTTCCAGACGCCTCCCAGCTGGCCCTCATGTGATCTATCGAGGAACTGCAATCCATCTTTCCCTCAGAAACAGGAAGAATGCATTCCTTGATGAGAGTTTTGACTTCTCCATTAGACAGAGAAGACTTCTCTCCATCTTCTCCACTAGAATTAATTAGAGATGGGGGTGTTTTTTGCTTGTTATCTGACATGTACACTCATGTAGTATTTTATAAAATGTTCCTCCATGACATTATGTTAACAGTTTGCCTCTAAGTCGTTTGTGCAATGGACTCAGAAGTTTGTTTCAGAGATTTGTTCGAGTGAAAGCTCTGAAAGTATTTGGTCATGTTCAGCAAAATAAGAGACAACATAATCTGCTTTTAAAAAAACATGTAACATATTCACATATAGACTTATACTGAACATCGATCTGCGTAAAACACCACGTGTAGATACTCTCACCTATAAATATACACCTATCCTTACAGAATTCACTGCCCTAACACAGTACGTTGAGTCACCAGTCCAGTTTCATGTCGGCTTTACTCCACACATACTTTCCTCCTCTTCTTAGGAACATCTGCTCATCAAATCCACTGAATTTTATAGCTGCTTCTACACCAACATCCAGAATAGATTTGGAAGGCTCTTTTCGTCCATTTCTACAGTTTAGAAAACGCATCTGGAGCATCAATAGATAAGACGTTAGAAAGTCAATTTGCAAAAGCTTAGTTTTTCTACAGACTCCAGCAAGTTGCACTGCAATTCCACAAAAGCCTATGTAAATGCATGAAGAAGTTCACTCTAGTCCTTAGAAGGCGCAGAAACTCATGGTTGGACATGGGACCTATCTTAGCAGGAACAAAGCAAGATCATAATTCCTGAAGATTTAATGTTGGCTCCTCACTTACATGTAAATTAAGGAGGCACTTTGAAACGTAACTTTTAGAGCAAGTTCTGTATTATATTAAATAAATAAAAAAAAGCAAAGATGTTCTGCAAAAATAAACATCTACACTTAAAGATTTATGACGCAATGATTATGCATGCAAGCTGATGGCAACTTCCCCTTAGGTCATACCACATTATAGTTCACAATATGTCTGATGGGAATAAATCACATCTATTCCTTGCAGTACTTGGTAAAATTGTTTTATAGAATGCACAGTAAATTTAACTGGTTATTACTGTTGTGTACATACATATATTAGCATACAAATAGCATGTATCAGAAAAGACTTACATATTCATCCAGAAGGAGGTATGAATCCCTCATCTGTAATAGATCAAAAGAAAAAATTAAATTAATATACAAATCAAAATTTCATTCTAGTGAAAAACGAAGGACAAAACAACTGTTCATTCAAAGTCTGATACAAATCTTTGAAACGCTGTATCACAGCTATTTCAGGGAGCTTGGATGAAATTTATAGAAATAAATGGCAGAACTACTAGAATAACTTTATGTATGAATAAACTAGTAATTCTTGGAATATGACCTCTCCAGTGTCTACTTGAAATGTGGGTGCCCAACTGCATAAAAGTGTTTTAAATAATATCCAAGTTTTCTATTAACTTCTATACCAGAAGAACTCTGAGTTTTGCTTGCTGGAATGATTATGCCATTTTCCAAACAAATTATGTGTATGACCATCTAAACCGGGGTGTTTAATTATTACCCCACCAGACAAAGGTGTTCTCCCAGCTCAAAGGTAACAGCTCTCAGGTCTGCACCAAGAAATAGGCCAACAGCTGAAATAAGACAGTTTTGCTTAGCTAAATAGGCATCCTCTACATAATCCTCCTTAAAATTCTCTGGGTAGCTGGAGCTTGCTGCTGTGTAGAACAGGAAATCTGATCAGTTTGGTGCCCACCTTTTACATAGGTTTACCAGAAATCAGGAACAGTCTTCTGGAACCAAACCTAACCATGAGAAGCCTTTTTTGTAGGAATCTATTATATTTAAAAAAAAAAAAAAAAAAAAAAAAAAGTAGAAACCGTTCTGGCTTCTCATCTTAACACTTTCTCTGACAAGTGCTCCCTGCCACCAAATGCCTTAAATGCAACACTGCACAGTCCTCCTTTTATGTCTTACACAGCAAAGGCAACCCAGTCTGCTCACTTGAGCTCTCCATACATTAAGAAGTAAACTTTAAATGGAGTCTTAATCTGTGGAGAGGAAAAGGAACACAAGATGGAAGATTTAACGCATTCCTGAACTTGGTTCAACTCACTATTTCCTCACTTAGTTAATAAACTTTCTTAACCATGAGTCTTTTAACTCTACACATCCCATGTTTAGGGTTTGTAGGCATTTACAAACTGGCCTGAGCTACAGCCTTAGGCACCAAAGTCCTTTAGGGCTGCTAATGTAAGCTGGATGGCAGCTGATGAAGTTAACTGGTAGATTCTCCAGGAGCACAAGGAGTCTTCTGAATAAAGAGCTTGACTGTGCAACCCAAAGGACTTCAAACAGCAAATGTTGAAAATGCAACTTTATTGTGAGAGGGATTACCCAAAAATACTATTAGTTGGGTACTGTTCCTCAGTATCCAATATAATGCTGCCTGGTATGCTGTTTTACTTCATGTAGGCTGATGACACTGACCTAATGTAACATCATAGTGAATCTCTATTAGGAAAATGTACTTAGAGTATAAAGTGGGTTTACATTAACTTTGAACATTTTCAGGAACTTGTGTCCAAGTCAGGAAGAGTACTCCCATTGGTTTCTACAGGACTGGGACCAATGGGTTTTTACTCTTCTGCTTATAACTTTATATTTCTGCTTATAAATTAAAAGCCTTAAAGAAAATTAAAAATCTTGGCTTCCACCATAGCAAAACCAGTTGCTGGTAAAGTTGTACTACACCTCTTCTAAGCCACTTTTAAAAGGGAAAGTATTAATTGCCATGAAAGTTTCTTGTTTCTTTCAAATTTTCTAACATTATTTAAAGTTACAAACAGACAGTTTAATTTTTACCTTCTGATTAGATTCAGGTACCAAACAGGAGATATCTTTGTGGCGGTCCAGGAATCGATCAAAGTCTTCATCGCTGATAACAAATTTTTCTGCTTCTCTTAGAGCATCCTCACCACTGTTTTCCCCTTCAATAACCAGGCACTGGAATACCTGAAAACAAGTTAAGATTTTATGGTTTTACTTGCCTTGAGGATAAAAGACCTCAGTCTCAGTAGCAATGTCTTTAATTTTTCTGTCAGTGGAGTCACACTGACACAACTTGTGATAACTGAATATGACACAAAGGGCACGATGCAGATTTATTTTTTTGTAAATTAACATTACAAAGTTATAAATGTTCTGAATGATGATTTTCCTTACTATCCTTTAGCAGGATCGAGATTTCACTTAAGAGTGTTTTTTGGGTTCTGTTTTCTTCCTGATTAATTCTGTGTGTATAAAAATTTCCATGAAGCAAATAATGAGAAATTATTCCACAAGTTCTCCCATGTTTATGTCACATAATCTCTACCCATTTTCAAACTTATCTCTAGCAAAAAATATCATGATATGTTTTCACTAACTTCTAATACTCTAGAAGAGAACATTAATATGCACTTATATCTTGCTAACAATATATTTACTTTAATGTATCATTGTTCACTAACATTTCCTAATTTTCTCTACACCATAACACATTTTCACATGTTAAAGGCTTTCTGTATTAATTTTAATACAATAAAACAGCCTAGATCTACACACACTGAAATAGTAATTTTCTGTACATAACAGAACAAAAGAAAGATTCTTGACCTACTGGGCTCCATTTAAGTGCAGAAAAAGATAAAACCTGTCTCAATGCCATGAAACATTGACAAGAAGGCTCCTAAGTCCAGCCCAAACTGGAGCTGGAGGTAAGACTCAGGCGAATAGAGGTTCAGACAACTCCAGGACTTCATTATTACTTTTCTTTGAATAGGAAACCTGTGGTATACACTACTTTCTTACCTTCCAGCGCATAGGGTTGAGTGCCTTTATCTGCTCATTCATATCTTCCTCAACATTAAGACTGTTGATGACTGAATTTATTTTAAAAGCAACAGCATATTCTCGGCACCACTGTCTCAGTTTATGCAGATTTTCCACATGGTTCTTCTTTCCTTGACGACGGCCAATTAAAACATTGACATCCTCATCAAAACTATCACATGAAATTGCCAGGATATCTAAATATTCACCTGAAAACAAGTTTTAAAATTTGATTAATATTCAGTCCCTCACTTTTAGCTGTCAGGACTCTCTTTACTTTCACTTCCTTGTCATCTGTCACGAAATGCCGTGTAAATACAGTTCTGTGGAATCATCCCATCAACCACAGAAGCCACATCCACAGCAGCATCAAAACATGTAGTTTGTGTGTGTGTGTCCCCAGCATTATGGAGACAGGAGGAACTATTGTTTTGTTACACCATTATACCAAAAAGTTTTTTTGTATAATGCCTATGTTCACAAAATATAATCAACACTGTTATTTACACTTGGTTTGCATTTACTATAAACGCACCATCAGGAAACCATCTCCCATGTACCCCCAAGCCCGTTTATGGGTGAGGCAAACCCACGGAGGCTCCCCAGCCCTGCCATTCTGTGCCCCATGGTTCCTCCTTACCGTACTTCTCGAACCACTGCTTTCTGATCAGGCTGCCATTGCTAACGATGCTGACGCTTGGGAGCTCCAACTCCTGCTTGCAAAACTGGACCAGTTTGCCTACAAATTCACCTCTGTCCTGAATAAACGGTTCTCCTCCCGAGAAATTGATTTTCTCCATTCCTAGAGATGGACCAAAGAAAGAAACTATGAATCTCTGCTGCCCATCGCCTGCTCCTGCTGAATGCTATCAATGGCCCACGGCAGCGGGACGGGGACATTCCCGGCGTAACTTCTTCCACGGCACTTGGTCCTGCGGGATCCCCCTCCCCCGGTCCCCTCCGGAACCCCTTCCCGGGACTCACCTGCCTCCTTGAGCATCGCCAGCCCCCGCTTGGCCTCCTCCAGGGGCAGCACGAAGGAGGTCTTGGCCGTGTGGAAGCAGAAGCCGCACTTGTAGTTGCATTGCCGGGTGAAGTGGTAATTAACGCTGATGGGCGTCGGGGACGCGTCGTCCCCCTCCTGCTCCCGCTCCGGCCGTGGGACCGAGCTCCGCCAGCCGGGCAAGGGCAGGGGAGCCAGGCTCCAGCACAGTGCGCCCAGGAGCCCCCGCAGAGCCGCCAACACCTCCCGCCCGACGGACAGCAGCCGGACCAGCAGGGCCAGTTGCATGGTTCGGTTCGGTTCGGCTCGGACCCGGCGGGATGCGCTGCAGTTCACTTGGACTCGCCTGGGCACGGTTCGCCTGGCTTGGTTCGACTGGGCTTCGTTCGACTGGACTTGGTTCGGCTGAACCCGACCGCGCTCGGCTCGGCTCGCAGGCTGCAGAGATGTGCTTGGCGCTCCGCGCTTAAATGCGCGCTGACCGCACCCCCTCCCCACCCGCCCCGCCCCGCCGCGCCGCGCGGGACCGCGGGGAACCGCTCGGTTTCGTTTTCCGTTCTCGCAGAAACGAAACTTGGCACCGAGCCACGGGCATAATGCTTTCCTGCTCTCGCCCTGTTGCACGCGTGACCCCAGTGTCCCCACGGCCACCGCAGAACCTGCCGACTGCCCGGGGCTGGGAGCACATTTGAGCACCTCTGGATTTGAGCAGGTCTAGTACCTGCAGACCCCTTTTTGTGTGTGAAGTCTCGGTGACTTCGGCTCTTGTAAGTTAAACTCGTGAAGAAGGGCGAAAACTGAGCTTGTATAACTGCACTGCACCCCTGTCAGGCATTCAGGAGCTCCTGTAAGTTTAAACAGTTTTACATGGACAAGCAACCCTAGTTAGGGAGCCTGATGACTTCAGATACATGAAAAGAAAATAATTGCATGTTCTTTAATTTTTGGTCTCCAGTAATGCATCTTGAGCAAAGCTACTGCACCAAGTTGAGTACATGGTTAGCCTTAACAGCAGGAACAGCTGGGAGCCTCAGGTGAGACATTGGTGGCTGCCCACTCATGGTAACACCAGGAGAGACCAGGACCAAGCTGCCAGTTTCCATATTCCTCAATTCCTTGGTGACACCACAGGTACTTCTGGAGAAGGGGCCCCTCCATCGTAACACCAGTTGCTATCTTCAGTGTTCCAGTGTGTCCACACACACCAACAGATTTGTCGTGACTTTTCAGCCTTACTCTGTCTTCAGTCAGCCTGTCACTCTTTAGTGAGCAGTTTGATGTTGCCACTGCTGCCAAGGTACAGAATCATACTCAAATCTTAACACCTTCCAACTGCATGTCGTCAATGGCAGGTTTAAAATGGAGCTTCCCTCACTTCCATTGACCAGTCAGAACTGCTGATGTAGCCAGGCAGTCTTGTCTTCATGTTGCCTACTTTTAATTTAACTTTTTTTTTCCTCGTGAACAAAAAGGGCAGGAGAACTATCTGCATCCCGTTTGCAAATTTGTGAACAAGCAGTGTTTCCTTTATGTTAATTAGTCCGGTCATTGGCTGTGGAGATACAGCTAGAAAGCAGAAGTGAGAACACTGCTAAACTCATGTCAGAAGTGGATATGGCAATGCTGCCAGGCCACAAACCATGGCAGGCAGTGCGGCCCACCAGGAAATAGGTAGCATAAGAGAAAAGCATGTTTGGTATGTACCTGTGCTGGTTAGTGCTAGCTTTTAGTTTTGCAATATTATTAAGAAACATAGATATGGTTGTTACAGTGACTGCTGCTTACATAAGGATCTATTTTTAGTGCCTGCTGAAAAGGTATAAATACTCAGCTCTGTATCAATAAAATTGGCTTTTTGCATCCAAGCAATCTGCCCCATCTCTTCCATCACCGACTGTCACACGACAATTGGCTATCCTCAAATTCTCGTCATCCTTTCTTTACTTTCCTGGAGATGACCTACTGCCTGAATAATGTCTGGATCAGCAAAAGCCAGCTTGAACAGTTTTTATTGTTGTCTGTATCAGCTGTTTCTTGCTGGAGCAGGTTCATGCCAGTAAGGGCAGGATGGGAGACTTCTTGCTGTGTCTGGCCCTAGTAATGCCACCTCACAAAGGTATTGCTGCAGCATGATGGGAAACATCTCACTTCTGAGGCTTTCCAAAATGGTCTCAGAGGTTGTCAGCAGAGATTATTCCAGCAGGAGTTAACCATGTGCCCTTCAGTTTCTTGAGGTTTATGTAAAACACAATTTTAAGAATAAAAGCAGAATATCCTAATAAATAAATGGTTTGTTGATCACAAACTTGAAAATATAATTGGAAAGGGAGGTGGACAAGACAATGGAAATTTAGACTGAAATCTGATATTGAAGTTGCTCATTGGTAGCTTCAATGTTTCAATTAATTTGGAAAAGTCTGATATGCCCTGTTGCCTCCTCACTCCATACATCCCTTCTGTTGCATGGTAGGAACCCTATCCCATTTCTTATATTCTCTGGCCTCAATTCAAATTCCTTTCCTCATATCTCTTGTTCAGGTTGAGCCAATGCAGGTGCACTACAGCCTTTCTCTCTTCTTTGAGATGGCAAGCTTACTACTAAGCCCTGAGCTTGTTCCCTAGTACCTCAGCTGGCTAGAAATATTAGGTTCAAAATACTTAATTTCCAAAGTCAGTAAAGAATCCTTGATGATTATCAATTTCTCTCAACACAAGACTTATATCTGATACCCAAACACTACAAAAGCATGTCAGAAAAATACTGCTCTATGAATCAGAAAACTAAAACATTAGCGTTTTTGAATTGTTTTTCTTTGAAAACACAAATGTCTGTTTCAAGGAACAAAACATGCAGAGAACCTTGAACCCAAGCATACTCAAGACTTCCCGTTCTTTGTAATTCTATCAGTGCTTTCTTAGAAAATGGCAATTATAGGTTTTTTTTTTTTTGCCTCAACTAAGTATGTTTTCAGATGACACTCTCTGCATTACTATAAAGTCTCACCAAGTAAACCCAGACCACATGCCCCCTACAGATGTACAAGTCCTAGCAGCATCAAGAAAGACATTCACATTTTACATCCCAAACTGTCCTAGCTCACAGGCTCTATAGTGAGACTGATGCCTTTGAATATTTCTAGTTTTTTTCCTCTTCATGCATCTGTAACTTGCTGCAGTTTAGTGCTTCTTGCTAAGTGCTTAAATTCTCTGTTCCCAGCACCTTTAGCCAAAACAAGGCTCTCTGAACAGAGATTCAAGGACATATTCATTGCCTTGGGGCCTGAAAATATGTAAACAACTGTAAGATGGAGGGGGGCAGGCCTGGGGTGGTTAACATCACCACCGGAGGGTACGACTGGAGAACTAGGGGCCAATATGCTAATGGGACAGAACTTGTAAAAGGTGAAGGGCTCGTGTCCAGTCGTCCATTTTGGGTGTAGTCCCTGGGGGGATGTTCGTTTGCCCCAATGTACCTTGAAGGCCTCGAATAAATTTGTCTGCATTTTATACTACTAATTTGTTTTGGCCTCTCTTTTAGGCATCAAGACCTACAAGAAAGCACAAATGTGCATTTTTGTGCTCAGGCTTTGAATCTACAGGAAATACTGCAAGCAAGAACTGTAATGAAATTTTCTGTCCTGATGCCATCTGGAAGAGTCTCAGAAAAGCATGATTTCTTTGAAAATTCTATCAAGTATGATTCCTTCTTCTAGCTTCCCATAGAAAGCATCTTTCAGTGGCATGATGGTGTCTCAGTACTAAAAATGTTTCATTTCTCCAAATCTGCATGTAAAAACCCTTTATAGATTAATATAATTTTTCAAAAATTACTGAATTATGTTAATAATGGTGCACTAGATAATAAATAAGTACACAACTAGCATGGAAGAATCCAAACTGATAAACACAGATAATATCCTTGTTGTGCCTAGTTGCTAGGAAAGCAAAACTTTTAAAACAACAATACAATATTTATCTAATTAATGTAATGTTATTTTTAAATAAATATATTGCTTTCTCCAGTGTGGCTATTTGGCAGTTCCACTCAAACAGTATCTTGTTAGGGAAACCCAAGTACTGATACAAACCAGTAACATTAAAAAGGTTAAAGGTGCAGCCATATCACATCCCCTGGGAGGACCAGACATAGTCCAAGGACTACCAGGCAAGTCATGCAATGGCTGATGTAATTTTTAGCAATTGATAAATATATTACTTCTTGGTCCAGTCTCATCTGGAAATTATCTCTTCCTCATTGCATCTGCAGCACTACAAATGGGATTCTGTCAAGGACCTTGTACTTAAGAGTGACTCATCTCTCCTTGGGACGCAGAAATCAGAGGGGCAGTTACCAAAGAGAAAGCTAAAACCCACATGCAATTAAATTATGAAAGACATATGAAACGCACAATATAAATATAGATACAGATTAGGCACATTTGAAAGAAGTCCACATGGTTCCTTAATAGTGTATATGCGATTTTCCATTCAGAAAATATTTAAAAAGACAGTCTCTATGATCTAGAACAAGATCATAGAACTATGGAATGATAGAATACCAGGCTGGGAGGGACCGAAAGGATCTCATGATCCTTTCTTGACAAAAGTATGTTGAGAGGATCCTTCCATGTCCTTTCCATATCCTTCCCCAAACATCTGGCAGTGGCCACTGTCAAGGGCAGAAGAGGAATCTCTCTTAGTCTGACACTATACTGACTTCTGTTTTCTTATGGTCTTATCCCCAAACCTTTTTCTTTACTGAAGGGCCCTTTACCTTAAGTTTCCTTAAAGTTTATTCTGCATTAAAAGAGAAGTTTTATTTGTGTGTATTCCATGTACCTATACATTTTATGGGCCTTCAACTTAAGTTTTTCCTGCCTGTGTCTTAGACAGCTGTTTACAGGACTATACACGTAGATATATTTTTAAGTCAGCGGCTAATCAATTTTCAGAGATTTTTTTTCTCTTTTTCCACCTTGTGTGGATCAAAATTTTTTTAATATTCATATGGCTTCTTATTGTCTCTGTATCTCTTCCCTATAGCTCTGTGTAAGTGCAGTGGACATTTAAAGCTGTGAAAAGGCTCCTGAACTGTGTTTTTGACATAATTAGCATATTTGTTCTTCAATGTTGCTTCATATTATACAGAGAACAAAATTATAAAGGTTCTTGTAAAGAGGCTGAAAAATGCTTAACACAAGTGAATTTCAGAACTGAGTAATACTCTCTCCACTGACTTTAAATACAAATAAACATCTTCAGCATAGAAGACAACTCTCTTTTCCTATATTTTTACTTGAATCTTGCAAGAGGATACTTTTCAATAATTAGGCAGCACAACAGCCATCACATGCCTATTATGAATGATCTCATAAGCATATTATAAATGAAGGAATCACCACCAGCTTGGCTCAGAAA
Source organism: Acanthiza pusilla (assembly GCA_036630365.1). Classification (NCBI taxonomy): domain Eukaryota; kingdom Metazoa; phylum Chordata; class Aves; order Passeriformes; family Acanthizidae; genus Acanthiza; species Acanthiza pusilla. The sequence continues at coordinate 8,182,680 of JAXCHO010000036.1, forward strand.
TGGTTGTAACAAGGTTATATCAAAGCAGTGAGATGGGAAAAGGGAAAATGAAAGTAAGTGCTTTCCATTTGTTCAGCTGAGAGGGGAAAGGCAGCAGTAACACAGGAGAAAAAAAAACAAAACAGAAGAGAAAGAAGCCGAGAGGTCACAGAGGGAAATGGCCTGTTTTACACGTGCTTTTGGACTGAAACTTGGCTGCAAATCAGTTGGACCTCAAGCAAACAAATGATCAGAAGAGTGGCAGGTAAGTTGCAGTATAAATAAAGGTGAGGCAGTGCAGATCCGAAAGAATCATTGAAACCTTGTGTACCTGATGGTGAGCTCAGCAGTCGCACTTATTCTCAGGAAGGAGATCTTAGTCACTGTTGCTACTCTTCTGAAACTAATAGCTCTATGGAAAGCAGCAGAGAAAAAAGTCAACTGAAAGCTTAGTATCACCCAGAAACAAGGTAGATTTCATTACTGTGCTGGTCTGTGAAACTTCAGCAAGTGTAACCAAAACCTGACTAGTGGTCCAGTTCAGGTCTCCACATCTTGGCAGGACCTTACAGAGTTAAAAGAAATTATCCTTGTTTCTAAATGATCAAGGGCATGAAGCAGCTGCGTTACAAGGGATGGAGGCTGTCATTTCTGATACGAAAAATTGGAAGAGGAAATTTGAGTGACCTTTCAAAAATTCTGTTGGTAATAAATAAACTGAATGTTGAACTGTTATTCACCAAAACCAGTAATATTAGAAGGACACTTGTTGAAATAGGTAGGATATGAGTTTAAAACTTATAAAAGTTTTTATGCAACAGTTGTATTGCTGGAATTGGCACCACAGGGTTTTGTGGACGTAGACTGTATCAGAGAGTCAAAAAGGGATTTAGGTAACTGCATGAGCAAAGATCCACAACAGGTGCTGAAAGGGAAAGACGAGGATGAGGGTAAGATGAGGATGTACCGTTTAACATTCCTAATTCTGTGACTGTGGATGCTGGAGGAGCACAAAGACTAGGAGAAGGGACCACGGATAAGCCAGGCACATGCACAATATGTCATTCTGCCAGACAAAATATTGGCTGAGAGGAGCTCCTACTCTTAATCAGTGCATATTATTATGGTCTTAAAACTATCTATTGGCCTCCTGTATGCTATAAATGAATTCAGGGGCCGAATTTTTAACTGTATAATATTGAGTATTTATTAATAGAGCAAAGGCAAAAGCAGCGCTGGGTGCTTAGCAATTTTGCCAGAGGCACACCCATCCATTGTACAGTGAACTTAAGTACTTTCTTTAACTGTTACGTATTCATTAAGCCTCGAAGGTGATTTACACCTCACTCAACTCCCCCCTCCGATCCTTGCCCCCTTCTGCCAGCGAAGGCGCCTGTCTTGGGGTTTCGGACCCTCTGGATTGTCTCAGAACTGAAGGCTGAAATCCTCCCGTCTATGTTTCCTCAGTTCCAACTTAATTTGTAGGTGACAGCTTCTTTTGGGAGGTGTGAGTCGAGATAACAGATTTCCTGGGATGCCGGCGGTTATCTTCTTTGTTTCTTTAGGATGTCTTGATCCCTGGCTCTGTGTTTTATCATCTTAAAAGACATTTATTACCATGTATTTATTATTACATTTTCTAGCATATTACAACTATCTCGAAGTTACAATTTTCCCTAACCTTGTTTCTACTTAATTATATTTTATCTTAACATTATTTTTTTATACAGTACACATCACTTCTAAATGTTAAATTCATATATGCGAAAGCCAGCATGTATCATTCACTCATTTATCACATGTATAATGAACCATATTTTACCCTGTCTCTTCTAGTATCCATACCCAGCTGCCATCATGTGTTTGAACGATGTGAAGTGGTGCAGGAGTTCTCAGGTATGAAACAGCCTTTAAAAAAAAAAAAAAAAAAAAAAGCCCACCAAACGAATTTTGGTACTTGATGCCGAGACTGTATTGAAGAGCTTCCAAGGCTATGTTCCCAGGTTTGGCCCAGCCTTCCACCAGCTTCCTCGGGATGGGCAGTTTCCAACTAGTGCAGATGATTTCCAGCTGGTACTGCATATCCCTCTCCCTGCAGTTACACTAAGCAAAAGGTATTTGTGCAGATGTTTGAGCTGACCAGAGGAAGACAAGTTTCTGAGGAATTTCTTGTAGAGTATACTAGCTTGTAAAGTATATTAGTCCAGAAAATGCATCAGAAGTTTAACTTTAGATATCTCTGTGTGGCAGTTTTCCAACTATTGAAATAGAGGAAAAGTTTTTGACAGAGGTGCAGGTTCTCCAACATTTTAAGTTACATCTTCTGAAAACTCGAAAACCATGTTTTGGGCAATGTTATTCATAGCAGCTGTCACGAGACTGAGTGCTATTGCTGTTTGCAGTGCTTCTGGTTCCTGCCCCTGAGCTGATGATAGCTGAAATTGGCCATTGCAAAGCTATTAAAACAGGCTTGTAAAAGACCGGGTTACTTCCCAAATTGTGTCTGTTGGTCTTGTAATCAAGGCACTGAGTAACCAAATAATGGGGTCAATTACTGATACGCCTGACAGCCCAGTGCTGTTTGGGCACTGCAACTCAACAAATCAGTTCAGTTTGGTTTAGGACTTGTCATTTTGGTCCAATCCCAAGTAACGGAGCATATTTGCACTTATTTTTTCGTTGTGTTGGAAACAATATAACTTTAAACTTTTTATTTTTGTCTCTCTAGCTAGGCTTGACTTGACTTTGCTTTGAGGAAGGGAATTTTCTTTAGTTTATTTCGGAGATATAGCATCACTCTAAGGAGATGGGCTTACCCATTACCGACAGACCCATTACCGGGAGTAGCCCATTACCGGGAGAAGCCCGAAGACACCCAGAAAGACAAAGGCAATCAACGGAACATTAACGGAACATCGGTGTCCATCTACAAACATCCACCTCAGATGCCACCCCTGACAGGGTTAACGACATCTCGCCCGGAAAGAAAAGAAAAGACAAGAAAATTGAAAAATGAAGGTCTAATTAACATCGGAGGCAAGGTGATTCGGTTCCAATGGGAAACTGAATACTGAGGGTTGCTCCACTCTAGACCAATGAACTTTGAAACAGTGCATTTCTATGGGTTTTGACTATATGAAGTTTGGAGGAAGATCCTGTAAAAGCATGTGTTTTTTGAATACTTTCCTGGCCAGAAAATAAAGTAATGCCTGATTCCCTATCACTTCAAATATAGTGCTAGAGGGTGGTTTTTCGCCAGGATTCAGCCACGAGAGCCCATGGGAATGAGACCCTTTGTTGCTGGCGGGCAGGCAGACCGGATCCCGAGGCTACGACCTTACATCCCGTGGTTGCTGGCGCACATCCGCGCACAGATCCATTCCCCTCGGGATCGCGCCCGTTCATCCCGGTGCCGCTGACGCGGGGCGGGTAAAGCAGAAGAAGTGCGCCTCGAGGAGCCGGGCTGGTCCCCGCAGACCGGCGTTTTCCCGGCCCGCCGGGCCAGTTTCGTTTCCCGCTGGCTCCTCCTCCGCCGCCGTCCGCCCCTCTCCGCTGCGCCGCTGGCCCCGGCTCTCGGCTCCCAGTTCCCGGCTCCCGGCTCCCAGTTCCCAGCTCCCAGTTCCCGGCTCCCAGATCCCGGCTCCCAGTTCCTGGCTCTCGGCTGGCGGCTCCCGGCTCTCGGCTCCAGGCTCCCGGCTCCCGGTTCCCGGCCCCCGGCCCCCGGCTCCCGTCTCCCGGCTCCGGGCCCGGCGATGCTGCGGCGCTGCGCCCCGGGGTCCCCGGGCTCCCGGCGCGTCGTCCGCGCCCTGCCGCCCTCCGCCAGAGCGCTCCGGCAGCGCCTGCGCCAGGTCAGCACCGCGGGCCGGGGCCGCGTTTGGCTCTTCGGCGTCGTGGGGCGGGCGGGTGCCAAGGGGACGAGGGGGAACCATTTCAAAAGAAGGGAGGGCAGATTCTGATCGGATGTAAGGGAGAAGTTTTTTACGGTGAGGGTGGTGAAACACTGGCACAGGTTGCCCAGAGAGGAGATGGATGTCCCATCTCTTGAAACATTCCAGGTCAGGTTGGACAGGGCTCTGAGAGACCTGATCTGGTTTAAGATGTCCCAGTGCACTGCATGGGGGGACTAGATGGCCTTTAGAGGTCCCTTCTGACTCAATACATTCTATGATTCTATGGTCTCTCTTTGCAGAGTGCAGAACGGATCCCAGAGGCTGAAGCAGTACTCGACCTGCTGGAGAAATGTCCAGAGCACCAAAAAAAAGGAGCCTTTCCTGTCATAGTTTTTGAGGGGCTGGATGCCACGGGTAAGAGCAATGTATGATTGAAGAACCACAGAATTGTTGAAAAGAGCAACTGCTATGGTTTTTATTCAGGCATAAGGCTTAAAAAAATAGCCTGGAAACCTGTGACAGATAAGGAATTAGTAATTACAAATGCCAGTCCGTCTTTTCTTACTTATAAAAGATTAGTGTATGCTAATTTACATTCAGTGGTTTAATTCCTTACCTATGTAAATTAAAAAATACGGAGTGGAGTACTGAAAATTAAATTTCTTGTGCAAATGATGAAACATACTTTTACTGTAAAGTTTTCAAATAAATGAACTAAAATAGTGGTAGTCTGGGAAACTGCCAGCAGTTTGTCTCAGAGAGAAATATTAGTTGCCTCTGAATAGCATTGTTTTCTGACTTGTCAGTTAAAGAGAACTGAAAATCATCTTAAAAAGAAAGAATTGGATGACCAGCATGGCAACATTCACATGAATTGTGACCTAGAAAAATATTACAATTGAATATATACAGAAAGTGCCATGCATTTAATGCATTTAAGGGAGTGAAGACTGAAAGCTGGTGAAAGGAAGGGCTGCAAGGCCCAGAGAGCAGGAAGGGGAATAGTAATTCCTGCAGCCAGACTCAGAATCATTTTCTGCTGGAAACCTTATCACAAGTTACTTGGGTTGCGTATTCAGATGTCAGAACGTGCTACACATGAACAGACAGGAACATATTTCAGTTTTTAAAACTCAGGTGTATCTGGTGTATAATATAACAAATGTTCCCTTCTGTAAATGTAGGCAAAACCACAGTGACCCAGGCTGTTAAGGACACCCTGAATGGCATTCTGCTACGGTCCCCACCAGCTTGCATCAGCCAGTGGAAGGCTGTATTTGATGATGAGCCAACACCCATTAAAAGAGCATTTTATGCTGCAGGCAACTACATTCTGGCTTCAGAGATAGCGAAAGCATCCACTCAGGCACCTGTGATCATAGACAGGTTTGTGTATTTAAGAAGCTCTCTTATATCAGTGCCATCACACAGTTGTTCATTGTTACAAGCAGAAGTAGTCAGTGATTGTCTCTTTGTTTATTCAGGGGTTTTGTTTTGGGGTTTTTCTGGAAGCACTACTTTGCAGAGAGTCAGATAAATATTAAATCTTTTAAAGAGCAACACGATAACAGTAAGATATGGAACTTCAATCAGTGTAATACTCATAGCTAGCTTTAGGACACATGAAAATTGTTACATCTTCAGTTAGGAATAGTGGAGGCACAGGCTGTGTATCCTGAGTTAAACCAGCATTTTGTGACGAACCAGAGGAGACTTATGGGGTGCTGGTCATGGCTGTCTCTAAGATATGTCTGAAATACAGGTGGATTGGAATGTGTGTTGCTAACTGGGCTCAGCTGCAGAGGTTGCACCTCCATGTGGTCCTGCTGGATGCCCACAAGGGTAACCAGCTCGGCCTCTGCCTCAGGGTGGGAGTGTAGGATGCTCTCGCCCTATCAAGTGGCTTTACCACCCAGTCAATAGTAACTAAACCAATGTCAAAAACTCGTGTGACTCATAAGCTGCCAAGACCCTTGGCCCATGGGGTGGTGTGCTGGGTAAAGTCAGACAGTTGCTCTGGGGGTAGCACTGCCATGACTCTTGGGACACCCCCCCTTTGGAGCGGGGTACACCAGCCACCTAGCCAGGGCCGGCTTGGTTGACGTTAGCCCAGAAAAGGTGCATAAATCAAAATGTATGTTCGAAAAATAGACTTACTCTTTGTGAATGTAAAGCCAGAAGTACACTTCCCACCTTTTTGGGTTTGTTTTTGTTATTTCTAATTTTCACTAACTGTGTAGGGAGCTTTCAGTATTATTGGTAATAAAAAAAGTCTAGATACACTTTGAACCCTCTGGCTTATTTCAGTAGGTATCCTGTAACCTCCCACTGCAACGCACACACACACACAGACAGAAACGGTTTGCATGTGTGTGCTATTTTCAACCAGCCTCAAATCCACTGAATCTATCAGACACAGTGCCTTGTAGTGGGGAGAATGTTAAATGCAAGTGAAATGTATAATCATTAGTAATGTCTATATTCATTCACATGTTTGTGAAGACTGAATGTTATCTACCAAATCTGTTGCATGAAGTGGGATGGGAATCACAAAAAAGGGCATTCAGAGTATCAGATTTTGAGGTATATTGTGACTCTTCTTTGACATGTCTCAATATATAAGGAGGCTTTATTTTGATAGGAGTATCTGGAACAGTCTTTGCATAATGTTTTAATTAATTGTTCACATTAACTCTGAACAGTGCACTGAGTATTATCACTTAAGAAATAATGGACAGCACAGAACTGTTACTTGGATTTCCTTTCAAAACCATGGAGTCACCTATCTCATTGTTATTGACTTGTTATAGGGGTGACTGTCTCCTATATTACTGAAGAATTACTGTCCTCTAAAATTTCTCTCCTTCTGTTTTGTTTTTTCCTGACAGATACTGGCACAGCACAGCTGCCTACACAATTGCCAATGAAACAAGTGGGAAAGTCCAGGATCTTCCACCAGCTCAAGATGAGGTGTATCAGTGGCCTGAGGATCTGCTTAAACCTGATCTTGTTCTTCTCCTGACTGTTGACCCTGACGAACGAGTCCGGAGACTTCAGCATCGGGGGCTGGAGAAAACAAAGGAGGAAGCTGAGCTGGAAGCTAACAGCTTGTTTCGCCAAAGGTACCCTTTAATGAGGAATAAGAGGCTAGACGCAGTCTTGGCTCCTGTGGGATCAATAGCAAATGTGCCACTCGCATTACTGGCACAAGGATTTCCTATACCAAAAGTATATGCTTTTGATTTGGGTTTTTTATTGGAAAGGATTCATGGCTGACAGGGAGGGCAAATTCTGTCACTTTTGATTGAAAGTGCTTGAAAGATGCAGGTATAGAATTTAATTGTCTTGCAAAGGAACTTTGAGTTAAAATACTTCTATTTTGCTTTGCTGCTTTTATTTTAGCACCTTTCTTAGTGAGGTCATGAAGGGGATGGACATAAAAGTTCCAGGTCTGGAAGGCAAGAGGTTGAAACACATAGCTTTCCCAGGAAATTCTGGAATTGAGCTCCAGATGAAGAGAATAAAATTTAGATCTCCTCTTGCAGATGTCTTTAGCTGGACTAAGTGTCTCAGGTACCAGTACATCCAGTGGAGCCTTCAAAGTGATTCATCTCAGTGATGGAAGCTTAAGAATCTACAGCTATTTGATATGAACCAAGCAGATGCAATACAGAACCTATGGACACTTTCTGGGCTAGCAACTGGAAGCTAAATGAGATAGTTCAGAGCATCTCAAGCAGTTTATTTAAGCATTAAATTAAGCAGTTGAATGGCACCAGGGTTTTAAATTTCTGGTGATGATATACCTTAAAAATAGTCACTGTCAACAGCGAACATGGCTTTACAAAGGGGACATTACGCCTCACAAATTCAACATTGGGGGAGAGCAACTGATGTAGTCTGCGTGGACTTCTGCAGTGTTTGACAGTGTCCCACATCCTCATCTTCAAATTGGAGAGACATGGATTTCATTGATTCAGGGGATGAAGAACTGGCTGGGTGGCAGCATACAAGAATTGTGGTCATGGCAGGTGAATTGGGACTTACAGATGATCTTTAAGGTCCATTCAGCCCCTTAACATTCTATGATTCTATGATTGGTTAATTGTGCCAGAAACTCTGTATGGACACACAGCTCATAGAGTGGGACCTGCAAAGGGATGAGTTAGCTAGAGACCATACTGCCATTTAAGAATCTTTTATACTTTAATTCTGTTACTTCTTATTCTTGTCAGAAAGCCTTTAGTTGTTTTTACCTGTTAATTATGTCAATCTGAATATGAAGGCATCCAGAATCTTCCTTGATTTGTCCTGTGACTTCCATCTTAAATGGCACTATGGGAACATAGAAAATAATATTCACATCCTCATTCACACCCTCAAAGACTAAATGTGGGAGAGTTCTGCATTATGTTTATAGCCTAAGTAAGGAGGTTTTCATCCTGTATTTTATCCTGTTATTCATCCAATTAGTTGATCAGAGAAATGGGTTGAAAGATATGTCTACTCTGTAATCCAGTGAGTCAAAGCTGAGATCAGTCAATGAGCACACCTACACAACGCAATGCCATGTAGTTCAGAGATACCTTAGCAGAAACTGAAAAAAATTAATTCAGGTGCTAGAAGCAGACTGTCCACTCTACTGCTATATCAGACTGTATCCAGTGATAAGCCATAAAGAAAGAAATACTTTACACCATGCCATGCCATGGCTGGAGCTCTGGGAATCAGTGTCAAGGAAACTACCTACTTTGAGATTTACATTGTAATAGTTACTAATGGTTTATTGCTCTTTGCAGTGGATTTCATTTTTAGCTTCATATAAGATTTTATATCCTCTGTCTCTGCAGTGTGAGTACTGTCTTCTGAGACTGATGACTAATGTAATTTCATTTCCCTGCATTTTGTAGTTTAATTTCTCTTGTTTTGTTTTTAAATAGAGTTGAAGAGTCATACAGAAGGATGGTGAATCCTGCATGCCAAGAAGTTGATGCCAGCCCCTCCAAGGAAGAGGTTCTCAAGACAGTGCTACAACTAATTAAGAAACACTGTGCTTTGTGAAAGCAACTTCTGTGTAGTAGCACTTAAAAGGTACTTTTTATTGCCCTACTGGTTTTGGTGCCTGAAAATGCACAATGATGTGTTTTGTCTCACAGAAATACTGAAAACTGTTTTTTCTGTCAGCAGTAATCTGTGCAGGTTATCTGTTTTGTAGTTGCTCCTGTACTTTTCTGTATAAGGCAAAATGCTTCTCACATAATTCAGCATTCCTAGCAAAGAAGCAAACATACTACAGTCATGTATGAAGTACCTCAGAGTGCTCTCTGACATCAGGATATTTTGAGATGCTATCATGTTGCATCTTCATCACCAAGAGAACCTGTTCCCAAATCCATTGTGTATCAAAATTCTCTGGACTGCATCAGGAGCATTAGATGCCCAAGGAGAGGCTGAAATATCATCAGGACTAAAAAATAAAATTATCATAACATTTAGGTACAGAAAATCCAGTGGCCCAGCGTTGTTTTACTAGAAGAGAGGATGAGCAGCTGCTGCTGTGATGGGCATCCTGGGAAAAAAAATGTGTTGTAAACGAGTGCCAGTAAACACTGAGGGCTCTAAGTAATAAAGTCTAAGCCTGTTTATATATGCAACTGAAATATCAATTATTTTCAGAGGGAAATCAGACAATACCAGCAAATGAAAAACAGAGACCTGAGGAGAAACCAAAATTAAAACTTTATAAATAGTCACAAAAATATTTTTGAAAAAACTTTTTCTCTATCCTATTAATATTTGTTAATGTGAACTAGTGTTCTTTTGAGAGAATGCAAAATGAAAAAGTGTAGAGATTCTGAACAATGGGAATGATTGCGCCTTTTTACTTAATCTTTTCTTTCTTGTGTGGGTGTTTGCACAGGTTGAATGTGAAAGGAGGCTACATCAAGACTTCAGGTCTGAAAAAGCTTATTTTTTATGTATATTAGTTTCATTATTGTTACTCCTAAGTGTAAAACTAAACATATGGATAAGCCTTTGTGAGATCAGAAATTAAGCAGCTGTTCCACAAAAAAACCCCTAACATATAAATTTGATTTAAAACACTTTTGCTTATTTTCCTGTTATAAGCAAGTGCAATTATCAATGAATCTGTTCTCTAAATAAAAATATACCCAGTACTGTAGTTCCTGTATTCAGTCTGTATATACAAGGTGATAGAAAAACGTCTAAAAATACATTTTATTCATGCACTGTTTAATGTTTTTTGAGTATGTGTTATTAATATATCATTTATACATTCTATAAATTTATAAATTCTAGAAATAGATGCTGTTGTGTTTTGTATGTTATTTGTATTTCAGCAGCCTTCAGCCTTTGGATTTGCCATACATACAGACTGAGAATACATACTTATAGGTGTTCAAATTGTTTTAGAAATTACAAAGCACTCAGGTATTCAGTCCTGGATACAGGAAATTCTCATATTGAAGACACCACTGCATATGAATGATCAGGGTGCAAATGTGTGCCTGCCCTAAATATTGTATAGCCTTAGCTTGTCCAGGTAAAAGATCACTCAGCCTGAAAACCTCCACTAAATACCTTTTCTCCTTGTGCCAACCTGAACATGAAGCCAGACTTTCTGGGTTTTGATGCTGAGTTGTAGGTTCATATTTAAAATGCTGCTGATTATATATATCTGCAAAAATTGACATCAGACACTGTTAATTACATATATGCAGAATATATTCAAAGTCCAAGTTTTTGTATAACCCAAAGCTACTGATGCAGGCTAGGAGAACAGCAAAGCAAGGTGGATCAATCCAACATTCCCTTTCTTATGTCTTTGTTAAAATTAAAAGTCTGCCAGGAGTTGTGTGCCACATGCAGGATGTTAATGTGCAGAATCACTCCCATACTTCCCATTTCTGTGGCATTTCTGCCAGAATTTTGTCCACAGTGCCTAAAAAGACTGCACTTAATTTACTTTTAGAACAAATCACAGAATCATAAAATGACATAGGTTAGAAGGGACCTTAAGGATCATCCAATTCCAAGCCCCCTGCTTTGGATGCCAAAGTGGGCTGGGATATTACCCACTACATCAGGTCTCTCAGGGGCCTGTTTCAATCTGGTCTTGAACACTGCCGGGGATGGGTCATCCACAACTTCTCTGGGCAACCTGTTTCAGTGCCTCAACACCGTCACAGTAAAGAATTTCTTCCTAATATCTAATTGAAATCTGCCCTCTTTTAATTTAAAACTATTCCCCCTTGTCATGTCAGTATCTGCCCATGTGAAAAGTCTCTCTCCCTTTTCTTTATAAGACCCTTCCAGGTATTGGAAGGCTGTTTCAAGGTCTCCCCAAAGCATTCACTTTTCCAGCTGAGCAGACCCAGCTCTCTCAGCCTGTGTTTGTAGGAGAGGTGCTGCAGCCCTCTGATGACATTTGTGGCCTCCTCTGGACCCACAGAGAGGTTCAAATGTGAGGTTTGTCAATGACTCCTGGTACACAGTCAGATCTGTGAGACGAACAGCAGGAGTTCACAAATGCCCATCCTGCACCCAGCAAGAGCATCCTCTGGGTTAGAAATTGTGACAGAAACTTTTGCTGGACAGTTTGATGGCCGTGAGTGGTCAGGATTTTTGTTTAAGTGTTTGAAAAGCCTGTAATCTCCAAGTGTTTCCAAGCAGATTCAGAAATTTAGGCTGCTTCTTGGTAGGTAAAAGTGGTTTTCTTCAGCTTTAGAGTGTGCTCGCTGTGTAAGCCTGGGAGGTTAAGCCATGACACAGTGCTGGCCCGTGGCCACCAGCCTCTGCCAGCCGTCCTGCGTGTGGTGGCTCAGGGAGCATCCCTGCAGGACACCAGGACTTTGCTGAGACACACGAGGGCTGCTCTCTGTCAGTCATCCTCAGGACAGAAGACATGCCAAAGCCTGTTTCTTTTATTACTATCCCAGAAAAATTATTAATTTGATAATTTATTGGTTTACTAGCTTTAGGATGTGGTCCTGCAAAGACTCTGATGCTACAGTCCTAAGAGCATCTGGGGCACTAGGCCACTAAATTACACAAACAGGAACTGAATCTCAAGCTTTGCAATTATTCTGTTAAAGCCAGTGAATTCAGTCCTTACTGAACAATAAATGCTATTTGTAAAATTCATCTGTTTCTCGAAGGACAAAACAATATTTTTGCTGTTGTCAGATTAAGCTTTATATACTTTCTAGTTTATTTTTAAAAGAGTTTTGAATTAGAGAATTTTACAAGAAATGCTATTTTTATGTATTTTATACTGTGCATTTTATTTCATAGACCTCACCATAGTATTTCAAGCATCTCCTTTCTCATTTTTAATCTCATTTGTTTCCTTTTTTTTTATGGTCTAGAGGGGAATAGATGCTAAAATAAAATGGTATTCAGTTGTCTAAACATAGACATCCGCAGCAGTTAGTCTCCCTAAGGTATCTGAGATGTCTGTGTGGGGCTGCCAGATATGACACGAGACATTTGGTTGAGCTGTTGATCTGCAGAGTGGCAGCTGGAGGCCTGCAGGGCTACCATATGGTGCCTAAAATGGCACTATTCACCCATTTAAGCAATGAGAGGGTTAGAAAGCAGCAGTACAGCCTCTTTGGGCTGTGTCTACATTAGCAGGTGGCCTGGAACATGCAGGGATGGTCTGCAGCACAGAGGAGATGGCACAGAGGAGCCAGTGTGAGCCCTCCGTGTATTTCAGAGATTTATTTTAGACCAGCTCTAATCTGGTCACATCAACTGGCCTCCTGTTAGCAGCTGTAGTGCAGTAAGTGTGCTCCTACACCAGATCTTTTTTGTTTAGCTTTGTCTGGATGGAGTCCAGCTGATAGATGCCAGGGCTGTTCCAGCACATGAAGCAAAGCATGGCAAGGACTGGTGGTCAGGAGGAACACTGCCACAGCACTCTCCTGATCCAAGCTGAAGTGCTAATGTGGATGCATTATGTAGATGTAATGCAGAAGCAACATGGATCTCTTGGAAAGTTTTCTTTGGAGTCAAAACAGACTTTGGGGCCAGTTTCATCAGTGTCCTAATTGAGGGCTAAGTTGGAACATGCTGCAGCTCCTTTTGGTCCATGTTCCTGGGCTGCCTGCTGGGGATTAACACAGGGCAGGAGCAAAGAGTGGATTTTGGTGCATGCTTGACCCCATCCTGCCATAGAATGAGGTGTAGCCATGGGGCTCACCCAGTGTATGAATAGTGAGTGCTGCTGTCAGTCTGGGAGGTGAGGAAGCTACTTGCAAGCAAGTACCAAACTTCAGCAGTGAAATGTAAGGCAGGTGTTCTGCCATTCCCCTCCCAAAAATAAAAGTTTGCAAGACAATTTCCCCAAAGTCAGATGCTAGGAGGCGACATGCAGGCTCTTTCAGAAGACATGAAATATCTATCTCCACTACAGCTACGGTTTCAAACTCATGATTTTTACCATTATTTTCTGTAGAGTTACCAAGCAATTTGATACAGGAACTGATATTTTATCAAGTAAGAGCTCACTGTGCTGAGTGCCTGGAACTAGCACATGGCAGCTAGAGAGGCCAGTTCTTCACTAGGTTTTCTTCATTGTGCTGTATTTTGTGTCTTTTCCCCACAGCATTACCAGCTTCTAGAAATTTGTCTAAAACTGTGCATTCTGCCTCTGCTATCAATTCCTGCCTTTTCAGAGGCAGGAGAGTCAGGACACTCAATGCGGTTTTGATGAAAGGAAAAATGTCTTTTTCCAAGTTCAGGATAAACAAAGCCCCCAAGGAGTTTTTATTTTTATTTTCCTTTTTTCTTTTGCCTGCTTTTTCAGTCCCAGTTACCCTATTTTATTAATTTGAATAGTTGAAGAAACTTTTGAGTTGTTGCTGCAGGGGGCTGCACTGACTTTGATCTTTTAAATGGAAAGCTTTGTTCAATAAAATTAAATCAGCTCTTTTGTAAAGACAAAGATCATCACCCTCTGGCTTAACTTAACTAAACAGATGTAGGGTTTATGTAAATATGCAGCCAGTGCAATATGAAACAAAAGCTAGAATACCTTGCCATTAGTGTAAAAATGCATTTTGTGTTACCAGCTGGCCATTCATGACCTTTTATTCAGCCATAAAGATAATGCATGTCATGTAATCCAAAGCAGGGGAAATATGATGAAAAATGCTATGTCTGCAACCTCAGTGCTTATGAAAATACTAGGACAGAAAAGCTGCATTTAAGCATGTGGCAAGTACAGAATGAGTTCCAGTCGGGTAATCTACTTCTTCTGCTGCTCTCCCCCTCCCTGGGGCCAGCTACACTGGTGAAAGTTTAGTGCAGGCTGCAGAATTGCTCGGGCTTTCAGCTTTATTTTGTGAAAGTTGTTGTAACCAAGTCGGCACAGCTTTCCTCAAGAAAACAGAAGATGCAACTTTTGCAGATGTTCCAGACCACCTCCCACAGCTGTAAGTCTCCTGAGCCAGCGCTGAGCCTTTTGTTTGTGATACGAATGCCACACCTCGAGTACTGTGCTCAGTTTTGGGCCCCTCACTACAAGAAAGGCATTGAAGTGCCAGAGTGTGTTCAAAGAAGAGCGATGAAGCTGGTGAAAGGTCCACATTGCAAGTCCTATGAGGAGTGGCTGAAGGAGCTGGGGATGTTTAGCCTGGAGAAAAGGAGGCTTGATGGAAATCTTATCACTGTCTACAACTGCCTGAGAGGAGGTTGTAGTGAGGTGGGGGGTGGTCTTTTCTGCCTAATAAAAAAACAATAGGACAAGAGAAAATGGCATCAAGTTGTGCCAGAAAAGGTTTAGAGTTGATATCAGAAAAAAATTCTTAATGGAAAGTTAAGGTGGGAACTGGTGGTCATCCCTGGAGGTATTTAAAAAATGTATACATGTGGCACTTGGGGACACAGTTTGGTGGTGGGCTTGGCAGTGCTGGGTTAACAGTTGGGCTCAATGATTTTAGAGGTCTTTTCCAATCTAAACAATTCTATGATTATGTGATTCTTTCACCATTTCCAAGTAAGTCTTCCTTGACTCTGGTGTTGGTCAGACTCAGAGGAGGTTGGAGCAGTAATGATGCACCATGCTAAGGAGTCTCATCTTCTGACAGAAGCAGATTTCATCGTATTGACACACAGACAATATTGTGCTGCTGCTGTCACTGAAGTTTGGTCTGTATCCAGCTGCATGTATTCCTTGTTTGCAGCCAGAAAACTTTTGGGGTGAATACTCCAGTCCATGACTGCAGCTACCAGAACTCACCTTTCCCTCCTGCATTCCAAAGTGGTGGCAGCCCAAGTTTCAGACTTGTCTGATGCCTATCTTGTCCCTCCAAAAAACAAATCCTCAAACACCTAAGACTATTTATTGTTTTCTTCCAAAATGGGATGCAATGTTCCTGCGTCAGGTTGGCAAAAATATCTGCACTAATATTTTAATTTGAAAAATTTATTCACTCTACAACATTTTACTAGAGCTGATTTAAGTGTCAAATGAGCTATATAGGTATTCCTTGGTAATATAGTTTGTGTATCATTTTTTTATATTATGTATTTGTGTTGCCCAAACAATATGGGTTTTGCTTTGTTTTTCCACTTTCCACATGAGATTTGTTTGGTAAATGCAAATAGGCTATTTTAGTAAAGGAAAGTACTTGCAGTTAGCTTTAAGTTAGCAGTTTGCAGCTTTTGAACTGCTGTTGGGTTTAACTGTGATACTTAAGATCAGAAGCCTTGAACTGGGTGTGACTCTGCTTCGCCGTGGCAGAGCAGCTCCTCAGGTGCCAGCAGCATTCCCATATGACTCTGGTCACACAGCAAAGAGTTCAGCTCAAGAGTGTGTCTACTTTACAATTACAGCTGCCTCCTTGGAGGATGCATCATCTGTGCAACAACTGCTCTCAAGGTACCTGTGAAAAGCCTCTCCTTTATCTGTGTGGGAGTTTCACTGAGCAGACAGCTCAGAAACGATCTAAATGTGGGCTCTTCATAGGAAATTAGGACTTAGTTATCTGCAGCTGCAATTCAAAGGAAGCACCTATATGCAGCTTTGCCAGCAATCTCCCAAAACAGATTCACTTTGAGAAAGTGTTTGATCTTAGGAAGAAGTTTCTTGTTTTTTTACACAGGTTTTCCTATAAATCTAATTCTGTTGGCAGAAAACAGGTTGTTCATGTAAGTCTCTAGAAGCACTGGATCTATAGGGTAGATTTTAAGGACAATTTCACAGTTATCAGAAGGGACAGGGGTTACCCTTATTTTTTCAGGGCAAAACAAAAGAGCATCTGTGGAACTGTCCTGGACAATGGAGCAGAATGGTCTGCAGCCAGATGTGCACACAAATTCACCAGTCCAACCACAGAACCCTGGGGCACTGCCCACGCCTTAGAAACCCAATCAAACAAGACTGCAGGAGGTTGCAGAAAGCCCCTCGAGGAGGACAAAGGAAAACTCTTCCAACAGAAACAAGACAATCTGGGACCTCCTCTGAGTTTGCAGGTCGCCAGGCAGAGGGGAGATCTGAGTTACAGGGAACCCGCAAGGGCTGTGCTCAGCCCATACTATTACAAAGAATGAGACAGGAAACAGGAGTAGTATTCTAACAAAAGGCAGGCTCAAAGGAACATACATTTCCCTCCTGAAAGGCAGTAAATATCCCATACAAAATCAGTAATGGAAAAAAAATAAGAAATTGCAAAAGTAGAGGCATTTTTGTTAGAAAAACTCATCATTTATGATAGAATCACACTGATGGAAATTTGAAAGGATGCAAAGATGCAAGAATGCTGAACGGGAAGCACACCATCCTGAACTGTGCAGATGTGTACTGTTGTGTGGGCATGTGTGCACGCGTGCTGGGGGAAGGCATAGGGAATTACATCTGTCTCTAACATGGCTTTGTTATATGATGGGTATTTTGTTTCAAATGTCTTCTGCCTGGAAGGTTAAAGTACATCCCTAAGAAATGGCAGCTGTAGGTCAGTGGATCCCAGAAGTTTCCCTGGGCTGTCTCCCCCTGCATAGCTCACCAGTAGGGAGGAATGATCCATGCATAACCTGATCCATGCAAGGGACACTCCAGTAGGTGCAATGATCAGCACACATGGTTTCGGCTCTCTAGCCCTGAATGCCGTCTAGCACTCTTCTAAAACCACTGTGTATCTCCCTCAGAAAGCGCTGTGATCCATTAGTAAAGGATGACTTCTTTCACAAAAGACAAAGCTTGTGATTTCCTAATCTTTTCCCCACAGGGTTGTAAGAGCACAAACTCTCTTATTCCCAAAGCAATTTTAGCCTGACTCTTACCAGAGAAAAGAGACAAAGAGATTGAACCTTTGAAGGCAGAGTAAGGACCTGATCTGTAGTTATGCCTTCTTGGAGTGTATTGTGTCCATCTGCTGTATACAAGAAAAACATTTCTGTCCTTGTTCCTTCAAGGTTGATGGGTGAGCCCTGGACAGGTGTGTTGGTTTTGCTTGGCCCAATTTTTGTTAGTGAGTAGGGTGGGGTACAAAATGGCTCCTGTGTGTTCTTTGTGAAGTCACCATGTCCAGCAGAGCCAATCTCTGATGGCTCTGAAGATGATGGACATGCTGCTGGCCAAGCCTGGGCCAATTAGAGATGTTAGTTATGCCTCTGTGAAAACATATCTAAGAAGAAATCAAAACAATGTGAGCATGCACTTCTTTTTAGCCAGAGGAGGAGGAGGAGGAAGTAAAAATATGTGAGGGAAACAACATGGAGGCACCAAGGTCAGTGGAGAAGGTGGGGGAGGAGGTGCTCCAGGCTCTGGAGCTGAAAACCCTCTGCCGGCCGTGGTGAAGACCATGGGGAAGCAGGTGGTCCCCCTGCAGCCCATGGAGTCCAGGCGGAGCAGAAAACCACCCACAGCCTGTGGGGAGGTGCCCACGCCAGAGGAGCAGGTGATGCCTGCAGGAAGCCGTGATCCAGTGGGAGTCCCAGAGACTGAGAGTTGCAAAGGCCTTGCAGGAGAGAGAAAGGCCTTGCTCCCGGGATGGAAACAGCCTGGCCTCGGCTTGGAATTCTGAAACCTAGACAGAAGAATCTCAGACTGCAGCAATCGGGCGAGTGCTGCTCGTGAGATTGGACCCACGCCAAAGAAGTTCTCAGAGGACTGTCTCTTGTGGGAGGGACCCCATGGCTAAGTAGAGGACTCTTCTCCCTAATGAACTGATCAAAGAAAACCCCCATACCCTGCCCCCAGCCTGGAGCTATTGGTTGGAAGGAGGGAGGGGGTGAGCTGAGAAATGGTGTCTCGATAGGGAGGGGGGTGAGTAGAGAAACAGTATTTGTAGCAGAAGGATTGTGGTGATGGACTGACTAAGAGAAAAAACCACACACCCTGCTCCTACCCTGGAGCTGTTGGTTGGAAGGAGGGAGGGGGTGAGTGGAGAAACAGTGCCTTAAGGGGGAAGGGGGTAAGTGAAGAAAGGGTGTCTTAAGAGCTTATTTTTTCCTCTGATTTATCCTCCAACTCAGGTTAATAAATCTTTGCAACTTTAAGTTTTTTACCTGTTTTTGCCCTTTTTCTGCACGTTCTCCCACCAGTGGCTTATCTCAACTCATGAGCCTGGTGTGTTTGTATAAGTTTTTTTCCCTCTCTTCTGCTCAGCTGTGGCAGGAGAGAGCATAGAGAGCAGACATCGTAGGTGCCTGGCATTTAGCCAAGATTAAACCTCAACAAGAGGCTTTTCACTGGAAAAGTATCACCAAAGTAAGGTTGTGCTCCTGGGCAGATGTGAGTGGTGCATCTGATGGGGAGGAGGATCTAATATTGGCCTTAGTCTTTTTACTTTGCTATTTTTGGAGACCTTTAAGCTGTGCATAATTTCTGTAATGAGCTCCTTGATCAAAGTCTACACTCGGCATGTAAAATGCAGATACCTATTCAGATTTCCGACTTCATCTTTGGAAGACAGCAAAAAAATTGATGTGTTGATCAGTTTTTGGAGAACATCAGCAATAGAGATGGAAGTAGTGTTCTGGACACAATTAAAACTCTTGAACTAAAATTGCAGCCCAAGAAACTGATCAAGAAACTTCTGAAGCTTGACTTCTCTCATATCTCTCCCTGCCTTCACCCAAGACTATAAAAGCTGAAACAGTAAGAAATCCTGCTCACAGAGGCGTCTGTATCAATAAAAACACAGCAAGCATGAAAGCTTTGCGGGAGGCTTGTTCTCACCATTGTTTCACCTCTCTGAGGGTTTGTTTTTGTTTTGTTCTCTTCCTCACATCTGTGCTTACTGAGAGAGACATGAATGTATTGTAGATAGTGTATGTTCATATCCTACAGGAAAAGTTGAAGAGGTGAGTGATTTTAGTACTTCCCATTGCCAAGTTAAGGAGCAGAAAATAACCGCAGAATTTGAGGTATTGACATTAGAAGGGGTAAGGAGATGACCAGTGGGAAGGAGGAGTTGAAAGATTTTTGTAATCAAGCTCTTTGTTTTCATTCCCACTCCGCAGAGAAACAGCTTTCAAGGAAATATCAAACCTTGCTTTACTTTGGTTTACAGTATTAGGAGCATTCAAGCACACTGCAGGAGAAAACAAATAATGTCCTTTGCTTCCAGCCATGCCAGTGGTATGGGCAGTTGTGATAGGGAAAGCCTGTAATCCAGTTTCAGTAAATCAAGCACAGCTGGGGCATCAGCAAGTCTGTGGTTTGCTTTGGTCCCCTGGGACTGGAGTTGCGTTAATGTTGCATGCACAGCCTATGGAGCTGGGGTAAGTCACAGAAGTCTGGATCTGGGTCTGAGCTCCTTCAGAGGTCACAGCTGCTTTGGCTGGGGATTTTGGGTTAGGCTCATTACAGATTATCACTCTGAGCTCTGGTATTCTTTCTCAGCGTGGAGTTAACAGGATCCACATGGTGGATTTGGAATCTAATATTCAGATGTGGAGAGCCCTGGGCACTAAGCCCTGATCTTTAACAGGAGCTGTGCACATGCTGAGACTTGGGCTAACAGGTCCTGCGTGTTGGTCAGTGGTGAGAAAGTGTTTCACTGTTTCAGACAGTGGAAGAGGTTTAGAGCCTCAAGATATACTCATTTTCAAATACTTCAAGAAGAAGAATCAAATATATGAAGCAACAGAGTTGTATGGGAAATGCTTAACAGAATTTCAAAGGACTTTCTCTCATCATAATCTGTTCTATAGCATAAAAGAGCATGGAAGGAACAACATATCATTTAGATAAATAGCTTATTTCTTCTGTCAAACCCTGTCCTTTGTAAGCCTGCCTGCCCATCACAGACAGAAGCAGAGATCTCAGATTGCATGCTTTTTCCATCACTGGCTGTCTGCCTGCATCCTGACCTATTGATATCCGTGGTGATCTGTGCAGAGACTTGCACAGAGAGGAACACTGCCTCTTGACATTAAGATCCTCTGTTTTGACCTCTGGGAAGAGGTATTTTAGAGTGAATTTTGCCTGAGACAGGCTCTGTACTATGAAATCCTATCACTTCAGGACCATGGGGGCCCAAAGGGAGATGCACAGAACTGGGTAATGCTCCACAAAGTCTGTGAGGAGCTGGGGAGGGAGAGCAGAGCCCTAGGGACACACAGGAGGTGACTGGGTTTTGGCAGGCGCCCTCAGAGATCTACGGAGCCTGAGGCTTTATCTGCAGGGTGGCCAACATCTGACAAAACAATCTGCTGGAAGGCTCGTGGAGGGAACCTTGCAGACTTCCCTGATGCTTGCCCAGATTTCCCCACACAGGGAGCAGATCTGGCACGAGCTGTGTGAGCAGTTTGATTCCAAATGCACCGTGCCATAAATTCCATCAAATGGGGAAACACTGCAGATCAGATGGTGGGCTGCAACCCACCCATCTCACTCCATTTATGTGCCTAAACCAGTTGGAATGCCAGTTCCTTTTCTGTTATGTTTCTTTGCTTTTACTCCTCCTTTAATCCAATGTATCAGGCACGCTTGTGCATAAAGGGATATCTGCAGCACATTAGATTAATGCTGTCTCTTCTGAAGCGGTTGCAGCTCTGGAAGCCATCTTTTAGAGTCTGTGTGTGGACAATACAGAGCCACCAGAGGGAGCGAGAGTACTAAATAAGGCAGTTTGGGATTCAAGCTTTAGAGTGATAGAAAAACACAGGAAACATAAAGAGCTAGGAGAGGAGGGGTGGCTCAGAAGGTATGTGGTTGCACATAGATGTAGAAACCCCAAATAAAATTTAAAGCCCATTTAATACATTTGGTAGGTTTTGATTTTTTTGTTTTTGTTTGGTTTGTTGTTTTTTTTCTAATTCTCGACTTCTTTTTATAGTCAACACTGGCTAAGCTACATAAGCTGCCAAATGACATAAAGATGTAACTATTACAAGTACTTTATACCATCCTTCTAAAAGAGCAAAAGAGGAATACTAAATAAAGTGATTAATATGACCCTCAGTTGCACAGCATTTAAACACAATATTGTATCTTTACAACAGCACTGCTGAAACAAGGTTTGCTTTTTCTGTCACTGCTCCCTTGTGTGGCTGTGTGCAAATCACCCAAACCCAGACCCTCATTGACAATAAGGAAACTGACACTCTGAAAAACAACAGAACTCAAATACCTAAATAATACTGCTGTCCTATTTCTTCTATGCCCCATTTGCTCTATGTGTCTGAACTACAGCTTCTTTCCCTCACAGAGAAACAGACCATGCTCAGTGCGCTAGAGTGTAAGATTATATGTTTCGGGGACCTGGGGCTCAGGGGCTTTGATTGTTACAACTAGCATAAAATTGCGATTTTTAACAACATTATTTTTTGTTCAAGGACATCCTGGGCTGGTTTTCCATGCAGCCATGCAGAAGGCATGCTGCTGAGGCTACAAGCCAGGCGCTCTGATTAAAGAGTTAGGATCTCCAGAACTCTGCGGCACAGCACACACAGCATTGGTCTGTCTTGCTGTTACAGACGTGTCTTTTGTGTCTCCTGAGTTTTATCACTTTCCTTTATTGTAGTGGGCTCATTCAGGACGCAATAATTAAGGGTGTGTCAGGTTTTTCCATCGCAGATCTTATTTTTCAATGAGTTATAAAATTTCATTCTTGGCTGCAACCTGACATGTAGTTGAGGACCTGCTGCTTTTAAAGTGTGCCTTGAAGCATTCTTTGAACCAAATTGGGCTATTAAGGAAAAAGGGGACTGCACTCCATACAACATTGATTCTAAAGTTTGAATTCATCCCCATCCTTCTCCTGGTATCTTTCAGGCCACACATAATGATACGAGTAATATGAATCACTGGTGTCAAATATCATAGGATCATTTTGGCTGGAAAAGACCTCTAAGACCATTGAGTCCAACCATTAATCTAAAACAGTCGAGTCCTCCACAAGATCGTGTCCCCACATCTACCTGTCATTTAAATGCCTCAAGGGGTGGTGACTCAACTGCTTCCATGGCATGTTCCAGTGTTGGAAAACCCTTTCTATGAAGAAATTTTTCCTGATATCCAGTCTGAACCTTTCCTGGCACAACCCGAAGCCATTTCCTCATGTCTGTCACTTCTTATTTGGCAGAAAAGGCTGACCCCCACCTGGCTACAACCTCCTTTCAGGGAGTTGTAGAGAGCAATAAAGTCACCCCTGAACGTCCTTTTTCTCCAGGCTAAACACTCCCTGCTTCCTCAGCTGCTCTCCAGCTTACGCTCCAAATCTTCATCAGCTCTGTTGCCCTTCTCTGGACTCGCTCCAGCGCCTCAGTGTCTTTCTTGAAGTGAGGAGCCCAGAGCTGAACACAGCACTCGAGGTGCAGCCTCATCAGTGCTGAACACAGGAGGACAATCACTGCCCTGGTCCTGCTGGCCACACTGTGATATAATCCAGCTGCCATTGGCCTTCTTGGCCATCTGGGCACTCACTGGCTCGTGTTCAGCTGGTTCTCAACCAACCCCCCAGATCCTTTTCCACAAGGAAGCTTTCCAGCCACTCTGTTCCCAGCACTGCCTCCAGTTGCTCTGATCCAAGGGCAGGACCCAGCACTTGGCCTTGCTAAATCTCATACCATTGGCACTGTACAGCTTTCCGACTCCCCAGCAGATCAACACTCCTGCACAGCTTGGTGTCATCTGTGAACTGACTGAGTGTGCCCTCGATCCCCTTGTCAGGTCATTGACAAAGATATTAAACAGGACTGTCCCCAAAAGTGAACCCTGGGGAACATCACTAGTGACTGGCTACCAGCTGGATGTAACTCCATTCACCACCACTCTTTAGGCCTGGCCATCCAGCCAGTTCTTTTTCATTGTGGACATAACATGTTAGCACCATAATTAAGGTTGTATTGAATTTTGATTTTGAAGCAGGGGAAAGATTTACTGTTGAAAAATTAGTTGCAGTGCCTCAAAAATTACACGTACTATGTAAGTCCATGCCTTTTCTAAACTGTAAAATAGTGGTATTTATGGTGAATGTTGTTTGAAATGTGTTCTTTTAAGACATAATTTTCAATTCCTCATAACTTTGACAGTTTTTCTGACTTGAAATATCCCCTGCAGTGTGCTTGCCCCAGAGCTAATGCTTTCTGGAAAAGTGTTAGCAAAACATTCAGGAGAAGCATTGCAAAACCAGTACACTGACTTCCCAGCATGGCACATAGGAAAAGACAAATTGCTTCACCCTTTTTGCAAAGTTTCAGCCACCATTTGGTTGAAGGACTCTCATCTCCATCGCAGCAGAAACCTGAGTTATGAGCCACTCCTGACTAGGTGTCAGAAACATAATGACAATGTTCACAAAAAACCCCACCCGAAACCTATCAGCATCTGGGGAAGTTGTAAACCTCTGCACTGCAGTGACAGCAGTGTTGTTAAAGAAACCTGACACTCCTGTGGTGAGCAGGGCTGAGCAGAGCTGTCCCTGCAGCCTCATCACCCACATCCAGCACTGGGCATCAGGCACCATGGCACAGGCTGCCTCCACCAGCTCTCCCAGCTCACCAGGAAGAGGAAGAGCCCTGTGATATCAACCTCAGGATAAAAAGTACTGGGATGACCCAAAAGCAAGGAGCTGTGCACTTGAGGACCACTCTGCATGGAGCCAAAGGGCAGATCTCACTGTTTGAGGCTCATGTGCTGGTGAACGAGACAGGATTCACCAGATTCAGTCTGACAAAACATTTTCTTCTCCATCCCTACTTCACACACTACAGGAGGTGGAGGGGATTCAGGGAATGGCTCAAATGGCCTTATTAAAAAGGACCTTCATCTCACCAGAAAAGTGAAAAGCAGTGAAGGGCTTGCAGCCACAGGAAGGATGGTACCCTTGGATGGGTCACTGAAGTAGAGTGTCCTCTAACTGTGAAGCCCTTTGCCATCCTCAGTGGGGGTATAACAATTTCCTCACCAGCCCCTCTAAGAAAACAGTCTAATCCAACGTGGGACTAATTTTTTCAAGTATATATCAAATTCAAAGCAATCTGCCTAGATGGCACACAGTCCCCAGAGCTGTCCCTTGAGGAGCCACCTCAACACACACGCCTTGTCCCCTGCCAGGCACCTCCATCCTTCTCTTTTTTCAGGCAGATGGGCCAAGGCTGGGGCTGGTCCAGTGGAGCACCAGAGCTAGGGTCAGGTCACCCTGTGTCCCTGAGCAAGTGGCACAGGTCCCTTTTTCCCACAGGTGGTAACTAAGCATGTGGTGTGTGTTCCTCCTGCAGTGCCTACCAGGGCACACCTGGTGCCTGGCTGGCAGGCACGCTGAGCTCTCAGGGTGAGTCTGAGTCAGTGGCAATTATGCTCGGGGTAAATAAAACACTCAACTATAAATAAAGCACCTTTTAACAACATGGTTTGAAAAATCTGGGGCTTGGCATTTAAAATCAGGATTTACCAATTGAGGAGGAGGTTTTGATGTGCATTTTGAATCATCCATAGCAGAGAAGGAGAAGAGCTATTAATGTCATACGGATGCTATGAGGACAAATGCATTTGGGAAGCATTTACATACTGTTGTGATGGACCCATAGACAAATTTGTCATGAAATGACTAATTTGTTTCCCATGACTGAAGCATTCTTCAGGAATATTCCACTGAATTTTTATTTTTAGCACAAAACATGAACAGTCTTTGCAACAAACTGCAAAAAGAAGGGGGTTTATTTGTTAAAAAAGGCAACTTTGCTCTACACAGGATTTTTTTCCTCAGAATTAATAAATGATATTTTTCCTTCCATTCCAATAGAAACAATTTGAAGTGTCAAAAGCTTTGTTTAAGTGGGAAAAAAACCCAGCAAAACGACCAAATAAATAATTCTCTAAGAGCTCTATTTTTGTGAGAAAGATCTACGAGCTCTTTTTGTCAATGGCTACCTTCAGATGACTACAGTGGGGCTAGAATTTTGTTCTTTGATCTTGCAAATGCATCCCTGTCATCAAAGCGTGTGAGATCCTTAGTAGCAGCATTTCTGCTTTCAGATTTGCATAAATCCAGGAAAGAGCACAGCATTACAGCTCAGTGTCAGAGATTAACAAGGTACCATGTTTAAGCAAAGTGTGATTATTGCTGACCAAAGTGGATAAAGGAATACATGTGAATAAATCAAAGGAATATATATAATAGTGGTAAAAGTAAAAATAAAGCATAATTCTGACAGTTTCTGAGGAATGAGGATATATGATTCTGCTTTAGATGAAAATAAGGATTAAGTCAAGTAAATTAAAACGGTATGGATGACAAGAAAATCAGACCCAGGATTTTTCAGACAGGCTAGAAAGAGCTTGTAGCAGGTTTCATTTCAGTCAGTAATTCAAAATGGTGCAACAAATTTCAGTAAATTCTTATAGGAAAAATAAATGTGAATCTAAGCAGCAAGAATGAAAACAGTTTAGAATGGACAGTGGTTTGAACAGGGTGATTTTCTTCAGCTATCTTGCTCTGGCATATATTGTTTTATTGAGAAGAATACACATGGTTTGGAATCACTGTGTTTCCCATTGAAGACAGATCAGACAGAATTCCTTATAAAAATATTTAATATATTTTCTGAGCACTTTACTGCTGCCAGAATCGGCGAGGGTGCATTATCTAGAGTGCAATCAAATGTCATGCTAGAAAAGCACTAAAGCCTTTTTAATTAAAAACGTCATAAAGGATTAAGTAAAATTATAACCCCTGGTTACTGTAACCTTCTCAGAGGGGTGCTGGTGTGTGCCTGTGCAAGCAGGGCTGTGCTGGGGACAGTAAATGAGCCCTGTCGAGCGGCGAGGCAGCGTCTGCAAGGCTCCATTGGGCGTGCAGCTGTGCTCAGGCTCTGCTGGGGCTCAGCCTCCGCAGCTTCCCGGGCTGGCGTGCACAGGGGGAGCACAGCCCCCAGACAAGACGAGAATTTTGCGAGGAACGTGTGCTGTGAAAGCTGCCGAGGGCCGCTCCCGCTGGCACCGCGATCCCTGCGCAGGGCATCTCTGCCGCTCCTGCTGCCAGGGCTGGCGGAACAAAGGCAAAGGCGCTGCGGAGTCAGTGAGCTCCGGCTGTCTGTGAGGGACGGGGTGAGGCCGCGCATCTGAAAATGGCTCGGGGCACGGTCCGAGCAGGCAGCTGCCCTGAGATGGAGTATTCCACCTCGCACCCTCCCCAGCTCCAGCTCCAGCAGGAGGGGCGTGTGGGACAGTTTCTACTTCAGGCGTGCATTGCTGTCACCCACATGGGCTTTCTGCCTCTGTTCCCACCTCTGAACAATCAGCAAAGGAAAGCATCTCCACCTATAGCCCTCTGCTGCTTTTCCTTTCTGCCACAGCTTTTTCTTCGATATCCTCCTTCTTAAGCTCCCTTCATTGAAACTTTTGCCTGCTTAAACCTTCCTTTCCCATTTTACACTTCCTCATCCCAGCCCCAACACAGACTGTGTCACCGCTCTGAAACCAACCGTAATACTGAATTTTACCTTGAAAAACTTAAGTTATAAATATTCTGCTGCAATGTTCAGAATTCCCACTTTACATGTGCTTGGCCATTATATTAATCAGCCACAGCATGTAAATTCCAAATGTAACATTCCAATTGGTATGTTAATGCTGACAGTTCAGGCATAATATAAGGATGGAGATTTATTCTTTCAAGGCCAAACTGTGGCTTTTCTGTGAAACCCATGCAAAGGGCTGGATAATGTTCCAATGCCCCAGCAGCAGGCTACAAGGCGAGCTGAGTCACTCACAGTATAATTTTTTTATGGAGTGTCTGAGTTCTATTGTTTCCTTGCATGGCTCTGGAATTTGCACCACAATTTAGCCCCAAGGAAGTTTACATATTTGGAGAAACAAATTGCTGGAGTAGCCTGTCCTTTTGATATAAATTCATTGAAACCCACATTAGATGTGTCAGTACACAACTAATCACACAGACACTGGTACTCTCTGGTGTGTGTGTATGCCGGATGGAAAAAGTGCACCTTGTCATCTTTCTGCTATTGCTCTTATTTGTATAACCTTTTACTTATCTCAGTTTAATAAAATCTTGGCCAGGCTGACTTCATCCTGGTACCTCACCAGCATACTCCCTCAATTCATTCTCATCTGTACTGTATAAGCTGTTCAGCATAGAATATTTAAATTTAAAAAAACCAAAACCCAAACCAAACAAACAAAGGAAAAAAAAAAAAAAACCACCAAGCCCCCCCAAACAAAACAAAAAACAAAAAAACCCCCAAAACCACAACAACAACAACAACAACAACAACAAAACCCAAAGTCTTTTCCCAACTGTACGTTTTCCACTGCTCCATCACAAAAAATCCCTGATGGCCAAAATGTGTGAAATGGACAAATTTCACTTTCTACTGTGAGACAAATACTGTTTTTTAAGCAGTAGTATCTTCCCTTCTACAGTGAACCATTTTTAAACCATTTTGATTTGCTAAGGTGAGAATATAATGGACATAAAAACTGCTTGGCACTTATGTTCAGGTTTGTCACCTATTACAGATCTGGTTTTTTGCAATTCTTGAATCTAAAATTATGAACTCCTTGTACTAAATGCTTTCAATGAAGCTTTTGCTTCACTTTTTCTTGTCTATTGAAGGTAAGCACAAGATGCCACAATGCTTGGGTTTAATGCATAAATTAGCAACATTTTAATAGTCCTTACAGGGCAATGCAACACTAAAATCTTTATTCAATTTAGGAAAATTGTTTGTGCTTTGATAAGCAGGAGATTCAACAGCATTTTTCTGGGACCAGCTTTGCATAGGAAGGTTTGTGAATTCCAAGCTGATCCAGCCCAGTTGGCAGAGAATGGGCACAGCTGTTGGAGAACTTGAGGCAGAGACTTCATCTGGGTGCTGCAGTGGGTGCAAGATCTGTCTATAGCTTGTACAATTCAAACAGTTATGGTTTAAGGACCTTTGCAAAGCGCTAGAGTTAAAGGTTGAAAATATCAAATACTTTTTTTTGGAGTGGCAAACAATGTCTGGTAACAGCCAGAGGAGGGTCTTGACAGCTTCTTGAGTCATCTGTTCTCCTCCTGGAAAAAGATTATTTAGTATTAGCTGGCTAAACACTCTCAGGACTGTGCTAAGAATTTAACAGCAGATCAGCATGCAGATGTAGCTCAGACCTGTAACCTATTCTGGGGTAGCAGTCTCTGTTTTCCCAAGAGGTACATGAAAAATATCTAAATTCAGGATTTTGGGGCACAAAGCACCTGCTGGTCAAACTAAGAATGTGCTTTGGATTATTCCAAGTAATGTAAATTACCTTATTTAAAATACATATTTATAAATCTCACATCACCATCAGGTCTTTCAATTAATGAAAGGAAATGGGGGACTAGAATTAAAAGCGGCAAAGTTTTCCTGTACATGATTAGTTGAAACATATATGCAGCTTCTGTCATCAGAAATATCTGAGCACCTCTTGGTCACTGCAGGATTGAGAGCCGACCCCACTACACAGACTGGAAGTAAATGTCTTGTGTAGATTTGGTTGTCCCATTTAAGAGTTATTTTCAGAAATTAACAATGTTTGAAGTCTTAAATATCTTAATAAATGAAGACAATTTCTGCTTTCTGCCCCAGTGATATTACTGCCCATATTGCACTCCTTTGTTACAGTAAGTCATCACAGAATCATAAATAAAACAACAAGTCTTCGGCATACGGAAAACACTTTTCAGTTTGACAGGACTGAAACGAGCTCAGTGTTACAGGTAGTTGCCCTTCCAAAGACAAAGACCATCCTCAGGCTGCTCTGGCTGAAGTATGAAAAAAGGCAGCATCAACATGTCTGAGCCTCCAGAGGCTGATAGACTTCCTCACTTGCCAGCTGTCTCCTGGGAAATCTCGTGGCAGCAGGCGAAGTTTGTCTGCTGGTTGTAGTCTAGATTTGCCTGAGCATCTGAACTACTTCCAAAACAGTTTACCTAGACCTTGGATTTCTGCCAACAGCAGCCAATCCAATGCAGACACCTACCTTGGCACAGTCTTTGTGCAGTTTTTTCATATCTTCTCTGGTGAAAGATTGGCTTTTGTAGTACAAAGGTTTTTGAGAAGCTGCATCAGCAGACCACAGAAGTAGTAAATACAAGTGTGACACTTTGTACCTGCTGTTGAAATGGAGTCACAAACATATGATGAAGGGACTGTCTGATATATGGGAATATGTTGGGTGCACTACAGTGATAAATTGCTTCCCTGTCATGCCTAGGAGACAGAAGTGATGCACATGCAGTTACTGGCATACTCTCGTTTCTCTTCCCAGTGTAGTATGAATCTGTGAAGCTAACAACTCTTCTTATTTGATTATGCCAGCGCTGGTCAATATTGAAATGACAAAAAGAAGTAATGCTTTTGATCTCCATTATCAGTGATTTATTTAGACAGGGCCTTATTTCATTTTATGGCAGTTTCTCTTTGAACTGGATTTAAACTTTCTAATCATAGGTAACTCAGAATGAATTTTAAACATTATACACAGTGAAAATACATTATCTGATTAGAAGCTGATACTGCAGGGAGTCTGCAGGCAAATGCAATGACCATTTTGTACGTATCTGTAAATTTGAAGTTTGCTGGTACTGAAAGAGTAAAATGCTCCTTCCATCTTACATCAAGAAGGAACAAACACTGAAGGTTATCAGGTGAGTTAGACTGTGTTTGACTGCTCTAGCTTCACACCCTCAATCACAGTGTAGCACTGGATTATTCTTTAATGTGAGACTCAGAATAAACTCTACCATCATTATCTCCCCTGCTGTGTCATTACATAATATTAATAATATTCTTTTTTATATGATAATTCAGCAGAGAGCATAGATTAATTTCTGTATAAGTAATTATATGTTTAGGAGCTGCCTTCCAGTTACATGATTAGACTACAACAAGTATTTCTATCTATTCTTAATCAATACCCCAGATACCGTCTGATTGTGGAACAAATACCAGCAATGCTCAGAGTAAAAAACAATGTCACTGACTCCTGGCTCAGTGCTGACTCATCAACCAAGGTGTGTTATCACTCCTGTACCATAACTCACCTTTGAGTTTCACAAAACTGATAAAAAAAAAGCTGTGGTTCTTTGTATGTTTTCTGAATGAAATAATAATGCTTTTTCTTCCATCTGCCCTCTGCCACATTCCAGTGCAGTATCAACCAGGCAGAAATATTTAGCATATTTTCAGCACTAGGACGTAGTTTTAATTTTCGTGCTGCATGCACAGCTCTAGACAGGTGTTTTGAAATGTAAATAAAAAGCAGTGTAGTGTGGGATTCGGTACACAAACTGCTGCAGAAGACTCTAGCAGGATGAGAAGCACAACATCTATCTGTTTAATATGGCAGCAGGCTTGTGTAATGAGCAGAAACCACTCATTTAAAACCTTTACTACAGCTCCCCAACTAAAATATAAAACACATTCTGAGGAGGCAGGAGGTGGAATAGCAGAGCTCTGGCATAATGTGGAGGGTAGTGCACAGCAGCTCAGTAAAAGCCCCTTGGTGATGTACAGAGGAAGGGTGTGACAGGCTCTCCAGGAGGGCAGGAGCCAGCGCAGAGCAGCGGGCAGGGTCTGCTCTCACAGCCATGATGCCGAGCAGCCAAAAGGCCGTGGTGTGCCTCAAACGTGTGTGCTCTGAGCAGGTTTATAAGCAAGTTATCCATTTCCAGCATTATGTGCCTGTGGTTAAAGGGATTAGCCAGTGGTAATCCAGTTCTGGAGGAGATTAACTTTCAAAAATAAGAGAAAGCTTCTGCAGTGGACACATTTTTGGCTCTGCTGACTTGGGTGGAGAGTCAGGCTGGGTGGGGGAGGGGCAAGGATGAATAACCTCCACTCTCTGTTTATCTCCCCACTAGAGGCCTCTACACAACTGTCAAAAAAGGCTTTTATTGTCAACATATTTTTAGGCCACTTAGATGACAAAGTGCAGAAACCAGTTAGGCAGCCTTCTACAGAAGGTGAAGCCCTGTGCAAACAGAGCTCCAGGCACAAAACTACCCCTTAGGTAATGAGGATTTGCACCATTGTCTGGTTGCAGTCCTAGAGTTAGTAATATATGCATGTTTAAAGCTTGATCATGATTTCACATCAGATGGGTTTATGCAGTGTGATCCCACTGCCCTCAGTTAGGCTATTTTAGTTGATATTTGTGCAAGCAAGGTGAAAAGCAAGGAGGTACCATGCTAAAATATATAACGTAAACAGCACATTCGATTTCTCTGCATATTGTTATATCTTTTAGCTATTGTTATCTTGAAAGCTATATTGAGCTCTGTCTTCCCATTAAAACAATATTTCAAGTGGCTCTTACTTTCAGAAGCTGCTTTTCAGTGCTTCAGCCTTTTCAGGCAGAGCCAGTGCTGATGTTAATGACATCAGCATCGATGTCTATACCACAGACCATAGTAGGTCTCTAATTCCATCAAGAGAAAACTTGAGGAGTTGGCTAATGTCACGAGGAAACCTCAATGGAATTACAGCTGCAATTGTGAGGGTCTGGAGTATTTCACTTGCTGCAGGATGGGGATCAAGTGCTATCACTCTGCTGCCTCTCTGCTGTTCTCTGAAGCACGGTCTTATTGAACTGTCCTGAGCAGTGTGGAGAGATGAGGAGAGGGTACATCTGCTACCCCTCAAAGTCAGTGGAGGTGTCTCCTCATGTTTTGTAAGCCCAAGAGAATTAGGGGACATCCACCCACCAGCCTGCAGCCTGGGCAAGGCACGGTTTGGTTGTGAAGGACTGGCTTCCAGCAGCTGCAGAGAGTCATGGTTACAGGAACTTTGCATTGGGAACAGGATATTAAATTCATTACATCGCTTCAGATGTTGGGTTTAACCCTCTATGTGCCTATATTTGTATTATTTATATACTGCCAATATTTTTTCAAGATTTTTTGCAGCTCAGGCTGCTCTTTGTCTGTTTCAGCCTCTCAGTTGCTGGAATAAACTTACTTTTTCTCTCCCCATCTTGTAGTAGGAATTTTCTGAACACTACTCTTCAGATAGCTAAAGACTTTACTGTCCTTCTTCTTTCTCCTTGGAGGATAAAAAACTTACTTCAGATGAAACCAGAACATATGTGTGTATATGTACTTTGCCATGTGACAGCTGCAGCTATACACACCTATGCAAGCCCTGCCAAAAACGTAAAGAAACAAAAAACCCAAGCCCAGTAACAACAACAAAGAACCCAAACAAACCAGTATGTTAAATAAAAAAAGGCATCACTGTTATATAGTTTCATTAAAATCAGAATAAAAAGACATATGGGCTGCATCTGCATCTGTAGATGTGACTCTATTCCCCCAGGAACATACAGCTTTCTCTTCCTGCTATAGGCAGAGGTCAGTGATCATATTCTGCTTACACTTTCTGAAGATTACCCTCATATAAAACCTGCCGTCTTCCTCCAGATTCTCAACACACGCAGCCCAAAACTTTCTTGCAGTCCAATCTTTTGAGAAGCAGTATAATACCTGCCCTGGCCTCCTCCTGCCTCCAGCACCCAGTTCCATTCAGACTGGCAGAGATGTTACCATGCTTCCTTTTCTCTCATTGTAGGCCCTTTCTGACACTACTCTTGAAGCTGAGTTATGCTCCCAGGCTCCTTATAATATCACAGGTTTTCAGCACAAACTGAAGCCTAATAACAGTAATGAACGCAGAGCTTTTATCTTGCTTTTTTGCCAAGTTCAAGTATTATTGCTTAAACCTTCATAATTATTCCATCATTTTATTTGTGATTGCTTAGCATGATGATTTCATGAGCTTTGCTGGGGAAGAGGTAATCTAGCCAAGGAACATTTTCAGGCTATCTGGCAGCCTTTCTTTTCAAAAGATGTATTGTTCCTATTGGAGTTTACTATTTCATCCAATTCATCTTGACATTTTGCTGCTTGCATGGTGAGCTCTTAAGGAAAAAGATGGTTTAGTCTTTGTCCTCTTTATCTCTACCCTGATCTTGTTTTTTGTTAGCCTTGAAAGCAGAGCAATGGCTATCTATATGCCAAAAGAAAAGACAACTGACTTCCTTCTGGGTTTATCTGGCCTGCTTCAAGCTAATTTAAAGAAGTAGCCCTGGCAGGCCATATAAATGAGGATATAAATGGTCATAACCTGTCTAGGGAGACTTTTAATGCACCTAGCAGGTTTAAGAGCACATATCTAATTGTGCCTAAATCACTTATGATCTTTTATAAAATTCCTTATCTCCAGTGCTCTCCTGGAGTAAAATAATGAGTCTGCATAGACAAAATGAGAGAGAGAGGTCTTGGACTCTGAGACTGTTCAATGTCTTTTAAAGATATTGCTCAAGAGAAAGGAAAATTAAGCCCTGAGAAAGAATAGTACCTCACAAAAAAAAAAAAATGGTCATAAAGATGGCTTCTTCTAAGATGTACTTTAGGTTTTATTCTTCCCTGTCAACATCTTTTTCTTGCAAACAAAGCATAAATCTGAAGTTTAATATGTCTTTTCCAAAGTTATCATGTGCACTTCTTTAACAAAATATACAGAAAGCATTATGTTCCCATGAGAAGCTGCATCATTTCCCATCTGGAAAACTCTTGCAGCTAAACTTGAGAAGATAGAACTGTTTTCCCATGATATTTTCTTTTAAAACATCTCATGCCAACCTAAAATGGAAATTTTGAATTTTATGACAGACTGAATCTTTTATTTCTAATTATTTCCCTGAGTTTGGAAACATCAGAGCACTTATTGCATTTTATTTGGAGAATGTCAGAAAGTTTCAGTTCAGTAATATTAGAGGATTTCATTTAGACCATGGCAAATCACAGTATAAAATATTAAACACTGTAGATATGTTATATGGAGGATAATATTAATATTTAATCCTTAGGTCAGTGGAAAATGCATGAAAACAATAAAGCTAAATCAATTTGTTTTATTACTGCTGAAGATATTTATGTAATTTAAATGAAAGAAAACTGTATTAGTAATTTTGACTTTCTTTTATTGAGAGTGAAAGTTTCACCTTTGCCAAAAATGCCATCTTTACTATTGGATATTATCTTCAGTCATGTCTCTCTGTCTGAAAAAGGAAATTACAGAGCTGGTAGTAGCACAAAGAAGGTCAAAGAAGCTCAAAGATGTGGAGTGGCTGTTGTGATGAAATACAGGTCTGGCAGCTGGAAAGGGGGGTGAGGGAAGATCTGGCATCCTGGTGGCCTGGAAAAAGTGCATCAGAATAGATTATTCATTTCCTCTTTCAGTGTAAGAATGAGAAAGACTGGTGGTGGAGTCAAAGCAGGCAAAAGAATTTGTTTTCTTGCAAGAGTACACACAACCTTACACATGGAAGGGTCAAACATTCACTGATCCACCAGGCAAACTTCATGTCAGGCTCAGGGCACAGAGGTGCTGCTTCTGGTTTGGGAGCTCCTGGGCTGTGAGTGCCAGAGGCCTGGGGAGGGTGGCAAAGTGTCTCCTTATCTGGCCCTCTTTTGGCTGGCTGGTCTTCTTAAAGTGATTCCCAAAGTCAGATTTGAAAAACACACATGGAAATGGCCTTGGCCACAGCAGCTGCTTGTTCTGCATTGTCCCCAAGAGCAGGCTCCTCATGAAGCCCAACCCTTACGGACACTGAGGCTGCACAGAGCAGCAAAATATTCCTTTAAGCTGTGATGCAGAGGGCAAGCTGCTCATGCCAGCTCATTTTCAGGCTGTTGTCTCTCAAGCAATGCAGCAAGCTTGGGATGCAGACTTTGGGCAGCCTGGAGGGAAGAGCAGCTGTGGTTAACCAAGTAACCACTGGATGCCACTGTTGTTCCACACAGCCACAGCCGAAAGCCTTCATCTGGCAGTGGAAATGTGCCTTGTAAAAGAGAAATGCAGATGTGGGGTTTTAAGTGTTTAGTGTACTCTCTGTCTTAGTGCAAGGGGCAAATTCATTGCATTTGCCTTTGTGTATGTCCTCACAATTAAATGCTGGCTTTCATTCCTCGGTGTTTAGGTTAAACAGCCTGATTCAATCTGCATTTAGCCACTACTGCCTGAGTTCTCCAGATTCATAGCAATGAAGAAAATAGTAACTTCATATGTCACACAGGGCAGCTTTACTTACAACATCACTAAGAAGATTAAAAATAAATTGAAGCATATGTCACTTCAAAGGGGGCAAGAAAAGGACATCTGCATTATTTGATGCATTAATGAGAAAGTTCTGCCGAGTCTTGATTTGAACTGTATGGGAAATGATGCCATTGGTAAGCTTGCAAGTTAAATATATTTCAAATGAAATTGTTTCTGAAATTTGTATTTAAGCTAGGTTAAGGGATGCTTGCATTTTAAGCTTTGCCTTCTGATATCTTGTTCATAAATTGAGCTTTACCCTTTTAACTTGAGGAGTTTACAAAAAAAAAAAAAAAATCAAAGCAATTTAGCTACAAATATCTGAGGCTGCATTTCAGTAGAATAAGCAAGAACAGCTCTCCTGCCTGAGGCAAATCTTATCATCCATGACCATCTGTACAGCTACAAACTAACTACCTCCGGCACTGCATGATTCTGTAGACATTGGGCTATGGACTAGCAAGCTAGCATCCATCCAGCCTGATTCCCAGCTCCAAATACCCTCTTATATCCTCAGTTCTGTTTAAACGGAAAAGAAACATCTTTGTTTACCTTATGTATCAGATACACCCAAAAATGTGGAGGTCTGGCTCATTTTTACCTTTCCCATCTTTACTATGAGGATAAATAAAGGTCAGTGATGTACAGCTGGATGTTAGAGATGCATGGGCAGAAACCCTCATGAAAAATTCACGAGGTACAATATGAGTTTCTCCACGCCATCTTGGTGCTTCTGGTTTGTACAGCTCAGCTGAGGAAGGCTTCTTTGCTTCTGAAGGAAATACGACTTCCAGGAGGCTAATGTTCTGTTTAATGCATTAGCTTTTCCTCTTGGGACTCAGTTACAAATGCAGCTCAGGCCAAATTGATGAAATATCAGTTAATATGCGAACCTGACAGCTTGGAAAGGACACAGCTGCAGTGAGATAAGATAGTTTTAAGGTGATAGAGAAAAATCTAAATATATGAAGACCAGTATTTGCATTTGTGGATCTTAAACAGAGACGTTGACAGCTTATTGATGAAACAAGGAATAATCAGTCTGGTTTTCCAGAGATAATTTCTCTGGTGTTCATCCTACAGGGAAATTTGGCATGGTACAAAAAATCTAGGCCTAAACCATAGTCCATTTGCTTTATTGTCAGTATGACATTTTGGTGCACAAAGGTTTCATATATGTCAACTTTTTTGGCATAAGTGTATCACGACTTCGTGAAAAATTGGAGTGTGGACACTTGCCAGATCCAAAATAAAATGCCTTCCATTTGGTTTACCCTGAAGCCATAGGGATTGTTCCAGCAGAATGGAAGAAGGCCCAGTTTCAAATTGTTTCCCACATAGCTGTGTTCACAAACGTATTTTAAAATCATGTCAAGAAGCCAACAGAAATTTGTCTTTATGTATGGAATAGCCAATGCAGGTGGCTAAATAACATATGCAACCAGATGTAAAAATGTTTCCAAACATTGCTCTTAAAAATACATTTGAGTAAAACGGTGTTCCTGACACAGACTGACACTGTGGATCTCCACGGGGTTCTAGGTCAAGTCCTCCCATCAGTCCATGCAATGGACTGGACCCACCAGTCCTGTGGGTTGTGCTGGTGCCCTTCTGCTGTGCTTTATTAGTGTGGTCATGTTCTAGGGTGCCCACATGGCTCCCTAGGTGCTGCATTGTGACTTGGAATGAGAATTCCACAAGCTGTGCTCCTGCTCAGCGTCCCTGGGGAGGCACTGGGGACTTTCCACCCCCGGGAAGAGCCTGGTGCCGAAAGGAGCCCTGCTGAGTGCCCTGTGCCAGGCACTGCCGTGCCTGTGTTTGCCATGGGAGGCAAAGCGTGGATGTGTGTTCTTCACTGACAACCTGGTGTGTTGGGTATATCTCTGTCAAGTTATGTGTTGGTCCAGAAAACAGCTGAGAGCTCTACGGTTTGAGGTTACACCCTGCAGATGGAAACATTTAGCCTCGGTACTACAGGGACTAAGAGATGCCAGGAAGAGAAAATCTCTCAGACCTGGACTGTGTGTCTTTGGAGAGGTGGGAAAATCAGAAATGTGGTCTACTCTGTCAGTGTTTCACAGATTTTATATAATGGTGTATGCATTAATTAGTAAAGTATTGAAGAGAATTTAAGTGCATTCAGGTTTCGGAGAAGGTGTTCCAAAAGTTAGCTTTTTATAGAAGATATGAAGAAAAGAAACCAGAATTGCTGAGGGAAAAGAGAGGATAGTATAAGGTGTAAAAGATTTAAAGAAATTCCTTCTTTCAGGTAAATGGAGAAAAGCAAGAAAAAGTCCACTTGAAAAATAAACTTTGTTCTTACGTATATCGAGGCATATTATTTACTGAATTATGTCTGAAATAATAGTTTTAGCTTTTTTTGATTTAAAACACTTGCTTACAATTTTTCCCTGATCTCCCCAAGTTTACAGACACTTAAAAATGGCTGGAAAAATTACCAGATTACCAAGGAAATCTTATAAACCATCCCAAACATCTATGAGAAATTGCAAACAAGATTGCACTGGTGAGATGATAAAAAAGAAAGTAATTATAGAACAAGTCATTTGATGAGAAGAAAATTAAAACATGATCCCAGACAACAGGATTTATAAAGTCAGGCTGATTGTGTTATGGCCTGAAGTGTCAGGGGAGATTTAGGTTAGATATTAGAAAAAGGTTCTTCACCCAGAAGGTGCACTGGAGCAGCTCCCCAGGGGAGTGAACATAGCACCAAACCTGACAGAGTTCAAGAAGCATTTGGCCAATTCTCTCAGGCACATGGTGTGACTCTTGGGGTGTCCTGTGCAGGGCCAGGAGCTGGATTCCATCCTTGTGTGTCCCTTTCAACTCAGTTTATTCTGTGGTTCTGTGATTCTCTGTTTAACTTCTGTAAATGCTATTTAGAAAAACAATTTAGCAATTATTTGTCATTTGATGAAAAAACCTTCTTTGAATGCCTCTGTTTTTAAAAACTAAATGTTTTGAAGGCAAGGTTTCCATAAAACTTCTTCAAGCAAAGGGATTTCCAAGGTCAGAGCTGCTAGAGAACACAGGCCAGGCTTTCAGTCAGTGTGAAAGGACATCATTTGAAGGCAGCTATAAGTAGTGTAATTTATACCATCTGAGGAGCTCACCTTCTTACCCAAGGTAAAGCAAGAGCAGCAGAGCTGCTCTCATTAATATAGTAACATGTTTTCTTTTCATATCTCCAGGCTTTGGGTCTTTATTTCTCTTTAAAAGTTTAAGCTTCTGTCTGAAAACTGCCTCATCATAGTATTAATAGGAAGGAAAATAGTTGCTTCAGCTTTGGTCATGCTTTCAGAACAATCAGTAAGTGTGCAATAATTTATTTTCGTGACAATCCTGTAAAATAAATTGATTTTTTCCATTGTACATGTGGAGATACTGAAAACCAGGATGAAGTGGCTTCTCTATGCCAGTAAATAAATCACTGTTAAAAATACCGTGGTTCTCAGGATACTCTAGGTTTTTGCCTCAGCTGGCGATTTCAAGTAAGGTTAAAGCAGAAGCCTACACTTAAGAAATTACTTTGCTTTTTAATCCACTTCTGCAGAGGCATCAATCATCACTATAGATTACATATTCTATCCCATTTGCCTTGAAATATAAGAAATTAGCTTCTGTTATGACAGCACAAATCCCATTTGACAAAGGGATATGTATTTACAAATGATCCTTAAAGCACTTTTTCACCTGTGTCATAAAAGAGACATGGCGCCAATATTTTGAATTCTCTTCCAGTTTAGTAATTTCATGTCCCCATTTTAGTCCGTATTCGGAGAAGAAGACTGAGTTGCATTGTGTTTTTGCTAGATGGTGCCAGAGTACACTGCCACTCTGCCCAGTTCACAGAACTGGCTGGAGCAAAAATCCAGCTGTTTATTGGAAAAATCCTGCACTAAAGCATGAGCTGTATGGTTCTGCTGAGCTGCCTGGGCATAGCAAAATGCAAAGCTTAGCTCTGTGTAGAAGAGACACTGCTTTCTGTTAGTAAGTTGGGCAAGCAAGCAGAACTATTTTTCTATGTTTGAAATACGAAAGAAAGAAGGATGTACTCAATGACTTTGATCCATTAGCTCATGTTATGAAACTGGGAATCTAACTAAGCAAATATTTGTAAAAAACAATGCAAGCAACATCTATATATCTACAAATTGACAACATATAAGGTACAACTAATGTTGATAAGTCATTTCCATTAGGGACTTGTAACTTGACAGGGCTGTTTTGCCTTCTTCCCCTCTCTTTTTTTTTCCATTCTATTGCCTTTTCCACAGGTCTGCAAGCAATTAACATGGGTGAAGAATTGCCAGAATAGAGTTTTTTCTTGATGTGCATATGTCACTGCCATAATATTACTGGAAGTGTAATAATTTAAATGGTGAAACTAATTGCCTAGAAAGTGACAGCACTGGATGTGCTCTTTCATGGACCATTCATTGTTGAC
Organism: Acanthiza pusilla; assembly: GCA_036630365.1. Classification (NCBI taxonomy): domain Eukaryota; kingdom Metazoa; phylum Chordata; class Aves; order Passeriformes; family Acanthizidae; genus Acanthiza; species Acanthiza pusilla. Next base: position 8,222,580 of record JAXCHO010000036.1, read on the forward strand.
AGTGGCCCATTAGATATGATATTATGTCAGCTTTAGTAGCTCTACAAGAGAAACTGTATTGTTATTACTGCACTGTATTATGAAAAATCATGCTTTGCAGGTCTAAGTGCTGAACCTGTTTTTGAAAGGTAAGTGCAGGACACAAAATATGGAACTCAGTTACAAGGAGGGGAAGCACATGCTGACACCCATTTGCATTGATGGAGCAGAATGAAACGTTCATTGTTCAAATTAAAATAACCAATGAAGAAAGGTTATTCTGAAAATACTATTCTTCTGGACCTGCACCTTTTTTTTTTTTAATTTTTGAAGAGTGCTTGGCACAATTTGGGATCAAATTATAAAAACCGCTTTTATGGGATTGCTTTTTTTTTGTGCTTTGTGAAGCTGCTCCCAATATTTTCAAAGCAATTGGAGAAAGTCCCTTCTTTCTCATGGCCTTGTCAGCCTTGGAGGGAGAGGGTAGAGTTGGAAAGATTAAGATCTTCTGAACACCATAACAAAATCCACAAGCAGGAAGATGACCCCTACATTCCCAGATTGTCTGTGCATGGACAGATGGATGAAGAGTGAGCACAACACACCTTAGAACTGAAGCTTGTATTAAAACAGCTAATGAACTGCACAAAGGGAAGCAAACCAGGCAGACACTGTGTACAGGGCTAATGCATTCTTACTGCATTATAAATATTTGTATTTTTGAAGATTAATGATCTGAAATATTTTAGAATGAGGTCCGTTGTTTATCCATGAGCTGCAAACACGAGAGATAGCTGCAGTGTGAGTTTCCCCACACCATCCTGTTAATGACCTCAACTCTGACCCTGGAAGTCCTCTTGAGGGAAAAGGGGAAATTTGGTCCAGATCATTTATGGCCATTTCCTGTGTAAAGCCGTGCAAGACACTCACTGCTGACACTGCAATGTGATCTACAAGCAACTGCATGATTGCAAATTTCTTAGTGCTTGAAAACTTGGGTGTACTAGAAACTGTAAAGTTAAAAGCCCAGAAGATTTCAAATGAAATGCTAACCCTTGCACCAGTACAAGCACTGGACCATCCTTAATGATCTGAGAAATACACTGTGTAGCTTAACCTGAACTGCATTAACACTTGACTACCCTTATTCATACAGTGATTCAGTTCCTTGTCTTAAACATTCTGTCAAGAATTCCTACTAAGTCCAAAGCAAGACATGTAGTTCAGGGATGGGAAGAGCAATGGGAGAAGGTTAGGTCTTGTCTGCTGCAGGGAAATGCCAAAGAAAGGATTTTCTTATCAATTGTAGTTTGTGACTTGTTGTTTGACCACAAGAGAAGACTGAATGCAAAGAAAACGAATCAATACTTTTCATTGCTATCTAAATATGTGCTTCACTCAGATATGAAATGCATCTACTTCATCCCCTTTATGGCCTATTTTTTCAATTGTGGTAACATAGTCTGGTACCCTGACTGGCCAACAAGCAATAGTTCATTAAGTGGTGGTAATTTAATTGATTTTTTTCACTAATGCAGATCTTAAGATAGACTATCATTACAGGAAGGGTTCAGGAGGTGGTTGATCCACATCAAAACCATGTGATTACGCTCCAGGTTTCATAGTTTTACAGCCCGACCCTAGCCACTGCTGGATTCCACGGTGGTGAACCAGCACATGCTCTACAAAGGGCTGAGATGAGATGAAGGAATAGTTGTAGGAATTCCCAGAGGTTGGGGACTAAGGAACATTAAAAAATTGGAAGAAAATATAAAGATTCAGTGGTTTCTTGCTGTGGTCCTCAGCACTGTAATATCCAAGCTTACACAACCATTAATAGATTTGTACTTCCTCTACCTCTTTGGGAAAAAAAATAATTTTTGATGTTTTTGAGATAAGGAGCTATGGAACAGCATGGATTAACTCATCTTTCCAGCATCTCCTTTGACAGACCCAAGAATTCAGCCTGCCTGTATGCAACTTAAAACACTCTAATGATGACATAGATCCATCTGTTGTCCTGTATGGAAGCTATCTTAGGACCAGAAATCTTGTACATGGAATATTCATAATGTACACTCTATTGCTCTGCTGTGGCTTTAATTTTATGACTTAGAGAGTCATAAAGGAAGGAAGACTGTCCATTTGTATGGATCATTTTAATTTAAAAAATATCTGAAATACAAAAATAGTACTATAGCTGCTACTATTCATAAACAAAGAATTGCAAATTATTTAAAAACTTTTGAGACAATTGGATATTTCAACAGGGGCAACTTTTCATGCACAGGTTCATATATAATTGGGTTTTGCTGTGTGAGTCAGTGTAACTACAGAGAGAGTACATACACACCTCACTAGTAATGATGACTGATGTAGTATTGGACAGAGGGGAGTGGGGGACGGTGGCAGAGAAATTGCAGCATTTCTGGGTACTTTCCCTAACCAGTTATTTTTTCCTGTTACTGCTACAATGACTGATCCTGGTACATCTTGATTTACCTGATCTTATTTAACAGGATGGGGTTAAACCACCTGCAGATGTTTATCATCTGCATTTGACTCTTGAAATGTCAAGGCAGGAAACACACTCTGGAAAGAAGCAGTTCTTCGGTTTCCTCCTTCTCACTCTGGAAGATGTGTAATGGTCACAAAGCTCATTGCATCAATAAGAGATGGGATTTGTGTCAGGACCAATAAATAAACACAAAGAAATTTTATTAATCTTACAGCGATTTCAGGACATGGTCAAATAGCAAAACAAGTATTTCTTCATCAATCTTTTAGTCATGAGCTTGACTGAGGGATATGTTGAATGCTTGGGTGGGTCTGCAGTGAAGGTTGATCAAGTCAGGTCAAAAATATTGAAAATTTCTTTCTTTTGAATTTCAATATTTACACATTATTTTTTAAATTATTTCTCTCTTGATATATTAATGAAACTAACAGTAGCAAAAAATTTTTTTAAAAAAGAGTTCTTCCTCCTCTTGCCACAAAACATCCTTCCTGACGCTGAAAATGTAACTATTTATATAGCCAGAAAAAGGAAGAGAAGGCAGAAAGGAAATTAGGGTGGAAAATGAATGAGGAATAAGGAATGAAAACAATCGACGAATATTTCCCTGGGCAGGTTTGGTATGGGAGGTTAATACTTGCTTCCTTGTTTTCCTGAATAAGATGGTGAATTTGTTAGATACATGCCCAGATCTCTGAAAAATGTGTTTTAATGTTAAGTTAGAATAGGTTTTCAATTCTTTAATGTTTACATACGTAGTAAATGACACAGCCTCCTATTTCAGCGCCACAAAATTGATCTCCAGTGTGGATTTTACAATACCAGATTTCCTAACCTCTTCAATAAAGCATGGCCTTTTGTATAAAAAGAGGAAGAATCCCATGGTATTTAAAATCTCTTTCTTTTGACCTTTCTTAAGGGTACATGCGATTTGCAGCACTGTATAATGTGTTAGCAGCAGACAAGGCTACATCTTGAAAATCGTTCAGAATTGATAACATGTCCCTATGCACATGATCCTCATACACAATTTCCCTTTTCAAAGGAACCTGCTAGGAATCTGAGTTTGCCATTCTAAAACTGATGATAGTGATGCTGTTTGGTTCTTTAAATTTTTTTTCTGGGCCTTCTTAAAGGTTTCAGTGCTCAAAATATTTATAAAATAACAAATTAGGAAGATAATGCTGCTGTGAACTACAGAGAACAAAGCAGGGGCCAGTGCTGCCAAAGCATAAAAGATTCCCTAATCTGTATGTCTGAGTCAACTGCTTCTGTGACTATATCTGATAGGCAATAGGCACTGCTTCTCCTTTTCCTTTCTTTTTAAAAGAATTTCAATACTCTCTTAAGCTTTCATATGAAAAATGCAGAAGCAGGGCATATATCAAGGATAAAAGGATATGGTAGAAGAAAGACACCTTTCCTTTTTTATTGCTAGCATTTCTTTTTTTCTTTTGTAAACTTTCTCTGTCACAGGCAGTTACATGAATATACCAGCAGTCCTGTTCTTTTCAACAGCTTTCATTTGAACTGATGCATGATAGATTTATATGGTCATAGATTCTTCAAGCTGAATTTATGCTTTATATTTCTATAAATTAATGCCATTGCTGTAAGAGACAGCTCCTGACAATAGACTTCCCTGTTCAGGACCAGCATTTAATGTTTTGTGTGTACTTGTGAATTTCCCATAAAAGAACTCCACCCTATACAGTATAAGAGAAAAACCAGTACTGAGTTTTCTTCTTAAAAAAATCACTGGAAGGAACAATTCATGATAGAAAAATGACTAGCTCGACAGCACATAAGATTGTTTTATGAAAACATTTTAGCACTGATAACCACATCTTAGATGCGATCCACAGCTGATGGCAAGCCATCCTTGTATCTGTTCCCACTGCATGTAATTAGCTTCTAACACATATCCACATCACGCGTTTTAAATCTTCCTTTCATCTTTCTACTGCAGTACTGATGTCTCCAACAACAGATTCTTAAGCAAGCATTTTATGACAGATGCTCTACATAGTCATTTTATATCTCTGGCATCAATAAAGCAATAAAACTTAATTGGTTACTTCAGCACGCAGAAGCATATTTCTGACACCTTGAAGCTGCAGATTGACAGACAGGTTCACTGATGGGGAAAGGAGGCAAGAGAGGGTGGGTCAAAGCTGATATTGCTTTATGAATTACTTCTTAGGGTGCTGGCTTGGCAATCACTCTGCTGATAGATGAACCTTATCTCATTGATTTTGGTAATGTTGGCACAGCTGTGATGTGCCCAGATAGAGCAGCAGCTCAGTGTGGCTGGGTCAGAGCTTCTGAGGTTTAGTTCTCCCTGGCCTATCACAGACCCCCAGAAAAACTTTTAAGCTCTTGAGCTCATTAAGAAACTTGTTAATATAGATGAGTCAGTGGGACTTCTGTACTAAAATGCAATATGCTGTAGGTGATGGTAAATAGCAGATAATTTTAATGGTTGAACCCAAAGCCCCCAAGCACCTTGCTTCTGGTTTTTTGATGAAGGTATGAGGCTTCCACTGTTCTCTGTAAAGGGTCTGTGCTCCTCCAGGTGATGATCATGTTGATATAGAAGAGCTGTCCTGGGTGTTCAATAAATATGAGAAAAAAATATGACCAAAAAGTATGACAAACATGGTTACATGCAAAAATAGCATTCAAGGCATGCTCTGACCTACTCCAGATCACAGAATGCAGCATTTTGTTTATACTTCTGTAATACTTGAAAAATTTTTGTTCTATAATTTTTTTACAGGGCAGTACAGGTGTCTTCTATATGGTATTAAAGTAAAAGTCCTGCTATAACTTTGTAAATAGCCCTAGCATACTCTCTGATTGAAACCAAAGCAAAGCAAACCAGACCCAGGAAATTTATTTTCTGAATGATGGAAGGAAATGAGTCTTTCAATGTATGTATATCATCCCATCCTCAACTTTTTTCCTCATGTTAATAAATTACCAGAATTTTATTATTTCCTGTTCATTTCTAGAGAAAGAAGATGAAAGAGAAAATGTGGATAGAACCAAGCAGATTTAGAGATAGTGATTGGAAAGTTTAATGCAGACTGACTTATGACTACAGTTTACGGCTATTTCTTGTCTCCAGTAATCTGCTAATTTAAATCATGTATTATTCAGCAATGTTACTTGGGTTTTGATGATGCTTCTGCAAGGGCTGAGGTTGAAGGTAGGATTTTCATGCTAAGTTAGCACGTATCACGTTGCTGCTGAATATAGATTCTTTTTTCTTTGCAAACTGCAGCTGGGAAAATTGGTCACATAGTCCTAAGCTTCTATGACACTTAACTCCATCTCTGACCTCAAACATCATCTGTTTTCACAACCCTCTCACTACTTATGTTTATTGAAGGGTGCATTCAGTGCACTTGAGCAATGTCAGTGATTGAGCTCTGGGCAAGAAGACCTGAAAAGAAACAACTGTCCTTTCTTTCTTGGCAGAGAGAACAGCATGAGCTGGAAGAGCTGGAAGTGCAATGACACTTTCCTGCTGTTTGTGGGGGCCACAGGGACTATCGGGGAAAACTAAACAGGAGCCCAGCCACTGCTGGGATCTACCTGATTGTCTCCCTCACTTGTTTCCCTCAAGTTTCTCCCTATCCCTTCCCCCCAACAGCCTAGGCTATCGCTGGCTTTGAAATGGGGAGTTGGATGATAAAGCAGACCCTCAACCCTGCTGGAGCCACTGCAAGTCTGTGGCTCTCCTGAAGGGCTCAGAAGTTCAGCAGATGTTGCCAGCATGGGCTTTCTGCAGCCCCTGAATGGGAATGAATTGAAGCTCTTGGTTTGAAGCCCATTTTTAGTGGCAATGGCTTAAGGGTCTTTGCACCAGCCAATTTTCTTCTCTGCACCCGTGTGATGTTCACTGGAATGACACTGATAGAATGGTGTCTTTTGCTCTATACACTTCTGAAAATGAGGCTTGTGCATAAATGATAAAGTATTAAAAACCATGTAGATCTCTATGTAGATCTGTCAGTGAGAGACACAGAAATATTTTGGTCAATGGCTTGTGACAGTCTGTATTCTTATCCTGTGCCACAACACTCCCAAACAGGTGTTCCCTTCAGCTGTGCAGTTCTTCCAAAGCAAAACCTTTAAAATAAGAAATCACAGGTCAGGGCTGGATTTCGTTACTATGAACAGAACTGGGGGCTGTGATGTTATTCACCAACCATCTGAATAACTAGATAAAATTGATGGTTTCCTTATGGTTTGATTAGATTTTGTGTCAGTTCTTACAGTGACAGATTTAGAGAAAAGAAATAAAAAGACAATGTAATTTAAAAATCAATAATGTGGTGGGGAGGGAATGCAGACTGGGAAGTTTTGCAAAGGGGGTAACATTGTATTGAAATATTTAATTTCTTCTTTTATCCTTTTATATTTATTAACATTTAAACAGACTTCTAGGGATTTTTATCTTTTATAATTACTACAGCCCTTTTGCTGAGCTCATTTCCATTACACAATGTTATTTCAGCTGCTAGGCAAGAAGATAATGTGCCCTTCATTAAAAATAGCTAGGAAGAGTAGCATACCCCCCCTTAACAAGCATTTCTTGTCCCTTATCTTTTTTTTTTCCCCTCTCTCTCTCTTTTTTTTTTTTCCTTAACATGCTGCTCAGATCTTTTGTCTGTGGAGAAGTTTGATTATGCCTTAATCCAAATGGCCAGTTCAATCTATTTTAATCCAATTAACCAATTCAAACTATGCTGGGTGTCATAATCCATTTCTTAATCCAATTAGCTGTTGTCTTTCTGACTGCGGGTGAGGACTTTGCAGAGCAGAGGCTGTTGTTTGTTTTCAGTTCCAGAATGCAATCTGATGTTGCAAGCTAGTTCAGACTGTTTCCCTGGTAGCCCAAACAAGGAATGAAAGTGAGAGATGTCAGCAGCATTTGCATCCTTCCTGGGTTTGATCTGTTTTATCAATAATTGAAGTTAGTAGGACTTGATTCTCATGATGAAATTGGATTTGTCTCTTTGATATTTTCTTTTCATGAAACTGAATTTGAATATACCACTTGCTGGAGATAGGCAAAAATGACTTGTAAATTTGACTAGTTTAGCTTGGGGTACTCAGCTTGAGATGGTTCAAGGCTTCTCTGTATTTTATGAAAATCAGGCCCCTTTTAAGGAAATGCAAAGTGACTCTCTCAGTTCCATAATTAGTCGTGAAAATCTTGTCCTTTGTATTTTGTCTTTTCAAGCTAATAGGCTGAGCAGTTTATCCAGGGAAGTGCAAGCTTGGATCTGATTAAAACATTCCAAATACTTTCCTGTCTGACTAAGCCTGGAATATTTATGAACATATATTGTAATTTCAGCATTATAATCAATTCTCATTGAGTACTAACTTTCCAAGTAATATTTAATTTTTGCTTTTAACCAACATGAAAAAAATACTGGGATTTTTGGAGTTCACATACTAGGGAGATGCTGACTGCCTGATCTATAGTCAAAAATATCATAGTGGACACAGTCTTTCCAGGGCTTGCTTTGTTAAAATCCTATTTAGCTTTAAGGCAACTACACTTTCCAGTTTGATTTTCCTTTAGACAAGTTATACAATCTGATGTGAAAACTACTTGAATTTCTTTTCTATGGAAAATCAGAGGAAGGGTTAAGTTGCTCTTGGGCTGTTGAAAACTCTTCTCCACATACTAAATCTATCGTGTAAATCTGTTCTGAAACATAAACCAAAAACTGTCTGAAGTGTACACCTCAACAATATATGCTTCTTTTACAAATATCTCCCTGATTCTGGCATCAAAGGATATATGCCTTAACTTTGCTACAGTGATATTTTAAAAATAAATTTGAGTCTTCTTTTTTTCCCCAACTTAAAAATTGCAATATTTTCTATATAAATTATGTATACTCCACAGTAAAAAAAAACCAACAAACCCCACAAAAAAAAAAAAAAAAAAAACTACAGCAAAGAAAAAAGAGATTACTGTGAGCATGCAAAACAAAAATTACCTCTCAGAATTTCATCAGACAGACTGCTTTTCTATCTTGTTGTCATACTTTCTATAGTTATGACATTGATATTTTCTCATCATGAATCTAAGTCATGTAAAAGGGCTGAACACATGGAGCATTTAATCACACAATGCTGGTCATGAGATTCGTGAGATTTATCAACAAAGTGGAAAACATTATATGAAATCTTCAATTTACAAATAAAAATAGACTGTTTTAATAAAAATTGTTTTGATGTTAATGGAGAATTGATTAGGTACTAGATCTATTTGGCATCCTAGTCAGGGATTCTCCAAGGAACTGAAGGCAATAACATGCTGGGCACATTCATGGATCTTGAATAGCACTCATGTTTCTTCAGGATCATACTGTTGGTCTGTGAGGGTGATAGAGACTTGCTGAAGTGACAGTGAGTGGAGTTCAGCTCCAGATTCAGATTCATAAATTAGATGTCTGCATAGATATCTGTGGGCTGGGGACCTGCATCTGGCTGTAGACTGACTCAACACACATGGCAGAGATAATTACAGAGACTATTGGACAGAATCAGAATGTGCAAGTAAGGATTTGAAGCCCATAAAGGGAATCAGTCTTTTGGCCACTGCTTTGTGGTGATGTTTACATGAAACTCTTCCATTTCCTTCAGATCATGCAATGTCCTTCTGCATTGCTGAAGCTTCATAAACAAGTTATTTTCAAGAAGAATGTGCAAGGACACAGTAATGGAGGTTAGCTGCAGCTATGAATTTTATGAACAGTTTGATGGAAACCACATTAAATGGCAACATCAACCCACAAATCAGCTTTGCAATGCTCTTACTCCAATCGGGTGTTGAGGGTGATTCACTGTGAATTTGCTTTTCATGGCCACCATTTCATGCAGTGTCATTTATCAGCATACCAGCCTCTTGTGTGCAGGAAACTCTGGCATTAAGTTTTAGCAGTGTTAACAACTAACATTTTTACAATGCTGCTCATGTTAGCAAAGTAAGTACTATAAATAACATCACAAAGACTACAGTAATTGCCCTCTTTGTAATGTGCCCTTTCACTGTGCTATCATCCAAGTCATAAAGCTGTCACATCCTCTCCATGCATTGTGTCTTAGAACAGTAGCACAGTTCTATTCAGACCAAAATGGGCCAAAACACAGCTAAAGGTGATCCACAAGTGAAGGAAGAGCTGGATGGTATGAGGAAGAACGTGTTCCCTCATTAACAGGAAAAAGGAAATTCTCTCTTGAGAATTAGTCTTGATAGAGGTATGTTAGGAAAAGTAAAGATGAGGACTGTTAGAATGTAAAATATGAGGTAAAACAGAACACAGGGCTTTGGGATTTTTTCCTTGTTTTGACAAACCAGTAGTATCCTAGAATCCTGTGGCTCCTGTGGTCTCAATGAACATTGTCCTTTTCACTGTAGCCTGGCTTGCAGTTCTCCCAGAGAGAGGCTGGATCTCGAATAGGATTAGACCCTGGCGTTCCTTTTTCCCTGCAGCGCACCAAGGTAATATATCACAGAATCGTAGGATGGCCTGGTTTGGACAGGACCTTTAAGATCACCTTGTTCCAATTCCCCTTTCACTAGACCAGGTTGCTCAGAGCCCCATCCAGCCTTGCCTTGAACACTTCCAGGGATGGGGCCTCCATAAGTTCTCTGGGCAATCTGCTCCAGTGCCTCACCACCCTTACAGTAATTTTTTTTTTCCTTATATCTAATCTAAACCTACTCTCTTTCAGTTTGAAGCCATTCCCCCTTGTCCTGGCACTATGTGCCCTTGTAAAATGTCCCTCTCCATTTTTCTTGTAGGCTCTCTCCAGGTACTGGAAAGCTGCGATTAGGTCACCTCAATTCCTCTCTGGGCTATACAATTCCAATTCTCTTAGCCTTTCCTCACAGAAGAGGTACTCCATCCCTCTAATCAACTTGGTGACCTCCTCTGAGCTCGCTCCAACATGTCAAGGTCCTTCCTGTGCTGGGAACTCCAGAGCTGAATTCAGAATTTCAGGTAGGGTCTCACTAGAGCAGAATATAGGGGCAGAATCAGCTCCCTCAAAGTGCTGCTCAAAAAAAAAAAAAAAAAAAAAAAAAAAAAAGCTTCCTGAAAGCCTTCTAGAAGTGAAATTTATTTAGAAGTAAAGCATCAAAGAAAGCATTAAACATTTAAACCACTAAATGTGGCTTATAGTTATCTGAAGCTTTTCCCTACAGCTTGCTATGCCCTTGTTCTGGGACGGCACCAACATCTTGGACTCTGTCTATAGAATATGTTTCTTTCTTCCACTGCTTAACATTTCAGTCTGTTTCCCTAGCCCTATCCTGAGGAGGATCCCATCTTTTCTTCTCAGGAGTCCTTTAACTACTCATTAACCTTTATGTTTTCAAATTCTGAACTTGGAAAAATAAACATATTAGTAGATGGGGTGCCATGTACTTGAGGTTAATAATTTTGCCCATTATTTTTGAAGAGCTGGCATAGGTATTTGTTCTGGGAAGCCAAGTGTTGCTTCCTAATTAGTTTTCTGTGTATCCCACTGTAATTTAAATCAATATACTTACAAAGAAATTCCTGAACTCAGTAGAATATGTAAAGCTTTCATTGTAATGCTACTAAAAGTAGCCACAGTTTTTTGATTCTAAGAAATGAGATCAAAATAAGTGCACTTCAGCAATAAACAATGAAGTTGTTTTTGTTTTTTTAAATCATTCGAAAGCAGCATTATGTCCCTCTTTTGTGTAAAGAGAAGTTGATGACCTTGCCACAGCCCCTTGCTGTGGAATACAGACCCTTTGCACTGTTAGTAAAAATATGTGTTTGGAACCAGAGGTCCCACGTTTCATTCTTATTGTTGATAATTTATCTTTGCTTACAGTGCTACAGCTTACTCCTTCCCTGCCTCAAGATGCATGTAGAGAGAATCTTTCAAGTTTCAGAGCAAACAAAACTGAACAACACTTGTTTTAAAATCTTTGTTTCTTATGAAAGTAATAAAAAAAGCCCACATGAGGTTTTTTTTTTTTTTTTTTTTTTTTTAAGTAAGAATAGCCCTGCAAAGAATCACATACTTCACCAGTTCACATATAGCAACATACTGAATGTCTAGGTTAGAAAAATCTCCAAGACACTTACTAGGACATCACTACAGGATATCTAAAAGGTGTCTAGACCACAAAACTCCTCTGAAATGCAACATATTGCCTCAATAGAAATACCAAACCCCTTAATTATAAAATATCCAAAAAAGCACAAACAAGAAGAGGAAAATCTCTAATATCAAGGAATTTTGTAATACCTGCAATTTTCATTCTTTATATAATTTTTAGAGAACTTGAATTTTGTGGAAAGAAGTAGCATGAAAAATATCCATGTTGTTGTTTAATGAGAATTTTTAGCCAAAACATTCTCCGGAAGAGTTATCTTACAACACTTTGAGCTGGATTATGCCTATATTACAACACTTTGAGCTTGATTAAGGTGCCTAAACATAAATGTCTAGGCTCCTTCAGAAGCCGTGGGTATAGAACATATATATGGGCTCTGCACATATGGCAGAAGAGCAGATGAAAGTAGGAAATGCTTCTCAACCAGCAGCTGGAGGATATGTAAGACTCTTCAAATGACATATAGTAGACATTAAGTTACATTTAGGATATTTATATCCTATATATACATATATATAGAGACAGCATATTAGGTATAACTGAAAAATGTAATTGAGTCCTTTATGTCTTGCTAGACCTGCTGGTAAAATAAGGAAAGCAAAAACTATACAGAGTTTTAAAGATACATATATGTCTTTATAGACCTGTTGTTGGAACAAGTGTAATGACTTCCTCAGATTTCAAAAGAAACTAAGTCAGCCTCTAACATGGTTGAATAAATAGTAAGTAGCATAAGTGGTTCTCTAACCTTCTTTTGCTATGCACAATGTCCACATCATAACTGGTTTTCCACACTTCTCTCTGTTTAAAATTAAAGATTTTTACCATGATTTTATTTAGCTAATGAAATATCCTTTTGGCAATTTAATTTTGTTGTGTGACACTTATGCTGGATATTCAGAATTTAACCTTCTCTGCAATGTTGGTGACATCTAGGCATTGGATGACGAAGCAAGTGTGGAAAAGTCAACTAAGCTATTAATCGTTCAGGCAAAGAGTGGAGAGAGTAAATGCAGCAGAGAAGACTGGAGGATTTGAGCAGCTTTATCTTGCTTTCAGCTGTAAAGTGTGTTCAGAGACGTGGTATTATGAATAGCTATGAATAGAAGGCTGCTTCAGGAAATAGCATGAAGGTGTTCCCAAGCAGTCACAGTCACCATTAAGTCTGAAAGAACTTTCCGGGTAGTTCAATTTAACTTTCTGAGGTCTGGGGATGAGCTTCAGATGGGGTTTATTGCTAACAACTAAAACCTGAGCTGGGTCTTTTTCCTCCTTAACAAAAGGGTTACATATATAAGTAGAGTATGTAATATGCATGGTTGAAAGGGCTGTGGTTAGGAGGGGGAAAAAAAAATGTCTGCATATTCTTGTCCTGGCAGATGCACTCTGGGCCTGGTGGAAGCCACTGAAGGAGGAAAGAGGAGGCAATTTGTTCAGCAAAAGAGCCCAGAGAAAGATCTGACAAAATCTTCTGAATCTGAAGTGGGGATACAGGCTGAAGATATGTCCAAAATAGCAGTCTTGGGAATTGGATTGCTTTGAATACAATATTAAGATCTTATCCCAATGCCTGGCATGGTTTTTAGTTAGGATGAGCCAGACCCTGTTCCAAACAAGCAGTTTTCCTGTGGAAGGTTTGCAATTTAGAGGCCAACAGAAATGAGCAGAGCTGAGGTAGATCATAAGAAATGCTGAGTTCAGGCAGGCTGGGGATCCATCTTGTATGGTTTATGGAACGGTCTCTTTCATGTTGATTCAACAAAGACAAGTTGACAAGGGATAAAAACTGATAAAAAGAAAGTAGCTATCACACTTTTCACAGAATGTGTGAGAGCTTGGGGTAGGGAGAGAAGAGTATATATGGTTATGTCTCTGCTTGTTTAATGAAAAATCCACAGAGTATAATAAACCTCATTTCCATGAAATTAGCATACGGGTAAGGCTTTGTAGGATCTAAGAAAGGCACTTTGTTTGAACACATAGGGTATCAAAATTCTCATTTTAAATCTTTAATTAACTTTTCCCCCTCTTCATTATCAATCACTTATTTCAACTATTCATCGCCTCAATAAGCTTCCTCTGGTGGCTAAGAGATAAGACATTTAAGAAATAAAAAGTCAAAGTCTGTGTTGCTTGTATTTGTATTGCATTTGAATTTGACCAGAATGCTTTGGGGTTTTTATCAAAGATTTGAGTGAAGGGAGTACTAAAGCTGATTTGGTTATATACTTCCTGGGGATGAAGAATATGAGTGCTCACATGTAGTCTCCGAATAAAAGCTAGATAAACATGGGTAGACTGAGATTTTAATGTCATATAATGCACATGAAATTTCTCTGGGTATTGTTTTAACACATTCACAATGATATCTCTCAGGGTGTTCTATTAAAAGATGCAACCTTGGAATGAAATTGAAGACGTGTGGAGTTATTGCCATATTAGTAGCTATGAGTGAATAGCAGTACCTGAAAAAACCCCCAATATTCCTGTTTACTTTGGTTACTCATGGGCACTCACTCTTAGTAAGTAAGTATTGCAATCTTTTGTGTGCAAAAACCCCTTTTTCACTATATGATGTTTTTAATTTCCTCGCTCTATATCTATTACAATTTATAAGTTTGATTTACTAGCTTACAATGTAGAGATGCAATATTATCAGTCTTCAGAAAATCTTGAAGACCCCTTGGAGAACGGAACAAAATTGTAAATGTCAGAGTTAGACAACCCCAAATGTCCTGACTTGGCAAAATCCTGGAAGATTACTGTAGTCAGATGGAGAAAAATGCAAGTACAGCAGCTGACTTCAGGGAGGCTGTGAGTTATGAGCATCAGGAATGCAAACTGAGATCTAGGGTATGTTGTGAAAAGTAATTTCGGGAAAAACTGAGAAGCACTAGTACCAGTATAGTATTCATAACATACTGCAATTATGCAAAAAAATTAAACAGGAACAAGGCTTGGGCCAATCAGTGGTGCATGGCCATCCCTGCTTTAAACTGCGAGTACATCCCTTGCCTGGTTATGGTTTAGGCCAATTAGCACTTTCCAGGCAGTGCCTGAGCATGGCTCTGGGAATAATGTGGGCTGGGAATGATTCTCAGGACAGTGCTGAGGAAACCAGGGGAGTGCTTGCCTGTGCAGAGTTGAGCCATGCCACATCAACTAATACCCTTCACACAGAGCTCATTTACCAATACAGGTGTGGCCATCTCAGTGAAATGAATTCCTTAATTTAAATTGAATGCTTCTGATTGTTACAGTCAGGAAAGCTGCATTCAGAGACCCTGCAGGTAAGAGATATTGGGATGACCAAGTAATTTCGGAATTCGGTTTATAAAAAAAGATTAAAGGAGCTTGGCTGGTTTAACTTCACAAGAATTTTGCCTAAAAGTAATGCATATCAG
Organism: Acanthiza pusilla; assembly: GCA_036630365.1. NCBI lineage: Eukaryota > Metazoa > Chordata > Aves > Passeriformes > Acanthizidae > Acanthiza > Acanthiza pusilla. The sequence goes on from JAXCHO010000036.1 coordinate 8,237,668, forward strand.
AGAATTAAAAGGGGTATTTTTAGTGAAGAATAGTATTGGCATAAGAAGAAATAAATGATAGCGGCCACAAACATAATTTTCGCACAAGGTGAAAATTATAAGAAGTTTTTTTTTACTCTCTGCTGAAATGAGTGATCATTTGAAGCAGATTTCCATTTGGAGTAGTGGACAGAAGGTAAACATTGGGTTCAAAATGGTAAAATCATGGCTTGGATTAGATTGGTTAATTGCAGTTAGATTGGTACTTGCAAAAACATGTCTGGTTTAAGTTACCTGAATGAGTCCTTTCAGTTTTCAGCTCCATGGTATTGGATAGTAAAACAATTGGTCAGCAAATGAATTTTTAAGGCTAATTTTTGAGGGAATATATTGAATAATCTTCCACATTTAGACTCAAACCATCAGTTTAAATATTTTGACTACAGTAAAATTCATTGTTCCATGCAATCATGTTGGAAATGCAGTTACAGCTTCTGTAAACATGTTTTTTTAATTCTGCTTAACAATAAATTCTTTGCTGGTTTTAATAACTGCTGAGAATTCAGTGTTCACCAATAAAATGCACCAATAAGTTCACAACTGGAAATTTTTCTACGCAATTTAAAAGTATCTTTCTGAAAATCTCTTCCTTTTCAGTTCTGGTCTCTGATTTAACCATTGATTTTAATCTACAATGCAGACAAATATTGTAAGCAGGGATTATGCATTAATGAAATGGGATTAAAAGTAATTTTTAAAATAAAAGTCTAAATCTAAAAGGAGATTTTTAGATAGTCATTTTAGGAGCTTGAACTTTGGGATAAACACTAAAAGACCCACTTTTGCTATGGGATATGCAAAAAAATTATTCTAGACTGCAGCCCAGTTGTCCTGCAGTAATTTAAATTAGGTATTGGTGGATCACATTTAGCCTTGGCAAATTCATTAGAACATGAATTTTCGGCTCAAATTCAGATGTTTAAGAGAACCTCTTTGCCTTGGAGGAAACCTCAGTTGAATCTGTTTCTTACAGACCTGTTATTGGAATGGAAGGATAATTTTGGCAAACAGATAAATGAGCACAGTTTTAAATTCAGATGAATAATGTATAGTTCTAGTCACAATTACCAAACGTGCTTATTGTTAGAAAACAGAGAGTGCAATAATCCATTGTTTATGGAAAATTGGCACATGCAGTGTATAGCTCATGACATAATTTATAGAGTTTTCTGTGGAGTCCTGGTAATTATTACTGAACTATTCATTATTGATCTCATTTGGAATGTTAATGAATTTAAATCCAGCTTGTTGAAATGCAAAAACAACCACAAAAAAATCTATTGGTTTTGGGCAATTCTGTACTCACTGAAGCCAATGGAAATATTCCTACTAATGTCAAGAAATACTAGAGCTATCTGATCCATCTGAATGTGGCTCCATGGTTGTTTTTACGCCTGCTGTGTTACTGTTTAACTCCATGATGTCTTTATTCGTTTATTTGTGATATTGTCTGTGGCAGCGTCCCCAGGCCTGCCTCATCCATGGGTAATGCCTGGAAGGAGGCTACAGCAAAGATGGAGAGGGACTGTTTACAAGGGCATGGAGTGCCAGGACAAGGGGGAATGGCTTCAAACTGAAAGAGAGAAAGTTTACATTAGATACTAGAAAGAAATTCTTTACAGTGAGGGTGGTGAGGCAATGACAGAGATTGCCCAGGGAAGTTGTGGATGCCCCATCCCTGATTGTGTTCAAGGCCACGTTGCATGTGGCTCTGAGCAACCTGGAATAGTGGAAGGTGTCCCTGCCCACAGCAAAGAGGTGGAGCTAGATCATCTTTAATGTCCCTTCCACCCCAAGCCATTCTGTGATTTTGTGGTTGTCAAATCTTTAAAAAAGCAAATAACATGGACAGTTTTGGTCACTGTCAGAAGGGTCCATGTGCTGGGGATGATATAACAAGGATATGGAGAATTTCTCAATTTCCTAATCTCCCCCCAAATTAAAAGTATTGGCGATGTCTACAGCACAGTGAAATGCAGCTGGAGCATGTGAGTGGAGACATGCTGTAACCCCCTAAAGAGGTGGTGTACATGCATGTTTTTCTGTGGGTTTGGACAACAGGACAACTCTAGCAGCACAGTGACAACTGGGTTTTTTTGTTTGGTTGGTTGGGATTTTTGTTTGGGTTTTTGGTATTTTGTTGTTTTGCTAGTTTTTTTGTTTTTGTTAGTATCATCCTTGGATACATAATGAGAAAGTTTTAACTAAGGGTCCTGAGGTCATAAAATAACAGGAGCTAAGCAAAATTTTGCTGACTGTAATATATTGCTGTTATATCCTGCTTTCAATTCATTGCTGTGAAGAAAATATATTTTTAAAAGGCAATTCATGTTTTCCTTAAAAGACAAAAATATTTTATGCTAAAAATCCTTCAATTTATTGGGCTTGCACAAGAGGTATTTAAGAGGCAATTAATTACAAAGTGCCTCCACAAGGATAGGGTATTGGTTAGTAGGAGACTGTTTCACCCTGCAGACACAGACAGTAAAATGTACTCTAAACAGATGAAAATTAAAGGTAAAGTGATTTAGGCTGAAAATAATGTGCATATTTTTAAATCAAGAATGTGCTTAACTATCAGGGCAGCTTGCCAATGGACATGTAGATTTTTTCTTTCTTCATGTTGTCAAGTAAGGCGGCACATGTCCAAATACACATGCTAATTCAAGTTGCATATAGCTGGCACTGAACATGGAAATTACTGAATGAGGTTTTATGGATTGTTTTACTCAGAATGACAAATCCTGTTGTGCTTTTTGCCCTTAACTGTAATACTCTGAGAATAAGCTTTTTTCATAATCTGGCTGATAACATTAGTCATATTTAGATCATTTGTCATAACTATCATCATACTTTTATAGCTTCGTAATAACATAATTTGCCAAACAGGGGGAAAAAAAAAGGTAGGTAGCAAGAATTCTCTTTCCTTCTCATTTCCTTTGTTACTCTGGGCTCAGCACTAAAGTATTCATATATTTTCCAGTGCAGTGAAAAACATGGCTGTCAGCCTTTGAACATCTGTTCTGAGCAGTTTATTTTTATATTCTCTCTGCACCAGGGAAAGTGTGTTCAGTGTCTTGTTTTGTTAAGTAATTTTTTTTGGTGGAAAGGGGGAGAAAGAGGAAGTTTCTAGTGAAGAGGTGTTTTGAGGGCTTTTTGATTCTCTCTTAGCATTCATGTTTCTTAGCACTGGTGTAATGAATTGTTTGAGGCTTATACTTCACATGCTGAATAAAACAGTTAGGTTTCTAAAAGCTTAGACTTTGGCCCTAAATCCCATCATTTCAGATTACTCCCTTCCCAAGAAAAGTTGATTCTACGACCAGGTATGAGTGGGTTACCCCAGATCAGATGGGATATCTTAGATCAAAGAAACTTTGCAGAAAAGGACCTGTGGGCAAGGAGTCGAACATAAGTCAAGGGTGAGCATTGTAGAACTTAATGCTGGCAGTGTATGGGCTGCACTGGAGAGAACACAGCCAGCCAGTCCAGGGAGGTGATTTTGCCCTGTTATCTAGTCACCATTTATGAGGCTGCCCCTTAATTACTGTATCTAGTTTGGGGCTGCCTATCATAAGATGCTGAAGGAGCAGGAGGGTGAGGAGGCTGGGTTTGACCCACTTAGAAGACTATGCAGAAAATGTAACTGTGCTATGTTTAGCTAAACTGATTGGGTGGGTACAGGGAAGGTGGAGTCAAATTTCTCAGAGGCTTATACAATGAAAAGATGAGACTCAGCAGTTAAAAATTCCAAAAGGTAAGTGCTATCTAGTGATTAAAAAAAAAAAAAAAATCACCCTAAGTAGCACAGAAGAGGTTTGCAATATCTGTTCCTGGAGAGACACAAAATTTGACTGGAGGAGGGCTGAACAGCAGACCTAAACTTGAACCTGGATAAGCTTTGACCTGAAGTTGCACTGGATGACCATCAGGTATCTTCCAGCTTAAACCATTCCACAAATGTTAATACAACAGTGTCTGAACACAATAATAAGGTTTTTGAATCACAGCTGGCTGAAGTCTTTGCAAGGTAGGAGCATGTACAGAAGCAGCTTGGTCTGGCCTCTAAAATGTCATTTAGATATAGTTATGGACAAAGGATAGGATTATATTAAACTGGTAACAAGTTATCAGATTTGGTTCTCATCATAAAACTTTATGAAGATCTTTTCATTCCTGACCTTCAGCTATGGTGTATCCTAAAGAAAGGAATCAGGACCTTGAACTTCTTTAGGTAGTCTATGGAAAGGTAAGAAAAAGCCTGGCGGACATATCTGATAGGTTTCCAGTGGACTGCACTGTTGAAATGAGATGTAGCCTTCTTTAGCAGCTGAGTTTCTGTAAGCACTGAAACAGTATGACCATTTATATTGAACGCTGAATCACTGCAGTCTAAATGAGAAATGACAAAAGCATGAATAACCGAGGCCAGGTCACTGCCTTCCAGGAAATACTCTTTTAGCCAGCTGGAAAGAAAGCTTTTTACTGATGGTTGCTATTATGTAAGCCCTGAGAATCAGTGAATAATTTCATGTGTTTGCAAAGATTTAAAGCCAGAATGAGACATCAGATCAAGTATTTTGAACTGCTATTGGCAGTTTTCCTCACATAATTTGTTTGGGTTTTTTACTTTGGTTTCTTTTTAAAATTTCTTTTCAAGAATGGCATCATATATATAATATATTATTTGGAAAAAAATTTAAAAGATACATCACACTGGTCATCTTGTTATCCATCCTCATTTTTATCATCCAGTCTTCAACCTCAAATTTCAGTTTACCTAACTTTAGCTTTACAAAACTGATTCTTTTGCAATTCTTTGTTGCAATTAAGAGACTGGTAACATTCATAATTGCCTTATAAAGGTACATCCTAAAGTCTTTTCTCAATCTTCTTTCTTTAAATCTTTCAATAGGTGACTATTTCTACAGTGCTCAAACAATTTCATGGCTTTTTTGAGTACTCTTCAATTTTAAAAATCCTTTGATTATGAATACGAGATCATCTCATCTACTAATTGTATCTACTACCAGTTTTACTCCACACACTGTTTGCACAATTTAAACATCTCACTCTCAGAAGTAAAGTGTTCATAATTTCCATTTTTTCCCAACCATGAGTCATGTAATCTATTTATGATAACATTTTAGGGAGAATTTGCATTGGACTTTTAATCTCAAATATTTTCTGTCTCACTAGTTACCAGGTTGGAGCCCCTTATGCTGTGAGTCCTTTTCCCTGTTGCTTTATTACTTTGATCTCTATTTTTTTTAAAAAAGAAAATAATTATGAAGGCAATTCTCCAAGAAGTTCAGTTAGCTCTAACTTTAGCATCCTGCCCATCTCATTTACTGAAATTTGAAAAAAATATATGGAAATTTTCAATGTATTTTTGTAACCAACTATTTCACAGTTCTTTGAGGCATTTGCCGAAGAAGATCATTAATGTCCTCCATATTCCAGGTGGAACCCTGGTAAAAACAAATGCCCTGGGTGGCTCACCGGCAACTGTGTGCTGACACTTGTCAACAACTAATGCCAAATGAATGAAAATTTAATTAATTTAGCAGGTGTTACTAGTGTTGTTTTGCATGATGTTAATATTTTGACTGAATGACATACACTCCAAAATGGTTACAAAATCTAAGGGAGCGTTAATGTGGTGTGATGGAGCGAGGGTCTCCTTAATCCAGAACTGAGCAAGCTGGCTTCAGGAAATAAAAGCAGGATGGTGCTGTGCCTTGGCTGGTTAGCTGTTCTGAGAGGGAAGCTGATCAGCACAGACATGGAGTTGTACAGACACATTTATGCAGCTCTGGTACTGGAGCATGTTAAGATGGAGCATTATCCACTCACTGGCAATTAGGGATGTGCAGCATCTGCACATGGCCTTTATCAACCAAAATTTTAATACTATCAAAGTTAGATAAATTGGAAAGAGCTATTTTTTTTCACACAGTAAATTCAGTTTGTTAAATCCCAAGTCAGATATTTTAGGGTTTCTGCTGAGACTTAAGACCAACCAGTTAACCCGGTTTTAGTTATATCACTCTTTAATATTTGTTATATTGACAATGTCTTCGCTATTTTGAGGCTTCCTAACATTTTCTGAATGTAGGTATGAATATATATGTAGTCTTTATTATAAATTCATATTAATGAGCCACAAATTTCCTTAACCATCATTTTTATGACCTTCTGATGCAAATGTTCTAGGCCTCCTGATTCAGAAATGTTTATCCTAAGTAGATGTTGTCTAACTTCTTCCTAGGGCTTATTAATAGCCTAGAAATTGCCTCCCTATCCTCATATGGTATGAATGCAGCACTCTGCTTCTTTCCAAATATAGAGACACAGAATTTATTAAAAACTTCTGTTCTTTCCATATCATCATTGACAATTTTACAGTCTGCATTTGATAATAGACCTTTCCACAATTTATTTTGTTCCCAATGCCCTTTCAATTTTTTTTAGAATGTCTTTAATTATGATAGTCTGTATAATCCACTGCTACTCTGAACTACTTTTGGCAATTCATATCTCCTATTTTATTCACGATTTCACATTTCTTCCCCATATTTTCCTCAAAATGTCGTGCTTTATTCCTTGCCAGTGAATAAAGACAAGATTCTAGCTAAGGTTATTCTCATTCTTCACAGTGACACTTGGAAACTCCAGATGTTTTTATTAATTTCCTTACTTGTCAGCATTTTTATTTCTAATCAGTATTTTCATTAGTTTCTTCAGATTTTGAGTATAAACTAGTTTAGAGTATTACACATTTTCTTTATATATCTACGTCTGGGGCAATGTTTGGTCTCATTGAATATGAGGTCATGATCTGCAGTTTCTAGGCAACTGCTAACTCCCAATATAATGGTTATTCTGCTTTATCTGGCACAAATTATCTTACCTTTTTTTTTTTTTTTCTGTAATTCCTTGTGCATTATAAAATCATCATGCATATTTCTAGAGATTCTTTAGAAGTGTTATTACTAGCTGTATGAGATCACCAGTCTGCATTTCTCAAATTCAAGTTCCTGTAACAGCCTGATCTTTCTTGCCCATAATCAGCAGATACTTAGGAAGAATCACGTTCTCATAATTCAGAGGACAGCTAAGTCAGTGGAAGGTTCTCTTTGTAAGATATGTTAAGTAAAGCATTGATCTATGTGCCCACATGATCCTTAGGTTTTGAATCACCAATAAAACTTAAACAGATAACAGTACTTTTAATGGAGAGCTCAGCTTCTATGATTTCATTATCCATTATACCATTATAAAACAAATTGCATGAGTTTCATGTGCCATTTTTGTGATGCATCTCAACAAATTGTGACAATGCCAGTTATATCAAATTTCTTCTTCATCATCGAGTGCTTATAATTCTGTTATGGTGTGTCCATTTTTACGTGGAGTCTGTGATAATCACTTCCAAACACAGTTGTCAAGTACAAATTTGTTTCCATATATGTTGCAGAGAGTTGAAAATTAGGCATCTGGGTCATGTACTTTGCTCTCCATTATGCCCATTCGGCTTTCCTTAGTGCTGGAAGTGTCTAAAACCAGATCATGGAAGGAATTTCCTCATCATCTACACGTTCAAACATATTTAGAGTCAAGTCCAAATATAAAAGTCTCATAGTTTTCCTGCTGCCAAGATCAGGACTTTGTTTTCAAACCCAGGATCCATTGCATGTGCCTGGATTTCCTGTTTCCTTTCTGAGTGGTTCACTCGATTTCAAAATAGAGTTCTGTTTTGTCTTTTATGGCTGAGCATCCATACTTACCTCCAGTGAATTTTCACTTTTATTGAAGTAGGTACAAACTCGTGGCTGTGAAAATAGTCTTGAAAGGCACAATTATCATTCTAGTCCATATATAGCATCTGACTCTATTTGTTGCTGAATACTGCTGTGAAACATTGTGACTCTATGACTCCAGAGTAATGTTAGCACCCTAATGAGAATTAAGGGTGCTAACACTTCAGCAGAGAGGCCTCCACACGGGACTTCTAGTAGGATGAACTGCCCATGAGGGGTGGGATGCTCATACACAGTTAGTTGCTGCATCCCACAAAAAAGGGTGAAATAATTGATTTCACGAGGAGTATGTTGAACAGCATGGAAGATCTTAGTCAGAGATCAAATCGTCAGCATGACTTGCTTGAAATAGTATAGCCTGTACTACTTTGAATCACACAGAAGTAAATTTGCATCATACTTTTTGCTACTGATGACACAGAAATCTAAAGGCATTATCTGAATTGAAGACCCCAAACCAGTATTAACACTGACAGAAGGTGATGTGACACAGATAGTAATAATTTATTAAAAAGGGGAAATGGAAATCAATGCTTATGTTGCATTAAAGCACAGAAGATGGCACTGCAGACTAGATGCTTACAGTGTTCTATTTCTTCTACCTTACAGCATTCACTGATGTTGTAAAACCACAAGAATATCCTATTATTTCTCATTTCTAAGTCACTGTTCATGCAGAAGTGAATACCACTACTCTGTACTTTTAGTAGATGCCGCCCTGAAAAGTAGTGTCATCAATTCTGAAACCTGTGAAGATCTGGCATGATGGTTTTTGCTGGTTGTTGAAACTGAATAGCTATGAATACTTGTGAGCTAGTAGCTAATTCAAATAAATTTTATACAAATGTTCTTATGATGTGCATTAATAATTTTTTCACTATCCAGATCAATCTGAAAATGACTACAATTTATTTTAATTGAATGACTTTTTTCTACAGAAAAATGACCAAAGGCTTCTTTGGAAATTAAAATCTGCTTTAGCAATATTATTGATAAATATTAATCTAGAATAAGTTGCTATTGAACCATAGAATAAAAGCATTAATATGATATTAAATGTTAATTTCCTGAGGGTATGGAGGAAGAAGTTTACACAATCACCAAATGGAGAAATTATAAAATCAACACATGGAACCCCTCTAATGATAGATGTAGTGCATTCATGTGAAATGGCTTGATTAAAACAACCTCTGAAGCTCAATGAACATAAGATTTAAATCCTGTCTTTTCTGCTGGCCATTTAACTAAAACAGTCCTTCAATTGAATACTGATGTTTATAGGAAGCACTTTTAAAAATATAAATCCTCATTCTTTGAGAGGTGGGTGTATAAATGTGCATAATATAAAAATAGGAAAAGTTGAAGAGCGTGATGGTATTGGATCCCCTTGTCTTGCTGTCCTGAACTGGTTTTGCCCTGGCATAAAAATGCTTAATCTCTCAGCTTACCGTGGTGAAAAACAAATGGACAATTACAGGGAAAAGAGTAGTTCTCTGATTTTTTTATACATTCCAATCTTCTGTATATGTCATAATATAGAGCAAAAATGGCAAGAATGCCTTAGTGTCATCAGCCTCTGGTAGATTTCCCCTCCATCAGCATGACTTGTGTTCCTTTGGCAGAGAAGAGAGCATGTTTTCATCTTCTCAAAGGGTGTTTTTTTCACACTCCACCTATAGCCCTTGCACTCTCTGTTTCTCCCTAACATGCATTCCCCTGCCACCCTCCATCTGTGCAGCCAGCACCCACAGCCTGGAGTTCCCTGCTCTTGTGCCAGTCCTTTGGCATGGCCATGCTGACTTCACTGTTCAGCAATGCAGGCAGCAGTCACACCACTTAAAGTTCACTCCCTTTTTCATGATTCATTAATGCTTTTTGTCCTGAAGATCACAGGTCTCACTTTCTCAGCTGAAAGATGGATGCCACAAGCATTGCTAGGTAATGGAAATCAGAACTGCTCTCAAAATCCTCTCTGAAAGGTGCAGTGAAGAGGTTGAGAACCTAAACAGTGATCTGAAGCATTTCCAAGGCAATAATAAAACCCAGGAGAAAGCAAATGCACGAAAGTTGTGCAAGTACTTGACACCCTCCTTTTTCCATTACTGAAAGTCTGCTCATTTTCTGCATGAGGTGGTGTATTTATTGCTAACTATCTGTCAGACTGCAGCATAAAAATATCAGCCATAATTACATTCATGCTACCAGCCTTGACATTAAAGTTAATCTGAAAAACACTCATTTTCCTATACTACCTTATGTAACCAGGACTCAGATGCAACGATGGTTCACTGTCAGGTTTTATTCTACTGTGTTTCAGTGCAGAGAGTTACTTGACAGCTGTGAAAATGTTGGCTTGCCCTTTGTCTTACAAAGGGAAGTATTAGAAGAGCCTGACATTTGTCAAATGAAACTCTTATCGGTGTGACCTATTTTTAGGTACCCTTTGAAACCTTATAAGTACCTGAAAACTAATGATCCTTCTGTTTCAGGAGAGAACATTTAGGAATGGCTTATTAGAAAAGATAGACACAGGGCTAGAGAGACCCTGGCAGCATGTTGTGATAAGTTGTAAGCTTAAGGTTCTATAAATTGGTTTCGTTTTTAGGAACGATTTTAAAAAACCAAAAGGATGTTGTAGACTGAGGATTGTGTGAGTGAGGAAAATCTTGCGCCATAACTCAGTTTAAGTAAGCTTCTTTGACGCAGCGAGAGCGCGCTGGTCTCGCTGGCCACCTGGGATCGGTCACAGCCCGGCAGCGGCGTCTGCTCGCGTTCTTGGGGTCCAAGTTCACGGCAGTCAGAGACAGATCTCCTGGCCGCGAGCGGGACCGTCCCAGATGCAGCCACGCCGCGTCAGCCGGAGTGCTGCTGAGAGAGAGGGTTCTCCCGCCCGGACTAGAAAGCAGACACGGAGTCACGCGATGGTCAGCGGCTTTCGTCTGGGGCTGGAGACCCCGACCCAGCCGGGCATCAGACCTTTATTCAGAGAGTAACAACCAATCTTGGAACCGCACAGGGGAGGGATCAGGGAGGGACAAAGGGACTGGGACCAATCGGGAAGGAGGAAGGGAGGAGAGAGGGAGATACGAATACCATTATGAACTGAGGGACAGGGGGGGAACCTTGACCCCTCTCTGGGGCAATCCACCTTCTACTCTGCTCCAGGGGGGTCTTATTCTCTAGATCTCTAGAGGTTCCTCAGGGGGGAAGAAACTCTCTGGGCTTGAACCAACGCTACACTTCTTGATGAATTTAAATTTATCTTCAATAGAAATAATTCATTATTTTAATTATACAAATATTTGACTGCAGATAGACAGCTCCTAGATTTGGGAACTTGTAGATAAGGCAGGAATCCAGCACCTTCTGTTTCACAGAACACCTCTGAGGAGAAGGGTCATATAAATTATCATAGCATTTCAATTATAAGCATATTATAAAGATACATATAGAATAGTTAAGCAAGTGTCATTCTGGGCAATAAGTAGTGTTGGATGTACAGTATTGTCCCTTTCTGTTACCTGCAGCTATGGCACCTTATAGATAGGAAGAACAGAGGAAAGGGGATTTCTTTTGTCAAAAGGAATGGATTGAAGGAGCAATTTACTAGGAGAAACTTTAGGTTTGGTACCAGTACCTATGCTCAAGGAATCAGATAACTTTATGTACACTTGGGGAGTTTGTGTTCAGAGATCCCACAACATATCCAGTTGTGATCAGAGATCAGTGATCAGTTTCATAAAGCAAACTGGAAGTTGATGTCATGGACGGTGCTGGTCATAGAATCATAGAACTGTTTGGGTTGGAGGGACCTTAAAGATCATCCAGTTCCAACCTCCTGCCATGGGCAGGGACACCTGCAGCACTTCAGGTGGGAAATCGTGAGGGCAGAGCAGAGGGGGAGTCAGAGAATCCTGTAGTCAGGGAGAGATTCCTGGTGGCTACACTGCAAATATCTACAAACAGGACATGGAAGTAGTGTTCTGGGATACAATGAGACTTACATACAGAGTATGTTAATTTTGGTAGGTCAGAATTTGCCCTTGACAGGAGATGGGGATTCTCTCCTGGTTTTACTTTCTCTCAGGGGAATGTTCCTCCTCACAAAAATCCACTAATTTGATTTGAAGAGGCTGCACAAAGTCAGCTGAGTGTCACTTTGGAGTTTACAGGTAAACCTGTAATTTACAAAGTATGAGAAATGTGATGACAAAGAGTAATAATTGCCCACAAATTGAAGAAAAATTGAAGTGGTCTCACATTTGCGATGAGTATGATTTGTGATTCTCTCCATCCACTGTCTACAAGGCAGATGACAACAAACTTCCAAAATATCTAGGTACACATTTACATCCTGACAGGTGCATTTTTCAGAGATGGATCAAAGGTAACAAGTTGACCATGAAATGGCTTGAAGTTTCTCAGCTATTCAGGCAAGACTGAGCTCTGATGTTGAGGATGGTAAAATAGTTTTCTATGGAGGAATGAATTCATGGGGGCATTTCTGAAATTTTGGAGGAAATGGATAGGAAGGCAATGGACGGAGAGACTTGGCTTCATATAGCTAAGTGTTGCTGAAATGTAAGGTTGGTGTTATAGTTATGAGAGAGAAAAAGATCCTGCTCAGCCATAGTGAGAAGGATCCACAAAGGAATGGGCTAGGTTGCACAAAGAGAATGCTCCCTGGAGAAGGTTGTCATCTGGGCCGCTGACAGGAACTGACGGCAAAAGCCATGGTTTAGTTTTAGAGCTAGGGTAAGAAGACAGGCAAAGCCTAGAGACCCAGCTGAAGTGTGGTTAGAAAGGACTTCCACAGGAACCTTAGGCTGCAGATCTTACAGTAAATCCCTTCTATGAATTTCCCAGCTTCATTCTTTCCCTAGAACCAGGAATCATTTTCTCCCCTCTTCCTTCTTCCTTCAGCCATTCTTATTCACCTTCTGTGTTTCCTGGGCTTTTAGAGGGTGGTGGTTGCTCCCCATTGCTGTTCACAACCCTCCTGTCATCCCCTGGTTACTCCAACCCATCCTGCTGCAATAACAGCATGAATGGAGAGCATCAGGGAGGAAGAAGGCTAGAACATCTTGTCTTTCTTTCACTAGGCTGTTTCTACTTAGCTGGCTAATTTGTCTGTGCCTTGAGACAGCTCCCTTCTAGTCAGTTCAGACTAAGTAAAATGTAGAAATAGCTGAGATTGTTTTAAGCCAGTCATTGGAAGAAGTCTGACCATGGCAGTAAGGAGTCCCTGGGGGCCAATTTTTTCCTGTGTTTCAGATACTTGCTGTGTCTGAAAGATTGCAGCAAACAAATGGATCTTCTTGTATGTGAATTCACTTCTGGTTGTTGAAACAGTGATCCATACTCAGTGTGATCATACTGGCACCAGGTCTATTTGCAATCTCAATTTAAAACACAAATTTATCAGCAAATTATGTCACATGCAAGTTCAAAATAATATTTGATCACAATTAATTCACAAATAAGTGCATCACCTCCTCTAGCTGCGATATGATATGGTTTATGCCATCAATATATATCTGAGACTAATGAGTCAAATCACAGAGTATAGAAAAGTCATTTGTCACCCCAGACGGCAATTTAATCAGTTGGAAAACTGACCAAGTGAAGTTCCAGCATATGGAGGCCTTATTAGAATGATTTCCAAAGTATGGCCTGAGGTTACAGAGTTTGAAATAAAACTTTTTTTCATCTAAGTAATGTATTTAGGTTCCTCTGTGGATGAAGAAGGTACTCATTCTACTACAGACAAGCCGGATGTAATAATATAGGAACCTATGTCAATAAATGTGCCATGCTCAAAATAATTTTATTCTCTCAACATAAAATACTGAATTTGTAGCAAATTCAGATTTATAATTTTTTGCCTTTCAACAAATAGGCTTCTGAAAATTCCAAGAGAAGATTACTTCAGGAAGTTTTAAGTTGCCTTCAGGTTGACTAAACATTAAATGATATTCTTGAAAATGACCCAGGTTATCCAGGGTGCTTAATTTCTACAAGTGAAGAGCTGTAGTCCCTTCAGCTGGGTCAGCTGGTTACATTTGGCTGCAGGTGCTTAAGACTGCAGTAGATCAAAGAGTCCTGTCCCAAAACAGTATTTGCTCTGATTAAACCACCTCCATGTGGAGAGAAGGCATCCATTCCATTCCACTTTGGCTATTACTACTGGTAGGACTGCTAGATTCTCAGAAACTGGGAGCATAGCTGATCTTAAATGACAATGATACAATCATAGTGGTACGTCAAACCTCACCAGTATCTCAAAAAAGTCTGTCTCAAAAGTTTGTCAGCCTCTTGAACTATTTCCCATTTAAATAACAGTTAAAAAAAGTTACACCGGAAATTTTAAAAAGCAGGGCTATTTTTATAAAGCTTGTAAATTAATAGAAAATATTCACATAGTGTTAATTAGGGGTCTTCCCAGCACCAGAATAACTCTGAAGTTGAATCTGATTCTCCTGTTCCAAGTGCTAAGATTGTAACAATATGAACCTCCTCAGCTTCCAAGGCTGTAGTTCAGGGGGTTATGGTCTCATTTTCAATATTGCTATACCTTCTAACAATGGTTTGGTTTTCTTTTCTGCAGAGTATTTGAATTAAATTGTTAGTATTTTAAGCCATGGTTATTGTGCTGGATTCTAAATTAATTTCACTGAAATGAGAGTAGTGCGAGATGAAAATTAACAGAAATAACATATGTGGCTGGATAGTCATTTTGACAACTGGGCTGGAAACAAAAACACTAATCACAAGAAGCTGTGACGATGATCTGCTATTTTTATTTCTTTTTAATGCACTGACTTTGTAGCTTCTCTAGGAAAGTTAAGTTTTAAACGACAAATGGACAGGACTGCTGTACAATTTTTTACTTTACCCAAATGACGGTACTGTCAGCAGCACAAACCTCTGACCACCGGGCAAGAGAGATTGTCTATGTATTGCCTGAAGAAAAAACACCATACACTTAATCATGGGCAGCAATTCCTGTTGCTTTGAAATGTTCCTGGCCATCTTTCCAGGCTCAAACAGAACCACCTCAGGTCTGTCTGACCAGATAATGGGGTACTATGCTATATGAACCATTAGTGATTTATGAGCCGTTTCAAGTTAGGATGGCCCAGGCTGTCAGTGAGTGCTACTGCCACCGCTGGTAGTGAAAACCAGTTGCCATGGCTAATAGTGCTTTTATTCATGAAAAAAAATGCCTGGGAAATCCTGAACTACAGACTAAGATAAGAGGAGATGAGCACTGCACAGTACATAATGATGTTCAAAATTTTTAATTTATACGGTGTTGCATTGTGATGCCTGGCTTTGGCCCACGTTATGACATGGATTAAACTGCCTTTACATGTCACCTATATCACATTCTGCCCCGGGGCTGACTCATGCATGTGTCAATCAACTGTATAGCCTAAATTAAATTGCATGTACATGTACTACAAATTCACATTGCTTAACCAGCCTTAGAGAACAAAGATTTCATATCCATTCTGAATAATGTGTTCCAGTGCTAATCTGTCATTATGGTCAGAAGTTTCTCTAACATTCTGTATCTCATTTGCTAAATCTTAACCCACCTGGATAATAGCCAAGTCTGGTGGGAATGTCAATGGTTGATCATCTTTAAAACAGCCTTATGTATATTATAAAACTTACACCCTGTGCAGTCTTGGAGGACTATTTAATTTCAGCAAAAATCCCTACTTCAGGTGTTTTTACCTGTGATGAGCCATTCCTACTGTCTGCTCAGTGCCAACAAACTCTTTTATGAAAAAATAGAAAAAAACCCAAACCCAAAACCCCTAATGAAAAATTAAACCAATAGGGAAGGTACAGATGAGAGGAAACAAAGGCTTTGACCTGGGAAAGCTAGTGCTTGTGCCAAGAAAAGGCATGAAGAAAAAGAGTTCATATGGTATTTTCTGGACTAATTGGATTTTTCAGGCTTTCCTCATTCTTTTTATAGGTATCACTTTTTACAGCTCTCATACTGTGGGAAGTTCAAATGACAACACAATTCTCTAGATGTGGCTCCACAAATGATACATAGAGCAGTTTACCTCTTCAGTTTATTAAACATCACATGCCAGTCAATACAACCAAGAATAACTCAATTATTGTAACAGTACTAGCTGGTTGACTAAAGTTTGTAAAATGTTGATATTTGCTCAGAGCCTCCTGTCTACTCTGCCATTTTTCACTTACTGTTTAGGCATTTCTCTGTCCTAAGGAAACATTTTGTACTTTATTTAACTTCATTTATTGCATACTGTTCAAGAATTTCTCATTTTTGTCTTCTCTGAAGGGTTCACAACCCATCAAAACTTGTGTCACGTGCAGCTTAGTATTGGTGCTGGGTGCAAAGCTTTAATTCAGTATTTCCTACCAGTTTTCTTCAGAAGTGAAACATTAGCAGGAATATTTGATCTGTGGAGCATTTCAGTTCTGGCAGGGAGCTGATGACTCTGCTGAAACCTCTCGGACCATTTTCCCGTGAGTCACACACCTCTGAGTGCAGAGCTGTGGCAGAAGACAATGCTGCTCTCCCCTGCTCCCTTGGATGCACGGAGTTTACTCTCGCTCCGTGAGCTCATTGGTTGGCTTTTAAAAGTCTGTAATTATCTCCACCAAGAATAGTATTAACTTCAGAAAACCTCCTTCAGCCCATCATTTGTCTGCTGCCAGCTGCTATAGATCTGTCTGTCCCATGAATTAAATTAGCACATCCAAAAACAATGTCTCTCAAGTGATTGGCAAAAATTCTGCCTTTGCTCATAAGGGAAATAGGAGTAGAAAAAAGGTTAAGAACAGCTTTCAGTGACTGTTTTTTTTGTGAGACATGGAGACTGTACCAGGTCCTCAGCTGTTACATACTGTTATAACTCACTGAATATAAATATAATTGAGCTACACTAATGTTAAATCATTTGAGAGCCTGGCCTGGAACACAATTAGATGTATCAAAGCTGAAGTAATTGGTCCACCACAAAGCATTAATGTAGTGGTTTACTTTTACCAAGGGCTGCTCACATGCTGCTCATATATAATTGTATTCTTATTTAACCCTCATATCTCTGTTGTCTATATGACTCTTTTGTCAGACACTGGTAGGCAATAGAGGAAGCTGGGCTCAATATCTGGGTCTGCCTGCAAAAAGTCCACCAGAAAGACAACCATTCTAAAATTTTAGTCGACACCGGTTTTAGCATCCACCTCCAGTCTTTGCAAACTTTTACACTGCCTGAATCGTGCTGCATTAGCAGTGCATTTGCAATTACAGGCAAAGGTTTTCAACAGCAGGATTAAATCAAGGATTAATTTTATTGTGCTGAAAACAGTAAAATGTCAGCTTTAGGAACTGGAGATGAAGAGGCACGATTGCTTAGGATGCACTGTTAGCAGTGTGGGTTCACCAGAGGAAGCTGCTAAGCTCTGCTAGACAATTACAACCAGAGTTAATTGTCCTTGTGGTGTGGAGGCAGTGTGCTGAGCAAACTACTCTCTCATGCCTAAGGCATGGAGAGTTCAGGAAACCTCTGCTTCCTATTACAGTGCTGCTTCCTTTTTGAATGGGAAATAAAGTGTTTTTGACCCCAGGGTGCTGACATCAGAGTCATTGCCCACTGCTCACCCATTTCAGGGCTGCTGAATGGTAGAGCCCTGTCTGCAGCCTGGACCATGGGAACATCGTTTCTGAGTTTCCCAGCAGTGGCAGCACAGGATCTCTGCAGCACTCTGAATGCCTCACTAAATGTGTATGACTCTTAGGTAAAGCACCAGCTGGGCCCTGAGTTGAAAAACTCCATCCCAAAAGGGTTCTGGTGACCATCCCACAGCTGTTGTGATGCCTGGTGTAGTGTTTCAGCTCCCCTGGAGCTCTGAATCTGTGTCCTGTGCCTCATCTCCCCTTCCCTCACCTTCCCAACGCAGGTTAAAGCACTGACCCCGTGTGCTGTGGGCCTAAAAGTTCCTTGTCTATATATTTGTACATGTGATTTGACCTCCAAATATGTGCCTTCTCAGAGGGCTCCTTTCTGGAGTTTCCAGGACTCTTAAGGTTTTATAGTAAAAATAATTCGATTTTCCGAAAGGGTTTGGAAACAAACCCAAGCTGTTTGGCATGCACAGGCTGACATAAGTGGGTCTAACCAGGGATTCCTCAGCTGTAGGGGAGACATGCAGAGGGGTTAGGAAATTTTTAGCAAACTATTTTGGATGCAGAGATGTTGAAGGAACACGAGTGCAGCTCTCAGAGAAAAGAGAAGCAAGAACTTATTGGGGCCCAGAGCAAGCTGCAGGGGCTACAGTGGGGATTTCTGAGCAAGGAAGCTGTTGCCTGCTATTTTATTTTAATTTTTTAATTTTTATTCAGAGAAACAGGACTGAGCAAAGACTTTGTGTAAATAAGATGATTTACACAGAGAATATATTTGTCTCCTCTTATTCTAAGAGATCCAGAGTTTTGACTAGAGTGAATAATATTATGAGTTGCATTTTTTAAAACATTATTAACCCATGTAAGTTTATCAGTGGTTATTTCTTGGGGACGGAAGGTATGGTGCAAAAGTGTTCAGTGAGTGTTTAGCATTGCATGTACCATTTTCAGCTCATTTCAGCTCTGCTTTTTTGTTATAGGATTAGATGAGAATGAAAAACATCGGATTTTCATGTAACAGGACATTTTAAATTTGAGAAAAGAGGTGAATCCCTTCTAAGCTGATCAAATAATAACTTTTGTTGCAGATGAGAGAAGCTGAAGATTTAGAAAGCAATGAGCTGTATCACATCCCATTTTCAAATTCCTTTCTCATGTGTTGCAAAGAAGCATTATAGATATGGAAAGAGAAGTAATGAGAATCATTTGTACAATAATGCAAGCCTGTTTAGATCCCACTTGGTTAGTTCTTTATCTTTTCTTCCTGTCAGTATACCTGTGATGTAATGACTCTCCTCCTGCTTTAAATATGTTATTTTAAACACTGTGGAAAGAACCAGTGAAAGCAACCACCTCTCCTATCTCATGTGATTGAATCACCTGCAATAGTCTCTCTGGTTCGTATCATTAATGGAATCTCACTGTTAGAAAATGAGGAAAAATTGACTGGAATAGGAATTTTTAAAATGTTATCAGAAAGCAAGTTCTAATTCTTGTACTTTGTTGTTGTGGTCTGGAATTCCTTGAAAGCAGAGAAAGGCCAAAGCACAGCAATGAGAGCACGTGAAAGCTGCTGGTGGAGCAGGAGTGGCAGGCAGGGGATGAGAGAGAGCTGTGCTGCTGGCACTGACGAGCAGCAGAAGGGCTCGACAGTCAGTCGTGTCCTGTATGAAATCCAATAACCTGCTGGGATAGACTGCTTAATATTTATGCAGTTGAATTATACTTGCTGTTCCTTTGGCAATTCACAGGTTTGGCTAAAACGTGAGTGCAGAGGATCACTCTTTAAAATTTTTGTGTTGCTTTAGAGTAAGCTTCTGGCATGGCACTTTCTATTTACTCAGAGTTTTCTGTAATTTAACAATATTTTTCTTTTTTTTCCTGTATCTGCTAATAGCGAAAAGCCTGCTTTTATCCAGACAGTCAAGGACTGTAGGAAGAAACAATAGATTTTATTAGCTCGCCTCATCTACCTGGAAAAAAGTAGAGATTTCAGGCACACAATTTCTTCTTCAGGTCAACATAATTATATGTATATGTATATGTGTATGCGTATGTGTATGTGTATGTATATGTATGTATATTTAGTTTTTTTTAAGATTCTTAGTTTGTTGACATATGACCGTCTCCTTTTTGTGCACTTACAATGTTCCTGTTTTAAGAAAGGTGCTCCTCTGTATCTCTGCTGCATGCTTTGCTGAAGGAACTGTTCTGAATGTCTTCATGAGCATCTTCTACTCTAGTTGGTCATTTCATTATCTGAAAGGTAGGCTGGCTGGGTTTATGTATACTAAAGGAAAAAAATACGTCTGGTAAAATAAGTCAACGTATGTCTGACTGGAAATTCTTCAGTGGAACAGGTCATCTTGGGAAATAAGTATTTGAAGCATTTATTTGTTTTTTCCCCAACAATATGAATTTTGTTGGCATTTCATGTGTAAAGAACTGTGTTTCCCAGTATTTCTTATGACAAGTGATTAAAAAACTATTTGAAACTATGTGTTTGAAGTAGTATTTTTCATTTTATAGGCATTATTTTTACACTATTTCATTATTGTCACTTGTACATAAAATACCATTTAACAGTGAAATAGCTAAAATATCTCTTTTCTGTTTTGCATTATACATCTTATAAAGAGTTAAACTTACTCTGAGACCAGAGACACTGTAATACATTGGTATGACATCACAGTAAGCACTATATCTATCATGAAATACAAAAAGGTAATAATCAGAAACAACATCGAGTAGTACATTGAATTCAACAATGTTCTTTATTTTTGCTACTAAGCACATATTAAGATAATTTACAACTTAAAATTAATTTGAAATAAAATATTTTGATAAAATCTTGTGTTCTAAATTAGAAATTAAAGAGACAAAATATTTCGTAAGATGAGTATTTGCAATTTTGTTCCATCTCTGTTTAATAGCAGTGGATGGTCTTGGAGAAGTTGACCAGCTTAACAAGAAACCAACATCATTAATAGACTTGTTTGCAAAAAAAAAATCAATATATTGAGTAAGCAATACAGATTTCAAATATCTGAGATAGAGAGAGTTGAAAACAGCACTTTGTCTGTCTGCTGCAAATTTTCCATTACCAAAGCCCTGCTCTTTCTTCTTACCTTGTATTTTTTTTAACCAGGCTTACCATGCTGTGAAGGAGCACAGCCAGGTTTGGGGAATGCCCCGCAGCAAGGCCCTGGGGCTCAGAAGAGGGAGAGCTCTGGTACTCACTAAGAGTCACCACAGCTCTGTTAGCAAAATTTCTACTTATTTTAGCTGTGAGGCTAAGGAAAGCCACTCAGTTAATGAGGTCCTGACCAACTCTAGTTAAGACAGCTTGGCATTTGCTCTTCTTCCTTTTAACCCCATTTTCTGTAAGGAAATCTTCAACTTTTCACAGATTAAAATTCCTAAAGTCTGAAATCTGTTTAACTTTGCTCACTACACACGACACATTTACTGTCTGTGTGAAAAGCAGCTTTTACCAGGGTAATGGTAACAGTGGTGTTTCTTTTCTTTAACATGGTTTGAGACTCTAGCCTGTGCGAACCTGTGTGTGAGGGGCAAGGGATTTCCTATGAGACTGTATTGGGTTTGCATGGCAAGGTTTTGGTGGCAGGGTGGCTACAGGGGTGAATTCTTTGAGAAGCTTCCAGAAGCCTCTCCGTGTCCAGGAGTCAATGCCATCCACCTCCAAGATGGATAAACCCCACTGGCCAAGGGTGAGCCCATCAGCAACGGTGGTAGCACCTTTTGGATAGTTATGTAGACGGGGAAAATCCAGCACAGTAACAGCTGGAAGAGACAAGTGAGAACATTGAGAAGAACAACCCTGCAAACAGCAAGGTCAGCGCAGAAGGAAGGGGAGGAGGTGCCCCAGGCACAGGAGCAGAGATTCCCCTGCAGCCCATGGTGCAGCCCATGGTGAGGCAGCTGTGCCCCTGCAGCTCATGGAGGTCCATGGTGGAGCAGAGTTCCACCCACAGCCTGTGCAGGACTCCTCACTGGAGCAGGGGGATGTCCAAAGGTGACCTTGCAGGAAGTTCATGCTGCAGAAGGCTCCTGGCAGCTCCCTGTGGAGGGGGGACCCCACACTGGAGCAGGTTCCCTGGCAGGACCTGTGAGATTGTGGGGGACTCCCACTGGAGAAGGGAAAGAGCGTGAAGGATTCTGCCCCTGAGGAGGAAGGAGCAGCAGAGACCACGTGTGATGGATTGAGCACAGCCCCCATTCCCCATGCCCTGCATTGCTTGGGGAAAGAAGGTATAGCAAATTTGGAGTGAATTTAAGCCATTACCTTGACCCATGAGCCTTTTGCTGTATTTTCTCTCCCTTGTCCAGCTGAGGCCAGTGACTGAGAGGCTTTGGTGAGCGCCTGGCACCCAGTCAGAGTCAACCCACCAGAGTGATATCAAGGGATACCTGTTTATCACGAAGCTTTTTTTAATGTGATGAGGGAGCTGAATGAAGAAATTTCACTGTTTATTTCCAGCAAAACATGAGGACCAGACTGGGGCCCTGTTTTCAGTGCTGTGTACTTATGCCGCCCAGAAGAAATCAGATGTGATAGTGACAGAAAACAAAGCAAAGCAGGCAGTGGGAATCCCAACCAAGGTCTCCCAGGAGCTGCTGGAGAAGGAGATCCCTGAAGAAATAAACATGTTATGCTCCTCGGACTTTTTCCACATTGCCTTGGCTTTGCTCTGACAGTGAAAGTCATTCTTGATAAATAAACTAGAAGTGTGTGGGCAAAATGATTGTCCATTTCTGAACCTAACTTGAACCATGTGGAACACTTACTGCTCTGGGTTCACATCCCACTTCAACATAAATGGGGAAAGACAGCTAGTGAGCAGAAATGGATAAACAAGGAGGTAGGAGAGAGACTTGAACAAGAGGGAAAGTCTAATTAAAATAAAAGGAATGCAGTATAAACTGGTATGTTATCTACAGGCCACCCATTTGTGCCAGCCAAGTTTTTAACGAATAACACATGCTTCCCTTTAGCAAGTAGGAAAACATGTCTTATTCTTAATTGAATTATACTCAGAGGATGTAAGAAAAAAGAGGAGTGAGGTGGGGGAGGAACATGACTTTAGGTTACAGGGGAAATATGTTCAGAAACGGAGCCTTACACATCCCACACACACACACACTTTGAAACAGTTTGAGACATTTGGAAAAACTTCAGGTGCTGCTATGTTCTCACATCTGTATCATAAACAGTTACTAAACACCTTATTGTCCCTAATATTACACTGTCATAGGCACCGCCCCTGCTCTCTGCAGGAAAGCCTCAGCTCTGGTTACGCTCTGGTTACACATTCCTCTGTTACTCTGGCTTGGATTGGGGCTGTAAAGAAAAGGCATGTGGCAATGCACGCTTGTGAATTGAGGCTTTGCAAACCCATTAAGACACTCCCAGTGGTCTCATGGTATGGGGTAACAGCTATCACCCTTTATAATGGCTGGAAATGAAAATTGTTGACTTCTAAATGGTTTTAAATTAAATATAGTTTATTTGGACTGCTCCTGCTTCTGTGTTATTTCTTAGTGGACATATTCCAAAGACAAGCTTTGCCTTGAAGATTTGTATTTGATGTAAAATGAAATTTTACATCTCATTCCTTTTGGAGCCATTTTCTCCATTGTATTTTATGTATCTTTTTGTCATTACCATTGTTCCTGGTGAAACGCTTTCTAGAAATGGAATCTACTTCCCAACTTCAAAGCAAAGCCAATATAAAACCTTCAAAATTTTATTTCAAAACTTCATGAGGAAATCAGTTTTCTCCTGTGATAAAACTGTAACATAGAAATGCCATCATTGTTGAACAAATCTTTTTCATTCTACATTATTTTTTGTTAAGGATTCTATAGAGGGCACCAGTAATATACCAAGAAACCGTGTCAGGAGAATAAAAAACCAGCAAACTGTGCCCTATCATTTGAATCAATTGGCAGCTCCATGCGGAAAATAAATCTAGGAATACACAGAAGTATATGGAATAATATAAGTTAAAATTTTACATCGTTCAGAAGCATTGTGAGATTTATTTTACTGTGACAAATATAATGTTTGTGCTGCTGTTGGAAAAAGGAGATTAGGTGGTTGGAAACAATTGACCAAATAGGAAGACACACTGAAAGAAAGGCAGGAGAGCCAACAGAACAGGATGGGAGGGAGCCAGATGTGTCAGGAGCCAGAACGGGCATCCTGAGGGAGAGGCAACAAGCAGCCAGCTGGGCTGGGGACAGGGCAACCCTGCAGGGGCTCCACAGTGCAACCAAAGCTTTGCCTTCAGCATTCTCCTCTGTGCTGTGGTTCCACTGCTCTAGTCAAACCCTTCATCACAACCCATGTGTTAATAGCAAATGTAACTTTTCTGTATTTGCCTGGTTTTGATAAGTTAAAAAAAAAAAAAAAAAAGAGAGATTTTGCTTTTTTAGCTGCATTTATTTATGAGGTGTGAGCTTTCTTAATAGACAGAGTGGGAGGCAGGGGACTGTTCCAACATTCAGCTAATACAGAATCTCCTACCTCAGAGTAATAGCAATTGTTTTTAAGAAAAAACAGACTCTAAGAGCAGTTTTTAGTTGTACTGTGACATAATAGCTGTATTAGTCATGGAGAAAATGAAATGGCAAAACTATGTCCTTGTTATATGAACAACTTTAATTTTTTTTTTGTTTCATGCCATATGTTGTTTTCAATCAGAAACCTACTCATTTTTGCACATTTAAGAAACCTATGACAGATACACTCCTGTTACTTAAGAAAGGTGCAATAGACATATCAAATATATAACAGAATATATAATATATATATTTTTTTATCTGAAAAGTATTTAAAATAGATTTTTAATTTAATTTCTTAAGTGAGCATATTTCACTTTGCAGAGTGTTCCAAATTCTTTTACTTATTTCTAAGCAGTCAATGATTTAATATGTGGTGACTGATCTCATCTATATTGACAACAATTGAATTTTAAGAAAGCCCTGCAAATGTGTGTGTGTGTGTGTGTGTGTGTGTGTGTGTGTGTGTGTACACACATATATTTTTTTTCCCTGAATAGATATATGGTTCCCTTTTCTTAAGATTGGAATTTTCATTATGGTAGCCCAATAGTCATCATGTGAAATTTCAACTGCTGTGGTTATGGTAAAGTTTAGCTTAGAGAAGTACAATCATCATATTTATGAATAGAACAAGTGTCTGAAGACAAAGGAAGGTAATCTCAATCTTTTGATGCTTTAGTGAAAATCACTGTGCTGTTGGTGGAAACTCCAGCACTGACAGCAGCTGCCAATAGATGTTTTCTTTGCCTCTGTGTAATCCTTGCTCTTTGGGTGATTCTTGCATTTTCTACTTGTTATAAATTTAAAAGGCCAAATTTACCTCTATTACTGCTCTAAATACAGTCAGGATTAAAACTCCTTTTGTTCTCAATGGTTCAAAAATTTCTTACGGCTCTTTTTTTCTACTATCTGATTTCAGCTTGCAGAGGTTCATGTGAATCATTTTAACAGGCTTGAGTGGGTTTACAGCCCATCATTTTGATTTGAATAAACCTCAAAGCCCAATAGGATTCATCTCAGACCTTAAGAACTGAATCAAGACTATGCATAATCCACTGTAAACCATATGTCAGCCTACTTTCCCTGCAAACCTCTCCTAGCATTGTGAGAGGATTTGGAAAGCTCAGCAAACCTTGAGGAGAATCTAGTTTCTTGGCTTGTGACCAAACCTCAAACCTTAGAAATTGATTTTCTTTTCCTTGCAAAGGTTTTACACAGTTCTCATTGCCCTGCAGTTGTGTTCAAGGCAATTCTTTGCTTTTCTGTGCGTGACTCCTGTGCTGCTTCTGAAGCGAAGAAAAACCCTTCCTGCAGTTAGCAGAAAGCTACCTCCTTCACCATTAGATATTTTCCCTAGAAGAGTCTCTGTAAAATAGAAAAAATTGTGAGGACAGATTTTTAAATGTATAATGTATATAAATCTCACTATAAAGTTGTTTTAAGTTTTATATCTTTATCTCTTCATATATTACTTCTTATGATGACTTCCAGTTGCCTTCCAGGTAGACTATATCTTTGTGTTCCTGTAGTCCACAACACAGCTGGAATACAATCCTGTGTGGGGCCTCTGGGCACCTCTGCAATATAAATAAATAGTAATAATAATAATAGTAATAATAGTCTCTTGTACAATTTATGTGAACCATAGCTATGGAGTAAACCTTCCACGAACAAATTTTCTTGGTGCCAGACAAGTTTTTGTTGGTAAGGAGTCCTGCTCTGACTCTAACAGCTCAGAATTGTGGGAGCAATTCCTCATGCCAGCCATCCCTCTTTGGGGCTGTAAATTCTCCTCTTTGAACCTTATAAATCCATTGACCTCTATAACTTGGCACTTTGCATCAGAGTAAACGGCCCACCTGCTAATGAATTTATTGAAACAAAGCATACATTTTACTGACATGACCCCACGTTTTTCCAAATGCTGAATTAGAAATCTTTAGGGAAAGTCGTCTGCTTTAAAAAAAGAGGTTTTCTAAACTAATTCCTTGGCTTTATTTAAACATTTAAAATATATGTTGAAATGCTGTATGAAATGGTGCCAAAAAGTGAATAATAGTGGATATTATTTTTAAATGCTCATCTGTAACTACATCTCTCTAAACTTAAAATTTATGTTTCATGAGAGTTTTTTTCAGGGAGGAATGCATTATATTTTAAAAAGAAATTAATGACCTTCAGTAAAAGTAGAGATGGCTGGCAACTCTGCTTTGTGTGTAGTAATAAAAATGGTTTATTGGCCTAACACAGTTAAACGCAGGAGTCAAATTATACTCAGGCTCAACTTCATATCTTGTGTGACTCTGGGGGCATCATTTGCTGACCTGGATATTCCTCCCCTTCTCCAATCCCACTTCTTTTTCAGCCTGAAAGCAAAGCTTAGATGAAGTAAATAGCTTTTCTTTCGTTTAGCTGTATTTGTTTTCCATTGGTTCCTTTAAAGCAGCACCAGTAATGTCCCCAGAGCTCCCAAACCCATTTATTTTCTATCTACTACCTGCCAGCTTGAAGCCGAAGCTAATTCACCCCAGAAGGTTTAACTCCCGTCAGCTGCAGTATCAGGGGCATATCAGCACCACTGTGTGTAGGTGAGGATCAATAGGCTCAGGAAGTATAGAAAGGACATGACTGGAAAACAGGGTTTAGAGGCTGATCGTGAAGAAATCAGAGGGACCTGGTATCTGGATTTGTCAGGGGAGCTTGTTTTGGAATAAAAAGGAATATTCCACAAGGAAAAAGGGAAAGTCAAGCTTATTGTAAAAATTGAGCTGCAGTTTAGTAGTTTTGTCTTTTGACTTACAGCACTATTAAGAAGTAGACTGCATAGTCAGGTTAGAGAAGGATTTTCTTGGCTCTGAAGGACTGAAACCCTAATTTTCAAAGCATATTTTAACATCTTGAAGCTTCTCTTCCTCAGTCTCTTTCATGGAAATAATCCTTGTGTACAGGCACTTCACTTTATGGACTCTAGACTGAACACTCACATAATGTCAAAGGTGACAGGAGCTAGTCAGAAGGATCCAAATCCATATAGGTTATTCATAAAAGTGTAAAAACATCCCCAAAGGAAAAGTTACATGAAACAGTTGACATAATTCTGAGTGGTTACGTAAGAGGAGAAATTTTGTCTGGAATCCTTGTGTTGAGATCCCTGATGAAAATTTTGGCAAAGTTTTGAGATACCGTTTATATTTCCACTTTCTCAAATTTAGCTCATAAGCTTTAGCAGTTTTCCTAACCTTGCTGCTAGAGTCCTCATTAAAACTGTCTTTATGATTTCATCATATTAATTTAAAAGGACTAATGATCATCTGATCTTGTATGGCACTAATTTTTACTTATTCTAAAAGTATAGATTTTATATAAGCTAAAGCATTTCTGCATTAGGGAAAATAAACTGTATGTTTCAGACACAGAAGAAGATAATCCATGATGCTGCTCATGTCTGAACTGTTACTTATGTAAGAAATTGAATGTCCACAATAGACACAGGGAATCCTCAGCAGCTGAACTACACTGCCTGTACAGGGGAAGGCAGCTTATATTGTCTTTGAAAATCTTGGATCTAGAAAACAATTTCCTCTAAAATTTTCAAAATGAGAAAATTAGCATGGCCCTTGAAATCATCATGGCACAAGAGTGGCACAAAGCACATACCATCTGGGCATCTGAGAAGCAGAATTCTCTGCATCGATATTTTCTTTTCCTTATCTGTACAGATATAATTTGTCCTATGTTCCCTCTTCAGCTGTGAGGATTTCCTAGAGGAAGGCAGAAAAAAAGTACAATGAATGCAAGTCAAACACTGGTATGTTCACAGAAAAATTACTTCGCACAGTTTAAGGTAACTGAGGCTTGAAAGATGACATTTGCCCATGCTATGAACACCAGGTAAAATGTCAGTAAACCAATTCTTTCCAAGGCCAAGGAAAAGAGGGATAAATAAGCATATGTACATACTGTTGGATGGGGAGACAGATGGGCTACTCTGATCATCCATCTTGATGCAGATGTATCTCACTCAAAATCCAGTCTTCAGTCATCATTACACCATGAGAAAGACTGAACAGCCCTTTGGACAGTCAGATATGTTTTCCTCCACATACTGTGGTCCAAGCAACATCTCAAATTCTCTTCAGTTAACTGAGCACTTGTGTTCTATAAACCTTACAGCCATCTGCCCAGCAATGCTACCAAAATGCCCATACTGGTGGGACATACTGAGAGAGTTGGGATTGTTCAGCCTAGAGAAGGCTTAGAGCACCTTCCAATACCCAAAGGGGGCCTACAAAAAAGTTGGTGAGAGAATTTCTGCAAGTGCAGGTAGTGATAGGACAAGGGAGAAAGGCTTTAAGCTGAAAGAGGAGAGATTTGGATCAGATATAAGGAAGAAATTCTTTACTGTAAGGGTGGTGAGGCACTGGCACAGGCTGCCCGGAGAAGTTGTGGATGCCCCATCCCTGGAAGTGTTTAAGCCCAGTCTGGAAGGGGCTTGGAGCAACCTGGTCTAGTGGAAGGTGTCCCTGCCCATGGCATGGGGTGTTGGAACTAGTTAATTTTTAAAGTCTCTTCCAACCAGGCCATTATTTGATTCTATGGTATATTACCATGTGGGCTCTAGAATGTACTTGCTCCACCTAAGCTTAGACACTTAAAGAAGGCATCTAATTTAGGGAAATAAATACCTTGGACATGTTTGTGTCAAAGCAAGGGTACACATTCTTCACATGTGTCCACCTATCGATACATATTTCATAAGATCTACAGGATTAGAACAATCATTAAAGGTAGAACAGTTGAATTCAGATTAAGAACTGAACAGTGGCACTCACAAGGAAATCTTAATAATTATATGCTGGGCTGCAAAGTCGCTTCCATCTATATGATATTCCTCTTCTTAAATTTAAATTCATTCCCTATGCAAAGACACCTTTATGCTCACACTCTATATGCACTGGCTTTCTTGCCCGTGCTTCCTCATTCTCAGTTTCTCAACAAATTGTGAATCTCTCGCCCAGTTTCTGTATCTGACAAAAGGGATGAGATCTCAAACTTTATTCAGTCCCATATATAATTTTTTATGAAAGCAGGTGGGCAGAAAAAGAAAAGGGTTGCAGTATCTTCCGCAGCTAAAGAATAGGTTACAACATAGATTTACAACTTTTTTGATACCAGACAGTGCATTCATGAAAGAAGTTTTATAAATAATTAGCTTGGCAAACCTTCAGATGGATGTCATCCATTCATATACATTGTAGTCTAGCTATCATGAGTAAATGGATTGAAATTAGTTAAGAATTTCTTATCTTTAAAAATAGACTTCATGGAATTTTATGACTACATATCATTTTATTACTATAATCTTTGTGCAAATGTATATTTATCAAAACAGTGAAAATGCAAAAATCTTTTTCTATATCTTATCAAAATTGGCACCAAAAACCCTTAGAAGTTCAGTGGAAATGAGAATTGTCTATGTTACTGAAAAGAGGAGGATCAGGAAATATTTTAATAACATTTTATCCACCAACCAGAGAATGTTTGCAAGAATGTGTCTAGCAATGATATTTTTTCCCCTGAATATTTGACAACCCACCCGCTCATGCACACACATAGATCTCACCCCTAACATTTGGGTTCCTCTTAATAAAAAACTGAAGAACTTTTTGTTGTTTTCGATAGATTTGATCTTTAATTCTTACCAGTCAAAAACCCACTCCTTTACTGAAAAAAAAAAATCTTGAAAACATTTTGACCAAAGTGTTATTCATATGAAAACTGTATTCAAGTTTAAGCTAATTATGAAATAGATATTCTTGGTGTCAAACTCATGATCCAAAGGAGGAGACGATGCTCCAAATGAGCGAGGATTAGCAATGTGACAGCTTTTGAAAACTGCTGCTGCTGCTACTGGCTTCTGCTCTGATACGGAAGACATTTGAAATTATGACTGTGGCCAGGATAGCAAGACTGAGAGGCACAGGATCCTAAATTCGTGTAAAACTGGGTGATGTTTGGGATTCCATTATAACCCTGCATGGGAGACAGGCAGCTGGTGAAGGTTTGGAACCTTTTTAAGAATGAGTTCTGGGCTACTTTAAAACTGAAATCTGCTTTGAGTCCTTAAAGTAATTTGAACTGCTGTGTCACATTAAACTCTTTAAATGGTACAAGAATTTAAATCACTAAAAGAGTGATTTAATCTATCACTATCAACACGTAGTTGGTAGAAGAAAAAAGGTCCTGCCCTAGGCTTCGAAGGGGAAGAGGTGGGTACAGTGCAAAGCCGTTCATGACACAGTGTGACAGCGTGGACGTCTGCACTAGTGTCAGAATTTGAGGTGACTATTTTGGTCTGGCTTGATGTAAAGATGTCACTGAGATCAACTGATCTTTATGGAGGTTGTCCTCACAACGACCCCTTATTGCCATTGAAATTGTTGGACCTCTGTGCTGCATTAGATGTGACTGGTTACAGAAACGTGTCATGCTGCTGAAGGAAGTGCCTCAGCATTTCTTTTGTTACTTCTCTGAGACTAAATATAGAATTATTACTTACTTCTGCCACCCCCAAAGAAAAGTAGGTTTCCAAGCCCTAAGTGCTCTCCTTTGCTCTTGGAGATTTGGTAACCAGAAGAAAATAATGTGTTTCCATCTAAATCTGATAAGGATGAAGAATATGTGGAATGGAGGAAGGAACTGCTTCGAGGAATTCAGTTTGACAACCAACACCAGGGAGCTTCTTGTTAGAAAATGGGGAATAATTGACTAAAATCAGAGCAGTTTACTGAAGAAAGAATTCAAACCCAGGATCTTACTCTTTTCTGGTGAATATGCAGATCTAATCTGTGCCACATATTCTCACTGACACATATTTGCAACATGAACAGTACAGACCATCTTCTAAACATTCCCACCTAAACTGGGCTCCATGGGCAGCATCCTAATTCAAAGGCAGCTCTCATACAGGTGTGGATGCATTTTGCCTGAGGGAGAATGGAGCTATTCATGTGCTTTACAAAGTGCAATAGTTTCTTCTCCCAAGCAACAGGACACACAGAGCAAAATGTCAGACACAGACGACCTACTGAACACAAGTTAACAAGGTCTTGAACAATTTTCTGCAGAGAAATGTGATGAACCCATTATAAGGAATGATGTGGGCCCTCTGTGGGCTCTCAGTGTTTCAACTGTATCATTATTTGTCATATTTACAGTATATGACAAATGAGCTAAGGGGAGGAAAACCTGGACTGGAAAGAGATTAGATCATCTGGGATGAAAAACTGCCAACACTGAGGCTTTACAACAAAAGAAAAGTAATAATCATGCCTTACATAAAGCATATGTAATCTCTGCCGCTATCTTGAAAAAATGCCCCCCTTCAGGACATTTCTTACCCTTTCTTCTACACGCAGTTCCCCCATCTCATTCATCTTTGAGGCAAAGATGCATTTTCCATATTCTTTGTCCTCTCCTGCAGAAAAAAACATATGCATCATATGCAGAAACATGAGCAAACTGTGGTTTGAATCCTTTCTACCCTTTCAGAAATTATTAGGCATCCAGCTTATGAGAAGCCACATTTCTAATCACCTTTATGTTCCATTGACCAAGCTCTTTTCCCAATAGCATTGTCATTTAATACTGGATATTAACGACTTTGACTTTGTTAAATATACTGAATACTACTGGCTTTGTTAAAAAGATTTCTTCATCTTGTTTTTTTTTTACCCTTGAGGTGCATTTCTGCTTCACCTTTGACATCTGTGTACTCAACCCCATGCTAGTACAACCCATTTTAGAAAAAATTGTCCTTGCGTGGCTCTATTCAGATTTCCAGGTGCTGTTTTGCAGGTACTCTGAGTGGATACAGAGGGTAGATGGCCCTTTAAAATGTGACCTGAACAAAACACATTTATGAGAACTCGATGGCAGAGTGTAATGTATAATATGTGAGTATTTAAAGTGTATACTATGGAATGAGACATTTTACTGGCTGAAATCACATCATTTAACTTGTGGCAATGACCTCCTGCTGTGCAACATATTTTTTGTGTGCATATAGACATTACATGGAAGGAAAAAACATATTATAGGCAGCTCTAACAAGACCCAGGTATTCAATGAAATTCAATTCCTGTTTTCTGTAGCACTCCTTTTAACACTGAATAGCTTCTTTTTCTTTATTTTTCCCCCCTCTCCCAAGCTCTCTTTCTTGCAGAGTCCAGGGCTATGCTGCTGATTCCTCTCCTGACACATCCATCCTACACTGATCATAAAGAGCAAGAGGCTGACAGATAATGTTGAACAGCTTTCCATGGGAACTCAGATTATGCAAGTACAGTTTGATCTCTGCAGTGGTTCAGAACCACTCAGATATACATTGTGCACTGCTGCCAAAAGTTTGTCTCCAGGCTACTAGGAGAGATATTTAAGACACTGTGATGTTTAAACAGAAAAAATATGTCTTTTATTAATCATATTTGCACAACTGATCAGGAAAATTCATTTCTTATGTTTTCAGAATTAATTTTGTGGAGCAAAGTGAAGTAAGATTAACCTATAGACCTGAGCAAAACTATGGCTTCTTTGTTTCAGGCTGGAGAAAGGCCAAATCACATTATAGCATACTTTACTGGTAAGGTTATATATTAAGAAAGTCCCAAAAGGGTTTGAGAAGAAACCAGCACGGAACAGAGTTAGTGACTGGCTATACAGCTCTATCTTGTACTATTTCCAGATTCTTACATTATAAACCACAGAGTTATCAGCTTTATTGTCACTGTGATTCCAGATAGACACATATATCACACAGGCACTGTGGTAATACTTCCACGAATGAAAGGGTCACTTTTTGTCCAGACAGTCCATGTGTAGGGGTGGGAGAAAATCTAGGTAAGACTCTTGGAACACATCGGCTTCTATTTTTCCATTGTGCATCACTTGCTTTTGGGATTTTTCGTTCTCTAGGATTTTTTTTCTCTATTCCACTGTTTCTCAATATGATTAATCTAAATTTATTGAATATAAATTTTATCCAGACATATGGTTTCTAGCTAACAATCTGTTGTCTATTGTATGTAAAGAATTGGGGCAAAATTTTAAAATATGCTCACATATTTAGCTGGGATATTTTAGTTATTTAACCAATCTTCTTTGTATTTGCAGAGGTGCTGAGAACTGCAGTGCCTACTGAAGTTAGTGGGAACTTTGCCTGCTCAGCATGTCTAGAAACTGGACTTTAATTAACATTTTATTGATTATTAAACTTTCTACGTGTTCAGACACCAGCATAAAAGTCTAGTGACTTCAGTTTTCTAACCATTTTCAATTGATGTAGAAAAATAACCATAAAGAGATGGTGTGATAAGAAAGTTGTTGCTTTTATTGCAAATCCATACTCTACATCTCTTTTAACCCTAATTATGTTCTATTGGTGAAGCAAAATTTATTTTACGTAGGGTATCCAGACAAGATAACATGTAAGAATTTCAAAAATATTTTTTTAACTACACTTTCCAGTCAGAATGACTAACTAAACCTATGGTTTCACTATCAAGTACAACAGCTCTACCTTCTAACTGTCGACTGCGCCCTTTCAGGAAAAGGCACAGGAAATAGATGCTTCCTGCATACCCTGCCAGTCACAATAATATCAAAGGCATTGATTTTATACCCAGTGACATCTATGTGAAACCAGTGGAAACAATGTCTTAATTTCCTTAGTAATTAGAAATCTATGTAATTTTATATTTGTTTAAAGAGTGAAAGAGAAACTTAGAGGGGTTTTTTTTTCATGTCATCATCACACAGTAATACACTTCTTTTACATTTACACAACATAGTCATTTGATTATTTTAATATCAAGAGACTAACACAAAACATTTTAGACCACTGATCTCCATATATTTTGTTTATATTTTATTTAGAATTTACTTTTTCCTCTACATATCAGTACAATTCTGCCTTAACCCCACCATGCCTAGCCTCATTCCAAATAATGTGGAAGCATAAGCAGTATTTGGATGTAAAAGGCATGTGTATAGCTTACTATTGAATTTTCTAATTATTGCAAGGTTCACTGTTCATCAGAAATAGGTGGAACTACTGCAATTCAGTCCTGATTTTTATTCTGAGCATATGGAAGTCTGAATGTATTTGCTTTTGATTATTCCATACCTAATTTCAGGAAGGTTGGGTCCCACAAAGCATTGAATCCTTTTCACTTGCAATGAAATCCGGAGCTAGCAGTTGGTTGAGATCCCTCATTTTTACCCTGTCCTTGAGAATCAGCCAAATGACTTGCAGTAGAAGTTTCTTTCCATAATTAAAAGAAAAACCAAACCAAACATCAATAAAAAACAACAGGAAAACCCACCACCAACAATAAACCTCCAGCCGGCAGCCATCCATCTCAATAGATATTTTTCATCTCCTAACAATAAAAGCATCAGGCTTAAGTATCAGATTTAAAGCTGTCAAGTTACTGGCCAAAAGAGATGTTAGTGTTTCACATAATCTAATGTATACATTTAGGCAGTTTCATGCTTCACTCAGTTCCTTCAGTTTCTTTTTCATTTGGGATCCATTCCAGTTCTTGTCACAGAGACCCAGGCTCTTTCTTTGGCTGCGAAGGTTCCACAGCAGCACAGCCTGGATTGTGTTGAACCTCAGGATACTCGTGCAAGTCTGGGTGATCCAGGAAGGAAAATCTCCGAAACTCTAAAGGTACAGTGTACTTTTAAGGCCAATAAATTGGCTGTAAAAAAGATCTCAAGAAAGTATTATTAACGATAAGTTTAAAAGCCTCCCTTTGCAGTATTTTCGAACCAACATAAACATGAATTCTGCTTTATTTCTCAGTATTATAAAACTTTAACAGCACTGAACTGTAAAAATGACTAAATCTATCTTTTTCTTTCCTCTCCAGAGTACTTCCAAATCCTTCTGTTAAATTTCTACACTCTGTCACAGACATATTTTTATATTTCTCTGTCATTTCTTTGTCTCAGCTCTGTGGAAAAGAGAAATGATCCAATTACCTTGAGGAGAGGATTTCTAATAAAAATTTATAAAGAAATGGTAAGTGCTGTCACCTTCACTCTCTCTTTTTTCCTTTTTTCCCCCTTCTCTGTTGTTGGTCACGAAAGAAATGCTGACATCGGAATGAACATTTTTGTATGTAAATAGAGGTAAAGCAAGGCAAAGAAAGATTTTATAATCTTTCCTGTAAAATCCATTACCGGATCAGATGTGGTAGTAGTTGTATCTAGGCAGAGTTTTCCTCAGATTGTTCTCTTGGAGCAGACATGGGATTCATCCAAAAGGGGATACTAAAGAATTTGGTCCCAGAACTCCCAGGGGAGCAGAGACACTGATGGGAAAGACTGCTCTGGTGGCTGCCAGCTCCTCCAGCCCCAGGCAGCTGAGCTCCCTTTGCCCTGGCCATTCCTGTGCCTGAGAAGGTTTCGGAAAAGAGAAGAGTCAATGCGAAAATAAATACAGTCTTTAGTTTCAAACTACATTAACATCTGGATACATCTGAATACGATTATTGAATGGGAAATCAAATGTTTCTTGGCACTATGTTTTCCTTGACCCCAGTGTTTTTCCACTCCTCATCACTGACTGATCCCTTGATGCACCGGTAAACGCAATCACAGTTGCATATTTGACTTTTTATTTTTATATTAGAGATCAGGAATAATCATTCTTATTTTTACGTTTGAGTCAATGGGTTTGAACCTTTTGCAGTGTTATTCTGGTGTTTTGTCTCTGTCTGTGGAGCTCTTCTGTCCCAATGCTGGTCCATCAGAATGTCTTCCTGACTTATTTTTTTCCTCAAAATTCTATTCTTCTGTGAGTCTTGCATAATGATCAGAAAGGACTTCATAGTGAATGTGCTACATGTCCAAATTTATTAACTCCTTTCTGATGATTAACAGAATGAATTTTTATATGCATTTGATTAATGTAACTTTACATTAATTTATGAATTGAGAAACCCCTTGCTGTTGTCAAAATACATGAAATTAGTTAATGAATTATTAATATTTTTTTCATTCACTTTACACATTGACTAAAACAGTTCCAGATTTTTTATAAGGTGACTCTTGAATATTTTTGAACAGTTTTTTTGGACACCTTGACAGTTTCACCTGGTGATTTCAAGAGAAGCCTTAAAGTCTTTCTGTTAACCCTAACTTTTTGAAATTGTACTGCAATGAAAAAGTAATAACTAACAGAAATATTCCAGAAATTGGTCTAAAAACAACTTGCTGATCAAATAAAAAAACCTCTTTTACCAAGAGCGGCTCCTTGAGAGGAGAAGCTGTAATTGCTGTTTCAATCCCAACTTTAATAATTGCAAAACTTTTCAAAATGCGTTAAGAAATGGAGCTCAGTTGTTCCATAACTCAAATAATGTTTATACACAGAAAAATCCTTAACTTCATTTTAATCCAATATTGCAAATTTTGGGAACCGACACAGGATCATTCCCTGCCCCTCTGTAGTTTAACAAAAACAAAAAGAAATAGATGGTAATTCAGGACTGCATTTCTTACTTTGATGCAATAAACAATGTTTAAATCCATGCTAAGTTTCTACCTTTTTGTTTGGGGCACGTTTATTCTGTACAGTAATTATATATAGCAGGCAGAGGAAAATTAATTGATTCCCAGATAAAAGACACAAAACCAATAGCCATCAGACACAGCAGCTAAGAGTGAATCATAACAGGCAGAAGGAGGTTAATGCACAGAATGTAATGAATTCTCTTTTAGGCAGTTTTAAGTAGGCTACACTGAGGGGTTGTATACTCTAGCTGTAAATACTAGGTTGGGTGATTGAAATTCCTGCTGTAAGTTCTTATATATAAATGTTTAGTTACTTATCAGCAGAATGAAAAAGGTCTGGGGTTTGGTGACATCTGAAATAAAAAGCAGCTGCCTGGTGTTTCAGGATCTGCCTTTTACCAGCCAGTTTATAAGCACTGCTTCATTTCTGCAAGGCACAGAACTTTTTGTATCCTCAAGGGCATCCAGAAATTAAATTTGCCAGTTAAAAACATTGTGCACCTGAGAAGTAGACAGATAAAATGTTTTGTATTTTTTCCTTACCTGCTTGCTTTTCTATTTTTCATTCAAGATCTCAAAATTGTGGTAGAGCAAGTGTTTTAATTAGTGTAATTTAGATGTACCTTCTCAAAAGAGAAGTACACTCATAAACTGCTTTGAGTGCTCTTCTGATTTGTAGGCTCATAAATTAAATACAATAAATTAAGCACATTTTTAAATTTAATTTTTATGTTTTAGTAATTGCTCTACAGTCAGCACTCTGCACAGATATCCTCTGCTGGGAGACTGCTCC
This sequence comes from Acanthiza pusilla, assembly GCA_036630365.1. NCBI lineage: Eukaryota > Metazoa > Chordata > Aves > Passeriformes > Acanthizidae > Acanthiza > Acanthiza pusilla. The sequence goes on from JAXCHO010000036.1 coordinate 8,275,172, forward strand.
TCACTACATCAGATCAAGGGAATTTTTGGCTGTGTGTTCATTACACGCAGCAAAGAGCATCCTTATGTCTTTGGTGAACTCAGAAGAGGAATAGTTTTGCATAGACCTGCAAATGTCATATATGTCTTGCATAGGTCTTACGCTGTGTTTGCATTCATGAATCAACTGGAAAATTGACTTTAGTTGTGTTGTGCACTTTGAGGGAGACCACCCTTGATCAAAAAAAAGTAAGTGCTAAATTAACAAAACAAATGTCAGTTTTCAGCTGTCTGTGCTCTTTTCAATTTACTAATTTCTTGTTCCCCCTGCTTTCTCTAAATTCCAGCCCTCATTCTCCACAAAATAATGACTTTAGTTTGCTTCGTATTTTAAAGGGGGGAATGAGATACTGTAATGCCATGAAAAGGGAAGCCAAAAAATTCACCCAAACCCAGTTTAGGTGGGCTTTATATCTTTTTGCTGAGGAAAAAGAGAAATCGACGACATTTTTTTTGTTTGTTTTTAAAAGGTATTCATTAAGCACAAAATAAATACAAAAAATATCAAATAAAGCTACAGGAATTGGTAAACTTGAAACTGTCTGCTAGAACAGAGTTTGAGTAAAAGAGGTTTCCCTGAAGAGACTTCCTTAGTTCTTAGTGCAACCATTGCCAACACTATGATCTCTTTCAGCGCCTTCCACTCTGATGCTTGTGTGTGTCCTAGTATGTAACGAGATACAGCAATGTAATTAGAACACCTTCATTTTGTCTTGATCCTAAAGGTACTATGAAAGGCGAGTGATTTGGGAAGTTGGGTGTTACACTGAACAGTCAGTAGCAGCTCTTCACTTTTTTGCAAAGCTGTCTAGTCCTTGGACCCTGAAGGATTTCTCACCTGCACAGCTTGTGACACAAGACTCATCATTTTCCATAGTCTATTCTTTAACAGCTTAGCTGGAAATGTGATCCTTGGGAATATCTTCCCAGGACTGATTTGCCTTGAGTCAATTATTTTGAAACAAGGGGATGATGTGAATGAAGGGATGAAAACTCATGCTGTTGCCAGAAGAAAGACTGAAGTAATCTTCAAATTATACAACTGTGTCTAGTGATGACACTAATGAGCTCCTTAAAAATGCAGATAACAGCTCATGCAATGATTAGCTTGTGTTATTGATGGACTAATATTGAGTTCAAAAATATGACATACTGAGTCTTTCACATAATTTCATGATGCACATTTTCAAGTTTCAAGATAATTAAAAGTGAAGATGAGACTGTGTTTAAAATAGAATTTCTCTGGTTGGAAACAGAGGCAGACTTCCATGTTTCCCAAATGGAACTATGATTATGGACATAACATAGGAAAGGTTTTAAAATCGTTAAGTTTCTAAACAGTGTTATAGCTTCCTTGTTTATTGGATATTGCCTATGTAAGAATGACAATGAAAAGTGAAGTCTGCTATTTTTTGTCATGCCTACAACAGCTACTCTACTTGCTGTCAGATTGCATTGTATGCATTGTGCATCTTTTAACAGCACTTAGACATGCTGACATAAAATACAAAGATGATCCAATTACATTTTCTGCAACTGCATCTCATTTTGCTAATGCTTACAAATTAAGGGTGTCTATCACCCCATACATGAGATAGAACACAGATAGCATTTTAAATCTCTTGAATTTTGTAGTGTATACCACTTAAATACAGAAGCAGCCCTGCTTGTAAACAGTTGACATGTAGCTCATAAACTAGTCTAGTCAATATGAAAATGCAACGATGTATTGCATACGGAAATGATTTTTCCTTACTGTATTTCTTAGTGGTAATATTATTTATTTGTAGTAATTTGCTTTTGGTAACTTATTTATCAGACACATTTTAAATGTACAGCATTAGTGCTTATCTACTTCCACAAATCTCAGTGTGTATTACCTCTTTTTTATTTTTTTTTCCTCCAAATTGTCTTTCCATGGGCAACAAACCCTAGAAAACCCAATGGACCTTTAGGATAAAGTCTTTCTGAAGGATGCTATTTATTCATATGTCACAGATTTGTGTGAAATAGAAGAACCTCAGAGAGTAAAGGACATTCATATTGACATTGCCAGGAGTGACCAAATGGAGTGGCAAAATCTTAACCCTATAAGCTGAATTTCATTAGATGTAGAGTTGCAGTTGAAACCCATGTTCTGTGCTGGGACATATTATGCAGGACTTCACTGAAGAAGTTTTGCTCCAGAAGCAAAACAAGACCTGAGCTGTTGCTGAGTATGAAGTGCTTCTGCTTCCACCTTGTACCTCCTTGCTGGACTGGGTGTTACCTGCCGGTTTCCTGGGGTTATTATCATTCTCATTCCCACCTCATGGCTATGGCCACTGAGCTAAAGGGGTCAACACTGGAGCTGAGACACCCAGTCCAAGCTTTTCACAGCATACCCCTGGAACACCTCGGAATGAATATGGCTCAGGGTGTGAGGCACAGACTCTCCACATCTATCAAGTTGCACTTTGTTTTCTAACAACATTTTTTTTGTTAATGGTGAATGGCTGCAGATGGACGGTCCTGCTGATTTCCCAAGCCACTGCTGTCTTCCTGGCACATCTTCACAAGAGGAATTAAAGGAGAGTAAGGACAAATGCCCCAAAGTGTTTTTTGCATGATGGTGGGGCTGAGAACAGGGGAAGTCTCTGTGAGTGGCAGTTGCTGTAACCTTATTCAGCTGCTTTTAATAACTTTGCACCAGATGCTGGAAGATTTTAAGCATGATACATTGGGAGAGTTTGTTCCCTGTTTGTCTTTGTTCTTGAAACTGCCTGTTTAAGCAGAGCTAATAATCTACAAGACTTTTTCATAGAAAGCAGTCATTAGAGACTCTGTGACAGGCTCAATTTTTTAGCTGAACAGTTGTTTATGCTTTTCCTGTGATTTCCATGGGAAGTGTATGGCTCTCTATTTCATTTGCCTTTGAAGAGGAAACTGAATTACCTTAGTGTCAAACAGCTCAACTATCTCTTTTAGTTTTTTGTTTTCATCTTTATTTTTGTTGCCATTAACATGGTTACATATGGGTAACCGTATGGTGGGATACAAGTATCAGATGGTTGCCCAGAAGTTTGGCATCTGCAGAAATTATTTTATTTCCAAATGGGAAACTGAATCTTTAGCAAATGAGTAATTATGGAACACACGGAAATAATAGCGGGACAAATAACCCAATGCTTCTCTCCATTATAGAGCACCCCAAACTCACTCAGATACTTTGAGAGGTGATGTGTTACTCAGCCTGTGCAAGACTGCCTGGAGTTTGCTGCATAGAAGTTTCTGGGTCTGTGAAAAAAAAGAGTATTAGAAACACATTATAGTAGAGTTGACTTCTTGGTGTTACTTCTGTGCCACAGAGTCATAACCAGTAGCCCCAAGAGGCCTCAGCCCAACAATAAAGACATTGTTATAATAAACACAGCACAGATGCTCAGAGCTGTTCACAATGCACACAGTGGTATATTCTCTACTCAAAAGTTTTGCTGTTACAGGATTGATTTCTCTTCAATATTTCGTGCTTATTTGCAGTATCCCAAGGGTTGTCTCTTTTCTCATTTTCTTCCATTCTTCTTTCTAATATTTGTCCTACAATTCTCAATTTTTAGCAACATAATAATGGCAAGCAGAAGACTCATTACCTGTAGTCAGATTCCCATATGTATAATTCCTCCTCAATAATTGTTCCTCTTCGTTTTTTGGTCAAGGAGTAAGAAATATTTAGCTCTTTTATTTGTATAATAAACTCCCATCCCTCAGTCTGTCTTTGCTGCAGGAATGAATCTTGTTTTCTCTTTAGCAACATCGCCAGCACTAGAAATAACCCCAAAGGAATAGAGAAAACTGAAAAGCCTTCATGGATCTCAGACCAAGAGCAGCTTTGGATGGAAAAAAAATGAGATAAGGGGAGGTGCATGAGGGATTTGTTTTTCTAGAGAGAACATTTGTCACTCCTTTACCTAGAGCATCTCCAGCTCCCTGCAGATGTGATTCTCTAGTGACCAAGACACAGAGGTGAGGGGTTTGTACCAGCACAGTTTGGTGCCTCCTCTCTATATTTCTCTCACTTTTATAACCAGATGAGCCATATAGGAAATCTTGCTTTGCTGTAATATTTATAGTGTTGAAGAGGAGAAAAAAAAAAATTCTGATGGAAAGCTGTCCCAAAAGCATTTATAAAGCCAAGTCTTACTTGATGTTTTCAGACTTTGTACAAATTCTGTTCTCCCCAATCACAATCTCTAGGTGAAATTATCATATTTTCTGAGACTTGCAGTGCTATCTACCTTTAAATAATATTGGAAAAACTGTCCTGACTTGAAAAGTCTGCTGTATTTATGATGTCAAAGCTGTTTACTTTTTGGGGTGTCAGGATGGTGGCCATCAGGTCACCCCAGGCCCGACCCACCACCAGGAGAGCTGGTTGTCCTGGACACTGGGAAGTGCTGGAATTACTTATCTTGGATGGTTTTCCCAATAGGTCTCTGGGTCCTGACTGTCCTGGGGCCCCAGCTCAGACACAGTACTTCCACTGGACAGTAAAGGATCTGAAAAGTTGATTGCAAAACTTTCAAGCCTGCTGGGCAAAAACAGGACTCAAGAGTCATTGAAACAGGATATTGCTCCTAGAAAATTTAACTTTTTTAAAGAAAACAAAGTCCAGGGTAAAACTTGTTGGATTTTTTCAATGTGCTATGAGATATCTATAAATGTGCATATGCAGCTTTCTTCACTGTATAGTAATGTGCAGTTTTTGCATCTTAATGTTGACTGGGAAGGGCGAAAATCAAAATAATTTGGAAGACCTGGCTCAAACTTAATCTTGTACTCTGTCAGTTACTGACATGAAGATGATCTTGAACTGATCTCTGTTTTATGATCAACTACTGCAGGAAAGGACTGATAAAAAAGCATACCTTTAGAGAATTATTTTTCATTATAATGATGTTCTTGTCTAATGAAAACATCAGTCTGATCAAACCAACTGTCAAACTGATCAAAAATAAAATTATTTTTCTGCTACAAGAATTTGGAAAAAAATTGTGGAGGATTTTTGGTCTATTAGAAGATAAGGCTTTCAGGCTTTTAAAAAATTTCATTATCTGAATTTGATCTAGTTGAAGAGGAGAGTTGAAAGGTTACTACATCAACCTGTGCCACATTGCCATTTTCTGCAGCAGTGAAGCAGTGCAGAGGCTGAGAATTCACGCAGTGAGAGACGTTCAGTGGTGTGCAGAAATGTGCTGCGAGGCTAAAGCTGAAAGCAGAGGGCTTTACATGTGGAAGAGATCATGGTGGATCAGAAGCTGAACTCTGACTTGACAGTGTGGTATCCTTCCAAAACCAACAAAGGCAAATGTCACTCAGAGCAAATTAACAGGAATATTAAATGCAAGGCATAGGAAGGAACCAGCTGTCTGCTCAGCACTGATCAGTTGTCTGCTGGAGTCCACCAGTGTGCTAAACCACCGTATATGAAAAGTGTTGTAAGAGATCTGAAAAAAGAAAGGAAACACTGTAGGACATTTAAATATGTGGGCTATAAAGAAGTGTTGAATGAACTGGGCTTGCTTAATTCATATAGGAAAAGACTGTGACAGAACAGGTTTACAACTTTTTAATGTTTAAATGGTTGGACAGATAATTTTGTCAGCTAATGGGCAAAAAAATGGGATAACTGCAGCACTGCAAATTTGAGTTACATTTTTTAAAATTGCCTTTGTAAAGGGATGATAAATTGCTGGAACAGCTTACAAGTGGAGAAGATAGACTTTCCCATCTGAATAGGTTGTACAGATATCTTCCAGGAATGATTTCTGTAGGACTGGAGGACAAATTACACCATCTGAGACCTGCACATAGCAGGTCCAGGATTCAGAGCTCCAGAGCTGCCTCACTCTGTCAGGAACTCTGTTGGTAAAAAGGGAGTGAAAGAAAGAAAGAGAAAAAAACAAAGATGGAAGGCAGCAAGTTCTGTATCTTACCAGTGGGTGACAAAAAAAGCCTTATTATACAGCATTCTGCAGAACCTAAAGAATTGATTCAAGAATCCTGTTATGCCACAGCATGCCCTGCATCTTGCTCCTGCTGCTTCTCCACAATTTTTCTGGAGCACACAAGAGAAGGAGCTGGAAGCTGACTGACCTCTTTATTTGAACCAACGCTGTTTTAATTGAATCCTAATGTCTCCCCTACACTTTTGGCAGCTTTCTATGTACCCCCAACCTCCCACACCCAGTTATTTTTTCCTTTTGGCCAAGCAGAAAGATTTTTTTCTACTGAGGAAAAAAAAAGACTGACATTGGGATGCAGCAGTCCGAACCTACCTTTTCATCCTTACCTCTCTGCTCCACATTAGAAAGGTTGAAGGTCTGGCTTTCCAGTCCTAGCTCCAATGTAAAATTGGAAGCAAATCTGTAATGCACCAAGTATCCAGTAAAAAAGAAGTGCACAGCATTTATTTCACACCACTGTGCATTGAATATGCAGCTGGGAACTTATTAGGAGATTTGGGGATCTGGTTGCTCGAGGCTAATTTGTTTGTGTGTTCCTTTTAAGAATCAAAGCAGAACTGAGCTACTCTGTGAGCTGCAGGGCCAGGCACAGGCTCTATCACTAGTCATATCTAATCTTCCCCCTCCTCAAATGTGACAGGCAGACACCTCTGATGGATTTATGTGACTGCCTTAGAGTTTTAGCCTCAAAATTCAGGGTAGGAGTGCTGATTTTCCATATTTCACTATGATGAACAATTTTTTTCTGTGAACATTTGGATACTGAAATGCAGTGATTCAAAAAATCTTTCCTAGCAAGAAAATGTATATTGTATGAAATACATAATATTTGCTAAGCTGGCAAAGAACATAATTCTTACTCAGTTTAACTGTTAATGATTAAAAGCATGGATTCTCTACACGAGGTATACTCTTTCCTTTCTTCTTTATTGGATTTCGATCTGTTAACCGCTGCACATGAAAAAGCTGTTTTACAGAAGCTGGGAAGCTGGAGTTAAGTTCTGATGATGGCACTGCAAGTCAAAGGTTTCCAAACTACTCTGTGCATCATTAGTGTGCTCCCAGCTCTGTGAAACTGCGGTGGCAGCGAGCCAGCAGTGCCGGGTGCTGCTTGGTGGTGTTCCTGATGCTGCTGCTGCTACCCATCATTGCTGATGATGGCATTCACATTTAACACTGCTGCTGATGAAAGTACCTGCAATTACTACAACTGCTGATGGCAGAAAGAGTTTGTTAGCCCTGCTGTAAATTACTTCCTGAGGCTTCCTTGCCAGCTTATTTAGTATTGTGAGCGAAATGCAGTCTCTTGGCACTTAGAAAGAGCCACATTAAGCAAAAGTTGTTTAAAAAGGCAGATATTATGAGACTAAGCCATATTGATGCCATAAAGAGAAAATCAGCATTTCCCTCTTACGGCTGATACTGTGAGCCAGCCTGAACCAGGAAACAGGGTAGCTTGATGCAGTGCCCAAGCTAATCTGCCTTTTGGCGGAATTGACAGCATGAGGCTATCCTGATCCTGGATTCAATTTGATTTATCTGAATAGTTCTATTCTCCACCACAGGAAGCTATGAAGTTGGATTTGCATTAAGTTGAGAATGTCTGTATCATGCTCAGTATATTTCATGATATGTATAAACTAGTCTATTCATAAGAAATATTGACCTAAGGTCAACATGAAATATTTCTTAAAAGCAAAGCTAGAAACCAGGTCTCCATACCGCATTAAAGTCTATCAGTATAATACATTATGTATTGTCCCTCTTTCACTAAATTCAATAATCTCTATTTTTTATATTCAAATTTCAATAATTAATATTCTTGTACAGATTGACAAAAGTATTCTCCAGAAACTGACCAGGCAGAATGTGTTTCCAGGTTGGAGCGGTCCATACACCTGCCTCTGGTGAGGTCAGAACAGAAGAATGGCTATATCAGTTGAATCCAAAGATTCATTTCAGCCAGTGTCCTGTTTCCAGTAGTAGTTAATAGTGTTGTTTGGGGCAGGTTGTGTAAATGGAGCTTGTAGGCCTATTGCCACTGTCCGTGAGTTGCACAAATGCTCAGATGCCCTTGCTGTTCCAAAGTACATTCCAACAGGTTGGCCTTATATAGACAAGGGAGAAGACAGCTCTAGGCACAAAGTGTAACTTCTGCAGCTTCTCATTGGTGGAATGGTTCCTCCATGTTTTTTTACCAATTCATTGCCTGCCTGTACTGCTTGGTGGATCCAGTGTTTCAGGAGGGCATTGGTCATCTTTGCTGCTCCCCCCAGACCTCACATACCTTCTGAATGTAATCCTGAAGCTCTGAAGTTATTTACCTCAAAGGACAAGTTGGACTTGCTCTGGTAAACGGGAAGGTGAGGAAGAAGAAACCTGCCCAGTGGTTCCTTCATGTCCTGCTCAGTACTAGTTCAATTTTTTCAGGGTTGTTTTTTGTTTGGTTTTTTTAAATAGAAAAGGCATGTCAGGGTTTTTGTGTTCCCACCACCTATCCCTTCCCAAAATGTTGTGGGAATGAGAATGTCACACCAATAAACATCTGTGCCTTTTTGTACATTTGTATAAAACAGAGTAAGACAAACAGAAAGAAAATAAGAATTTTAATTCTTACTCTTAGAGTGACATGAATAGCCCAAGCTATATTCACTTTATGGGGAAGAAAGCAATTAGAAAGCAATTTAAAAGTCAGAGGAAATGTCCACTTTGTTCTTCTCAACAAAAACAGGGTTCAGGATTAGTTCTCCTTGTTAACCACTGCAAACAAAGGCAAAAGATTTATAGGGAACAAAAGATATAGGATAACAAGAAGTGTTAGCCCATCAGATGTCTTCCCCCACTATTTTTTCTGCCATTTAACAGATCATCTGGAGCTTAACAGTAAACCAATAATTGTGACATATGGGTGCAAGCTTTTTTGAGCCAGTGTGCAGTGAGCAGAAAACTGTAGTACTTAATGCAAGGACGTGTACATTTTATTGTCTATGTGAGTGACCAAGCAACTAATTTGCAGCTTTGTGTGTTTTTCTTAACACATAAATACAGTCACACTTGAGATACCAGAGCAAAGTTAAACCCCTACCAGCAGGTGCTGTCTTCTTGGGAGAAAAAGGCCGTACACTGCTAAAAGATTCTTGCACCATAAATGTAATGTTTAAATGCACAGAAATGTCTCCTTGTTGCATATCTTTGGTTATAAGTCTTTTGTGTTTGGAGGCTGGCTAGGAATTGAAATTGCTGTTTGGATAATCACAGCTTTCTTTGGATAGTAATTTAGGATTCATGCTATTAACCCCCTGCATCTCTTTGTATACACGACATTAAAAACTCCTTGCCAGAAGCAGTTAACTGTTAGACGAATGGGCCAGCAAAATGAGTGCTTGCAAATAAATGCTGGGATTAAACTGCACAGAAAGACAGGCTAAGATTTCCTTTTCATTATTTGAGTTCTTTTGAGCATTTTCTACTTTTTCCCAAATGATCATCTTTCAGATTGAATTTTGGCATATCTGAAGTCAACTAGAAAAAATAAACCAGAACAACTAAAAAATAACAACTATGGGAAATATCAAGAAAACACTTCAGCCACTGGCATACTAGGAAAGGAGCTGAGAAAGCATTTCTTCCATTACTACTTATGGGTTTTCATTTATTTATCTTTAAATAATGCTATTTCTTAGGCAACTTTTACTGGAAACTTGAAATATGACAAGTGTATAAACACCAATTCAGCAAAACATTTTACCTTACACTTATTCAAAAAACAACTTAGCTGTATTGAAATCCCGTTGTTGTTTCACATGTATGCCTAAAGTACACATGCCTACACACTGCTCTAAATATTGCATTGATGGCATGAGATAACATGCACTCTGTTCTCCCTGCAGATGTCTGATTTAAGCCGTATGACTCTGATGTCTTAGAAGTTATTTCTCCTTCAGCTCTTTTGGTGCTGCACTGCCAGACCATATATATGTTTGTTCTATAAATATCAGTTGAGAGAAATAGTTGCAATGGCTACATTGGCACCTAAACTGGACGGTCTGAAGATAGCACTGCGGCTTTCAGTTAGTGCATTGATGAAATTCTCTTCTGAACTAAGTGAGTTTCAGAAATTTATAAACTTGTTTTGTGAGTGCATTTTCCTGCTTTAAAATAACAGAGTTATTTTTATTTTACTCTATAGATTTCAAACATCAATGCAGCATGAAGTTCAAAGCATGGAAGATTGAGAGTAAAAATATCAGATGGCTTAATTTGATTGAACATAAATGTACACAAGGTAGAGGCCTCTATCTGAGCAAATAATTCCAGACTTCCTTTATAAGTATTGGGAAGAAACAAGCACTTTGGGAATGTTATTCTTGGGGTCTGTTTTAGACATTTCCTTGATGAGGAAATGGAGGTTTTTACTTTGCCATTAAGTCTACATGAACTTAAATGAAGTTTCATACCTAGTGAAAGAATTCTCCAGCATTTTGTACACATGAGGTTGAAAAACCTTGAGACGAATGTTCTCTAAAATACACTATGATCTGTATAAGTGAATGAGATGGGGCCCAGAGAAGCTACCCCCAATATTGAACTAAAACTGACATGCTCTGTGGCTACCTGGGAGCGTCCTATTGCTGCTCTAGCTTTTCTGGGCTTTGGTAGGCTTGGTCTGCTACTATTCACAGTGTGAGGTCTGCATGAGATCAGACATCCTAAAAGTCCCACATTACCACACCGCAGACAAGAGCAAGGTCTTGTCTTATTATTTCAGTCTTCTTCAGATTAAAACCCATCAGGCATATCCTTACTAAAGTCTGGATCACCGACATGGTAAATTTAGAGGTGTCTATGTGCCAAATTCAAGAATAAACTTCTTTCTCTAATTCTTATCAAAATATTTGGCCTCACCATGAGACTGTCTCCCAAAAATGTGTCTCTTTGATAAACTTGGGTTCAAGAACAGATGGCCAACTCATCTAACATCTAACAAGAGGCTGAGCAGGTCATCCAGTCTGTTTTCCCATATGTAATCATCACATCATTTAACCCCATTGATTCTGCACTCACCCCAGTTACTCTAGTTACAAGAAATAAACCCAGACTTTAAAACTCTGAGTGTCAGGCAGAATAAGAGCAATAGTGCTGCCAACTGCAGTGGCAATACTGTAGGATGTTGGTCAAGTGAGACATGCCCACCTTCCCAGCTGACGGTATGGATTGCTTGATGTGCAGACTGGTGCAGACACCCAGAGTCCCTGCCAGTTCCCAAACACGAGAAAGCGACTATGAGTTTGTGAGCTAGAAATGCCCTCAGGCTCTTAAAGCATTTTCTGCTCTGTCCTAAAACAATGGTGCAGCTTCTCCGAGTGCTTTGGCCAATTTTGATTCTCTAAAGAATGAAGAAAACAAGCAATTCTGAACATGCCTGACCAGCTCACACTGGAGCTGAACTCTGAAGAGAATTGGAAACTTTTCTCTGCCACTTTTTTGACAGGCTTAGGATCTAAAGATGGAGATTTGCTTAAAGTCATGGTTTTAATAGAAAACCAAAGCTGTGAGGAGTGCTTTGAGGCTAGTAGACCATCTGTTCTCTTTCTGGTCTAGAAAGTAAGACTATGAACATGGATATTTGAGTGGAATAAGGGAGCTTTATTGAGCAAGTTCAGTTAATATTAATATTTCAGAAGACTCTGTCTTCCTCTTTGTGGGCCAACAAGAAGTGCCCTGGGCCTCAGTCTTTAATTGCCACCCAAGCTATCAGCATTCCACAATCTAGTATGCATCCAGTTTCCCATATGTGTAAGGTGGAGATGTCTTATTTCACTAGGGTTATGGAAGGATAAAATCCATTTGTATGTGTGAAATATTTAGGTATTACATTTCTGTAATCCTCTGAAGTACCAGCTAGGGAGAATCCAAAGTAGAGGAGCAAAATAGATGGCAGGGTAAAAGCTCTTGCTGTTTCTACGATTCAGATTCTCAGCAGGGCAACTTTACCCAGTGAATTTCCACTCCTCTGTCTCTGCAGGTGCTCAGAACCATGTCATTTTCCTCTTGCTCTCTCTTGCTTTCTATCTCCCATAGAAGAAAGTAATAAAATTGAAGAAAAAAAAAGCCTACATGACAAATGCACAATGCAATTGAGAGTAAAAGGAAGATAAAATAGAAGTCAAGGCTATCCACTTTTAATTCTGTCTTGAAAACTAAACAATGACCAGCAAATGAATGGAGAGTGCCAAGTAGTCAAAAATACTCAGCTTTTAACAGCTGAGATGTATTATCTGTGATGAAATCTGTATTTAAAATGAGGCCAAAGTTCATAAACCCTAAAAAGTAGCATGCATTTAAAGATCAGAGCTGCTAATGTACAAAACGGAAAAAGATAAACGTATACAGGTTATTTTGGGCAGGTGGGTTGCAACGTCTTTTTTTTTTTCATTATTTCACTGTGAGTTTCCCTGTGCCACTTCCAGTCTGTAAGACAAGTTATCTATACAGTTTCAGGTGAATCAAGGTTGAGGGTGAATATCCATATCCACAGTCTAACTTTCTGTGGCACTGTCAAAGGCAATTCCCTACTAGTGGGACAGCAGTGTATGTGGATTATTTTGTCTGTTTTATCTACAGATACAGATACATGTTCATAGCCTGAAAGCATTTTAAAAAGATTTGAAATGTTCTTTTCTCTCTCAACTTTTTTTCTTTTATTTTTTCTGGTTTTTTTACAGTTCTCCTTTTCTTTCTTTCTTTCTTTCTTTCAGACTTTTAGAAAGCAGATACAGAAGAAGTTAAGGCACTAAATGTGAAAGAATAACAGAAGTTGAAGAACTGTATATTGAAATCTGATAAATGAAAAATGGGCACAGTATCAAACGTAATCACATTTGTATTTACAAGTTGTTGAGAGCTGACACTGATTTATGATCTATCAACAGTCACCAGATTCTGTGACTACTTTACACAGATACAAAGAGATGGATGGATGGATGGATGGATGGATGGATGGATGGATGGTTGGGTGGATAAACAGACAGTGAAATAATGTTGCAAATTGAGTAGCAACAGACCTAGTTATAAAAGACAGCTCATCCAATTAATTTTTTTAAAATCTGAGGATTTTTGAAGAGCAGATCTTTGGGATATCTTCTACAATATGGGAAACTTTGAGAAAGCTAAACTATCCTGTTACTGCTCTGTGTTCAAATGTTTTTGCTCCAGTACTGCAACAAAACAATCCCATTTTACACACAGTACCCTCAGTCCACAACAGACTAGAGAGATGGAGTTTCATGCTAATATTTTTCACCAAAACATCACACAGAATTATTACATTAAAAATAATTCCTTCCTCTAATTCACACACTGAATTCAGCAGTGCACGTGCTTCTGAGCATTAAGACAACACAACGTCCAAGAACATCAATGATGGAGTGAGGAGGAACCTGAAAAGGTGGAGAAAAGTAAAAAGACTAATGTAAATGGCACTGAAAATGACAAGACCGCAATGCAGGGCCACAGACAATCACAAAAGATTAGAGTCTTTGCACAGTGTTCCCGCTTGCAGACAGTTTTTCCTGGTTGTATTAATGGGTAAATTAATTGAGGGGCCACAGCCAAAGTAAGTGGCTGTCTTCGTTTGATAGACAGGTGTCTGCTTAGGAAGGTGGGAACCTTCCTTAGAACAGAGAATGTGAATCCTCTTCCCTCCGAATTGTTATAACTTTAGAATCAAGGGCTCTCAGGCAAAGGTATGGGAAAAGGAATAAGAGTTTTTTTTACTAGTATCTATAATGAGGTAAACAATCAATAACAAAAAAAGCAGTAAACAAGGTAAAAAAACAGTAAACAAAACCAAAAACTCGGTGGCAAATGTGTCTGGGCTGTCAGGCACTTTCCCGTTTGGTGCAGTCACGGTCACGGCCAGCAGGGGCGCTGTTGGGCTCCTAGACCAGCAGGGCAGGTGCGATGACTCCCGGGAAGCTGCAGATGGCGCTGTGGCGCGGTTGGATCTGTGCCACACGTGTAATGGCGGACGGCTGGAGCCGGGTGGAGCGCAGATGGACGGGGGCGCAGCAGAGAGCCCAGAGCCGGGAGATGGGGCAGCCGGGTCAGCCCACCGGGGCCAGCCAGCAGAGGAGGCAGCAGGAAACTCCGCAGTTGGGGCAGGCAGGGCATGGGGCAGTGGCAGGCAGGGGTCCCGCTCTGCTGCAGCGCAGCTGGCAGATGCACCCTCCTGGAGGGGACGAGAGGATCAGAGTCCCGTGCCCTTCCCCTCAAAGCAAGAACTCACCCAGCAGGCAGAGAAAAACTAGTGCAGAGCCAGACTTCCCCTTTCCTGTAGTCCCAGCCAAAAACAGAGAGACGTCTCTTCCACTGTTCTCTCCTCCGAGAGCTGTGAGCTAGTGTGCCGTTATCAAGTCTTGCCATCTCTTGTTCCAGTGCCGCCCAGCCAAAAAGTCTTTGTCTCTTTTGTGAGAGTAAATGGCCCCGATTGTTACTAGCCTAGCAACAGAATGGTAAAAATTCCACTTCCCCCCCCCAACCTCCAACAGTGGCCCAGGAGGAAGTTTCCATATTAACAAAGAGGAAGGCTGTTCTTAATGGCTGTCCTGACCCATCTTGCTCTGTAAGGAGAGCTCTGTGTGCCCATACAGAGGCTGGGGTCACCAGTAGCCATGCTCATGCCTGGTGACACAGCCTGGGCATGAGGTTCAGCCCCGGGCTCACTGTTGCTGCTGCTGCTCCCACGGCTTCTTGAGAAACCCTTGGCTCAAGGGAACACAGGTGCAAGCAGCTCCTGCTATCATGAATATGATCCCTGTTGGTGGAAATGAATTCCCATGGAGCCATGTGGGACCATGATTTTGGAAGTAGTCCTGCCAGAGGCCGAATTGCTTTGCATCCCTGCTGAGTCCAGACTTTTAGAGAACAGCACCTACTGCAGTGCTTTTGCCCAGACAAGAAAGTGATCAACTCTTCTGGCATCTTATCTTCAATTACCCAAGTTTCCTCATCTGTTATAAGGGGATATCAAAACTTTCTTAATTTATGGACCAAAGTCACTAATAGCACTCAAATACTGTGATAATAGCTCTCTATAATTTAATAATAGTTAATATTCGTTTAACTCATCTTGTGATTAATATTAATTTCTGCAGCCATTATGTGACTAGCCTCAATGACCTCTTTCTATAAATAATGACATATTTTTCTTCTAAGTGCTGCAGTATCACATTTTCTTGACTAAGTATGTATTTCAATATATTTTCTTGATCTACAGAAGTAATGACTATATTTGTCCTTCATATTCCTTTTCAGACTTAAAACCAAAGATCATTCCAGCATCCAGATTCTCCATTAATTTTTTGGTAGCGATTTCACTGTTAATTTTGTCAATCTAGACAGTATCCCACTCAAGGTAACACAAATTCATAGTCACTGCAGCTAACAAGTCTGGAAAAGCATGACAAAACAACAAATACAGTTTCTGCAATTTTTTGAAGACATATATATTTGACTCTTTTTTGTAAAAAAGCACAGTTCCATTTAAATAAATGGTTCTACTAGCTTGAAATATTTGCTGTTATTTATGATTCAAATTTCTGTTAAAAGGGGAGAATCTCTGCAAAAAAATGTTTATCAGTAACCTGACCTTTAAAGAGGGAAAGACTACCTTATAGAATTTATGTCTTAATCAACTTGGAAAAGGGATTAATAGCTTGATATGTCTACATATGCATTATTCATATTTTTCCAACATAAACTGCTCATAAATTCACCCAAGAAGGTTTTAGGCATGTCTAAACAGTCAGGAAAGAGCATCTCTCTGCCTGCTGTTAAGGTTTGTCTTCAGTCCATGTTGCTTATATGCAAAGAATTGCTCAGCAAAGACCTCACCTGTCCTCCCAGAGAGAAATCTCAAATCCACTTAGCGTGAATTGACAGCTTGGATGGGTCAAGTCCTTGTGGACTGAATTTGTACACCTTGGACCACAGACAAATGGCTTGAATTCAGATTTTCCTATGAATTCTGTGCATACTCTGAGTCCAAACTGCAGCCAGTCTAAGCTGGCAGTTTGGAAAGGAAACCTATAAGCCAGACTGCTCATGCTGCTCTAAAACTCACATTGTAAATAACCCATGAATAGTACAAAATTTACAGACTTAGACCTGTCAAGCACATCCTTCAAGTGTTTGTGGTGGCCACTATCATTGATATTGCCATTATCAATTTGATTTCACTTAGGTTTCATGCAAGAAGATAAGGGATTTGTTTTTAAAATGTTACGACTTCTCAAAGCTTTTGTTGATTCTGCAGTGTAATGATGGCAAGCCTTGCTCTGCCCTTTATGACCACTTCTGTTAGTAAGGACAAACTGCTCTTTAGTGAGCACTGAGAAGGAGAAATTTATTTAGGCTGTATGAGATGAGAAACAGGAAACATTAAGTCCTGATCAGGGACAAATGACAGGAGATGAGCAAGGAAATACTGCTAGGGGCAGGAGCAACAGAAGGAACCAGCTCTGCTAGAGAAGAGAAGCTCAAAGATGAAAAAAATTATTCTGTAATTTGATAAATCTCAACATAAATAAAGTTTGAACACTCCTCTCAAAGTTCTCACTGAATCAGATCCCATCAGACAAGCCAGAATGCCTTCCTGGCCTTGCTGTACTTAACGGGACAAGCTGGTCAGGTCTTGGCCAGAAAAATGCTTTGAAATAACATTTTCTGTAATATCTCTTACAGTATAAAGCACCTCATGATTCCCAAGTGGATGAGGCTCTGGCCATTGACCTCTAGTCATGCTAGTGAAGGACAGTAAAAAATGACAGCAAAGCAAATTTCGATGACATTTGTGAAATGTTTTGGACAACTGTTCTGCATTTTCCCTTGTTTCATTGTTGTTTTATGAGAAAAAACAGAAAATAAAATAGAAACAAATTTAAAGTCAGAGCTGCAATGTAGTTATGTGGCTGCTTATTTGTCAATTTCATTTTTTAAAAGGCTTTGCAGAAATTGTAGGCAGTTCCTTCAAATGATTCTACAGGAGGCTGACAAAAAGTCAATTTATTCTTTGCATTTGAGCTGCCCTCTCTTTGCATATAAACCATGTGATTTGCCAATAAGAAAGAGCAGCTGGAGGCTCAGTGACATCTGAGGGACAGGGAAATACAACCAGTGGCTATTTAATGTGTCTCAAACTTCTGCAAAAGACACTATTCCAGAAGTACTATTGCCATGTGGTGTCTGCCAGTGAGTCTTCTGTATATAAAGAACACAGTTCATAATTCATCACACACGAATTTTAACCTGTTGGCAAACTGCTTGCAGTGCCTGGCAGCCCAATGTCTCCTGGTACCTTTCTGCTTTCTGCCACTGCCCCACTGTCAGGCTAAAAATGGAATGTTAATTGTTCCCACCCTAAGGGAGGAGTCTGATTCAAAACTGAGTAATTTTAGTCAAGGAAATACTCTGAACACTTGGTAGATTGGAGACGCAATTAATTCTCCTACCTTTTTTTTTTTTTTTTTTTTTTTTGCATGTGGGCTCTTTTTTGTTTGTTTGGACACCTTGGGAATATCTTCTGATCCTTTCTCCTGCCCCATGGCAGCATCAGAAATACCTGTCTGTTCCTTGGGGATGTTTGTTTAACCTGTGTTAAAATTGCTTGCTTGGCAACAATTCAATCCAGCATTCTCTATCCTACAGTTACAAATAATGTGTTTTTCTTTCAATTTTCTAACCAAAATAACTCTTGATGAAAATTGTTCCAAAGACCTCTTGTTCTGTCCACTCTGTGAAGAGAGATTATTCCCTCCTTCTTTTTTTTTTTTTTCCCCCAATCAGGCTTTTATGTGTTTGAAGCCTGTTTGAATGTCTTACTTTAGCTTTGTTAAACTTGGTTGCTCTTGAGACACCTGAGTTCTTCCAACAATAAATCTCAGCTTTTTAACAAGATTGAAACAGATACAAAGGAATGAGGAAGACACACAAAAAAATTGTAGTAAAATTAATCAGGAACTGAGGAAGAAACTCATTGCACATCAGGTTCTTGGTGATCTAGTGAAGAATTTGTATCTCAAACCTCAGTACATGACAGCTTTCTTTAGACTGTGTAAGAAAGCCTCAAATAGTACAAATTTAAGACTTATTTTCCTTTTCTTGGGATACCACCAAAGTCAGAAAGTGGGCATATATTTTGCAAATACCTGCAGGAGAAAATAGGAACAAAAAAGGGCAAATTAAAACATAAAAGGTAATGAAAAACACAATCCAACTGTGTAATATCCAAAACAACCAGTTTTAGGTCTTAAATTTTCCCTACAGTTAAAACCACTCTGTATGAACTGGTATCCTGGAGTTAAAATATACACTGAAGAAGCTGGTAACCTGGATACAATCTTTACAAAAACCCCAAACCCAAAACCACACTGGAATTCAAAACAAATATTTCAGAAGCTAGTACCTAGCTTTAACACTTTCTTGAAAGATATATTCCTCCCAGAAAACATTGTTTTTATTGTCATTGGGCTATTCATCAAGAAATGGTCTTTCTCATAGTGCTTGCCCGCAGTGAATATTAGTTCTATATTGGGATTTTAGCCACTGGTTTTCTCTTATGAATGCACCTACTCAAATGCAATACACTGATGAGGCTTATTTTATAGTGAAATGACGTGGTTGAAATAGTGATTGAATTTTTCTAGTTTGAAACAAAGAAACATCTTTTGCAAAGATGTAAGAGTTTACAAAATTCACTTAAAAATGAATAGCAATTTTCAAATCAACTCAATAATGTGACATCACTGATTGGTAAAATTCTTCTGAAAACAAAACCTTCACATGGAAGGACGAAATCTCATTTCAGCTGGTGTCTTTGGGAGGGAATGAATTTTGCTCCCAGAAATCTTAAATCTTTCAGTTCATTATTTTCTCTTGTATTTTCAGGGCATCTTTGATCTGTAAATAAAACTTGTTCACGTTCACACTTAATTTTTTTTCCCATGATGGGTTATTTTTTATCTTGCTCCTTAGGAACAGTACTTTTCCTGCCATGTTTTCTCCACAGACTTAATTTATTATTGTATCTACATCCTAAAACAAAGTTCTGTGTTTGCCTCAATCAATGTGAATATCCCTGCTGTGACTGGCTGATGAGTGGCAGCAGGAATTCACCTATGACAGGAGCTTGAAGCTGCAGGGAAGGTTTCTACCTGTGGCATGCATTTTGTATACATTGTCCTTTTTGGACAGGAGTGGGGGAACCCATACTTCGCATGCTGCATAGGAGAAAAGAGAGATAATATTCTGTTTCTTGTCTTTTCTCCTGTTTTAAAACTGTGTTTAGTCTGGCAGAGTGTCAGAACCATAGACCAACAGAAAAACCTGACTATCAGGGAAAGAAAAGATATAAAGCTAGGTGGAGAGATCCAGAAAGGCCAGGGTGACCTTCAAGGCTGATGGTGAGCGGTAATTATGTGGGTTATGTACTGGATTAAAGAAAAACAAGGAAAACTGAAATAAGAATTTATACATGGGTGGTGAAATGAACTAGGTTAGGTTTTGCTGGGTAATTAGCTAGTTACACTTGACCGTATCGCCTCCTTGCAGCAGGGCAGTAACAGATGGTGTACAGTGCTGTCAGAACAAAAAGCGTTGCCTTCCCCCATCAAGTGCTGCTGCTGCTGAAGGATCAATTCTTCGGTGCAAGCACTGGGGGGCTAATAAAGACTCCAACCCTGGGAACAGGAGTGATTTACAATTGAACTTAATCTATTTGAAAAATTCTAGCAACCACATTAAAAAAACCCCAAATCTCATCACGCACCACCTGAATTTCCTCAGTGCCATCTGTCTGCTGCATTAAACAAAGCCCCGGAGACCCTCAGAGGGAGAGAGGCAGAGTTTTAATGATTAACCTAACCTGGCTGTCAGAATGGATCGCTTGATATATAGGCCCTGGGTTGGCAGTTTCTGCATAGCTAGTCACTGACGCTGCAGAGGAGATTTAAGCCAGCAGGAATTCCTCTCTGGTGTGCAAACCAGCGCCTGTTCCCACAGGACGCAGCACCAGCGTGCAAAGAGGCATTACTGCCCTGCTCCCTGGCTTTGTGGGGAGATTCCCAGGGGGTTGGTCATGGGGAAGAACAGTCTTTAGCTTATACCTGCAAAGGTAGCACCTGGCCATCAACCAGCAATAGCCCTGGAAACTCATCTGCACCTGAATTTGTTGTAGCAATATGGCACAGACTCCCTGGCTTTTTTTCTGTTAAAGAGTCTCCCTGCTGAAAAACCTTGAAATTTTAAGTTTGGCACTCTAGCATTTGTCTTGTTGTACTGGGGTTGTTGGATGGTATGAAATTGCCAGCCTCAGTTTCATGAGCTGAGATTATAGTTTTATGAGATTTTCATAAGATTCAGAATTGAATGTGGTATTTCAATAATTTCCATTTGATCAAGACAAAAAATACCTTTCTTGGCATCAGTCTCAAACTTGGATTTATGGGAGATGCCAAAAGTGAGAGCTTTTAGTTTTATGAAAGCAATATTATTTTAATCTCTCAGTAAACATTTTTCCTTGAAATAGAAAGGACAGCTTTTCACTATAAAAATAATTCTAAATTATGCGTGCTGTTTTTTACTCATTCACTTTTACTTACTCACTCGCTTACATTTTTCATCTCATGCTGATGTACTTGAAATATTTAAATCAAATTGTTACTTTGTATTTCTGAAGAGAATGTAAACAATGCAGCTTTTTCCCATTAGAAAATGTTTAAGAATCATCAAGATATTTGTAGGTGTTATTTAGTGAGCAATCATTTTGCTTCTTTTACAATAAAATTAATGGTTCCACTTTGCAGGTACAGAGAATGAAACCTAAGCTATCATTTTACAATAGATTTTAACAGAGCTAGCAATTTACACGTGTGTAAAGTGAATATAAATGGTGAAAACATATTAATAAATTATATATGTCTGAAGGCTTAAGGGAGCAAAGCATCAACTGACAAGCAACAACCAAAAGTATAAACTAATTCAATGAAAGATTCATAATTAAAATAAGATTTCCTAGAATTAGTTAAATTCTGTATTCATCCAGATGCTTATATGTAGCTACCATTATCTAAATTATGAAATTATCTGTGTTTCATATTCACTGCTAGGCTTTCCTAGGAAACCTCTCAGAATCTGTACAACCTTCCTGAAAATCTTTAATAAAACCCTGTAGTCTTAAAATGTATGTTAATTCTACACAGATAAAGAACACAATTGAATAACGTAGGTGTCTATTATATTATTTTCTTTGGTAGTAATTATTACTTTTATTAATTAAAAATCAGTTCTGATGTAAATTAACTTCCTGAAAAAAGTCATCTTCTGTCTCTTTACAGTCAGTCCCTGTAGTCAATCCCCAGAGTGCAAGGATGGGGAGAACTGATCTCCCAGTAATTACTGAAGGGCTCTGCTCTCCCAGCCAGAGAGGGGAGCAGGGCTCATGTCTCAGCAATGTCAGAGTAATCCTTCATCACACAAGTTATATACATTTCTCATAGCTGGCCCCACTCTATCAATCCTTCTGAAATATGAGAATCCCACTGAGGTCCATTCAGTCATCCTGCTTCCTATTGTTAATGAATATGACAAAGCAAGACAGATCCTAATGCCAGTACCTCCAGGCAGGCTGGCAGCCCTCTCGCTTTCATTTCCATGTCCTGCTACTACTTATCAGTGCCATTTGATGACTGCTCTGAAGTGTGTTTCACACACAGGTAGTAGGGCTCATATCCAAGCAAATCTGAATTCTGGGTATAAAGTTTCATGGGCAACTGTTTCCCACGATTTACTAGGAATTTATGTATATATAATGTTTTATTAGTCTCTCTTTATAAGTCTCTCTATTCAGGTAACAATAACAAAATAATAATAAAATGAATGTTTTAGTTGTTCAAGCCTCTTCTGCTCCTTATGCCCCTTAGGTGCTTACAAAGGGTGTCTGCTGCACTCTGCTGAACCAGCAAGTGTTTCATCTTGACCATCACTGCATTAGAAAAGATGGACAGCACACAGTTTGCACATCTTTCGGACTGCATTATCAGGCACAATGAGAAAATTTTCTAGCAGTGAAAACATTAGCTTTATGCCATTTTTTACAACCTTGTTCCTAGGGTCACTGGAAATTTGTCCTGCTGTGTCATTGGTATTAGGGTGATGGAAGATGCAGAAGTAGCACATATTCTGCATCTATAATCCATGTGCTGTCCAGATACTCTGCTACACTGGAAAGGGAATTCTACTGCTAAGAATAGGCTTGGGTTTTGGTTTTTTTTTGGGTTTTTTTTGGCTAGCCTAGCACATCTCTTATTTTCTACTTGTATTTCCTTTAACTCAGGGGGTATTATGACCATGATGTTATTTTCTAATGAAGGTAACCACAGAATAGGTGACAGCAGCAATCAACGAGACTAAAGGCAAAGGGGCATGTCTTTTGTAATTTCCGTTCCTTGAATCTTCCTATTCGTTGTAAGCTAATTACATTATGAATTTAGGCCATCACTATAACAAGAACCACTATAATATGTCATCTCTTGGAATAAGCAAGGATTGTTTCTCAGCTACATGTGTTAAAAAAACCATATAAGAGTATTATATATGATTATCATGCAAAGGTTTTTGTGTGTACATTTTCTGTCAAATAAAGTTTTTGGTCAAAACCAATAACTAGAAGGTAGTCTGAATTAATTTTCTTTTAAATATTTTAAATAAAACAAAGGGTCTTGAGTTACATTAAAAAGTAGTATGCATATTCTTTTACAAATTTCTGTTTTATTACAAGAAAGAATAAAGTTTTCTAACTCAGAGCAGTAATTATATCTACTCTGTTCAAACATTCTTGCTACTAAACTCTAATGTACAAAGGCAGAAGACACTGACTCCTTGCTAGTTTTATTTTAAAAAATGTATTGCAAAACCTTTTTTCATCTAAATAATGTTTTTAATGTAAATAAATTTTTTGTCAATATAATCAAAGGTGTTAATGGTGCCGGCCCACCTTGTATCTCTTTATTTTATGTTTCTAAACTTCATCTAGAATGATAAAAGTTAAATAAACCTTCTTTTTCTAAGAGCTGCTTTTCTCTAATTGTCCTGCATATTACATGTTGAAAGATTTCAGTCTTCTCCTCAGTGGTCTTGGGCAACAAAGATTATCTGGCTAAGGTGGGTTTTCTCAGACAGCAAAGAAGCTGAGAAAACCCCACCTTAGGCAAGAAAGATAGCCCCATGTTAACAAGGCTCTTTATCATCTTCTAATATCACATTTATATGTTCCAGTGTTTCATTTAAATCCCATTGACCAAAGGTTAATGTATCAGTGTTGGGGTAGAGCTGGTACCCAGCAAAGAGAAAAGGGCAGGACGAGCCCAGCACAGCCTCTAGAAACTCCAGAGAGGGAACTGTGGCCTGAGGACTCCTTGTAGCCTGTTCCCTTGTTGATGTGCAGTCAATGTGCCTCAGCAGGAGCCTTTGCATATTCTCACCCTGCTCACTGCTCTCTATCTGTGTGGTTCTGGCAGGGGCTGAGGTTCTGGATCTGTTCTGTTAATGGGAATATTAATGGGTGCAAACTTCCCATAGGCAGTTGTGCCAGCCTGCAATAAATTGTTGCTTCAAATCATGCTAATGCTAGTCAAAACTAAGCCAATGCCATCTGTAAAACTACACCTTTCTCTTCCACCAGTTTGGAAATGGCCTCACCTGTGAACTGCTTTCAGGTATCCTTATCTCATATATTCGCTTGTTGAATAGTTTAGATGAATTACCTTCAAACCATGACTTGTTCATTAATTTTCCCTTGCTACTATATATTTTTCATATAGGTGTTTATCTAACATAAAGAAAAAATTAATATTGTCCCCTGCCAGATGTCTGAAGAGCAAATTGCAGATACTGTAATTACAGTCAGAAATTTTGGACTGGTCTTCATCCCTGAAATGTCTGAGATTCATAAGGCAGGAGGTTTCTTATGCAGAGTTCTGAATGAGTAACAAAAAAATTGTGTGAATTCAAGCTCCTATGTTGCAGTGTTGTTATTCACAAAACATATATTTTGATAACATTTTAAAAGTTCATGATCTAATTTCAGTTCCCAGTACTGTGTTCTACATCTCTTGTCTTTGAATGCTGTTTTTTTAACAGGTTTCTCTCCTTGGAAATTTCTGATTTTAAGCCTGATTTTTTTTCTTTGATTGATGTTGTCATTACAGCTCTTACCTGAAACAATTTCGAATGTCTTAATTTTTAACTCCTTTTCTGGCTTGTGTCATGGTTTAACCCAGCAGTAGCTCAGACCCTACAGCTGCTCCCTCCTTTCCCTGAAGTGGGATGGGGGAGAGAATAGGAAAAAGAAGCAAAGCTCGTGGGCTGAGACGAGCACAGTTTAAAAGGACAGAAAAGGAAGGCAAAGTAAGAATAATAGTAACACACAAAACAAGCGACACACAATGCAATTTCTCACCACCCACTGACCAGTGCCCAGCCAGTCCCCAGGCAACGGCTGCCACCCCCAGACAACTCCCCCAGCTCTGTGGTTCGGCATGATGCCATATGGTCTGGGATATCCCTCTGGCCACTTGGGGTCAGCTGTCCCAGCTCTGTCCCCTTCCATCTTCTCATGCACCCTCATCCTTCTCGCTGTCAGGGCCACATGAGAAACTGAAGAGTCCTTGACTTTGCGCAAGCCCCACTCAGCAACAATTGAAATATAGGTGTGTTATTAACATTATTCTCACCCTAAATCCCAAATACAGAGTTGTTCCAGCTACTAGGAAGACAATTAACTCTATCCCCGCCCAAACCAGGATAGCTGGATATAAAAGACTTTCCTCTGTCCTTGTCATGTACCTTTCTCTTAGGGAATTTAAACCTCCTTTTAACCACTAAAATCACTGCATTATTCTTATGTTTGAAGAGTTTTAAGAATTAATTCCCCCCCTTCATTTGTCTGAAGCTTTAGTGTCTTGTTTTATGGGTTTAAAAAAATTCTACATTTTATTTTACTTTAGTTCCGTTTCTGCCTCCTTAACTGCATGCTGACAGTGTGCGCACTGAGAAAAAAAGGGGCCATGCCATTTAGAACTGCTTCTCATTGACCTCTTTCTATCCTTGCATTTTCAATGCATTCTTCTGGTTGCTTTTCTATGTTAAAATCTGGGTGAGAAGCTTTGAATGCTGAATCTTAAATGTTAAGTCACATTAGCTGGATTTCACTAGAATAGTGTTGGTTCAAACGGATGAAGTGTGTGCTTATTTTTGCTCTCAGCTGAATAGCTCTGTTCTTTGAAATCTCTGTTGAAATTGTTTTGAATGAAAATAAGTACATTACATAGAATCATAGAATCACATAATCACATGACCAAGTGTAAACGTTTTTTCCATAGTCAAACAGGTGTCTGCCATCCCTTTCCAACATATAAAAGGAAAGAGGTATTCTTAGGGAGTAAATCACTTCATCCTGCATAAGTTGTCTGAAGTCAGGTGAATTATTCCCTGACTTAACTCTCTATTGACTATAAGAGGAACCTGAAGTGTTTAGATTCCATGCAGGATCTACATGAAAACACACGAAATCCAGGGGATTCCAGAGGAGAATTCAGAGTATGTCAGAATCCTATCTTAGGGAAAATCTCTCCTCTCCTCTCCTCTCCTCTCCTCTCCTCTCCTCTCCTCTCCTCTCCTCTCCTCTCCTCTCCTCTCCTCTCCTCTCCTCTCCTCTCCTCTCCTCTCCTCTCCTCTCCTCTCCTCTCCTCTCCTCTCCTCTCCTCTCCTCTCCTCTCCTCTCCTCTCCTCTCCTCTCCTCTCCTCTCCTCTCCTCTCCTCTCCTCTCCTCTCCTCTCCTCTCCTCTCCTCTCCTCTCCTCTCCTCTCCTCTCCTCTCCTCTCCTCTCCTCTCCTCTCCTCTCCTCTCCTCTCCTCTCCTCTCCTCTCCTCTCCTCTCCTCTCCTCTCCTCTCCTCTCCTCTCCTCTCCTCTCCTCTCCTCTCCTCTCCTCTCCTCTCCTCTCCTCTCCTCTCCTCTCCTCTCCTCTCCTCTCCTCTCCTCTCCTCTCCTCTCCTCTCCTCTCCTCTCCTCTCCTCTCCTCTCCTCTCCTCTCCTCTCCTCTCCTCTCCTGTATTTACTGTGCAGAGTTTAGTCTTAACAAACCAGATTCTGACCTCAGCCTCCAAAGTTTGATCTTACTCATCCTGCACCAGTTGGATTCAGTCAGCATTGCCTGGATGAGCAACCTTTCCTGTTGTTCCTGGCTCTGAGTGTCTGCATGTCATGGGAGCGTGGATGGCTCTTTGCTTAGAAGAGCACATTTCTTTTAAAACAATCATCACCCCTTTTCTCTAAAAACTTTGTCTTCCCTGAAGAAATTGCTATGCAACAAGCTGTTCAGTGTCTCAAACTCCAAGACATTTTCCTTTAAACTTTATTTTTCAAATTTAAATTTAAAAGAGAAATTATGTTTTTTCATCTAGACAGAACCATTTTCAAATTTTGATAATTTCTGTAGTCTAGTAACAAAGCTATACTCTACACCCAAATCTCTCTAACAAACAAGGTAGGAGTTCCCAAATAGTACAAAGTTCACAAGTGCAATGAGACAGATGATTCGCTGGGGAGGGAAATTGGTTTCTGAACAGAAATAGTCACAAGCAGCATTTTAGGCAATTATCTCTTTCAGGCATTTCAGCCAAAATGCCTGGAAGGCATTTGCAGGAAGCAAACCTGATAATAACTTGTCCTGTGAATTTAGTCTGTTTAGGAAGATTAAAGATCTTGTTTAAGAAAAATACTCAGATCACAAACCTAATCACAATATATCTTTTTTCCAAGAGTGAATGATGCTTATACCCTTAGGATTTATCTTCATGGAGAAACCACTATGAAATAGATATTAAGCTATTTAGAGAGCATCCAAAGGAGGGCTATAAAGATGGTGAAGGGCTTGGAGAAGAAGCTGTGTGAGGAACAGCTGAGGTCACTTAGTCTGTTCAGCCTGGATAAGAGAACTCTGAGGGGAGAGGAGACCTCACTGCAGTTACAACTTCCTTGTGAGGGGAAGAGGAGAGGCAGGCACTGATCTCTTCTCTGTGGTGACAGTGACAGGACCTGAGGGAATGGGCTGGAGTTGTGTCAGGGAGGCTTAAATTTGATCTTAGAGAAAGGTTCTTCACGTGGAGGGTGTTTGGGCACTGGAACAGCTCCCCAGAGAAGTGTTCACAGCACCAAACCTGACACAGTTCAAGAAGTGTTTGGACAATGCTCTTGGGCACATGGTGTGACTTTTGGGGGCGTTCTGTGCAGGGCCAGGAGCTGAACTTGATCATCCTTGTGGATCTCTTCCAACTCATCTTATTTTGTGATTCTGTAAGATATATATTTAAAATGCAACAGCAATTCAGCAATGACTTACGCTGCTATTCTTCACTAAGAAATGCACTATATCTTAGCACCTGCAGTGAAGCCACCCGCCTCAGCTCTGGATGTCCAAGTCCCCTTTAAGAATCAAGCTGTCTCTGGCAACAGAAACAAGAAACAAAAGACAGAGAAGCAGTAACACAGAATTGCCAAGTTCCAGCTGCTGAGGTCTGCAATGCACAGAGAAAATCCATGAATATGTGACAAGTTAATATTCCAGGTTCTTTCACAGATCCTTATACACAGGTAGGAACCAGATCTGTGCTTGAAGAGTTACAGAATGCTGAGCCAGGAGAGATGGTTGGAAAACTTTGGCCTGCATATGACTTTCAATATCTGCATAGACATACACAAAAGAAAAATATTCTTTCAGGCTTAATTTTTTAAATTATTATTTTTCAATAATTATTTTAAACTATTCCTGCATATCAACAAGTCCTTTGGAAAAGAACTTGCAAGAAACATATCAGAGTGACACCTGGTAGCTCCTGTCAAAACCGTGCTCATCAATTCCTGCCAGGGAAGCTAATTTCATTAGAGATGAGGTTGAAATTGTCACTCAGCAAGTTTATTAATTCTCAAGTACCAAGAGTGAAAAATGCACCAGCTGGGTGATAATCACTGAACATGTATAAACAAGCCCCATGCTTAGCTAATCTTCACTCTGCTGCTGGTTATGGGCCCCAAGCTTTTAAAATAATGTTTAATAGACCAGATTGTTCCTGAAGGTAAACAAGGATGTGAAACTGCTGCAGGCAGCTCTCTCCTCATCACACCTTGTGCAACACATATGGACATCCTGCCTGACCATAGCCTATAGGCTCTTCTTAAACTCTTCAGGCTCAGCCTCCATGGGGCATTCAGGTAGGCGACTCTCAGTACTCAGGTGTTCCTGAACAGGAGACCCACCTGAGCAAGGTGGTCTCTTGGGTTTGGGAAAGAGTAGGGACGTGCATGACTCTGCACAGAGCAAATCCATCCCACCAGCACCTGTGCCAAGCAGCTCTGCACCTCTCCCAAGCACAGTGAGAGGAGACTTTGAGGTGTAGAGTTGTCTCGTGGCACAGCAGATGTATTATTGCCTTGCAATGCATCCTGTTAATTCTGTACATTAACAGAGTAGCACAGAAGAGGTGAGTCAGACCGATCTGTGCTAGACATACAATAAGCAGTAGCTTGAAGGGGACATTTTCAGGGTGGTGGCTATTTTTGGAAAACTACCACTGGCTGCAAGAAAGAAGAGATGCACTGCATTTCCTCTGTGTGGGGCAGCACCTTTGTGGCCCACATAAATGGGAGCCTTCCCTTTGAGTTCTGCTGCTGCACAGTGAGTCTTAAAGACACACAGCTTGCAGCCTGCAGTGGGGCTTAGTGACAGGGTCCTCTGCCAGTTGAACACTCAGAGCTGCAGATAAGCACCAGCCATGTGCAGTTCCGTGCATAATGCTATTAATAATTACTTGGTTCCTCCATGGTCAATGATTTCTAGTAATCCCTCTGTTTTCTCCCTTGTTAGATTTAGATATATCAAAGGCTCTTTGCCTGTAGCAAGGCCACACAGAAAGAAGCACCATTCTGTAGTCAGGGGTTCTTCACAATCACTAGCTATGCACAGGTTTTTCAAACTTGCTGCTGGATAAAACCACCAGAATTTTTAACATGCAAGCGTCCAGCAGCAGGACACCATCTCATTAACTCTTATAGCTCCATTTTCTGAATACTGCTGTGCAGCTCATTTATATTCATGTATTCTTCCTCCTGCTGTTCAGAGCATACAATGACCGAGAGCCCTCACAAGGGATGTTTGCATTAAAGCTGCACATTAGCTTCCAGTGCCCTGAGGATCCTTTATGTTTTAAGGTAGATACAGCATTTTGTCTTTTACAAAAGGTTCTGCTTGAAAGGTTCAGGGTAGGAAACCTAGCTTTGTCCCAGGGCTGACAGATGTACTAGCCAATTTAACAAAAATATTAGCTGCCAAGAGGCTTGGCAAAATACATGTAGTGTCCCAGCTTGATGAGAAAAAAACCCAGGATATACATTGCTTATCTGTGGAAAGCTTGTTAGTAAGGCCTGGTTGAAAGTACTTAGAGAAAAAGTCATTCTGTCAAATACCCTGCAGTACCAAAGATAAAATATTTTGCACAGACATAACAGTTTTGACAAGTTTTTTCACCTTGAAGGTTTCAGTGAGAATCAGTGTTTTTCTGATTACTACTGAAACAGCAGAGACAGGTGAGGGTGAAAGGCAGAGGAGAGAGTGGAATAATTTTGAAAAATCTGAAGACAAACTGTCTCAACAAAAGTCTGTTTTTACAAAACTGGCTGAAGAGTCTTATTGCCCAGAATGGAATTTGAAACCTTGCAAATACTTACCAAAAGGCACTGCCATAATTTAGCAAGCTTCAGTGCTAACTATACTGATTACATTACCTGTGACACTACTCAAACAAAGGGACAGATTTCAAATATAGATTTGAAAGCTATTCAGGATCCCAAAGCATTTCAACAGCACTAAAATCAATAGTATAATAGACAGAAGAGTGGCAGTTGGTGAGCTAAAATGAATTTATTTTTCTGAATTGAAAGTTTAAGTTCCACAGGTTAGTTTCTACCTAACATAAAGGAGAGCTAGTGAAAAAGATGGAGAGAATCCAAGTTCCACAGCCTTCTGGCAAGACTGGCCCTTGGACCAGAAGAGCTCTTCCTTTGACAGCATCTGCCCCAGGTACTGACTGCCACCACCTGTAACAAACCCTTGAACCTCCGTCCAGAAATTTCCTGTGCCCAGTTCCATCTGATCAGTCAGTTTCAGCATCTTCTCTCTGTACTCCCACTAGGGTTGGCTGAATTGCTCTTGCATCAGAACATTTTACACTGATCTGGTTCTTCATACTATTTTATGGACTATGCTAATAGTAGTACACATGCTTGTATTTCCTGTATTTCCATATATTTTTCCTTAATATTTTATTGGAGTTCTTTTTACAGGACTTACTCAGATGTACTTCGTGGCTTTGACTGTATGTTACACAAGTAATGGTATTCAGATAATTTTAATACAACAGAAGCATGCAAAATTCTTTAACACACTTTAATATCAAGGCAGAATTTAGTTTCAGTAGGAAATAGAGAGGAAAGAAGAAATGTTTGGAATTCATATGACGGCCATAATCTAGTAATAAAACACCTAAGCAGCAGACAGGAACACAGATTAGGCTTTGTCAGCAGTGCATATGGCCTAAACCCAAAGTCAGTTAGTCATAATAGTGAATAGACGTGTTCCAGATATTGTTACAAGGCAGAATGGCCTATAAATGGCCTTCTAAAACATCAATCTTTTGCCTTCAGAACTGCTTATTAACTGAGCTGAGGAATACATCAAATATGCTAATAACGTAGTAACCAGCAGCTAAGGAAAAAAAAATAAACCACCAAATGTTCATTTACATTAGGATCACAACAGCAACAGCATACTGATAATTTAACCCCCTCTGCTCTGGATAGCAACCTCACTGTGACACCAAGCACAGACTGCATAGAGAATACCGTAATTGAATGACCTCATTGTCAGTTTTAAACAATTAAAGATATTGAGATAATTCAAAAGGACAAGTGGAAGCCTGTTTGCTTCATCTAAGGCTACTTAATAATCAGTTTTATGCACTGAGATAATGAGACATATTAGCCCCAGAGTCGAGGGGGGAGGGTCAATGAAAAAGCTCAAACTCTCTTAAAGCCTAAGGTCAGAATGAACACATGGCTTTCCTTGCTTACAAGGAGGAATGTCACACTGAAGCAAATAATACATAAATAAATGAATGAATGAATAAATAAATAAATAAAACAAAGAAAGAGAAGGCAGTGACTTGCATGCATGTAATTAAAGGACATTAGATTAGACATTTTTTCAATCTGTAGTTGACATTTTGGAAAAGGTTGATGGTCATTCAGAAACAAATCCTGGGCTACCTTGCTTCATACCATGTTTGGCAGCAACTACTATAAACTGCTCTCTTCTATATGTATATTTTCATTCATCTCATGAGTTATGCATGCAAAATTTCAGAATCTTTATTGTCATCAGAAACAGCTGCTCATTACAACAAGATTATTGTTTTGAGATATATACTGCATTTGTGTTGGAGTAATTAGTTAACCCTCTATGTACATGAGGGTATTTAAAAATGCAGCTCCAGGAACAGTCTGTGAACATATTATAGCTCTACACTCCCAGAATTTTTTTTTCTTTTCTAGCTAGAATCATACCCCAGATCTACCAACCCTCCTTTCACAAACTTCCAGTTTTTCCTCTCCATGTATGAATGTGTGAATGCCTCACTACCAATCTACATCATGCTTTCAATGGGTGAATAACAGAAGAACCTGCGTGGATTTGAAATCAGTGTGGCCTCCAGCCTTCACAGAATTATTGTGAGAGAATCAATTATTTATATAGATTCAGTATTGTTAAAGCATCAAAATGTCAGACTTTTTAAACAGAAAAGAGTCCTTTTAATCTATTCATCTACTTTTATATATATTCTTAATTATAATTCAAAACAATGTACAGGAAACTGTATATGATATGCAGTAATGAGTGCTCTGCAAGTAACATGGGGAAGGTCTTTGCTACTTTCACATGTTTTTGTTTGTGAAACACTTACAGGTTGACAGTGGTGGGGTTTGCGTTACTGGTTGGTAATGCCCTAGTTGGTATATCCAACATAAGGTCATATACCACAGCTCTCTGCAGAGTCCAGACAATTAAACTTCAAGCAGACCAAGTTAAACTGTAGAGCTGCTTTTCTTTTTACATCATACAAGATACATCCCTTTTTAAAAGCTTCAGTGCAGCGTAGTATGGGTGCTTAAAGCCCATTTTTGTAGAGGCAGGTGATTACATCCCTGAAGAAAAAGGCAGGGAGGCAGACAAGCTTACATGATGCATCAGGAGCAGAGCAAGGTCCTGATTCAGTTTCTCTCAGCTTTCTCAAGGTGCTATGAACTCTCCACAAACTCAGTCTTCACACTCAGGCCAAAATGTAGTAAATAAATGGGCTTCCACAGAGGGTTAATGAAAAATAAACATTTCCAAAGAAAATCACTAGATTGAGGAGGAGTGATGCTGAATGTGAGACTGGAGATGAAGAAAGTGATACTCCCAAACTACTGACATATTGCAGTGTGAAACTGGCTCCTCCAGGGTATTTGGAGCTGGCTTTAATTTTGAATCTGCCCCACTGCTCTGAATTATGACAGATCATTATGGAGTCCATATCTGCCTTCCTCTCACACATTCATCCAACCATACAAGATGCTACAGTGTGGCAGAGCTCCAGAACACTGACATCTTTTTTTGGCAAATAATTAATTTCAAAGTATTTTCTCAAATACGTGTAGGCTTCTAGTCAATGAAAATATGAGTTTGCCACTTATTCAAACCATCTGTCTTTATTTTTTAAATTATAATTGTACAATATGTCCATTTTCCAGGATTATTATTTCATTTTTTAAGATTTCTTTTAGGCATCTGAAGGTTTTATCTGTAATTAAAATATGTATACATGGTTATAAAGTTACTCTATCCAAGCAAAGATATGCAAACTGTTTTTTCTAACAAAGGAAAAACCCCACTGCGGTGCTCAAATGACATGCCTTGCAAAATGTAGTGCAGCAATAAGTCAGATTTAGGATCCTGACTGTGTATCACAGCATTGAAAGAAGTTCATTAAAATGTGAGAATAGAAAGATCTTCACATTCAATACCCGATTTATATTAAAATCTCCTTAAAATATACCACTGGGACAATGCAAGGTGTTGATACACTTAGCAAGTGACAGAGGTCATACCTTCTATATTCTGCTTATTAAAATTCATATTTTATGCTCGATTTCAATAATTTCCTGCTTTCTAGAGAAAAATGTAATTTTGGAAAAGCATAAAATGATGAGCCCTTTGACCTCTAGAAAAGATCTGGAAAAAAAGCATCTTGCATTACAAATCATTTATCATTCATGTGATCTTTGCTGCCTGAATACAAGACTAACTGACTTTTGAATGCAAGCTGGTGATTTCTGAATGCAGGGCTAAATGTTCAGCTTATGGTACAGCTGGGCCATTCTCACCATGCTGCAAAAAAAAAAAACAAACCAAAAAAAAAACAAACCATCAGCTGAAAGGCTTCTTTTCATATACCAAGAAAATGAAAATTGAATAATTATTTTTCTTCTCTAAGCTAAGACAAATATGGCAAGTGTATATTTTGAGTCAAGAGTTTTACTGAATGCATTACCACTATTTTTTCATCAATGAAATATCAAGTATTTAGCAATAAATTGAAAAATTTAACATTTCTTTTTGAATAGGTCTGCTTTGTTCTTCCTGGGCAACAATGGATAAATTGCAATTCTGAGCAGATCAAAAATGTCAGCATGAAGGCAGATAGGAAAAATACAGTGATACAGGAAAAGATTTATACTTGGTTTAGTGTCTGTTTAAGAACAGACCTAGTCACCAAGCGTTGAAGGGTGTGTTTTCTGCGAGGCACTGCTGATTCAGAGAAAAAGTGGTTTTGAATACCACATCATATTCAATAGCATATTTGTCATGCAATTATTGAATTATTTTGTCTTGATAATGTCAAAGGCAACACATTTAAATCTTGCTTTACCCTTTAAATTTCTGCATTAGTAGTCAAAGCAACTAGAAATGAGCTGGTTTTAACATGATGAAAATGAAACGTTTATTTTGTAAAAATGAAGAGTTGGGGAACACTTCTTTCAATTTCAGCAAAAAACCCCCACAGTCTAAATTTCTCAAAACACTGTTTTCTAACATAATGGAAATCCTGTTTGAAATATAGTTTATAAACTGATGAGGAGACTCATTTGGTGATAATATAATGACCCACACAACACAAATCCAAGATTCAGGGACCAAAGAAGAAGAAACCTACTTCTCAGAATCACCACACTCTGCAACAACCCTGGAGGGTCACCCTTGCTCTGCTCGCGACCTCCTTGATCATGTATTGGTGGCCATGCTGAAGAGTGCCCATGGTGACACACCAGGGTGGCTTTAGGTGATGCCTTGGGGCTGCTGTCCATCAGTCCCTGAGAGCACCCAGGCAAGCATAGAGCACAGCAGAGAGCACCTGGCCAGGTGTGGCAGCGCTGGGCTCAGCCCCTGGGGCTGGTGTGACACTCAGTTCACTGTGACACTCAATCCCTGTGTGCTGAGTTGAGATTGCTCTTGCACGGCCAAGGAGTCAGTGTGTCTCACCACCTAACCTAACTCAGCCTCGCAGCAGACACGTCTGGAAACTTCAGGTGCTCCGTAAACAACTGTGGTTCTTATCTTCATAGATAAGAAGATTTAATTTTCTTTCTGTCCCTTGTCAACCAAGGAAACAGTATTTTTACCACACATCCGTATTATCTGCCAAGTCTGTTGCAAATGAAGCACTTTTTTAAAATTAAGAATCCAGATTTGAGAGGCACAAGTGTGGAAATGTGAGGAATAACAGATCCATTTTTATCCAGGAGTTCTGCTTGTTCTCCCACTCACTCAACAAGCAGCCTGCCCTTGCCTCTTCCACTCTGCCCTGGGTGTTGTGTTGAGGTGACCATGGGGAGCTGGTCTTGCTTTAAATGCTTCAAAAAGAAAGCCCAGGAAGAGGCTTCCTTAGTATTTCCTAGAGTTTACGCATGTTTTTGGGCTCTACATGATAACGACTTTTATATTTCTTATCTTCCACAAATGTACTATTTGTACCTTCAGGTAGTGAAACGCATCTTTGTGTGAAATGATAAGGGAATATGTTGATTTATACAGTGTTTGCCCTGCTCTAAAAGTATTTGCAAAGTTGTAGGAAAACAGAGAATCAGAGAGATTATTTTGGGGTTTTATGTAGTTTATCAGAAAGTAATATATGTTTTTATGTGTACTTGGAATCAGTTAGTGCACCTGAATCTTATACAAGTCTTATATGAATATACAGATGCATGTGCACACACACTCACCTGAACCACTAATAATTAATCAAATTGTTGAATAAACAGAGTGGGGGAGCAAAGTTTAAAATACCTGGACTTGAGAGGCTTGGGATTTTCAGCAGTATCTCTGAAGAGATGGAGTTCAAGACCACTATGGCTCCTACGAAATAGCATAAAGGGAAGAAAACAACTCACCTCCACTCTGTGTGGGCACCGCAGCCATTTGTGAAGCTCTGTGTGTATATTTGCAGTCTTCCTCTGGCAGAGATGTGAGAAATGTGAGTGTTCTTGCCTGCAGCCAGGGTGTAGCAGGGTCTGGTCTCCGGAGAGCCTCGCATTGTGTGTGGCACGTCCTCTCCATGGCAGATTGTCATGCAAGTAAATGCTGACAGATTCACTCTATACCCGCCCAGCTTCTCCATTCCCCTCTAGAGTCTGAGCCAGATGTGCTGGCAGTGCTTACGGGAGAGAGGAGGCTGAGATACTTCATGTTGATGCTGTCTTTGGGTTTGGGGCCTGCTTTTCCTGTGAATCTTAATAAAGGCTCAAGAAAGCTTCATTTCCAGGCATTTGACAGGCTAGTGCCAGTCCAGAAGCAATGGGGGAGCATGCTGTGCATAGTTGCTTACAGCAGCCCTGCTGGGTTTTCACTGTTAATTGTCCTCTCATGTGCTTTCATATTCTGCAGGGAGGAAAGCCATACTCTCTCTGTGCTGAAAAGAGATGCTTTGGCCAAAATGGAGTCAGTACCGTTCTTCTTTGCAAAGATTTGCTCCTTCAGGGCCTGTGCTTTCAGGAAAGAGGCATATTAGAGATAACACTGGATTTGATGTGTTTAAATTACCTGACAAGCACCATGAGTTTCTGCTTTTGCTGATTACTGATCTGCCAGCATCATCCATTTCCCATTTAATTGCTCATTGTGTGAGCTGACGTTTATGCTGCAGCGGGAATGCCATTTCTTTCTGCACCCCCATGCGGGTCACTTGCAGGGTGATTGTCCCCTCACACTTCAGGGGGTCACTGGCACTGCACTGGTGTTGAGCAAATGGAAGTGAAAGGATCTTTTTGCCTGCTCCTCTCCCACACACTTCACTGACCCAGCAGCTCCGCTGCATGCAGTGCAGCAAGGTGCAGAATGATTTGCAGGAGGCATTGCTTCTGAAATTGCTGACATAGCAAGCCTTGAAAAGAAAGCCAGAACAGAGGGCATTTGGGCTGATGGATGGTTATAGAGATACATTATATACTAAAAAAAAAAAAAAAAAAAAAAAAAAAAAAAAAAAAAAAAAAAAAAAAAAAAAAGGCAAAAAAACAGGCAGAGAACTAGCACACTGAAACAGGGTTTTACCCATTCCCTGTGACAGATTCAGCTTTCCTGGCCAGCACACTGAATCACTATCCAGAGCCTTTCAAAAAATCAGTCATCAGTCATCATCTACTTCTTCTCCTGGTTTGCATGATTTTGCCCCTTTTCCGGAAAAAAATATGCATACAAAGCCATCACACTTCCAAAAACAAGCAAGATGTTAACTGTGTGAATTCTCTTATAGCAACATAACATTTGGAACAATGTCTTATTTCAAAAGCATGCCTTCTTTAACTCTCCCATACTGAAAATAAAAGCAGCCAAGATACGTGCTGACCTAGGTATTGGGAATCTGGGATTTCTAACATTTTTTTCAATAAATACAAGAATCACAGGCCTTGACATTCATACTGTGCAAAATTCCTTACAGTTTCAAGCTGACAGTCTGATTTTTCCTTCTGTTACATTCGGTAGGAACAGGGATAATCCCGGAGCATTTACTGTGAGGAGAGCTGTCATTCCAGAGAAGTCTTCCCTTTTACTGTTCTCATTAGAATAAGATTAGTTGAGTTCCTAAGAACTGCAAAGAAGTTTAGAAAAATTTTTTCCATGGCCAAATCTTTCCAAGTAAGATGTCGATTACGAAAGTTGAAAAAAAAGTCCGTCTTTTCCAATAAAGCTCTTTAGGAGTCATTTAGGTGTGTGCCCCATGTCCATCACAGTGTGGTACAAAATTATCTATAAATGAACAAGAAGACACTGGAAACCAGGTGTTTAGTTTGGGAACCAGCTCCTCTAAAAAAGAGGAGCAGATAATTTATTGCAGATAATTTAAGGATGTATTGAAAATACAACTGTATAAGGTCAAACACTTGAAAATAGTGGTTTAGATTTCATAATTGTAAACCTGTGAGCTTGACACTCAAAAGTAAAGTGTGGTTTTTGTGTTTTTGTTAGATGATCCTCTGTGGAAATGATGTCAGGAGATGAGAAATTGAGGCTAGTGGTATCAAAGAATTTACTTAGTCACCTTGCCAGATATTTTGGAGAACTTTGAGTATCCTCACTGTCTTTAGAAATGAGTCACACAGAATAGTTCATGCATTATTGAGTTTTACAGTCAGTAAATAGTGAAGAGTTCCCATGTGGTTCCTTCCTGACATGTTTGGCATGTCCAGGGTAGCAGTCACCAGTGGAGCATCGTGTGTGCTGAATGTGCAGGGGGAGTGGGGAGCAACAATATATGAATTGCCATCCTGAATAAAACCCTGTGCCATCAGGTCCAGGTTACTGCTGCCACACAGAGGATGGGAAAATGATGTGTCACTGGGCAGCTGTAACAGAGCCCGCACACAGACTTTCATTCCAGCTTCTTGATCTGTATCCCAGGGTATCTTTTGGATTCCTGTGGTGAACTAAAGTCAGAAAGATTTCTAAATCCCTCTAGGTACACATAAGTTTATTCCTTTTGGATCTCTTTGGCTCTCTTTTTGTGTATTTTAACAAATACACAGTTTAACTCATGCGTGTTTACTCTCTGTAATGGTGTCAGGCCAATGTGAACAACATCTGAGCTACTTGAATCCTGGTCTTAAAGGTGAGCACTCCAAAACTTTTACTGACACAACTGTAACAATTAAGGAATAGATAAAAATTTAAATTTGCACTTGAATGGGATTAAATAATGGCTTGTAAACAAATTTCCTTGTGCTCTCTGGACTCTCTAAAATAGCCCCTTCTATCCCAATTTCCTTGACTAAGCAGCTCTCAGGGACTTTATGGGTTGAAATAATCTGCGCACAGCCTCTTCTTCACACCTAGTAGAGTCTGTCCTTGCTGCTGAAGTCTGGCTCTGTGTGTGTCTGCTCTTCATTTTTTTGGGGGTACATATCTTGGTAAAACAAACCAGTCTGGCAAATGCCTCTCCTTGCTCCCTCTGTTTCCTTGGTTTGTTTCTTGACACAAACACATGGCATTGTTTCAGGAGTCAAATCGGTAAAAACTGACTTGACAATCACATAAAGTCAGGGGGACAGGGGTTGTTAAGCAAATGTAGCTGGCTGAGCCAGCCCACTGAAGGTCAGATGGATGCCACTACAGTCTCAAGGAATATCTGGTAGTAGTGGATGCCTGGTCATGGTTGATCATCTCAGTCCTACTGCAAAACCGCAGCCTTCAGGAGTATTTGGAGTCCAGCTGACCACTGTCTCTCCTTCCCCAGCTGTCATACCCTCCCTTCTACCTCAGAGGTTAAGCTGCTCTTGAAGAATGGTATGGCCTCTCAGGACCCCAGGGTGCCAAATGACAGCCCAAACCAGCAGCCATCCTCCTGGTTCCTTTATGGCCACTGAACTGTGTGTTATAAAACACATGTACATCCATTTGGATAGGTTTGTCTCTGTTATGGTGTAACCTTTTTCTTGCAGTCATCATCTTGACTTCCACTGCATTCAGAAAGCAGCATTAAAGTGCTGTGATTATATGGGTACTCCACCAGAGATCTTAACAGAAAAATGCAATTTGTAGTGAGGTCTAGCTGCGGTGTGTGCATTCAGGGTGTCGATTCTTTCCTGTCTTTGTTTTTAAATGTTTAACCACAATCCTTAATGATTAATACAAATTTCTGCTAAAAAGGAGAAAAAGGGAAAAAATCAGCATAAATTTGCCTCAGTGTAAAATTCATACTCCAATGAATTACTATTATGCTGCAGACAGCAGTAACAGCAAGTAAGCCATTCACTATTATCGTAATGCTGATGATTATTGTTCGTTTCTGTTCACCAAAACAAAGAAAATCAAAAAATTGCCCACTGTCTTCAAACCCACCTCATATTAAATCCCTTGGGCTTCATTCCCAACCTGCACCTGCCTGACATCAGTGTAGGCCATTGATTTCCATGAGGAAACACTCAATTTGCATCGGTGCCCACGACCGAAAAAAACAGGTCCTGGCTTTTTGCGAGGTTTGGCATACTGTCTTGAAATCAGACAAAATTAGCCAGAATTTGTGAATTGGTTATTCTTTGCCTGCTGAAATGAGGCAATGTCTGCAAGCGCTGCTTTGAGAATCTGTTCTTTTTGTCTGAGAACAGATGTCTGGGAGGGGTTTTGGCAGGACCCACTCTGTCAAACAGTCCAGCTTTGACAGTTACTTGCTTGAGGGACGGCTAAAATGCAAAGCATTTCTGATCAGAATATCATATTCATCTGGAAGTTAATTACTGTGTCTGCCTTGGTATAAATAATTAATTATGCAAAACCCACACAGCTGTGGCTGGACAGAGTTAAGTGACTTGCTGTCAATGTCTCACGGTTCTGGAAAGGATGAAGGGATTTAGAAAATAAGCTCTTTAACTCTTGGGCCACACTATTGTGATAGCCCCTTCCTGATCAGATGAGAATATGATTATCCCAGAGCATGCTTTTCTTTACAAAAGGACATTTCCCAGTTTAGCCTGTTCAGGCCCCAGTAATAATCTCTTCTCAGTGCTGTGGCTGTGTCAAGCTAAGACAAACAGTGATTGTTTTAGGGGAATGAATTTGCAAAGCCTCTGTGACTGCACAGTCATACTCAGAGCAATCATTAGCCAAAGCAGCGTCTGCATCCAAGTGCGGATATGTGCATGGGAGTGAGTGAAGTGCGAAGGCACATGGATGCAATAATCAACCTGTCCAGTTT
This sequence comes from Acanthiza pusilla, assembly GCA_036630365.1. Classification (NCBI taxonomy): domain Eukaryota; kingdom Metazoa; phylum Chordata; class Aves; order Passeriformes; family Acanthizidae; genus Acanthiza; species Acanthiza pusilla. Next base: position 8,315,658 of record JAXCHO010000036.1, read on the forward strand.
TATAGGACACAAAGGTAAAGAGAAGGCCAAGTTTACAGAAATTACAAATATTTTTGACAGCAGCAGTCCAGTATCTGATCTTCTGAAAAATGGGCAGGGTCATGGGTTCATGCTGTCAAATAAACACTATTTCTGGAAGGCAAGGGTGGAGAAATGTGTCTTGCTATGCACCTCTTTATGGTATGTAGTCTCCAGGAGATCATGGATTTTAAATCTACAAATAGAAGTATCAGCCCAGACTCATTTGTGATAAGTGGTTTTCTGCATGTAACTCTGATTGCCAAAACATTTTTGCCTGTAGCACTAGTAAATGAAACACAAAAAAGCTGGGTAAATGTGTCAAATACCTTGGTGTAGGCAAACACTGCTGAAATCACTGCAGGAAAATAAACTTCTACAACCCAGAGGACATATTTTGTACCTTCAAAGGATCAAACACACTACAATTCACTAGGATGAGGAGGGATCTCCACATGTATTTTATTCCTTCCTTTAAGTAATGTAAAGCTGCGTAAGCATCTATCTACTCAAATGAGCAGGGAGGGAAAAAATTAATCTGTGAAAGCATTAGATGTAGAAGATATTTATCTGTGACTCTTCGCAGAAATTTGGCTGTATTATTAAAATGAACTGAGTTTTATACATGGAACTTTTACATCAAAATTTTCATCCTCCAAGGATCCCAAAATACATTACAAAGTATAGTAGAGACTATAAGCAAGTGCAGAAGCAGTTGTGTACTTAGCTGTAATTCAGGTATAACCTTAGACACTGTAAAATGTGCAAAGCAAAAGGTAGCAGGAAAATGGCTTATCCTTTCAAATGAATGCTACAGGCCTCCTACCTACCACCTGGAAGGGTATTGCTGACAGACCTGACAGGACCTTGGCTCAAATGAAGCAAAGAGCTTTTTTTTCTAGTGTGTCATTTCCCCCATGTGTTGGATGCAGTCTAAGCTCTGGATTTGATTTTGTGTTCTTGTCACAGAAATTCAAACTATAGCCTGATCTGTGCAAGGATACTGTCAAATGAGTGACACTAACACTAGGAGTATTTCTCCAGCAAGAAGCAAGGCCCCAGTTGAAGGTCCAGGCAGTGGCTTGTGATTCTCCAAGTCATTTAATTCTTAACATGCACCTTGGCATCACTTCGACACTGCTAGATGGTGCAAAGAGATTTGTCTTTAGTTCAGATATCACCCTGAGCCAAGGACTTTTCACAACAGGCAGCATCCATGAGGGTGCCCAGGTTTCTGGAAGGAACCTGTGTGTTCGGTGGTACCTTGTCTTGAGGACCAAAGGATGGACCAGGCTTGGGAGCAGCCATGGTCCTACTGAAGCCAGTGGCAGTTCAGTCACTGGCCTCAATATAAGTGTGAGTGTCTGTCAGTAAATAAGTTCTACCACTGAACAGAAATGATTGCATGTGGATTGCCTTTAGTTTAAAAATTCACCTACAAGCATTATCAAAAGTTGTGACAAAACTCAAAGGCCTCATATGACCTCTGCCAAAGGTCGTAGGAAAAGGTGCTATCGCTGCTTTAATGCTGCCAAAATTGGCACCTTAAAAACACACATAATTTTTCACACTGAAGAACTCCCTTTCTGAGCAGACCTGATGTGTCTGCATGCTGTCATTTCTGACAGTGGAAACACCTCAAATACCTGTAAGCATTGTTCAGCAGTCATCTTCTAATTTATTTTAAATGTCACTTAAAATTACTAGTAAGAGGGACAGGAAAACAAGAGAGAAAGAAGGTGAAGGATACCAAAATACAGTCATGGAAAGCTTCTTCTTGTTTCGAGAAGATTATCCATAAGCTCCTTTAGGGAATTAAAAATAAAAAAAAAAAAGTCAAGAAGCCAGGTTGTCCTTGGTTTGTTGGTGGTGACAAACATTGTTAACAAAGGTTCTCAAAGCAAAGATTATATTAGAAAGCAATTTTTTATCCACAGTTTTCTCAAATCCTAGTAACCCAGTTGTACTGAGTCTAGCAAGATAGAGTTCGTTTTCCCCATGGTGGTTCTGTGTTTTGCACAGGTAACTTGAAAGGAGCTGATATCATACCAATGAAGAAGGGAATGAACGTTTGCTTCTTCTTGCTTCCATGCATATTCTTCGTTTTGCTTTATTTATCTTGGTCCACAAGTTTTTTTTTCCATCTTATTTTTGTCCCCCTGTCCTACAGAAAAAGGGAGTTGTGGACCAGCTTTGGGGGCACCTGACATCTAGCCAAAGTCAACTCACCACAGTCCTTTTGGTTGCCCAATGTGGGAGATGAGGACTTTGGGAAAATGATCGTAATTGGGAGAGGTAATGGGCAAAACCTGGACTTAACACAACTAGAGAGCAAAAAGTGGAATGATCATGGAGAAATTCTGTTATTGAAATTGTGGTAAATTTTCCGCTTTTGCTTCATTAGAATTTTCTTGTGATTTTGGTGTAGGGAATTATATTTTATTGATGTAGGTAAAGTTTGTGAATATTGTGCAATGAATGTGGATTTTATTGCTGATTCTTAAAGATTTGATTCACAGATGTAAGGGGTGGTATGTATTGGGTTTGTGTGATTTGGTAGTGGAGAGAGCTACAGGGGTGACTTCTGTAAGAACCTTCCAGAAGGTCCCCCATGTCCAACCAAGTCGATGACAGCTGCCCAGCTGAGAAGGAGAGTGACAAAGAAGCTTTGGTAGGCACACAGAATCCATTCAGAGTCAACCCATCACAGCTGTACTTCCTGAGATTCTCCTATTCTAAGCAGATTCCACTAAGATTTGTCACCCCTAGGTGTTCAACTTCGCTGGCGCCACTCAGCCTACTCATCTTTCTCCTTTGCCCCATTTGCTCTTTTCACATCTTTTTTTGTCTGTGTACTTGTGCTCATTTATCTTCTTTCCCCCATCTCTAGGCAGAGGTCTCCCACCATTCCTTCCCTCAGGGCAGTGCCTTAGCACAACCTCTTTGTTCTCTCATCCTTCTCCCTGGTTTGGTCCTTCCTCTTTTGCAGACCAGCCATGCATGCCAAGCACCATCAATCATCCATGCACACTCAGCAATGCCAGGCCTGCCTTCTTTGATATCACTGTTTAAATTACACCATCCTGACATCCTCCTAAATGGATCAGTACTTGTCCCCTGCGCACAGATGTCACTGAGCTACATCCATAACAAAGACTCTGTAGATACATATGAAGAAAGGGAGGGTTACAATGGCAGGTACCGATATGGCTTTTCTGGTTTGTTTCTTTTTTTTCATTCTATATTGTTGAAAAAATCACAAAGTGTATTTCTATATTAAACATAACTATCCATAAATGCATGAATGCATGCAGATAACTTTCTCGCATACACATATATACATGTGTGTGTGTGTGTATACACACAAATATATTCTATGCTTTCAGTATTCCCAGAAGGGCATTTATGTATTCTGTAACAAGACTCTTGTCTTTTAGTTAAAGGATAAAAGAAATAAAAGAGAGATTGAGCTTAAAGTTACTTATGAGTTAACGTTTCCGCAGTTTCCAACTTCAGCACTTAAATCTTTCCCATTTCTCACATCAGACTTCTTCAGTGTTTTGCAGAACTTTCAAGTTCAAGTCCCCCATTAGTATGTGATTTAAACAACAAGGTTATGAGGCTAAACTAATTCTTCTGACTTACTGAGATGCTATGATAGTAAGGCTGTATAACCATCTAGCCAAATAAAAACAAACTGTAGATAGGCAATTCAGTTCTTACATCCTATGTGATCTGGGGTGCAATTTCAGCAGTTTACCCAGAGTAACATCCATTTCTAAAGCTATGTCCCATTTCACTCCTTTTTTTCTGATGTGGGTTTAGGTCAGTGACAAAAGGTAAAATGCATAATCTGTGCCAGGGGTTGAAGATCACATATTTGCATTGGGCAAAAATGAAAGTTTCCTGGAGGCAACAGATTTGTCTTACCACTTATAGGGATCTCCACTTGCTCAGAATTGTATGAAAACACACCTGCTTTGCTACAAGGTTTGGGTCAAGGCTACTTTCTCTCCATGCATTTTAAATCCTTGCATGTTTCCTAGAATGCTTTCAGTTCCTTTGGGATAAGGAAGTGCAACAACTCATGTTCAATCCTCAGAGATTTCCTTCATTATGTGGTTCTTCCCTCACACCTTGACCTGTGGAGAGCTTTACCTAACTCTCCTCTAAGGGAAATAGTCTTAAATTTACAGGCATTCATTGCTGTAGTGCAGGAGATCAGTGGGGTCATTGGAGCGACACTGTCCATGCATGCAGGCAGATTAATCTAGAGACACATGCCTTCCCTGCAGTTACATGAGGGATAAATCTGCCTCAGTCCCTGAGAACAAGCCCTGAGAAATCCTTTCTGTCAGGCCCCCTCATCTTGCCACAAGATCAGAAGCTTTTGTCATAACAATGCGGGATCTCACCAATATTCACTTATTCCAGGAACATTGTCTTCTGTTTCCAGGAGCTTCTGATAAAGTGACTTCAGCATGTAATACATTATTAGCAAAAAACCACTGTGCCTTCCCCGTTAGAATGCTTGGCTCACAACTCCCAGCAGGAGCAAGGCAGGTCACTGCGTCACTATTAACCAACAGCTGACAGCTAATTGATTTTACACTTGTGTATCAGTGCTTGCAAACCATAATTTAAAAGCTAATTTGTTTCATACTTTTAATATCATAGGCAGTTTTGTATCCTGTCCTACAAAGCCTGAGCTAATCACAGTCCATCATTTTTACTGCTGTTGGCCCCAAAACTGGTCTTTTGTATATTCATACTCTGCAACACTCTTATCTCTTAACCCAAACGTGAGAAACAGCCCTCCAGCACCAGTTGTCTCATGGATACATCAAGGGAGAGTTTTCAAAACTGAAGCTACTTTAGGGTAGTTTTAATGAGGCCGTGTTTGCTAAAGCATGACTGACAGAAATAATAAGTTAGCATTTGTGAGGGAACCCTCAGAAATTGAGCTACAGCAGGCAAAAAGCCAGCAGAAATTGTTGTGCTGTTGAAGTATCTCCTAAAATAGCTCTCCTAGCTCAGCCTAATGCAATTAAAGTTACTGATGTACATAATATGAAAACTGGGAGCTCTTCCTGTTAATAACCATTGTGTAACTGAAGTAATCCATTTCATTAATTTAATATACACTTTTGTATCCCCCGATAATAGACATATAATTAAAGGGATAGGCTTTGCTTTCCAAAATTAAAGTTTGCAAAGGGCAGTTTTATAAAAACAAGGAATTTTGCTTAATTATTGCTCAATGTGATCTTGGTTATCACTTTTTTATTTTATTAAAATATCAGTACTAAAATTCAGAACAAATTGATATAGATACTGACCAACTTTATCAATAAGTAAGCATGCTGCCTGGTGAAAATGAAAAGAAAACAGTAAACGATTGTAGAAAGTGTGGCTGGTGTGGTTAAAAATACACATTGAATTTGGAAAAGGTCCATATTTAATTCAATGTTTTATATTATGCTGATGTAAAAATATTAAAAAGATTGACATTATTTTATTTTTCAGAGTGTTGATTGGAAATTATGGCAAAATGATTGTTATTTTATATTTCTCAAAATCTTTGACCAGAACTTAAAATTATATAAAAGCCAAGAAGGCAGATTTTTAGTAGAGATACAAAAGATATCTAAAGGAATAATGAAGATGAAGAAATTATGTTTAAAACTTTAGGAGTTTAGGTGATTGATTAGAGAATTATTAAATTGAGGAACAATGCTCCCTCAATTGAGTATTCTGGGAAAAGAGGAAAAATCCTGTGTTTATTTATTTCAAAGATTTCGTATTTTATATATATGCAAATATATGCTTTATACAGAGATACGAGTCAAGTGAAATTGCATGGATAGGGCAAAGAAAAATGCATAGTACACAAGCAGGATGAGAGTAGCAATAGGAAGATAAATGTGTAATTATAATGAAAATAAAGAGGAAAAAATGGACATTCAAGAAAGCTAAATATTCATGAAGCTAAATGAGTCAAATAGTTAATTATTAGAGAGGGAATAGATAATGTGAGGATTCAGAAACCATGGTAGTACCGAACTTTATAGGTTTCAATTTGTGATTATATAATAGGTGATATTACAAATATCACATTATATTATGTGGTATTATATATCACATTATATTATGTGATATTATTAACTGTGGCAAGATTTTGGTTGCGAAGTAAAAATATTCTCTTGTAAAGATGAGACACCTGAAGGTTAAGTTCATTCCTATACCATCTTTGCAAATTAATAAAAGCATTTAGGATACATTTTTAGTTTTTTTTTTCCCCCCACAGCTGAATTGAGAAGTAAAAATTTGGTTCTTTCTTTCTGGTTATTTAGTAGCAATAAGGCTTGTCAACAGCTTCTGAGTAGTGTGGTGGAAGTGTCAGTGAAGAAAAAACTTGGGCACTAGTGGAAGTATTAAGATATATAATATATTTCAAGGTAAACTGATACAGGGTTTCCTGGAATACCAATTGTTTAAGGATCCAGAAGCAGGGACCTCCTTATGGCTCTTTTTGTTGCCTTCTGCTTCCAGTTCAGAGTCTTGTCAGAGGAACTTCCATAAGTCAAGGCCAGGCTTTGTTCACCCAGCTCATCCATACATCACCTCACCTAAGTGATTTGTGAGATACTTTTGTCTCCATTTTTTTCCAGGGAATTGAAAATCATACTTTGGCATAAATGAAGGAGGAATAATTTAAAGTACCTCCTTTCTTCCTGTGTGGTTGTTCGTGCAGGAACCAGGATTACACTGTCAGTGAAGAATCTGGATATTAAACTCTTGTTAAATTTCACATAGTCAGTGGCTATCCTGTCCTATCTATCAAGCTCTCTCTGTAGGGCCTCCCTATCACTGAGGAAATCAACAGCTCTTCCTAATTTAGAGTTGTTAGCAAATCTGCATAGTGTGCACAGAACTCCTTTGTCCAGGTCATTGATAAAATATTGTAAAGAGCTATCAATTTTATGACCTTTCAGGAAGGCCACCAGTGACTGGGTGTCAGACTGATGTTGTCCCAATGCAGCAATGCTTTTAGCCCATCCTTCCAGCCAGTTGACCACCCACCATATTGTGCACATGTCTAGCTGGATTTTGTCCAGAAGGATACTGTGACAGACGGTATTCAAAGCTCTGCAAAAATTAAAAAAACCTCTCACACCTACTGGCTTGTTGTATTTTATTCAGTCTGATACAACATGATTTTTCTAGTGCTTTAACCTCAACAAAATCAGGATTCAGTTAGGGTTCTTAGGACAACCTGTTAGCTTTTCCAATTAGTGCAAAGGAGGGTAAAAAATTTATGAGGTAGGAACTAGATCTGTATTCAGTCAGCTCATTAACTGATATCATTATCAAACTGATACAGGAATCATTAAAAATGTATTGGATGTAAATAGCTTTCAATCTATATTCAGTTGGCTGGATTTACACCAGTAGTGCTAATATATACTCTAAGCCATCTGTTCCCTTAATGAATACTAGTAGCTGTATGCACAATTCTTACTTTCATGAACACCAAGTTGGCATAATAATTAAGGACATGTAAAGTGTAGAAAAAGAAAAGCATAGAAATTAAAACTTAAAGTACTTAGGTATGAACACAAACTTTCTGTCTTTTAGAGATATAGTCACTGTCAACAAGAAACTCCTCCTGGATCATAAACTACCTGTTGCACCTCTACCTTGGCCCCAGGAGAAGACAACCTTGCTGTACACTCCATTCTAAAGCAGAAGAATCTAAAGCACTGTTTATTTCTACCTAAAAAATCTGCCAGTTACTATGCCTGTGGTCTCACACAGACTATATGAGGTTTTGGGTAAGGCTGAAAACGGAGAAAGGAATGGACCTTCCTAAAGCAGTAATTCTTTGCCTGAGTCTCCAGTAGCAGGAGGAAGAGCAAGCCTACTGACCATCCATCTTCTGTCCCAGTTCTATTTTTCCTTCTTCCCAGGACTGCACTTAGCTGAGACACACTCACAAAAGGGCAAACTGCTGTTTGATATAAATCACTAGGAGGGACCAACTTTATTCCAGGTCCCCATTCCTTTATACAGCAGTATAAAGACACGTCTCCTCCTCATTATCCCCATTCTGTAAAAAAAAAAAAAAAAAAAAAAAAAAAAAGAAAAACCAAACAAAACAGCTGAAAGAAATCTGAAAAAGCAAAAAGCAAATCCAAACCCAGAAAACCTCACACCTGGAGAGAAAGAGACAGCAGGAAGAGCCCTGAGCAGTGAGAGTTTGGCTTACTTTTTAAATACAAGCTGCATGATATATTTTTGTGGGTAAAAATGATTATTGTGTTATTTTCTTCAGCTGGCCTTCTTCCACTTCCACGGATAGGGAGCAGTTTAAACTTGTTCATGCATAGATTTCTTTGCAATTCCTGAATGTGTTACTACTGTGAAACAAAATTAATTTCTTTCACTTGAATGAAAATAATTCACTTCTGCAAGATTTTCCTATAATAGTTGTTCTAAAGGCCATGTGCTGTTTGGTTGTCAGGTGCTGATTTTCCACAGAGTGGTATTTACTGTGTAGCATGAAGCAGGTGCAGTCTTAGGAGTGTATAAACTGAGAGCACGCATTGGAATTCATTCATTTTGTAGGGAAAAGTACAAAGAACTGTGCTTTGTGTAGCTGAGTGAGGAATCAATAAAATGCTTGAAAACCCTGGATGTGTCAATGGATGAAGATAAAGATGAGAAAAACTTTCTGAAAATTGAGTTTTAGACATTTTGGCACAGTTGAAGTCCAAGTTTCCATCCTTCTACTCTTCAGATGTGAACTTTTCCTACAGTGATATGAGATACATCAATAAGCTGCAACTAGGTTGTCACTAGATTTATAAGTATTAAAATAAACATTGCTGCTGCAAGTGTAGGAGTTGACTGCATGTTGAGATCTGGCTTTTAACTTTCAGTTTATCTGTGCACAGGAATTATATTCTGAATCAGACCTGTGGTCCCTTGAAGCAGTCAGTGGTAAATAGCAGACAAATCCTGCAGGTATGTAGCTTGCAAAAATCCTTATCACTTAGCTTTTTGCTCTTCACCTTGAATAGCTAAGGCATGACATATTCTGAAACAGGAAAAGTTATTAATTTTTAAAAGTATGTATGGAACTTTTAAATTCTCAGTTCTTCTATTTATTTCATTTCAATAACTTCCCATGAACTCTGTTGCTTCCCTACCTGCTGATTATTACCAGTGATTCCTAAGAGGTGAATGCCTGGAAAAGAGTTAGAAAACACACACAAACGGAACTGACAAAAATACTCAAAACTATTCTGATCTTCTCAAGGAGAGAATTATAGACAGGCATGATCCATTGCATTTATTGTCTTACAATAAAGAAATAAATGCTACTCTTAAGGAGTGATGAATCCTCTTATTTTTAAGTCCACAATGATGTTAGTTATTACACCTTGCATATACTGTTTGTGGAGCTAGTGGCCATCTGAGCAGCTGAGTAGCCATGTGGGAGTTCCACACAAGTCAGAGACTCTGTGGCCCTCCTTCATAAGCAAGCATAGATACTGCTGGGAGATCAAGGCTGTCTCTTCTCACAAAAGCTTGTGACAAAGCAGGAGCGAGGAAACCAATCCCAAAACAGGGTGATGTTGCTTAACAAGAGAATTAAATGGAATGTCTTTGTAATAGGCAGATCTATTTGAAACCTCTGAGAAAAAAGACCTGAATCTAATTCACTGCATCTGCTTATTTCACTAAAATAATGGAAAATGTATTACAAAAAGCAGTCAGCTTCAGAAGAATCACCATGAAGTCTCAGACATCTGGTTGCAAGTCCAAACATACAATATTCTGATAGTTATAGCACTTTGCCCTGTTTGATTCAGCAACTATCTCTCGCTACTTAATTAGACTGGAAGTGATGCAGAGCCTTCTTTCCCCACATCATCTTCCTAAACCTAGCAGTACTATTGGCATCTTGATTACCACCAGTTCCCTTTCTAGTTCATTTCAGCCTGGAAAATGCTCCTGTTGTGCATGTTGAGTGGTCCCCAGGGAAGCCAGAGCCAGAGCCCTCAGCTCTTTCAGGATGGCTGCCCTAATCCCAAAGTGTTATAAGGACAAGGTAAGAGTTCTTATATCTCCGCGGCTAAGCTACAGTCTTTATAGGAACCAAATAGACACCAAATAGACTCAAAAGAGTCTGGCCAGCCACCTGGGGTGTGCATATGGCTTTGACCCATTTCTGAATATATTCTCTACTTTCTTTGTGGAGTCAGGTACAAACAGACCCAGGGGCAACGGATTGCACTTCTGGAACACATAGGAGGCAACTGACTTTTCTCATGGAAAAAGCAAAAGCAATTTTCAGTGATCTTCCATAGAAAGCAAGGTCTGGGATAGCACAGAGAATTGTCATGGAGTAGCTGGTTTGTCCTAACTTCCTGATCTGTAAAGCAACAACAAATGGCTCTTATGATGTTTTGCTGCATGCTCCTTAACACCCCCTGTAGTGCTCATCAAGCACTGAGTTGTACGATCTGTCAAGGCCCAAAGATCTAGAGAAAGTATAGGAAATGTACAGCCCAAGGCTGGAACAAATGATAAACTAAAAGGCTGGAGTCTTGGCAAGAGTGGTGAAAGTGGTGAGGAGGCATTTTGTGGGAGTCTGGGTTTGGTATGGAGGGTTCATCAGTTACGTGTCCCAATTTCAGGGCTTGTTGATGGGAAGTGGGATGTATGGCAAAAGGATAAGAGGAGAAAGGAAATCAGGAGACTGGCTGTCAGGAGGAGGACTGGTACATGGCTTAGGCCTCCTTTTTGGTTAAGCAGACAGAGGTAGGAGAGTTTCAAGGTTACAGGTAGAGATGAGGAATGAAGTGGGCTCCTGGGTGTCAGGATAGCACAGATTGTCTTGTCTTGATTTGCTCAGTATTTTTTCTAATGAAGGGCTTTCCTATAAATCATGCCTGGCTCATCAGCCTGTCTTTCTTCTCTGAACTCAGACCTGGCAATTTCAACTCTGCAAAAAGATCTTAGAATCACTCAAATATTTCTCTGAAATCAGCTCAAGGTGCAGCAGCAGACAAAAAAAGTCATCTTGATGCTGGGCATTGTCAGGTCAAGTACTGAGAACAAAACAGAAGGCACCATTTTGACACAAAAAAACCATTGGTTTGCAGCTCTGGCCACTACATCTCAAAAGCAATATGGTGGAGCTCAAAAAAGGCATGGGGGAAGGCAGCTAAAATTGTCAAGAGAATGAAGCAGCTGTCTTGGGAGGGGGAACTGAAAAAAGACTGCATCGGGATATGAGAAAAGTTTACAGAATCATAAAGGCAATGGACAATCTGAATTAACTGTTGCTTCAGTTCTCACTGCATGAGTTAGGGAACACTCAATAAAACTAAAAAGGGGTAATTTTAAAACAGATAAAAGACAATACATCTTTTCACAGTGGATAGAGAATTTTTGGAATTTGTTGCTACAGGAGGCAGATAGTAATGGCAGGGCCAAGGAGGATTTAGACAGATTTATGGACAGCACGTTCAGACATGGATGCTAAAAGAACTAAGAAAGGTTGTATGCTCTAATTTCCTTAATACAGCATTTTGAGATGCTGGGGAGATATGAGAGGAACAGAGTGCAAAATATGGCCAAGCTCATGTGCTCTCCTGAAATATCATCTTACTACTTCTGTTGAATTAATATTATACAAGATGAGCAATTTTGTTGCTTAATAGCACATTTATTCTGTTATGTTGTTTCCTTTCTTCTTATGCTGTAAGTACTTCTTTTTTCCTCATATATTATAGGAAGAGCCTATGACCATGAGCTGTCAATGAGGGCTCCAACAGGCCATAAACTACCTCACAAAAAACAAACATTATTCTTGGATCATACACTAAACATACAAGACTATGACTCCCCGAGTGCAATGAATATAATTACACTTAGCTGCAGCAAAAGTGCACATTGAGTATATATGCACATACAAGCTGCTTGCAGGTATTTGTGTGCCTGTGTTTGTAATTCACTCTGTCTGTTAGTGTATTCTCTTACTATTACGCATGTAAAGGTTGAAGTATTCTCTCACACCACCTGCTTTACAAGCAGGAGTTGATGCTGAATGACGCTGATAACCTTGTGCAATGAGGTGATGAATAGCTTGGTGGAGGATGGGAGAGCAATGGTGCCATTTACTTTCACTTTAGCAAGATTTCCCATACTGACTCAGCATCCTTATAGAAAAGCTGACAAGGTATGGTTCAGGTGGGTGGACAGCGAGGTGGGTTGGAAACTGACTTAGCAGACAGGCCCAGAGGTGATCACTGGTACAAAGACTAGCTTTTTTAGACTTTCATGTCAGTAACTGGTACCTTGGACTAGTATCTGAGCAGGTGGAAAGCCTGGCTGCTATGCAGTCCCCGGGAAGCAGCTCTGTAGTTGATGTTCAGATGCTTTTTTTTTCTCTAGACTGTTTCCTTTCCAGGTAGTGTTTGTAGTGAGCTCTCTTTAGACATGGGGAAAAGATAGAGAGAGGAGTGGATGACAGAAACATGAATTTCAAATGACTCTTGTTTCAGAATTATAGGAGTACTCTTATTCAATATGAAAAAGAACTATGATGCCCTGGCAGATAAATTGTTTCAGTCACACCCTATCACCAGGAAATCAATTGCATAATCAAAGACCTTATTAATTTTCTCTGGCATTTAACCACAGCCGCCCATTGGACTCATCATGTGAAATTCAGGAAGAAATACTGAGGCACAATTGTATATTACTAATAGACAAGCGTATATATCTCCACTTTTTCATGCTGTTCTAGAAGCAAGTTCCTTAAATGCATTTTTCTTCAAAATGTAAGGCCCAAAATCTGTCTTTCTATGCACTCTGATATCTTACTTTGATTTTCAAAGGGTTCTCATTCATGAGGGGTCAAAACTTACTTGGAGTTAGCTAAAGTTAATTCTGTCCTCAGCTGTCTACCCTATACCTCTCCTGGGGGTCAATGCTCACATACCAAGAAGACAGCTCCTGAATCAGCAGTTCTGGATTGCCATTGTTTTCAGACTGGAATATTAAATGAAAAAGATATTACAGTTTCTTTTTTGTTTTGTGGAAGTTCTAATTTGGTGTCCACTATGCAGGCGTCCTGAGTTGGAGGGGAAATGTGGTGGGCAGCTGCAAAAAGGATACTCTAGGTTCTTCCCGAGGTACACCATCCCTGCTTGTAAATCAGAGACTTAAGTCAAATCTGAACGAAAACTTGCAGAACAGAATGAGCAGATGTCAAAAAAAATGTTAAGCTCTACTCTGAATAAATAGGTGTCTTTGTAGTTTGGCTGCAGTGCAAGAGACGTGCTTTGGAGAAGGCAGTTCCCTGTTGGAAATAGGTGCTATGTCAAAACATTCAGTTCTGAGCAGAAAGGATGAGCAAAGAGAGAAAACAAATGATCCGTGAAACTCTATCATATTACTGTTAATTGGAGGAGATCAGCTTGGAAGAATTTTTTGATTCTTTTTCTACCCAGGCAAAGCTTATTATTGTTTGCAATCACTGAATAATGGATTCTGCTTTCCAACATAGTCCTGAGAAGGTTTTTTATTTGATGCACACTTGTATGATTTAAACCCTGGACTCTGTCAGGCTATGATAAAAGCTGCCATCACCTCACCAGGAATTTCCTGTAATGTATAAACACTTGACTTCACGCTAACCTTCCCTCCTGCCTCTCCCACATCCTTACATGCATATCAATGTCTGCTGAAAAGGGCACTGCTGTGTACCAAGTCCTAGTCAACAGACCAAAATGACCAAGGCCTAAGGATTACTGCAGCACTGCTAATCAATAGATATTGAGTGCAATCCCCTGCTCTAAATTCAACAGGGTTAATAAGTGTCTACAGAAAACAATGCTCTGAAACACAATCTCTTTCAGTGAGGGAGACGAGGTAGAAACGTTTGCTTCAGCAGCTGCAGATAAAACCTGTGGGAGGCGAAGCTTTAGCTTTTACCCAAATTTGGCCTGAAGCATTCTTGATTTGCTAAGTGTGCTGTGCATTAGAGACAGCTTTGCTGCTGACAAGAGAAATACCATATATGATGACATGTTTCTGAGCTCCCGAAAGTCTTCGTTTGATGTTTTACTCAGAGACGGCATGTGAAGCTCCTTATGGTCCCATCTATTAGACCTTTGGTTTTGCTTTTTTATGCTTCATATGCAAGACTAAGCACATGCAATATGGAGGAAAGGAATTCAATTTCATAGCTGGCCAAATGCCCTTTTCTCTTTTGAATAGGCAGCGATGCTATCTAGAGATGAAAGGTGACACTTAAACAGAGCAGCAACACTACTTGTAAAAGGTCTGAAATTCTTATAACTTTGCTTGATGGCAAAAAGTGAAGCCAATCCCATCCCCCCATTTCACATGATTTATGGAGTGAACTCTTAGTACAATTTAAGATCCTGAGTGAAAAACCCAGTGCTGAGAGACAGAGTGCCAAACTATCTGACTAAGCTGGGGTAGTCAGCCAAGTTCAGTATCTGCTAGCTGATGATGAATGGTGACGTCTCAGTGCTTGCTCAACATCTGTCTGCCTACTTCACTTCTAATTACACACCCGCGGATAACTGGGAAGGGGAGAACTCTGGATTTCACAGGAGCAGTATAACGTCACCTATTCATGAGTGTGAAGAATTAGGTAGGTATGTCTATGCTGCGTTTTCAAACACCGCTTCAACAGATGTCCAGCTCGCTACAGGTTGGCATGCCTGCTTCAGGATTACTGGCTGTCTGAACCTCTTCGTGATAATACAGAAGAGTTATATTTTTGCTTGTCACAGTGGATTTACTGAATTCCTCAGTGGGAGGGGTCAGCAGAAATGCTGCTTCTTATCAGCCAGAAGAGCTGCACTTGCTAACAGATTATGGAATATGAAGATAGGTGTACCATGGCAGGTTCTTCACAGATATCACTCTTTCCCAGATTGAGAAAAATATATTATACTATATGCTGGCATATGTAACTGTCACAAAACACTTTAAAGCACAGAAATTACAATTATTTATTTTTCTTTAGAGTTGTCTGCTATTTTCCTTTTCTGTTATTTTGTCTGTTTTTTATAATTTCATAGGGATTCAGCACGTTACTTTCAAATGACAACTTCTGTCATTCCCCTGTGTTGACCTAAAGCTAGAGAACACACTTTGTATTCCTTATTTCTGCTGTGCTGCACTTTTTCCATCAGAATGGAAGTATTAACTGTCTCTATATACAGGCAAGGAAAATGTGTAGTTGGAAATGGAGTTTGTTAAAACAAGACCCTCTATTATCTGCTATGAAATTGTAGGAAACAGGGATTTCAAAAGGTCATTTAGTACCCTCCCCTTTGTCTCTTGCTTTTCATCTCATCCTTTTCTTTCACCCTTTTACACCTTCCTTTTTTACCTGTTATCTCTTTATTTTCTTTGTCTGATCCTCTACTGTGTCTTATTTAATCTTTGGGCTGTACATATCGAAGCAGGCACACAAAAAATCCAGACTTTCAGAGGTAGCCCCTATGACTGTAAAGGTACCAGACAGCTGTGTTTCTAGTTTGGAAATAAATGGGGAAATTAGGCTTCATGTATGCTTTATTTCCAATGTATAATTCTCACAGCGGAGTTACAAAAAAACAGTTATGACAGATTTATAATTGCTGGTTTAAGATTTTGGTTTGCCAGTATAACTCTGACTCTGTAAGAAGCCAGCTTGGTGCTGTGGGGAACTGGGGGGAATCTTTGTATCCCAAGACAAATGACTTCCAAATTGGAACACAGCTATGGACTCAGGCTCCATTGTGAGGGTTAATTTTGTTTCACTCAGAAATAATTATTGCTGGCTTATCTAAAGTAGCAGAAGCTTGGAACAGGAGAGTACTTCACTCCTCCTGCCACAAAGACAGTTGTGATAATGTAAGTTATATAAAAGGTGCCAAGCTAAGGGAAGGGGTGGGGGGCGGTTTGGAATAAAACCATCAACAAAACAGTGACTTTAGCCACCTTCCCACTGTTCAGATTATTGTTCCTAATTTATTACATTTATATTGACTTGTAATTTTGACTAGTAGCTTGCAGGAAATCTCGCATTGCAATTTTCCACAAGGAAGAAAACAGTGACCTAAAAGTGTGGTACATTTTTTATAAAAATTATTAAAATTGCATGAAATGTGTTAGTCCTTGAACAGCAGAAATGGCCTGAAGCAAAGAATCTTTCTTCAGGGAACTCTGCCCAAAAGCTAAAACCTCGTTCTCAGTCAGCATTGATGCAGTTTCTTCCCATTTGCCCTAGGAAATCCCTGCTAAAAATTCCATAAAAACACCACACACCTGCAGAACCTGGCAACATCTATGGAAGCAGTAAGTGCTGAAGTGCTGGGATACACTCCTGTGTGTGTACACTCTGCCACATGCCAGCTCCTGCTCTGTGGTGGGTTCCTCGTAATCCCACTGGCGCTCAGGACTTCTGGCACTGGCTGCTTAACAATAGGCAGATCTCTGGCTGGGGAAGGACTGGATTGATGCACGATTGAAAAGGTGACATTGTAAAACAGGATTTAAGATTCAGGATGTGCAAAAAGTGTTTCTGGGAGAGAAATGGCCCAAAGCCATTTATCTGGGTATCAGGAAGAGAGGGAAGAGGATGGCAGTGGAAATAAGGGACAGACCATCAGCTATCAGTTTAGTCCTAAGCATCTTGCTTAGGAAGGCAAATGATTATCAACATGCAGAGCAATGAAGATCAGTCCTGGTGATACTGTACCGGATGGTTTAGTGGACCAACCAGGATCTGAAGGATAATATTATTCTCTTATTATTGTCTATTTTGTCTAGGCAGGTTTACCTCAACTAGACACTATCCGTCTAGTCTTTGTAATCAATCAATCAATCAATCAATCAATCACTTGGGGGGAAAAATGAAGTCAACCCAAGCCACTTCCACATCTCTGAAGGTTTGGCCTTATCTTTTCAGTCTATGCAGACTGGAAGCTATTGTGTGGGTCTTCACATTTCCATTTCACATTAAAGCACTGGCTTGGGATGATTACCTCCAAGATCTGCTTCTTCTTTGTTTTACCCCTTTGCTACCTTTCTGATACCTGTATTTGCGAATACAGAGTTTGAGAGTTTTACCAGGTGGTGGCAGTGATGAACTGATGTTACCTATTTCTACAAATCCTGTTGATGTAACAATAATAATGAAGAATGTAGGCAAACAGGTTAGTCCTTCAGGGCTCAATTTTTAAAGCTGTGCATAGGGATTTAGTATGATATTAATTGGAACTGCTTGGTCAAATCCCTCAACAGTACTCTGACAGTTTATCCTGGACTAGTGAGGGTTCAGCTCCAGTCCTGAACTTTGCATAAATTTTAGATAGGTTATAGCAAAGAAGATTGGAATATATTTTGAATTTGTTATGGGTGTATAACAACCACAGTGAAGGCTGTCCTTGCACATTTCTCAGGGACTTCCTTCAAGGTTTTAAAACAGTTTCAAAAGAAAAATATTTCATCAAACATTTAAATGAACAATTTAGTGAGTATATTGTAATTAGATGTAGAATATTTTGTCATTATTTTGATTCCCAAAATTAATTTTTCAGATGAGTTGGAGAATAGAGAGTTGGAGAATCCATTTAAATATTGGACACCTGCAATTTTCTCTGAATACCTTGGAGTTCTTCTGGACTTTTACGTAATATATTACAGCTTCCCATATTTAAAGTAAATTTAAAATCTTTGGGTTTATTTCTAATTAACAATAGGTTTATTTCATTAAACACTGAAGTTCTGACTTTACAACATGCTCATCATTCTTCACATATTAATGCTGCTTTCCCACCCTAACAAATCTTTCATGGAGTTGTGTACAACAAATGAGAAATGTTCACTTGCATGAAACCATGAACATTTGTTTGCAAAGGCAGATATGAGATGTCCAGTCAGATGGAATCATCACACAGCCCCCATTCGAGCAGCTTGTGGAGCTGCTGCCAGCTACCATTCCAGTTGCTAGTGCTGTGGGGCAGCATCCTGTATCCCTCTGAAAGTCTGTCAGTGTGAGGAATTGAAGGGGTGACAGGCTTTTCATATAATTTAATATGAAGGATGTGAATAGTATTTTTAGTCTTCATCCAGGAGGGCTAAATTGCAAAGTATTCTTGTTGCTGTTGTCCTCAATGCAGCCTATTCACCTTCCTCAGCCAATGCCTCTGCCATGCTCTACCATGAAAGGCTGCTTGCAGTTCACTTGGAGCTGCATTCCTTTAGGACTGTTCCATATGGGCATGCTGGTGACAACCAGAGAGACATTTCCTTCACAACTTAGAAGAAAGATGTGCAGGAATTTCCAGAAAACCACAGTCTTTAGGCAGGACTTGACAAGTAGAGCTTGAAACATCAAGAAATCTCCCTCTGGAAAATGGCAATTATTGGCAGCCATCTTCTTGCTTTAATCTAGCTGGAATTACTTTCACTGAAATAAAATTTTTAAAAAGCAGGAAAAAAAAGTAAAAAAAAAGTATAAGCTTCTGGATAAACAGTCACAAGCTTTATGAAGCTCTGGATCTGGACCCTGCAGTGCTGCATAGCTTTGCAGCTTTCCTCTTCATCCTGCCCAGGCCAGTAACTTTTTTTTTTTCCTTTTTTTTTTTTCCTCCACAGCTGGGCAGAACAGTGACAGAAACAAAGTGCAGGATGACTTAAAAGATGAAATGTTTGTCTTCCTCTGCACCCCCTCATTTTGGTGGCAGTTAACTAACTTGTACTATAATCACTGTAATCAGAGTGTAGTTACACAGTTCTGCTGATACAGAATATCGCTGGACTTGGAGCCAAGAATTGATTTTTAAATCCCTAGAGACTTCAATTATTGGATACAAACTCTGCTGACACCAAAACTAGTGCTTTTTCTGTGGGTGGAAATGACAGAAGTGAAGGCTGATTCAGGTCTGTGAGTGCGCTCAGAGGGGAGAGGCAGGGTGCCCATCCACCAGGGCTAGCAAGGACTCTTGTTTTCTTTACCAGCTCACCTTAAAATACATACTTAAAAATGGTGCAGGGAGGTTCTGCATGGTGTTTACACCCATCTACCCTTTATTGTGTTCAACCTAAGCCGTGGTTTCAAAATCTGTGCTCCATTTCACTGAACACCTGTTTTATATGGGCAAACCCTGTCATCTGCACAGCAGGACGAATAATGCTGCAGATCTATAGTTTTAAGACAGGCAAGTTTTTCAGGGAAAGGTAGTTTCTAGAAAAGCAGACAAGCTTTTGGGCACAGGCACTCAAAACACACCAGTTAGACTAAAGTACTAAGGTTTTTTTCTAAATACTTTCTTCCCCCCACATGAACACCCCCAAGAGACTGATTCAAGGCAGGACCACACCCTGCCCTCTGGGACACATAAGAACTGGTGCGCCAAGCCACCAAGAGGAGTTCTGTGGCTTTTACTGCTGGAGGGGGAAATGTGATCCCCTGACTCTTTCCAGAGATTTGGTAAAAATACACAAAAGGCTGACTGGATCCACCTGTCTGTTTAGCATTTTACCCATTTTTCCGCAGTGCTGTTAACTGAAACTAATTTACTTGAACAACCTTTCACACAAACATGGCTGTGAACAATTTCACAAAGAGCAAATCATTGCATACCTATGCCTTGATCAGGTTGACATGTGTCATTCACATGAAAACCCACGGCAGATATGGCAGGGTGTGTTTGTATATTTGCCTACTTAATGCCTTTTAAGCTGTCTTTTGCTAGTTATCTGGTTCAAATATCTGAATAAATGTAAAGAAAACACTAAACCAAGTCAAAAGTGCAAAATTATTAATCAAGTTGAGCAAACAAATAAATCTTAGTCTGGTGGTTACCCACAGACACATTTCTAGGACTTGTGCAAATGAAGCCAAGGAGTTACACAAATTCTGCTCCTTATCAACCCAGTTTATCTTGGTTTCTTGCTTACTCTTCATTAGCTCTCAGCAAAAGATGAAATTGGATTGTAAAGGATGCACTGGGCTCATCATCTGCTTTGCTTTTAATTGCTAACACCGTTCATTAATCAAACAAAGGACACCGCTGGGGAAGGGGCAGGTTTGGGTCTACCTAGTTTACTGGGCTGATGTCAAACAGTTTGCTCAATCTGCCACTCAAAGCACTTCCCTTAATCTGCTGTAAACTGTGGTGGCAATCAGAGCACACAGTGACAGCTGGGGAGTCGGCGGTGCCACATCCCTCTCACGGGGGCAAGAGGCTTCCCTCGCCCCTCCCGGGGAGCAGGGACACATGGAGAATGAGCCTGGGAACACCGCAGCCTGCACACTCTCACACCCTGCCAGGTTAGGGGTTTCAATCAATACATCGTCCCAGTGGCACAGGGGGAAGGGTTGGGAAAAAAGAGAGAGAAAAAGAGAAAGAAAAGAAAAAGAAAAAGAAAAAGAAAAAGAAAAAGAAAAAGAAAAAGAAAAAGAAAAAGAAAAAGAAAAAGAAAAAGAAAAAGAAAAAGAAAAAAAGAAAAAGAAAAAGAAAAAGAAAAAGAAAAAGAAAAAGAAATGATTAGGAGTCAGAAGAGCAAGAAATAATTTATGCTATGACTTAATATGCATAATGAACAAAATTGCCAGTTTTATGCATGATCTTTGTAAAAAAGGAAATCATGTATACTTAAAATATGCGTTATTATTTAAGATCAGTCATGTCATACCCCTCGCTATATTTCAGGAACCTCTTAGAAAGACTACAATTTCTTAAGTGTGCTCATAAATAGTGAAACATTAGTATTTGGTTTAATACCATAATACCCATTACCGTTATGGAGGGCATGGAGCATTTGCAGTGCCACAAGACTCAGAGTGTGGCTCACCTGTGACCTTTGCATGCTGGCTCTAGGGACGGCCAGGGCTAGCACAGTCTGCTGATGACAGACCTGCTCCAAAGTGCTTCCTTGGGTAATGCTGGATATGTCTTCCAGCATATCCCCAGGGCTACAGGAGTGGGGTTCACTACCAAAGGAATAGTGAGGACAGGTTACAAAATTGTTCAAGTACTTTAATCTGACCCAGGTGCTGATAGGAATCAGGGCCAGAAATTTACGACAGGTTTCATGACATTACAGTCTGTAGCTTACACTAGGGATGATGCTGAAACATTTCCAGGCTACTGACCATCTCCAAAGAGAACAAAAAGTTTTAAAACAAGGAATATGACCATTCCTACTCTAAGAGCCTGGCAAATATATTACTGTAATGCATTTGAGCATTAGACCATGAGTTGTGTGGGATTTCTGCACTCAGAGCTGCCTGAACTGCCATTTTAGAGACACACTTACCTGTGGATTGTAATGAATTGGAAGGAAAGATCATTTATTAATAAATCTTTGCTTGAAAACACATTGATCCATATATAACCCCTTTTGGGAAGAGTGGGAGCAGTACCAAATTAGGATACTTTATTTTTCTTTTGGTAGTCTATCTACTCCTTACTCTACTGGGGGGAGAAACAGGGTTATTTCTTTATTTCATCAAACATATATTTCTGAAATACAAAGAATAAACATTTGAAATTACTGCATTTTAAGTTATAAAAGCTGGGCTCCATTCTACGATCCATGATGGCAAACATTAATTTTTTCTCTGTGAATACCTTTGTAAGACAGCATGGAAGAAATAAGTGCTTTCCTCACTCCTTTCCAATACAGCCTGGTATTCCAGAAAAGTCTGGATGAAAGGAGTTCAACCTGCATGACATAAATAAACTACAAATTAGAGTTTTTCAGCATCTAACACTGAGATGCTTACAGGGACAGACTGTATGCTCTTCTACTTCCCTGCTTCTATTGCAAATTATGTTTAATCAGGAAAGGTAAGAAAATTCAATTTTCTATCAGTTTAACTCACATTATAGAGCAGTCAAATCACTCCTTCATCTGCTGCTTTTTTTTCTAGCAGGACAAATCTGAAGGTTACTGCTGTTAGAAGGGACTGGTGTCACTAGCAATCCATGCAACTATGATATATACTTCATTTTTTCTCCAACATATACTACTGGTATTGACCTGATAACTGAGGCAGAGCCTGCTCTGTTGACATCCTCTTCATTTGTTGTGGCATTACTTTTCTGTCTCGAAGACCTGCCTAAAATAAAGAGAAAGAGAACTTAGAAAACAAAGTTACAGTTTTATTTTTAGTTCATGATTTACATGGACAGAGTCAGATTTAGCATGTCAAAAGTTCCCACCTTAAATAGAGCATATAAAGCTCTATTTACAGAACTTCTCATGTTGCACTGAGGTCTAGACTAATTTTTAAATAGCTGTGTTCCTATGCAACACCTGGGAACTCTGGCTTTTCAAGGGGCAGCTGGAGGTCACTTGTTAGGTAGAAGAGTGAGTCCTGGCCTGGAAAACCGGGCTGGCAAATGATATTTGACATTAGCAATCAGACCTGCTGCTATAGCAGGGGACTACCAGGAGTATCTTTTACAGTGTCATTCTTGCAACTTAGAGCAATGCCATTTTGCTGTAATGGATGATTACTCTCTTTGGAGACTTGTCAGTTGCAGAGGCTGTACCTATTTACCTGTCCCAAAAAGCCACCTGCTGCTCTTGCAAGGGACTTTTCCATTAGATGTAACCTGCCCTAGCCTGATGGATGTCTCCTTTGCTCTCTCGCTTCCATCGTGAGCTTTTAGGAAGCTGGGAGCCTGGACTGACCAGGTCAGGTCTGACCAGACTGCCTGATGCCCTCACACCGCCTGCACACCTTCCCATGTGATTTGTTGCTCATTCTCTGGAAAAGCGGGAACCCCACACCGTATGGCCTGTGCATGCTGGGGTTGGGTTTCCCATGGGACACACCCCGAGAGCCCCTGAGCTGCAGAGTGCAGGCAGATCTAAGAGCAGGAGCTTGGCTGAAAGCTCCTGCACGGCCCCACAGCCCCTGGTGGGTCAGGTACTACCCAGGAGGAAGCACACAGCTCTTGGCCCATTTGCATGAAGCTGGAAGGCTTCAAACTCTCGTCCTGTCACTGTAGCCAGGTCTGTATAATTTCTTTCTTACTTCTGCCTGCCAGCCTATCTCTGGCTGTCTTGGTGGTGCCTGTTGCCTTGTTACTGCTGTTGGCACTGGTGTTTTATTTCTTATCAGTGCTAGGAGCTGCCTGTTTTCTTTCTGGATTTATACAAATCTAAATCCTACATTTATCTTTCTTTTATCAGCAGCAAAACTTCTGCCATCAACTAACACTGAGTTTGGCTCCATATTCACTTATCCTCCATATTTAACTCATGTTTAACTTACATGAGTAAGTTAAGAAACAACATTGGGATATTTAATTCTTTAAGTTCTCATAATAGAGCTAGGGGTTTTTTTCAGTTTAATTTCCCTTTGCTTTTGAGTTTGAGCAGGAAAAAAAGACATATAATTAGCAGGATAATTAAGAAAAATTTGAATTTTTCAAAAGCATTATGATAAAAATGACATAATAAGACATCAATAACTTCTGATATAATTTTATTTTAACTAGCCAAGGCATAGAAAAAAATACCAAAAGGATTGCTATACAAATGTGCAAACACCAGTTTAGGAAAAATGCATTATAAAAGCAATATTTATAGCTTACATGAGTAAGTTAAGAAACAACATTGGGATATTTAATTCTTTAAGTTCTCATAATAGAGCTAGGGGTTTTTTTCAGTTTAATTTCCCTTTGCTTTTGAGTTTGAGCAGGAAAAAAAGACATATAATTAGCAGGATAATTAAGAAAAATTTGAATTTTTCAAAAGCATTATGATAAAAATGACATAATAAGACATCAATAACTTCTGATATAATTTTATTTTAACTAGCCAAGGCATAGAAAAAAATACCAAAAGGATTGCTATACAAATGTGCAAACACCAGTTTAGGAAAAATGCATTATAAAAGCAATATTTATAGCTTTAATATTTTTCAATTTCAGTAAAAATTCTTTCCATTGCCACTCTGCTTTGAATCTTTGACATATACAGAGAGCTTGGAAGAGTGTCTCTCAGCATCAGGGGAGGCTTTTTCTGCTGAACAGTTTGCAGAACAAGAAACCCTCCTTGGCAGCTCCCCGAAGACAGATTGGATGCTGAAGGAAGCTTACATAAAGGAAAAGCAAGCACTGGCACAGTAACTGAAAAATCTACTCCTGCTTCCTAAAAAATGCTGAGCTGAGGGAAAAGCCACCATGAGAACTGCAGTCCTTGGGAAGGAAAGACAAATCCCAAATGTATAAGACCACGTTCTTTCACCATCTCTACCTATGGACTCCAGAATTCCTTTATGACAGCTGATATTAATGACTCACCTTTAGCTCATTTTACTTCAGTTTTCATAAACATTTGCCAAGTCTCTCAACTTTTTATAGAAATCTGTCTCCTGTTTCTGCAGTCTCTGCCGCATGACTGTGTTCGCATTGTTTTCAACCCCAGGTTGTGGCTCCAGTAAGAAAACAATGAGTTGCACCCTGGCTTTGGTGTCCGTGCTTCAGCGTCACCCATGTGACATCATCATGATGGGTACATACTTTCTGGAACCTGGGTCTGAATCAGCTAAACAAATCTTTTAAAGACATTGCATGGACCAAAGCCAACTCCTCCTGAGCTGTGGCTCACCTGCAGAATGGATCCTGATTGAAGCCTCCAGCTATCAGGTTACAGAGAAATTTCTCTCCACTGACAGATTCTGCAGTGAGGAGATATCCAAAGATGTATTCTCTCTTCTCTTCTTCTGTTAATTGTTGGACAAGCGTCCCAGAAACATCCCACTCTTCCACAGTGAGTCAAAAAGCCAAGTTTGATGTGGCATTCCTCGGGGATGTGTATCTCCTCGTCCTGCAAGAACTGTAGAATTGTGTTTTAAAGTCCTGACTTGTAAATGGAACATCGTGTTCCATGTGCTTTCAACTATTTGTTGACTAAAGAATTCTTATTTATCATACACAATTCTAATCTGAATTCCAGTTTTAATCTTTCAGACATCTTTTATACTTTCTTTTAAAAAATTATCTGTTCCTCTTTAGTTAATGTGATTATTGGAGTATCCTTTATACTGCCTAATTTAGTTTTCCTTTAATGTATCTAAAAAAGAATTTCAAGTTTCAGCCTCCCTCAGGAGATTGAAGATTAACTGATTAACAGATAATGTCAGTAATGGAATTTTAAGTCCAGCCAGAGGCAACCCAGACCAAAAAATTTTGATATTTTTATTTGGTTTAATTTTTTTTTAATCTTTGATTTTGTTTTTCTTCCTTCTTCTTAAGAAGGTTATCAATGAAGTGGCAACTGTTAAGAAAAACTGTTCAAAGCACCATTGATGTGCTCAAAGAAGCACAACATTTGCAATAAATTCTGTGTATAAGGGAACAAGTGTCTGGAGTTCATCAGTATATGGGTGTTCAGTGTTACTGCCAAGATTAGCACACACACACACAGGCTATGCCTGCTCTTGTCAGGATATGCCTATTCAAAGAGGCAGGATATATTAACTCCAGGAAGATTTCATGAGGAGGTGTCAAAACAGCTTCGGTATTGATTTACCTCGTGTTGACTTAGAGCAGAGACAGCATGAACTCATGGTGCTCTGCACCTAGGCAGGTAGATGTGTTTATAGACAGCCTGGTCATCAGCAGGGAATGAATGTAACTCTGTCATCACCAGACATATTAATCTTTTCATGAGTTTCAACACATTGTTAATAATCTGGACCATAACAAAATCAATAGAGAGACATAAGAGCAGTCAATAAATAGCAATTTTATCCTATAATATCCATTATATTTGAGGTAGAAATATGTGGATTTCTAAATTATTTAATATGGCCCAATAAACTTAAATAGAGCTCAGTTTCACGGCTAACTTTATTAAAGCTCAGTACTGAACTAAAGCACTAACCTGGATGGATAGAGGAGCTTCAACTTAATTATCTCACAATATCTACTGTGTTTTACACTCAGTTTAAGATGTTGCTTGTCCTGGCAACAGGGAGTGATGGTAACAGATCAGTCCCTTACATAGCGCCCGTATTCTACACAACAAAGAAACAGAATATGCCTTAAAGCTGATGCTTTACAAGTGACCATGTATCGTCATCTTCTGAGAGAGGTAAAGAGATAGAGAAGGACCCACCTGAAATATGAACTCCTTATTATGTTAATTTTTCTACTTTAAAACCTAGCTTTGATGGAAAGAGTTGATGTTACACAATACGCTGCAACAGACAGTGGTTGGGGGTGACTGTTTACTGATCAATTCTGTATGGTCAGCAAAATGCATTGCTGTGGGTATTGGCTGATGTTACAGTTTGGCAATTGTTTTTGTTGGGGTGTTATAAACCAGATTCTCAGTCCAGGCTTCTGTCCTTTGTACCAGCCCAGTACTGCAAACCAGAGGGCAGCTGCCTTCAGTGCACCACTGCTGCAGCCTCTGGGCACAGGGGCTGGGCTGTGGCTTTCATTTCTCACGGGCAGACAGAGGCCATCAGGAGTAGGAAAATTGTGCGATGATCTCAAAGTGCACATCTGCCTTCCTGGAGGATTGATTTAGCCAGTGACATGTAGAGGAGTCTTCAAAAAACCAAGAACTTTTACACTAATAGTCAATTTTTGATCAGGTGAACAAACAGATTGTAAAAGAACAAGAAAAAGACATAGCATTTCTTCAACAAAGTTTTTAGGTTTTGTTGTTTGTTTTTTTTTTTTAAACAAATGAAACTAATAGACACAATTGGGATAACATATATTATTGACTTTCATAAAAAAGGCACCTAGCTTTTTTAGAGGTAGAGCACAAAGGTAGAGCACAAAGTCATATCTGATAGGCAAATGCTAGTTCTGAATTATCAACTTTTTTTAAAAGACTGACGATATCAATATTTCCACAGTTAAAACAAATAGAATTGTCTAAGTCTTCTAAGTGTCCTAGGAGACTGATTCAGCTAAAGGTCATAAGAATTGCACAGCTAAAATATTGAACCTGACTTTGAAAAGCCAGGTCAAGGGAGACCCATGACGGGGTCAGAGAAGAATGGTGCAGATAAAAGGAATGCTTACACTAAGCCATTCCTTTTAAATGCCACTAGAAATTGGTTTTTTTACACCCCCACCTCTTGTCTTCCTACCTTGTTTCATTCCCTTTGTACACTTCTCTTTCTCAAATAGTAAACATCTTGAAAGTCCTGGCAAGAAAAGTTGAGACAGACAAACTATCCATTAAAATAAAGGGGAATGCTTTGATTTTTGCCTAGAGGGAAGGAGGAATCAAACTCTTTTCTGTATCAGAAAAAGGCTTACAGGTGAAAAGAGAATTCAGAAGGGTGCCTCTGGCTACCCAGCCTTGTCATTTCAGGTACCTTCCAACACCCACACATTTTGGTCCTCAGAAGTGAGGCAGTAAGATTTTTCCTCAGACAGAAGCCCCCAGCTTTTACGCACAGTAAGTCATCTGGCTAAAATTATTAACAACAGCACAATTACCCCTTCTCTTGGGCCCCAGCTTTATTTTACAGGCATGCACTTAGGCTAGAAACAGTCCAAGAAGTTCACACAATATCAATGGTCGTTGCTGTGCTCCTCTTGTAAATGTGAAAACCAATTACTTGTAAATAAATATGAAATGAAGTCTCAAGGTCTAGAGGGAAGAATAAAATCAGACTTTTTAAAAAAAATTTCTGTGTTCTATGACAGGCTGAGGTGAAAAAATTTCCAGTCTGTATCTATGATTCCCACCAACTATATGTTTTTGTATTCTTGGCTACAATAATTATCATGTGTCTAGTGTTTCCTATTTAGGATTAATTTGATTAATTTGTGCTACTGATGGGAAAGTAGGAGTTGATGACAGAATATAATTTTTTTTTACATTATATAGTCTTTTTAAAATTAATTTATGTGGCTGTGGATGTGTGCAAATATATATGTAAAACACTGAAAAGTTTTCATGGGAGGAATGAAGACTACACTAACACTGATAAACTCAACTTTCTAGCAATTACCTAGATTACAATTGTCTGAAGATGACTTACATTTGTAAAAACAGCAAGTTGCAATCATCTGATTGTTCTCAGGTACTCTTCAGGGATTTTGTTTGGAATTCTTGGGTCTGGTGTGGGTGGGCATATGCTGTATCCAGGAACTTGAAAAAATATAAGCTACAAGAGAGCTTGTTGGTTCACTGTCTGACCAAAGGGACACACCCAAGGGAAAATGAAAACGTGCCTGGTTGACTCTTTCATCACAAGACTGTGGGTACTTCTTATCTTAAAGCCTAATTTGAAACTCATTGACATCAAAACTGAAGTGACCAGGCTTTGCATAACCAAATAATAACACACCCTGAGCAGGCAGAACTGGGGGGGTTAATTATTTTCATGGTGCAGAAAAGGGGTCTCCCCAAGGATCTGTTGACAACACTGAGATAAGTGTGAGCTGCACCTGGAATGGCTGGAGTCTGAAATCAGGTGCTGTTTATAAGCATTGCCTCATCAAAAAGAGCTTACAGGAGAGAAATTTATTTTGTATATATTAAACAGTCAACAAGAAAAAGAAGAAAGCATGCTGTTCTGCAGGTCAAAATATTACTTATTACTCTAATAAGCACTTAACTCTTTTTGAGAGTGCAGCACAGGCAGACAAGGGATTTTTTTCTGCAGTGCTTTAAGTCATTCACTTGATTTGTTGCCATTTACTGCAGTTGTGTAATGGCTATAAAACTGGAAAAAACATAAAACATAAAAGAAAGGTGTTGAAGTCAGCCTTAAGGTACTAAATTCCTGACAGCAGCTTGTAAAGCAGTGGAGATTTAGGTGCTGTAAGATGACACTGGAGGTTGTGGTAGGTGCTGAAATGATGAGTCTATGACAAACTGGAATTACGCAACTATGAAAAAAGGACCTAGGCCCCTCCTGATCCCTGTGCATTCCTAGGGGCACCAATGCTTCACAGATGCTTTTCATTTGGCATGAATGGTCTTCAGACATCTAAAACTCGTGGTTTGGATATGCGCAGAGCTGCACCTAAATTCAGTGTACGACCTGATGTGATACACATTTACAGAGCACTGCTGTCGGAGTCTGAAAGTACGAAAAGCCTCATATAAGCGGACTTTTAAAAGATAATAAATAAATAAATAAATAAAGCCAGTGATGTTCTTTCGGGTAGTTTTTTCAGATCTATTTTGTAGACATCAGGGAGCTGAGCTGTGCATCAAGAAAGGACTCAGCATCACATATGTTTTAAAATGCCTGCTACCTCCCACATTCAGTAGTTGCATTCCAGTAAGGCATATGTTGAGGAAGGAGAATACCTTGGTTCAGCCCCTCTGCCTTAGACTGAAGAAACTCAGCATTTTCATTTCATTTCTCAGGAAGATTTTCTACCTGCCTGGCTAGAGGCCACCTAGTAGCAAAATGCTTTGACTATTGGATCTAATCCACCACAGAGTAACCAAATTAAAATGCATGTCTGGGCTGCAAAGAAAGAGCTCCTCTCTTAAAGCTGGTGTACTCAGATGCATTTAGGGTAATGTTCATTTTGTGCTCCCAGAGTCCCTGTTCCATGGATTACTTTGCTACAAAAAGCATGAGACTGGTTTTTAGAAATTCAAGATAAAGTTGTATCTTCAAATATAGCTAAAACTGCATTTAAAGAAAATCTCAGAAACTGGCTGTACTGTTGGAATGGCAGGGGAAAATGGGAATGATCAGTGATATTTAAAGGTAAGAAATTCAAAAGGGCAATAAGAAATAATTTTGACACCATACGGGTTATGCTGTGGAGCCTGCTGCCAGCCACAAAAGTTGAGATTAAAACTTGGTTATCATAATGTTCTCAGAAGTGAGACAAAGTCTTAAATAGCCTGGAGTTTAGACCAAGTTAGCTGAAGTCCTTCATTACTGGATTCAGTACCTTAAAATACATTGTTTGCCACCATGAGAGTCTGGATGTTAGGCTAGGTAGGACTGTGATTGTACTGCAGGGTGGTCGTGCCTCTGCCTCATTAAAACTCCTTCTATTGCTATTATTATAATTCACTGGTGGACTATATATACTGTACATATTTATACATAGAGATTTATACACATAAATGGAATGGATTAGTTATATTGTGTCTTGGTTTCACAAAAAGCACAAGGCAGGCTGCGGTCAGATGCCAGGAATGAGGGGAGAGGGAGTTATAACAGGTATATTAGATGGGTTAAGAAAGGTATAAACTCTCCCCTTCCTCCCAGTAGCATACTTGAATGTTGTTAGTGACTTGTGTTTCACTGCTGGGAGCTACTGTGCACCCTTGGCTTTAGCCAGTCTTGTCAAAGTCACTCCTCCCAGGGGCTGCCTATCCTCGTACTGTGCAGGAGCTCAAGGCAATGCTCTGATCCTGCACGGCCCCTGCCTCATTAGGTCAAAAAAAGAGCTATGATGGTAACTCCTAGTGGACAATGGCCAACACCTGTTTTAAATGCAAGAAGATGTGTCTTACATTCCTTTGACTCTGAGCAGTGAGTGTCGCAGCTCATCCTTCCAAACAGATCTCTATGTCCTATAGGCAGAGGTGAGATTTCAGAAGTTTTTGCATGATTCAATCTCTCATTTTAGTCAATGAACTTGGAATTAATTTCCTTCAGCCCTGCTTGCTGGATGTCTCTCACATTCCTCAATTGTGTACAGTTTCTAAATTTATTTATATCACTATTTTGCTGTTAAATGACAATTCTTTTCCAGCTTAAGGACATTATGTTATTGATATGAGTTAAAATAGACCAGAACTCCAGGACAGCTTCCTTTCATAGGACCCTTTCCATCCACCATCAAATTTACTGCTAGTGTACATATTTATACCCACCCGTGTATAAGGAGCTAGTGCACACAGCAGTGCCTAAGAACCTACACCACAGCCTCCCATAATCAGTGACAGTCTCTCCTGTGGCTTTTGTGGGCTGTGGATTGAGTTTCAAGTGCCAGCAGTTACTCAAATTACATATAAGTGTTGGAGCAGGGTCTTTAGTAATATGAATGTTGGTTATTGAGGCCAGAGCTAGGTCTCAGACTCCCTGCTGAAAAACTGAGGTAGAAAAGTAAACTGAAGTCAAGGAGCAAACTTCTGCTTAAAGGACATTGCGGTGGGAGAATGGAAGGTTGAAAGTGGAAGCATGCACAATGTTTTCACTGTTAGAGACTGTTGCTTGATTGTCCACATTGTATGTAGGGAATTTGTCATGCAGTATCTAGAAACAAATCCCTTTCCATAGGCTAAGCAAAAGGAGAGCATGAACAATGTCATGCATCTATTAGCACTGCTCCTTGCATTCAGTTTACTAAATCCTTTAGGAAAACCTACCTGAAAATACCAAGTCCGTAATATATCCTTAATACCATCTTGAAATATTATATTTACTGCATAGCAATATGAGGACAACCATTTAAAAATAAAATTATCCCAAGAACGATGGTCATTTTCAGCTGATATATCTAAAGCCAATGACATTCATCACCATTTTGATTTATAATTATGGAGGGGCCTAAGAAACTAAACCTAATTGATGATCTGGGTGAAAAGCATTACTACAAATATATCACATTACTTTCTATCACCTATGGTCATACTAATGCTCATAATATGTAATTTTTTTTCAAAGCACAAAGTCCTACCTATCCTTAAATACTGTTCAAGTAAAAGCCAGAAGAGCCTAGAAATGCAGAATTAAGACAAACGTAACAGGATGACCAACCTCGGTGGCATTGCAGATGATTCAGTGTTATAGCAAAGATAAGTAAAGAATATTTTGTATAACAACATTAAAGCATGAAATGAAACAATGAATCACATCCTGGGTAGATGAGCTCATACACCAGAGAGGGTCTTCGTTACTAATTATTCTTTTAAATTAATACCTGCTTCCTTTGGCTTTTGCAGTGATGTTTATGGCACTTGGAAAGCTTTACCCAGACACATCAATAAACCCCTCAGGTTCAGACAGTTGAAGCAATAGGTAGGGAATGGAGTGGAGCAGTTCCAAAGCCAGCAAAGCTTGAAGAGTGGAGATAAGTGAATCTAAGTTACTCATCCTGGCTGAAGTCAATTAGCCCAGATGAAGAGATTCATACTGAATTGAAGAGGGCAGCATGCAATGGTAGAACCAGCAGGGAGCAATTTTAAGCCTCCATCCTGCCAGCTGTTTTACATGGGTGGTCCCTGAGCATGCCTGGTATGTAATTAACCTGAATCCCTGGGTAGCATCTGTGGCACACACACTAGTATTGCAAGCTACCATTTCACCCTTGCTTCCCTGCAGGTCTGACAAATGATTGTTGTGTTGCAATTACAGCAGACTGAAACCAGCCCTACATTTTCCTGCCTCTCTAAAAATAAGGAACACTCTTTTCCATTAGCTGCCAATTAAAACAAAATTTATTTTAGAATTAAAAAAAAAAAAAAATCAGCTCCAGCTGTAAAACAGTCGCCTCTGTCTCTGAAAGGAAGTGTCTAGAGCGGAAGTAGCAGAGCTTTGTACCCACTGATGCTTGTTAAGTAGAAAAAATTTTCATCACATTCTTAGAAATCTACTAGGTCTTTGATCTGGCAGATTTCTTAACTGATGCTCAGTTTTCCTCTATAACCAGCGTTAGTATGCTCAGGTGCTTCCAGTTACATGGTTAACTAGAGCAGGATGTCAGCCCCGCCACACACCGAGCAGGAAAGCTCTCGGTTCTGTGCCCTGTCCCAGTGGCTGCGGTCAGTGGTCAGTGGGCATCAGAGTCCATTGACTCAGGGCTGAGCGAGACGTCATTTTACACAAAAATTGCTTGCAAAACACTCCAAGCCCCTTACCTTTCAAGCTGAGGCAGATTTGCTAAGTCAGGAGGTTATTTCAGTGGTCATTAGCTGAAATAGGACATTGTCTCGAGCAGGCAGCACACTGTATGTATTGTACAATCCGTACATATTGTAAAATGTTGGCTTTATTATGCTGTGGTTCCACTGGTTGTATTACCATTTAAACTACATTTACCATCTTCTCTTAATTTAAAAAGAATCTGTTTCTCATGATGACAGATTGGTTGGCATCATGAAAGTGTTTGATATCATAAAATCCTGTGACTTGTGAAATCATGTGATTTAACCTACAGTTACCTATGCCAATTTGTGAGGTCTGATTGACAACAGACACTTGTGCAAATAGTGAGATGATTCTAATTAGAAGCACTGTAAAAGCAGCAGAACAGTGACAGTGGGCACTGTGCTATCACTTTCAACTGCTTTGGTTTGATCCTCTTAATACCTGACTTACTGGGAAAGTTGCTCCTTTGTCAGGGAAGACCCACGGGAAATATTATATTGGTAAACTCTTTTTTTTCCAAAACACATTCACAAGACTGGAATTAATGTGTCTTGGTTTTGCAGCATGGGATAATGGGATTTTCTTGCTGGGAATTTGGGAGGAGTGTTCCTGGTGGACTCTACAACTATGCAGGGAAGAGTTCAGCTCCGCAGACTAAGGCTTGTTGTGTAGTAATGTTATGTATAATTCTGGCTTGAACCTTTTTTGGCTCACAGAGACAATTTCCAGATGCTGGGCCAGATTTTTTTTTTACTACTCCAAAAATGGGAGAAGGGGGAATCCACCTATCTGCATCCCAATGATTGTAAGCACTAAGCAAGAGAGATCAGCCCTTTGGACTTTTCCAAATTTTCTCAGAGACTTAACCATGTGCTTTGGCTCAGGAAGAACAGGGACTGTTTGCCCATGTCCTGAAAGACTTATTCCTGGCTGAAGCTGAATTGCTCTGGCATTCTGCAGCTGCATGGGAGTGAAACAAACTCCACCTCCAAGCGTGAGCTTTTCTATGCTGCTTTTACTCGCCCTTTCCAAACGATGAGGGTTTGCCAGCTATTATGTGCATATATTTGTGGCTTTCTGGCCAGCACATGGGCCTACATTCTATGGCATGTGTCCTGCAAGCTGCTCCCTGACACTGAGTGAGCTCACAGCTTCCCCACGGCAGGCCATGCTGTAGCAGCCACGCAAATGCCTGCCTGCACCCACAGCCCTGGCTCCAGGGAAGGAAAGTGATAGCACAGCACAGAGCTTTCTCCACGGATTGACTCCTCTTCTTAGAGAAGAGAGGATAGTGGGGTTTCTCTGTGGGAGTGACAGTGCAGAGTCAGGGGGCTGCAGTTTGCTTCAAATGAGTTCACTGTGGTGCTGGCAACAGCTTCGTCTGACACTTCTCTCCTGGGTAAATTATGCAGCTGTCTGCAATATATATGTACTCTGTAGAACTAGAGCTGTCTGTTTGCCTTGTTTTCTCTCATTAATATTCTTCCTGCAATAATTCCACCCTTCCCCATCTCTAAATTATATTTCCTTTTTTTTTTTTTTTTTTTTTTTTTCTGAAAGAAGCATCATTTTGTCCAATTTTGTACTGCTAGAAAATGGAATAGGTTTCATTGTCCTACACCTCTTCTTTTTCTCTTCATCTCTGAGGATTTTCAATTCACGCTTTAGAAAGATTCATGACTTCTGAGAAAGAGATGACTGGAGCATGAGTTTTTCTCCCCCATTATCTTTTCAGTTTTTCAGGGTGGGGAAGAGAGTGCTCCTATAAAGTAAGCATATTCCATTATAACTGGTTGAAATGTTTCCTAATAGTCTAAGAAGTAGAAATAGAAGTTTTAATAATCTTTTTCTGGCTTTTACTATAATATATATTTTTAAAGAAACTCTGAAAAGACTCTATTTTAAGTCACATCTCTAATGAAAGAGAAAATACCAAGAACAAGCTTTTGTACTTTTTCAGAATCTGCACATCAAACTAAATTCTCCGTGGTTCTTTTTTATAATAAGTTGGAGGTTGTTTGTTGTTTTTTCCCCTCCTGCCATAGCCATTTGCTGTTATAATGTGACAATTTCCATGACTGTTTTGCATGTTGATTTAGTTGGGAATGACTGTTGCTCTCTTGGATGCTGTCCGCATAATTAATGTCTCCTATCTGTCTCTAGCAGAAGGAAGAAAATCTTTTCTATCTCTGATGGAAATGATTGAGAGGCCCTCTGGGGCCAATTAGATCACCAAATGGCAGTGGCATCCTAGAAGAAACCACCATGGTGCATTTTCATCATTCTTTTCAGCTAAGCAGGTTGGAGGATAGGAGGGAGGGAGAGGGAAGGGAAATGTCGGGGTCCCTGATTAGAGCAATAAACTGGCAAATAGACCACATCTTACTTCCCAGTTGAAGGTGCTGACATGACACCTCTCATTTTTTCAACCTCATTTCTTTCTGGCTAAATAAATTCATTTCATCAGTGTTTTGAAAGCACAGTGTCTTGATGACAGTCTGAATCCATACCATTTAATTCTAGCATTTCTTGTGTCTCTTGACAGCAAGCAGACAGAAAATACTGCTTGAGATAAATGGCATTTCTGTCCAGTTCAAGTTGTAGTGCTTTTTAATCAGAATGTTTGGGACAGCATCAAGGGCTGTAGTCAAATTGTTTAGGGCTTTCTTTTCTCATAGAAAAATTTAATAGCATGTAGGAGCCTGATGCTTTTTATAGCATTACTGTAATTCCTGGTTTTAGTGATAAGACATTTAGTAGAATTATCAGCTATTGCAACAAAGCCTTAAAATTCAGAACCACTTAAAATTTTAAGTTGTATCCTGAAACTATCTGTACAGTATAGTAGTAATCTTTAAGTGCAATAAGTTTGTAAGCGATACGCATGTCATGCTGTTAAAATGAACGTCTGCGTTGCCTTGACATTTATAAATGCTAAAACCTTTACCTTGTTATTCAATTCACAGCAGGGGATGATATTTAAAACTGTAACTTTCTCATACTTATAGATTATTGCTTAATTTTATTAGTCTTCTTTTTATAAAAAGAAGTCACAGTCATCATAATTTCTCCAGTGTCAAGGAACACAATTGTAATTTGATATATGATTGTAAATTATGAGAGCTAGCATAGGAAAAACTAAGCTTAGGAACACATATCTTTGATGCTGTCCTTAGATATCAGCTTAGGAAGTGTGTCAATAGAAAAGAAAGATGATGTTTCATTGTACGGATGGTACCAGTCTTGTAAGTAACAATTGTTTGGTAAATCTCATATTAATTCCTCTTAAATTACACAAAGGAGTGAGCTGTAGCTTTTGTGAGATTTTCTCAAGATAGGTAGGTCAAATATGACTCTTCACGTAGCAACTTCATATGCTGAAGACCAGATTGTCTTTGTACATGAAATGCTGCCTCTCACACACATGCTGTGCACGTGTGCTCATCGTACGAGGAAGCATTTTACTGAAAGTTAACTGCACCTAACATTCTGTTGGTACAACACAGAACATCCCTCACCTGAGGGGACCTGAGCTCAATGGAAGATCTCAAGCAGTCTGTGCGTATGTATTCAGTACGAAAGTCATCGATGCAGCTCTAATTCAGGGTAAAAAGACAAATTAAGGGATGATAGGCCTTGTACGCTCAGGAGATAAAAGCCTGAAGGGACATTAGCAAGGTAAGGTGGTCACTGTCTCCTGTAGCTTCATCCTCACTCCATTCCTACCTGTGAAGCTCAAGTATCTGCCTGTCGGGTTGCAAATATTGGTGGGTTGCAAATCTGGTGTGGTGCAACTTCTTTGACCACTCTTGTTGCTCTTTATCATTCACTTTGAAGGAGAGCATAAAGTCAGTCAATTCTTGAAATTTTCCTGGACAAAGGGTCAAATTTGGAAGAGCTGCCCTGTAACGGGAACATGCTGTAATTTACAGAAGCAAAAAGATATTGTGGTTAATTGTCAGGACTGTATAAACACCGAATCAAAGGATTGTGTATATGATGGTTGTACCTCAGTGTGGGGGAGCCTGAGGGCTGCCCAGACTGAGGAATCAGAAGGAAGGTGCCAGTTCCCTTCTTGCTGAGACCTCTGAGAGGTGGCTGCATGTTCCCAGCTCCCATCCCTGCACAAAGCCACACTGGCCAGGCTGCTCGTGGAGGGGTCAGGGCTATGGGATCCACAGCAGAGCGTAATCACAGCTGAATAAATTTTATTCCAGGCTAGGACATGAGACAGGCTCTGCAAGTTAAGACAATCTCTGCAAATTTCAACATTTACAACTGTCTGTTGACAGGAATTAAAAACTTGAGAGAAAGTTCAAAGTAAAACCTTAAAAGGATTCTTGGATACAGCTGCAGCTCTTAGGGGTCGTGGGGTCTTGACAACACTCAGTAAAATCTCTTTTTCTCTTGCAGTGAATGCAAGCAGCACATTCTGTCTATTGGGTGCTGTGCCGTGTCTCTGCAATATCCAGAGTGGGAATTCCACTGGATATCCCCAAAGCTGCAGGGACATACTTGTAGCAATTCTGCCCATGCAGCACTCAGCAGGAAACTGGATTGTCCTGATACCCCAGCTGTCCCAATGCTTCATTCGT
Source organism: Acanthiza pusilla (assembly GCA_036630365.1). Classification (NCBI taxonomy): domain Eukaryota; kingdom Metazoa; phylum Chordata; class Aves; order Passeriformes; family Acanthizidae; genus Acanthiza; species Acanthiza pusilla. Next base: position 8,353,167 of record JAXCHO010000036.1, read on the forward strand.
GAGCTGAATGGTGAGAATTCATGACATAAGCTTGTAGTTTTGCACTCCCTTTAATGTTGAAGTTGACTGAAATAGTTTTTTTTCTGCAAAACATGTTACGGAACTCTGCACATTCCCCACCAGCACTGCCACCTCCAATGGGTTTTTGCTGGTGCCTGGCAGCTTGGGGTGCTTGTAAAGTAGTCATATTGGAGCAAATTAGAAGATCAGTCACAAGGTGATCCTTTTTTTTCTATTTTTCATGAGTCAATAGCTACAGATTCTCATCATGTTGGCATTGTCTATAGAATGAATAACTTATCCTGCTCTTGGTTTGTAAGGGATTTTTCTCTGAGATCTCCATTGTGTTATGCACCTAAGCACAAAACCACACTCCTACAACAGAACTCTCAGTTTGGATCTCTCCAAAGCCAAAATGCATTAGATCCACCGTTGCTTGGATAATTTGTTGTTGATATAGACCCTAAGAATAATCACCACAAAACTCTAATCTGTTTCAGAAGAAAAGCTTTTGTTCCATGTAGACTGCTTTTGAAATAGATAGAAATATCACTGAAATGGTTAATCCTGGTATGAATTTTTCCAGTGCAATAGTTTTGGGGTCACTTAGAAATCACTGGAAATGTAACCTCTTGCACTTCCTGTAAAACACTGAACTCCGGATGATAATCAAGACCTCTAGAAAATTGTGGGCTGCATAAAAATTGCAGATTTTGCAATTTTCTGACCGCTGTGTAATTTTCTGGCACATTTAAATGTGTGTTTGGTTCAGTGCCAGGCTCCTTCCTCCCTCAGACACCCTAAAATTAACTAGGAGCTTTGGGAATTTCATCTGTCAAACAGAGACAGAAGTGTCCAATCAGCCTGGAGGAAGCATGGCTGAGCAGTGCTGACCCAAAGCCCTTCTCAAAGAAGGGAGGAAGGAGAAAAAGACAGATGAGGAACAGTCTAGCAGAGAGAGAGGGAGGACAAGATCAGAAGGGGAGAAAGAAAAGCTCTGGAGAAAGGGTGAAAAGACAAAGTTGTAAGAGAAAGAAAACAGTAGAAACATTTGGAACAATAGCTTGTAGTTCCCTTAAAAAGTTGTGGGCTTTTTGTTGAGACTTCATTTAGGGATTGAGAGTGGGAAGATTTTTATGCTAAAAATCCCTGAAGTTCCTCCTCTGAAAGCTGAAGCAGAGTTCAGACTCTTTCTGGCTGAGTTAAGGAAGCACTGAGATCCTTCAGAGGCATATGAAGCACTGAATTTTCACAGTGAATGTTCAGGTCACAGTGAATTTCCAGCTGAGCTTTGCAAAACTGATGAAAGATGGTAAATGACAGGTGGATTAGGGAACAGACTGATGGCAAAGTGGGAAGAGAAGCTGGGGTGTCCAGTGCCAGCGCAGCACCATTATCACCACATCACCTGCACTACATGGTCCATTGTCTTTCTATTATAATTTTCTTACTGTCCTTTAAAACCTTTAGGTGTTGTGAAGCAACCAAAAATGGTTTAGACAGCATGCATTTGTGCCATGTATCCACCCAGCTTCCCCCCATTTGCTACGCCATCGTTCTTAGCATCTGTGCCTCGTTGAGAAATAAAAAATTGTCCATCCTTGAAGCTCAACACACACTGACAAAAGAGCACCTCACAGGACTCACTGCTGTGCTAATCAGCACCAGCAGTACAAGGCTCACGGGTTTCAGAAGCAGCTTTTTAAAAGCCTTGAGGAAGAGGGAAATATTTTCCATAGGGAAGCAAAAGGGTTGAGGAGTTTACCAGAAATGGCCAAGGTAGAAATTATAGGCTCCAGGCATATTCCCCCACTCTGCATGCAGCCTTCGGCCTTGAGATTGGGTCCTTTGACCCAGACCATTGTCCGTTTTGTTGTTATATCAATACAGTAGCTTTGTGCTTGGTATTTGGGCCCTAGATAATTAATTTCAGAGTAGAGTCACACACTTTTCTCAGATTGAGAAATCACAACCAGCTTTTAAAAGAGTATTTTAGAATTACAGGTGCAAGTGATTTTGAGATTACTCCGAAACCTGACTCATTTCTAGATTAAGTCAAGTTTAGTAGGTTGAAAAAAACATGAAAGACTTTCTCTAATATGCTGTGGGATGTGCGGACAAGCCCTCAGTTATCTAGGAATATGTATTATTTTTGTAGGTCTAATTTACTCTAAGAGCATGATTAAAAAATCTACACCAAATACATCACATGCTCATTTTATTCCTACAAGCAAATAAAATGCTTCCAGAAATGATGCACTCCCTGCTATTATAAAACTTTCTGACCTCAAGGGTGGCATGAACAGTAGTTTTAAATTGCCTCACCAGAAAAAAAAAACCAAAAAAACCCCCCAACAAACCAAGCCAAAAACAAAAATAAAACCAAAACCAAATGAAACCAACCAACCAACCAAACACCCCCCCAAAACAACAACAAAAACAAAAACAAAAAACCAAAAAAACCCCAACCCACCAAAAAAACCCAAAGCCAAAACCAAAACCCAAACCTACCAACACCACCTGCCTTGAATTAAAAAGAAACCCAAAAGAAATTTAAACACTTAGGGATTATAAAAAAAATAGACTTAACCATATGTTAGAAATAACTGGCAAGCTTCAAATCCAGAAATTCAAGCACTCAAGGTTTCATATACTGATACGAACACTTTCTCAGATTTGGAAATTTCATGAGGACAAGATCTCCTGAGATATTCTGTTATTATGTTTTCCAGTTTGGTTACACATACAGCACAGCATGAACAGCTCTCCTTCCAATGTTTGGTTTCTGTTACTCAGCCATGAAATACACAGTAAAGTGACACCTTCTCCAAACTGCAATGGTTAAAAAATGTTTTATTCTAATTCCAGTTGCGCTTTGGGATCTGGTCTGGTTTTATTTTCCATGTGGAAAGACTAATGAGTTATAGCATGGGATGTACATAACCCAAGATGTTTCACCTTTAAGCAATATCTGTCATTGAAAGTCACTGATGTTACACATTTGCAGAAGACGAGAGTTTGCCCCTATGCAGAACAGCTCCATTATCTTTGTTTGTAAGGTCTTGTAACTCTGTTGTTTTTAACCCAAATAGTTAAGGATCAACAATGTGTCTCAGGGTACTTGCTTCCTTCTTTTCATCCTTCAGTTTCAAATGGCTGAGTGATTTCCAAGAATGAAGCAAGGAAAAGAACAATTGACCCACCGAGGTCAGTGAAGACACAATATTCTGCACCTTGCTTTGCTTTATGGCAGCATTAGTATATTACATTTAGTAAAGACAATATGCACTGCATTTTGCTGCAAAGTCAGTAAGTCCATGCAAAAAATGGCATCTTTGCCACTCATACAATGTTCACTTCCCTTGCTTATTGTTGGGTCCATGCTTCAAAACCTTGAGTTAATACAGCTTCTCAATAAAAAGGTTGTAAGAATTTCTCAATGTGGACACAATTATGTGCATGGCCTTTATCCTGGTCTCAAAAACATTATCTAAATAATTTTGTAAAACTTAAAAAAAAAATTAGGTGAGCCAAAGGCAGACCTCTAATATGGAAAATTTCATCTTGTTACTAATTTTTTAAAATAATTATGAGCACTTGGAACATGCTTTTTTAACTGACAGTTTTGAACAATTGTGACTACACTTACAGGTATTATGATGGGTAATGTGAGAATATGTATGAAAAAACCTACACAGCATCTAATTTTAATGATGTCATAGCAAAAAGCATCAGACATTGCCTAGCTAATAGTGATTATTTCACTTATGCATCTTGAGTAAGGTAAGGCTTCTCATACCACACCAGACAGCAAAACATTTTTCAAAGCTTTTTCATAAAAGTACATCTTCTGTTTCTAAAAGAATACTTTCTTTTTTCCTAAAAATATTTTTATGAATATAATAGAAGATTAAATATAAAAATACCCTTGTGTGTTTCCTTTCATGTAAACCTGTAGTTCAGTTTTACTAGAAAGGGTTTCTAGCAGCACTGACTGTTCTTGGCCTCACCTTGAGAAACTGTGGGATTCTCACTTGCTAAATGTTCTCAGAGGTCTCTCAGCTTGTTAGTGCATCGTGTGACTTCACAGGTCTAGCTTTGCAGTGACTACAGACGCCACGGTGGCTGTAAATCCCATGCCATACTTAAATACTTACAGAGTATCCATGAACTGCTGAACTTGTGATTACAGCTCCCTCCTTCATCCAGAGATCGTCTATGAGAAAGCTTGTATTTGGTCTTTCTCTGATAGAATAGTGGAACATAACCCTCAAAGGCTCTGCTTCAAAGACCTTTCTAAGCAGAAGGGTCCTCTTTTCCCCCATATGACATCTCCAAGGACATTTTCTGTTGTAGTCGCTCTAGAAGCCACCTGGCCTTCCTGGCTGCCCTCGCCTGGGACGCGAGCCGCCGGCCCACCAAAGGCTATTGCTGGGATGTTTCCAGCCGAGGTGGGGCTGTTCCCGGCAAGCGATCAGCTACAGGCGCCAATGGTAAAGGAGGCGAGACGAGATAAAGAGTTGCGGGAGGGGGTCTCTTCCGTGCTCTCCTTTATTATGGGGTCAGGGTGCAGGGTGTTCTGGAGGGAGAGAGGAGGACAAATCCCAAGGGCTGTCCCCGGGTGGCCGGTTATATAGGGGAAGGGATAACCAATAGGAGAAAAGTAGGGGGGAGGGAACAAGGGTTCAGGGTCCAATTGCAACATAGAAGGGGAGGGTACAATAGACAGCAACCAATGATACAGTACACTGAACAGAAGCTTCTGGAAGAGGGGGCAGATCTGGAGTCCTGGGCACGCCTTCCCTACCAGCCCCGGGGTGGGTCTTAGGCCCTTGAGTCCTGCCCCAGCGGGGCTCCTCCTTCCAAGGAGGCGGAGCTTGTTGTAAGCGATAAAAAGAGATCTAACGACGATGGTTGTGGGTGGTGGGGGGAGGACTCCTCCCCGAGCTCTCCTTTATTGAGGCAGCAGGGCTTGGGTGTTCGGGAAGGGAGAGCAGGGGAAGGAGGACCAGTTGTCCCTAGGTGTCATGAGGACAACATGGCCCCGAGTGCCTGGACGCGCCCGGTTAAGTATAGGAAGGGTAGACCAATGAGGAAGGAGGGAGAGGGAGGGTACAAGCAGACACTAACCAATAATTACAGAGGAGGGAGGAGTACAGTTCGAATACACCAACCAGGTGCATACCGGTGGAGAAGTTGCTGGAAGCTGGGCGGATCCTGAGCCCTGGGCACGCCTTGTCCCTCGATCCAGGGGCGAGCCCAAAGGCTTCTCCCCCAGGATCTCCCACAGCAGGCAGAGCCAGGCTGGGAGGCAGGAGCCGCATAGGGGCGGATCCGTGTTAACCCTTCACAAACCTCGATGTTGCTGCGGGGGTGGGAAACCCACCCTCCGCAGGAGCTGGCCCAGGAAGTGGCAGCCACAAGGGGTGGACCCTCCACAATTTTCCTGGAGTCAGTTTAAGCTATACTCTGAGGAGTCCCTGCACTACTGGAAGCTCTGCACAACCTTCCGTGGTCTGCATCTGTGATATATATGTTTCTATGATATGCAAACATATTTATTCCAAAGGACTAAAAAAACGCTTGGAACCATTTATTTGAGCTCCCTGGGAGCAGATGAAGAAGAACATCTTGGTGGGAATGGCATAGGAATGGTCAGGTGGAGGAGCTTTGAATGAATGATTCCACTTTATTAGGAGCTATATGGAAAAAAAGGGACGTGCTGGAGTCTCTGAAAGGTTTAATTATATAAAACATGGATGATATGAGTGAGATTTCTATACCTTGCCCCTTAGTGCGTCTCCCTTCAAGGATCAGTTTGTCTGTAAGAGGGTGACATACTTTTTTAACAGCAAAAAAGTAAGACATAGACTAAATGCAATTTAGGTACAGTCCTACAAAGTAGCCACATAAACACATTTGGAGAGGCAAGACTTTCAAAGTCTTCTGTCTCAGTGAGCCACACTCTTTCCTGCTTTGAAAGCAGAACCCACATTTACAGAGGTTCAGGGAGATCTAGAGAATGTCCACAGTAAATGGTCATTTTCAGTTACCTTTAAAAAAAAGACTTAGTTCTAACAGCAGGATACAGTTTCAAGACATCTTCCTCCTTAGTCTTACATGATAAAGGTTCACAGAATAATTTATAATAATTCTATATTTATTACAAAAGCTGGATACCTTGCCTTTTCGATGTAGTTTCCAAATCATCTCTGTATTGACTTCAACTCATTTAAGAAGTGTGTCATTATTGCAGATAGAAAAACTAGGCAAAAGTTTAAAACCCAGCAAACTAAAGCAAAAACAGATGAAACAGACATATAATCTTGGTTTTTGGACTTATATCTATCCATTTTTCCTGAGGCCCATAAGGTGGACTATTTTCTGCTTTAAAGTTCTCTTTTTTTTTTTCCTTTATCCTGGCCCCCAATACTTCTTTTCCCAAAAGAGCTGAGAAAACTTACATTTTCCGCCTTACATTAAATTCCATATAATCTTCCCCATTGTTAAATGAACTGTAAGCCAGCAAGGTAGTGAATTAGAGACTACTTTTTCCTGGCAGATCAGACAATATAGTGTTCAGGATGAAATTAACACACATTCTTTGATAAATAACTAGATAAGGCTAACTTGTTGCTCCCCAATCTTCTTACTGTCTCCTAAAACTTAAAATGAGCTGAAATGGCCAATCTGAAATAATATCTTTTAACAATAAGAATGAGAAAAAAAAGGAATATTCATAGATAAAAATAACTTATGCTTTCTTTCTTTCTTTCTTTTCTTTCTTTTCTTCCTTTCTTTCCTTTCTTTTCCAATGGTGCAATCAAATTTTGGTCCCTGTTGTGGTTAACATCAGCAGCTTGCTGGGGACATTCAAATGAAACTCAGGGGAAAAGTAAACATAGATAAAATTGCTATGCATTACTTTGTGATGCAGAGCTATACATCATTCATGATATTTTTATAATGCAATACTATTTGGATGTTTCAGTCTGGAAAGAAGCCCAAGTGTTTCCAGGCACACTAAGAGCACATGAAATTATGATCGGGGACCATATTTAAACCACCTACTCTAAATGCCTAATTTAGGCATTGCTACTAATATAGTGTTTGAATTTAAGAGTGAGATGAGTGATCCAGGCCTGCCAGATCTTGCCTCCACTACAGCTGGTGGGAAAGAAATAGCTGTGACTCCTAATTTGAGCACTGGAGGTGGGATTCATCTCACCTAACTTCTCACACAAGAAAAATAGTTGTTTAAATCTGAGCTGGCAGCCCTTCTGTCATTGGAGAGATGGAGACACCTCCACAGTGTTTCTCCTCCTGTCACCTGTTTCAGAAAGAGGTGATTTTTTTCTCTAGCAGTCTTTTTTCCTGTTTGATAAGCTTAGACTTAGGCAAGGCACTTCTGCATGCATGACCTGAGTTGCTACAGTTTTTTTGGTTGGTGCAAGCAGAAAGACACGGACACACCTTGTCAGAAGCTCCACAGGGTGCTGAGGCAGCGCCTGAGAGCTGCAGGGTCTGCTCTGCAGGGCCAAGGGACCCAGGAGTTGGGGTGAAAGCCAGGCTGGACAGACAGGATCTAGCTGGTCCCAGACAATTTAAAAATGAGACGAAAATGAAACTTAGTGAATAGATGCATGAATTTAAATGATAATTTTAACTGAGTTGTTCACATCTTTCTTTTAAGGAGAATTTTCTGTATTAATAGAATAATGCCTCTGGAAGTCCTACCACTTTTGCCAAGTATTAGGGAAACTCCTGCCTATGTGAATCATTTGTGACCTTGTCATCGACTTACACCAGGAGATTAAAGTGCAGGGATGTGAGAAGTCTGCCAAAGCAAACAACTTTCCCTGGAGATGTTATGACAAAGATGCACTCTGAATAAATAACATTGCTACTTGTGACATGTCCAGCCCTGGGCCAGCATCAGGGTTCTGCCCCGCCTCTGCTCCCAGACAGCACTGCTTGGCTACAAATGAGCAGGGACATGATTCCAGATTCCCTTTTCCTACAAATCTAACTGTATTTAGAAATCTGTGGTGAACAGACCAATTTTTCTACATTCCCAAGTGTTTTTGACCTCACACACATGTGAACAAAGCTTCTGGGAGCCAAAATTTTAGGGAAAAGCTAATAATTGTGTATTCTTCCTGAAACAGGTTTGTGATCTCATGGTAAGTGCAAGCAGGCAAGTTGTGAGTGTTGATTTCTTCCTCTATAATCTACCACAGCTTTAATTTCACATGGGCTTCCTTTGCTCTTGCTGGTTCCCTGAGTTTAGGTTCTACTTTGAACAAACCTGTTCATGTATTACAGCTTGCTGGATCCCACAGTTTTTGCATCTAATTGTACCAGTCATACATAAACAAGAAATTTAATGAATAATAATAAATTCAATAAAAATGTAAGCAAAGTGTAAAACAGTACACTGGAGCAAAATAAATTAGCAGTAAAGAAGAAGAATGTCAAAGCAGAAAAGAGCAATATCCAAAACCCATAAATTACAAATTACCTTGATGTCTATCACATTTGTGCTTTAATGTTCACTTGAATTAGGTTCTGAATTCCTGGAAAGACAGAGTGGAAGGAATAATCTATGTTATCTTAGGGAAGAATTCTATATAATTTTCCATGCTATGAATGAGCTTTCCTCCAAGCTGCTGAAATAGAATTTCACAATTAGTTAATAATAAGAACAATTAAAAGACAATTAGGAAGGAGGATGTTGAGACCCTCATTTAATGAATCACATTTTGGATTTCTGGCATGTCTCTTTTTTTGTTCTTCCAAGTATTTGGATGGCAAATGAGATTATGGCTTGTTATTTCAGAGATTTTACAATCATATTTCTATTTCCATCTTTAAAAGAGTTATTAGTCAGATATTTTCTCCTGGCTGGTGAATACTCCCCTTCTCATTTGAGCGTAAAATTTTGGCTGGATAAATAAACAAAATCTTTATTTTATTACTCTATGGAAATGATGGATTGAAAATTTCACTGTTAAGAGACTACCAATTTCTGTTGCTTTTATAAACTTGTATTCTATAATTTTCTAGTAGTTTTAAAAAAAAATTTAAAAAGTGATAACACTGTTATGCCCCTCAACGTGTCACACTTGTGTCCATTCAATCCCTTACTAAAATTACTGATGAAAAGTATAGCTATAAAAATTTACAATTTAGTTGACTTCAGTTGACCTGTTTTGCTCACAGGGTACAAACAAATGTACTGCCTGTAAAGCCACCCTCCCTGAGGAACTCTGGTAGTCACGTAAAATCTGGATCTTTCATTAGCAGATTTTGACTAAAATTATTACTTTGCTCTGGGTGATGTCACTGATAGTATTTTGTGCTGACAAGGATCTTCTGAAAACATTTTTTTGATTAGCCATAGTTGTTGTTTCCTCCTGTTGCAAATGTGACAGTGATTTAAGTGAAATCTGAAGGCTCAGTCTGGTCCTGTCTCATCACTAAAGCTGTCATTCACATGTACAATGCAGAAACCACACTCTCCAGATGCAGCATGATTGTGAATTGCTGTGAATTTACCCCGGGGTGAAGGTAAAGAAACTTTTGACAGCGGCAGTCCCTTGGTCCCACAGTCTCCTCCCCCACCTTCTCTACTGACCTTGGTGTCTCCATGTTGTCCCCTCACATGTTCTCAACTCCTCCTCTTCTCTGTCTAAAAAAAACAACTGCATGCCACTTTGTTTTGATTTCTTGTTAAATATGTTAACACAGAGGCGTGACCAACATCTCTGATTGGTCCAGTCGTGGCCAGGGGCATGTCCATCATCTTCAGAGCCATCAGGGGTTGGCTCTGCCAGACGTGGTAGAAGCTTCCAGAAGTTTCTCACAGAAGCCATGTTTGTGGCCCCCGTGCTACCCAAAACCAGGCCAAGCAAAACCAACACAATGGTCTTGACCATATGTCTTTGAGAAAGTAAAATTGTAATATCTCTTGGTATTTTCCTTCTGCTGTTTTCAGATGATTCAAAGGGGTGTGATCATCCTTCAGTCGGAGAAGGATATGCATAGAAAAAAAAGCAGAAGTACAGCATAAAAAAGTGGGAAAAAAATTAGCTCTAGGTAGATGGAGCCAAAGGGAATAGAAAATAAGGTTTCTGTGGCCTCAGTCACCTGCAAAAGTGTAACACCATCTCAATTACCCTGCATCTAAATCTTCCACAGGGAAATGGAAAGCACTTGCCTCCCTCTGAGAGGATTATGTGTTAAAAGGGTGGCAAAGGTGATGGTTTCTTTTGCTTTCTCCCTCCAGTTAAATCTTGGATTGCACAGCAATTGTCACATTTTACTTGCAGGCCTCTGAACAGGCTGGTTCTGTCTGTCTTCTGCAGGTCAGCATTTCAGAGACATGCTGAAATATCCATGAGACCCCAAAATGTAGGACTCCCAATGCGAGCAGAAGGCTTGGCATGTAGAAAAGTCTAAGAACAAAGCAGCCAACATCCTTTCTCCATAGACAAAACACATTTTGTCTGTGACATTCTTAGTCTCCATCTGCTCAGGAGAGGGAAAGTTTCCCATATGGTACTGCAGTGGGCTAGTGAGTCACTCTATTGACTCACTCCACAAAATGCACAATTGAATGTTAAGTAACTGAAGTCAGCTTTAATGGATACAGCATATGTATACTTCATGAGTGCAAGATATGTAAACTATTATTATGTCACCTCTTTTTGTGCTGATGGTACTTCATTGATTACTGATTGATTCTTAATTGCTTATTAGTCGAAGTTATCATTCTCTGAATAACTCACATTTTGAATTATTGGTTTAGAATCAAAATTAGAAGTGCATCTGTTTCTGCCATGTCACACTTTATTTTACATTTTTCATTTTATTTTCAGTAATATCTCAAGTCAAACATGTGTTAGGTAGTTAAGATATTACTGGTTTAGATCTGATGTGAAAGCTTACATTTCTAAAAAAAAGGATGGCTGACCTGCAGCTAGTCTTGTTCATGTATCTCAAATCCTTTTTGTGTTTTAAAAGAACATTGATTTTTAAAAGATCTGAGAAAGTGGAAACAGTTCATAAGACAATTTATTATGAGATGCTCAGAACAAGGTTAAGCAACTGGTGTCAATGATCATAGACTGCTAGGCTCGTGATACCATAGTGATCCTAGTTAAGGATCTGCAGGAAACTGCAGGACAAGAGAGATTTGAGGGGAAATACTCTGTTTCTGACAAGGATGTGGGACTGAAAGCTGATTAGCCAAGTTAGATGATCATTCCAGAGTTGTGTCATGTGTAACAGTGACAGCAAGTCTCAAATAACAAAGAAAACTGTCATGTCCAGGAGTTCTGGGGGAAATGATTGATCATAATGTGTAGTTATGATACTGCTTGGCTTTGAGATGCTTAAATGTGTTTCCTTAGACAGTGGCAATGTGTGTCTGAATGACATCCATCCAAGCTATGAAGTCTGGTGTCAGTGGTGAAGGGGCACAGGAATTAGTGAGATTTTCTTGATCATTACGTTTTCAGTCATTTTTCCCCTCACTTCCTTGATTGCTGCTGCCAAAGCTGAGCAGTGCTGGGTGTAGACTCCTCTCTGACTGGCGTTGGAGGGGTTGTGAAGCACACGTGCCCTTCGTGTGCATCCCAGGGATGTTCACTAAGGCTTGTCCGTCCTGTCAGCTTGGCAGGATCCCAGCCAGCAGTGTCTCTCAGGGTGGGCTGGTCATTCCTGCTCCTGCAGAGGGGCTCCAGCTGTACCCATAGCTGAGGCACAAGGGATCCTGACCAGTTCTGGAGCACCCAAGCAGTCAGTGTACACACATGCATTGAAATAAGTCCAGCTAACCATGCACAGCTTCAGCAGACATGGCAAACAAAACAACAGCCTGATTCAAGTTTGGAAATTTCTCTCCTATGCTCACTAAATAATCTGCAAGCAATGGAGCAAAGTCAGCCATCTGCCTGTGACACCACTGTTTATGAAAAAACTTGACATACCTCATCTACTCAGGAAGACAATTTTTTTCTCTTTATAAAGAAGTTACAGATTTTGCCTGCCCTGTGCAGAAGGCTCTGTTATACCCTCTGTATCAATGGAAAAAAGGAGGAACTGCCAGTGAAAAGAAGGAGGTTATTGGGTTGTGAGTGGATCCATTTAGTGGATGCTTTGCTACAGCTTTTTATTAAGTGATTACAGAGTTGGGGCTAGGTCAGTGTTTAAGAGAATGGTTTGTTTGAACTTGAGATTAAAATCTCGTGTGATGCAGCCAGTTCCAAGAATGATATCTGGTGTATTGAGAAACTGTGTCTTGGGGAAGCTAGGGGAAGGAGGGAACAGATTACTTTCCCACAGACTCAAGGACTGAGAGTAAATAAGGGAATTTAACAAAAATTACTAACATTTAACAAAATGTAACAAAAAAGACAAAAAAAATTGCCTTTTTTATTATATGGGCACTCATGGCATCCCACCCTTAAGTGGAATTGAGCCCCCATGATTTGTAGATGTTCATGGTTGAAAGGAATGACAAAAGTCAGAGGGCTTGCAAAATCTTAAAAAGCTCTATTAGCAAATTATACACTTGGCATGGAAAGTAGTGTAAGTCAGTCCCTTATCTCCTAGTCTAAGCACACAGCAGTGGGTTTCAAATAAAGGGGTAGGGTGAAAGTGAAGAGAGATGAATTAAAGAGGGGAGACAGAGAAAGGAAGAAAAGCAGAAAGAAAGAAGGATCACCATTTGTGGCTCCAGTGTCGATCTGGCTGATGGAGTGTCTAGGTCCATGGGCTACACTTGTGCCTGGGCTTCATGGGGTTACCTTTTTATAGATAAGTTTTTCCCCAGCCTAGAGAGAAGATATTGCTTTCTGTGTAGTTTCATTATCAGGTGCAGTCCATTCTTCTAAACCTTTCTGGAAATGTCTCAGAGGACTTCAGAGGTCCTTGGTGGTCTTGGTTGCCCTCTCCTGGGTTGGCTTTTCCTCAACAGCCCATGCCTGTTTCTCATTCTCATTCCTGCGCTTGCACTGTATTTGGTTGTGCATATCTCCAGGAGCTAGAACAAGTATATACTGCCTTACCTCTGTACGGCCCTTCTCCAGCCACACCCTGGCCTTTGTCACAGCATGTTATTGCCAGCAATCCTTGGTTGCTCCACAGCCACCTGGCTATTGGTGTTTGAGACACGCACATTAATTCCTCAATTTTCTAGGCTTTTGTAGCGCTCAACATTTTTCAGAAATCTAAAATGGCATAGCTGTTGCACTTCAGTCATTCAAAATGTCTTTTTAATTTATCTGAAAATTTGAAATAATTTCATTTACAATCCTAAAATTAAATTTAATATAAAAGATGAAGCAACTGTAATTTCACTATATCTAGAATGTATATGTATCTGTACATGTACATGTATCTGTAATCCCCTTGGGCTATTTTATAATGACTGTATATGTGGGGATGCAATTTTTTCCTGTTTTTCCTGTGGAAATGTCTTTTCTTAAATAACTGAATTATAAAATTTGAAGCCTGTCTGATCTCAAAGTCATTCTTTTTCTTTTACTAGTCAAAAAAACTGAAGCTTTCTACCTTCAACCTCTTCCTTTTTTATAGAGTATCTATATATATATGTATACATATATGTACATATATTTATATACATACACACATATGTGTAAATACTCTAGTGTGTGTGACAGCTCCATTCATAACACAGATATACCTTTCGTTCCAAGGAAGAATTTTCACTGTGGTTCATAAACATACCTAGCAGTGCTTCCTTTGTAATGAAAATTATTCACAGTGCAGTTCTTAAGGAAAGAAATAAACATAGTTTTGAAGAATAAACCACTAAAATGGGACACATTTATTCCAGCTTCTCTGAGGAATGGACGGGAGATGCAATAACACACTTTTTTTTTGTTTTTCCCTGAAGCTTCAACATTTCCAGGACTTGCATGCCCTTAAGAGTATGCAGTAGCTTCTCTAAGCACTGCTGGTGGGTCCCCTTAGGCTTTCTCCTTCTGAGCACCTGGATTCTTGGTAAAATACCAACATGAAATTTTGGTTTTTGTGTCTGCATGTGTGGATTTGGGCTGTTGCACACACAGAGCTCAGTGGTGGTAGGTTGGTTGATTGGGTTCCTACCAGCACTGGGGCTGTTGGAGAAGTGGCTGAGAATCAGCCCTGGGCTCATGGCCCCCTGCCACAGCCAAGTCCAGGAACTCATCTTGTTCCCGCTGCCCTGGTCCCCCTGACCCTCACATCTGCCCTTTCTCAGTTTCCTCCATTAAGACGATTTAAAATATCTCAAGGAAATGACAAGATATTGTGGTCTAAGCATCTGGATTTCAGTAACTCCTGCCCTCTCTTTATCTGGCAAGATTTATTGAGGTTGCATTGGTTTCTGCTGAAAAAGTGTCACACTAAGGCTCCTTTTTTGTTGTAGTTACTTAATTTAAGTTCCATACACGAATTCTATTGTCACCTTCAGAAAGTTTTTGTTCAGAATACCTGACACTCATCCTTCCACCCTCCTCACTCCAGTCAGAAGGATTTTGTGGGGCTCCAAAGTGCTGCTCATCACCAGAAATTGTTTCCAATTTCATACTTATATCAAATTACATAAGGTTCAAGTCAGAAAAATAGAATAAAACACTGAAATAATGAGAGTTGTCCAATTAACAAAATTCACTCTATCCCAAAAAGTTAGTTATAGAGTTCTAACTTATACTTTTAGATAAATAAAGTGTGCAATGGAAAAAAATGCAAAAAAACCCTCCAACAAAACAAAAAGCTCACCAAAATTGATCCTTCCTGCTGAACAACAACTTTGACCCCTTCTAAGGCTACCAGCCCATCTGTTCTAACATGCTGTCTCTCACTGGTTTCAAATGGGTAGAGGTAATGGGAAACAGTGTTCCTCCAGTGTCACACAGGCTCACACTTTGGCGACATTTAAGGTGTGCAAACTTGTGAGCAGAATTAGAGAATAAAGGGAAATTAATGGTTGAAAGCTTTCTTTTTTAAACAGCAAATCCTTCCCTTATGTTCTGGCGAGATTTTGGGCTGTGCACCTTGTGTACCAGATGGGGATACTTTTTCTGTTTTCTTGGTTTTGATTTTCTTTTTTCTGTTTTCTTAGCTGGTTTCAAATTTCTGTGTAACAACCTTTGCCTCCACTTTAAAAAAAAATCCGAACACCTGACCCAGGCTACACTTTAGGAGGCCTGTTTGGTGGGAAGTGAATGCTGGAATGTTTCAGTTTTCAAAACTGTACAGATTCAGATTTATAGTCAGTCTGTTTATACTCTATCATATCATGTGTGGTAGCATAGGATATCAAAGCAAGAAAGCCTACGGGGATACCAACATTTGAAATGAAAAATAGTTCTTATGTATGGCATAATGCAGCACAAATGGAAAGTTGTGCTTTTCTGTTTTACTGTTTCTGTACATTACTCAGGCAATAAATACTGGACAAATCAAGCACTCATTTCTAAGGCTCCATATAACCTATTTTACCAGTATCAGCTGCTATCGTTTTATATTCCCTAGAGAAAAGCTGCCTGGGTTCCCAAGTTTTATAAAGCATTTCAAGGAGACCTCACAAATAAAAATGGATGGAAAATATGGCCCGGCTTTTAATAACAGTGTAGTTAACTCTGCATTTTTGTATGACAGTCAAAGCTCTCACTAGTGTGTTACAACCTTATCATTCTTCAAAGCAGCATTTATTTAATGACTATTACTTGCTTATTTCATCTGATGTGAATTTTGCATCATTATTTCAAGGGCACAGCACAATAGAAATACACTATAACTGTGTCACCTCACATCTGGGCTTCCTAAACTGAAAAGGGTTGTCCCTCATCCTGTGCAACAGACGTACTCTGACACCTCTCTGAAGGTGGCCACAAAGGATTCCCAAAGCATGTTTGCAAAGCCAAGCAGCCTAATAATATTTAAAACAGTGCCTGGGCAGTGTGGGACATACGTTCGAGCACAACTTTTATTCTGATCCAAAATATCTGAGGTATGACGAGCCTCAGGATAGGAAAGTCTCCCACCCTCTCTCCATCACCTCCACTTGTGGTCAGAAACCGCAGAAAAGGGACCAGATTCCCCACAACAGCTCAGCACCTGTCCTGACCCTGGGCTGTAATTTATTATTGTTATTAATGAATTTTTTGGAGTGGTTGGATACTTCTTGTCAATTGATTTCCAGAATCTAAATTTTAAAACATTATTAGAATCATAGAATAATAGAATCTTTACATTTGGAAAAGACCTGTAAGATCACTGAGTCCAACAATTAACCCAGAACTGCCAAGTCCACCACTGAACCACATGCCCAAGTATCCCATCTACACAATTTTTGCACACTCACAGGGATGGTGATTCCACCACTGTTCTGGGCAGTCTGTTCCAATGCTTGACAGACTTTAAGTGAACAGATTTTTCCTAATATTTAATCTAAACCTCTCCTGAAACAACTTGAGGCCATTTGTTCTTTCCCTAAAATGTAAAAAAAAAAAAAAGGGTAGAAAGGTAAAAAACAACCAAAACAAAAAACAACACAACACAAATTATATATTGAGTCAAGTTTTTTGGTTGGGGTTTTGTTTCTTTGGTTGGTTTGGGGTTTGTTTGGTTTTTTGTTTCTTCTGAGTGAAGTTATTTGTTTTTTTTTAAGATAGGCTGCAGGACTGTACTTAAGGCAATTTCACATTCAAGGCTGAGTATATAAAACCAACTTTACTTAAAGTCAAAAAGAAGCTGATAGATAATTGGATGTGGCCACAAAGATTACAGCTAAACTAATAAACTAAACCAGGTCAGCACATGGGCCTAAGTATAGAATGAATGCAACCATTCATACTGGGAAGTGTTGGCAGTTTTGGTCTCAGCCAAATAGCACTACAATGGGGACAATCTGGCCAGAAAATGCTCTCCACAGGCAGTTTGAGGCAGGGTTAAGAGAGTTAAACTGTATAGACCTGAGCCTTTCCATAGTATTTGTCCAGGAGCAGTCCCAGGATGTTTCATTTACCTCTACAAATGCTGACAGGGGTAAAGCAAGTTTTGGGAAGGGGGAGAGGTTTAGTAGAAAACTGCTGTGCCAAAGAAATGTGTTGCAGTTCAAGGTCAACTACACCCATCTTTGGCTTAAGGGCAAAATATCAAGCACCATTTTGAGAATGCAAATTCCAAGAAATTCAGATCCTCTTCTTGTTCAGAGCTGGAGACATTTTGAAAAAGGTTCTGGCTCCCTAATACAAAGAATTAACTCAGTTAGTCAACTTTTCTGGACGCAGACATTTTCAGCCCTAGGTTTAAAGTTCCCTTTCTCCATGTTTTAATCAGAACATTACTGTTTCTCTTAAATTTACTTAATGTAGAGGAGTGGTTTTATTGTTGTGGCCTGCTATTTTTATTACAATAGCAAAAACAGCTATTGTATTACAATTTACAAAAAACAGCTATTTTTTCTAAGTTCCAGTAGTTTTTATAAGCAAAAAAAACCTGTAAATGATGTCTGACAAAAACTTGACATGAATAAGGGAGTATGAGGCCCTACGCAGCGAGGTACTGAGCAGCCTTGTGAAAGTTGGGCCAGATGGCTTCGTTAGGGATAAACAAAAAGAGTAAAGAGAGAGCAAGCAGTAAGAACCATTTAAGGACTATGGAGACAGAAGAGACTTTGACCCCTGGACCACCTCAGACTGAGAAAAAAAGGTCTTTTTTTTTTGTCAGAAACCATTCTGTGACTCAGAAGAATATATGATCATGAGAGATACTCTTACCTAGGTCCTTACTATGCCTTTGTGATTTTTAAAAGACTTCTTAAAATAAGAAAACTTTTTTTTTCTTCTGTGTCTCCACTCCTTCTTTGGGAAAAAATTTGTTTCAGTCTCATCTTTACATCATTCTGCCCTAATGCATCCCAGCTGGAGGGACTTTCCCTTCATAATCATCATCATTTTCCCCAGTTTGAGGCAGATCCACTACCCCTTCTTGACCTGCACTTCTGCTTTAGTTGGGATTGGCGTTAGCAGAGGATTTGGGCAGCCCTCACCATGTCAATGCTGCAGTGCTTACCTTATATGCATCCTGAGGCCCCAGAACAGCATCCAGAGCTCAGTATTAGTCAAAAGATTAACCAACAAAAAACAATAATACACACTGAGTGAGGGTCACGTAAATGCTAATGAAAAGAAATATTCAGCACAGGATATTCTTTCCAGTCTTTGAATACCCCAAGTAAGGACTTTTGGCAGGCATTTGTACCTCCTGCTGTTCAACACCTTGTTTTGAGGGAAGACACTTACAGCTGCTACAGACCATAGACCAGTGTTTCCAAAATTCCTGCTTTACATCCTTGTTTCTGCAGTTTGCACAGAAAGCCCGTCAGATAATATGGATGAGTTTTCCTTCAGCAGGGATCAGATATTTGGATTACTTCTTCCAGTTCAGACTCCAGGCTGGAATTGGCCTTTTTTCGTTGCTCATTTCTGGTGCCTTCCACACATTTTGAATTTTGTTGCTTGGCAGGACAGTTCCCACCAGAAGGTCAGGGAGATGCCCTGCTACAACCAAGAGTAAACTTTCCCCTGGGAATGAGGATGTGAACACCCTTCTTAAAGAGATATTTAAAGAAGCCATACAGAAGGTGACTTTTACAAATACCTGTCATAATTTGGAATAAAATTTTTTGCTCAAAAAAAGGAATAAAATGGATTTGCATGAAAGTCATGATTCTCTCAGGTGAATTTTTCAATTTCTGGTCTAAGAAAAGAAGATCCCCCAACGGTTTTGGGGGTATTTTGTTCTGGTTCGAG
Source organism: Acanthiza pusilla (assembly GCA_036630365.1). Classification (NCBI taxonomy): domain Eukaryota; kingdom Metazoa; phylum Chordata; class Aves; order Passeriformes; family Acanthizidae; genus Acanthiza; species Acanthiza pusilla. The sequence continues at coordinate 8,371,997 of JAXCHO010000036.1, forward strand.
GGGTTTTTTGGAGGGGAGGGGGTTGTTGGGGTTTTTGGTTGGTTTTTTTTTGTTTGTTATTTTGTTGGTTGGTTTTGGGGTTTTTTTGCTTCTTTGGTGTGGTTTGCTTTGGGGTTTTTTTAGTTTGGGGTTTTTTTGTGGAAGGTGAGGTATTTTTTGAGCACAGCTGAGGGGAGGTGAGGATGGCTTCAGCTCGGGTGCAGTATCAGCTCATCAGCTCAGCCAAGCGTGCGAGCATTGGCATATGAGCAAATGCTACAGTCTGAATGTCGACACATGGTCAAATACTTCTCAGTAGCCCAAGTGTGATGTTTAAAGACCCCTTTGTGGCTAATGTCTAGTGAAAGGATACATTGCTTGGCTAGAACAAAGAGTGTTACACTACAGACAGAAATGGAACATCTCCAAGTACTCCTGTTGTGCTGTACAAAGCAGCATTACTCGTAGTCTGTGCCATTTTCCCTTGTGAGGGAAAAGACTTTTCCTGGTACAGGGGCTGCAGTAAACTGTGCAGATAATGGAACAGCAGAGAGAATTCACAATAATTTTTTTGGCTAAGCTTTGGGCTGTGAAAACGGCTTAGTTGGGTTTAGGACAAGTTTCATTCCCTGCAGTGGGTCTTGTGCCAGCCTTATTACTGCACTGCCATGTGGAAAATACTGGAAATAAAAAGACTGATCCTTTGAAAAATGCTTTAGTGGACTTGATGAGACAGAATAAAAGAAAGGACAAGTTATGATGGATAGGGATAGGGGGTGCTTGCTGACTGCCTGCAGGTCATTCCCAAATCAGTTAGAACAGCTGCAGAGGGGGAAAAAAGCAAGTTAAAAATAAACAAAACAGATTTACACCCATTACAATCACTGTCTTTGCCAGTCTTTGCACTCAAGCCTGGCTTCCTGGAGTGAAAGAAGAAAGACTTCAGATTTCACAAAGGAATATTAATAGAAGTAATAGATGAACTTAAGAAAGAAAAGCGACTAAGATGAATACAACTTGCTTTTGGTGCGAACAGATGGGTCATGGAACAGTCTGAGGGGTAACTAATGGGACATTGATGCTTAATTGAACAAAATAGACAATTAGCAGCTGAAGAAAAATCTGGAGAACAGTAAATAATGCTAAGACCAGGCCAGTTTTACAGAGTGATCTGACATTCATTATAAATAGTACTTAGCAACTCACATTTTAATATATTCAACTACAAGGAAATTGGTCATATTTATAGGGCAAGATTCTGTTTTAGAAGTCAGTGATGCTGCAGATGATACAGGGTCACTGTAGCCAATCAGTTGAGCACCCATTTCCAGCACTATTAAGCATGGAAAGACCCCATGGGAACTTTTGAAGTGGAAACAAGGAAAATTATAAAGCAGTAGTAGTGTGGCTCTCCTTGGCATTAATGAGAGCGTTACTGTCAGTTCTGGTGCCTGTGCTAAAGGTTATTAGAAAAGGCTGATGAGTTATAAGAACCAGTCACATCCAGGAAAAACATGTTTTCAGCTGGAGGATAAAAAAGTTTGATTTCTTTAGTGTATCCAAGGGAGGGCTGGAAGGTGACTTGTTTGTAATGTACAAGTACAGCCTTTGAGAGATTGTTTTTGAGTGGAAGAAAGCTCTACATCCAAACAGATAACATACATTTTAGTAGTTTGAATGATGAAATTTTAAATAAAAATACCTTCTCACAGTGGTTAATTTAATAGGCATTTCACGCATTCATCATCACTTAAGTTCTTCAGATAAAGATTGGATAGCTTTCAAAAAGACAGCTGCTCTATCTCAACCAGGAATTATGAGCTTTATTCAGGTATTACCAAGCAATATTCTCCTTTCTGTGTTGTGTTGTACATTAAAGGTAGCAGGGATAGCAGTCATTTTGGACCTTAAAATGTAGGTCAGTATTGGGAAAGATCCAAGTACATTGCAAACATACAAGTGACAGCTATTTCTAAGAAGTCTCGTCAAAATGTCAGTTGTGCATAATAAGCATCTGCCTCCATTGGGTTTTAATAAGTTTCCAAGGACTTCATTCTCATTATGTTAACCTCAGAGATGAGGAATGAAAATCCAGCTCTATTTTGCACTGAATAGTTCTTCCCTGTTAAAAAGAAATGATCTTTGCTTTACCTTTTTGCACAGAATGACACAAGATCTCCATCAAGTACATTTCTCACATTATTACATAAAATCCCTTGACTAGCCCTTGCAGGCTCAGGAACGAAACAGTCTCTAAAAACCCTCAGAAGAAAAAAAGGAAACCCGGATCCCTCTCCTTTTTAGTAGTTGGAAGGGAAAAGCATTCTCTTGTCAATCCATCAAGAGCCATGATTTAAGCATTAGCTGTTAAACCAAGTAATGACATGAGCTTAGGTGATTATATACTTGCAGGTACCAAATGCTCGTCATTAAATGGAAGGACATACCTAAGGAGCTGTGTAATCTAAATAGCACCAAGTCCTCATGACCATCCAGTTGCCCTATTTCTTTCACATTTGATTTTATTTTTTAATAATGCTGCTGCCGGAGGTGCTACTTAAGAAGTTCAGAGAGGCAGGAGCAGCAAGTTCCATCAGCTTTATAATAAATGGGTGTGTAAGAGGAAACCAGCCAAAGGGCAAGCATTTGGAGGTGAGATATTGAGAACACCTGCTCCTCCCTCAGCACACTTGTGATTAAACATTTTACTTAGTATGTGAACTGAAATGTGTTATGTTAAACTGGGGTCAGAAGGCACAATGTAATTATGGTTATTAATACTACAGAGGCCAAACAGATAGAAATCATTGTGGGAATGACTATGTGTAACTGCAAGAAGGGGTAAATCTCCTTGGGGAAAGAATTGCATTTTGGGTGGAGATGATAAAGAATGTTTTACTGGAATTCTTCAAATCTGTAATAGTAAGGTTTCTCTTCAGGAAAGCATTAATTTCTGTGTTGTTCTTTAAACTCCTCTTAGTAAAGCACAAAAATAAATTAAAAAACCCCCCAAACCCTCTTAGTCCAAATCAGCACTCTTTAATGTATTCTGATTTCTTAACATGAGCTGAGTACTTTTGTGAGTCTGTGCTGAAGTGTTCCTTCACTTTCTGAGATGTTTTGCACCTTTTCTTGAGAAATACCTGCAGTGTTTCTCACCTCGGGGCTGGATGGCCCATGGCTATTGCATCTGAAGATAGATCATGGAACACACACACACACACGCACCATATTCCAAGTAATGCAACTGGTCTGTGCATAAGCATCTTTAATAATCATTGATCATTTCATGACATAAATTTAAAGATTCAGCCCATTTTTTAAAAAGCAATTAATGGAGGTAGGCTTCGAGATGTAATTTCACAGGTTTTTTACTGCAGCAGCTGTGCAATTTGGAGCCAGTGCTGCTCACAAAGTGCATAAGAGTAGGAATTAATGTTCTGGTGTAGTGTGGTTTAACCCCAGGTGATAGCTAACCGCCACCAAGCTGCTGAATCACTTTCACCTGAAAAAATGGTGAACTGAGGTAGAGGCAGTTCAGTTGGTAATGCAAAAGCCAAGTTTTTTTCAGTTGGTAAAGCAAAAGCCAAAACACAAACGAAACAGATAAGGAATTAATTCAATACTTCACATCAGCAGGGAGGTAACAGTCATCTCCAGGATGGCAGGGCGTTGTTGTCCATGATGGTGACTTGTGAAGACAAATGCTTTGATCAGCTGGGCACAGCTGCCCCAGATGTCTCTCCACACAATCTCTTGTGCACCCCCAAGCCTAGCAACTGCTCAGGAAATGTAATGAGTAAAAAAGGCCTTGACTGTGCAAGCACTGCTCAGCAACAACTAGAGTTACCTGTATTATCAACACTGTTTTCAGTACAGATTCAAACCATTGCCCCATACCAGCTACTGTGACAAACAGCAATTCTATTGCAGAAAAGCTCAAAACATTCTTTATTCTTTTTCAGATGTGTCCATTGGATTATGGTTTTTAATATAAAATTAGCATTTGCACATAACTATATATGTACAAGCTGTTAATAGTTATAAGAAGACTAAACTGTCAAAGTCAAGAATAATAAGCAATAACTAAGCCTCTCAATAAGTGCAACTGCTCCCAGCACAATATTTGAGTGCATCTTAATAAAGTTAGCAATTCTGGTTTCTTACCAGACACTTTCTTCAAAGTTCAGGGACAGATACTGAGTATGTTTGTGTTTTACTGACTGTATTTATCTTGAACAGCACTTTACACTACAGGACAATTACCGTAAGGGGTGAGATGCCACCAGCCTTTTTTCCTGTAATCAGTAGCAATAATTATACAGAAAGGCAAATATAAAATACGGTAGATATTAGACCCCATCCCTAAAGGCTCACTTACTGAATCTTTCTGTCCCTGATTTAAAAAGAAAGGACACTATAATTAATTTTGGCTGTTGAGCAGTCTTGTTACTGGAATCAGAAATTTTTTTCTGAATTTTACCTAGGTTTGACTTTAACAATTCCCTGTGGTGATGTCTTACCCAGTCTAATTGCACAATTTATAATTCAAAATACATTTGTTGGTTTTGAAGCTTAGCCTTTTTTAATTAACTGAAAGGTCACTTGCCTATGTACTAAGAGTTAGGTTGTGATGCCTACAATCAGTCCCATATGTTGATTGAAAGGTTTAAATTCTTTAATTTTATGACTTAGCCTGTTTGCAATTAAAATTTTACCTTCCAGGTGTCTGCCACAGTTTGATTTTACAACCAAAAAAACCCAAACAAACCTGAGTTAAAAAAAGAAAACAGTTTCTTACAGTGACGTATACCCTGTGTTTTTAAATTAAGTTATTCATATGACTGCTTAAACTGAAAATCCTGAAGAATGCTTGGCTTTTGAGCAGAAACTGGAAAACCGAAAGGCTGTGTTGATGTCAAAGGTGTGTCTTTATCCCTCTTGTAATAATTATTCCAGGTATGATCAAGTTTTGAATTTCAAGGTTTAACCTAGCTACTCTTAGTTAACTTATGCTCTGCAGAGCATATTAACTGAATTCTTAGCATACCATCCAGAATTAAATACTGAAAGTTGCAATACCATCTTACAGTTGCAAAAATACCAAATATACAGGAGTTATGCAGTGCCAGAATTGAGCTGACACATAGAATTAGCAGTCTCCTTTTGCTTATGTAATGATCTTTAATTCTATAGCACTCTATTTTTTTTTTTTTTTAAATTTTGGCAACCTTCAAAGCACAGAGGAAAAGTAAATCAAATCAGAATAAACATTTGGCTTGTTCATTCATTCTTCTTGCTGTGGTCAGCATAGTCCTTTTGTGTGAGTCCCCTACAACCATTTCTCATGCTCCCACCATATGAACTTTCTACTTGCTCCTCAAGTTTCATAAAGAAGTGGAATAGGGCAGTCTACTACATATAGCTGTGATATCCTTACTAAAGAAACATGAAAAGCCACAGACCCATCCTAGACTGTAGGAGTCCTGATTAATCTATTGCCTAGTCTGTGGTGGAGTGACTGTGTCGGTGGACAAGGGAGGTCATCTACACAGACTTCTGTAAGGCCTAACATAGTGCCCCACAACATTCTTACCTCTTAACTGGAGAGATATGAGTTCGATGGGTGGATTTTTAGATGTTGAAGGAGCTGACTGACCATGTCCAAAGAGTGACAGTCAATGCCTCAGTGTCCGAATGAAAAACAGTAATGAGGGGGATGTGTCTCAAGAGTCCCAACTGAGACCATTCCTACTTAATATCTTCATCAGCTACACAGACAGGGGGTCAGCAAACCCTCAGCAAGGCTGCAGATGACACTAAGCTGTGGTGAAGTTGTTTTGCCGCAGGGAAGGGATGCCATCCAATGGGTCCTTAATTGGCTTGAGGAGAGGGCCCATGCAAACCTCAAGACCAACAAAGCCCAGTGCAAGGTGGGAACCTTTGGTGGGAACATCCCCAATGCCGATAAAACCTGGGCAGTGAATTGATTGAGACCAGCCCTCTCTTCCTTATGTAACTCTTTCCATGATCCATTTAAGCCACATCTTTTTAGACAGTTGTGTAACTGTAACTATGTTGTTCTTATGATGCATCTGAATTCCAAATTAGGGTTTTAGAGTTAATTTCATCAAAAATCAGGTATACCACTAGTGTTCCATCAACATAAAACTGCTAGACTCCACAATAAATACAGAAAATATAACCTCTCATATGCAATAAAAATATTTTAAAAATCCACAGATCAACACACTTAATTCCAGAAAACAAACAATCCTCTAAATAAAAGGAATATTCTCTGGCATTTAGATGAGGTTTCAGATAGTACTGCATCTGTTTTTTGGAAATAGTCACAACACCAAATTTACCAAGACAGAAAAAAAACCTCTTAGGAGGGGGTTACTTCTCTTGTGAAATAAATTTTAATTTAGTGCAAGATGTTCATGTAACCATATAAGCTTGTTGCAAGGAAAGAAAGACTTCAACTGTACACACCTGTGGATGATAGAACAGCTGATAATGTTGAAATCTACACAGAAAATAATTTACCCATTTTCATTTACACTGAAAGAAAATTATACTTTCAGAATAATATTACTGCAATCCCCTTTCCAAAACACCTAATTTTAAATAGCTTTCTTCTCTAAAATCACTGTCATCAGAACATCTAATAGAAATATTAGCTAGAACCAAGTCTTGTCTGAAGTGCCGTTATCCCATATGGTTGAACACTGAAGAGTCATTCTTGAGACTGTTGAAGTGAACTCTTAATGAATGAATGGCATCAGTGTAGAGATGATCCATGTATTTGAAGCCTGGAAGAGAGGGTGGAATCAAGAGCTGAAGGAGTTTAGGTTGTTACAGACCTGTGTTGCTTCCAACAACTTCATTGATTTTAACTTCTGGAATCTGCTGTTTCTTCCTGAAAGATGGAAACACTTCTGCTGCTGCCAGCAAAATCAGCTGGAAATTCTGCCTTTCTGCAGAATGGTCAATATTATATACAGCAGAAGAAATGAAACCATGCTGCTCGCTTCTGTGAAGATATTTTTTTATTTTAACCCTCCTGTTCCTGTTCCAGACACCATATAAATGTCTTGTGTGGCTGTCTTTATGCTGCTCTTGCATCTGGGTACAATCCTAAGTTCAGAAGTGTGATGAAGAACCTTGCCTCATGTGGGTTTCAGTTAAATCAGATCATAAGGTTTTAAAAGCGTGCTGGAACAGAGCAGTGTTTTGGATTTAGGGTGAGCAAAAGTTTGATAGTGCACCAGTATTTTGGTTAATGCTGAGCAGGACTTGCTCTAAAAACAAGGACTTTTCAACTTCTCATGCTGCCCTACCAGTGAAGAGTCTGGGGGTGCATGAGGAACTGGGAGAGGACACAACCAGGACAGCTGACCCTGTCTGACCAAAGAGATATTCCCTGCATCTCCCATCATGCTGAACAGGAGAACTGAGGGGATTTGGCGGGGAATGATGGCACTCTGCCCAGGGACTGATTGGGCATTACTCAGTGGCTGGTAAGGAATTACATTTTGCATCACTTGTTTTGTGTATTCTTTAGTCATTGTTATGTTCCCATCATTTTCTGTGCTATTAAACTGTCTTTTTCTCAACCCAGAAGTTTTACCCTTTTTCTGATTCTCTTCCCCATCCCACTGGAGGGGAGTGAATCAATGGCTGGGTGATGTTTAGCTGCCTGTTGGGTTAAACCACAACACTGGTGAGCTATTCTGCTCAAATGAATAATGTCATTGAAGGCAGCAAGACTTGGAGGGGGTTAAATTTAGCAAATCACACATGTCTCTGTAGAACTGGAGCCACAGCTTGTGTAACAGAACGTTTCTAATGTTCTCCAGGACCAGCATGGAAAATTGACTTGAACAAATCATTAGATGGCCACAGAAAAATGACTTAAGGATGTGACCCTCACAGACCTGATTTCCTGTAGGCTGCAGAGGAACACTAGTGCAAACACTTAGAATAAAAGCTGTCTATTTCTCTACCCTTTGGAAAAAAATTTGGGACAATTTTCTTTTGCTTGAATTTTTTACTGGAAGAGGTAGTACAGAAAGATAATTCTTGCCAAAATATCTGCAGGCTTATACATTTTAAACACTATTTTGGTGACTTTTATAAGGTCTGTATAAGGATACAGATAGAGAAACAAGGCTTGCAGCTAGTTTCATGTAGTCCTATTAACAATTTGAAGACTGTTATGCAGGGAATAACACCAGTGATGTCAATGTCCTTGTAATATTCATAGAGGTGCTGTCTAGGTTCAGCTGTGTTCTGGTATTTGTACCCAGGAGCTATTTTTTCCCCTTACTGTTATTTTTGCAATTCTAAAACATGAATCATAAAAAGAGCCTTTTTGCAGAAGCACATTATTATCCACCAACAGCAACTCCTTCTATTTGCCACAACATTCCCTCAAACCACCTATTGTTATGAGAGTGCTGCTGTTGGTTCAATGGTATTATACAAATAACATTAATATATATGCCTGCAGTTAATTTTAATCACTCTGCTCTCTGCTTCCCTTCTCCCCCTGTCTTTCCTCCAGTAACTCAGCAGAGGAACTGAAGACCCACTGTTTCTGTGCCCTTCCTGAAGACCAAAGGAAGAACAGAGCAATCCCTCTGTGAGCTCTGACAGTAGTTAAAGGGGAAAAAAAAAAAAAGGTGCTTTCAAGCAAGAGAAATGAGAATCCCTCATTTAAAAAAAAAAAAAAAAAAGTGTTTTGAGACTGGATTTACAGCAGGAGGAATATTTAAAACAGTGTCTTAACTCATTAAAGCAGCAAAGCTCCCAGGATAGCTGCTGCTGACAGTGGGCACACATTACCCAGTTGTGTCTGACTGGTGGGTTCATAGGTTAGTGCTGAGGATGTGGGGAGAGGCAATGCTGATGAGCTGCACCATCACACTAAGCCCCAATTCTCCAGGCTGGAAGTGGTTTCATTGCTCACAGTCCCCAACATGTAAATATGTATTGAGTGACCACAGCTTCTGTCCTCTGTGGCCAGGTGAGTGCCCTCCACATGAGTTAATTCTGTGCTGAGTAGATCTACTGGATCTGATGTTCTTGGGAAACTGAGGCACCCAGACACTGATGGTGGGACTCACTGTGTCTGAGTCAAGAAGTCAAAATTGGTGAGCTAGCATTGCTTTTCTCCTTTTACAATAGTTTGTCTGATTAATGCTAAATATATATATACTTTTTATTAAGTGGTAAAAAGGATAATTTTTATTCTTTGATTATTAAGTGAGAGTAGATGCCTGGTTTGAGACACTGGTAACTCATATCAAGGATGTCCACCATGGGCCAGAAATATCCTGTGCCTTGTCTGTGTATTCCAAGGATGTCTGAGTGTCCCTCTACAGGGTAAGGTGCTCATCACCGTGGGCTATTGACATGATATGGGATTTAAATTTCTATAACACCAGTGAGTACCATCAAATCATTAACAGACGTTACAATATTACTGTTACTTTCCTTTCTCACACTCTTGATGCATCCTTAGTTTGTTTCTTGCACACTGAGCCACTTTCAGTATGTTGACCACTGTGACATCTGACCAAAGGGTCAGAGTGAAATCAGGGATCAGTTCCTTGCAGAGCTTTGTTTCCTGACGGATGGCAGTTTTGTGTGGACTGGGCTGAGGACAAAGCCCTCTTTCTCTGTGTTTTTCTTCTTGCTGAATTCTGTGCCCCTACAGGCTCATCTTCAATGCTGAAACTTTGTTCTGAGTTCATTCTTTGCTTAGAGTGTTTATAAAAAAGTGGGGCTTGGAAACCTTGGAATGTTTATGAATGCCATATTTATTAATTTTCTTTCTGAAGTCAGTTCAGAACTATGATTTTATACCATGCCTCCTCCAGATCTGTAAGGTTTTCTCCCCATCTTTCTGCTCAACACTTCAGGGGAGGTGGCTGAGGAGTGGGAGACATATCCCAGTCTGAAGTCTGATTCCTGTGCAGATAGTGAATTCAGGCTGGTTGTAGCCCTGATAACAGTTAGCTGCCTCCTTGACTCTATTCTTAAAGGTAAGGAATGATGCCAGTTTTCTGGAGCAAAGGCTGCCTCAAATGATCAATGTGGATTTTAAAAGCTTGGCTTTTTTTGAATAAGAAGAAATTATTAGCTGTTTTGGTGCTACGATATGGTTAGGCAACAGTAGTGCCTAAGAGAGCCAAACTGATAAGATTTTGATTTTTCAAGTATAGAGTGAATATTTATTGCTAAGATATAGAGGAGTCAGCATAACTGTGGATGAATTAAGAGAGCAGAAAAAACAGAGTTGCTTTTTTCAAAGGTCAGCCATTCTCACACTCATTTTTTCCACTTTGTAATTAGTGTGAGAACCTGCTGTGCAAGGACTCCACCTCAATTCCCTTCACCTACAGTACTTAGCAGATCTATTCCTGTCTGGCTTACCTGCATCCATTTCCTCAGGTGTCTGTACAATCAGGCATTTCTCCAACCAAAATGTTTTCTGAAATCATTGTGGTGCCTAGAAAATGTTTGGCACAGAATCATCACAATGCTGATAATTTCTTCAGAGACTCTTTCTGTTAGTACCTTAGGCTGATCTTTATATCTGGAAATTGAATACAATCTGTTTGTACACGTGCATATATGTATGTTTGTGTATATGTAGTCTCTTCCCTAGATAAGGACAAAAGTCAGTCAGCTATCACATTCCCCCCTCCAAATTCCCTGGTTCCAAACAGCCTTTTGAAAGCATTAGAAATCAAGTATTGGAACTCAAGGTGGGTGCTACTCTCACAAATGGGCTGCAAGAAACAAAATTGTCCTATAAAAATACACATTGTTATTTGACAAATATATTGTTCTATAATTTCTATTACAATGGAGTTCTAATATTGCTCCATTTTATATAAGCAATTTTTTGTAGCATTTATTTTATGGTCAACCAAAACTGTTGTGCACCTAAATAATTTAAGTATCTCATAAACTTTCAAAGGTACTGGGGTGGCCAGATGTGATCCTGAATTGTGCCATTATTTAATTATTGCGCACTCAATACTTCAGATTTTGGTTTAGCAAGATAGAAAAATCTTGAGTTACTGTTCACAAATATCCGTTCTGTTTAGAGTGGTTTCACTCTGAGAGGTATTTGGCCAAACTTGATCCTCCTTTAAGTGGGAAAAGTGCAGGATGATGATTTAATTCACATAAACTTTCAGCTAGGTGCAAAAAAGTCACCAGCATGTCATCCACCACTGTCCAGTCACTGTGTTCAATGAAATGCTTAACTTTTTCAACAAGACAGGTGACCTTCCCCTAGCTGGCAGTCTCCAGCTCCTGAACAACACTAATCCCTTGCAAGGGGCTTGGCATGAATGCTCCATCTCAGCTTTGTGTCTCATCAGTCTGTGTTACAGGCTATGATTATTAAAGGATGAAGTTGCGATGTTAAGGCATAAGTAAGGAGAAAGGAGATAATCTGTTTTTATGCACACTAGTGTTTGATCTGTACTGGGATAAATATTGTTGTTGGCACACCGAAGCCCTTGTGGGCTTCATCAGAAAACTAAATGCTCTGATGATAGGTTCATATTTCTGTCCAAAGCTGGACACTCTTAGAAATATGTCTGCTAGGGAAATATTCAAGAACCTTTGTAGAAGGTCAGATAGCAGCTCCAGCTAGTGCTGTGTCCTACCACCAACCAAAAGGGCCGAAAGGATCATGAAGCCCTGGCTATCACTGAGAAATGTTTGTGCAGGGTGTTTTCCCATCTCCCAGCAATGTCTTACGACTTCTGAAGCAGAGGTGGTGTCAGGAGTAAAAACGATCAGTTTTGAATATGGAGCATGTGGAGTCAATGTTCTCCAGGAGTCACAGTTTAGTAACTCCAATATATTTACTTATTTTGGGAACTAACTAATAGCCTCCCTTGGGGTAAATGTGATGCATTTGTCATGTATCAGTGTCAATTTGCCTGGCCAGTTTAGAAATCTGATCCATCTATTTTTCACTGGAAACCTGCATTTGTAATTCTCACACTGTTCATTTATTGTATCCAATTATAAATGAGGGGAGGACAATACCTTTACTCTTTTAAATGTTAGAAAATTAAATATTTTAGTATTCATATTTTACTTATAATCTTTGAACAGAATATCAGCAAGAAAAGTGCAGTGTTATGCCTTATGAGCAAAAATACATTTTTTTCCAAGGGCTGCCAGTAATCTATTACTGACTAAAAGCATGTGAATTCCATGTTCATCTTGAAGATACAATATACAATATTTCACATCTACTGCACTCAGATTTCAACAATCAGCTTCTTTCAAGGCACCCTGACAATTAAAATGGTGAATTATTAAGTCAGGATAACAAGGACAACATTCACTTTCTTTGTGCATCTCCAGCTAGAGTAGAAGACTATTAATTATCAGACCAGAAATGGGCTGGGATTTGCTTTGTACACTGTTAAGCAGTTTAACTGGAAGAGATGGGTTATGTATGGCAATAAATGACCTTTCTAAAAGCTTGTTTTTCCACCAACTGCTTGTGTTGAAACCAATTGCAGAAGTCATTCAAAATGAGCTGTTTATTGCTTCCTAAATGCATTTACTGCATGCCAGATGTCCATTTCAAAACATTCTGCTGGGTGCCTTTTAACTGACCCTACAGCGAGACGCAACTGCCCGTATCCATTACCCTGGAAATGCTGCTCACTTAGCAGTGGGCTGCCAGCCCAGCAGGCATTGGGGCAGACCCTCTTCAGTACCACAGACATTAGGAGGAGTAAAAGCAACCCCTTAGAGGAGACGAGTCCATGTCCAGCTAGAAGGGCGATTGCACCCCAGAGTAAACCAAACTGTCAGTGTTATCTTGTGAGCTGGCTGACAATAACAGTGAACACATGGCAATGAGAACTCCCAGCGTGGGATGCTTGCAGGGACCCTGAAATTGCTTCCTCTCTTGTGCTGAAGAGTTACTTTTTAACTGAGCTGTGTTTTCTAGGGGGCCGGTTGCCCTGAGTACTTCTATTCTGGCTCCTTAAACACTTCTTCCAGGTCCCTGTCATTCATCCTCCTGGCCCAACAGCAGCCACCAGTGGCAAGGCTTAAATACATTTACCCTCACTTGGTGCTTGTCTTTAGGTGTGTGCTCTCTGGGATAGCCCAGAGCCATAGAATAGTTTGGAAAAGGTTGGAAAAGGCCCTTAAGATCCATGAGCCCAACTGCTTACGTAGCACCATCCCAGGCAGTTTTATAGTAAGTGTTTGTGTAGCGCTGCCAAGTCCACCACTGAACCATGTCCCCAAGAGCCACATCTGCATGTCTTCAAAACATGGAGTACTGTACTTGGTAGAGGTTGGCCAGAGGAGTGTCCTGGGAGTGATGAACACGTTGGCCCCAATTCCCCACTTACTCAAATTAACGGATTCCCACTGTTAGTGGGACCATGGCAATTTCTCCATTTTATGTTCCTCAGCTGTTTTGTAGGTTTACCACGCCTTGAGAATACACTAAAACTTTTCTTAAATTTTGCTTTAAAATGTTCATCTGGTCCTTCAATAAAGCATGACTTATATATGTAGGTTAGGTGGTCAATTTGGTTAGTTTCTTCATTATTCAACATTTTTCTCTATTAGCAATTTCAAATGGAGTTATTTTATTGTTCTCTCTTTTAGGCAGTTACATACTAACTCTCTCTGCTAATCATCAGGGATTTCTTATAGTAAATGTTCTTATTCCCTTAGTGGTACCCTGAAAATGAGGCTTGGATAAAAATGAAAAATACATGAAATTAAAATAAAATTTCAATCTAAATTAAGATTAAAAGAAAAAAGAAAGGGGGGGGGGGTTAGAAATGTTTTCACAGTACAATACCAAGGAAATGAAAGTCATAGTAATCTAAAGTTACTTTGAGTAACTTTGGCATATATAGCAATTAGAAAGAGAAATTGCTTTTACATAACTGATTTCAGTCCCATGCCAAAATGAGTATTTTTTTCTATAACTGAATGTTAGTACATATAAAGCCAATGTGAAATTGTTAAATAGAATGTCTTTATCAAGTGAGAGGGATTATAACAAATGTGAAAAGTAACGAAAACCTATCATATTTTTTCTAAAAGACTGAAAAACCTTGATACTCAATCCTTTATGAAACCAGTTTTAGTTTTGATGAGTGGGAATTTCAGCAAAGCTTTAAGTCCTACTCCAGCTAGATTTTTTTTCATTTCAGATCATCCATACTGCAAAGCACGGCAGTCATTTCCTACTTGCTTAGGAACACAGGGCACATATTTGGCATAGCAAGGCCACAGAGAGCAGCTCTTCAAGCCCATAAAGTACTTCATGCAACGTTTGTTTCCACATTTCAAAATATCGTTGTATTCTTTGCCATACCTTCCTTGCTCCTGACAAAAAGAGTCACAAGTTGAAATAAAGCATATGAAAGTAATTAACTACCTCTGAATTTCTCTTGTTTTTCTTCAATGCAAATTCAGTTAAATCCTGAATTTTAAATTAATCCTGGGCTAACTACAAATACTTTGGCTTTAATGCAGTTTCATTTGTAGTTGTATAGAATGAAGAAGAATGAGAAAAGCAATCATAAAAGACACATGCAGGAAGTTATTGCTATAGTATTGATTTTTCCATGAGCATTAGCTATATGTCAGAGGTGGATTTTTTTATTTACTTGGAAATAAAAATGCGATACTTATCTGTATAAATTATACTTTAATTAATGGTAGCACATGGAGTCTGTTTTTGTAATGATAAAAACCATTTTAAGTGAAGTATTCAGAGTAAGTTAGCAACTGAATTACATAATTTTAACTTCAAAATTCTGTTACTCTCAGTAAATGTACAAGAACACAATTCATTTGGTAAATTAGCAGTGCTGGAAAGAAAGCAGTTACACCCACGGTGGCAAATCAGCTTTTCCAGACTGCTAAAAGGAACTAAAATTGTCAATCACTCGTATCAGGCTGCAAGGGCTTAACATTGTGCTGGCATGCAAATAAGAGGAGCCGTCTGCAAGAGTAGATCTGTTCTGCAAGATTAACGAAAGTACAGGAAATGGTTTGGAACTATCATTAAAGTCTAAGCCCTGGAAATTATATCAAAGGAATAGCAAAAAAAGCACATGCAGGAAAAGCAATTATTCCATGTGATTCATGTTTGTTTTACCAGGGTGTGTGAGGGGAGAAGAGACATATATGATGATAAAGTGGCAGGGAAAGATCTCATGTAGAAGTCAACATGCAGTGTCCTTCTAAATAGTTGCTGTCAATAGTTTTGACAGTCTGATGAGGCCTCAAAAGATCTGTTTCCAGATGCGCCTTTAAGACACCCAAAATTCAATTCTGTGGCAGGCAGTGCTTGTGCTTACCTTCATTCTGAAGATTTTGCAAAGCGACTAGTGTTAAAAATAAGTGGGAAAAAACTTCTTTACAGCTCAGAAATAGTCTGTAATATCTTTGCATACTTGAACTCCTGATGTTTCAGTTGAGACTGGAGGGTTTTATCACTTGATTGTCATTTTGGTCTCATTCAGTGTAACTTATTCTGAGGTCTGATCACCAGTTCAACTGTACACAGTTCTCCCATTTTCAGGCCAGACCTAGGATTTGAAATCCTATGGAGCCTGACAGCAATTACCCCAGCACCTCTGGCATATCCATCATCTGGATGTCTCCTCATGCTGGGAGCAAGAGCAATTATAGCCACAGAAGCAACAATCTCCTTAAAGCAACATATTTGGAACAGAAACATTTAGAAGAAATAAAAAGGCGTTAAAATAATAAAAATCTTACTTGTCAGCTATCTAACTATGTTCCAGGGACATGCTGGTAGCACTGAAGTTTTAAAGACCCTTGAAATCTCAGCTGGTATATGCTATTCTTTCAACTCATGAATCTGTTCTCACTTCCAGCATCTATGTTTGAGGCTTCTAAGGGTCATTTTCTTTTTGTCATGTTCTTCTTTGCCACTGTTTTATTACCCTGACTGCGTCTAGCTCCCAACTTTAGCAATGAGGCCAGAAATCCATTGGAAATTGGAAGTAAAAGTCTTACAAGAAGGTGTTTTTAGTAGTGTTTTTCTCTTGGGCATTTCTGTGGGAAATAATTTTTTCCCCTTTTGTTTTTGCAACAGTCCCCACAGTCCAATAGATGCTAATTTTACTTCAGAAGCATGGGCATGTAAAGTGCGATTTTCCTCACCTAATTTCAGATGCCTGCAAGTTAATTGTCTAATTTAGTCAAACAGAGCTTCCTTTTATTATGGACAGAAAGAAGTAGGTGTTATCAGAGGATAATGTGTTCCTTACCTTTGGAATTTACCTTAGAACTGAACAGCTTAACTTTTAAGTACCTAAGGTGGTTGAGACCCATCCCACCTGGAGTACTGATGATTTCTGTTCCCTTTTAATAGCCTGTTTGAGAAGCTGAGACTTCACCAGGCAAGAATAAACCCCCATAAATAGGATGTGTAATGCTCCTGTGTGTGACTTGAATCCACTGCAGAAGTTCGTCTCTTCATCATGAACCTGAGATCTTACCTAAAGAAATAGGATTGATACGATTTAACTTCTGGGATTTTTTTCTGTTTCACCTACTTAAAAAGGATGAGCATGCATGTGGATGTATTAGAATAATCCAGTAAGTAGAAATGCCAAGAAAAACTGACACTTTACTGCTATTGAAGTAGAAGGAGGTGCAAGTTGGAATTTTACCTCCATATTCTAACTCCATTTGAATCCAAATATGTTTCAAAGTGCTTAATTAGATGTCATCAGTTGAAAGGGAACTGTTACCAACTGCTGGAATTGGTGGTTGAATAGACACACTGTGGAGGTGACTGGGTAAATGTGTCAGGAGGTGGAATTTCTAGTATTGCTGTCAACCCTCTAGCATCTTTTTCTTTTTCTTTTTCTTTTTCTTTTTCTTTTTCTTTTTCTTTTTCTTTTTCTTTTTCTTTTTCTTTTCTTTTTCTTTTTCTTTTTCTTTTTCTTTTTCTTTTTCTTTTTCTTTTTCTTTTTCTTTCTTTTTTTCTTTTTTACTCAGAGACCTTTCTTCTACTTTCTCTTTACTTCAAATTAAATGTCCAAAGTGACAGCTTCTGCAACATCTCTGTTTTTAATCCTCTACTGCTCTATGTATTCTAGTCTACGCATGTGAGGTGAGAAGGTACAGGTATAGGAAGCCATTTGCAGCTATTGCAAATCCTAGGGAAAAATTCTTCATCACATTGTGGATCATTTAATTGCTTGTTTGCAGTACAATCAAGAAGTAATAGTGGTTATCTGGGAACCCAACAAATCTTTTGAATACTTATCTGCTGAGGCTGCAGATCCTCTTATCTGTCAAAAAATTGCTGTGAGATTGTGGGATTATTTATGAGGGAAAGATCAGGTTCCTGCTGCAAACTACCCGAGCACGAGTTTCCTTAAACAACAGAAGCTATGCAAGTGGTGCTGCTCCAAGGGAGATCATTGCTAGCTCCCTGTGACCCCTTGTACTTTGGCAGAAACTCACATTGGTTGGTTGAGGAAGTAGAGAGGGAACAATGGAAAAATAAGAAAACACTCTAGGAATCAGGGGACTGAAACAGAGAAATATAACTTTTCTGGTAAAGCAAGCACAAACAGCTGAAGATTTATTGATTGCAACCCATATTGCAATGGTCCCTGAGCTAACACTTTAATAAAACCAGGGAAAATGACAACCAAAAGGAGCCCCAGAAATCATAAATCTCAGTGTACATGCTGAATGGTGTGGAGAAAATAATCAGCAAAAAGCAATCAACTCCATCTCAGTTTGGAAGCACAGAAAGCACCATTTGGAGAGGACAGAGGTGCAGAAAACCTTGGATTATTCAGTCTTGCCTATTTCAGATGGCAGCCAGCACCAGATGCTTCAGAAAAACATGTAGGAAATTCCACAGCAGTCACATGGGGGGATAATCTGTCCCCATCTACTTGCCAGGAAGATCTCATGCTAATCTTTAAAATTTAAGATATACTTGCAACTTGAAACATCAGGTTTTATATTACTCCGAACATTCCATTTAAATGTTAACCAGTATAACTGGATAGTCAAATTTTTGTTTGAAACCTGCTAAATCTAATTTTTTCTTGGAATTTCTTTGCAATGCAATATATGTCTACTTAGTTTTAATGAATACCCCAGATTTATTACTCTTATTTTTGAAATGGTCTGAGCTAACCAAGTTTTGTCCAAGCAGCCATTACTCAGTGTTCAAAATACCAGTACAAGAATTATAACAAAAAAGCCCCTCATTTTTCAGGTTGCAGCCTACACATCTTTTTCTTGCCTTCCCTCAGTATTCAAAAGGAGAATATTGATTTCAGGGATGTGGCTGGCTAAGTCTGTGCCTGGGGTAGGTTTTCTGTGTAGGATCCAGTTTGCCTAACTTGCTCCAGGTTTTTGAAGATGTAGGATACACCTATGCTAGGAAATGTAAAAGTCTGGGACAGGAACTAAGTATTGGGACTTCATGATTTATAGAATTTAATTGCTGGTATGATCCTGGGAATATTTTCCTCCAAAAAGTAATACTTTTTCAAACAGAGCCCTTGAAGAATTTGCATTATGGCACAACCTAGGTGGGATAAAAAATTGCTGTTGGTGTTTTAAAGGAAGCTACCAGTTTTGGAGGCTAAGAGGGCTGACTGCAGCTTGCACACAGGTTGTGCCTTGTCATTCAGCTTCAGTGACAAAAAGGTGTCCAAAAAAAATCTAATAAACTGTACGTATGTAGCCTTGAGATCCCAGCTTCCAAAGGCAAGTATATCCTATATAATCAGTAAAGGCAAGTGCTCTTGACCTCCTAAGAGGCTGTCTTGTCCAAAGTGTGCAACAGGTTTTTCTCTTGGGTATATCTGCTGATCAGACACAGATCGTCTATTTTAGTCCTAGTGCTTTGTTCTCACCTGAAGCTGCAGTGCAATTCTAATTAAGCAATGTGGATCGCATGCTTTATTGACTAACTCCAAAAACCTGGATATCAGGAACTCTAAAGTCATATTTTCCTTTCATTTTCAATCACTTTGTATTGAAAAGAATAGGGCAAATGTAAAAACTAAATCTGAATTTGCAAACTTTCATCTAAGTAAAAATGGAAGTGAGCTTTTTAAAATTAATTTCTTCTTTCAGAAAGAACAAACACCAGTGGGTTTGTATTGTGGCTGTACCTAGAGGTGTCAGTCAGAATTCAGGTGCCTCTGAGCAAATATGTTCAATAAAAGAGCTCCTGTCCCATGGAGTTTAACCTGGAAATGAAGCAAATCTTCAAAGAGGGAAGAATAAAACAAAGGCCTGGAAAGTACAGTAATGCGCTTGAGATCAAGAAACTGACTGAAATGTGCTTAAAATTACGAGATTTAGAGCAACAGAAGAATTTAATTAATCAGACTGTCAGAACTAGCTGCCAGGTAAAATACATTCGTTGATAAATGTAAAAATGCTGGTAAAACACATCCTTCACTTCAGCAGCAGCAAAGAAATGCAAAGGGAGCTCTTGAGGAGCTGCGGCTGAGGTGTGCTCTGAGCTGTGCTGCTCAGGCACTGACAATTGCATGTCATCCGATGAGTGCCAGCACGGCCAATGAGCAATAACTGTGTAATTAATATTTAGGATGACACATATCCATAGTCATGTTAATCCCATGTACTTCGTAGAGGGAAACAAAAACTACAGTGTGTTCAATGGCTTTCTTTCCACTGCTGCAACACCACTACCAAATACGCCATGCACACGATTCCTGGGCCACTGCATGAAATCCCACCCAGCTTCCACCTCCACTTTTGGAACCACCTGTTCTTTAGTTTCTTAGTTTTGCTTTTTTGCTCTTTATCTACAGATCTATTAGGATTTTGACGACTGTGTTCCTCTTATTCTGAAACTCTGATGGCTGTTTTCACCTGAGATTTTACTTTGGTTGTCTTTTGTACTCTGAGATTTTCATGAATGGGTAACCATCTGGCAAAATTTATTATTAATTAGTCAATTTTTTTTTAAATAAACTGTAGTGTATCTGAAATTGAAATTCTGGAGTGCATTTTTTTCTCTTTTAAGAAGCAGTATTTTATAGCATCTTATTCTTGGACAGACTGTGAGGATTCTGCAATGGTACCAAAATTAAGAGTCAATTACCCAAATACTGGTAATAAGTATTTAAAAATGCTTAAGAGAGAGAAAGAAAAGAGATCACAGGTTTACCTCTAAACCAGAGAAAAATTTGTTTTGCCTAGCAGTTAATGAAAAGAGCACCCTTATCTGAAAAAAATAGTTGTCTGATTCTGAAAAAACTTACATTATACTTTCTCAGTCCCTTCTACACATGGATTTCATAGTTGCAATGAGGAATAAAGCTAGCTCTCAAAATTTGCACTGTACATGGAAATCCACTGACTATAATGTCTATAAACTTCTGTTTCTTGCTCCTGGCCACTGCATTCTCATTACACAATCAGCAACCAACAAATGGAAATACTTCAAGGTGTAGCATTTGGAGATCAAGGTCTTCTTCCGTTTTAGGAATCTTGCTAATCTGTGTAGCTGGGCTGGGGTTTATTTGTCTTTTTTTCTGCAGCCATGAATTTTCCATTTCTGGTTCAGCAGCTCAGCCTCTGGATGAGATATGATGGATGCTCAGATCTAGATTTGCACACACTTTATGGTTAGGAAAATATCCTGTAACAAGGGATGTTATATGTATTTATAAATACACTCTTAATTGTTTCCAAGTGTTGGCTACATGTAAAAGAATAGGCCACAATGGGAGTCACAAATTATGTTAATGGCCTGAAAAATATCAGTGCATGTTGCATGGATTCCAGCTTATTATTTGAAAAACATGAAACACCTGTATAAAAGTAGAAGGTTATGGTAATTACCCAAGATGAACATCAAGTCATGGAAAGTTTCTGCAAAAGCTGCAATACTCATTGGCTTCAAGAATGCTTCCCATAAGAATAATTTTGAATCTTGACCTCAGAATCATCACTATCAACATCTGTATATCTTTAACAGAGTGAATATTCTGAAGCTATTAATGAGATCTGATTGCTGAATATCAGAATTGGGATGGAAAGAAAGAGAGAGAAAAAGAAAATAATACTGAAAAAAGACTTGGAGCAGTGAATTTCTGTCTTGCAAGTCACCCTGCAATATCTCAGAAAACTTGAGCAGATTAAACTATACACTGATTGACTATAAATAAAATAATTTCTGCTTGTCTAGGAAAACCCCAGCATCAATAATTTGAAGTGAAAACTGCTTTTAAATAATACACAAAAATACATAAAACCAGTAAAATATGTATGTAATAAGAAGTTACTAATATTTACTCATTTAAAAAGTTTTTCTTCAGGGGAAGTGTGGTGTTCCTGAAGTTAACTGTAAAGGTATATGTGTCAGACAAAATTGATTGCAAAAGCATTGCTAGGAAAAGCTGTGTCTGGAACTGGGAACACCAGGCTGCATTTCCTGGTCAGAGTTCTCACTGTGTGTGCTCCTGCAGATTGGTGAGGGTAAAGGTGAGCAGCCAAGGAGCTGAGCCACAGCACTGCAAGTGTTTGTGGCTGGAAAAATTGGAAATGTCCCTTTTCAGCTGTCAGCTGGCTGTTTCCTACATGGAGAGAAAGAATTTAGGGGTCTGTTAGATGTGCTTCTGAAAATTTCTCTGCAGTGGTTTATATCTCTAATTGTTTCACTAGCTTGCCAGAAGTTACCATCTGTGTCACAATGGTTACGTAGGAGGATTTGGGTTCACATTTACCAAGTCCTGTTTGTGTTCTGTGTTTTTGCCCAGCCTGACTTTTGCCCATGCAATGTAAGTTCAGATGCTTGAAAATCACAGCTATTGCTGCTGCTCCTTAAAAGCCAAACATAAGTTCTGACACACAGGTAGAAACAGAAGAAACACCTAAAACAAGTCCTCAGAGCTCATTTTCAGTTTCTTTCATGGCAATTTGCATCCCTCTAAGTAATATTCAGCCCTGGCAAGCATCAAGTGAACAGCTTCAGACCACTTCCTGAAGTTGATGCGACAGCCTTGGTTGTAGTGCAATTTCCTATCTTCTTACTACTCATTTAGACATTGCAGAAGAATGTCGCTTGCCCACTGATAAAAGATTGCTGTAGTTCACAAAGGCAAAAATTACAGAAGTAGGCAAAAGTTTTAAGAATGAATGAATGCACTAGAGGTCAATTTTCAAGCATTCTGAGTGCATCACTCAAAAGATGGTGACATTGATTTTTACTATGTATATTCCATTAGAAGTAATTGGGTCAGGAAGACATATATG
This sequence comes from Acanthiza pusilla, assembly GCA_036630365.1. NCBI lineage: Eukaryota > Metazoa > Chordata > Aves > Passeriformes > Acanthizidae > Acanthiza > Acanthiza pusilla. The sequence goes on from JAXCHO010000036.1 coordinate 8,394,308, forward strand.
CATTTTACACACTTGTACAACTTTCAGTGATGAAACTTAGAGTTGGGTTCAGATTGGAGTGTTATTGGAAGTGCCTCTCCACCGGTTCAACTTCTAAGAACAGCAGAATAAATGTGACTTAATGCTTTGCAGTAAATCTCACATCTTTTATTGACTCTAAAATTCTAATGATATCCAGGAAATGCAGACTGAGAAAAACTGCTGTGATGTAACAAAAGCGTCTTCTATAAAAGTTATGGAATGCATATGTATTAGTGTTCCAAGAGTTTTTTCATTGTAACAAATATTCAGAAAATATTTATATTCTCTAAGTAGATTTTAATGGACCTTTGAAATTCATTAGGGTGTTTTAGTCATCCAGCCAAATTAAAATTAATGTCTCCTGCCTGAGGAACCAAATCCTGGTTGTGGATCATATTGCAGTGGGAGTGTGGTGGGTCTTTCAGCTATGTAAACCATCTGTGCCCTGAGTTCAGTGATACAAGAGACCATTGACCAGGTGCACAAAGGAGTGAGACATATTGCTTGACCATGGTAGCTTTGGTTTCCAATTTCCAGAATGATGTTTTGTCAAAAATGCCAGCAACAAAAGTGAAAAGTGGGAAGTTTTCAGGGAGAGATGGGAACTGGTGAAAAGAATTCTCTGTATTTTCCCAGATAGTCCTATGGTGACTATGGTATTATCTTCCTGAAGCTATCCTGGAGAGTCAAGACTCTGACACAGTTCTCATACATCTGGGCTTTGCCCTTGAGCAGGATAAAATATTTTCAAATGCAATAAATTGAAAAAAAAAAAAAGCAATTGCAGAGTAAGTAGCAGCTGCCCACCAACATCTAGCAACCAAATCTTCAAAATTTTCTCTCTCTTTTTGTAAATGTTTTTAGGAAAATGAGAACAGAAGGAAGTTTTGAAAATATTGGAATGTTTTGTATAAATGCTTTCAAGAAAAAAAGCTCTCCTTTCAGTAAGATATTTTGTTTCTGCTTTTCACAAATATTGAAACAAACATTTTGAAACTGAAGAGCTTTAAAAATAGAATCACAGAATCGTAGAATTGTTTAGGTTGGAAAAGACCTCTAAGATCACTAAGTCCAATGGTTAACCCAGCACTGCCAAGTCCACCAATAAACCATGTCCCCAAGTGTCACATCTACAAGTTTAAATATCTCCAGGGACAGTGACTCAACCACTTCCCTGTGTAGCCTGTTCCAATAACTCCTTCAGTGAAGGAATTTTTTCCTATTATCCAATCTAAACTTCTCCTGGCACAACTTGAAGTAATTTCTTCTCATTCTAACTCAAGGCCTATTCCTCTCTTCCCAGAGCACTTTCACCCTGCCCCGTTCAGCAGCAGTCCCACATTTCCCTTTTTCTGCATTTTATTACTAATACAGCGATAGAAGTTCTTGATTACCTCAGTATCCCTTGCAAGTCTTATCTTCAGCTGGGATTTCTGACACTATCCCCACACAGCCATGCAATGTTTCTAAATTCTTCCTTTGTAGTCAACCTTTGCTGCATTTTTGCACTGAAGTGTAGTTATGAATTCTCTGTCAACAAAGCTCTTATCCTGCCAGGTCTACTTGACATTCTGAGTATTTTGATAAACGTTCTGGTTGATAGAGGAAGTTTCTAGTCTGTCACTCCACACTGACTGGAGAAATGGCTGGACCTAATTTCACTATTACAAAATAATCTCATGTAGCTAACTAAGTCTCAGCAAAACAGAATATTTGCCTATTAGTACTTTAAATAATTCACTAATGAAACCATTATTCAATCTGATTTTTAAAAAATCTTATTTAATATATCTTTAAAACTACTGCTACTAACACTACTATATTATCAAATAGCTAAAATAATTTTTTAGTTGCTTTGGCCCTAAATCTGGACAATCCTAGGTAAAAATGTTCTCTTTTACTCAAATCTTACACAGGAAGACTTCATAAAAGTATTGTTTCAGCTTGTACCCAAGCATGAGCAGGAATATGTATTTTGACTGTTTCTGCTCCTCTTCCAAGTAAAGTAGATAAGAAGGTGTGTTGGCCTAAAACTTATTTTTCCACACAGAGCCTGTTAATATCTGCTCCAGCTATTCCATCTAGTGGAATTTTACCTCTATTGTCTTCTCCCAACTCAAATGTCATTAACCCGGTAAGGATCACTTGCTATTCATGGGCCAGTGCTTCAAGATGGGATTTCTCTGGTGTAAGCCCATACATCCTGCTCAGTCTACATGAGCTGTCCCACAGCTCCTAAAATGAGCCTTTCCAAATTTTCTCTCTGTCAGGGAAAAAAAATTAGAAAAATTTGGAAGTATATATCTGTTATTTTGATATTCCTGTTCATTTGTCAGAGTTAGTAGCTTTTATCCTCACACCTATTCAGGGTGAAACCCTATTTGGGTAACAGCTGCATGGCAGGAGAGGTGATTACAGCCAGGAATTGCCTTCCTATTGGTGACTTTTGTCATTATGCAGAAGCCAAATGTGCCATCTGAAGCTGCCAGCCTTCCAAACCTTTCTTATTCTTGTGCCAAAGCTGCTCTGTTTTAGTAGGTATCCTCTTCCAAATATAATATCAAAGAAAGTGTAAAAATAGAAAATCAACAATCTAGTGTATTTTAGATTGGATATTAGGAAAAATTTTTTAACAGAAAGTGTTGTTAAGCATGGAACAGGCTGCCCAGGGAGTGTTGGAGTCACCATCCCCAGAGGTGTGTAGCAGACATGTAGACGTGGCACTTAGGGACATGGTTTAGTGGTGGACTTGGCAGTGTTGGGTTAGAGGTTGAACTTGATAATCCTGAAGATATTTTTCAAGCAAAATAATTCTACAATTTTAATATTTCTGGGTCAGCATCTCATCCAGAATCCACCACAGCAGAATTCACTTAGACCTGTCCTTTCATAGTCTCGGTCTCCTTAGCATCTCATGTCTTCTTCTGTTGTCAGTGTTCCTTCCTCTCATTTCAATGCTTTTGTAAATAATTCACCCATGTTTTGGGCCATTTTCCCATCTTGCTGTCAATCATCCACCCTCTTTTTGTCTTTCTTAGGAGAGTCAGCTGTGTTCTTAATTCAATGAACACAGACGGCTTCTGTCAATAACAAAATCCTGGGCTTGTGGTCTGCTCCTGTGGGCAGACCCCACAGCCATTCTGACATCAGCATTGCAAACATCTGAAGATTTTGGTAATAATAAATTCCCAATATTGAACAATTTCTATTAAGAAGTAGTCTGGTGGTTTTTATTGTTTTTCTGGAAATGTGTTAACACATTATTGCTGCTAACATGCAGAAGACAACTTGTTTATTGCTAATTAACCACCTACAGAGCAGATGCTTAACCTGAACAACACCTTTCAAGGGAATATCCAGAGGCTGGATTTACCAGGCACCTTTATAGGACCTCCATTTACCACTGAGCAGTTGCAAATTATTTCAGAAATGCTCCAGGTGAGGGAAAACAGCTAGTGGAAATAGAATGTTAATTAGAGTCAGGAAGTTCAGGGCCAGATGTTTCATGGCAGGGAATCATGCTGTCTGCATGGTAAAGTATGGGGACAATGCACTGTGAGTCTGTGTAAATGAAGGATTCTGAGGCTTGCAGAGGTGTTCTACTCTCCCAACAACTGTGTCAAATCTATTGTCCTTGGATTTGCAATTTACCAAGTGTTTGGGTTGCCATTAGGTGGAGCGGGGATGTTGCATAAGCATTTCTTCTTTTAGCCATTTCTTGGGGCTCTGACACTGAACCTATAACCTGTTGTGCTGATTTTCGCTAGGGTATAATTAATACTTTTCCCAGCAGCTGGTATGGAGCTGTGTTTTGTGTTTGTATTGAATACAGGGTTGATAATATAGAAATGTATTTGTTATTTCTGAGCAGAGTTTACACAGAACCAAGGCCTTTTCTGCTTTCCGTACTGACGTCCTGGCAGGGAACTTGGGGTGCATGGGAAGTTGGGAGTAGATGCAGACAGGACAGGTGACCCAAACTGACCAAAGGGATATTCCAGACCATGTAACATCATGTTCAGTGTATGAAGAGGGGGGGAAGAAGGAAGAAAGTGTTTGTGTGGATTTTTAGAGTGATGGCATTTGCCTTCCCATTAGGCATGATGGGGACCTGCTTTCCTGGAAATGGCTGAATACATGCCTGTCCTTGGGAAGGAGTGAATTAATTCCTTGTTTTGTTTTGCTTGTGTGAGTGGCTTTTGCTTTCCCTATTAAACTGCCTTTGTCTCAATCCATGAATTTTCCAGCTTTTACCTTCTGATTCTTTCCCTGACCCTGCTGCTGGGGGGGTGAGGGGATGGCTGTGTGGGGCTTGGCTGATGGCTGGGGTGAAACCATGGCACCTGTACAATATTATCTTATTGGAAGAGTAGCTGGTATTTATATTCAGGAACATGACTACTAATGCCAAGGCCTAACCTTCACTTTTTCTCCATCTACAGAGTAATAGGGATCCTCATAATTAGGAAGATTTTTTTGTAGCCAAAGAATTTCTGGCTCAAAATTGTCCTACAACAAACACTGTTATATCTCACTCTTGAGTGCACACTTTCTTACACCTGCTGTCTTTGTCAGTAAGGACCATAATTCAGAAGAAAGAATGCACAATAACCTTGCAAACAGCTCTACTCTTCAGTGCTCTTTTACAAAAGAGAAGAATCCTTTTCCAACAACAAGGCTCAGTGTCTTGATTTACATTTGCATGCGTAATTTTTTGCTCCATTGCCCCTAATGTGCACTTACAAGGTATTATTTTTGAGCACAGCTATAACTGATTGGAACACAAACCACTGGGTTTATCACCTCCTGGACTTGGATTTGTGTCTTATCCTTAGACAAATGCATGGAAAGCTTTGCTCACTGCATTGCATATTGCAGCTTGCTCCCCAAATGTACAATACATAATTCAACAGAGTCTGGTGTAGTTGTCAGCTTTTCCTCAGAAAGAAACCAGCTGTTTAAAAGGCTGAAGGAATAAAACATTTTTGGAAGAGCTTCCCTCATGGATTTCTACAGCTCCTCTCAGCTCATATTACTAAGACAGATACAATAACAAATTTACAGAAAAGAGTTGAAATCTGGACTGAAAGCCAAATGAGGATTTCTGCCTCCACTGACTTTCCTCACTCTCTGATTTATGGTTATGCGTGTGAAATGGGGGAGAAAGAGAGCAGCCTTGTGTTTCTCGTGTTAATTTACACTTTCTGTGTCTGGAGCTCTCAAGGACCTTTGTGTGATGATAAGTGAATCCCCGAGACACAGACCTATAAAAGTAATTTCATACACCCATAACATGAAAACCTAGAAGGCATTTAGGGTATGCCTTCACTATCATACCAGCAGGGAATCCCTGGTCCCCAGTGCAGTCAGAGCATCTCATATCTGTACTGCTTAATGACTTCACCTTCTGGAACAGACTGTCTTTCTTCACGTGGGGTATTAATGTAAAAAGTCTTTGTTTGGTGGCTATAACATAGCCCTATTTTTTTTTGTTTTTTTGTCTCTCTGCACATAAGCCTTCACAGCTTACATAATTTCCACATCTGTGTCCTACCACAGTTTGTGGTGGTGGACTGTCCCACGTAGCATTCCGTGCTGGACCTTTCTGCATTAGGGCACTTCATGCCACACATGCTGAAAGGCTTCCTTTAGTGCTCTTCAGTGCTAAAGTAAAATTTTTGCACATGGCTAAGAAAGCAGAGCCAGAAGCACAATTCTTGAACCCTCATGGCCATCAGAGCATCTGCTAAACAAAATATGGGCAAACATGATGTATAAGATATAAAAATGCTCTTCTGAATTCTTTCTCATAAAGGCTAAAATATTGATAAACTTCCTTACTCTCCAACTCCTCTTCCATATAAAATACTGAAATATGAATTATGTTTCTCCTGTGTCCTCCTCTCATATTTCCCTGCTATAAAATACCAGACAGATAAAGTGTAAATTAGTTCTCCCAATTCTCACAGCTATTAAAAAAATAAATACGTGACTTCACATCTCTCTTCCTTCACACACCTGTTCAATAAACAATGATATCTCTTTAAAGCATCCGTTACTCTTGTGAGGCTTACAAATGAGTCTTTCTCATCTGTAATACCTGTGGTGTTACAACTGAGTCAAGCATGCAAAATGAAAGGCTTCTGTGAGGCCAAACAGATAAATTCCTTATGCAAATAGCCAGAAGCTTTCAGCAATTATTACCCTCCCATACTTTTGTTACCTAGGACATTGAGATGGTCTGCATCCTCCACCCTGTGCCTGTGAAAGTGAAAAATATAGAAGGACCCCAAACTCTGATGGGCATATAGAGCGACCAGTTTATCATCAAAAATATATATGTATTTTAAAATACACATATAAGAGATAATTTTAGTGAGAAGCCAGTCTGATGTAGAAATATTTATGTGATCAGCCTGACCGTAATTTAAAGCAAGACTTTCTACTCACCAGAATGCTGAAGAGGCACCTTGTTGACAGAAAAGAAGAGATAAAAGCGATACATATGCTTCTACCTTCTCTGTTCAAGGCTGTATTGTGGGAAAGTTGATCTTTGGGATAAAAAGATAGTATCTTATTTGGGGATAGCAGTGGATCAAGAGAACTTTTGGGAAGGTAAGGACTGGGGAAAGATGAACTCATCATAAGAGAAGCTATTGTTTCCTTCTCTAACTTCCTTTTCAAGATGCAGAAAAAACTAAGAGGAAAGGAAGATCGTGGACTACCAACACCAAGTGCTGGTCCATTCCCTTCTGCTTCTTTTGAAATGGGGCATGACACACGTCCCCTCTGCACAGTTTGTGCTCTGACAGTTGAGATTGTGTCAATGAGCTTGTGTGGTCATATACCTTGTGGAGCACATCCCCCAGAAGAATTGTGTGGATGATGGTGGCCATGCTGCTAGGGGCTGGGTGGCAACCAGCAGCATCAGAAAATGGCAGCCAGGGTCAGAATCTCACCTTCAGATGTATCTGTAAAATTACCCAGAGAATCAGCTCCTAGACATACGCGGGATGTTACACTATTGTTCATAACCTGCCTTCCAGCAGGGTTTCGTTCCTGCCATCAGCAACAAAACCGTAACTCTGTTTATGGGTGGCTGAATTAGACATTAATTTGGCAATCTCATGTGAATCATCCCAGGCGGCACAGGCAGGAAAGATTGTGATACAACCTAGGCACTAAATGAGCTGTTTGCCAGCATTGTGGTTTTCATGTGCCTCAGGGCAGAACTTCATGATGAGTCATAAGTCAGAAAACTAAGAAACCTACAGGCTTAAGATGAGACAACAAAGCTGGAGCACTACCAATCTACCAACATAGACTGTTGCCAATCTACCTGGTGACTGTCAAACACCTTCAAAGAGAGGTAGAAAGGACCAAGGGTGTAGCTGCATAAACTCCTCTCTTCCCTGCTCCAGATGAACTTGCAGAAAATCCAGGCTGAAAGGCATTGTTGTGGCTTGGGTGTGAACAATATCAGGACTTCTCATCCAGAATCAGTGGAAACACTTATAAAATTATTTGGTTTGGCAGATACCTGGTTCCAACCCTCCTGCTGTAGGTAGGTATACCTCCCACTAGACCAGGTTGTTCACAGACCCATCCAGCCTGGCCTTGAACATTTCCAGGGATGGGGCATCCACACCTTCTCTGGGCAACCTGTTTCGGTTCCAGCCTTACCACCCTCACAGTAAAGAATTTCTTCTTTATGTTTAAGCCTATCCTCTCTCAGTTTGAAGCCCATGTCCTACCACAGCATGCCCTTGGGTGATACAGTGCTGAGCATAATATCTGGCTTGTTTGTATTGTGCTTTTCTCAATTATAAAAAAGACAAAAACAATTGAACATGACTGCAGTGGTTGACTAATTTATGTTTGCGCAATGTTTGGACTGGAGATGCAAATTATCAAGGCAGAGAGACTCTGTGGAGACACCCCAATAAATTAGATGTCTGGGCAAACACCAGCCATATGAAGTTTAATAAGGGTAAGCGCTGGATTCTGCATTTGGGACGGGGCAACCTTGGTCGTATGTACAAAGTGGGGAATGAGATGTTGGAAAGCAACTCTTTGAAAAGGGACCTGGGGGTCCTGGTTGACAGAAAGCTGAATCTGAGTCAGCAGTGCCCTGGCAGCCTGGAGGGCCAGCCCTGTCCTGGGGGCATCAGGCACAGCATCGCCAGCCGGGCAAGGGAGGGGATTGTCCTGCTCTGCTCTGACCTGGGGCAGCCTCACCTCGAGTGCTGGGGGCAGTTGGGGTGCCACAGTATAAGAAGGATATTAACTACTAGGGAGCGTCCAAAGGAGGGCAACAAAGATGGTGAAGGCCCTTGAGATGAAGACACGAGGAGTGGCTGAGGTCACTTGGTCTGTTCAGCCTGGGGGAGACTGAGGGGAGACCTCACTGCAGTTACAGCTTCCTCGTGAGGGGAAGAGGAGGGGCAGGCACTGATCTCTTCTCTGTGGTGAACTGTGACAGGACCCAAGGGAATGGCCTGAAGTTGTGTCAGGGGAGGTTTAGGCTGGATATTAGGAAAAGTTTCTTCACCCAGAGGGTGTTTGGGCACTGGGAAGTGCTCCCCAGGGAAGCGGTGACAGCACCAAGCCTGACAGAGTTCAATAAATGTTTGGACAATACTATCAGGCATATGCTGTGACTCTTGGATTGGCACTGTGCAGGGCCAGGGGTTGGACTGTGATTCTATGTTTATTGTTGTTAAGATACACTGAGATTCCCATTGTTCTAGCCTTTACCCACATCCACTTACAGTGATTACTTTTTATCAGTCTTTAAAAAAAGATAGCCTATTCTGAGATATTGCTGCCATTTTTAATATATCAGTAGTCAGACAGGCTTATCAATTACCTCAAAGTCAAACAGCTTAACAGCAAAAAAATAGAAGTAGCAAGATTTAATTTGAATCTATCCAATCAGGCCCTGCCAGGAAAAGACATACAACTTTAATGTCTGCTGGGACTTCATCTCTGCTGCTGGATAGGCTGGTCCTGGAGGAATATATAAGGACAAATTTTGCTTTTCATTGCTCCATGCAGTTCCATTGACTTTAATGAGACTGGAAAGGTTACTTAAGAAGCAAATGTGGTTTGTAACTTTACCTTCATTCCATTAGCAGGCCATACCACTTAAATAAAATATAGGGTGAAAGTTCTTTAGGAATGGCAAAGCACCTGCACATTCTCAAACTGCTGTCTCTGCCTGACTGATTTGTTAGCCATTATTTTCACTCAAAAAATATAAATGATGATGGGTGGCTGTGGCATAGATCTGCTCTATTATTAACTTCTTCATGTTAGAATTACCACTTTATGTTAACCAACAACTTAACAGTGTTTTTTGCTGTATCTCTTTTATATTGGTCAACACGGTACTGCCAACTTCCTCTCTTAAATTAAACTTTTTAGACCATTTCTTCATTTCTTCTAGTTCAGATTCATTATTTCAATGCTTGCTTTAAGTGTACAGAAATTTTTGTTCTCCTTTGTACTGTGTATGAAATATCCTCCACAGCTCTGAAGAATACTTTGTACATCTTACTATCTTCTTGCTAGCATTTCTTTTTCATTAAACCCAGATTAAGCATGGATTCTGTGAAATAAAATTCAGTATCGAAGCACAGCTTATACATAAAGCTATTCTAAATCAAATCTACAGCAAGGATATTATGTTAATACAGATGCACGGAGGAATTATTAATACTAAAAATGAAACATGCATTTATAGTGCAAAGTTTCTCTCTGGTTTTCTGAGTTTTCTCCTCTCCTCTGCTCCCTACTCAGCTTTAAAGTGCCACAGAAGACTTTTCAGTATTCGGTTTGTAGAATCTGATAAAAGCAATGTGATTGAAATTCTCCAGACACGGTTTGGCTTCAAGATGTAAATAATGTTCTGATACTGATTTCCAGAAGCTGACTAAAAGCATTAAATTTTCAACTGAACTGTTCTGGGGGGAAAAAAAAAGAGAGAAAAATTAGAAGAAGAAAGAAAGGAAAAAGAGGGAAAAAAAAAAAAAAAGAAAATATGATTCAAGAAGGGATGAATATTATTGCTCTCAGCAAATTCAGTATTTTAAAGCTTCTTCCCTAAAAGACAAGCTTAAGTTTGCCTGAGCATTTCCCCAACCATGATTTAAGTTTGAATTTTCTATATGTTGGCAAGATTTTGCGGTCCATTCAGTCCAAGCTCAGGCTCAGCTACCAATGAAATCAAAATAAATACTGATAGGTTGATATTGACTGGAGGTCAAAGCAACATGAAATAATAAGAGCAAATTTGTTATATTATTATTGCTCATATATTTATTATTTTTGCTTACACTTGCTATCTGTTTAGATTTTTTAAAAAAATTATCCACTAATATGAGTGGCATACACAAAAGGAGGCTACACAGCTTCAAATATCTGACAGTGCTGAGGATTAAGAGAATAAATTCATTTATTATAACTGCCTGGGTTGCTTGACCTAGCTGAGATGTAAAGAAGTGTGTGTCAGGTATTTTATTTTCCACAGGAATTGCTCTTTGTGTGCCAACAGGGTAGAAAGTGTGTTTTGGTAAGAACATTCACCACCTTTCTCTGGAGCAGGGGGAAAAGGAGAAGAGTTACTAGTGAAAACGGGGGGGAAAATGCCCAAACCAAAAAACCCGAACAACCCCACTTTAAAAAGAACCATATATTTCATCTGTAATATATCTCCAGGTACTGATCTGTTTTCGTAACTGTTTTCAGAGCCAGTGTGGTTACCTTACCTCTAAAGGAAGGGTAGGTCAACAATCATCCAAAAAAAGTCTTGTATAGCACGTTGAGAGTTAGCCCAGTTCAGTTGTCCACACCTGTCCTTCAGTTAAAATATAGGAACTCATGTTGTGAGTGTTGAAAGTCAATTTCTGTGTGAAATATGACAGCCTTTGTTCAACCACTACTGCAGGAATGATCATAGATATCTTTAGGTGTTTCTTTCTTACTTCGGTACTCTTGTTTTAGAGACAAATTAACCCATATTATATCTTTATGGAACAGTAGAAAAGTAGAAACCTCCAGTGAATTTTCTCCTTCCTTTCGTCTTCTTTCACACGTTTGATTGTGCCATGGAACTTAAGCGAGCAGTGAGGGAGGGCTCTGTGCAATGACATATGAAAAGTGTTTTCAAGTCTGGAGTAGTCTGACAGTCAGTGGTATCCGAATGCACTGAACTTAGTGCTTAACTCTGAGGTCCTGATTTTCTTCACATACAATCTTGTTTTAGCATTTTCATAAGCGCTATTGGGTATTAGTCTCTTTCTTTCCTGGGAGCATTCTGGATACTTGCTGTCCTCACTGACAGGACAGGTGGTGAACCCTGCACAGAGACATTACATTGCTAAACCTACCTCTGTCTGAGGTTTTATTTCTGCTGCTTAAACTGGGAGGTAAATCTCTGAGTACGATTACATCTACATTTGGTGAAGAAATAAATTCTGGGTTCCTCCTGAAGCCCAGCTTCTTACTTAGAACCATCTGGCCAATGATGAAATCTACAATGTTGATGCTAGTGACTGGACAAACCTCCCTACAGTACCTTCAGGGTAAATTATTTCCCTGATGTGATTCACTTAGTCTTAAGCCAGACACCTAAGTAGGTTAAATGAGTTGGTGCTCTACAAATGTTTGTTTCTCTCCCCTGCTCCAACAAGAGCCTTCTGCTATGAGCTCATTCCTTGAGTTCAAATTTAGGCTGATACAAATCCCACCAGACGTGCTTGCATCTCCTGTGAAGGAAGGCTGAACAAAGATTTCCAGAAACTCTGCCTATTGTTTGGTAGGCAAACAGAAACTTTCCAAGGGGGAATTCAGAGCAGCCTGTGATGAGCAGGGGACTGAGCTGCCATCAGACCATGCACAGAATATCAGGGCACACACACAGGATAACCAGGTGTCGCTTGAGTGCTCTGTGGGGAAGGATTGCACCTAAACTTCTCCCTTGGGACTGCGAATCAGCCCCGGGGGGGTGTCCCAGGAGGGAGGAAACATGCAGAGCCTTTCGCTGGTCCTTGCTCAGCAGGGTGGACCCAGGGACTGCTCCCAGACTGCTCTGAGCTTGTGTGGCTTCTTTCTATTCAAGGGTAACAAGGAGAGTGACCACAGCAGACGCTGCTAGGAACAAGGAGTTAATACAGAGTTTCTTATCTTCCCTAAGAACTGTTTATGCCATAAAACTAACAGGTTTAGGAGAAGTGGAGAAGCACATATCATGCTGTAAACAAATTGTTTTAATTTATCTTTTTCTTGAAGAGAGGAACTATTACCAAAGTAAATACTTTCATTCACAGTAGAAACTGGAACAAGGTCTAAGTCTTTCTGTCTTGCAGTAGGTATGATTTGCAATTAATTCTTTCTGAAGGCAAACATCATTATAATGAAAGAAGGAAAAAAGTTCCTTCACAGCTGATGTAGACATTAGCTCGTTGTAGAGGAAGAGAAATAGAAAAGAAGGGTCTTTTTCTCAATATCCTTCTGTTTCATGATTAGTATTATTTTCATTCCTGCCATTGCTCTATTAGCATGTGTTCATTGCTTGTTAACATCATATCAATACAAAAGCAAGAGCTTTCACCATGTGCTTCAGTCCCTAATAGCACTAAAAACAAACAAACCCTGAAATGTAAGAATATAGTGGGGAAAATGTGCATATCAGCCAAATGTGTTTATTGTGGGTGTACTAACTTTTCTCTTTTTTAACAATTTTTTTTGGGGTTTCTGCACTGGACCACCAGCATGCTTCCTGTTTTACTTAATCTTTCTTTTCCCTTCCAAACATAATTCTTTTCAAGAATCCTCAAGCACCATTCTTCTGCAGTCTGAAATTCAGTATCTGAGTTATATCCTGGGGATTGCAGTGGTATTATATTGTCAGCAGGGCTGCAGCTGTTACTATCATGTGTAACACATGTTTAGAGTAAAATTTTTTTCCTTCTCTCAGTTGTTTGGGTTTGGGTTTTTTATCTTTTGATGGATTCTTGTGAGAAAAGGAAAAAAAAACAAGGAATTAACTGGAATCCCCAAACCACTAAAAGTTTAGATACAAGACCTTCAGATGAAAAATAATAAGTACTTCAGTTGAGCACTGAGTGGGCAAAGATCCACATAAAAAAAAATCTGCTGTCACCATTGCTCTACTGAGAAAATGTAAGAAAGACTAAAAGAGCCTGGAGATGAACTGTGACTGTATCATTGAGAAGTGCAGCTGAAGTGCTCAAACTGAGCACGTCGCAGCTTTCCCAACCCCAAAGCCAATCCTCCTTTGGCTTTGTCCCTTCCTGCTTTTCAGTCCAGAGTGGGGAGCACAAAACTTCTGCCCTTGCCATGTCCTGCACCAGCACTCCTGTGACAAAGAGTTTGTGCGAACCTGGTCATTTTCAAATGACTATTAGCAAAAATAGAAGTGTCTGTGGAGCCAAGAGAGGGTTCCATTGAAATACTACGTGTGTGGAAATAGGGATTAGAGGATGAATCATGATAAAAACAGTGAAATTCTTGAACAGCAACACAGTGCTGTTGAAGCTTATCTTTCTTACAGCAAAGTAATTTTTGGATGTGTGGACTACCAGCAGTCTGGGAGTGATTTCTTGAGGGATGTGAGAGGTAACTAAAGGAAAAAAAAGAGGACATTATCAGAAAACCTATATTTGATTTTCAGGGATTCATGCTTAAAAAAAAAAGTTAGTTGTAAAAGAGTGAAAATCACTGCAACTCAGTAAAGCTAAGCATAGAATAGATGAAGTCCTTCTATTGTGATGTCCTGAAATAATATCTGGTCAAATTTCACTTTATTTTTTCATGTGTTTAGTTCTGATGGCAAGAAATTTCTCTCTGGCATGGAGACAACTTTAGTGGAACTGGTCTGACACTGGTGAAAGAGATGAGAAATAAACTATTATTTTGCAGAAATAGGATGATAAACTTGAATTCTGAAAATCATGTGACTGAGAAATAACAAAACAGTAGTGGGTATGTGACTGGAGCTATGTCAACTTATAAAAAAACAAACATAGACAAAAATATAATCTGTCTTTCCGAATTCTGAGTTTGTTTAGGCAAAGATAAAATCAGAATAACTGAATTATTGTTTTCTCACAAGACATTTTTACGTGTAAAAAACAGATTCTATTTTCCTATATCAGCAAGAACACAAAATAGATAAAAAAAAGCAGGACAACAGCTGATTTCCTATTTCTTTTCTCACTGTTAGGTAAAATGGCTGAAATTCCAGAAGGCAGGGTAAGAACTCTATCATGATCCTTGACTTTCCAAAAGGAACCAGACAACAGCATTTCACTAAGGAGGCTATGAGGAATAAGCCTTTAATGAACACCAAATTCATTTTTTAAAGGAGGCTTAAAATAGAGTGGCAGTTCTGAGACACTTAGAATTATAACAAGACACTTAGAAGCAGAAGTAGTTATTTTCAAGCTATCCAGATGGATGAGTTAAACTGCACAAATGTAGCTTTATTTTAAAGAAAAGATCTAATCATAGATCTAATCCAGAAGTCCACTGCTCAGTTTGGATTCCCCAAGAACTCATTACATCTGCTGTGTCTACCCAAGGCTCACCAATGCACTAAGGCAGAACAACCCCTAGAGATAAACCCTCAAACAAAGCTGAACTAAAACAAAAAACCTATATTATCTGAACCATCAAGTTGCATGCAAATTTAATGTATGTAACTTTACAGGATTGTATTTTTGCTGCTGTCCTTCACCACCACCTTGAAAACTCACCTTTATTTTATGGACTCTGTTTGTCTCATATTTTTGCATTTCACACCAGTTTGTAATATCTTCAGGAGAGAGAGTGTGTTTTGTCTTTCCTGAGATGGATTAGAAATCCCAGAAAATTGGACTCTGGACTTTTGTGGGTAACACAACAGCATTACTAATGATAATATATAAGCTACAGGAATTGCCTTGGGGAGCTAAATTCTTTATCTAGTGTTTCCTTTTAAAAGAAAACCTGGAATAGTTAGGAATCATCAAACAGTGTAATGACACATATTTGCAAAAGCCACATACAGGAATACTTTATTGTAGTGAGTTGGTATTGTAATCAGTAAGTAATTAATATGCCTTTTACTTTCACTGGGGTTTTGATCATGGAAAAATTGGACAACGGTGTTTTTTCAGAGAGAGCACTATATCTCCTTATGGCTCTGAAAGTTGGAGTCAAGAAAATGAAGTTCTTGGCTCAGCAGACTGAGCTGTCTTAGTCTCCATGCACTCCCCAGCTTTTCCAAAGGATTCTCCTGTCAAATAAGATAAAACTAATATTTCTAAAACCACTAAAAACTCATGTTGTAATGTGTATGTAGTAACAGATTCAAACACTTAATTTTTTCTTTCACATTTCATTTTCTGCATGCAAAGCAGTTTACCAGTAGAAATGGCTAAAACAATGGAAAATTAACATCAAGGAGCCTACACTGTGCCTGCTTTACAACCAAAAACTTAATTAATCTTTTTAATCTCTGATTCTTTGAAACTTACCACTATATAAGTACAAAATATGATTTTTTTCATTGCAATTAATATTAATACATTTTCTGTAATCTTGGTAAATAGAGGAGGTGTGTCCTTTCAAACATGAGACCTCAAAGTATTGTTTATATCTTTACTGGTATACCTGACAAATAATCTTTTGAATTCATTTAGGCTAAAGTTTGCATGTAAAGACTTCAATGAATGGACTGTAAAATTATATATATTAAAAAAAAAGGGGAACTGGTGGATTGGAACAAAATTGATACATGTGGTACAAATAAGGTTCTTTCTGCATAGGTTTAGACCCACTAAAGGTCTGCCTGGAAAAAATAGATGGAAAATAATATCTCAGGATAGCCATATTTCATCAAACACTAAACGTATTCTAGAGAATGGGACTGAAATTGCTGGGCCAGGACTAGAACCCACCCACCCTCAGAAAGCTGCTGTTGGCTGTTGTCAGTAATGCTCAGGGAAAGGTCAAATCTGGCCCTTGTATTCAGTAGCCCCTAACAAATTTGTCCTCCATAAATTTGCCTAGTTTCTTCTTCAAAACATTTATTCTTCGTGCTTTCACCACAGGTTCTGGCAATGAGCTCCACACTTTAATTACACAGTGAGAAAAAGTACTTCCTTTGGTTTATTTTCAACATGCTACCTGATAATTTTGTGGACTGTACCTGTTTTTTTGACAATTCCAAAACTATTAGTTTTGGCAATTTTTCCACTGATGTTAGCTGTTCTTAAAACTAGCAGAAGAGGGTTTTCGACAAAGGCAAAGGAAAGAATCCTGCCTGAATTCAAAGAAGTGGTTTTCTCTGACAGATAACAATTTGGGAGAGGAGAGCCAGAGGTACCTGGACTAATAACCAGGGTAATGTGGAAAAGAATCTGGCAAGACATAAATACATGTCATTTGGAATTTCTCATCTTGCATTTTTGTTTAAGAGGTTAATTCTTGTTAGCTGACAAGAACAAGGTCCTTTAGTTTCAAGGACACTGTTCACTGTTCACCTGCCATTGCTACAGATTGGAGAGTTGCCTGATACCAGAAAATGCAATGACTGAACATCATGGATTCACACCCAGTGTGGGTCCAGCCTCAAGGAGAGAATTCAAATGTTTGACTGCCACAGCACATTCTGGAATTTGATAAGATCTATGGAGAGAAACCAAATGAGAGGGAGTGAGCAGATAAATTTGTTAGTAGAGCAGTAACATGCAATGAACTGTGGTGTAGAATTATGTCTGTAGTGAGGTAGAAGAAATTTTTATCTCCACTGCAGGTTATCATGCTCTTGAATACAGTCAGACTTACAACTGACTCATGTTTCCTAGGATACAGTAAGGAAGTACCAGACTCTAATGAATTTGCTGCCTGACACATGTTGAAAAGTAACATATGATGGGATTTTTCATATTACTTTTTTCTTTTATAGTCTCAAAGACTGTGTTCATTGAAATGAACTGCTGAGTGCAGCAAATGATGCTCAGAGAGCTGCTGTGTTTGAAACAGAGCTCTTGGATTTTGCTCTGTTTGCTTTTTATAATAATTTTAAAATTTTTTTTGCAACATTTGGTTTTTTTTTTTTTTTTTTTTTTTTTTTTTTTTTTTTTTTAGGACACTTTTCAAAGGACTTCACAGATGTTCACTGAGAGATCTTTATGTCTATTTTTGTCTCAGGAATATATAGATGTCAGTGACATTAGTACTTGGGCACAGACAATCCAACTAAATTTCAACCCTGCCTCTCACTTACTTACATGGGAAAGGTTCATCACCTGTAAAGTTACCTGCTAAAAAGTGTTTCATCTGTACTTGTTATATAAGATGCACACATGAAACCTTGGAGAAAAAGAATTTGCACGTTACTTTTGGGTATGCGTCTTAGAATGGGATGAACTGCCCCTTAAAAGGGCCATTTTCTCACCGCCAGCAGTAGGGTGAACTCAGGCCACCTCCTTCCACTGCAGTTAAACAACTAAAGGTAGGTAAGGTGACTTGTTTCTCTTGCTCTAATTTCTTCCAGTTCTGATTTTCCTTGCCAAGAACCCTTAAAAGATATTGAAACTAAACCAGGGAAACAAATAAAGAATTAGGTTAGCATACAAGTAGTATGACAACTGCTTTTAAGAATGTCTTTTATATTGTGTCTTTTTTTATCATGAGCTCTAAAGCTTAGGGAGCAATCAACACTCAAAGAGCTGCATATTCTTTGTAGCTCCTCACAAGGAAAAATTAAAAGTGGAGTTTCAGTTCTGCCCTTGTGTTGTTGGACACACCTCAAAATCATAGCATGCATGAATTCAAAATCCATAATCTCTTTTTAGGAGTTCACACTTGAGGTTTTGAAAGGCCTGAGTGATCTTTGACTCATAAAACAGGTGTCCTCTGTATGTCATGGTGGAGATCATTGTAGAAGACTTCGAAGAGAATACTCGCACTAGAGATCTGCCTATAACAACTTCTACCTACTTTCTCCATCATTGGAGGACTAGCTTTCTTTCAGTAGTCCATGGAAAAGGTTAAACTGAAGTCTTTAAATGCTGAAACAATGCCTTCACTAGATTTGTTTCTAACATGTTCTGTTTGGGTGTGGTTTTCTTCTGTTCAAAAAGAAATCTCTTAAGGATGTTGCAAGCACAGTCATGTCAATCAATCTGCCCAAGACAAGTGTACCTCTGTAAAAATATAAGAAATTTATTCTACTTACAAATCATAATTCTCAGAAATGCAGTACCCTGAAAGAAGCCTTTTATTTAATGACAAGGCAGTGTATCTTGAGAGTAGCCTTATGTATTTTTCATCACAGATCTGAAATTGTTTCTCTCCTATTTCTTGTAATTCCTTCTCTTGAGTAGAAAGCAGCATCATTTCCAGTGAAAGCAGTGTAGTCATGTGATCTGTGTAATTATTGATGTCTGATCGGTGTCAGGAGAGGCATGGGCCCCTCCCAGACAAAAGTTTGGTGTAGGGTTCCTCCTGCTTCCCTTCTTGGGTAACTGAGGCTCCTCATGGACACCACCATGAAGCCATTTCCTCTGCATCGCCCATCCTGGGCAAATGAGAGGAAACTGCAGGTTGGAAATGTCTGGAAACGTGTACTGTGTGCTATTAAGAGCAGGATTTTAATAATCTTAACATTAAAAATGGATTTTTCCAAGCAATTCCAAAAAGAATTTTTTGTATACATTTTGTTCGCTGCTTCGAAGACAGGAATATCATTACTGTAACCAGCCCTTCACCCACAGTCACGCAGGAAAACGGGGGGGGGACAGAAAGAAGCTACACAAAGTGTAATAGTTACAGACTCAAGCAGACTATCAACAGCTGCAAGGTTAATTACAGATCTTACCAAAATATATTTTAAAAAAGAAAAAAAGAAAATGAAAAGAAGGGAAAATCTATGCTTCAGAAATAAAAGATAAGAAATTCTTTAGAGTAATTATAGGCTGTTGAGGCCTTATGGTAATAATAAAGAAAAACATCTGACTGGATTGATGCTGGAGGAGACAGTGACAAGAGGAATACAGGTTGAAAAAAATAATTAAAATCAGCTATCTTGGGTAAGCTGTCATTCAGTCTCAGGAAGAAAAGAAATGCTAATAAAATATTAATAGGATCTTTTTAAGATTTTTAATAATATTCTTTTATACACAGGTAGCACTGCAGTTTGTCAGTCAAGAGCATCAGACACAGAAGTGCCAGACAAACAAATGCATGAAAAGTGGGAAGAAAAGAAAAGCTTTTGGGCAATAGGGTTTTACCTCAGAAATAAACCACCAAGACATTCAGACAGGAGCTGTTTGGAGAACATTTTGTGGAAAATCACTGACTCTGCTTTGCTTCTTAGAGGAAATTATAGCAAGGAGGAAAAGTTATTTCAGACTGACAGACACCAAATGTCAGCAATCATGATATAATCAGTGCAGGCTTTATTATATTTAAGTGGTTTGAAACTCGGCAGATTTCAGACAGCTTCAAAATCTAGAGGAAGAGTGCGTCTAAAAGACGATCTTATGAATATTACATACACACGCTCTGTGTAGCATCACACATATTTTTATGTGATATATTCCTTTGCAACTGTGTCTGCAGCTTCTTCTTCAGTGGCCCCTTAGCACTGAGTGCCTTTCTTGAGCTGGCTGGCAACCCCTCTGCTCTCCCTTCTTTCAAGTCTTTACATAAAGCCACATCTCTGTTGCTGACCCAGCCCCACTTTGTAATGAGCTCCAGAGAAAATATACTTTACCAGACCAGAAGATCACTGAAGTCACTGTGCTCAGAGAAGTTCAAGGTGACTTCTAAAAATTAAAGATATTTTGTGGTTTTTTTTCCTTCCTTGTTAACATAATTAGACCTTGCTAGAAAGCTGTATTACCTTAGGGGTGATTCTCAATCTTGTTGGTTTTAAGCAACTGCTAGGACAGGTTTACCATCAGGCCTTTTTACCCCCTTACAGATGGAGCTGCTGAGGATGACACACACCCTGGGCACGTGGGACAAGGTGGCTGCACCGTAATCTGCAGCTGCACTGCATCTGTCACAGCTGTGGCAGCTACTGCACACCTCAGCACAGATGCCATTAATTTTAACTCTACACCTGCAGTGTGCCTGATCTCTTGAAAGACCCTTTAACAAGCTCTTCCCTTCCAAATCAGCGCAGTTCCAACTCAGCCATAAATGATTAAACTGGCAAGTATTCTAAGGAGATGCAAGGGGAAACTGAGGGAAATAATTAAGGTCCTGCCCACGGAAAGGTGTCGCATGGTTTGTGATTGTCACTAATGACAGGTGTGTATCTGTGGGTGGAAGGAGAATGGATATTTATTCATTACTGGAGTAAGCTGCCTTGGGTATAATGGCTGTTGATAATAATGCCTATTTTAGGATTGTTTGACAGTTCTCATCAAGCACAGAAAATGGTAAACTGCAGTAGGTTGTTTCATTGGAAAGGAGCAGGGTGAGGGAGAAGTGAATGTCAGAGCAGAATTTAGTCATGTCTGAGAACAAGGCTGAGGGAAAACACATTATATTCCTCGTGCTAAAAATTGCTGGTGAGCTTCTCTTACACTGTTGTGATTTAGCAATTTGACAAAGTGACCATTACTGCCAATGTGAGAAGCCAATCAAATATTGCTAAATCCTAAAAGCCTGCAAAATGCTCAAGTCAATTAAGGTCTGGAGCTAAATATTTCTGAAAATGATACCTTTATTTAGCATATTTGGCCAGGTTGCTTCAGTAGTGACCAGAACAGATCCCTGTGTGATCATGGATGCCCTCTGCACAAGAGTGGTCTATGCACTCATAACATCCACAGCTTCTGCTGAGAACAGGCTCACTACATGCATTCCACACTAAAAAGTGGAATACAGTCCCCTTCTATCCAAGAACTAAATGTATGTCTGGATAGATAGATGCTGATACAAAGAATTTTGAATATGTATACATGCAGAAATCAGAGAGTCACGAGGGACAAAGAGGTGAGAAAGAGGCTGTGGTGACAGCACACTTTGCGTGACACAGAGCGGAGAAGATGAAGGTTCCAGAGGCCTCACAATAATTTTGTATTACTCTGTCCTCTATTGATTGGGTCTCATCTGTCATGGCCATCTGCAATACCCTAAGGGGGAGCAAATCATCTGTGGAGCAGGAGTTTGGTGTGGCAATAAATCCCTTTCAGTCCCTGGCTCCCAAGGCCTAAATTCACAGCTGAGTCTGGAGATCCTGCAACAAATATGATATTGAGTCATTGTGCACTGATGGATGACAGAAAATTCTACAGAATTTGATAAAAACATATATGAGTATTTGAACATTTTGATTCACTGGCCCCAGTTAATCTTACAGGTAAAAATTACTGCTTGAAACACGGGACATAATGAAAAGGTGATAAAGCAGCTAAGCACAGGCTGAAGGGCCAAGTATTTGGGTTCAGAGAGCAGAGAGCACAGCTGATCTCTCCTGCTGGATGCCAGCCCAGCCTCCAGACCTACAGCCCCTCAAGGACACACCTCCTGGCACCTGAACTGTTTCAAGAGCAGATTGAAGCAGCTTCCTCCAGCTCTGGCCACACACGGAACCAGTGTATTTGAGGCTGACACACTGTTCTTCCTCAAAACATGGTGAGGGAATGGAGGGGCCACCTGTCTGCAGGTGAACTGGCCTTCAGCACAGGGTTTGTGGTGGCCTCCATTTCCTGTGTGCAAAACAACCAACCCATGCACAGCAGAGCCTGTCTACTGCTTAGAGGCAACAAAAAGTACTGACAAAGGGTTCATAAATTGCAGTACTGAAAAATGGGGTGTTCCTGACCTATCACATGTCTTGGAGGTGAAAAGGGACAGAAGAACCTTTGAAATTAGATGGTTAAATTAGATGGCAGGCTGTGATTGCTTTGGTTTCTGAAGCCCATGATGTTCTCATGGAAACTGCCAGACTGAGTCAAACCAGTTCAGTGTCATACTCAGAGTCTATTCACAGATTCGGGCCATTTTCTCCTAATTCAGATATGGGTGTTTAACAAACAAACAAACAAACAAAAAAACAAAGTAACAGCTTCTGAGAGAAGTTTCTACTAGGGTCATGATTTCTGATGCCTCTTATTTGTCATTATTTACCCATTGAAACTTAGAAGATTAAATGCTTTCCAGAAATAGTAGATTTTAAATAGCATTTACTGTAAGAGTCAATGATGATAAACAAGCAACTGACACAAGTCTTAGATAAACATATCTAAGATTTTTTATATGACAGTTGTCAAAGCAGTATTTATGCCATTGGATAAGATGACATCCAGGAATAACCTGTACCACAGATGAAGCTCTAGAATATTCTTGTCATTTTTTGTAGATGTACCTCTATAATTTAGAATTCTGCTTGACTTAATTGGTATAGCTGTGAGAAATTCAAATATTACTTCAAAATTATTTACATTGATGTTTGAAAAGATCACAATAAAACATAGCATTACTATTATTACCTAAGCAGTTAAGAAAGATGATGTTTTGAAACCACCTTATAAATAGAGTACACATATCATCCACCTATCTGCATCCTACTGATTTTTCTGTGATTTTGATTAACAAGGTGTGCTGGACTCTGCAGTGAGGATTCATCTCTCCACACATAGATGTTTATGGGTTAGGCATCTACACCTTAACTATTCAACTTTGGCCACTTTTGAGACAGTAGAAAGGAACTAAAGAATGATATACCTCATCCTTAAGCATGTATCTAGGGTGGTTCAAATCAATTAGACCCTTAAAATATTTATTTTTCTTTCATTGATTGACAGGGGACCTAAGAAATAGATCTTAGATGTTGGCACACACATTGCATGAATACATCAGACAGTGACCATCTGAAAATAACAAATATTCTATTCCTACCTCAGTTCCCCATAGATTTCCAAGGCAAAGTGGAAAGCTCAATGAAATTTCAGTTCTCTGTGGGACTGGGTCTGTGTGATATCTAGTAAAACAAGTTTTATTACGTGCAAAGGAATGCAAAAATGTAGTACTTACTTGTGAACCCCGCAAAGGCAGTACTTGGAAGGCATTAAACCTGCAGCAATGATTCTGCTAGCTGAAAGTGGAAATCTGCTCAAAGGCAGGAGAGGCTCTAATCAGAATGGAACATGTCAGGTATCAGTACTACCTGGTGAACTAAGATGTTTGTGATGGCTTGAGGCTGCTTGAGAAAAGAGACTGTCTTTTTTTGTCAGTTTTATAATGTCTTACCTTCCATAATATAAAATATGTCTGTGGGTTTTCTTACTTAGGAGAACCTGCAACATCAGCTAAGTAAATACTGAAAATTAGGAAACTTCTGCAGGAAGTGGACAGTAATTTCTCTAGCTTCTGATCACAAGGAAACTCCAGAGCTCCAGATTTTCACTCTGGTAAGCAACATAAAGAAGACTCTTGTCTTCAAGGTAAAGGCAGAAAAATTCTCCCTGCGTTTAGTAGCCTCCTGATGGAACACAAGAACTGCAGACTGTGCCACCCATGACAGGCAGATATGTTTCATTTCCTGAGAGAGTTCCTTGAAATTTGTTGACATGGAATTTATAAAAAACCACTTACAGGTTTATAATACCTTTTTCTTATGCCTCTTTCTCAATAGTGATCCAAGAGGAATAATGAGGATAGTGAAACCCAGTAGACACAGCAAATCGCCCTCAGGATAAAAAGCATTTCTGCATCAAGTAACCTATAAAGATGATTTTTTAACTTCTTCTATGCTTTTTTTTATTAAAAAGTATCAAAGCTTTAAAAGGGATATAGGAATTTTTGATTTGTTGGAGAGAAAATGAGTCTCAGACCTAGTCAAGGTCAACAGCAGTGCCTCAGTCTTCACTATTGCTGATCCATGTTATTTACTCCTACACTGTTTTGCTGCCTTGATCCTCAGCTCATTGAGGCTGGAGAACTTTCTGGAGTGGGTTCTGCCTGGGAATGTCTGTGCCTCATCTTTCTGCAAAGCCAGAGTGCAGATTCAGCAGAGTCCCAGCCCCAGTGCATGAGTCACCTTGGCTAGCACCTTGCAGGGTGCTAGCCAAGGTGATCCCAAGGCTCGAGCCTGGCAAAGCACAGAAGATATGCTGTTCTTGAGTGGGAAAAAATCTTCTACTCAAATATATTTGTTAAATATCAGTCAAAATGACAGATTAATCACCAACACAGCTTTCTTCAGGCTTCCACCGAACCCTCAATCAGAGCAGGTTTTACAAATATATAAGAAGAAATTCTGATGTAACTAAATTCAATGGGATTTCTGTCCTTTTCAATGAGGGCAAGTTTTCCACTGTGATCCAGGAAGGCATTAAAATAGGACAAGTAGTAGCATTATTCTTATAGCACAGAGGACTTGCACGCATAAAATATGTCAGAAGAGATGCCACCAATCTGTTTTATAGCTGCTTAGATACTACAAATGACTCTAACAGAATTTAGAAAGATGCATGTTCAAAATGTCAAAGTCAAGCTTTTATCCCTGTTAGTAATTATCTCATGTAAGATTCTTTCTCACAGTGTAGAGTTTAAGTTTAAACAGAAGCGAGCATGCTTTATAGATGTTATTCCATGTAACATATTTGTAAAGCTTAACATGTACAGTCTTCACAAGCCATGCCTGAATTTCACCACTCTCCTAATTTTCCATCAGTCATTGCAAGTATTTACTGTCCTTACTCTAGGCTGTGCACTTTATTTTCAAATGGAAAGATATTTACATATAATGTGGCATTTCATTTCTTAAACAGACAATCAGTGTGGGATTCCAAATTGTATATTCTGGATGTGTCTACAAAGCTGCAAAGCTTAATAAATCTGGCACACAGAACCATGAGAACAAATTGGAGAAAGGAAAATCTTGCACAGAAAAACCTGAAGGAAGCAGATACGAGAGAAGACATCTTTCTAAAGTTTATCTCCTCTATTTTGATCTCTGAAAAACTGGAGACAGCAACCCAGGAGGAAAAAAAATTGAACAACTCTGAAGAGTCAGGAAATTTCCTATGCCCCCCATATGTTTATGAGGTGTGGTAGTGGTGGTGTTTAACCCTGGTAGACAGCTCAGTCCCACACAGTCACTCACTGACTCCCCCGGGGTGGGACGAGGGAGAGAATCAGGAGGGTAACAGTGACAAAATATTGTTTAATAAGTAAAGAAAAAGCAAAGTAAAGGAGAATAAGAAATTCATTAACTGCTTTCATCAGCAGGCAGGTGGATGGCTGATCCAGCCAACTTCAAGAAAGCAGGGGTCATAATGTGTAATGGCTACCTGGGAACATAAATATAACTCCAAATGTCCTCCCTTCCTCCTTCTTAATCCAGCATTAATTGCTGAACAGTGTCATTTGCATAGAATATCCCTTTGGTCATTAAGATATTTTGGGTTATTGACACATTTTATTTTAATCACAAATCCCCAAAACATTGCACCATACCAATTACTATGAAAAAAAAATCCTCATGGCCAAAGTCAATACAGGCATAGAGATCCTGTGACCCACCAGCCTTATTCCCCACTTCCCATAAGAGAGTCTTTGAGGATAACCCAGCACAATTGCTGCTGTGTGAGCAAAAAATGCACAAGAGTTCTGTAGAGCATTCAGTTAAACTTTAGTGGGGAAAAAACCTGTTGAAACCCTTTTTGAGTTTTTCCATGTTACCTCCCAGTAACATTACCTTCTAGTAACCCTCTAGGTAGTCTCTCTGGTGTTATACCATTACTGTATGTCATTGTCAAAGCAGACAGCAAAGAAAGATTCTAGCAACTTTTGTACGGTCCTGGTGGGGAGAGACCTCACTAATCCAAAGTATGGGCTGCCCGTGCTTCTGTGGGGCCATGTTGGCAATATATTCATGCTGGTTTTTTCTGCTTATAGAAGTGCTCAAGGTGGAAAACAAAAGATTTCTAAGATATTCAGCCAACACTAGCTGTGCCAGTCCTGATTAACTCCAACATCTGTAAATTTTCATCACCAGCAAAACTCATGGTACCTGAGTATCATGGTGGTGCTCATGGTGTTTCAACAGCCTGAACTCTCCAACTCTTTTATTGATGACCAAGACTGACATTGTGTCAGAATATATTGCAAAGAGCACAAATGTTTTGCCAAGGATCTCATCTGAAACAGGCCAAATACAGCTGAGACTGAAGTGCATGTAATTTGTAGGCTTTGCGGCAAGTGACTGGAAAACTGCCTGCAGTAGTGCCAGAAGTGGCTGGGACCATTGCTATCTTCTCAGTGGTTGTGTGAGAAATTTGTCAAGCAGAGAAGGAATATTGGCACTTTTCCTTGCTCCTCCCAGTACATCTGCATGAGAAGTCAATACTCAAAACAGAGAACTGGACAGTGGGGCAAAGCTTTGGACGGGCAGAGTCCCACAACTCCTCCAGCACCAGACTCCTTCAAGGGAGTCTCCTGCACACAGCAGCCCCACGTGGAAGGGGAAATGCTGGAGCTGCCTCATTTCTTGCAGCTATCTCTGTTTCCATACTGCTGACTGCACAGCACAGCTCCAATTTCTTCTTTGCCAGCACTGGGAGCATATGAGGCATAAGCTGATTTGGGGAAAGCATAGGGCAGGGCTATACCTACCATCATCCTGGCTCCTACGGGAAGCTTAAATAATTTTCTGATCAGCTCAAAGAGTGAGACATGTCCTGCCTATGGTGTGCTTGTTCCAGTAACAAAGTTGTTGGAAAGGGTCTGTGAGATTATACACTAGAACTTAAAAGGGAAACAATGTCAGAAAGACGTCAGCTTTCAAGTGAGTGAACTGAGACCCTGCTCATAACAATTTCTGGTGTAACTCAGATCATGTGATTACCCATAAGCTCTATAGGCATATACATTTTTTCAGAATAAAATAGTTAAAGGCAATAACACTGTATTAATTTTCTAAAGTTGCAACTGTTTAATTCTGTCAGTGAATCCTTACTGCTCTCTGATGAGTTTATTGCAGGTTATACAGAATAGCTGAATTATTCCCACTCACCCTCACCAACTCTGAAACATGCTTCTGTCCAAAAGATGGCAAGGGAACCACTTTAGGTGCCTCTCTTAAAAATGCTCCAGGAAATGGAGTTTTAGATTTATTCTTATTTAAATAAGATTGCTATTTTCTTTTAAAATAACACTTCTTATTTTTGAAACTCTTCAAAGTGCCAGTCATGTCTATCACTTGTCTGTCCCTGCTCAGAGCTTAATGCAAAGTCTAGAAACTCTTTGTATGAAAATTTCATGCCTCCAGGTGCTCCATTGATTATTCATGAAGCTTTTGGAGCTGTCACCATGGGAGCCAATTGGCTACAACTTATTTAGCATATTAATGACCTATATGAGTTAGTGCATGAGGAGACATATCACGCCACCTGGAATGCAAGTGGCAAGCTGCTGCTGACTCAATCAGCTTTGCAATGGGAAGTAAGGAATTGGAAATATTTTACACAGAAACAGCAAATCTCTTGCATGTCCAAAAGCATTTGCTCAAATTAGCATGCACAGCTTCAATAGCTTGTTTTCATAATATGTTCCTTTTATCCTCTGTGCGTTTGGCCTCATTACAAGCTCTCTCCTCCTGCCAGAGCACATGCCCCTGGAAAGGTTTAATAGGTGAGTCATGTGGTTTGTGAGACATTACATCAGAATGATTTAATACACCGAGGGCAGGGCTGTATGTCAGGTTCAGCTGCTGTTACTGCCGTTACAGTTTGTGTAGCAGGTAACTTGATGGTCTCCAGAAAGCAGCTAGATAATGATAACAATTAATTTTATGGCGGCAAGAGAGAGACTTCAGCTGAGCTAAGCACCTTTTTTATTTCCCCCCATTTGCTGCGGCGCAGTTACACCCAGTCAGCAGGTGAAGCGCTGCCTTTACATTTTGGCAAAATTAAAATGTTAAAACTAAACAAGGAAATCGCTGAGGGGGAGCCAGGAAGCAATGGTATAAAAAAGGTCTGGGTGAATCGGAAGCAGCGCCATTAAGCCTGCAGACAAGCAGCGCAAGCAGCACAATCGGGCAGGGCTGTGCTGGACCCTGCGGGCGAGGAGCCTCCTCCTCCCCGGGCACTGCAAAGCCACCGTGGATGGGGACAGCGACCACAGCCTGGCACCAGCAGAACGACTGAGGGGCCAGGCTCTGCCTCTTCTGGCCACCACTGCTGTATATCACTGCCTCAGCAATCCTGCTGCGCTCACGGAGAAAATAGCTGTGGGTCAGGGTCAGGCAGAATAGCACCGTCTGACCTTTCAGTATTTGAGATACAGAAGATACATTACTAAAGATTTATTAAAATTATTTGAGGCCATCTTTAGGGACAAAAGCAATTTGTTATATAGAGTGCATGGCTTTTGCTGGCTGACATGGATTTAGGGTTCCTATTCTTATTCTGCAGGACCCTGAGTCCCCGGGTGAGGGCAGGGCGACGAATGAGAGTGATATATATGTTCTGCTGTGAAAAATCAGTCTCAGCAAAAGTGGCAAAACACTTAAGCACATGCTCTACTTATTTTCACTTCCTTCATACCTTCTGAATATTTTCTCTGATCTGGTACATTCATTGCTTAAAAATATTTCTTGATACTTACAGTTAATTTATTTAGTAATTAAAGCAAGGAAGAAGTAAGGCTGTTGCTCTTGGGGATGTGTTACATGCCCACATAATGTGTATAACTTGCTAAGAAAATGTGTGACCTAATACCCACGTAGGTTCTTCCTTGTGACTCCAGCACAGTTATAATAATCATTTTGCAATGAAAGACCAGTATAGAGAGCCACCGACTGAAGTACAACTACAGCTGGGAGTAAAACAGGAGGAGGCAAATGCAGAGCAGTTCAGACTGATGAAAATACATGCGGGAGAAAAATCCACCATCCACAGGACCTCTGCTGCCCCGTCCATGCTATTCCTGGCCAGACTAACACAGAACATTGTGTCTCTCTTGCACTAAAGTGTGCTGAGCCTTTTCAGGAGGTGGGAAGGGACCTGTTGCCCAAAAGGACAAAACGTCTTCCTTGCCCCATGTGCTAGCAACAAAAGACTTTATTTGTAGGCACTTGCAGAGATCTGTCAGATTCAGCTAAACACCTGTTTCCTAACCTTAGGGAATAAAGGTTTTTCTGTAATGATTTAAGTGAGCTTTCTGTGATTAGTTCCCACTTTGATTCTAATTTTTAGATGCCTAAATTGGTCATAGGCATAGGTTTCTCTTAGAAACCGAGATTTTGAGACTTCAAATTTTGCTTACCCGAAACTAGGCAGCTTATATACCTTTGCACACAGTCACTGATTTATTAGGCACAGACAACCGTCAGAGATTAAAGAATGCATACAGACACCATGAAGGCTCTTGGGGTCTCATACACCTAAATTTCCCCACACACGTCTTTGTGAAATGAGAAAAATATAACAATTCAAAGCTCTGTTCTGGATTTTGAAAGTTTTATGCCGTTGTCCAGGGTCCAGGATACCTGTTTTCCCAACAGTCTGGGCACAACAAACCTGCTGTTCCTGCTGACCGTGTAAACTGTGTTATGCAGTCACACAAATTTCATGCGAAATACTGCAGAAACCTCAGTGCCAGTAAGGCAATTGCCCATCTAATTGGCTACCATTTCTTCAGAACAATAGGGTTACTCACACAGAGAAAGAAGCTCAGGGGCAAAGAAGAGCCATAGCAACAAAAAGATCCCATAATCCATAAGCCTCAGCCCTTTGTTTTACCAACCAACATCACCAACACCCTGCCACGTGGGAAACATTTTCTGGACATTATTAAAAAAGATCACTGAAATGAGCTATTGGTGGCCCACCTAAAGGTTAACTGATGGAATGGAAGTGAAAAATTATTTCGATATTAGAAGACGTATAGATTGGCAGTTTGAACTGGTGGAGTTATGCATATTTCATAGTTGCTTTAAAAGAACCACAGCTGGATTTCCTTGGTGTTCTTAATTGCTATTTGAACTTAAATAAAGACTGCATGTAATCATATTGTTGAAGCCCCAGAACTTTATTCCAGTAGAATAAAAGCTTCCTTTTGCCTGTTCAGACCTGTGGGGAGATGCTTATATATTAAGCAAAGAAGAACCAATTTGTCTTTTTTTTTGGTCGTCTTCCATACAGTGGTTAGCTTCAGGTACTGTGCAGAATCAGAAGCAATGCAATGACATAAGAATTTAAAACAACTGCATAGAATGGTCTATGATGGCAGAATGGTACTGATGGCAGTATGGAGTTCAATATTGAAATATTAGCCTGGTAAATAACCCTTTATGTCCAAATAAATTCTGATTGCCTATTCACAGCTTAGATTTCATGAGGCCTTCTTCATTACAAAATGAATAGCTGATAATTTGTTGCATTTCCAAGTAAAGTTCCAGTAAATTATATTTAAAGGAGGGAGAAAAAAGGCCTTGTTATGAAACAGTCACCAGCTGGCCATACCATTGCAAGTGATATTTTCTTCTCCTTTTTGAAATTCAAATTTTTTGTAAGACTTCAGCTCTGAGCCTGTGGTGATGCATATAAAGATATATGAATGCCTCACTTCCATATACATGGATTTGCATATTGACCCCATTGGGCTTAGGCTGTCTATAGCAGAGATAATCTTCCTGAATATGTACAATATATTGCACACAGGATCCTTGTTGTAAATATTGTTGCAATATCACCAGAAAAGTATAGTTAAGATGAAAACATTTAGAAAAAAACCACCCTGAGACCAAATAGTGAGGTAGAGACCAAATATAGTGCCGTAAAGTGAGGTCCTGTTGACTCTGAATGTTTTTAAACTTCTCTATCTAAACCCCAAGATTGTCTCTTGGTACCTGATTCAATAGTACACAGAGCTGCTGAAAGGGGCTGCTTTCACCCTGCCACCCTTTGCCTGCAGCTCTCCTTGTCCTATGCTTTTGTGCTGTGAAGGTGGACTCCCACAACTCCTTTGTGCCATTTCTGCTTTCTGTAAGGTCTTTTACCAATTCAATTCATTAATTTAGTAGACAACAGAGCAATGCACAGAATCTGGAGAAACTTTTTTCTGTGACACTGAGCCACTCTGCTAATCGTGGAACTATCCCTCAGAAAACTCACCTTGGCACTAAAATAAAATCATCACAATCCTACCTCCTTAATCCTGTTCAAATATACTTCTGTTGTGTTACCAAGTGGCAGAGTTGCCACATGCTGTATGTTTACTATCAAATACAATGGTTTATTTACTTGTCTTAGTATCTTCTGTTATTTCTGTTAGACAGACAAAGCCTCTGCAGCTGCTAAAAATGCTTGGATCTCATTTGACTGTGGTGTTTTTTCAAGATTCAATTCCCTGTCTATTCTAGTCAATACCTGGTCTGAAGTCCTGCAGATAGGGACCAGGGAAGCACCTAGGTCTAAGATGAGCAAAGACATTGAGTATAGAAGTGAACATGAGACTTGGATTCAGCTGAGGACACCATGTTCAAACGCTCAACTTGTCAGTCAAGGAGGCCACTTGACTGTGCAGTCTGTAGTAGGTGTCCCATCTTGAAAGACCATCTTTTTAGTAATACATTTTCCAGATACAGAATTATGCCACTGCTTTTATTCTTCACATGACCTTCCTTGCAGCATGTGTCTCCATCTTATCCTACAGGTGCTGGAGGGATGGAAGTAAAGATCTGCATCGCTAAATTTTGAAGACTCTATAGCAACAACTGTGTTGCATATGATTTGTTTTAGCATTCAGCTGGGCCATTACAGGTTACAATTTCTTGTCAGGCTAGTGGAAAATGCATCTTGAGTAAAGGATTAGAAGAGGGTATTTTCTGGGCAAAGGTTACTATGGAAGACCATAGCAGAAATAGGATATTGGTCTGAACAAGGTGGTCATAGTGGTGGGACCAAGCAGCACTTCCTTAAGCAAGATCAGAATGGAGAGGGAGGAAGGATCTTCCCCCAGACTGTGCATCTGGGGCAGCCTGCTGAAAATATCTGTGGGAAGGACAAGGTTGGAAAAGTGAAGGAAGCCAGGGAAGGAATTCCTGGTCTGCCTCTGGAATGAGGAAAAGACAGAAATCAGCTGAGAACCTGCACTTGTTAACAAGAATATGTAGGGACTTGTGAGTTGTGGGATTGAAGATAAGTGAAACTCTGTGAGTGTCTAAGATCACCCCTTGAACGGAGTGAGATGGAAGAGAGGACTGTGCCAGGATCATCATTTATGTGAGCAGAAGTTTTATAGTTTGCAATTTTGCTGACAATGACAGAAAGCCTTGTATCAGCCTCGCCATACTAGGGCTCTTCTGTAATGAGTTTATCACCCATAATGAATTTATCACCCACACTGTTTGGTCAAAGCTTTCATAAAACCTGGTAAAGATACATCAAAGGGTATCAATTTAATCCTTTTAAAACAATCACACACATTCATCTTTGGAGGAAAATGCGAACACGTTCAAAACATCGTTTCCCTGAGGAATATCTCTTGGCAATTATGGGAGGTGTTCTATCAACCTGTACTCCTCACCAATATCTCGTAACACCTTCAGCAAGAGGAATAAAATGTTCTTCAGGATAAATAATAATACTAGCTATTATGGGCGGTTTTCTGACACAAAGAGGCAGAAACCTTAGCTGCCCAATTTTGCCTCTCTGCTTCTTATCTGTGTCAGGCCCACTTCATTCAACAGTCTCACTGGTGCTGTGAAATGGCTTAACTGGTCATTGTCCACCCTTGGGACAGTGTCCTGAGCACAGCCAGGCCGCCTGTGGCCAGCTCTGATGGCCTCATGTTAAAAGCCTGACACTGTGACAGCAGATGATGCCTGATGGGTGGACTCTGGCTGAGGTGCACGTTCCCATTCCATGGCATTTGCTTCTGTCCAGCTCTGGATCTTGGCACAGCCGAAGCAGCACGGAGTTTTAATTTAGGCAACAATGTCACCTGATCTAGTCTCAAGAGCTGCTATCGAGGCTGTTACAACTTGTAATAGTCAATCTTTATTTTACTACCTACTTCGATTTGTTATGGTTTGGAAGCTTTATGAATGCAGATGGACAAATTAATCAGCAGTGTAAGTCCCTGGATCTCTATTTGGCCCACAAACTTATATACATTAAAATTTCTCAGCTGGACCTATTTCCTGAAGCCATTTTAACCTATAAATGCTGAGCATAAAAAAAAAAAATCCAGCTTCATAATTTCATCTACTACATTCTCTCCAGTGCCATTTATTCTGAAAACAGAGGGTTTCACCAGTTTACTCCTTTTATTAGATAAAAGACAATTAAAAGGCAACACAATGTTCTTTTATGATTTTTTAATTGCTTAACAAAAATCCAAAGCACAATGGCAATGGATTTTTCTGTTTCAAAAAGCTACACACTCATAATTCTCAAAAAAAAATTCATAATATAAAGTATTACTACAAGAATGTACATACCAGCCTTCCTGGTCTGGTTTGTGGGCTGCATGTTAGAAATGAATTGATCTGTTTTTTGTTATTCCAGGGTAGTATTTGACTCAGGAACTAACATCACATTGCAATTCCTCAATTGTAAACTATTACTGCAAGGTCTGTGGTGCCACCCAAAACTTCTTGCTAGCTCTACCAAGGATGCAACATTTTTTCACATCTTTACATTCTATGCTTTTAATAAAGAAAAATGCACTCTGGGTGTAATTTCATAGAGGAAATTTGAACAAAACCTACTAAAATACTTTGGAATTGCCCAGCATGCAAGAATTCAGATGAAATTGGTTATCCAAATAGATATTTTGTAATTTGGGCCCCCAATACGCAATCATTTACATCTCACCAATCTATCATCAATTTTCAGCTGGCATTTTCTCTGCAAGTAATAACCTGCCAGTGATGTGTGCAGCAGATAAAGACAGCTGAAAAAAAGGTGAAAGGAAGAGCAAAAAATGAAAATAACAGTTGGTAAAAATGAGAGAGAATAGTATAATTACTTGTATTTCAACAGTATCATGTCTTCCCAGAATTCAAGCTGTGCACAATAGCTATAGTGGAAGGGCAAAACAGAGAAGCCCCAAGGAAATGGGATGCAGAGAGTATTTTTTAAACCTTCCTGGGGAGCCTTACCCCACAAAGATTTAAAGCTTTTTAAACATCATGAGAACATGTTGGCTGGAAAGTAGTGCATTTCAAAATGAAAATGCATTAATTAATGTCTCTTGGAAGAGGACAATCTGAAATATCTTTCTCTGTGGGAGTAACTTGCAAGCTGATTATGTGGGCTGATAGATATTCCATTGGAGAATGTTCAGGGAATGTTAAGGTTGAACAGCTAAGCACACGGAAGTTAGGAAATGCCACACTGCAGCATTCAGGTGCATCCTTAACTCTGCCTCTGGTGTGTATGTGGTATAATGTATTCATAACATATAATCTCCCAGACACTGCTATAAATATATACTGTCGTCCCTGATCTTAGATTTTACACATATCAGTGCCTGCATTAAGTACTGAGTACGGCTCTCCACCACAGCTTATTAAAACTTGTATAAGACAAGTACATAATAAAATTTGTCTGAGCAACTAGTGCAGATTAAATATTGCATTTATGATATAGAAAACGGCAGGCATTTGTTCCAATAAATTATCCTGTGAGCCTGAAAGACTGAATGCTACAAGGGTGCATGCAAATTAGCCATGTAGTTAGCTCCTTCATTTCCTGCAAGGCTCGGGAGAGCTGGCTTTGTTTCTGCTCGAAAAGACACGGCACAGGTGCAGCAGCAGACTGAGCTTTGGCCACCCCCAAATCAAGCAGGAAGAATAATGGGAAGGGGTCCCTGTGACCCCTCGTGAACAGTCAGCTGACAGTTTTCTTCCTGACCCACAGGCTTTGTCTGTCTGGTGAGTGCAAGAGAAAGTTCTGATTCAGTGTGGCCAAAGTCGGAGCAGGGGGTGCATTGAAGAGCTGACAGCAGGGCAATTGTGCACAAAAGCTACATGGCATTGGAAGTGAAGGAGTAAAAGGAGCTTGTGAAGTTTAAATGGTATTCGCAATGAAAACAAAGTATATAATTAGTAAGGTTAAAGATCAGAGAACCCAGAGAGAGTTGAGGTTTTACAAAACCCTCAAAATGTATAAAACTCATGGCTTTTTCCATTTAATTGACTGAAAATGCAATGAAAGCATGTTTCTCTAATTAAATGAATGTCTTGTGGTATGCAGAAATAAATACCAATGATTCTTAAATCACACACTTTGAGTCTGGACAGAATAGGTTTTTTTTAAATTTGGATCTTAAAGGATGTTTTTTAGCATTATTTTAATGAGTACTTCACTTTGTTCTGAACTTTATCTTTTTCTCCATTCAAATGAGGGTCTAGTTGATTTTATTCAAAATTAATCCTGTCCTGCCCTTTTTTTGCTGACACAATGAAGGATCTGTTTTTCCCTCCATCTCTGCTAGAGAGCAGCCCTTCTCCACAGCTGCAGTGGTGGCTGTACCAGCTCACCCCTTTCCTCTCCAGCTGGATGCTGTATGGAACTTCCCAGAAAAAGGAGGGCTTGGGCTTTGCTCCCACACAGCCTCTGTGTGAGTAATACTGGTTGATGAGAGTGGGGATGTCTCTCTTTGTTGAGACCTTTTCACCAGTTCTTGTTCCATGAAGTGAGCAAATATTACATGTGCTCAAGGAAAGTCTTGTGACTTTCCCCAGCCAAAGCTGAAATCTAAGGCAGATGTGGCCCTTTTCTTACTAAACTGACCCTAGTTCATGAGATTTATCACTATGGTCCTCATTAAAGTCTCCTGTTTTTATTATGAACTTTTTTCCTTTCAGGTGTTTTGCTTCCTTCTAGCAGCAGAAACAAAAATACTTCTGAAAAGTAATCTCCTACAGAGAGTGCTTCTTTTTTTCTGTTCTTTAAATACTTTTATTTTCAAAGTGATTCCTGGACAAGTACCTGCCCCTTCTTCTTGCAAGATCAGTTGGCATATCCCTCTTCTGTGTGAATCTGTTGTTATTTCACCTTCAGGACACTTCAAGGAAGATCAACAGATCCTCCTGTGTTTAAGGAAAGATGGTTGTACTCAACAGATTGAATAAGTTTTATCCCAAGATGTAATAGTGTTTTTCTCTGCAGGACTTGCCAGCTCTGTGGTCAGAGCAGGACTGTGGTGGAAACCACTGCCTTCTCATACAATTCCTCCCCCTAAAGAAAAGCTAGAAACAATTTTCATTTATCCCAAAGAAATTTTTTATTCATACACAAGTGCAATACTGGAAAGGTCTGCTTTCATCACTGAATGGGATACCCATTAAATACATGCCACTTTGTGGTACATGTGGAGCCCAGAAGGGTGCTCTAAAATTGCTCCATTTTGCACATCGCTGTCC
Source organism: Acanthiza pusilla (assembly GCA_036630365.1). NCBI lineage: Eukaryota > Metazoa > Chordata > Aves > Passeriformes > Acanthizidae > Acanthiza > Acanthiza pusilla. The sequence continues at coordinate 8,430,741 of JAXCHO010000036.1, forward strand.
CCAAACATTGTGAATGTTCAGTGCATCTTCAGAAGAATAAGATTAAGTTTCAAATTGACTGATGGTGGAACTCTGGAAGTATTTAGTGATGCCTTTAGCCTGTTCCCATGGTGTATCACAATGTGGGGTGTCATTCATTTCAGCATCCATGCTGGAGGTGTCTGAATTTCTGCTGGTCACCCCCATGTGTCTCTGCAGTCAGAGGAGGGAGGTAAATGCTTGCAGAGTGTGATTCAGCTCAGTCTGAGCCGCTGTAAAGCAGAAAGATTCACACCTGACTGATCATCTCACACAGCATAGAAAAAATGGGTCAGGTATAAGTCACTATTATTCACAGACTCTGGACAACTTCAACAGTAATAGCTAAATTAGAAATAATGAAATGCAAGCACCAAGTTACCAGAAATGTCACTTTAACCTTTGCTTTAGAATATAATTCTGTTCCAGTCAGTTTTTTTCCTTTGTTTGTACACTCATGTTCTTGGAGATTTTAATTGCTCACTGGTTGACATTGTTCCAGTTTACATAAAAAACATGCTTGAGGACTAGATATAATGCAATGTAGGACAGAGACACTTTTTTTATCTTTACTGCAGCATATCAGAACTAAAGATCTGCATAATTTTCAGTGCATGCACCAAGAATATACATTTTATCATAGATAAAAAAATCCAATTTATCAAATTAATTTTAAGGAAAGATAACGTAACATTAGAAGGAAAGAAATTTTCTTTAAGGTAAACCTTTGCTGTCTTAATTGTGTTCACAGTCATCATTTGCATTTGCTTTGCCCTTGTAGTTCTCATACATATGTTAAGCATCCATTAAGAAGCTTTCTGCCAGTAATGATCTTAGATCCCAACGGTGGGCTTCTTCATGGGTTCATCTCCATGCTTATTATAAAACTCTGTTTATAGTTACTCACTCTACAGCCTCTTGCACTTATTACAGGCATATCCTTCCAACCTATGCTCAAAAGAACACTCTTTTAGGTCAAGAGAGAGAAAAAAATGGTTACAATACTTTCAATTCATTAATTTAATATTTTAATGCTAAATATAATGGATTTTTTTTGTGAGTTCATTTCCCTTTGATGAAAAATGTACTTTACTTTAAAATAAAACTCTACCTTATTACCCTCACTTCTCTAGCCACCTTTAATATCTAGGAAGCATTCTTTATCCATTATTAAATACAAGTTTTCCTCATTCTGAGTCTGAAAAGCAAATATTGTCTCCATCCCAACCCCAGACTATACAAGTCATTGTAATTTTTTGAAGAGAGATACTGCTCTTCAAACACACCTGAAAAGCAGTTGTGTCAGAGGCCTCATTCTTTTCATAGTAAGACGGGAAAAAGTTAGAGTTGACATCTAATGGAAGTTAGGAAAAAAAAAAACCAACCAACCAACCAACTTACAAAAACTTGGTAGAAAAAGCTAAGTAAAAACAAACAAACAAACAAAAAACGCCAACAAAAAAACCCCACCAAAAAAACAACCAAACAAAAAACCCCCCGAAACCAAAAACTAAACAAACAAACAAAAAAAAACCCTAAAAAACCCCCCCCAAAACCCCAAAACCCAATAATATGACAATTCCAGAATTTGCATCAGAAATGCAGCTTGTCTAATATTTTAATTATACTTTATCAAAGCAGAAGAAATGGCTAAAGAAACAGCTTTGCAATGGTTACCTCTGGAAACTTTGACCACTTTCCACCTCAAGCTGCCACTTGAAGCTCAAACTGAAACTCTTTTGGTGCCTTTGGCTTTGCTGTGCTCCAGGAAGGTCTGGACCTGCCAGCACACTTGCACATACTTGGCACACTTATTGCCAAGGGAAAAAGCGATGTGGTCGAATTTTCTCATGTCTAATTTACATCAGAAATGCTGGCCTTTGCTGCTGTTTCTTTGTTGTTTCTTGATGACAAGTGTGGTGTTGTGCACACATATACACACAGGGCAGACTTAAATAGCTCGAGATATATTTAGATCTGCTGGGGCAGGGTGATGGGGAAGGGAGGGCGGTGTGGGTAAGCCAAAACCAGCACTAAAACTCTTGTTTGAGTGTCTGTGTTGTTCAGATGACCTTTAATGAGTGTTAAGTGTCTTTTTAGTAATTCAAAGACATTTTTCTTTCTCAGCATGCCTAGTCTAAGTCTCAATCCCACATTTTCCAAACATTCATGAAGAAATCCTCCTTCTGATACAATTTCCATAGATGGTCTTTCTCAGATGATTCTCCACTATGATTCCAGCCTCACTGTCGACTATCCTACACCTAAGTTTAAAGCTTGCTTTGACTAAATGATTCCTCATGCTGAAGATGATGCCTTGTACAGTCTCCTGGCCCATGGAGGGGGAAAATCCACATCTTACTCCTGATCTTTCACTATTTGGTCTGGTGAACTAAGGTTTTGCAGAATATGAAAATTTCTGGAAGACTGAGAAAAATGGGAACTGTGTAAGGGCCCTCCAGCATCAAAATGCAATCAAAATAACCAAGGAAAATGGAATTTATTGTAAATTTTAATTTGCTTTGAAAAAAGCTGTAGTCTGAAGTAATTTCTAAAATGGACATTCTGTGGTGGTTTAGGCTTATGTAGTCCATAATATGAAAACACCAAAACCCCCATATTTACTTTGAAAAAATGAAGCATTTGGTGAATTTTATGACCACTTCTAACACAGAAATAATGAGGGATGAAGAGGTGATACCTGACAGTTTAATAGCCTGAATTGTAACAGCTGTGGAGCTGGGAGGGAAGGGGAAAGGCAATATAGGTACTCGATTTCTGATCTGGCTTGGGTTTGTCTTTTTCCTTAGTCCTCCCACAATGCTTTTGGCACAGTATGCTTTGCAGATTGGAGATGATAAATTTCGCTTCCCATTGATTAATAACTCAGAGTTTTGGGCCCATTTACCAGGGAGGAGGAGCATAGACGAGGTCCTATACATCACTCAATGTCCTTTGGTATTTCAGTACTTACAGTTTGCTCTAATTTCCTCTTTGGAATGTCACACTCTTAATATTAACAATTAATGTAAATTTGTTACACATAACAAATTTTGAACTTTAGATTCTCTGGAAAAATAATAAAGAACTGATTTAATTTTTCTTTCAGTCTTTCATTCTCAATACATGTTGGTGTGTAACTAACTATATAAATGTGTGGATCTGGAAACCATTGCTCATGCATTATCTTTTGGTTCCGCTTGTAACTTTTAAGAGTTATATTTTTTATATGGTGCAACCTTGATTCTCACTTGAGATCCATTTGCAGCTGAAGGATGTGGAGACAGTCAGACAATGAGGTAAATCTCTCTAATTCACATAGTGCCTTGTTCTAACCATTGTCAATGCCATAAATGATGAAAATTATTTAGGGGTTGTCCTAGATTTTGGTATTTTATTTCTATGAGATCTGCTCTGTCATATTGTACCCTCCATGATATTGCCTCATCTTCTGATGAGACAAAGATTGCTGATGTAAAGTCTGTTTGACTAACTTCATCCAGTGGATATGTGCTTGGGTTTTTATAAATTTTCAGCTGAAAGTTTTGTGCCAGACAATTGAAAAGGAACCTTTTCCTTTCCTTCTTCTAATATATTACTCATTATGTCATCAAGAAGAAAATTTTTGAAATTAAGAACACAGCAAAATCTTTCACTTGTGGAGATTAATTTGTGACAGCTCAAAGCAGCTGGCATGTGCACCAGGGCAGCCTTGGTACCTTGGTGCCTCCTGAGCTCAGCTCCCAAATTCATATCCAACATGAGTCCATCTCTACAAGCTGCAGTCACACCACTGACAATATGGGTATTACTTCAAATGTACTTTTCCAGCTCTTTTCCATCTCTTTGTACCAATCTCTTTCTGAAAATTAAAATTTCACAAAGAAGTATGAGACAACAAAAAGAAGGAAAACTGTCTGCATTTCCTCACAGAATAACTTATTGGAAAAGGATGTGAGTGTGTCAAAAATCTATATAAACATTTTTATTTCTCATTAAAAAAAAAAAAGTGAGAACTAGACAGATATAATACATCTTTTCTTTTTTTTTTTCATCTTTTTGTCTTTTCATTTCACCCATGCAAGATTTTTTTCTAAATGGTTTTCTTTCTAATGGTAATATCTTTTCTGAAAGGCTTTTAGCACATCCCCAGCTCTAAGCTGATGAAGCCAGTCAGAACTGATTTGCTTAAAGTCAGAGATACTGTTTTTGAACTAGTGCCACCATCTATTTATAAAGTGATGTGGAAAATGTCACAATAACCTTAAAGACATCTTTTCTCTCGAAAGTCTGTAGGATGATTAAATAGGACTTATTCTGTGAAAGTGGTCAGAAGGTACTATTTCTTGCCAGGATTAACTTTTCAAGATCTCTTTGTTTTCTCACAGACAGAGATACAACATTCCCTTCATCTGGGCTGCAGACTTATACATTTTTTCCTTTGAACAGGAAAACTACAGGGAATCAATTCAAGTGTCAAATTCCTCAGGGATCTCCTCTGGCAAATAGGAAGGTGCTTACTGTCCCTGAAACAGTTTGAATAGGGAGGATTTTGCTTCAGTAGATCGCAAATGCAGGCCAGTGATTTATGTTCATAGATTTCTCTTTTTTGTATGCATGTTTTGTGCAGAAATCACAGGATCAGGCCGTGAAGAAGACCTCATTCTCTCTGGTTCTGTAAGGGTTAAAAAGGAGACCAGAAGGAGGGTTGCATGGAGTGTATTAAAAAACAACTCTGTCAAGGACTATCAGGAGCTTGTAGTCAAATTTTCTAAGGGAAAAAATCAATGATAGAAGACATATATAAGCCAAGTATGAACTTGGTGATGTGAACTCTGCATGTGAAGGCAAGAGGTAATAGAATTACATACCCGTAAGCATGACTCCAAAACCAAAAAAAGAGTCACAAAAGCTGCTCAGATCTATTATGTTTTCCCTAAAACTCCTGTGACTGGGGAGGAATTCTGCTGTGGGCAAGTGAAAAGGCAAAGAACGAAAAAAGCTTTCACTAAATAAGTCCTTACAGCATTGACTGCTCCAAACACAAGCAAAACCACCAGCTGAGGCTTCCCAGTGCTCCATGTATATCACAGTGCAGGAAGAAGAATTTTTTTTAAAGGACAGGGGACCTTGATGGCATTTGTCAATTAAGCCTTTTCATGACTGTTACTGTATTTTATTCGTAATTTATGACCATGTTTTACTACGATAGTTGTAAGGGTCCCAGTTGAGCTCAAGCCTCAGTGTGCTCCTGGCTAACCCAACACATAAAATGCGTGAGGACTGCTTGAAGATCCCACCTGTCTGAAGGAGTTGTTGATGGACTCTGGGTCAGATGGTAACATTTTTGTGGGCTCTTAGTCTTCCAGTAGTTCAGTTCACAATCATTTTGAATATAACAAGGAAATAAATAGTCAAGACAGGCAATCATGTTCTATACAAATAGAACAAATAAGAAAAAACATCAGAAGAGAAAGGAAAAACAGAAAAACAAAGGGATTTGCCCAGTATCACAATGACAGGCAGAAGTAGAAGTAAAAATCCCTTTCCATTCACTGTGAATCAGTTCAGAGCACTTCCAGAGTCCTAGGCAGATACAGCAGAAAGCTCTACCTGGTACATGTTTCTTTCTCTTTTTATATATGCTTTCTTAAAGGCACCTAAGCCTGGGTGCTTTAAGGTTTGTAAGGGCTCATCTGTCACTGACACACAGCCAGTACAGTAGCTCAAGAAAGGCTGCACACAGAAAGGTAAATGAAGGTGGCAGACAGTGCTCTGCATTCTGTCTTTTCTGTTGATGTACAGAGACCCTTTAGGTTCCGACTAAAAGTTCTTAAAAGCAGTGAAAACTTGTTTTAATTAAGAGCTTGAAATTCAGGCTGATAAACAATGTGTGGGGAAACTGAGAAGAGCAAAGACAACATTCTTCTGTGGTGCAGCTTTACTGAAACCCAAAGAAGTTTACTGAAGGTAAATTGGGCCCCAAACACTTGCATATGGAAATATTTGGTATCTTTTACTTTTTGCATGAAAAAAGGCTTCCAGTGCATTGTAAAACTTTATATCTTAACAAGCCTGAGATAAACAGCAGCAGTAGCTTTCCCTTGTTACTCTGCAGCTCCACTCAGTTTCTCAAAGTCTTCAAAGAGGTGTATTAGGTACTTTTACAACCTCTGTTCTCTTACGGAAAATTATTATAGCAAAATTTCTTCTCATTCAGATTTTAAGTCCTGATTAGAGACATGCAATCTGGCCTTCAAATAAAAGATATAATTTTGTGCATCATGTTCATCTTTCTAAATTACAGCAAATTGTTCATTTTTTATTTTGTGGATTGTGTTGTTAAAGCAATCAGCTTACCTGCTCTTCATCTCAACATATGCTATATTGCTCTAAGTGATGAATGTAATTTTAGTCAAAAGCTTGGAGAAATCTTCTGATCTAATAGAATACTTCAGACTGGAAAACCTGTTGCCTCAAGAAATCATTAGAAATTAAGACTTTTCTTTAGAATTACTGCAAACCAGGTTAAAGCTGAGATTGTAATTGATTCTTTTTAGATCACGATGACATGAACCCTCAAAAACACTACTACTGTCCCATTGAAAAATAAAAGGAAAATAATGTTAAGATGTATGTATGATCATTCATTTCAGACTCTATATAAGGAGATCTCAATCTAAACCAATGAAATTAAAAGATAAATCAGGATTAGTTAATAATTAGTACTTCTGGTAATATGTGCTTTCTCTGACCTCAGTTCTGAGGCAGGAAAAGCAAAAATAGAGAGCAGTGGAACAGCCTCCAGCCCTTACCGTCCAAACATCTGGGGATGGCTAGAAGAAGCTGTGCCATACTGAATGAAGAGCTTGTTATTCAGAAAGGTAAATTCCAAGAAAAAGAAAGAGCAACCAAAGAACAAAGTGGTTTGAAATTATATTAAAGGATAAAGAGTTTGGGGAGTAAGTTGGAGCATGAGAGGAAAGACCAATTAAGCAAGTGATTGGAAATGGCAAAGATGACTCAGTATGCAGAAGAAAAAAACACTGGCGTGGTAAACTCTGAAAACTTTGGAGAATCCAGGTTGTGGGTACAAATCACAAACTCTTTAATCCATGCAGACTTGATGTATTTTCCTCTCTTTCTTGCCTTTAAAATGTCTAACAATTTACGTTTAACAGTATTTTAAAACAAGGTGGAAGTTGCAATGTGAAGCACTGAGGACCATATTTTCTGCTGACACAATTCTGCTGAAATCAGATGAATTACACCAATAGACATTGGCTCTGAAAGGAAACAGAAAGGAAACACCAAAGTTAGGCTCAATGTCAGGCATTGTGACAGTACTTTTGCAATACAGAAAGCACACTTCTTTTCATTCTCAAACAGCTTGAGTATGCTGTAGAGGAATTTGAAAGGGTTCACTCAGCAGTACTTTCCAGCTTCCAAGATAGCCAGAGAATATCTCATGGTAATGCAAGTCACCAGTGTGCATGGGCTCAAGTGAGTACCACATGAAAGGATGAAAATAGATTTATGCTATCTAAGAAGAATGCGCTGAGAAAATAATCTCTTCCTTTTCTACAGGCATATACATATGTGCCCATCAAGATCTGACTTGCTAATTCATGTCTCCATTTCATGAACTGGTGTCATTGCCTCTAAGTTGGTAACCTTAAGATCAGAAAATCCATGCTTTAGATACATAAAAGACGTCTCTGTAGTAACAGCTTTTTAGAAATGGGAAACGGATAGAAATATAAAGATGATGAAAACAAATTTTTAGGGGTTTAGAGAGTGTTCACTGGTATTTGTGGGAATCAGTACAAAGTTTAGTTCCTCCCATTGTTTTATTCCTTTCTTTGTATTTGATATTTGGAGATTTTTTTCACTGCTCAACTCTGAGAAAAATTACCACCAATAAAAACTGAGGCCTTCTAAAACAACAAGGGTTTTCCTGTTGTTCATTCAATTATTATTGTTTATGACAGTTGGTCTTGAACTATGTCCATCCTGCTACCCAAAGCTATGCCTGCACTCATAGTTGAAACAGCCATAAGCAAAAACTTTCAATACCAGAACAATGTTAAATGTAGAGCTTCAGGCAGCATAAGCCTCTTGAATTTGCTTTGTCAATGGGATCATGGAACCAAAATCTGAAGCAGAAAGGCCAATTTCCAAGCACAGGCTCCTGTTGTGCTGTGCACTTCACCTACACCCAGGAATCGATGCTCCCTGCCCCAAGAAAAATACAAAGGACATAGGCAGAAGAAAACCTGGATTCTAGCACAAAAACACTACACTGAGAAACTGAAAAACAAGGAATGAGAACTTTTTCCTGACCGTAGTGTGCATGATGGAGAAAGAATAAATGCAGGTTCTAAAAAGACTAAATACTGGGTAGGGCCTTATCATTGGACTGGTGATGAAAATCTAATCCTATTGCTGAGGATGGAAAGTAGGATGGAAACTGTCTGTGAAGGACCCTGAAAGCTCAGACAGTTGCCCTTGATTTACATGATAAAGGTGTGTCAGGAGACTTTACCTCTAGGGTTTGTGCAGGACTCTCTCTCTTCCATTTTAAGATGCTTTTTGTCTGTGGAGAAAAAATCAGGACTCAGATATCATGTTTGTACTGCCTTTCCTTATCCCAGCTGTTTTTATTTATATCTTATGCCAGCTGCAAATCTTTTATAAAGCCTATCAAAAAAAATGTTATAATTTTCCTGGAAAACCCAACCCCAAGAATTTCCATTCTTAATTAAAATATCATCTTTCTAGCAATTAATTAATTTCTAGAGAGAATGTAGAGGAGAGCAGATCTCGTGTGACTCATTTTCTAACAGCATTTTAAACCACTTAGGGCAAAATCAGGTGAGTTTCTCAGTGAAGAGCACCTGGGTTATTTAGTATGGCAAGTAAAAGTCTTGTCCTCAGTGAAAATTCTCATTTATGAGGATGTGTCAAGACCTTCTTTATGATTCCTTCTCAGAATTTTTCCCCGGCCTAGTGTGAAATCAGTTTTCTTCATTCATGATCATCTCTGATGTTATCCCTCATCTCTGTGAGCCTGAACATAACTAGAAGAATGGATTCTTTCATGTCACTCAATAATGTATGTAATTTAACTGCATTCCCACTTGACTTTCTTTTTATTTTGTATTTATATTTACAGCAGCTAGCTAGCAGTACATGATTCTCATCTTTGTTCTTTTGGTACCCAGGCACCTCCTGCCAACTGGTAAATGTTACATCTATGAAACAGACCACAGTAGAAAGCAGTACCTAGCATAATAGCAGAAGTAGAGGTTTTTTCAAGAGCACAATAATGTGGCATCATTATGTGTGTTTTGTGCTCAGGAAAAATCTTCCATATTTTTGTATTGTCAACTCCTTAACAATCTGTGTAATTAAGGGAATCAGTATTAGTAATTAGTTATTAGCATTCTGAAATTCACAAAAGTCATACATTTTAAGTCTAAACAAAAATATATGTTCCTTCTGAACCAGGAATTTTTAGCTCCAAATAGAAGTTTCATTCTCTCTGAAGACAGGAACCAGTATTGTTCTTGCGTCCAGGTGAGATGCAACTTATAACCTCACCTGGCATTTGGCAAGATATGGGCCCCAGCCTCTCGTGTTACCAACGTGTACAGATATTTTCCAGGTGCATTCTTAGTTTTTACATATTGGGAACCTGGATGATTACTTTGTATGTTCATCCCTAAAATACCTACATTCATAGTTTCTTGCTCCTCTTGACAGCTGGTTTAGCATTTTGCAAATAATTATAATTTTCATTAATTGTTCGTATCAATTTTTTAAAAAATTATTTTAATATTCCCAAAGCAAAATGAGATAGCAGTAACAGAATGAAGGAAAAGGCATATTTAATTTGAAGTTTTAATTTTGATGCATTTTGTGTTACAATCAAGATTTCAACTGGCAGTTTAACACAGCAGTGTAAGAATCTGACTTTGCTAAAAAATTCCCTGGGTAAAAAAATAACCAACCAACCAACCAACCAGCCAGCCAACCAACGAATCACCACAAGGGTTTCTATTTCTACTGGTTCTTTCCATGGGAAGGCTAGTAAGTGTTCTGCCTATGGAACATCAAATAAAGGCTGTCAATTTGCAAGTCATTACTTGAGAGTCTTGTGGAAGGCTTGGGGAATTTTTACAACAGCAGATTCTTGACATCTAACATTTTGAAAGCTCTTCTACCTCAGTTTCCTAGAAGGACAAAGGAGGCAAACAGAGTGGTACACCGTAAGTTTAGCGAGGTGAATATAATTTGGTTTCTTTGATAGTCAAAGGAGAGTGAGAGGCCACTATTGAAGAGCATAATTTGGAATCACTCCTTGGAACAGATTTTCTATTCACAACATAAAAAATCTTGGAAATAGCTTCCTTTTTAAAGTGTTGTTTTATAATTAAACTGATGTGGTGAGAAATCCCACATTTTGCTCCTCCCTGTTTTTTAGTGGGCTTTTATTTTTATAAAAACATAATTTGCTCAGATACTCTAAATTATTATTTAAAGGGCAGGGGAAGACACACAGGAATTCTTCTGGTTTGAATTTCACTACACATTGCAATTCATACTTGCAAATATTTTTATTCTATTTTGTGCTCGTAACCAGTGACAGAAAATCCCAGTAAAATAGCTGTAATCTTGATTCTTAACTGGTTTTCAGTGTCTTAAGCAAGATGATTTTTTCCCCCTAAATTTAATAAAGCGTCACTGGTGCTGAGCCAATATTAATTATATCAAAAACAAATTAGTGGTCTGTCAAAGTAATAGAGATAAAATTATCTCCTTTTTTTTTTTTCCAACGGACAAACCAGATGGCCCCTAAAAAATCTTATATCAGCGTCTCTACTAGTTACTGAGAATAACGATATTAGTGATATTTTGTCAAAACATCCAGTTTAAGATGTGTCCTAGGAATAGCTGATGAGTTGTGACTGAACTGTTTGTTTCACTCTTGAAGGATAGCGTTTATAATTCCCTTTTAACATCACTTTATCCTAATCGTATCATATTATCAAGTTTATCACATTTTATCATCGTTTTTCAGTCATCATTTGGATGTGCTATTAATGCTTTCAGCCCAAGTCGCAGCTCATGCCAATCCCAGTGGTCTCTAAGAGTTTTCAGTGTGGAGCCTAAAACCTTCATGGACCCTTTCTGATCTTAGGCCAGAACCAGGGAAGAATGGACAATGGACAACCACACCAGGGGCCTCCCTTTTTCCTGGGTCAAATTAGAACATGAGGAGATGAGATTTAATCCTGAGATGGATTTGGGGTTGGGAAGAGTCCATACGTAGGGGAAAGGGCTTGGAAGAGTCTTTAATATTCTGTATTTTCTAATAGAACTGGGCAAAATATGTTCCTAACTATGACATTATCTAAAGTGTCTCAAAATTGGAGGGGAAAAAAGTATGTGAATGAATTGTTTGGAAAAAAATAAGCCAGATGAAATGAAAAGATTTTCAATCCTTTTTAATTAATTGAAATATATATGTTTTTATCCTTTTGATTATCTTATTCTTTTAGAACAAAGATAAATCTAGACACAGTACATAATTTTGACTTGAAACCTTTCATTTTAATCTGTAGGATTTAAGATAATTTAAAAGCTTTGCTTATAAAGTTTGGATTAGCAAGTATTAAAACTGCCAAATTTTGCCTTCAATCATCCACTAAAGTGACTTTCTCCAGCAGGAAACCATGCAAATAAAATTTCCGAATTTCACAGAAATGCCAGAGAAGCTATCAGCTCAGCAGAAGTACCAGACAGGAAAGTTCCCACCTCCTGATGCCTTTCCATCTACCTGGAAAACTCCGCTGTCTGTGCTGAGACCGCCCCTGCCTGCAGGAGATTATTCTGCAGGGCACAAAGGGAGGTGCCATGGGAGGATGAGTTCCCCAGGACACTGGGGAGGACGTTCCACCACCCCCAAAGGTTTCAGTGCATGGCTCGTAGCCCAGCTGAGGACAAGGGAGAACAGAGACACCAGAGAGCTCCTTCCCCCTCTCCCCTGCAGGCACCAGGTGCATTGGAGCACCACGGCTCAGGGAACACCCCAGCAGGATGCTCACAGCCTCTGCAGCAAGAATCCAGGCATGGGGGCAGAGAGAAGGCTCCTCACCCCTCTGCTGCCCCTTTGCCCCCCAGCAGAAACCAGGATTTGCCTTTTTTGATGCTGCACACTGGACAATAGCCCCCAGTCTGTACCTGTGACCTTACCCATAATCTCTGCATTCTCTCTTCATTCACACTTGCTCTACTGAGGATCACCTTCATTTGCTATAGCAAGTACAGAGTAAGACATCCAAGATTTCAATTCCATAAAAGAAATGGAACACAGCAGAAAGTCCATTTCCATGAGATAATGGCATTTTTCCACTAAATTAAATTGTTTTGTTTTCAGATTTAAACATAACATGCTGGCACAACCTAAAATCCTAAGACAAAACTTGCTCTGTAAGAGGTGTTACTCTTATTGATTATATAATTATCTAGAAATGCACCACCACAAAGTCCTCAAGGTTTAATCTATGCCACATCAGAGCTTTATTACTATTGCAGTCACTCTGTGGTACAGACAGACTGAGTAAGCATTTAATCAGAAAATGATATCTAGTTTCACAGCAGGGTGGGTTTGTGAGTGTGCATGTAAGCGTGAAAGTTTTTTCATTTGACTTAAGGTGGCCAAATGTTGCTCTTGTATATGTACATGCTGCTCCTACTAACATCTGCATTTTTGCATATATATAACATTTCTCTCAAGGGCTCCAAAGGGAATGGTTTTCAAGTCCTAAATGCTTAAATTATTATGTTATATTATAAGAAGTTATTTTAAAATACTGACTTTCTTAGTCTCAAAGCCACCTACTGTATGAGCCATTTGAGCCATAAGGATTTAGAAAAATAATTTTTAAAAAAGAGAATTTCAACAGAGAAAGAAGTATCTTGCTCAAGATCTTACCCAATTTAGGATCAAAAGTCACACCTGATACAAGCTTTTCTGTAGAAGGAGCCATTCTGAAAAGGCCAGACCTGACTAACTCACTAAATGATTTCTCATATTTTAGAGAAATCCTAATTTATTCAGTTTGCTTACTTTATTTTAGATCTAATTGCAAAATATGCCCTTGTTCTAAATTAAGTGCATCAGTTCACAGGGTTGCAAGAACAGCTATTCCTATTTAAATACTATGCCATAGTCTGAAATGATTTCTCTCTGTAGATAAACTGGTAACGAAATCAGCAGAATTGCAATGAATTTGGATGACTCTGTAGGGGCTACATGGTCCCAGAGTTACCTTAACTTCTTGCTTCTGCAAAATCTACTGCCATTTATTTATTTGTCCATTAACATTTCCAATTAAAACCTTGGTGTTACTTTGACATATGTAAATGAGCCTGCTGTCCACGTGGAGCCTCCCTACACACAGATAGGCATCTCACTGCAGATGGCCTGGGTTTGCTGCACGCCAGTGAAGGGAGTCCAAACCCTGTGCACAGGGGGCTTGACCTTCCTGCCATTTGGTGGCCTTACCACGTTTGGGATGAGCTATAATGTGAGTGGAAGGTGAAGGTGACGGTGGAGTCATTGGACTCTGTGCACTGAGAGCAGCCCTTCCAGGTCTGAAGAGACCAGTCAGTGACCCTCTGAGTGGCACCTGACACCTCCCAGGATCATAGCTGGACAGAGGACCTATTCTAAGAAAAGGTAGAGTTGAGAGACCCTAGACTAAATGAGAAAATTTTCTTTTAAACTTCTTAAAACTGTTACAATTTTTTATCATCTCAGAGCTAATAACGTTTGAATGGAGAGGAAGGCAAGGTATCTGCCTTGCTGGGATTACAGGGTAAAACATGAAAACAGGCAGGCAGTGATAGGCAGAGACAGTGTAGTAGGATATTTAGGTTTTGGGGAGATTGATTGCTTCGATTTTTGCTGTTGTGAGTGGAAGCTAATTACGAGCCCTTTTTTTCCCCATGGTTATTATCTTCAGTCCATCAGTAGTTACCATCATTCTTTTCAGCCCTCACAGCAATTTCTAGAGAAATGATAAGCAAAACTAGCTGTTCAAATCAGTTGCTTCTAGTTTGAGGTTTTGGACAGCACAACTTTTTTTATTTTCTGTACATGAACAGCCATGCATATAGAGGACTCCTTCCCACAGGACTCACTCCTGTGACTCATTCTGCTGTTATAGGATAAAGTTGGGCAGCCAGCAACCAAATCTTTACTTGATTTGGGGCCAGTGCTAAATAGGCAGGTAAATAACTCTAAGAAAACTGGAATATTTTTTAGGACAATCACAGCAAGTGTCTCAAAGGCAGAGAAGGTATTGACTGAAGGGGATTTAGAGATTCCATCAATTCCAGAATAGGCAATGGGACTATCCAGGGTCACCAGAGCAGCCTAGTTTGACTCCTCAAAGTGACAATGTGAATCATGGAGTACAATGCTGGAGAAAGTGTATCTATTCTGGTTCTGTGACGGAGAAAGAGCGGCACAGAATCAGTGGGTTCATAAAAGCATCTCTTCATTGTAACTTTTGGCTTGAGAAAAGGAAGAAGCGTGAATTAGAGCTGAAGCTTGTAGAGTAGAGGTTCTTATATGAATTAATAGAACTTTATTTGTTTTATTATCATTTTCTACCCAAATATGCAAATTTAATTTGGTTGGAGAAGTGTTTGAAGAAATTAGTTTGGGTGTTAGCTATTCTGTACTGTCTTTCTGATGTGTTGTCAAGAAATAATCACTTTATAAGGAAAGACGTTTTTTATGTTGTGCCCAGCATGAAATTCAGTGAACGGATGCTGCACTTAGCAAAGTTGTCAGTAAGGAAAATAGAATCATTGATACAAGAGCAGAACCAAGAACTGGAGTAAATGAGCATTAGTAACACTCTCCAATCACCAAAAAACAAACATGAAGAAATCCAATTTGTACAGTCAGGAAAAAAGGAAAATACAAATACTGAGTCCACATATAGAGGTATCCCTGGGGATAAATAAGAGAAAACAATAGCAAAAATCTCTAATGAAAATAAAAAGGGAAAGAGAAAAAATACATGCTCCTGCTACAAGCACTGGAAAAGAGGAGATGAGTATTTAATGCTGTTTCGTTGTTTGTCAACTTTTACCAGAAAGGAAGGCATAAAAGAAGAAAGACCTTTCAGTTTCAGGGTGAATGAGGGTGCCACATATATGTCATGTCATAGACTGGGATTTCACCATTAGGAAAAGGAACATTTGTATGAAAAGGAATATTTGTATATTTCTGACCTACAGCTGGAACAAAAGGAAAATAGGAAGCTGAGTAAAAATGGGCAGATAGAGATTGTGATGTGATATCATAATCCCTGGCCTGTAAAAAGGCTCCTTTGACACCACTGAATCAGCAGCCAGGCACTGGTAAAAAAACCTCTAGACAAACAGAGTATTTCAGCTGTCTCCAAATAATCAAAAAGACTCTGACAAAACACTCAGTACAAGGGACTCTTGCTTTATATTTTAACTTTATATTTTAGTATTTATCTGATTTCAAGGTCTACTTGTTTTACCCATAACAAAAGTAATTTTTGAGTCATGATGTCACAGTGAACAGGATGGGCCATTTAACCCTGACAACATTTGCAATACCTTTGGTCAGGTACTGTTTGGTTTGGATGCTTATCCTCGAAGAAGATCTGTAATGACATAAATAGGGCACTAAAAGGATATTCAAACATCCAGGTGGTAATGCAAAGCAGACAAATTATTTAGAATACACTCATCACGGAAGTTAGCTGATATCTTTCTGTTCCTAATCAGGCAGCAGCCAAATTTCACCTTGAGCCTCTCCTGAGGTTGCCTGCCAGGTGCCTGGACTGCCATGCAGTGGTGATTATTCACAAAAGTCATGGGCAGTCCTCTCCCAGCTCCTGCCCAGGCTGCCTGCCCAGAGCAGAGGTAAAAGCTGTGTTCTGTGCCATGAAGCATCTGGGCCAAATTGTCCTCTGCAAAACAACCCAGGCACCCAGAAGCCTCAGCAACTTGTGCAGAAATAAAGAGCAGCATTCATTTTATATGTAACATTTAGGATCCAAATATGTTGTACTTACCACTAATTCCCTTACTGGAAGAAGACTTAAAAAATTATTAGAAAAACTGCTACTCGATTAAAAAAATGTCTACCTTACATTTTCTACAGGATGAAAAGAAAGATGCCTTTATAAGTGACTTAGTTCAAAGCCATACCCATTTCATAAAGCTACACCAATTTCATAGAAGCGATGATATAGCCCGAAAGGTTCAGAGACTCCAGAACATACATTTGAAAAAGCAAACTGTAAATAAGGCACCATCCTCAAGCTTCACTGTCCAGGCACTAAGGACTGAGTGCTAGAAAGGAAGTCTTGGAGCAGCACTGATGTGAAGCCATCAGTCCACAACATTTGCCAGTGCAAGCATGACCTGGGAAAATTCTAGGCAGAAAGGAGCTGCCAAGCATGCTCTTTGGGACAGAGCAACTCCATCAGTTCCCCTTCAGGGGAGAGGCTCAGTGCAGGACTCGCCATCAGACAGCATTAGGGAAAAGCCTCTGCTGGCTGCACCTGAGTGACTTCAATTCCAGTCTGTGAAGTTCCAGTGCTGAGAGAAGAGGATGAGAAAGTAAATGAAAAAGTCACTGCCAGTGACAAATATCCAGAGCAGGGACATGTCAGAGCACAGTGGTGGGTACAAACAAACTCCATCCACGTGCCACCATCTGGCTGCATCGCTTGTGGGAGGCTTGAGGAGGTACAGAAAGGTAAAGAGTTGAGTTGCTCCAACATTTCCAAGAGTGCATGTTGAAGAGATTAGCCCTTGCATTACTGTGTGTGTCATATGTTTTCCTCTTTAATTAGTCCAACAGATTGACAAAAGGAGACCCCCCCCCCAAAAAAAAAAAAAAAAAAGTGTGTCATCACAGAAAGAAATGTAAAAAGTTCAAATATAAGCAGTCTGCCTATTTTGGGTAGAAAGCTGCGTTTTCCCCCAGTGTCTCAGGGATACTGGAGTGAAGAGAGGTGATCTCTTCAAAATCCACCAGTCTTCTTAATGACACAGCAAAATATCTTATTTTCCACACTTTATACTCCAGTATGTTAATCCCTGAAATTCAAACTGCAATTAATTTTTTAAAAGTCTGATGCAATTGAGATGTAAAATTAATTACCTCATAAAAATACAGTCACAGTGCTACCCTTCATTCCAGGTTTGGGACAGCAAGTTCATGGCATTCACCCATTCCCTTTTCATTTATGGCATCCTCACTCTAGAGGAAGTAGTGCAAGGAAATGCTTCAGGCAATTTAAATTAAAAAAAAAAAAAAAAAAAAAAAAAAAGTTGTATTACAGTTAGAAGAAACTTAGAATTGGGGGAAAATAATGAAGAGATTTTGTGCTCCATCTCTTCATCTTTCCACACAAGAAGAGGATATCTTATTTTATTATAAGATAAAAGCACTCTTTACATCAGAATTTTAAGATACTACTATAAATTTGGATAAATAAAAACAGGAGGTATATAAATAAATGTTCCATGAAAGAATAAAATGTGTGTACACATTCTGCTACATCCTGTAGCAGGCTCCAGCCGCATGGTAACATTGCCTTAAGCCATCCCTGCTGTTGTATAAGCAGAAAAATTTTCCAGGTAATCCTATAAAATGTAGCTACTGTACTTCATTGAAAATGTTTTATATTTTCTCTGAATCGTTGGAATAGACTAAATAGACTAAAGTATTCAATTCAATCTATTAAGTATTCTTGTGTCCTCTTTTTTTTAATGTGTGTGGTATTTTATTAAAAACAAAAGTATTTTCTGGGGGAAAATCACATTTTTTTCAATTATTCCTCTATGTACTTTATTGTTGCTTGAACAAGACAATGCAAAAACAACTACTGAAGGTTTTTTAATATTTCCAGTTAATTTTTGTTTAGAAATAACTGTTCAGCTAGGTAAAACTATTTTTTCCTGTTTATTCAAAGTATTTTTTTCAAAAACTAAATCCTGACTTTTCAGTTTTCTGCAAAACAAGCCATTTCATGCAAAAACCCTTCCACATTAAGACTTTTTGGTGAAAAAAGTGCTAATTAGTATATCCAAAGTACATTGCCTGTATTACATTTTTACAACACAAATGAAAGCTGTTTAAACCTAGGACACAGGGCTTTTCAAGAACATGTGATCCCTGTGATCATTCCAAAACCATACAATGACATTGTCATTCTGAAACCAGCTGAAAGATCTCCTAAAAAGCAAACTCCGGTAGCCTTTCCTTGGTCACAAGAAGTGTGAGTTTATTACGAAATATCATGAGAAAAATCCTTAAGAACATGAGGTATTATAAAGCAAACTCTTTATAACTTGACATTAATAGCATTGACTGTGCTTTATGCAATCTGTCTACTGAGAATACATATAAAATCAGAATTTGGAAAAGGAATGAAATAACCACAGAAGAGGTTATTAGAAAAGTATCTATAAAGGTTCAAGTTACGGGATATTTGATAAGACATTGTTTTGATAATGTCTGACCAGACATCATTGTTCTAGCATGTGATAATTCCAACAGAGCATAACCAAGGAAGTTTTCCTCGCTGCAGCAAAAATCAGATTTTCAATGGACTGTGACAAGGGACTGATAGGGAGGATTCTTGATCACCAGCAGTGGCAATCACAAGCTTTCCTTCTCAGCAATCTCCATTTTGCTTTCTGTGTGTTTCCCTTCTAAATTCATGTGATGTTTCATGTTCAGTGGTACATTAATGTGGAGAGATTTCATACTATCTCTTTTTTTCTCATTATTTATTTTTTCAGATAGTATTTCATTCTGTGTCTTCTGGTTCAGCTTTTAACTTTACTCCCATCTGCTCATACTTACTTTCACAAGGGCCAGGACATAGAAAATATATTAATGTCAACACTGTAGTTCTATTCACAGGTAATATGGGTGCTGGAAAGGTGATTTCCATGCTTACCAACTGCTGGCTCGCACATTACATGTTTATCCTTGACCTGCTTATATTAGCAAGGGAATAATCTTTTTTTTTTTATTCTACTGCTCCATTCCTCTTTCATAATATTAAATAATTGGTTGTTGTCTTCTGGTGGGAATGACAAAGGTTGATAAGATATTACCTGGCCTTTTAGGCCTTTTCTCAAAGTTTTGCATATTTAAATTAACCTTTTGCCTGGGAATCTGTCCTTTTCTGTACAATATAGCATTTATGCAATGCATTATGCCTTTTGCCAGGTCTCACCTGAATATGCCTCTTATCAACCCTGCCTGTGCCTGCTTAACACCAGCCCAGCAGCTCTCGCTCTGAGCAGCTGATCCCAATCCCACAGCGAGTCCTTTGACTCCTGTAGCTGCTCACGGATGTATCTCCCCAGCACCAGCCGCCTAATCCCATCCTGGCTCTGCATTTCTTTGGGCACCAATCCACCACCGAAAGCTCAGCTGCACCTGTGCGCTGCCTCAGTAAGGTGGGAAGATGGGATCTGAGGGACGGCTTCGTGCAAATGGCCTTCGTGCGTTCAAACCTCAGCCAACCTGGCAGCAGATAAAATGGAGCTGCTCAGGGGTACTTCAGTGGTGCTCTTGACAGTGTGGCAGGGTTGAATTTTCAGTGCCCATCCACCCACTGTAATTCTGACTTCATTCCCAAATGCAAGTCTTGGAGTGTAATTATCCCTGGAGCCACTGAAGAAAAATACGGGGAAAACATTTTTCTTTTAAACTGCAGCTTTAAGGATGGAAAGCATTTTCAGTGTATGGAAATGTCTTTTAACCTAGCTCTGCTGGGTATAAAATGAACTTTATTTTGAGTGACAGTCTGCTATTTTCTTCTCAGAATCTTCAGTCTAACTCTATTTCATGGTGTGTCGACTCTCTATATGATTACTCCAATATTCAGGTGCAGAGAAGTAAATGTTTCATGAAAGTGATGTCCCTGTCAGTAGTGTGCATATCATCTGGCCCCCTGAGCTGTCAGTGAACAGATTGTAGAATTACCATTAGAATACAGGAGCCCATAGCTGCAGGCAGTAAATGGAGAGCCGGTAAGCATATGTCACCAGCGTGATATTTTAGCTTCGTATGAATTTGTAAAGTGGAAATAAGCCAGCAGTACCACAGCAACTGCTAACTGTTCTGACTATCCGTGTTTCCACATTACACCATATGTTCACAAAATTTGCAGCAAAAAGGAATAAAAACTGCTTTCCACTTTCGTGAAATATAACTTTGTGAGATGGGGTTTAAAATTTCATTGGTCTAATGCTTTAGAGAGGTGTTTACCCTGATGAAATTTACTTTTTAAGATATCACAAGATTTCTGTGGATGTCGACCTAGGAAATTATGTTTAGCTGCCAGCAGGATAAAAACAAGGCACATCTGGTTTGATCCTCTAGGGAAGAAGGTGCTAGATACGTTTGGATTTCAAAGTCAAATTATGTTTTTAATCGTATTCAAGATGCAGTTGGATAGCAGTCCATCCATGCAGGCAGAAACAGAGTTTAGTGTTGGCTATCACTTTTTGTTATTAACCTTGGCAAATTTTGTCTCTCAAATTTGCTACAATTGTTTTGAATTTAAAAAAAGGGCCCTGGGTCATTGAAGAAGTACTTTTGCCTTAAATGTCAATTCTTTGTTTTCAAATGCTCATTTTACAAATTATAGGAAGACGCAGTAATTCCACTAGGTCTTAAACAACCATAAAATAGTATAAGCTAGTTACATTACTTTCCATGGCACACATTATACTTTTTCTCATAAGTAGTAACATTTATATTGAAGAAAACCAAGACTCTTCTTTCTAACTCCCAACACCTAGTGTAAAATAGTAATTTACACAAATGCTGGTATTTGTCCACATATTAAATCTGAATTATATTCTGCAGATATCTGTGTCTGTCTGTCTGCTCTGGGATAGGAAATGCGAGTGAGACCATGTCAGGAGGACATTATGATTTTAAGACATGCAGGACACTAGGGTCCTAAAACAAGGTGGGGTAAATTTGGGATGTGGAAGTCAACCAGATCAAGGCCCTGTTTCTTAGGTGAATGAAGAAAATTATGGTCCTTTTACCCAAGAGCTTATCTGGGACTATGATAAGACATTATTATTAGATGATGAGAAAGGATTTTTTTGCCCTGTGCTTTGACAAAGAACATTAGCTTTTGGTCACCCATTCGCAATTGCAATATGCAATTATTCATCACCCATTGTCTTGTAGAAGCTAACAGGCAACATTAGCACAACTGTAATTATTGATAATGATCCAACCAATTAATAAATAGGTGGCTATTTTCTTGGTTGGAATGAGATAAATATTAGTGACATTAGAGATATTTGAGTCTTGATAGCTAACAAGGTCATACCTTCTGGGACACATAACATACACAAAAATTAGACATATGTTTAATTATTTTCTTTATAAAAAAACCAAACCACTCAGTCAAACACCATGACCTTCTGAGCATCTTTGAAGAGTCATTTATATGGCAAAGCGTTTGGGCAAATTCAGATTTTATTCCTTGGAGGTGAAAAAGAAAACATCATTTCCTTGTTCTGATTTATTGGCTAGCTGACTTAATTTGTTCTCTCTGTGGGATTATTGCGATGCTGCTTGCTGGCCATCATTTGGAATTGTAAATCTAATTAATTTTATGTGTACCTATAGCTTTTCTATGGGTGTCTTTATACTGCTTAAGTATAGATAAATATAATAATAATAATGTATAAAAATAAAGCAAGACCAAGAGGAGGTTACAAAATAAGACACACTGAAAGACTAAAAAGATGAAATGGCAAACAAAACCAAGTTTGTTTGATTCACAATCATTGACTGTCCTGTGAAGGAATAGTCTCACTGAAATCTGAATTTTCTCTTTTTTTTTTTCTTTCTTTATGTGTGTGCATGTTGCGTGCATTCAGGTCCATGATCTATAACTGCACCAAATTTGAAGGTTCTATTCAATGGCATTGTGAAAAATCACCAATGTGCCTGAGGCATACTTGCTCACTTTCAGCAATTTTCTTGGCTACAATCAGATAAAGAGATTTGATGACCTTTTTTCACCTTAATTTTTCCAGACTGAAGGCTTGCTGCACCTTAGTATAGACAGAAAGGATTTGGTTCATATACCATGGCTGACAAATGGATAGTTCAGGTTTGAGGAAAATAACTGAAAGGTCAGCTTTCACTGTCAGGGTAGTTTACCTCTTCTCCACTCATAATGATTGCATAAATGAATATACCAGATCTCAAGACCCTAACTTGGAGTATGGAAACCAATCACCACGAAACACACTCTACAAGCATCTCTATTGTGTGGATAATAAATAATGTGTGTTTGTTTGTGGTTTTTTCTTTGCTACAGTTTCAAAGCAAGCACCTGCAACTTTGATTATAATCTCAAGAACATAGCTGTGCTTTGTTTGTTCTTCTTGAGCTAATCAGAGCAAATTTGTGCTGTTGGTTTTAGTTAAAGGGCATTAGTCCTAGAATTCTCATTCGATATGACAGGAAAAACTTCAATTGAAAGAAGTTTTTAATGCAAGAAGAGATTAGATCTTTCCACCCTATTTTTTCAATTAAACTTAATGAAGAAGTTAATCAGTACATCAGATGGCATGAAGGAAACTCTTTACAAAATCTACATTTTGAATCAATATATTCTATTATTACTATATTTATATATAACATGGTTATACAAAGGATGATTTGTGAGATTTTTTTACATCTATTTAAGTGTTTGTGTGTGTATATATATAGATATACATCTGTGGTAACGAATCACAAAGTTTTTAAGTTATGCTCTAGTTTTTCAGTATTCATCATACAGACATTCCACAAAACCCTGGCTGCTGCTGGACGGTTGGCTTTAAATCATCAGCTGCCATCAGTACCAAAAGTGACAATAACAAGCCTGTCTCAAAGGCCCTTTTCTACTTACAACTCCAGTTTAAACCAGATCTCACATGCAATTCCAATATCAACAAGGCTTGCAGTTCTCAGCCTCCTGGAGGCCTGGAACAGCCAAAGAAGAAAAGGGTAGACATGATAGTTCCTCACTATCAAAAGAAAAACAAAACCTGAAACACTGAAAAGAAAGTAGACCATGCTGGGCAAGGTGAGTCATTAATTTTGTTTTCTCCCTTTTTTTTTCTTTTTTTTTAGGTTAGGTACTCCTCTGAAGCAAACTTCTTAAACCTGTACTGGTTTTTAATTAGAGCATCACAAATGAAAACTTTGCAAACATCTGTTTCTGTCTGTCTTTGTATACATTACGAAGCAATTTTTTTAAAAAGAAAACTATAGAAGGATTTTCTACCCAGGCTGATGCCTTGTTCACCAAATTCTATCTAGGATCTAATCCTATCGCTGTGTAATAAATCCTGAAAATGATGTTTACACTGGAAATGCTGACATATCTTTCACTGTAATTACAGCATGTTAATATAAATACATGTCCGTGCAGCATATATATGTACCATATCCACATACATATGCTGTATACAGTGGTTCATTAGTCACAAGGCATTTCAAGTTTGACATTTTTTTCAGAAGTAGAGTTGCTACAGCCCTGCCCTGAACGCATTCTAACAACAGAGACAATGATAAAATTATTACTGTATTTATTGTGACAGATTGACACAAGTGTCACTTTTGATGATCACGTATTGATACAACACATTGCAAAAATAAGCAGCTGACTAATGTGCATTGCAAAAGATAAACCTGCAACACCAGGAATTTTGTTCTATTTAAAGGAGAAAAAGACAAATATGCAGGTGACAGAACTATCTCAATTACACTTTTTCTAGCATCTCACAGGAATCTCTCCAAAGCCGGTTTTAACAGCCTTTGTGCTTTCTGGAAACAAATAGGAACAGGATAAAAACAAAAAAACCAAAAAAAACCCCAGAAGTTATTTGGAAAGAAAGGAGCATCCAGTCAGGTGCCCCAGCACACATTACTCCTGCTCTGTGTGAAAAGCAGGCAAGAGCTCCATTATAGTATGATATCCCTTAGGGGTATTGTCGCTGTTGTCAATCAAAACAAGTTTTTCAAGAACACATTTACTAAGAAAACCTTGTCTTTTTTGCAAGGGGCCACTGTCAAGGCTTGTTAAGAGTAAACAAGGCAAGACCGTTCCCGTTTACATTTGACATCCGAAGGATGCACATTTAGCTGTTTCTCGGGCTCAGCCTCTCCAGTGGGCAGAATCCTGGAATATGCTGAAGCAGAAAAGCCTGATACGTAAAGACAGGCTTGGAGTGAGTCAGTGAAACATAAAGAGAGCATACAGGACAAGGAAACCACAATTAGTGTGGGGAGGCAAGCAGGGAGCCTTATCTGTGAAGTTTTCTGAATTACTAATTGCAGTTGCTTTCATCAAGATAAAGACATCTCAAGAGATAAACTAAATAATTCTATATATGCAAAACCATAGTAATTCCTGCTGGCTAATATTCAGCTTACTGGTCTTATTCTACAGCTCTAGAAGGGCAGAGCTTATTCTAAATCAACAGAATTGTTTTTATCTTGAGTTTTAGTGATAATCAGTGCTTAGTCTTAAAGACTAAATCCCCAGAGTCATGAGTTCCTAAGATAATCCCATGCTTTATTACAGTAAAAAGCAGGATTTTTGTTGTTATGGTCAAAAATTAGCCTTAGAGTCTCCCCAGGGTTCTTTAATAGAAAGGCAAGTAAAAAGAGCCAGAAAGCTTCTTGCAGTTTTAAGCAAAACAAAGAGCTTTCTCTTCTTTTTGTATAGGCAAGCAAAACCATAACCAAGACAGCAAAACTAGAAGAGAAAAATAGCAGAAAGCCATGGGAAAAAATTTGAAATTGAAGTAATTTTTTTCTAACTATCCTACCTTGAGGAAGATAAGAGATATGAGAATGACATTGCTGTTGTAAGTAATGCCTGAAGCACAGAGCAGCTGAGCAAGATTTTTGATATCTCCAGACAGAATGAGACTACAGAAATATCAACTAATCAATTTCTTACTGAATCAACTTGGTGCCTTAGGTCACAGCATGGTTATTTACAAGGTCTGACCTCTCGTCTCATTCTTACTACCTATGCAGATACCTAAAGATTTTCCCCTCTTATTGATGTAACAGCACCATTTCATGGAAAAATGCAGGAAAAATTAGCATCATATATGTAGAAAACATATAAATGCAGAATATAAAAAAATCAGTACTATAAACCTAATGTTATATGTATGATCTTCTAAATTAATATTACTAATTTTAAAAGAAGTTACGCCATCAATAACTACTGTATCTCAATTTCGGAGGTATCATCTCTAACAGATACTTTCCATACTTTTTTCTTAGGTGTATTTACACTGGAAGCATTCCAATACTTTACTTAATGACGTATGCATTTGTATATAAAGGTGGCAAATTGTATTTACTTAAATCTGCATCAATCTTTAATCAGTAGACAAAGACTATCACACTAGTGTAGTTGAACCAATTATTATTGATTCTGCATTTCTTGCAAAATGCCATCACATTTTTGTATCTCATCAGTAGAATTAGTAAATAGATATTGTATTTGATGGTTATAGTAAGCCTTTCTACCACAGCTATTCTATGAAGACCCTTGCTTAAAGGGTGCTTAAAGGCTGGAAGCAGTCTGAAGTCATCTTCCATCTGTAATACAAAATGTTATACCATGACTACATAAGAAGTGAGAACTACTAGAACATTTTTGCTTTGTTTTGTTGTTTTCTTTCATTTTATCCACAAATTTTAAAATTTGAATAAAGACTGAACGCATATTCAGAACTGGAAACAATATGTGTAACTTTATAGACATTAAATATTCTATAACTGAATTTAGAATTGTCTCTGGGAAAAATAGTCCAGTTTGCAGGAGGCATCCTTGAGGGAGACAGATCTAGAGAAATGTTTCCTAACAGCAAGGACAGTTGAATTGTTCAAGGGAAAAAGGGGCAACATAATAACAACCATTAACACAGAGCAAGTACACCACTGGTTGAGCTGAAGTGGCAATGCTTACATGGTCCTGTGCTGTAGAAAGCAATACAAAAATGAGAAAGCTTCACATATAGTCTCTGGGGGACTGTGAAGAGTTAGAGGTAAGAGAATTGTTTATAACCTAATCCCATAATATTTCTGACAGACATTCTTTAAAACACAGGACATATCTATGCTGTTAAATGCAAAAGTGCCAGGCAGTGAAGTTGAGCACTGCATGGGACCGCCAGCCTTTCGCAGTGCATAATTGCTAGCATATTCCCTGGCAGGGTTTTCGCCTTTCCCAGTCAGAGTTCTCCAAGACAATGACTGGGCACAGTTCAGGGGATAACTTGTGCCAGGACCATTCCCAAAAGGCCACATGGAGAAGAATGCAGTGGGTTGGGTGTCCCCCACCCTACACTTTGCAGCAGTCAGCGCTGTACCCTCAAACACTCTTCTTGCCACAAGACTTCATGCAACACATTCCCACAGATTCATGCCATAAAACATCACGCTGGTAGATAACAGATTTCATGTCCTTTCACACCCTACAGGCCAAAAAAAAAAAAAATTAAATCTAAAATTACTGTTTTTTAAAAGTCCAGAGAAGTTACAGCGGTCAGTGGATGCCCATAAGACCCTTGGGCCCTAAGGCTATGGCAGTGGTCTCTGGCCTTGTTTTATTTATTAGTATAGACAGATCAAAGAATCTTTCATGGATATCTGTGATGCACCCTACCAGATACCAGCTCTCAATACACACACAGTACTGAAAATAATGCCACATATTTTGGTTTTGTATTTGCAACTGTGTGATTACATCAGTAGCAAATTCAATAAGACAAATCAGCAATATTTGATGAGAGAAATTTGACAAAATATCAATTAAATGCAAAAAGACATTCTGAGTGCCACAGGCTTTTAATAAGAAACCCACAAAGTTCAAGTCATTATCACCCGAGGTCCCTGGCAGCTGACAGATATAAGACCAGCTCTTCAAGAAAGCATGGTAATAAAATCAATACACAGACTCACAGTGGTGGCTGTATGTTCACCTGAGGCTATATGGCCTGCTGTGTTATGATGCGTAATATTTCCAATTTCAGTAGCCACTGGCAGATAAAAGAACAATGTGACTAACAAAAAATTCAGTGTTCTTTGATTCCACAGCTGAAAAGAAGAAGAAAGCTTTTCCTAGCTGGTTCAGTTAGGGAAAAGGAAGCAAACACACATAACAAGAACTCATAGAGAGCAAGGGCACACGCTGACATTGCTGGATATATCACACATTTCCCTAACTACTTAGCTACATCATCTCATTTCACTGCAACAAGGTACCAAGCTATTTACTGCATAAGAAATGCAGGAGAGCTAGCACTGTGGGCCTTTGGCATTGGAACAGAGCATACCAACGTGCAAAAAGAAAATAGTTCTCCTGAGGATATACTAACATTGCCTAACTTTAAGTCTCCATTTGCTGACTTGTACAGTGGAAATTTACATAAACTGTCTGGAATACCCTGGGTCCTGAGACAGCAGTCTCCAATAAGGCCAAATGCTACCCTTTGGCATCACCAGAGATTGGAAGATAACTTCACCTGCCACTTCTGAAACCGCAGGAGCATAATTCTATTATCTTTGACAGAACATGTTTTGGCAGTAATTAATACTGCAGCAGAATTAACACTTTTTTTCCCAGCCATTTCCAGAACACCAAAACAATAGAGAATTATCTAATAAGAGTTAGGAGATTTTTATGTTCTTTTGTATTGGCTTTGCATAGCAAGGTTTTTTGAGGGGCGCTGCAGGGGGTGCTTCTATCAGAAATTGCTCAGAAGCTTCCCCTGTGTTCAACAGATCCAATGGCATCTGGCTCCAAGGCAGACCCGCCACTGGCCAAGGCCAAGGCCATCAGTGACAGTGGTGGCACCCCTGGGATAACAGTGCCCTGGTTTCTGCCAAGGACAGGGTTAATTGTTGGCAATAGCTGAGAGAAGGTGTGGCTGAGGGGGCATGGCCAGACACTGATTTTATTCAATACCACCTCATGTCATTGCCAGGGATGGGTAAAGAGACTCTCTCCAAGAAGGAGGGCATCATTTTCCAGTGGGGAGAAAACATAGTGGGGAAGAGCTGGTCAGAATTTGATGCTGGCTTTCCAGGTAAATATCTTCTTTGCCTCATGCTTTTGGTTATTAATACTGTTGTTGTTACTGTTTGTTGTCTTTTCTCATTGTTTCCAGTAAATTGTTCTTACCTCAAGCTGTGATTTTCAACTTTTGTGCCTCCAGTTCTCAACTCTATCCTGCCATAGCAGGAAGGGGAAGAGAGTAGTGGTGTGGTTTTATTAGGATTACTGAATTGGAGAATACCAGTCCTGAACCACAATGTATAGTCAAGAAGGAAGGAAAAATCGTGCACAACAGCACCAGAGAGAAAAGTGAAAATATGTGAGAGGAACAGCCCTGCAGACAGCAAGGTCAGTGCTGAAGGAAGGGGAGGAGGTGCTCCTGGAGCAGAGGTTCCCCTGCAGCCCCTGGTGCAGCCCATGGTGAGGCAGCTGTGCCCCTGCAGACCGTGGAAGTCCCCAGTGGAGCAGGGATACACCTGCAGCCTGTCAGGACCCCACAATGGAGCAGAGGGATGCCCAAAGGAGTCTGTGACCCCATGGGAAGCCCATGCTGGAGAAGGCTCCTAGAAGCACCTGTAGCCTCAGCCATAGTGGAGCTCACTCTGGAGCAGGCAGGACCCCCATGCTGGAGCAGGCTGTTCCTGAAGGGAACACACCATGGAAGGGACCCATGCTGGAGCTGTTCACAAAGAACTGTCCCCTGTGCAAAGGACTCTTGTTGGAGAAGTTTGTGGAGGACTGTCTCCCATGGGCGCAACCCCAACAAGAGCAAGGAGCAGGAGACATATTATGTGATGAACTTGCCACAACCCCCATCCCTTTTCCTCCTGTGCCACTGGAGAGGAGGAGGTAGAGAAACCAGGAGTAAAGATAAGCCCAGGAAGAGGGGAGAGTTTTGGGGAAGGTGTTTTCCAATTTTGTTTTATTTCTCATTATCCTACTTTGATTTTTTGTTACAAAATTGATTTTTCCCCAGAGGAGTCTGTTTTGCCTGTGACAGTCACTGATGATTTCTCCCTGTCCTCATCTCGATTTGAGCCTTTCCTCTTTTCCTCTCCCCTGCCCTGGTGAGGAGGGCAGTGATAGAGTGTCTTTGGTGGGTGGCTGTCATACAGCCAGGGGCAACACACGTCACCACTGCAGGATCTGGACTGTCTACTGCTTATAAACTTTCCTGCCTCTGTTCCTTGGGCTTTTGGCTTTACCTCCCTCAGTTGCTGTAGCTCTGCCCTCTGTTCTGTTGCTTGCCTCCTCCTGCTCTTGCTGCTGCCTTTGGGTAACTGCTGCTCCTGCATCACTGCATTTATCCTTCCTCTGAGCTCCGGTTCCTAATTTTACTCCTTACCTTATTGTCTTACTACTTTCCTTTTTTTCCCTTTCCAATCCCTATCTCTGCAACACTTCTCATGTTCTTGAGGGCACTGTGGGTCCTGTTTTTGGGAAAGGCTCAGAAATGCTGGGTGCCTGCAGGGTAGGGATGACCCAGGAACAATCCTGGCACACACCAGGAGTAGGTGCATGCTTGAGGCCAACAGAAACCTCAGAAGATGCAGCTGTCATCTTCAGGGTACCTTTAAAGATCATGAACAAGCCAAAGTATTTTAGTGGCTTATGATTTAGGCATACTGGAGCAGACAGCACACAGAGACAGCATAAGGCATAGCTCTGATGCTGTCACCAGCTTTCAGTCAACAGTGAAGGCAACACTTCCAGCATCAAAGGTTTCTTCATGAAAAGGCTATGAGAACTGCTTTAACGTGTGCTGGAGTGCAGGACAGAGCCAGTCTCACCGGGAAAACAGGGGTTGTACCCTCTCTCCTCAACGTGAGTCATGGGATGGGAGTGCAAGATTCTCCTCAGAGCTGAAATTCAGGATGGGCAGGAACACCCCAGACCACGCTCCAACCCTCCCACTACACACTACCTCCAGGTCCTACTTCTTGGGATGCCTGATCCCCTGCTTCAGTTTAGGGAATCAAGCCTCTGTCATACCTGTTACCTCCCTCTGTTCCAAGGAACCACTCCTCCACAGGCTGTGCTAGTGTTGCTGCCATAGCCTCATAAGAGAGTACAACATGGAAGGTAATGAAGGTGAAAAAGACTGCTAAAATTTTCCTAACACCACTTCCTCCATTTCCCCCTCTCATAAAAAGCCACTGCACTCCAGTTACATGTTTGCATAACAGTGTGTTCAAAAATAACTGAAATACTTTAGAAAACATTTTCCATCTTAAGGCAAAGCATGGAAATTTTTAGTGTAAACTGTTGAAACTTTCAGGAAATTATGTAGGGATGCATAATGGAAAGTTTCTGGTTGTTATAATCTACAATATACATACATATCACAGAATCACAGCATGGCTGAAGTTGAAAAGGACTCCTAGAGTGCATCTGGTCCACCTCTCCTGCTCAAGCAGGACCACCTGAAACCAGTTGCCCCAACCTGCATCTTTGATGGCTTTTGAGTATCTCGAAGGACAGAGACTCTACAGCCTCCCTGGGCAACCTGTGCCCATGCTGGGTCACCTTCGCAGCAGCAACTTGTTTACTGATGTTTAGACAGAGGCTTCTGAGTTTCGGTTTGTACCCACTGCCTGTGATCCTACCAGTTAAAGAGGATGTAATGGTCTGTGGTGAATGAAGCACAGGGAAGCTAATTTATGGATTTTGTTCTAGAGCCTAACCAAACTGTGCAGCACAGGACAGTTCCTGGAAGAATCTTCAGTTCATTTGGGAGAAAGACACAAGTCCTGCAGCTCAAGCTGAAACATCCTGAAACATCAACCACTCGTGGGTTCTGGATTTGGCATTAGACATCTTTAATTCCAAAGCTGTGAAACATTACGTCTATTCAATTCAACAGGCATTTTTGTTCCAGAATTAACACTTATACTCACACATCTCAGCATGAATTACCACAAAGAATTTTAAAATTATGTAGTGGATAAGACCTGCAGCTTTTAATTCTCTTTAACCTTTGCTGAGCTGCTGTTCTTTAAATTGCTCCTACAGCTATTTAATTTCCCTCCCCAGCATTAGCAGTTGTTTTTGTTTGGTTATTATTATTTTTATTTGTTCTGTCTTGCTTGAATGGAGGAAGATAA
Source organism: Acanthiza pusilla (assembly GCA_036630365.1). NCBI lineage: Eukaryota > Metazoa > Chordata > Aves > Passeriformes > Acanthizidae > Acanthiza > Acanthiza pusilla. Next base: position 8,462,062 of record JAXCHO010000036.1, read on the forward strand.
TAGCTGTGTCACAGTGACAGAGCACTAACTCTGGGCACCAGCCCTGGTGCTGCTGTGGCCGTGTCACAGGGAACAGAATCTTGGTGGTGCCTGCGATGGGCACCAAAAGGCCTGCACCAGCCCAGTATGGCCATGCAGGACACAGGTGAAAAAGGCCTGAAAGGAGAAGGCAGGGAGGGGTGGGGAGGGTAGGAGGAAAGCAAGATCTGCCTGTGGCAGTGGGTGAAGGCTCCTCTTCCCTTGCTTCTCCTGTGTACTGCAGATGGACACTCAGACAGGGATGTGACCAAACCACAGCATGCTCCTGTCTTCTCCCTCCTGTGCCACTCAGTCAGAGTTGTCAGTGCTCTACAAGACAAATGGACACCTGTCATGGTCTTGCAGGGCTCTGGAAGCTTCCCACAACCATGAGCAGGAACAGCTCCGTTCTCCCTGGCTGGCCAAGGGTTGGGACCCACAGGAGCTCCTGCCACCTAGCCCTAATAATGTAGTGGCCATGCCACAGTGGGAAGAATGATGGCGGTGGCCCCTGTTACAGTGAGGCTGCTGACATGATTGGTCCAGGATGAGGGTCTTGTGGCTGACAGGGAAATATGGGATGGACAGTCCTGATGTGAGGCTGGAAAAGCCCCAGGCAGGGCAGAAAGGGTTTCTCATGTTGACAGAGGGTGGCTGCTCCATGTGTTGACTCTTGTGTCTTCAACAGCCACAGCCCCAGAGAGAGCCACAACCAGATCATGGCACTTGTCAGTCCTCTCCGTCCTCCACCATTCAGCTGCAGAGCACTGCAGAGAACTTGCACTAGGACATCAGCCTAAGCTTCGGGAAACACACATATCTTCATTCTGCACCACATCGTGGTCCTGCAGGTGGCTAGAGGGTCCCCACAGCTGCAGATGAAAGGAGCTCCACACCACCCACCATCTCTGTATCTTGTCATGGTCCCAGAGGCAGCTGGAAGAGCACTGGAGCTATGGACACAGGGAGTTCCACACTATCCCCCTTTCCTGTGTGAAACTTCTGTGTCCAGCCTCCTTACAAACATGTAAGGAAAACCCAGAATTCACCTTATGAAAAAGACAAGTCCTGAACTTCGTCAGCGTTATTTGTCTTAATAAACAATTATAATGAGAGCATCTATGTACTATATATTAGCATTGAAATATCTGCCTTAGCTATTTCCTGCTGATTTCCTAGATGTTTGTTCTCATAGAGGGAGCAATGACAATTTATTAACATCCATTGTTCAGCCTGAGGACATATTAACACTTCCCAGGAGAGCGTGCACATATACGTATAAATGTATACGCATGTATATATAGATACTCATTTACATATATATGTTAGGTGCATATTATGCACATATAGGGAAAGTCATCATAGGGAAACAATGTCAGATTTTGAAGGCAACTCATCTAACAACTATGAAATGATTGTCCCTGCAGCCTTAACTCTCCCTGCTGTTTATGTGGATCCATTAGCTGAAAGTATGCACAGAATGAGAAAGAATCCATGGTCTGTGGCAGTGGAGATCAGTCGTGCCTGTTTATTGAGAGAGAAGATTTCTTTTTCTTTTACTCTTTAATTTTTGCCTTATTGATTTTTTGCTTTTTCTATTTGATGAATATTGATTGTACTCATGCAGTGCTGCACTCATACTAGCACTTTATTTCTCCCTTGTTTATTCATCATGGTAATTTACTTGGGGTATGAAAACTGCTGAGTATCACAGAACTACAGTATCACTGAAGTTGGAAGGCACCTCTGGAGATCACCCAGTCCTTCCCCAGAGGAGGGTCAAATACAGCAGATTGAGTGCGCTGTCAGCACTGTCTGTGGATACACCAGAGGGTCATGTTGCCATCCAGAGGGACCCCAACAGGCTGGAGAAATGGGCTGACAGGAATCTCCTGAAGTTCAACAAGAAGTCCTGCACCTGAGGAAAAACAACCCCACGCACCAGTGTGTGCTGTGGGCCACCCACTTAGAAAGCAGCTCTGCAGAGAAGGACCTGGGGGTCCTGGTAGACATCAGATTGGACATGAGCCAGCAACATGCCCTTGCAGAAAAAAAGGGCAATGGTATCCTGGGTGTTAGGGAAAGTCTTGCCAGGAGGTCTAGGTGATAATTTTACTGCTTTACCCCTTATTCATCTTCGGTGAGGCCACATCTGGGGTATTGTGACCAGTTTTGTGTTCCTCAATACAGCAAGGAGCCTAGTGTATTGTCCCTTAATCAGATGACAGGGTGGTTAACATCTCCTGTGAGGACTAGGGCCTATAACCTTGACGCTTCTTCCAGCTGCTTGAAGAAAGTTCTCCACAGTTATCACATGTCTGCAGGTAGAGCTCTGTGCATTCCTGCTGCTCTCACATATAAAGGGCAAATTTTCCTCCTCCCCAGCCCAGCCTACACTTCTCAAGAGCCTGCACACTTGCACTGCAGCGTTCCATTTGTGTGAGCCATCCCACCACAAACCACAGCCCTGCCTGCTCCCCATGCTGTAGATGCAGGCACTTTGGACCCAGCCTTTCTTGTGCTGATTCCCCAAATTGTGTGAGAGCTTTCCCGTGTGCCACCCTCTGCCTCAGCATGGGTGTGCCTGTGCTGCAGGCAGGGCCCTTCCAGCCTGTTTCATTGTTTCCAAGTTGTCCCCAGCCCATGTGACACTGCACCCTTTGCTTAAAATTCATAGAATAATAGAATGGTTTGGGTTAGAAGAGCCCTTTTAGGATTATCTAATTCTAACCCTGCTACGGGCACTACACCAGGGGTTGCTCAAAGCCCCATTCATCCGGGCCTTGAACCCGGGGATGGGGTACAAAACTGGTCCACAGACCCTGCACTTCCCTGTTGGCCTTCCCTTCCTTCTCTTCGCCCCATCCCCTCTTCATCCCCAGTGTAAATCCCTGCACAGCAGCATGCCCAGCCTGCGGACAACAATGGCTCTGCTGCCCCGTCCAGGTGGATCCTGTCCCTTTCTGGCAGCCTGCCATCCCCAGAGACCATGCACGGTCTCAGCAGCCGAGTCCCTGCCCCCGACACCGTCTGTGCGAACCACAGGCTCCCCGCACCCCCGAACCGCCCCGGTTCGCAGCGGGGCCGCGCCGGGACCCGCCTCCGGGAGGAGGCATGCGGTGCCGGGATGGGGGGCCGGGATGCGGGGTGGGATGCGGGGGTGGGATGCGGAGTGGGATGCGGGGTAGGATGCGGGGCCGGGATGCGGGGCCGGGATGCGGGGTGGGATGCGGGGGTGGGATGCGGAGTGGGATGCGGGGTAGGATGCGGGGCCGGGATGCGGGGCCGGGATGCGGGGTGGGATGCGGGGGTGGGATGCGGAGTGGGATGCGGGGTGGGTTGCGGGGTGGGATGCGGGGTAGGATGCGGGGCCGGGATGCGGGGTGGGATGGGGGGACGGGATGCGGAGTGGGATGAGGGGCTGGGATGGGGGGTGGGATGCGGGGCTGGGATGCGGGGTGGGATGCGGGGTGGGATGAGGGGCCGGGATGCGGGGTGGGATGCGGGGTGGGATGAGGGGCCGGGATGCGGGGTGGGATGCGGGGTGGGATGAGGGGCCGGGATGCGGGGTGGGATGCGGAGTGGGATGAGGGGCTGGGATGCGGGGTGGGATGAGGGGCTGGGATGCGGGGTGGGATGCGGGGTGGGATGAGGGGCCGGGATGCGGAGCCGCCGGCTCCCTCTCCTGGCCTTGAGGAGGCACGGCGGGACACGGCCATGGCCGGGGACCTGCGCTGCCAAAACGCGAAAGGCCCTCAAGGTTTCTGTGTGGGGTTTAATTTTTTTTTTTTTCCCCGAAGCATTCGTGTTCCCCGTTAACCCCTGGCCTCCTATGGCGACGTCTCCCCAAAACAGAGTGCCTTTTCTTTGCACATGTTAATTCAACATAGATAGAGTTAGTGCTGAATGTCTCCTGATTTCTGAAGGGAAAAAAAAAACAAAACTGCTGAGCTGGGCACTCTGAGCAAGTGGAAAAATTGGGTTCAAAACCTCTCGTGAGGAAGAAACAAATAATTCCTTGTCCTGTGTTTTCTTGATATGTGCACTAAACACCAAGCTCTAATGGGAATGGGAACAGCTCCTGCATTTAATGAGTCTGAACTCTGCTTCCTTGCAACTCTGGCCTGAGATTAAGCTCCTGCTTCTGGATCACAAGTAGGGAGAAACAATATTCAGTCTTAAGGAATTGTCAGAGCTTTAGAAAGGGCTCGCAACTCCTGGGAAAAAAGCATGTAAATAGAATATATAACCTTTCTTTTTTTTTTTTTTTTTTAAATAAAATCACTGAAAATATGGAGAGAAACCAATGTGAGAGCAGTTTGCATACTCTCAAAAAAGTCAGCAATGTTCTTACACAGCTCCAGTGTAACTGTGTGTGGCTGAACAGCAGGTAGGTGGACATTATTTGGTGCATTTACCCCATGAGCTTTATAAAACTTATGCAAACAAGAAGAGCAATAGTGAATTTATGACAAAAGATTAGGGGTTTGTCCACAGGGAAAATTCAAGAGAGATTCACTCCTTTAAGTGGATTATCAAAACCTCATTAAGCTTCTTTGAGGATCCCCTTATTTAGTATTACATTGTCTTTATTCTTACACTAAGAGTGAGTTTTAACACTTTAAATTTACACCTTTAGTGCATTTGGATTGATTTTCCTCTGTGTCCCTGTTTAGAAAGATCCCAAACAATTGGATTTTAGGCAGTTCGCAACAGCATAGAAGACTTTAAGATTCATCCTCTTAGTCCAGGACCAAGGTCACTACTGTCACTGTGGTGAGGAACCTTTCCTGTACTGTCTGCATTGTTATATCAGGTCCTGTCTAGAGCTGCAGACTCAAAAGCAAGATTTCTCTTGTCTGTATGAGCCCTTAGACCTCCACATGAAAGGTAAGGTGACAGGACAAGAAGAAATAGCCTCAAGTTGTGCCAGGGAAAGTTTAGATTGGATATTAGGAAAAATTTCTTCACTGAAAAGGTGGTCAGGCATTGGAACAGGTGTGGTGCAATCACCATCCCTGGAAGTGTTAAAAAAACATGTGGATGGGGCACTTGGGGATGTGGTTTAGTGAATATGGTGATGCTGGCTTAATGGTGATAATGAATCACCATTAAGGCATCGATTCACGAATGAGTCGATGATATTAGAGGTCTTTTCTAACCTCAATGATTCTATGCCTATTGAATTTAGTCACTGTTCTGAACTTTCTTGGAAATACAGGAAAGTGCTGGTAAGTAAAGAGGAAAACTTCCTCTTTATGATTGCACTGACTGCCTGAGTCTCCACTGCAGTTGCTGGAGCCAACACAGAGCTTCAGCCCCTGGGGACTCAGTCCAACTGCCTGAACTTGGGGTGTCGCACAAGACAATTCATTTTGAGATTTATTCAATGTGTCCATATGAGAACAGCAGACAAGATGGACACATCCTGAATGAGAAAGACCACAAGGGGCCCCCAGATGGAACTAGATCTTGATGATTAGGTAAGTAAAAGGCACCCTAAGTATTTTATGCTAGAAATAGTTGCTTGTTGTTTTGCTTTTATTGACATTTACAGGCCTCAATTTTGAACTTAATCAAAGTTCAGATTAGTGGGTTTGGTCCTGGTGTTTTGAGGCTTTGTATGTTTGGTTGTTCAGCTGGCTGGGGTTTGTTTGCTGAACACAGATGAATTTCATGTAGCAGGGTTTTAGGTACCCATACCCCTGAACTTGTGTGACTAATAAAGGGTATGATAGTCTCAGTCATGAGGAAGAATCTAATGAATTTTGTGTTTGCAGAGCTAAGCAATTTGTAATCCTATTCTGAACATGAACTAATTTTAGGTACTAACACTCCAGAATAGATGGAATTGGAGTGGGCTGGATCTTCTCTGAAAGATATATCTATCTTTCAGACTGGCACACAAGACATAGGAATGCTTAAGACAGTCTCCACTCATTTATTTTACTATTGCTGGCATTTTGTGGGTGAATAGAGGTTTCTTAGCACTAAAATAAATTTCTGAGTGATTTTTTACTGGCCTGTTGCTCAGATACACTCTTATGTCCTACATAAGCAAATTCCTACATGGGCAATACTCATGAGGAAAAAAAAGCCAAAAACAATTTCTTAAAGGGCCCTGTCTTCCTGTTAGCTCTTTTCTGATAACTCAGCTTTTTCTTCAGGGACAAACCCAAATAAGCGGCCCTTGATAATGTTGGGAACAGTGGAAAACTAGCAGAAGAGGCGGGGGACTTTCATCTTGTGTCCTCCACTGATGCCTCGACTTTGTGACAAACTGCAAAATGTAGATGTGCTGCCATTCTTCTGATCTGGGGTGGAGGAAAAACAAAAACAAAAACAAAACAAAAAACCAAAACAAACAAACAAACAAACAAACAAAAAAAAAAAAAAAAAAAGAGAAGTGGGCGCAGGAGCGGCGGTGATCGTGGCTGGAGCGCAGTGTCCGTGGCTGGAACGTGGTGCCCGTGGCCGGAGCCGCGGTGTCCGTGGCTGGAGCGGCAGTGTTTGTGGCTGGAGCCGTGGTGTCCGTGGCTGGAGCGGCAGTGTCCGTGGCTAGAGCGACAGTGCCCGTAGCCGGAGCCGCGGTGTCCGTGGCTGGAGCGCAGTGTCCGTGGCCGGAGCCGCGGTGCCCGTGGCCGGAGCCGCGGTGTCGGTGGCTGGAGCGGTGGTGTTCGTGGCCGGAGCGGCGGTGCCCGTGGCCGGTGCAGCGGTGTCCGTGGCCGGAGCGGCGGTGTCAGTGGCCGGAGCGCTGTGTCCGTGGCTGGAGCGCGGTGTCCGTGGCCGGAGTGCGGTGCTCGTGGCTGGAGCGCGGTGCCCGTGGCCGGAGCCGCGGTGCCCGTGGCCGGAGCACGGTGCCCGTGGCTGGAGCGCGGTGCCCGTGGCTGGAGCGCGGTGTCTGTGGCCGGAGCGCGGTGCCCGTGGCCGGAGCCGCGGTGCCCGTGGCCGGAGCACGGTGCCCGTGGCTGGAGCGCTGTGTCCGTGGCTGGAGCGCGGTGCCCGTGGCCGGAGCGCGGTGCCCGTGGCCGGAGCGCGGTGCCCGTGGCCGGAGCCGCGGTGCCCGTGGCTGGAGCGCGGTGCCCGTGGCTGGAGCGCGGTGCCCGTGGCTGGAGCGCGGTGCCCGTGGCTGGAGCGCTGTGTCTGTGGCCGGAGCCGCGGTGCCCGTGGCCGGAGCGCGGTGCCCGTGGCCGGAGCCGCGGTGTCCGTGGCTGGAGCCGCGGTGTCCTGCGGGCGGGGGCGGCAGGGGGCGCGCGGCCCCGGAGCACGGCCGGAGCTCCCGGGGCTGCTGCGGGCGGCGATCCCGGGAAGCTGGATGCTCTGGATGCTGGACAAACCCGCGGGCCGTGGCCCAGCCCCGAGCAGTTGCGATCCTTGGCTGCCGTCCCGCAGCCTTTCCGTGCCGGCAGACTTTCACTGGAGCTGCCGGAGCTGCCGAGCGGCGCTCGCGCGGATCGGGTTTCAAAATTAGGACCTAATTTTAAATGAGATGTCAAAAACCGGGACTGACAAACAGTGGGAAAGGCTGTAAAGAGGCCAGGCACAGGTAATGTCTGTGAGCAGCTCGGCAGCCATGCTGACAGCTGGGAACGGGAGCCCCGGAGCGCTAACGTGAGCGCTCGGGCTGCTGCCCTGACCTCGCACAAGCTGCTCGGGGCTTCTGCCTTCAAGTGCTGAGCTCCTCCTGCAATGCTGCTGAGTGGTTTGACAGGATCAGTGGAAGCCAGCAATGGTACTCCATTCCCGTGAAGCACTCGGTAACCTAGGGGAGCCGTTTTCCTTCCTCACTTTCTCTGAGAACCCACCTCATGGAATAAATAAAACCAGGACTGCAGAGCAAAGTACTGCAGTACTCCCTCGTGGAATGATGCACTTCAGTAGCATCACTGCACTTGACTGGGGCTCTTTTCCTTTCCCTGCTGTCTTTGGAACATTACAGACCCTTAAGAAATTCTTGAAGCCAGGATCAGAGAAGTCTGGAGATGCAAAAGGGAACAAAAGTGGCTAAAAAAGCCGGGGAGCCACTGTCTTGGAAATACAAGAAAGTATTTATAAAAGCAGTGAATTAAAATAAGCAGTGTCCAGTATGTTTTATGTGATTAAATAGTCTGGATAAATGCAAGCACTGGGCAGATGTAACATCACCAGCTCGGATGAAGCCAAATCATCTGCTGTTTTTAGAAACTCAGGTAGCAACCTTCAGCTGTGCAGATATGCAACAATAAAAGGAAAACTCATTTGTCAAGGATGAACCAAGGACTTCTCTTTACTCACCTTTTAAATTTTTCTTATTTTCCTCACTTGCAGGCTGTTTAGTTTTATTTTTTGGGTTTTTTTGGGGGGAGGGGGGATGGAGAAGGGAATTTTTTAGATGTAGGGTTAGAAAAAAGTATGACAGCAGGGCCAGTCTGCTTTATCTGACTACTTGGAGAATGGTTACCTCATTGCTTCTAGTCCTAGAGCAGGGAAGGCAATAATGTAGTGCAGTGTGATTGTAGGTTATTGATGGGGAAATATCTCTCATCATCTATGGAATTTTTCCATAGTCAATGCTTTTAATTTTAAAAAGATGTTTTCTGTCTTGACTGAAGAAGATGCAGACATTGTAGAAGACACTAAGAAGACTCAGTTAACTGATTTCCTCTGTACCCTCAGCTCATTTCAAATTACCAGTGAGAGTGTATCTTTCCTCACTTCATCCACTCCTAGACATGGGACCAAAACCCAGATTTCTCTCACACATTATTTCCCACAGTACATTCAACTCTATTTTTGTTCAATTTCTGGCACCAGGTTATTGGGCAGTTTCTGATCCATCTCAACTGTTTTTTCTTGGTTTTTTGTCTTTGTGTGTGATAAGCATTTCCATTACACAGGGTTCCTGAAGTGGAAGTTGACTTTGAGATCATTCCATAGGTCAGGGAATAGAAATCTGGGCTCAGGCTGCAATACAAGGGCTTTTTTATGTGTACAGATTTTCTCATTATCTTCATCCATCACACTGCAGCATCAACATACCACAGGTGTGACTAGCTCACAGGTTTTAAGATCACACATGTTAGAGTGACTTGCTGAATTAGAGATTAGAGAAGGCATTTGATATTTCATAGCTCATTAGACTATCTAGAGGTAGAAGCTAATAGCAAATAGTTAAAAAGAAAATAAAATCGATTATGCTTTCATTAGAGAGAGAAAAAAAACAGAGACACTCTTATCAGTGCCAATCAACATTGGAGACTGAAATCTTGAGCAATTCTGAAGTGAGGAATTTGTTTTCAATCCTTTCCTTATAGCAGTATTATAGAGACTGAAATCCAGGTCCCTGATTAACCCCTGAGTAAAGAATAACCTTCACCTAGCGAGGTCTGCTTTCAAAAGGGTTTGCCCCTGTAACTAGAGCCTGTTCAATTATTCTTCTTCAAAGAGAGCAGGCACCCAAGAATGTCAGCTTCATAGAAGGAGCTATAATTTTGAAGCAACTTCCTGTTTGTCGATTTAATTTTTTTTATCTTGGTGTTGTAAATGGGAGGAAATGTCACAAAGGAAATTTTTCATAGTTTTTTGTTCCACGTTACATTTTGCAATTGGAGAAGCTTACAAATGAAGCATGCTTTCTGTCACTGTTTATAGATTGAAAGTGAGCAGACTATCTCTACATGTGTAGCTACCAAATACATGATGAATTCAGATCTGCAAGGTAACATATTACAGTGTTCTTGTTCGAAACCAAAAAATGACTTCTACTTTAAAAAAAAAAAGTCAAAACCGAAAAATCAACCCAAAATCACACACTAGCTACTATTCAGTAGAAAAAGACACATAGCTGAAGCTGGGTTTAGATGTGAAGTGTATCCCTGCAAGAAGTCAGCCTGTCAAAATCTCTCTCTCTTGGCAAGATCCCAGAAGGGGAGTATTTTCACAAAGATGAAAAGAGTGTTAAATGCTAACATTCTTCCAGATTGGATACGCATTCTTTCTTATACATATTTTTGTTATGAAACAAATGCGTTTTGGTAAAATTAGGGATGTGTTTCTGCATTTCCGACTCTACTGTATATTTTGTGTGATAATATGGCACTGATTTCCTATCTAATTTAAAACAGTTTAAAATAACTGGTAACATCTAGTAGCTTTCTATTCTCCCAATCTTTGTTTTCTTTTCTGTGTATTTTAATGTGGAGCAGGGAGTTGGCAGGGGTTATTTACTTTTTGTTACTTTTCTGTTTTAGAATAAGAAGACACAAGCTTTGACCTTCTCCCTTCTGTTCATGACTTCTTCACCATCACTAAGCTTTTCTGTTCAGTGTCTCAAATTACATGGTGAAAAGAAATGTTTGGATTTAAACCCTGATGCTTTATGGTCTAAGATTCAGTTCTTGAAGGACAATAAAAATCTTTATTAAATGATACACTGGTTCCTTTCAAACATTTCTGCAGTATTTGGAAGCCAGGAGAGACATGTACTCTGTTTTCGTTGTCACAGCCCTTGTATTTCACAGTGTTATATCTGTGAGTTGGGGGGCCAAAATTAGTGTTTGCCCATGATCTCAAAACAAAACAAAAGCAACAACAATGAAAAGAAAAATAAAAAAGAAAGAAAAAATTAAGATAAAAAGAAAACCAAATCTATAATCCTCTCCCCAAGTATATGTTCTGTGTAACTTCAGGACAAATGAGTAGGTGAACAGTATGTCTATGGACAGACACTTTCACAAATATCCCTATAAACCTAAACCATGCTATTTAGGGTGCACGGAAGCTGTGCAGTGTGGGCAGGCTTAATCTCAGAGGCTGAAAAGCTGCAGCCTGATAACATTAAACATACTCAGATAGTACTGGATACATGTAATATGGAGTATCAGTTGCTACTCTCATTAGGAGTGAGGACCTCTGTCTTGTCTTCTAAACTAATTTTTTTCCTGTCTCACATAGAAACCTTTTTCAAATGCTTAGGCTTTCCAGGAAAATAAGTTATTTTATTCAGCCTGTGTTTTCCTAATCCCCTTTTTTCCCTTCATGGTTATTGCTATTTTAAATAAAGTAGTCTTCACAAAATGGTGTCAATGAAACAATCAAGCTTTTACAGATCACAAATATTAGGTGACAGAAATAGGTAGAACATGGTTTGGAAAAAAATTTAAAATACACTAAAGAAATTAAGTTAATGTGAAGTACTACCCTCTTGTATCTATCTGGGAAACAATAAATGTGTTTGTTTTAAACACATTCTAACACTCAATTCCCAGTCTGGGAAGGCAAACCCAGCCTCTACTGTTTGTAAGCTTCCACTCCAAGCAAAGCTTCCACCAAGGCAATTGTAGCTGACATCCCCTCAGGATCACTCCTAGCATGTGCAGCCTGCGAGTTTCCTTGGAAACTGCCATGCAGCAAGCATGAGATTATGGCACATGACTGCTAAGCTGTATAGCTTTACCCAGGAAAATAAAGGAATGCAAGAATGGGGGCCAGGACTGCAATCCACCTCCCAAGGACAGTAACAGCTGATTTTCAACCCGAGGCTTCTAGTGGCTGATGGATTACTTCTACAAAGACAAGGAACTAAAACAAATCTGTTGTTTATAAGATTATATTTATTCCATTACAGCTTGTTTTCCTGCTGGGTGGGGGAAAAACCGAAAAGCAGCCTCAAAATAACCACAGGTCCAAAGACCTTATGCAAGAAGTCAGCTAGGAGACTGTGCCACATTTTCCTTAGGCTGAGCTAATCTGGATAGGATATCTCATATAGACCCTTTTTAAAAGAGTCATTCTCTCTCCAGATTTCTGTAATTATATAGAAGGTGAGACCTTGAGAATGACTGCAGTGGCCAAGCCAAGTAACTCCCCAGCCTGTACTTGACATAGTCTGTGGAAAATAAACTGAAGAATATAAGTACAAGGGAAACACACCATTTTTATTTTTTGCATTCAGGCACCCTTGACAGATTTGCCTGCAATGGACTTAGCCATTTCTGACCACTAATAAAGCTCTAGTCCCTTCCTATCCTGCGGCAAGCAGTGGTGCAGGTTACATCAACACTTCGTGAGGAAGTTTTTCCTTTGGTTTATCATGAGTCATAGTCCTGCTGGTTTCCCTTTGATGACTCTTAGCTCTTGCATGGAAAAGACAGTGACCAATTGCTACCTATTCACCTTCTCTTTTCAACTAATGATTTTACAGCTCCTCTATCAGATCACCCTCCAGTCATCCCAGTTTGAGGCTGAAGAGCACTAGACTCATTATTTTACAGTGTAATTTTTACATGCACTTTGTCTATGGTGATGTCAGCTTGGAACATGCATTTTCTTGTAGTTTTATTAGGTGAGACTGGATCCTCAAATATATAATTTAGCCTGTGAGGTTTTTAGTCTCCATATGAATTTGACCCAGGATATACAGGTCACAGGAAAGCTTCATGGTTTGGGTATTAGATGTTCTGTGGGAACCCAGCTTTGCTACTGCCATCCCCTCACGGCATTAGTTATTATACTTGGCCTAAAATTCATTCATATTAACTTACACTGCCTTCAAAGGTTCTGATTTAAATCCCACCTCTCCTGACTGATATCTTTCTGGGAATCTGCTGCATCCCCCCGGACCCTGCCAGGAGCCTGTGGCCCTGGAGCTGCCTGAGCACCCACCCAGAACCATCTGGTGTCTGCCCGTAGTCCTCCGGGGCATCGCTCACTGAAGGACAGCTGCCCAAAACAAATGGTGACCTCTGTCATCTGGGCCATCAATTGTTACAACATCTGGCAACTGGCTTTCTTATGAGAACTGACATTTGGTTGCTTTGGACCGAGGATTTTAAGATCCATGAGCCGAATAGAAAACAGAACAGATCCAATTTTTTTTTTTTTTTTAATGTGCACTTCAAATGGCTTCAGTCACTTGGAAAAACGACATAAAGATCTCAGAGCAAATAATCAACTTATCACACTGAGAGAATCCTTTTGACAAATTTTTGCTGGTCTTATCCCATTCCTGCCTTGCGTTAATACCTTGCTGCAGCCCCAACTACTCTAAATTCTGTTACAGACACTCTCCTACACCTTCGTCATACATTTAATGAAATGCTGTGACTACAACATTGCAGTTGTCTCCACTGAAGGTAGTGCTTGGCCATGTGAGTTTGTATCCAGCTTTACATCTGCACCATGTGTACAGTGCAGCAGCCTGCTCTGACTCCCTGTGCTCACTCTCTCTGCTCATAACTTTTCTTCACAAGCCAAATACAACAAAGATAGGTGTTGGTATACATCTAAATGTAAAACATTTCAATATGCTAAAAAGTGTCTTTGGTCTTTTTCTGCATTCACAAAGCAATTTGAAAAAAAACCAAAACATTAAGAAGAGTGATATCCTCAAAATCTTGCCAAAGCTAATAGTGAACTCTGAAAAATTACATTCAGGTATTGTATACAATTTATTGTGTTACTTCAGTCCCACAGATGGCTACAAATAAAATAAATGTTTAACATAAAATACTTATTTCAAGCTAGAAACACTGTCTTTAAAAGACTCCTTCCTTAAACTCTAGGCAGATTTGACATAAAACAGGAAAAAAAAGCAACTAAAATAAGCTCAAAAAAGCTCAACTAAAATAAAGTTTAAAAAAAAAAACTTTCAAAATGAAGAAATAAATCTTACTAATCACAAAGTAAAAGAAAACCAAATAAAATATAAATGTGGCAAACATGTAGGTTTAAAGAAACATAGAGGTTATTAAAATGTATAGGAACAAATTTATTATTTAAAATCTACCAACTGCAATAACTAATGCAGACTTTTAGATCTAATTGAACTAATCAGCATGAGCAGATACTAATGTACAGTGGCTGCATTGATTTATCAAAACACCAAACATTCACATAGTTAAGTCCAGAGGAAGAAAAAAAAAATCTAAGTGCAAATACTTATATTTCTCTGTGTTGAGGTTTCATCTGGGCGCCCTGTGAAAAATGGAGACGGAAAAACAATACTGTCGCGCTACAGAGCCCCATTTCAAGCACCTCGCTGCAGCAGTCACTGACGGAGTCTGAAATGGAGTTAGGCTTGTTTAGCATGCCTGCAGGGTCACACCGACTGACCCGGTCCCCTCTGGTTTCACTTAAAACTCAGATTTTCTCCATGAAGATAACATGTTCCTCTGATATTTAGTTACATGGTCTCCAGAAAGATCTCATTTTTCATGGTGTAATTTTTAACCTTTGTTTAAGATGTCTTTTTTTAACATAAACTCTTTTAACCTGATATATTTCCTCAAAGAATATGCAAGGAAAATGTTTGGGTATTGAAATATCTTAACGAATCAAAGTTCACCGCAATTTTAGCTTGCTAGGTTATAAAAGAATGTTAAGGCAACCATTAAGAGTTCTTTCTTTAATTTCTTTTGATATTGTCTGCTATAAACATGAATATTCATATAGATGAACTGATTGTGTATGTGCTTATTCTGGGAGCTTTTGTACTGAAATAAATCCTCAGCTAGGACTTCTGTGGCTTTTATTTTTGAAATTCAGAAACACGTGCAATTTGTGATATACATGAAAAGAAAAAAAATTTAAATAGATTAAACTATGGCAGAAATTTTCACGAAAAATGCCAACAAACAGCTCAACCACCTTGTGAGTGTGAAATGTCTCAAAGTATTGTTTGTATACTGAAGGCTTTTTGAGGAAACTGGAAAATTATCTGAGCAGAACTTCCCTGGCATAAATTCGTTTCAGCTGAGGTGTAGGTTGGCACTTGGAGAGGTCCTGGCTCAGCACATTTGGTTGAGAGCTTGCTGCTGTTTGTCTGACAGCCTCTGGATACAATATCTGTGCAAACCCGTTCTGCTTATCGGGAATGGCAAGTCCCAGACCACCTCCCTGCCCAAGTGCCCCCTTAAGAGGCCAGATTGGCATTTAAGGAATGTGAGGATTAGTGATGTAAACTGCAGCAAATCCGAAGTTTAAAGAGGGCAGAATCTATTTAAATATGTCACTGGGAGTTTGGAATTGCATTTTCCTATTTCTCTTTCTCCAGTCTTCTTAAACCTCCTGGCTAGTATTTTGAAAATTCTGCTTGCTGTCTGAGTTGCAGTAGCAGCCTCCCACTTCACTACTCCTTAACATCGCCATATTATCCATCCTTCCATGCTCTCTTTCTCAATCTACTCATTTATTTGTATTTTTAACAGGGCAATAGAGGGGTATGGTGTGTTGTTGGTGTTGTAAGGAAGCTGTTTCATTCAGGCGGCCTCCACCTGAGAAATTGCCAACAATTCAGACCACTGCCTCCACAAACATAAAACCTTTCAGCCAGGAACCTCCCAAATCCCTCCCATCTGTAGAATCCCTCCCTGAGAAAAGCATAATTAATAAAATCAGTGCAGCTACCCCATCCCCTCTGAGACCATGGTTTTACATGAGGATTTTGCTGGTGGGAAGTCAATTTTAAAAGTTTCATCCCCTTTTTTTCTTCTCACCTGCTCATTCCTTTCTCTGCTACCTCACCTCTGGTGGGGGAAGCTTATCAGTCCTTCAGCAAGGCTAATTGATTCATTAGTACTGCTGCTGACAGCCAGAGTGATGCAGGTTAATAAACAAAGAAAAGCAACACTTGAAGAAGGGTGGGAGAGAGTGTCTATTAGCTTAGATCATTCCACTCAACCATTTTTAGTGTGGTCACCCAGAGAGTTGAATTGCCACATCTGAGTACCAACAGAGGTGGGGAAGACTGCTTTTAAACTGGCTTTTCAACTTGAAAAATAATAATGTGGAATCTCAGCCTGGTTTCTTGGGTGTGTGGAGTAATATACATTCAGGAATCACGTTACACCTGACTGAACGGCAACCAAATCTGTTGCATAAGTAATGCTTTTGGGAACATAAGATAACAAACTCTGATGGAACCTGTATGGAGATGTTGAGACTTGTGCAAGGGCTGATTCCTCACTTTTTGTTCTCAGGAGCATCGAAGCATGGCAGATTTTATATTCTCCTTACACAGGCAGTTCTGATCCTCCCTGTCTGAAAACAGGTGCCAAAAAAAGGAAAAAAATTAGAGAGGAGCAAAAAGGATAACCAAAGGAGTATAAAGCCTTTCATGGAGGTGAGAACAAAATAAACTAGGTGACAACAATGTGGAAAGGGAAAAATTCTAAAGGGGTAAGAGAAGTGCCCAAGAAATTGTGAGTGTTGTTGAGATGGTATGTAAGGATGGCTTAGTCACTGTTTCATTCCATTAAAAAATAGTGGCTCGCCAAAATGAATAAGTTGTAAGCTGAAGACAAACAAAAAGAACTACATTTTCTCACTGTGTGTAACCAAGGTGGGGAACTTGCTGCTACAGAACATTGTTGATGCTCAAAACTCACTTAGATTCAAGGGGAGAATGAACAAGGAAAATAAACTGAGAAATGGAAACACCTAGAAGGCAAAGTTGGCACAGGAGGCCTCTGAGGTTCAGCTGGTAGAGTCTGTTTGGGGAAATATCAGTGCATACCTCCATCTTCCCAGCACTGCCCCAGGCACCCACCTTGTCACTGCCAGAGGGGGGATAACAGGCTGCATGGGTTTGGACCTGCTTCAGCACATCTGTTCTGATGTTCCCCAACACTGTAAAAGTGTCTAAATCTGGAGCTGCCCTCGTGTTTCTATGTGTTGTTATGTTCCTACACGGACAAGGCAGCATCCCCTTTGTATCTGCAAAAGGGTTGTGTGGATTTGCATCCACATCCCAAGCTGGGGTGCAGGGAGAGGCTTTCCATGTCCCTGGAGCCAGCACAGGTGGAACCAGTGAACCTGGCAGTCTGGTCCTCCCCCTTCCCTGCACAGGAAGAACTTCTGGGAGTAAGATAGGAGTCCAGGGCTCTGTTCTATGACTGATTGACAGCTAAGGGCATTTGATTTTTTTAGGAGATACCATACACAATGGGGTTAATCCATCCAAATAGCTAGTAGTTGTGTGGTTGGTTCCAGCTATAAACTCTCCAGTGCTTGACCACTTGTGTTTGTAAAATACAGATCCTTTTAGAGCTTATTTGACAAGGCAGTTTCTCACAAATAACATTTTGTGACCTAAAAGTTGCTGTGTTTAATAAATGTGCAGAGACACTAATTGTCTTAGTCTATCAACACTGGTAAAATAATAAAGAAAAAGATACATGTTGGTGTTTGGCTAAAGCTTCTGTTTGAACTCCTACGAAAAGGAAGTATTAGAAGAAAAGGCTTATGTTCATTTGTATTTTCCTTTTAATAATAATCTCATCATGTTTAATGTTGCACTATTACATAGTTCTTATTTTGCATAAATACATGATGATTATAGCTGTATAACCTTGGCAACATAGTGTCCTCTTGAGGCAGCCTGAAATAGAAGAGAAATGCAGATTATACTACACAACTGCTCTTTTGGGAACAATATTTTATTATGTTTTATTTCCTTTCCATAAAATTCAAAGAAAATGAAGGTAATTTGGGTTCTACAAAACCAATGATAAGCTGTTGGAGGAAATTCCTAAATCACACTCAAGAACATCCCTACAAACAAGTGTAGGCAAAGATGGGCAAGGAGCTCAAACTATACTCATGAACACCTTGAATTTGACCTTCCGAACCTGGAGATTTGAGATTTCAAGCAGGAACTCATTTAAAAATGATTAATTGTATGAAAATTGTGAGGCCAAATCTCAGACACAGGAAACAACTTTATGCTGTAGCTGACTACTGGGTGGAAAATGACACATGGGGGAAAGGAAGTACTAAAAATGCAGGGTCCAGTTGTTCATTAGTTTATACAGCCTGAGAATGTGGCCCAGGGAGTCTCTCAGGCTGGCCATTAGGGCCATTGTAAAAGCCATTAGGACTATCCTGTGATGTCAGTGATAAGCTCAGCTTTCATTTAATAACACAAAATAAAGGCCTTTTTCATGGTGGAGATAGAATCTCAGCCAGCTTGCCTGTCACTGAAGGAAAACAAAACCAAAAACTTTTCATATGGGCAGACAATTTGCTATTTTTTGACACTAAATTGACTCTTGGTCTATTATCCAGGGCAGACTGAAATGTCACTCCTTATAACCAAGCCAGTAGTCATTTGTTTAAGAGAAGTGTTTTCTGTTTAGTGTCTCATCAGAGGCAGGATGAAAATGCTCCACAGAGCAATGGTGCCATATACCCCAGACATGCAATTTATGAGTTTTGCCTATGTGAGGAGAAAAGGGCTAAGCCCTTTACTATCCCATGAAAAGGGTACAGCTAAACAGATTGTTTGATGAATCACTGATATAATCTCTGAAAAATCCCACAGGAATAAACTTTTGCAGCTAAGGAATGGTGCAGCTTCAGCTTCACCATTGAAGAGTTGGTGCTTTTAGTCCTTGGCATGGAAAGTGGAAGAGTGCTTCACTGGCGTGTGAGCCCATTAACCTTGCATTTGGCATATGAACCCCCATGCGATTTGAGCATCTGCCTGGAAGGTACCTCTCTGATTAGTACAGATATATTATTCTGGAATTAAAATAAATACCAAAACATATTTCTGTTTTTCAGCTTACTTTCTTCATATGACCTGTGTTGAAGTAATCACAGATAAAACTTGTCAGGTCCCAAAGCTGCTAATGTTTCATTAAAAAGGCACATTTGACAATTAAAAATTAACAATTAAAAAGGGTAATTCAACACTTGTCTGTGGGACATGTATCTACAGGGTTATATTCCTGCTCAGTCATGGGAACACCAGATACAAATGGCAAACCCCTTGCCTACAGCTTACAACATAAGCATCTTTAAATAAGAAACTTCTGTTTAATGCCATGATATTTAGCATAACAATTCCTTCAGTGCTGTTAAAGATGACCCTTTCAACCTCAAAAATGATGACTGAGAAGTCTGGGAGAAGTCCCCTCTGCAGGGTAGCCTTGAATAGTTAGAGGTCAAATGTCCATGATCTGGCTGAAGCTGGTTTCACCCATCAAAGGACAAATCAATGACTGGCCACCGGATTTCCCGTGAATCAGCACCGGTGACTTCAGTGGCCATCTCCTCTTTGACGATAAAATTACTGAATGGTTGTCAGCAACTGCCTTGCAATGGCAGAGACAGCCTGGAGCCCACGTGAGACTGCTGTGATTGGTTGAGATAAAAATGACACTGCCTCCCGTTTCCAGAGTGGATTCCTGCATGCACAAGTTTTTGTGAAAATTGCAGTCCATTTTTACAGTTTGTGAGGACTTTAAGAGCAAATGCAGGCAAAGATGGGGCTCTAGAAAGAGTGAAGGCATCTCTCTGTGGTGTCTATTTGAAGAGCAGCAGCACGACCTCATAAGGGGAAATCATCTAAGGGGAAGGATGTGACAGAAGCTGCAGCCACAGCTACACTGGCAGACCGGAGATGGGCTGAATCATGGAATAAAAGGTGTTTTGTGCACATAAGCCTGAACTGTCAGCTGCACACCCACTGAGCTTGACTCATCCATCCCAGATAGACACTGACACTATCTGTTCAAGAAGGCAAGGGGACTAACAGTGACAGTGTGCTAATATTGTTCTATTTCCTATATTCCACATATAGCACATTCAATTTCTCATTCTTTCTAAGAGTCATTGTTTCCCAGCTGTGGAATGATCCTCAGGTGACACAGACAGAAGATTCAAGGTGCATCAGCAAGATGCATTTTGTAGAATGAGACAGAAGAGAGCGCAAAATGGAATGGTTTGTGCCTTCAGGCTTTTGTGCCTGTCTCACCAAAGCAAAAGGAGATGAAGAGCGTGAAGAGAAGGAGAGGAGGAAATAAACTTCTTACACTTCCACATACAAAATCATAGTTGCTGGCTTTATGAGTGACAACAAGAAGAAACTATTATTTGTAGGATTTTAGTAAGACATTCGATAGATGTGTTAATCTATGTATGTTATTGGCAGTATGAGAATCCATCACTCATCCTGGTCATGGTTTGAAGTGAACTCATACAGGACTTTTTATTCTAGAAGTAGAGTGAGGAAAAATATCATTGTTGGTGCAAAAAATGAGAACAGAAGATGATCAAGTTAAAAGTAAAAAAGTAAAAACATATTGGTGATCTCCTGTTTCCATAAAGAGAAAAGTAAATAAGATATTTGATGCCTAGAACACCATACACATTTTGTTTAAGAGGAATGTCTGTCAGATATGATTCCAATTTCTGAAGGACTGCAGACAGGCATGCCTGTTTCACCTGATCTCTCTGAGAAAAGACACCTTAGTGGGTGGACTGTCTGGGCTACAGTACTTCCAGCCAGGGAAGAAAGGTGCCAAGTATCCAGTCTATTTGAGTTTCTGGTGGCTTTTTAGCCAGTGGGAATGAGAGAGGATGACCTGCATTTTCTACTCAATTCCATTAGTTCAGAAATTTACTTAGTCCAAAGGATCTCAAAATTTCTTCCTCTCTTTTGAGGCATTTCTGTAGAATGCACTCAGAGATGATGCACATATTCTCCATACAGTTCAGTTACAATTTTACAGCCTCACAAAGTGCATGAAATAACTCATATTAAATAATGTGCCTTTCTACTTGAAGAGCTAAGGTCTGCTCTCACCAGATGTGACACTTGGCCATCACAACAATTATCAGCAGCATTGATGTTGGTATTTGTGCTGATATCAATACTACACAAACACAGGAAAAGGCTGCACTGATGACAGTCAAAACGTATGCCTCACTTTTTGTTTGAAGGACACACAATTTGTCTTGCCACTGTTTGGAATTAATGTTAATAACAACAATAATATTAATAATTCAAAGTGTCAGGAAACTGGTAATTGCTTTAGAAGTGTATGGGGACAAGCAGTCAATAGACTGAAGAATTCAGAGACAGCTAATATTACTGAACAAAGTTTAATAGTATAAGCAGAACTATATGCCTGTCTGACTCCCATTTCTCTCCCATGCACAAAACATCATCTCTTTTTAGGGAGGTATTTCAGTCTGTGGTGTTCAGATTGGATTTCCCAGAAATAGAATCTGGGCCAATTATGATAATTTTCTTTATCTATATTTAAAATTAATTTAAAGGAAATGGTGACACTTAAATGCACCTGGCTGATTAAACCATAGTCTGTAGCTGACTGGAGGTAGCAGAAAGTCTTTTATTGATTTCAGTGGAGTTCAGACCATAATATTTAATCCATTTTGCTTATTGGTCTCATTTATCCCATGAGTGAACACAAGTTGAAAAGAGAGATTGGATATAAGTGAAAAAGGGCCCAGTGAAAGTGTATCTTAGACTCTATGTGAAAGACAAAAACAGATCATCCAGGTAGTATTGGAGCTATCTAAGAATAAGTAAAATATCTCAAACTATTTCCATTGTCTTTTTCTCTTCTTTTAGTCCTTTCCCTCTTTTCTGGGTAAGGACTCTGTTTTCACCTGCACAGCAGAAGCATTTAGCACAGTGTGGATTTTTCTGAAATCGAAGCAATAACAAATGATGATGCCTCATTCTGCAGTCTTACGAGTAGCTACAAAGAGCCAGTAAAGGGTTCACAGAACATTGTTATTGACATCATTGTTCTGGGAGCTCTTAGAGCTTTTAGAATTACTCTGAGATTTGATAATGAGCTCAAAAGGACATTTGGCTTCATTTGCTTTTAGGATTTCTTTCATACAGCCATTGCTGCAATCTGGCAATTCTGAAAACTTGTAGGAATCAAAAAACCTGTTGATTTAATAAGCGTTAGTGGATGAGTTGAACAGTTAATTACAGACTGGACAGACAGAACAGGGCAGTATATGAGCTATACCTTCCTGTGAGGCTCTTCAATACCAGACACAACAGGATCCCAATTTTTTGTGAAGACCTCCGGGCATGGTTGAAATAGTGAGTAAGTGTGTGTGCAATTCTGGAATAGTGAGTGTGCAATTCTGAGTCCATTGAAATGCCTATGAGAAGCTGTCCTGGATACTTCATTCTGCAGAGTTACGGAAAGCTGAAAGTTGAGTTTCCTTGAATTTGCACTTTTTGAATTCCTGTTCTGTTTAAATCCGAGTGGTATAGACAGGTTTCAGTGAAGCTGGAGAAGTTTTTGCACATGCTTGTAACTACCTTTTAGACAATCAGCCCATACATGATGCTAGACTAGAATTTTTCCCAGTCTATGTATAAACAGCTAGTCATTTTATGAATCCCACTGTGTATACCACACCTTAGGAACTGAGCTTCAGTGAAGAAAATACTCAAAAATATTCAAGGGAATTTAACTTCTTAAACAGCACTTCGAACTCAAAATATTGTGAGTTCTTTTAGGCAGATAGAATTTCTGCGTTACTCACCAAGCACTTAAAAACACAGTTCCATGTGACAGAGTGCACCTCTCAGCTCCTCTGCTGCTTAGCCTTCCCCAACACCCTCAACACACAGATTACACCAAGCAGGGCACCATGTTATAGAGCTGGATATTTCCAGACCTGGAGAGACTCTGACTTAGTGTTGCTCTCCACTTTGGGCAATTTTTGTTTTGTTTGATTCAACATGAAGTTAGAAGTGAGATACTGCTGCGATTTCAACACAGTCCTAGAAGATACATAGGTGACAGGGATAGCTTTGGAAGGAGATGTAGAGACCAGGGGCCAGCCTGGGATATATGTGGATCCTAATCACCATCTAGTGCCTAGGTGAATGAAAATACTCCCAGTTTTCATTGGTACAGGACTGAGCTGTTGGTTTTAGTTTGGCTGTTAAATCTGGAGCAGGCTCCTGTTGTATCTGCCATAATGGGAAATGGGATAAATTCTATCTAAATCTGATCTGCAAATCTGAGTTAAGGCAAGGACACAGAAAAGATTTGGGAATCACCAAAGCGTATAGACTTTGTTCACAACAGCTTATGATTAAAATAAAAGGAAGAAAAAATTCCAATTTTTAAAAGTGATCTCTTTCACTCACTTTTTTTTTTCTCAGAAGTAAAAGAAGATTATTCCCCAAAAGCAGAAATTTTAGAGTTGCCAACAAACAATTGTATTAAAAGTTAGCAATGACAATCCTGTCTGAAGAAAATACTGTTTCGTAATGTCATTAACCAAAAGCCACAACTTCTCTACAAGCCCAGGGTTTTTTTAAATTATTTTTCTTTTAGTTCAAAATTAGTTAGAAAGTTTAAGAGTTTCTATTACTTTTAATTCAAAAATCCTCTTTTTGGCAGGAGGGTGCAAATTGATAGGTTTTCCCTAAATTTTTTTCTGCACTGCCACTTCACTGGTACGTTCACCTTCTAGAATTGTGGATAGCATGCAGATAATTTTAGAGAATTATCAATCCAGAAAGAATGGACAAGTGCTCTTGTTTGGGGGAACTGGAATCAAACAATCACAGAGTTTGTCAGGTTGGAAAGGACCAGTCCAACCTCCCAGCTCAAACAGGGTCATCCTAGAGCAGATGGCACAGGATTGTGTCCAGATGGTTCTTGAATAATGAGGGAGACTCCACAACCTCTCTGGACAATCTGTTCCAGTGCTCTGTCATCCACAGAGAAAAGAAGTTCTTCCTCATGTTCAGGTAGAACTTCCTCCTGCCTCTTGCCTCTTGTCCTATTCCTTGGCATGACCAAGAAGAACCTGGTCCATCTTCTTGACACCCTCACTTCCAAATCTTTGTTTGCTTATCTTGCATTTTAGACACTTAACAGACATTTCCTCACTAGCCCCACAGAGGCAAAGCAAAAGAGAAAAGCTCTTACAAGAAAGTAACGCAGGGACAAGATCTCCAGCTGCTTACTTCTGGTGATGGTTCAGTAAACCCAAAGAGCACCATTCCTAACCTCAGACAAGTACTGAAGGTCAGATTGAAAGATTCCAAGTTAGGAAAAACAGGCCACTCAAAAACTTCTCAGATGGCAATCCCACCTTTCACATCTCTGTGAAAAAGTTTCTGAAGCAACAAAATTCAGGGAATAGAGAAGGATATATTATCACCAGAGATGTGCTGCAATGACTTTGTAAGTGTAACACTTCTGAAACTCTACAGACATAAAAGTCTTGAGCAAACTGCTCAAAAGGTGTGTTTTTCAGTTGGAGCAAATGGCATATTGCCTTGCTTTAAAGCAAAACAGCTGGAAAGACATGGTTTAATTTTTTTTACAATCAATCAGGCAACATAATTTGAGGTATAGTGTAACATTGGTGATCTTGTCTTGTGGTGAAACCGCAGTGCCTCACCTTCACGGTGTCTTTATTCTGGGACAGTTCAAGCATGTTAATGTCTGCTAAATGAAAACTCACCTGTCTTTGGCACTAAAGTACGTGCATGTATCTGTTGACAATAACTACAGCTAACAACCCTTGCATCTTAGGTTCTTTGAAACCTAGCAATATTTCACTGGCAATGTTACTCAGGTTTAAAAAAGGAATTTAAACAATCATTGCATGAAACTAAAATTTATAATCTTTAGGAACCCTGCTGGACTGATGATAAGAAGCATAGGAACAAAGTAATCTTGAATTATATATCAAAACTGTTCCTCCTCAATCTTTCTCTTTTGTATTATTTTGCTGCTTTGGTCATACACCCCACAGGATGTGCCAGTTTGCACAAAGGACCTTACCTTCATCCTGTTTGGGTCTATCTGCCCCTACAGAACATAAGGGCACCCCCTTGACTTCAGCAAGAGTTGTTACCCTCATAAGAGATAAATACTTGATCTCAAAGCCTTCTGAACATCTAATATTCCTACAGCTACACCTGCACTGCTTAGGACATTCATCCCAGTCCTTGATCCCCAGACTCTGTGATTCTGAATGGCTCATGTCCATGGACATTACTGCTAACTGCTTCAAGAGCAAACTGGTTGCATCTAAAATGTGCACTACTTGAGCCAGTAGGGGTTTGGTTTGTTTGTTTTGGTTGAATGGTTGTCTGGCTTTTTGTTTGTTTTCCCAGTTCAAGATGTTTGAAATAATGTAAGAAGTGTTTTACTGCCCAACAGAGCAAATGTTCTCAGAATTGTCAATTTTCATCCCAGCAAGGACTAACTGCTTTACTCTGAAAGAGAGCTTAGGTGAGAAGTACATACATGGAGTGCATGACGGAGAGATTGGAATAAAGTAGGGAGCTGACTTTTATGATACTGTAGACACACATACACTTAAAAGATATTATAAATGGACATTTTACAAACATCTAAATAACCCCAAGTAGACAATAGCCTTGAATCACAGATATGTTTATGGTTTTCCTTTTACACTTTGCTTATATCTTGGTCCAAAAAATACTTCCTTTTAGACAACAATCTTTTTACATTCCTCACTCTATTGGACTATCTCAAATGCAACTCTTGGGCACAAGCTGTAATACAGGAAATTAATTGTAAGAAAAAAGTCTTTTATTGCAAGCATGATCAAACACTGACAAAAGGCTGCCCAGAGAGGTTGTGGAGTTTCCATCCTTGGGGATATTTAACATCTAGCCAGATATGGTCCTGAGCAACCTGCTGCAGGTGACCCTTCTTTAAGCAGGGATAAGATTTTATCGTTCTATGATTTTTTTTTTCTGAAGAAAATTCAGTTTTGTCATCGTCTAAGGCTCATAAACTTCTTAATGTAAACAGTGGTCAAAATGTGTTGATTTATGCCTCTGTGCTATGCTGGGGTTCAAACAGACCAATATTTAACACAGCAGGAAAATAATGAAGCCGGGCAGCTTAATGCATCTTTTCCCATCTTCTTTCAGCTACTTCTTAACTCCCATATTTTGTATTCAGAAAAGAAATTCAACAATTAAACTTCACTTGGTCTAGATGGTCTATGTTAATGTTTCTACTAATGGAAATAAAACAAAGAAATTACATTACTAATTGTACACATGCATCACAGTTCTTCTCTAAATTGTGTCCTGCAGTTCAGGCAAATGTCCCTGAACATTCTTGTGTTATGCACTGGTTTGCCCTCTGACGAGCTAAGGGTG
The DNA here is from genome assembly GCA_036630365.1 of Acanthiza pusilla. NCBI lineage: Eukaryota > Metazoa > Chordata > Aves > Passeriformes > Acanthizidae > Acanthiza > Acanthiza pusilla. The sequence continues at coordinate 8,488,004 of JAXCHO010000036.1, forward strand.
AATGTGAATTGTCAAATGCTGCATGAAATATTTTAATTGCCATAAATAACTATTAAAGTTTTGTTGCTGTTGTTGCTGTTCTTACAACTCTGGAGTAGCACTGATATCAGGCAGTGGACTTATGATATTTTTAACACATTGGAAAACTTTCATTTCTGAAAAATTTGTACATATTACCTATTTATTTAATTTCCCTGAGTGTGTTGTGTCTACAAATTATAGATTTGACAAATAATCAAGAATCATTTTGTATTTATCTAGATGGATTGAATAACTCATAATACAGAAATAGAGCAATAGTTTTAATTTCCTCAGAATTTTAAAGACATCCAGATGCACACTCAGATTTTATGGACCTAAAGACACATTCATTATTAATTTAAAAATATTTAAAATAGCTCCAATTAAATAATTTGGAAAACTTACAGAGCATAAAACCTGATTAGTGATGTCAGAAATCAAATTTAATAGTTTAAAACCATCTCCTCAACTTTGTACAGGTAGCAGTCCCAAATAAAGGGCAGATCATTCCTACAGACAATGATTTTGTGATCCACATGAAATAATAAGGAACTTGCCTTAATTTTGCATGGATTTGAAAACACATTTTCTTCAAAGTCTAGATTCACTAGTAACTTGGAATATTGTCTTTATAACAATGTACCCCTGGTTTTAAAAATAGCACTGGATAATGATGTCTTTCCGTCTGCAGTTGCATCCTGGTTACAGAATGTGAGAGACCTTATTTCAAGGGTCCAGGTCTGTCTAAGATGTGCATGGCCAGAGGATCAGGTCCACCCCAGCCTGAGGCAAATGGCAAAGGCAGACCAGAGTAAGTGGTAGTGAGAAGAAGGAGAAGACTTTCCTTACAGGTGGCAAAATATTTGAGCGGAGTTGTAACAATTAATTGAATTTATTTGCAGCTTAGATATTCTTTCACAGAGTCTTTTGGTATCTTGCAAACTAATTGTAAAATGAAAGCCTTATTTTAACGCTGAATTCTGGGAAAAATGTCTTGTCCTCATTCCTACCTGATCCTTTTGAAATAATTCGATTGCTGTCCAGTAGTGAAAGCTCCCAGTGGTGGGATCATCATTTCATATGTCTTCAGGATACAGAGAAACACTTAAGTATTAATCATCCTTCCCTTTAAGACAGGAGTTGAGTGTCTTCTGCTAATGGCTTAGAAAGTTCAAAGGCACTTATTTTCCACAGCAATTAAGTGAAATGAATAATGAACTACATTTGTAGGGTTTCTTTCTACTCTCATGTTTTTTTTCCCCTATGCAATTCATTGATTTGCACAAAGATATTCCTGACTTATTTAGTCTTTGTTCTGATTCTTGACCCTGCTAAAAAGAGAATTAATTAATGTCAGATGCAGTGCAGAATCACTGCCTATCAAAAGGGATTGACATCGTCATCTCCTTTCACCTTGAGTGCAAAATTGTCAAAGAATCAAAATAAATTTTGAGTGCTTTCAAGCAGCTCCATTTTCAAAACAGTGACCCTTCTGAATCCAGAACAGACATCTACTTAACTTTTTGTCATGCTCGCCTTAAAAAAAACAAAACAAAACAAAACAAAAATTATTTCTAAAACCTCTTCTTTAAAAATTAAAGTAACAGTATGGCAGGCAAAACCAATCCTTGTATTATACTTATGGTTTAAAGTTTTAAACTTGCTGCCACCCTTGTCAGAAAAACAATGAAAGCTGCTGGCTAAATACTTCTATTGCTTTGATTGCAGCAAACCATAGTTTCTGCTACTAAAACTTTTTCACTGGATACATAACTGATGTGACACATCCATTATCAGCCCTCACATTTTCTGGAGGAAAACCCCAATTAATTAATGTGTCTAAAAAATGCAACTAGATTTCTCTTTAGAGTTAAGTACAGACACGCTGAATGATGAACACTTTTAATATGTCATAATAGGAAACCATGTGTTCATGAAACCTTATTGACAAAGCTTGATAGTTGTGCGCTTGTTGGAATCCCATTATTGGATTTTTAAAAAGAAAAATGGCAAAACAACCCTTTCAAAATCCTTCAGAGCCTTCATTAATGATGCTTTTTTTTTCCTGTGAGCATATCTTCTTTTTCTTTCTTTCTTATTACAGCATGTGCAGAATATTGGATGACAAATAATTCCCATTCAGTGTTTCACTACCAGCCCTACAACCCTTGTGCTGATCACTGAAAAGGGAACTGGTATTAAGCATAATGTAAAGCTCTGTGAGCAAAATGAGATTAAAATAATGTGAAATACACAGTTCCAAAGGGATTGTGTGTATGCAGATTATCCCCTAATAGATGACAGAGTGCACTTTTTTCTAGGAAAGAGAAGGAAGGAGAAGGAAGTAAAAAACAAAAGGGCTGACCTCTGCTGAAAATGTCTGTGCAATGACCACTGCTTGCTGTACTGACTGAGGGCTTTAGCTCACTTTTTCCTCCTGATCCTATTTTTCTTTTGCATCTACTCTTTCCATAAGCCTTGTATGTAGCTTGCTGCACACATCAGCATATATAGTCCAGTGGAAGACTGTGTTTTAAAAATTTAAATAAATTCCCATATCAAAGCCTTGATCAAGCAGATTGCAAAGCTAAGAATTTTTTTTTTCAACTAAAACCAAATTAAAATAATATAGTGATTTCCCCTATAAAATTTACCAGCAAATTAAAGCAAAAGTTGTGTGTAAATATAAATAGTCATATTTAAGGGGGAAAAAAAAAGAACAAAACCAAAACACTAAAATTAGGGACACTCATTTCAAAATTTGAAAACATCTTAATGTACACTAGGTCTGAGACAAAAAGCCTGCTCATAAGTGAACTAATATGGGATAGTGCAAAAATGTAGAAATAGTTGTGTTTACCAATGTTACTCATTTCATTAGTGACATTTTGATATTTTCATGATCATAATTGTAATATGCTGGTGCATCCTCTCAGAATTTCTGACAGAGCTTTAGATAGGAGGGAGTAGCATTAACATTGATGGAGTGAGCACTACATCTAGTCACTGAAGAAAAATAATGTTAGTCATAAATGTCTTCATAGAAATATATGTAAAATTCTTTTTTGCTAAGAGTCATGTTAAGCAGTTTGGGTCTTTTTCTTTTCGTTGCTGTTTCATCTATTCTGAGTTATCTCTCTTTCTTTAGGTTGGCCAATTTTAACAAACTTCTTATTAGAAGTAGTTGCAGATAAAATTTGCATATTAGAAATTATTGATTAAAGGTGGAAAAAAATCTTAGTCTTAAATAAACATTCGTCTGAACCCCAGATATTTTCAACCCAATAAATTCTGTATTGAAAGGAGGGTAAAATAGATGATTTATATATCTGTTTTCCAGGCAGGTCAGGCTCTTTGAGCAGATCTTTCATGCAATCTCATGAATTCAGAGGGTAAAAAGTACCTCATGGAGGCCAAGATCCTGCAGCCCCACTGCATCCTGTAGTTGGCATGACTCATCAGGAAAAAAAAAAAGTAGGTCATGAATGCATCCTCAAGCCTCTGAAGCAGAATACATGAGGATATTTAACATAGAGAGGAAATGCAAAAAATACAAATTTCCTATTTGTTTTTCAAAATAAAATACTGCTTTACAGAACTAACGCTCTCTTTGAAGCCTAGTCAGCAAACAACACCAAAAAAGGGTGTCAACAGTGTTTTCAGACAAAAGTCCAAGTAATAATCCAAGTTTTCAGACAAATACATCCAGTAATAATCTTTGCCTGGACTCCTTCTAGAGCCTGATTCCTTCTCTAGGGCTGACTGCACTCTGCAGTGATGCTGGGTACTGTCCTTGGCTCCATGGTCTTTTTTCACAGAAATTAAAGTACTGCAAACCAAACTGTATTTTGTAGGCAAAATGGAAGTAACTAGTGTCTACAGTTTATTCAAGAAAAATTATAAGACAAAATTTTCTCAATGAAAAGGAATCCACATTCCCCAAACCAGTTCAACAGCCTGCTTTTTTCTTTGGGACTGTATTAGTCACTACAATTTTATCTCACCTCATTTCTGTGACTGAAGATTGAAGAACCAAAAGGAACAAAAATGGGAATACATGAATTTGTTCTCAACATAAACATTGCAAGGACACAAATTAGATCATTTTGGCAGAATAATAAAGAATTAAAATGGTTCATGCCTTTCCTTATCATTACCCTTAGAGTAGATTCTGCAGTTTTCCAGTTTTTGGCAGCCTCTTCTTTTAATGCATATTTGAACAAATGCCAGCTTGTTCTTCCTCCCCAAAGTCTGCTTGGGATCATGGTACTTCATGTCCACAGAGACAAGAGGGCTGCCCTGTCCTAGATTAATGAAGCTTTGTGCTCTAACAGGAAATTTCCAAATGAGAAAAATCAAGTCAGTCTTATATAAATTTTCCCTTGTTTTTAGGGTTTCTTAGTTCTTTCCCACTAAACAGGAATTAAAAGAACATTAGGAATATAATTTAGCATCCTTCAAAAATGCCAAGGTAATTTTTGAGTATTAGGTAAAATCAGTTTTTCATTACTCAATGATGATTCACTGACAATCTTAGGAAAAATACATATTTATGTAGTTGTATGTATATATTTGATTATAAATAATTCTAAGGTTAGAAACGTCAGGTCAAACCTAGAATAAAGAAGTATCAGAGAAAACTGCTGAACTATCATTTTCTTATCAGAAAGTAAAGCCTCTAGTCATTGGAATTAGGTTGAACTCACTTTGTTGTTTCATTCCCACAGATCAGCTTCACTGAGCATCTGATCTGCTGGGGTATTGGCTCTTTTGGCATAACAGCTTTCTTGGTTTCTCTACAGAAAAGTTATGCAAGGATTGTTTTTGTACTGAGAAGATGAAAAACAATAACAGTTAAAAACAATTTTTCAGTCTGAGTAAACCCAATTCTGTTAACTCAGCTTCAAGGAAATCGTGTCTGCTATTTCTCATATTTAATCTTGCATAAGTGAGAAACCACTGCAGAAGAATCTATAGGAGAGACAAGTGAGAGATCAAAGGCGATGTGAACTAGGACCAATGCTACTCCACACAGAATGACAAGGGGAAACATAAAGAATGGATGAAAGAGAAAAAAAAGAAATACCGAAATAGAAACGGAAAAGTTGTGGAAAGCTTGAACACACGAAGACAAGAAGCAAGATATATAGAATTTAAAAAAGGAAAACTGCAGCCTTTTGGATTTGTACTTTTATCTTAGATTCTGTAATCAGATATTTGTCTCCAGGCTTTCAAACAAGCGCCACGAGAACAATTATATGTTATTATAACTATCAAGTATAATAATTCATGAGAGATGGTAGAGACTTGGAAGGGACATTGTACTTTCTTCTCCCACATGAAATAACAGCAGAAAGTAGATAAATAAACAGGAATACAAAAGGGACGTATTCCTGAGAATTTTCACTCATGACTGTTCTTCATGGGGAGAACAGGGAGAATGAAAGAGTTATGGTGAAAATAACTAACTGTTAATTTAGTACAGTACAGTAATGTATTTACTGTGAGTATGGATTTGCATTTTAAGACCTGGAAGCACTTTTTTGCCAGGCTTTTTAAAAAAGACTAATTTGTGGAATCAATAAATACTTTAGCCACTACCTTCCTGCATTTGCTCTGAGAGTTCTTTGCAATTTTCTGGCATAAATGGACCTTAATCCCACAATTTTCCCAGCAATTTCCCAGTCCCCTTACTCATTACAGCCAGAAAATTGTTTTCTCATCATCTTCATCAGATTCTTTTAGATGGACACTAACATATGGCAGGACAGAACACTTCCAAGCTTCAATCATCTTCACGTTTAGGCTGAAAACTAGCAAATGATTCTTATTATATCTTAGCCTCCCTGATCTTTTCCAAATGACTCTCCATGAGAGGAGAGAAAGAGAGAAAGAAATAAGACCCAAAACAGAAAATTTGAGTTAATATGAGCTGCTCCATTTCAAAATCTTTTTTATCTCCAACTTTTCCATCTCAAATTTGAAGATTACCTTTTTGCTTTCATAATTTTTTCTAATACCCATACATTCAGTTTTAACTAAAACGAGGCTCTTTGGCAGTTTATTTTGTTTTCTTCTGCTGCTGTACTTTAAAGTTTCCTGGCTTACTTTATTTGAATTAAGATTCTAAATTTCTAGGTATTTAACAATCTACATAACACTGACATGTGAGGAGCATGCATACATGTATGTGTGACACGTGTGTGGCACTGGAGGTACAGAGAGGAGTTTACAGCAGAGGGTGCAGCCTTGATTTCAGCCATCTTAGCCCATGAGGGAGTTGCAGGAGGCTGGAATTGCAAGATATTATATTCTTCATTAAGGCACCAGCTGCTTTGTTATGCAAACTGAAGGTTGAGAGATTTCAATTAATGATGATTGTGAGGTCTACTAATATTGACTGCTGTCTCCACTATCGATCTGGAGTGCTAGTAAAATTCCTCTAGCCTACCATGCCAGGCAGGTTTTTGAGAAGTGCCTGCATTCTCCTCCTCCTGCTGAACTGCAAACTCCCGCATCTCATTAAAATTAATGATGATTGTGTGCCCAGTGACGGCAGGTTGACTTGCAGTTTTGCTGGCTTTGTGGGTAATTCTCCCTACCATGCCTCCTTCAATTATTTCTTAGCTAAATAATTCATGGCAATATTACAAAAGTAATAAGCATACTTATTGCTTTTTAACTGATATTACAAATGGAAAAAGGGAAAATAAGAGAAAGGAGAAAGAAAAATGAAGCATTTTCTGCTTATGTACGGTCTTCTGGTCTCTCACATGACAAAGACTGGGCTGTAGTTGGGTCACTGTGTTCCGGTCACTAACCAACCCTCCCCCAATTTTATTACACATCTGTAGATTTCATGAAGTGAAGGATTTTGGATGTTCAGTATTGATAGCTCTATGTGAATTATCTTGTTGTTTGAAGAAGATGACTGAAATTAAGTAAGGCTGGAATTTTGAAAGTCCTGAGAGGCATTAACAAAAACAAGCTCTTTCAAATAAATGGACATTTGTAAGAGAGTGAGACAAAAATCCTTTGGAAAATAAAATTTCTATTTTAATAAATACTTGTAAAAATATATAAATGGAAAACAATCACACAGAGCATTTCCAGTAAGGAACAGATATTCTGTAGGCAGGATCTGCAAATCTTGGGAGTAATTTTTTAGATTCAGATAGTCCTTGGATCTGACTCAAATGATTCGTTAAAAAGAAGATTAACTCAAAATTTCTACCTTTATTTTACAATTCTTACAAATTTTACCCACTCTGACTGTTCCTTCACACATGCACATGCTCCTATGTAGAATCCTACCTTCTTTCCTGTCATTTGGACAAGACAGGGCTAGTCTTCCTCAGGAGTCTGTGGCCACATAGGGGAACATGAGTAAAGGTACCAGAGCTTTCAGAGAATAACTGAGCAGGGACATCCTCAGGGGCCGTCCTTCCAACCCCTTCATTGCTGCTGCTCCCAGTCATAGAATCATAGAATCATTTGGACTGGAAAAGACATCTAAGTTCATCAGTCCACCATTAACATGACACTTCCAAGTCCACCACTAAACCATGTCCCCAGGTACCATGTGTACTTGTATTTGAAATACCTCCAGGGAAGAAGGCTGAAGCATGGACTCCAGCAATCTCAGGAGGAAAGCTCTAAAAGCCTGCAGATGGAGGATTTGCCCAGCTCACAGCTAGATAGCAAAGTCAAACAGAAAGAAGATTCGTGTAGAATGTGTTCCCTAAAGATAAACTGCCTTTTCTAACCACAAACCATGTACAGAGTAGAAGATTTTTCAGAGTAATCTTCAGCAGAAAGGGCTTTGGAGGAGGTTTCCCATCTTAAGACACTCCAACTGATAGAACAGATCTTACTTCTCAGCACAGAACTATGTCCTGTACTTAGCAAGCAAAAAGTCTTGTCTTTTTCATAGACACCGAGGAATCCATTAGGCTAGGAATTACACAGTCCCTAATCATACACATGGAGGAATTCTCCAGTTATATGTTTCTAGTAGATATTACACATTTGGGTGGAAACTACCTGGCCTCATTCTCCTACCTTTTCCAGCTGATTCCAAGAACATTTCGCAGCCTTAAGGTGGGCTTTCTCTTGGCTTCAGTGGAAGTTTTATGAGGAGCTATCTATATAGGATTATCAGACCATTATCAGATCATCCTCAGCAGTGACACCACTGTAATGAGAAAAACACCAAAAGAGCAGAGAGCTAGAGAGCCAGAAAGGATAAGTAAGAATTTCTCCACAGTTTATCTTCCTTTCTTTGACACTTCTAGAACCCCTAGCTTGATTCTGAGGCCTTGAAACTGTGGGGTTTTGGGTTTTTCTGAATCTTGTATTAATTTTTTTTTCTTTTGTTTTTGTGGAAAATCCTGATGTCTTTTGTCATTTTGGCTCCACAGATTGTTTTTGGAAGTAAACCATTGTTTTCTGAAATTGTGCAACAAAAAGTTTGATCTAGGTCCCAAAATTTGGAACCCAAAATTGGCTGAGCTTAAATCTGGAATATATTTTTTCAGCTGAGAGGTTGAAAACAAAAGACTAGACAGTCAAGAATTTACAATGGGAACATAGCTAGAAGCACTACATGGTGCATAGGAAGGAAGATCTCAACCCATTTATAATTTTCAACAAGCCCAGTGACTCACACATTAATTAAAAAGGACATATTACTTTACAAGATTTTTGAGTGTCTGTATCTGGCTTGGACAGAAAGGTAATCATCCTATTCCTTGGAGACACAGAAAGAGTATTTGGCAGAACTTGAGCACAAAGAGCTCAGGAAGTTTTTAAATGTGAAGTTCCTTTCTGCTCCCTTTCCACTTAGGATACATAATAATTTTGCAAACTCTGAAAATTAAAGTGGGTTTGTTAAGAAGTACAGCTGTTAAGGCCCTCTGATTTTGAAGAAGATAATTATTTTTTCAAACATTCCTTGGAAATTTGTCTTCCAGGTTGTTTGATCGGGAAGGAAACTTTTTAACTAATTACATTATTCTTCCAAGAAATTATATTTCTGTATCTATCCTTCTTCTTCCTCCTAATTCTCATTGCAATGATTTTCCTCTAGAAGTCAGTGAAACTAGAAATGTTTGTTGTTAAACACCTGTATGAAGTTTGTCTCTCAAGAACTAAATGTATTGCTTTTGTAGCCTCTTCTTGTAAACATGAATGTTCTGAAGAGGTCTCCATAGCTTAAAGGGCTTTATAATATATCTGACAAGAATTTTAATTTTTACCAAATATACAGTTCCTCTCTGGAGAGGTTCTTTGCCTTTTAAGGTTGTTCTGACTGATATCTTCCAGAGTCCCTTTCTCAGACAAGGTCCATGTGAGACCCTCACTCCTGGAGAATGGTGGTAGTTTCTATAACAATGGCTCCCTTTGCACCTTGCAGCAGAACTTTAAAGCCTATGTGGAGGAACAAAATGTAAATTTTCCAGGCAACTTCTCTCTGCATATCTTTCAGCAGTTTTGTAAGGTGATTCAGGAAAAGATTAATTTAAAAGTAGAATTCCTGCCAAAATAATAGCTCCTGCAGGGGCTCTGCAGCCAGAGGAGCAGGAAAAAAAGCTCTCTTTCCATGGATCTGTGAATGTCTTGCCCTGCAGACAGGAGGCACGCAAGAAATCCTAGAGTCCCAGAATATTCTGAGATGGAAGGGACCCACAAGGATCATCAAACTCCGACTCCTGGTCCTGCATAGAGCATCCCCAAGAATCGTGTACCCAAGAGCATTGCCCAAACATTTATTGAACTCTGTCAGGCTTGGTGCTGTGACCACTTCCCTGGGGAGCACTTCTCAGTGCCCAAACACCCTCTGGGTGAAGAACCTTTTCCTAATATCCAACCTAAACCTCCCCTGACACAACTTCAGGCCATTCAGGTCCTGTCACTGTCACCACGGAGAAGGTGTCAGCATCTGCCCCTTCTCTTCCATTTCAGGAAGTTGTAACTGCGGTGAGGTCTCCTCTCCCCTCAGTCTCCTCCAGGTTGAACAGACCAAGTGACCTCAGCTGTTCCTCATATGGCTTCCCCTCAAGGCCCTTCGTCATCTTCATAGCCCTACTTTATGTTAAGTCTCTAATAGTTTAACATCCGTCTTATATTGTGGCACCCCAAACTGCCCCCAGCACTCGAGGTGAGGCTGCCCTAGGTCAGAGCAAAGCAGGACAATCCCCTCCTTTGCCTGACTGGTGATGCTGTGCCTGATGCTCCCAGGACAGGGTTAGCCCTCCCGGCTGCCAGGGCACTGCTGGCTCACATCCAACTTGCCAGCAACCAAGACCCCCATGATGAAAACAGGTAGAGAGACACTACACAGAGTGTAGTGCTGACCGTCAGTGAGTGTCACTTGCTTGGCTTTAAGAAAGCGTAAGTGACTTACTGAAGAATTCCCACACTGTATTGTGCGGAGGAGTACAAAGGATCTCCCACAGCAAGACAAGCAGGAGATGAAAAATTGCTAGATTTTTCATTTACCTTTCAGATCTTCCTATTAAGAAGCTAACAATCACAGAATCATCATCGTAACAGACTGACCCTGCAGTGTTCTTTAATTCATCTCTTATTTCTAGAGCTACTCAGAAAACTCCAGAAAATATGTTATTTCCTTACAAACAACCTCTTCTTGTAGAGAAAAGTAACAGCATCTTTCCATCAAAATTTCATGGTTTAAAGTATGCTGAAAATCCCATTCTTTCCTTTTCCAACACAGAAAAAAAATACCTATTTCCCCAAGGTAAACTTTGGTAGCCTGCCAGGAAAACACTATGAACTTCTTTTCATCCAAGAATCCCATTGTGTTTTGTAGACATTAATACGCTCTATTTCAGAAGAACCCTATATCATATAGGGACTGTATATCTGTATACATGTGCAGTTCTCAGATATGAAAGCTGAGACATTGGTATTACTTAGTAATTTTCTGCTATTTACAAAGAATTTGTAAACTGACTGAGTGGGCTCCTGTTCCAAGCCTGTTACTCAACCTTGATGTGGAAACAGCTCTCCAAAGGCCATGCGCAGTGTATCTTAAATCTGAGTTATATATGCATCCACGGCTAAGCAAGAGTTTTCTAGCAGCCTTTCAGGTATGGCATGCCAGATGCATCTCACTTTCCAGAGATTCATTTGCAGATGCTCTGGAGAAGGGGAGGTAACATCTGACTGTCAGCAGGGCACATCATGGATGCCAGTCTCAACATTTGGATTATGCCAGTTTGCAAGGTCAGAAGATGTTCCCCATACCGCAGATGACAGAATGGATTAATGGTGGGCTACAGTCCCACTGCCCTTTCTGCAAGTGTTGAGAAACACAATGCTGCCAACTGAAAGGAGAATGCAACAAAGCTGTGCTGCTACATGCTGTCCTAAAGCTCTCTGGGTATAAGGTGTCAGCCCTGATGAAGGCATCATTCTCTTACTCAAACCTTTTAATCAGTAATGCTTTCTAAAACTATAGAGTTTTTTCACTTATGAAGAAATTTCCCCAGGTCTCAGGTGAGTTGTATCTTTTTTGTTTTTCTTCATCAATATGGTCAGATAAGTGAATAACTGCAAATTCCCATGCTAAAGGAAAACAAATTGCTACAAAAAATTCTTCCATTTCTAAGCAAAGGAGAGTACATTTGATACTACCTTTTTTTTATTCTTTGTTTTCAAGGGAGAAAATGTAGTGCAAGATCAACAGTCATCCTGTGTATTCAGGCAAGGTAGTAAGGAGCAATTGTATTGCCACACATTTGGTGGTGGTAAATTTTGCTGTATGATTTTCTCCAAGTTTAAGGGAAAGCTGTCTTTTTTCCCGGTTTCATTTGGTTTACTTATGAAATTGATTTGCATATTTCTTTGTTTTGCCTCTTAAAAAACAACAACAACAAAACAAAAAAGAGCAAAACCAAAAATAACCAAAAACCAAAAAAAATTTGAAAACAAACAAACCCCCCAAAAAAACCCCACAAAAAACCCAAAAAATCCCACCCCCCCAAACCCCCCAAAACTAAACAAAAACAAAACAAAACAAAAAACAACCAAAAACAAAATGAAAAGAAAAACCCACCCAAAAACCTAAGGATTATATTTTTGAGCCTAAAAAAATAAACAGAATGCCGTAAACACCTCAATATACATCATGACCTAGCTGCTGTGCTGATATACTCTGAAAGGGCTTTCCTGGGAAGGGGTCACCTTAAACCCCTCTCAGAAGCACCATAGCCCTGACAGACAGATGCACAGAAGGCTGAGAACGTCTTCACATTAGGAGCTGACAGGCAAAACACACTTATGATGGTCTACCAAAAAATGTGAGCAGATAATGTGGGTAATAAGCAAACGCCAGTCCAGCCCAGCACTGCAGTGGTTCCTGGCTTTGTCTGCATATTAACAAACGAACCCCAGACTCTTCTGCTCTGACATCCCTGTGCTGCTGCAGTACTCACGGCGGTGGGACCACGTGCCACCCTGGCCTTATCCACACCGCACATTGCCTGTGTCTGCTGCCCTTACTCGAGGCAATTTACCTCCATGGTCTCCTTGACCTGTGGATAGCATAGTGGACAAACTGGAGAGAGGATCATTCCTCTCCAACCAGAGGTATGAAGGATTGATTGACAGGATCTGCAGGCAGAGGAACTGTTTGATGAGGGAGGGCTAAGGAACATGCAGATGCATCACTACATGATTGAAAGGACACCACCTTCCTGCAGCTCACTATACCACCATGTTTCTACCATGTCCTGAAGTCCTTCAGGGAGAGCTTCCAGCCCCAAGGGCTGTGTTTATACAGGTAAACAAAACAAAGGTGGGAGAGAGGTTTGAGCAGTGATGAGTAATTTTCTATAATTCTTTAATTTTTAACACGTTCCCTTGTATGATTTTAACTGATACAAACAGGTATTTTCTGTGATATTGCCTGGGCATAGGTCAGATTATAGGCAGGCTTTAAGAAAAAGAAATAATTTTACCAATAGGGTGAGAATGAGAAAAACTTTACTGGGAAGAGTTACAGAATTTTCTAAGGCATACCCTAAAAGCACAGTTGCCTGCTATGAAAGCTGTGCATTTCGCATCAATAAATCTGTACACCTTGCATTCAGGAATTCTGAAAGAGTTGACCCAGCCCTCTCTAGACCACTACAACTATCTTAAAATAACTTTTGAAACAGTGATACAGATGCCTTGACAAAGCCATTGCTGTGTGAATACTTCAAAAAGCATAAATGAGCAGATCCAAGTCTGTCAATCCAGCATTGATCTTCGACAAAATGACAGAAAATATGCTATGGAGATTGATTCATAAAGAATTAATGCAAGGAAATGCAACCAACTCCAGTAAAGATGGGAAGCAGACACAATCAAACTCACTTGATTACTTTTTCAGATTAGACAGGAAGTGAGGTTTGTAGAGGCAAAAAGGTTGGTAGAATAGACTTACATCCAGGATTTGTACTGCATGATATTTTATTTGCCAATAAATTCAGGATTATATAAAATTGAGTTGGCATTCCATATAGACTGGAAACAAGCTATTGATCAGTGCTAAATTGTAATCTTACATGAAAAATTATCATTATGCAATTATGCTACTTCTGGGAGACTTACACTGCTTAAAACATTCATCAACACAGTCTGTGCAACAACTTTAAAATCGTTACCAATGAAGTTTGCAAATATCATCAAAATAAGGGTAGCAAAGAAGAACAGAAAGGAGAAAGGACACCAGTAGTTATTTGCCTAGTTAGGTGTAATCCGCTTATATAAAAATAACTCAGAAAGAACTTGGGAGTCACCAGGGACAGCTGAACATGCTCTCTGAAAGCAACATGCTGACCAAAAATATTAGTACTGTCTCTTGGATAACTGGGAAGTATCCATTAAAATTACTCAGCACTGGAACCATAGCTGTGGAAAACCCTGCCAGTAATTTGTGAAATGGGAAAGATTTGAGGAAATGTCATTTGAATAATAGAAAATATTATAAAAGAAACCTTGCTTTTTCATACCATGTAAATTGTTCCAATAGTGGATACTGCTTCCCTGTATGAACATTTCTTCTGTTATAAAGTGATACCATAATAGCATCAACACAACCTTAATGCAATGATAGAATCATAGAATGCATTCACTGGAAGGGATTTTAAAGATCATCTAGTTCCAACTCCTCTGCCATGGGCAGGAACACCTTCCACTAGATCGGGTTGCTCAAAGTCCTATCAACCTGACCTTGAATACTTCCAGGAATAGGGCATTCACAGCTCTTTGAACACACTCTTCCAGCACCTCAGTTAAGAATTTCTTCCTGATACCTAATTTAAGCCTGCCCTGTTTCAGTTTGAGGCCATTGCCCCTTGTCCTGCCACTACATGCCCTTGTAAATAGTCTCTCTCCATCTTTCTTGAAGGCTCCCTTCAGGTACTGGAAGGCCACAATTAGATCATTCAGAAACCTTCTCTTTTCCAGGCGGAACAGACTCAGCTCTCCTACTCTGTCTTCTTAAGAGAGGTGCTCCCGCTGCTGGATCATCTTCATGGCTCTTCTCTGGACTCAGTCCTACAGGTCCATGTCCTTCTCTCGTGGGGGCCCCAGAACTGGATGCAGCTCTCCAGGTGGGGTCTCACGACAGCGGAGCAGAGTTACTGTGAAAAAGAGTTCAATGTGCTCAATTTTATCAAAGAAATATAGTTAACATAAAAGAAACATTAGATGTGAAGTGTTTTGTCCAGAAACATCTTTGTGGGAAGCAAAACTTCAACAATGTTGAGAAAGGAAAGGTCAAGCAACCCAGTATCTGGAAGGCATAAATAGACAAAACGAGGGCAGTCCTTGTTGCCTGCATTGTGATTATTGGAGGAGGTGACTGCAGAGGTCCAGCAGACCTTGAACCCTACCAATCTGTACAGAAATAAGTTTTCAGTGTAACATGAATTCCAGGAGGCCAAATTCTCACACTGCTGCTAGTCTTAACAAAATGCAACATATAGTTTCTCCATAAACAAGAATCTGCTCTAAGATTATACTTCAGATTCTGTTGCATTGTCATGGTATGTCATAATATAATATCAGTCTACCATGGCTCATCTCTCCAAATATACTATTAATCTTCTATTTATACTATCCAAGGACAATGATGAGCAGAGAAATGTAGTTTTTTTAAGCCAATCCTTATTCATGCTCTCCTAGACATAGCCTGATATATTGGTGATCCAACAATGATATTTTAATAGCTTTTTTAAAATGTTTGAATATAAGTTGATAGGTTATCTTTGTAATACAAAGTGTTATGTTGTTGGTGGAAAAATTACTTACTATTAACTCTGCATACTTGAGTAAGAGCCTGCCTACATAGTTCAACATTTCTTTGAAACATAACTAAAAACAATACAGTTGCTGTCCTCCCTGATTGTCTTTCAGTGCAATTTCTAGAATACCTGTAGGGCATTTGTACCTGAACAGCTGTGTAGCGCAAACTAATACTCTGTCTAGTAGTCAGTTCAGGTTATTATCATACAATCATTACTTGTTTGTACTATGTCACCTAGAGGTTTCACTTGAAATGAGAGAATCATTGTTGGAGGAACTGCCTTTGCCCAGACAGCTTATGGCTTAACAGTTGAGACAGATGAATGCACTTTGTCTATAGTAATGAGGATTTTGCAGAGCAATTTACTTTCTGTTCTGCTTGATTAAACCTATTATGCCTTTACTGACACTTGTGCAACCCCATTACCCTTTGTAGGTTTACACAGGTATAACAGGTTAGACCTCTAACAGGAATTAATTCTGTGATTTCTGCATAAGAGCAAGTAGGACTCAACTCACTTTGCCTTAGCTGTATTAGCTCAGCAGGATGGACAGCTGTGAAAATTACCTGCAGTGAAACTGTATTTTTGGTTCTAAATTACCGGGGTGTGACTAGATATGAAGAGGGAAGAGATCTTTGTTGAACAGAAAGATACTTTGCTATACTTAAAAAATAAAAGAATTGAAATAGCGGAATGTTTCAGAAACATTGAAGGAACTACTAATTACTATGGAGTAACATAAAGTGTAAACAAAATTGCTTCTAACCTGTTAAGGACTGAATGAGTTGGCAAGTCTAAGCAGAACAGATATTACAGGCATGGTTTAAACTAAGGGATCTCTTAAATCTATAAATATATCTCAAAATCTATGTTACTGAATATGAGAGAGCTATTTTCTTACTTGCCAAGACATAGCTAGGGAATATATATTTAATTCACTGCCTATTTCGGCTCACACAAACATCAAATTTAAAACCCTGAACTGCTTTCTATGGGACAAATAGCAAGTGGGCAACGTTTAATTATGTAGGATTACGTACGTAAGAATAAATGTGAATTTTAAAAAAATCTATATCTTGCACTCCCAAATCCTTGTGTGCAAGGCTTTGTAAACAAGTCTCACTGCATCATCACCCTAAGGCAAATATTTAACCAGTATCAAAAATTACTCGACCTATACTAACTTGACTAAGAAAATCACTTTTGAGCCTTGTATTATAATCACATGTCCTGCCCTGGAATAGGCTTATGGACAGTACACCAGCACTGAGAAGCATAGCAATGTGTATCCATTTAAAGTTTACTCAATGTGAACAGCACAAAAATTCCCAAGTTCATACTGAATGTGACTGCAAAGCTCACTGTTACTTATCCATATCTCCTCTTTCAGCAAAATTAGTGGCATATGTGGTGAAAAGAGCTTTTCAATAGGGAATTAAACGACATGAATAGGTACTTAGCTGTTGATCACAATATAACTAAAATTTCTGCCATGATATTTTGTCATCTTTTCAATACAATTGGTAACATATGGAAGCTATGTCTGCCTTCGCAAGCAGAATGGACCAAGAGGAGCAAACTCGAGACAGAAATGTATGGGTTTTGGTACCTAACATCCACATTTTAAGAGCTTTTTATTTGCTATTAGACTAACTCTACTCTGATCCCATAGCCTGCATGTCTATTTGTGGCTGGAGTGCAGTAGGTGTGCCTCTGGAGCACATTTTCCAGTTTAATTTCATAAAAAATTAATTCAGCTTGACACTCAGAAATATCTGCATGCTGTGAGACAGAGCAGGGACTACTGGGAGATGTATTTCAAATGTACTCTCCTGGTCTGAACTAAAACACTGATACACTAGATACACCAGAAGATTGTGCTGCCATTCAGCCAGACCCGGACAGGCTGGGGAATTGGACAGAGAAGAGCCAAATGAAGTTGAAGAAAGGCAAGTGCAGGGTCCTGCACCTGGGGAGGAATAACCCCATGGACCACTACAGGCTGGGGGCTGATCTGCTGAGAAGCAACTCTGTAGAGAAGGACAAGCTGTCCACGAGCCAGCTGGGGGCCAAGAAGGCCAGGGGTGCCCTGGGGTACATTAGGAAAAACAATGCTGGCAGCTCAAGCGAGGTGATCCTGCCCCTCTACTCAGCCCTGGTGAGGCTTCATCTGGGGTGCTGTGTCCAGCTCTGGGCTCCTCAGGACAAGAGAGACATGGAGCTCCTGGAGCAGGTCTAGCAGAGGGCTAGGAAGATGATGAGGGGTCTGGAGCTTCTCTCTGATGAGGAAAGGCTGAGGGAGCTGGGCCTGTTCAGCCTCACCAACAGAATGAGAGGAGGTGCATACGAGCATCTCAAGAGCTGGTGTCAGGGGGACGCACCAGACTCTCTTCAGTGGTGCCCAGCAAGAGGCCAAGGGGCAATGGGCACAAACTGAAACACAGAAAGTTCAATATGAATATGAGGGCAAACTACTTTACACTGAGGGTGACCAAGCAGTGGAACAGATTGCCCAGAGAGGTTGTGGTGTTTTCTTCACAGCAGATATTGAAAACATGTTGGACATGAATCCTGTGCTTAGCTTTAGCAAGGGAGGTAGAGGACGAGACATCCTCCAGAGACTGAACCATGCTGTGATTCTGTAAGACACTAACATACCCAGAGCGTCTCAATGAAAGTTTCTGGTCTCAATCAAAATGAGGAAGCGAAGGAACACACAGAAAGTGAAAAATAAGAAAGCACTCAGACATCAAAGAATACTAAAATGTGTTTTGCAAGTTCATCTCAAGTTTAGAAATTGAGGAATTTGTTCCTGTTTATCAAAACTCATATGTCAGTTGTTGCGGGAGAAACATAGCTGAAAGAAAAAAATCTTTGCTTCACTCACATATGTCAGATCAAATTGACCAAAAATGCTCAAAAAGGGACAAGTGAAATTTGTAACGTGCTTTAGAAAAGAAAGCTGAAAAAAGTTAAGAACTATAAGCATTTAATTTTTAAACTGTACGTAGTGACATTGTTAAAAAGGTGTTCTATAAAAATGAAATTTTGTTTTCAAGTGTATATATACCAATTTTTAAGCATCTATTTAAAACGTTTTGGTCAAGCACAAGAAATTATTTTTAAGATCTGCAAGAATTTAATTAACTTTTTTTAGCATTTATTATTGCAAATTCCAGCCTTTTGGTTCAGCTAAAAAGAAACAACCACAAAATGTCAGATCTTT
The DNA here is from genome assembly GCA_036630365.1 of Acanthiza pusilla. Taxonomy (NCBI): domain Eukaryota; kingdom Metazoa; phylum Chordata; class Aves; order Passeriformes; family Acanthizidae; genus Acanthiza; species Acanthiza pusilla. The sequence goes on from JAXCHO010000036.1 coordinate 8,506,571, forward strand.
TTCTTGTCATTTTTCACTGTACTAATTCATACTACTTTGTCAAACCAAAATTTGGAAACACTTAAAGAACTCAAAAAATAAAATACTCTATGGTTGTGGCAGAGCAGTGGTTGCAGCAGTGTTGTGATTGTACAGAACAGCTTTGCTATGGCGGGTGGGGGGGGAAGATGTGTGGAATCCAAGTAAGAAATAAAGTTAATCAAAATCATCAGCAACCGTTTTTTTTTTTTTATTTTATTTTTAAAAGATTTCTGGTTTAACCCTTGATATTGTACATTACATAAACTGCAAAATATTCTCCAGGATACCTAAATACAAACTGTGAAGTTATTTGGAAAATAGATATGCCCTTATCTGCATATTTCCCAATATTTTTTGATTAGGAGAATTAGACAAATTACATTGTTTTTTATCTGATTCCTCTTCTATATGAGTGATTCCTTCTTACTGGGGAAGTTTAAAGCAACAAGTAAAATGTGATAAACAATATCTGTCACCACAAAGGGAGCTTGCCTAAAAGGTTCCGTCACTTTTAATAATACTGCTTGGTTTTCAGCCTCCCTGTTTATTGCATTAGTAGCAGATGTAAAATACTGCAAAAAGTAGATAACTTTCAGTAGATGCTACCTGTGAAAATCTGGCCTCTAAATGAGGATATTTAAACTTCCTCTAGACAGTTATATGAATAGTCTGAAAGACAAACCTCAGGGGCAGTGTATATACAAAAAAAAAATCATGGAACTAACTCAAACTCTTTATGTTCTGTTATATTGTATGACAAGATGCCTCACCCTATACCATCAACAGAAGCAAATATCACATGGCACTTCCTAAGTTTATCTAATTTGTCCAAACGTAGCTATTTAATGCCTATTTCATCTTACAGAGTCTTAAACCACATACAGTTTAAAAGTTTTCAGTTACAGACTTAAAAACTGTAAACAAGTACAGAAGTTACTATTATTCACTAGCTCACCTGGTTTTAAGGGAAAAAATAATATGCTTAATAATATGCTTAATTTTAGGCAAATAAACAGTCCCATTGTGGTATAATAGTTCTTTAAGTGAAGCACATTCTAATGTGCTCTGGTGGAGTGGGACCAGTCTGACTCCCAAGTATGTAAAATAACTAGAATCCACATTCTGCACTAACACAAAAATCTGTAGAAAATTTTTACACAGTCTTTAGCCATTTTTTTATTCAGCTTTATACAGTATTGCAAAAAATGAGTTGTTCATTTGTTGGCATATATGAAAAGCTTCACACAGCTAACAATTTTCTCCAATTATCTAAGAAAATAATAACTGCAAGAGAAAAATAAATAAAGTTTTAATTAATTGAAATTTATAGAAAACCCTTTTTGGATAGTGTGAGATAACCAAATAAATTATTTAAATTAATTTTAGTGCTTTTAATCTATGATAGGATTTTTCATTCATATAAATTTCAGTGTGAAAAATGGTTGATTTATAAAAGGTTAAAAATAATTAAGACAAACTAATGACTGGATTTCATGGATAAGTTTAGTACTACCATATCCTTTTTTTTTTTTTTGGTAAATAAGCTATGCATCTAATAAAATATGTTTCTATATTAATAGGCCTGCAAATTTCCAAAATGTGTCTCTATGTAACAACGTAGCTTAATACTTTTCTATCTTTTATGGGTATGTGTTTCTACGAATAAGACTATCTCAAATCCATATGGCTGAACAGGGGAAAAATCCAAACAAACTTGACGTGTTCCCATAATGTCCAAAACTGTAGATATACTTAATTAGTCTTGAAAAAGATCATAATAAACTAAAGATAATTTTAATATGCTGCTACTTCTTTCCTGTGAAAACTTTCTTTAGTAATTACTATTAATTTATTATCAAGTATTTGGGAAAATTGTGTATCCATTTTAATTAACAGTCACAGGACTGTTCTTGGCTATTTTAATCTGAAACATTAATGTTGGGCCACTTTCACACTGTGCTTTCAGCAGTCTCTTTCCTTCTGTTTCACTCACATATTCATATGTATACAAAGCTAAAAAGACGCACCAGAACTAATTCCTTTCTACAATTTAACTGAATTAAAACCACTGATGTGTCTTTTGAGAGCACATTTTAGCACTAACCCAGGAATGTGTGGGGATGATGCCACAAAAGTTTCCCCTAATATGTCTATACATTTATGTGCATGCTTGGATGTGTATGGATATCAGTACAGAGAAATAGAATTGACACAAGCATTTGACTTTATACAAAACTACATAAAGCAAACATAGGGTCACTGAAACTGTACTACTGCAGAAATTCTCAGATATTTCAGTATTGCAGATATTAATAAAATTTGGCTTGTTAGGTTTCCATAGAACCATAGATTTGGATGAGATTTTAAAGAACTCCTAGTTCCAACCTCCCTGCCATGGGTAGGGACAGCTTCCATTAGATCAAGCAGCTCTAATCCCCATCCAACCAGGCCTCCAGGAGCAATTTTTTTCACCATATTAGCAGTGTCTCTGTTCTAGCTAACAGCCAGACTACTTTTTGGATGTTAAATTAACACTAAATGACTGAAGTTCACTGGTAAAACTCATGCCATGAACCTAAAGCCTGGGTCTGGTAGTGCAAATCTACAGTGAAGTATTAGTGAGTGTGGAGAAAAAAAAAAAGTCTGTCCTTGCCTTGGAGCCAGGATGGTTTTTATCCAGTGTTTTGTGTTGTTTATCAGTCTCATGTCTTCTGTATCCTCTTTGTGGTGCACACAATTTGTGTATGCATTGAAAAATAGGTCATACAGACTCCCCTTAGCTAATATTTCACACTTCTTCATACCCAGTTACACAGAGAGATGTAAAGATCCATACTGCAAGTTGAAGATAAACATTGTGTATTTGATAAGAAATATATATGACAATCTGATGCAAAATTTAATTCTTCACTGGGGCTTGGCTGGCCTTAGAAGATGGAAAGTAAGTATTTTTAAATAGATGTGTCTGCAGGCTCTCAACACATTTACAACAGTAAAGGAACTCAGACTGAGAATCCCCTTCACAAGGCCCAAGAGCACTATTTTTTCATTATACTTACAGGACAATGCAGGTCTTAATCCCTATGTCATGGGAAGGGTTAATATCAATATGAGCAGCTGGATACAGTTGGTTGAAATGCCATGCAGAGTACATGCAGAATTTCTACATTTAGATGTAGAATTAGGTGCAGTTGGTAAGAGGCTCTTACTCTAATGGGGAATCCTGGGGAACAGTGTGGAGGAATGCATATTTTTGAAGCACTGAATGGAATTTCAGTAATGGTGATTGTACTGGTAAATATAATATGCTGACAAAAAATAATATCAAAGTGTTTCTCCAGAAAGGTATATTCATAAAATGGAAAGAAACAAGAGAAAATTAATTGAAACAATACTTGGTGTTGGATAAAAATACCTGTGTTATATAGGACAAAATATATTCTGGGAAATTCTGGAAAATTTATAGGAGACTATTATTGATCCCAGAATCTAATCTGGATATGAGAAAAGCATATTGCACTCTGGTTGGAAAGACACATTTTACAGATACTTGTAATAGAGAATTATCCTGTAGTGAGGAAAAAATTCCTATTGGTTCAAATAGTATTGATACATCCATCTGAATAAGGACTGTTGTTAACTAGCAAAGCCTTCCGTGTGCAGCATTTAATTTGTTTTAAAGAGAGGGGAAAAAAAAAAAAAAGAAGAAGAAAATAATGCAGTTAAAACTCATTAAAGTTCCTCATTTCAAAAAGACAGCACTTCATCTAAAGTAGCAACAGCCGGGAGAACTCCTGAGCTCCCAAATGTGGAAATAGGCTTTGGCCACCACCCAAGCAAAGGAGGGCAAAACCTTGGCACACGTCTGCTCCCTTGCCTCGTTGAACTTTGATTTCGACGAGAAGGAAGTCTGGGCCCGTGAGTCAGAAGGGAGAGGCACCTCGCTCTGACACTGTGCCCTATCTGGGGATCGAGCAACTGGGGCTGCGGGCACCACGCCGGGTGCGCAAGCTGCTGAGCTTGGACGCAGCCCAAGGTAACTATTTAGGGAGACCGACTGAACTAAGGAACTTGGGGATTAGATTTTGGAGGCAGCCTGGAATGTCTCCATGTCAAACGTGCTAAAGCTATCTGGAATCTGTATGCCAGGCAGGGAGAAAAAAATGTTGTATGAGAACTTTCCAGACCTAACTGGAAGAATAACCATCTTGAAAATGACATTAAGCATAAGTAGGGAGTCTACAAGGAATGGAAAAAAGAACTGATCACCAAAGAAAACTATGACTTCGAAGTAAAGAAATGCAGGTTTAAAGTGAGACTTGGCAAAAGTGGGACTTGCTAAAACTCACACTGAATATGACCTCATAAAGGAAATCAGGCTAAATAGTTAAAGTTTTCTTTAGGTATGTGCTCAGATGAAGGAAAAGGCAGGAAGTTGAAAGACTGCAGTGAGGATGAGGTACACATGAAAGCTCCATATTTGATTTGAGTCAGTTTATATTTCGCTAAATAATCTAAATATTATTTCAGTTTTCGATATAAATTCATGGTTTTTAATGTGGGATTGCACACTGGGAAACAAGTAGGAAAGCAGTCACTTGCAAGTGAAGTGATTATTATACCCAAATAGTTTATTAAAATAAAATTGAGGTTCCTCAGATAACCTGCAGTCTCACGAATTTGGAAGAATAGGTAAGTGAAAGCCAAATTCTCATACAAATTGGCTAGAATAAACCTATTAACTAGGTGGCAGTTCTCATAACAGGAATACAAAACTGTGATTTTTGCATTAAGATTAGTCATCCTAGCCCTTACAGGATCCTGTATCCTGATCTCAGTAGTGTAAATTTTGGTGAAATTAGAAATGAGGGCTTCAAAGACCTTGTAATATTGTTTTTTTCATGGGTGAATTACACTCTACTACATACTGATGCCTGTTTTGGACATTTTTGCCAGGTAATTTGAACATTACCACTGCAAAAAGACAGTGCTGAAGAAACTTGGATTGGCAGAGGAGCAGTGTGGTACAGAAGGCACTGCCCATAAAGTTACCAGCCCCAGGCTGAGACAAAGTCTGGGGCAAGAGGAAAGCTCCTGCAGAACCACCTGAAGTGTATGTGTATGTATTAATGCTGTTTAATATTTCCCAAATGAATAAGAGACAAACAATATGAGCATACTGGTGAAGAAAGTAAATTAAAGAGTCATTTGGGGTATTCACAAAGACTGGCTTAACTGCGGTGGAAATAATTTCTCTGGGATATTCCTATGGCAAATGACAGATGCACTCGACCAAGCACAATTCATACGATGTAATGAAACACTTGCTCCAACCTGACACCTTGATAAGCTATTCTCCTTCCCTTGGCTGGAAAGGCTAACATTCTACACTATAGCTAGACTAAAGCTGGTCTCTGCACACACCTCTTCGGTTGTTATCCTTTCTTTCTGTGCCCTCCACTTGCATTGTCAATACATTATTAGATTATTATACAGGAAAAGCAAAATGCCCTTGAAGAGTCTAGTTGTAGAAATAGGATGAAATTCAATAGCACTAAATTCAATAGCTAAGTTGCTTTTATAAACTGGGAAATGACTTTTAAATAGCCAATGGGAGGAGAATCTCGGAAACCAGCAGGGTGGCAGCTTAGCAGATGTAATCTTCAGATATATAGGTAGAATTATTTACACAGCAGCAGACATTTATGAGGTGTTCTCCAAAATACTGCATACAATTCGGACATTCACATTACAAAAGAAAAATTTAAATGGGAATATGCTAAAACCAGCTTATGGGAAAATCAGGAAGACAGAGAAACAGTATTTTCAAAAGAGGCTTAAATTTTGGTTCATTTGCCCTAGCAAAATAAAGTTTGAGGCAAGAAGTGAATGCCCTATACAAACCTATTAGGGAAGTAAACAGCAGAGGGGAGAAGACACTATTCAAACTAAAAGGCATTACCGGCAAAGGAACCAATGGCTATAGACTAGCTATTAATAGCTATAGGATGAAAATTAGACTGTGGTTGACCATTACAGCAGGAGATTAAGAAGTCAAATTCTGAGAGGGGTGTAGGAAAGAAAAGGTGTAGCCATTTCTGAGAGGGCAGTGAGACACTTCCTCAAGGGATGGTATGTGGTGATATTCCCATGGTGATTCCTATGATAAAGGGAAGTCTCCAGGATGCAAATGTGTCTCACCCAGCCCAAAGCTGCTCTTCATTCCTAAACATGCTCTCTGATTTAAAGTAATGATAAGATTTGGTCCTGCCGAGACAGGAAATTTTGTGTGACTAGAAATGAAACCTGAGCTTGAGATGCTCATAGACAAGAGATTTGAGAGAACTAGCATGAGAAATCCCAAGTGTTCCTGAGAAGCTTGCTGGGTCTTCAGTGCCCTTCAGCAATGGAGAGCACAGCTGGTGCTTCAAGCATCCTTGACAAATCCACCTAACCTTCCAACCCAACAGGCTTTCAACATACCTGTACTGCTCAACAAGTGGTGCTGCTCACTATGACTTATTTTATCAGTAAGTTCTGTAGTCCATGAAAGGATCAGTATGCATGACTTTTATGATTATTGTACCAAGAATTTCCCAGAACTGACTGCTCCCACAATAGACATGACATGTACTGACAGCGCAGAGAACTAAGAAAGCTATGGGCCCTCAATAACTTGAACTGGAGAATTTTTCATACTTCAGCCTTGGAAGAAAACAGATAAAGAATCATTCAAAATAATTAAGTTTTATAATTTTGGCTTGGTTTTAATTAATTAGAATTAAGTTGTAAAATCCCCATGGCCTTTGAAATTTTTTTTAATATTATGTCAGAAATTATCTTTATTTGTTTCAGGTGAATAATACTACAATTGTTTCCTTTTCTTATGGTTGTAGACTGCTAGACAAGTTGGCTTCTTGCCAATAGTAAGTATTTTTATATTGCTTCATCCTCAGAGTGTTAGAACAAATCAAGCTTAAAATTTTAATGTTATTCAGTTTGTTGTTTCAATTTAAATTTCATGTATTGCATGTTTGGCTCTTTTTTCCTTGGCTACCTTTTTGGCAGCTCTTAGAAATAATTCAAGTCTTCTTTTTTTTTTTTTTTTTACCTTAAACTGCATTGGCATAAATACCACATGCAACATATGCCTCTGAAATGCATGTAAGAGCCATGTAGAACAAGATTTGAAAATGTAAAATATTTGCAAAGGGAAAAAAACCCCACATAAATGTATTAATTATATCTCCACCAAGACTGTTTTCTTATGTAACTATTATCCCATAGCCTAGCTTGATTTCTTATAGTTCATTGACCCATTTGGTAAATTCACAGACAAACTTTGGCAGAGGTGTAACTTGATAATTAAAAAGTATGTTATCTCTTGCCAGCTTGTTATAGCCAAGTGTAAGCTGAACGCTAGCTTTCCCTAATCCCATCAACCCAGTCTGTAGGAAGGGTCAGGGGTCAGTAACTGCTTCTAAAAACACTGTTCAATTGAATCTAAACAAGCTCTTACCTACTAAGCAGCTGCTCACAAACAATTCAGAATCTGTCCTCATTACCAATTGTTAGGGGCTCCTGTTGCAAGAAAAGCCCTGTTTTGAATAGGCCTCTAATGCACCAGTAAGTCTTCATCTGATAGGCTAAGACCTAAAGTCAGCAAATTTTTTTACTTCTTTTTTTTCCTTCTAGCACAAAGAGAAAAAATTAGAAACCAGCTATTACCAGCTGGCATATTTAGTGTCTCTGGCAGGAAGCAAGATGTTAATTTTCAAAACACAGTTTTGTACATCAAGGAGGACTTCTAGGAACTGGGGGGAAAGAAAAGATTAAATATAATACTATATGGAACATTGTGAAAAGCATAAACTATTTTTCAGTGACTGATAGAACAAAAAAGATTGTGCTAGGGAAAAAGAGTTTTAGAATACTTCTTAAGGAAACCATATTCAAATATTTTAGTCAATATTGAAGATAGGAGCAACATCATTATGATCAGTGGTCAGACCCTGTTTTACTGACTATCTAAAGGATACTGGTCCTGGTGTCAAGATTTGCAGACTTTTTTATTTTGTTCTACTGTGTCACATATCTAGTAAGCTAGAAATGCTTTTGGAAGGAATAGGTGAAGATGTTCAATATCTGAAAACTTGTAGAAGGGGGAAAATTTACTTACAGTATAGCTTGTTGCCATGTACAAAATCAAAGTAGTTTCCTAATTTAAACATTCACAGATTTATTCCTGGAAGTTTGCTAAAGTTTGTATCGTCCTTTATCAAACTTGAAAAAATCTTGCACCAGTGACCAGCTATTGCAACAGATGGTCACATCCTGAAACTGGAGGTACCTCCACGGAATTAAACTGGGAGCCTTATGGTAATCTCACTGGGTTCAGAGTGGGAAGAATTAAACCCTCTCTGACTGCTCTTATTGTTTATGTTTTAAATATAATTGGTTTTTTTAATATCTTTTTTAGACAGCTTTGAAAAAGACCATCAGAAGGTGACAAATGAGGGGCTGTGCAGAGGTATCTAGACCTGGCACCAGCTTAGTGAAAACACCTGCATGCTCAGAGAATGAGCATGTGGTTCCAGACCTCTCAGATTTTTAGTCCCTTCCTCTTATTCCTGAGGTCAGTAGCTTTTACAAGCCTGATTTGTGGAACATCTTCTCTCTCTCTCTCCCTAAGGTCAAACTGCCGCCCTGGACAGGAAAGTGAAGTGCACAACAAGATAAAAATTTAGGAAGATTTCATAACTCAGGTGCAGAGTTTTATTACAGCAACACATGCAACGATCTTAGGTGACTTATACCTCTTTATGTCCCTGTGAAGTTGCATGATATTTCTCCTAATTTTATATTGCAGTTCTGGAAGCTGAGAAAATATGTTCTTTTTTCTGTGCTGCTTTTTTTTTTTTCTTTCTGTTGTGAAGATCACAGTTTATTGTGGGAGCAATTGATTTTCATTATTCTCATAGTTTCAGATGCAGAAAAAAATATTTTAAGTAACTTTACCAAGATAGTGATAAGAAAAGATAGTTATTCTGTGGAGAAAGAGAACAACTCTTGTGAATATTCTTGCATCAATTGCTGCACATATTTAAATTGCACATCAGACACAGTACAAATATTAGCTTTCAAATGCATGCAACTTATTAAATGATAAGTGAAATTGCTATAGAAATAGACATTATTAGAAATATGCCACTGAACCTTATTTTTAGTTTTATTTGAAGCCTTAAGGATATACATATTCCATTTAAGCAATATAAAAGTCTCTGACTTCCAGAGGCAATAGTCATATGCAGTACATAAGAGGACTTAGTATATCAGGCAAATATTCCTAACAGTTTAAACAGAAAAAAAAAGGAAAAAAAAAAAAAGAAGATGAAGACGAGACTCGCTGGTTTCCAGCAGTTATGGCATGCATGTATGCACTACTGGGTTGTTTTTTTCTCTGCTCGTTCAAATTCCTCCACCCTCCACAAAACCCCTTTCTTTGAGTTCATTCTATGGTACTCATTAATGAATATTTTTCTAAGGGCTTTGGATGTTGTCTTTTTTCTTTTTCATACGGTCCCTCAAGAGCAGAGATGAGAGTGATGCCAAGGTCTGAGCTTCCCTCTCTGCTGTTCCATCACTGTCCAGCCTCCTTTGCTGACTCTGCTCTGACTCACTGGAGATACACTCGTTATCCCCTTTGGCTGGCAGGCAGGCATTCAGCTATTCCTTCAGAAATTAATTTGCCCAGTGGACTCTGCTTCCAGAATAAGAATTCCAGAACACAGTCCAAATGATCACACTGCTGACTTTGAAAACATCAGCGCTAGCAGTCTGTTGTTGGGAAGCAAGTCCATAGTTTCAGCACATTTCTCAAGGGTGTGTATTTAAATAGCCAAAATGCCATCCAGAATTGGCAGCTTTTGAGGCTGAGGATGGAGGGGCTGGGACTATCCCCTCCCCCTGTCAGGAAAGGCATTGTGGAGCTGTGGTTTGCTTCTGCTCCCCACTTGATTACCTGCTCTTATGCAGAGGGATGGGAAATGGGTTCAGCCATGGGGGCTTCAGCCCCAGAACATGCCAGAGAAATTCCTATAGTGGCGTTGCATTTATGAACTGGCTTCTGCTTGCATTCTCTCCAAAAGACATAAATTTTCACTTGATCTTACCTACTTGAAAAAATTTGCTGAAAAAGTAATTTTTTGTTTTTGGACATGAAAGTGACTGAGATTCAAGAATTTGTGGGAATTAAATTCACAGCATGAATTCAGGAATTCATTTATTTTTTAAAAAGAAATTATTCTGGGGATTTATTTCCTTTTTTCTTTTTCTTTTTTCTTGTTTTTCTTTTGCCATGTGACTGCATTCCCTATTCTTAATTGCTTCCCTGGAAATATTTAGTCAAACTATGCTTTCAGTCACCTTAATATAAATCCAGAGTAGCTCCAATGAGTTCAGAGGAAGAAGGCCAGATTTTTATTTGTACAGCTATGAAGAAAATTTTATTTAGGGCTCTTGTATACTGTTACACTATTTATAGGAAAGTTCTGATCAAAATACAAGTTGAAGTTTTCAAAGAGTTTTTTTTCATAAATCAATATCCCTGCAAGCCTAGTCAGTTAAAGAAACAAACAAAATCTCCCCAAAACAATCAACCAAAAAACCCCCAGAAAACTACCCCACTTTATTTTCCTGACTCTGTTAATCTCTTTTCTCTGAATGTTTCTCTTTGTTTGGTTTTGAGTCCTAAATAACAGCAACTTGCTAACAGCGCGGACTTGATTTAAAACTAACAATGACAGTCTAAGTCCCCCTGAAAAAGGGTTAAACATAGGCTGCGCACTAAATATCTGCTAAAAAATAATAGGTCTTTTAATCATTTTATGTTTAAGAGAATTTCTTTTCACCCTTCCCCCTTTCAAAAAAAAAAAAAAAAAAAGAAAAAAAAGAAAAAGTGAGACCATCTTAACTGTAAGAGCAAGTTTATTCAGGTGGTATGAATCAGACAGGGCTCACTGATGCAAACTATAGCCTCAGAAAGCACAGCAGGCCCTGAGCCTCACAGGGCTGCCCCACGAAAAGAAGCATAACAAAAACCAGAGAAGAACAGGCCTGCAGTAATCTCCTTGCCCTGGCTAGAAAACAGGGGTGAAGGAAAGCTGCCCTCTCATTATGGTTTTGGTCTCAAGGTTAGAATTAGACCCTTAGGGTAAGCAGCTGTCAATTAGAGATAACTCCAACCAATGCTGTCTGAAATCTTGGACTTATCTCCTAGCAACTCCCCTTCTTTCAGGGCAGCAGCCCTCCACTCTGCCTTCAGCTCAAGAGTCATCTTGAAGACAGCGAAATAACCTTTTCAATTTGGGCAGATGCATAAAAAATCCAGCTTCCAGAGCCTGCGTGAAGCCTGCGTGACATTTGACTGAAGCCGGGTTTTAATCTAGGTTGATTATATATTTGCTTTGTTTTCCACGCTGCAGATGTTGAGAGGTGATTTTGCTAAAAGAGCATTCTCAGTTAATATGTACAAATTCAGTGGGTTTTAGGCACATGGTGGTTTGCTGAGAGAGACACGGGGTTATCATGTTTGTGCATCTGCTGATGCATCTCTCCTTCCTGCTGTCTTTTACACCAGGAGAAATTTGCCAAGAGTGGTGAATGAGGAGTGGCCATGGTTACGGCAGCAGCTCTGGAGTCCTCTCTCTGGTGTGGCAGGGTGTGCAGAGCAAAGACAAGCATAAATCCTATTAAGAAAAGCAAGAGGTTATGCACCATTTGTGTAGGGAACACGACTGAATTTGAGGGGGAAGTTCAAAACACACCAAACAGCGCCTCTGCTTCTATTTTCAGGGTTTACCATTCATTAGATCTTATTTTAGATCTGTAGCAGTCCCTTTTCCTAACAAGGTGAAAGGAGAGAGGGAGAGGGGGATCAGAGAGAAGAGGAGCAGGGAAAGAGAAAAGGGGTGCTCATGGAAAAATAAGAGGGGGGGGACACACAACAAGGACAGAGCTCATCTTTGATTCAGTTGGGGTCCGTATTCACAAAGAGATCACTCAGAAATTTTGTACAAATGGCAGGAGCAGAATGTGAGCGCAATGAGGGGCCTAATGCAGGCACTTGTCCTGTAATCAAAGATTCAGCTCAACATGAGTCCTTTGTGAGACAACAGCATCATTCTCCACCCGGGCTAACCCCTGAATGCAGAGCAGCTCTCTCAAGCAAGGCAGGCAGGATGAGCTTCGCATTTCTTTGTCTTCTTTGGAAAATATGATCTTTTTTTTTTTTTTCCTATTCCTCATTTGCTTCTCTTCTAAAGAAAACATTTTTTGATATGCCTGTAGTAAGCCAGAGGATGTTTGCGTGAGTGGAGGCGCTCTCAGGGCGAGGAGAGAAGCAGATGGGCTGACATGGTGGAGCGAGGGCTGCTCCAGCCTGCGTTTGGGGAGAGTGTGCAGAAAAATGGCTGACATCTCCCGCTCGCGAATGCATGATGGGCGTCCTCCTCTGCGTAAGCACAATTCCCCCTTCCTCAGGCTTCAGCAGCCCTACTTAGACGAAATGTACAGGGTTTCCTTTCTTCGTGCTTAAAGTCATTGTGCAGTAGAATTTCACAGTGTTTTAAAACACATCCATTTAAAAAAAAGTTTGCCTTTTTGTTAAAATGAGACAGAAAATTTCAATCTGTGTAAATAGACCTTTTCAGCTGGGTTGCATTAGAAATCCCTTTTTTGAATGGCAAACAATGTTTCCTTATATATATTTTAAATTTCACAGTAGAAAATTATTTCTGCAAAAATATAAAACAATATTGATCTGCATCCTGATATTTTTGCTGACTCTGAACATTACCCATATGATGGGTATAAAATATTCTTTTCAGAATTTGACTCTTGAGAACTGGAAACAATATGTAGAATGTAAGTCAGATCTGCAATCCTTAACGCTTTCCACAGAAACAATACAAAAGAAACACTATTAAAGAATTGCCATGCAGAAAGTGAATACAAAACCAGTTGAACAGTTGAACATTTTGTTATTCTGGGGCTACAGCAGTCTACAGCAGCGTAAACCAGTGTGGCATTGTGGCAGGGAGGCAGGTCCCAAATTCTTAGGAATCCCATTAATTCTTTGGTTTTTTCAATAGCTAAGTGCTTATCTCTATAGAGAACTGACTGCTACCTCAAGCACTGCTAAAGGTGTTTGTTGAAAAGGCTACCCAGAAATGGGTCAAGCCTACATTCCTTGCTGATATCACAGGGAGTCTTGGAAGCAAAAGGCGGACTGTTTAAATTTCAGACAGGCTTATTTTAGACACAAATATTATATTAAATAACCAGAAATGCCAATATTACTATTTTAGCATACAATGTAAAGTTTAAAATATTTCTCAACACCCAGTGATGATGAAGCAAAAAGGGAAAACATTGTTCCAAATAATAGACTTCTTGATAAAAATTTCAATGTAAAATATAGAAAATATTACTGATAAGGTAAACATACTGCTAATTTAACTGAAAATGTTTTTGTGATATCTGTTTGGTACATATCATCTTTTTACTTGATTCTCCAAGACATTGTTGTGATTCACCTGAGCTCTGTACGTGTGTGAATGTCTGTGTGTGTGTGCGTGTGTATAGTTGCGTGGGAATGTATCCCTCAGTTACCTTGCAGCTGAAGATTTTAGAAGCCTAAATTGTGTATTTTTCTGTCTGGTTGTGTACGCAATTGAATTTACCTACATTTTCATGTCCCATATATTCAAAACACAGTGAAAGTCTAGTTGCACAGTTATAGCATAAGGTTTTATCAGATTATTATATAATATATTTATTTTATATTTGTCAAAAGTGGTCAAATATCAACCCCCAATGTATTCTTTTGTCTTTTTTTCTTTTCATAGGGCATACGTGTGTTTTCAATTTTGTGTTATAAATTTGCAACATTATATAGGATTGCAAAAAGTTTTGCATTTTCAGACTAGGCCTGGCTTTAATTCTGGGTATAATGTAATCATTACCATGTCCCTTCTTGGGGAATCAAACCAGAGAGAGCCGTGCAGCTCTGTGGGCCTGTCAGGCTGCCCTGGGCTCCGCTCTCAGAGCTCCCAGTGTGATTCAGCACTCTGCCCCTATTCAGGGACAGAGTAAGAATGTGCTTAAGTGCTTTGTGCTTCGAAAACATGCTTAAATGCTTTGTTGAATTGAGAACTAATTAAATGACTGAAAGTTTAAACTTAATATCTCAGTGTAAGGAATGTGTGAATTTTCCCACAGGAAAGAATAGCATGCTCTGAAAATATGGCCAAAAAATTTTGGGTTTTTTCCTTGGATTTAATTTGTTTTGTTGTGGGTTTTTTTGTTTGGTTGGCTTTTTTTTTTTTTTTTTAAGAAATAAAGTATAATTAATTTTAAGGCTTTTCTTTCTAAGAAATTTAAAATATTTTTTTAAATGTGAGGAAGAAAAATTGAAAACAAAATAAAAACATACATTTTCACTGAATTAATTTTGTAGTTGCAGTTAAATTTTATTTCTGAAATCTAGAAAATACTACTGTGTTGGGCTTTTTAAAATTTCTCTTTCCTCAAATGTTAATTTTTACATTTTTTTTCAAAGTGCCTCACAGAAGGGGTTGGCAAAGTTCCGGAATAACAGCTGGAAGTGAGAAGGAATGAAAAAATATATCATAGAAATTCAAATGAGAAATAGGATATACATTTTTAATGGGTATGGTTATCATCCATTTGAACAAATTATAAATGTATAAACGAGGGATTGTTTTTTAGATTTCCAGATGTCTTCAGCTCAACATTGGATGCCTTTCTAATAGACAAATATAAGCAATTAACATCACAGAATGTCTGTGAGTTGAAATTCAAACAAAGATAGAATGGTACATTCTGGCCTTCTGAGCTCAAAGCATCAGAGATAGGAAATACTGTAATTCTGGACATAAGCTCATTTGCAGTATGTGTGAAAAAGGTACTTCATTTCATGTCCTCAAGAATGAGTAATTTTTTTTTTAAACATGATTTTGGTTTCTTTTCTATAAGCTATGTTCAAGAAAGCACATACATAACATCAGAGAGGGTTACTGTTAAGATCAGATCTATTGACATAATTAACTTATTTGCAAACAGTTTAATGTATTTTTGTCTGAGTCTGCCTTCTTGCACACACCAAAACTACTCTGATTCAGCTCCTTGTGAATTAGGGTGTGCTGCAAATAAAGGAACAATCATCTCGTCCAAACATATTTGCATTCTTAATATGGTGCACACATTCAGGCAAGTGGCAATTTGCATGAAGACCATGAGCCAAATTCAGTTCTGACAGTAGTAGGCATAACTTTATTCAAATCAGACAAGCAGCAGGCATTTACAAGGGGCAAGAATAGGTGCTGTCTATTTGCTGCGTGTCCACACTCCAGCATAATGCATTACCGTTGCTCAAAACTTCATATTTTTCTTAGACCAGAGCTTCTCAAAACTAAATGCAAGTTTTGGCTGCAAGTTTGGCATGCCTGCAAAATCTGGCAAGATATATAGCTTGCTTTCACACCTAGGTTTCAGTGCAAATAATAATCATACTTTAAAAAATTATTCTCTTTGCAAGCTTTTGTATCTGGGACTGGATCATAAGCATCATTCCAGGATGCCTCTGGCCACCTTCAAAACATCTTTATAAATTCAGTCACGAGCATAATCAACTTCGTTCTGTCTAAAGTATTAGCATTTTTAAAGTGCTCATTTTCCAAAGGTTCTTACTAATACTTTAATGTTGGTTGTATACCCCAGTGCTGAGGAGCTGGCTGATGTGTCTTGCTGTGTTTCAGCGAATGTTGTGAGGAATCTACAGCAATTAGCTGCTCATGCCTCTGCTTTCCTGTTTTGTGCCTTCCCTTTCATGTATCAGATGTTTGTAAGTTTTCCATTAGACATTTCCTGCTTCTAATAGATGTTTGTGAGGCTTTTGCTTTGAGCTATCAAGGCTCCAATTTGTGCTGAGATGTTTGGTTTTGTTTTAGGGCTGAGGGGTCTTTGTATTCCTTTCTTCCTAGAAAACATTATAATCTGGAAAAAATAAATAAATTGTACTTTGCAAAAAGTGAATATGACTCCTTCATCTAAATGGCATGGTTTGCACATGTGTCTTTTGTCAGCAGATCACTCCTAAAATAAAAGCACTTAAACTGCAGTTTCTGCCAACTTATCAGACACCAATTGGTGACAACATACATGTATTGCAATTTCTAAAGGCAGCTTTGTACTCCGGTGTTTTCATCTTCTTTGCCCTGCTTTTTTTTTCGTCTTTTTAATTTGAAACGGTGACTGATTTCTTTTTCTGTTTCCACCAGCTTGTTGTGCTGTATGCAAAATGTGAGTAGCTTTAGCTGCTTTTGAAAGAAGAAAATACCTCTCAAAAAGTGTTTCAAACGAGTGTTGCCCAATGTGAAGCGGCTGTCAAAATTAACAGGAAAGGCATAATTGATTCTCTGAGACTCATACATGAAAACTAGCTTAAATTTTACAAAACCACTTCTGATGTGTTTAAATACTTAAATAAATGTGGTGCTGATCTTTTAATCCCCTCTTCCATGTTTTAGCAGTGGAGCAGCCTGCCCAGGCACCAAGGCAGCCCCAGCCTCTCGGAGGGTGTTTCTGCAGCCAGGAGCGATCCGTCATCCCTCCATTCACGTGGTACCAAGGTTTCTGGATCTGTATTTTGCTTATCGAGTCACCAAACCAATGCATCATCAAAGGAAGCTGTCGATTCACAGCACATCACCCGTGCTTTGAACCTAGGAACGAGTCAAACGTTTTGGAGCTTTATTTATTAAGGTCAAAACTGGGTTTGAATTGGCAATGAGGGCAGGGGAGTGGTGAGGGGAGCAGAGGATGGCTGCTGACTCAAGAAACCTGCTGGGACTTTGTGGCCCACTGCTAGGCAACAGCCCATCCCCACCACAGCAAACATACGGCCACAAAATGAATGACCTCATCTACAAATCAGCTATTTGATATGCAGATCGGACTGCCGGCCTCTGCCATAGCACAGCGCTGCACGGGCAGCAGGTGCAGCAGGAAAAACTGCAAGGCCTCTCCACGTTTTAAAAGGCAGGGCTGGCTTGTGCTCGCCCACTCCCTCTGGTCCTTTGCAATTCCTGAAGCTCTATTGCCTTCATTTTTTATTTAGAGCCTCCATTTAAAGAAAACATGGCGACTCCTTTCTGTTTCGCTCTGCGCCCAGCCTTAGGCCCAGGGAGGAAGGGGCAGGGCTAAGAAGCCTCACCAGCAGCCTTTATGATTCTCCCAGCATCTGAACACACGACCTGAAAAAACAAGGGGCATTTTAAGAAGGAGTTACAATTCCCGAGGTTTTTGTTTTCTCAAATGTCCTGTCTTTGCAAACGATTATCAAAGTGTAGTTTGTTGTTGTTTTTTTTTTCAAAATGGAGACCCTCTTTGTGTAGGTAGTGCTGTGGAAGGCAACATTTTTCCCTGTGCATGTATGCTCCCTTTTTAATTACATGGAGAGTGCTGTTTGCAGCCTACGGTGAGGGAAGCGTGTGCAGTTTTGAGGGCAGACTCGCAAAAAAGCAAACACACCATTTTGTAATGGAATTAAAGCATTTTTCAACTGTGTGTTAAAAAGAATAAAGAACTACTGCTACCCTGGACTATGAAACAGCACTAAGCCTCTTAGTGGGCCTCAAAGAGCAATAAAACACAGTGTAATATAATTTGTATTGTCTGTGGTTGCAGGTTATGTCCTGAAAGCCGTAAACTATTACAGCTTTATAGCTATGCTGCTGGTATTAACTAAATGAAAGGGCTATTTGTTCTGAATCTGTAGTCTGCATGATAGCGAATCTTAAATTCATCAGAAGCAATTGATGAAAAAGGGAGTAAAAATGCTGCAGAGCCAATAGTGTCAAAGCTCTAATGCAAAGCAAACAAAGATTTGGTGTGGTGTCTAACCCCTTTAAGTTTCTGTCTCATACTTCTGGGGGCAGAATTGATCATCCCTGTGACTACAAGGTATATTCAGATGATGGGCCTGAGGGAAGCCTTGAGCTGCTTGTTACAGGAAGCTATGAAAAAATAGATATTTACATTATTGTGTCTAGATCATTCTGGGAGTCTAAAAGAAGATCCTGAATTTGCTGAAACATAAGAGCTCCTTCTTTTAACCTCCTTAAGAGAATTTTTGTTGAAAAATGCACCTCTGTGTAGGAAAGACAGTGATTCACGGAGCCAATCTAACAATGCCATGTCTTTCTCCTGAAAGCTGTGAAAGTGTTTAAGTTTTAGTTTGAAACCTTGGAATTTCCTGTTGAAGAGGGATTTTTGTTCAGGTGTACCCATTTGCAATGCTTTAGCTTTATTTAGATGTGAATTTAAACATGGATGAGATATGTGTCATTAAACTTGCTCTAGGCCATGAATAATTTGTCAGATAATTCTGCAGCAGGCTCCTCATAACCTTCAGCTTCTGCATAAGCCATTGATTGCTGATGCCAGGAACAGGTTCAGGCTGGTCATGGACTCTTGGTCACTGAACTTCTGTCAGGCTTGTGTGAGACAAACTCTTTTAATTTGGGTTTGGAATGCACATCAAGTTAAAGCACTCCAATATTTGCTTAAAATTGGCCAATTCATAAGTTGTTTTTTACTAAAACCTCACAAGAATGCTCACAGCAAATGAATGCTAATAGGAAGGATGCAAAAGGAAATTAATTTGGACACCCAAGGGAATGTTGATGACACAATTGGGATTATTGCCCCATTTCTTTCAAATGGGCTTTGCCCATTTGAATGATGTCTAACTTTCAAACCAATGCCTCAGGGTTCCTAAAATGTTGTCTTCAGGGCTTGTTTCAGGACAGAGCCAAAGTGCTGCCAGCCTCCCCCTTTGTCCCCTGCTTGACAGAGTGCAAAGCCAGCAGTTCGAAACACTTTGAGGTTTGATACCAGGGAGTTTGGACAGGTTCTTGAGGACTGAGCAGGTCTGAAACAGGACATAGACCTGCCCTCCTGACATAGTGCAGGTGAGCAGCAGGCAATGGAAGGAGGGAGTGGGACAGTCTCCTCCCCTGTCACAGCCCAGTGACAAATCGTGTTTGCATGGTTGTGTGAGGTTATGGTGGTTCACTTGCTCTCTTCTGTTTCTCTGAGGACAGCCCAAGTTTCTTACCTGGGAGAGTGTGGGCAATTGTAGAGGCCATTTTCAGTGCCTTTTGTCTGGGGACTTGAGGCACATTTTGTTACTCAGGGGGCATATATGAGAAAATTGCCTGACAGTCTGTTTTCTCAAAGTGGGCTCCCAAAAAGTCTTCAACTGTGCAAACTTCCATGTGCTTTAAAGTCCTTAACCACCCTCCATTGCATCTTCTCAGATATTGGGCCAGATGTATATCTGAATGTATTTTAAGTTTTGAAAGTATTTGCTGTTGAGAGCATTAATGTCCATGCTCTGTGGGTGATCACACTGGCAAAGTAGGGCTGGGCAGCCAAGGAGCCTCTCCAGGACCCCTGCCACGTGCTGAGACCACTGAAGCTTTGGGGCATATCCCAGGGACCTTCCACTCCCAGCTGTGGTTCAGCTTACAAATAACTTCTCCACAGAGAGCATCTTATGGCTGGCATAGTTGCAAAGATGTCATAGATTCATGGAATTACGGAATGGTTTGGATTGGAACAGACCTTAAACTTCATCTGCTTCCAATCCCCCTGCCACAACCAGGGACACCTTCCATTAGACCTGCTTGCTCGAAGCCCCATCCTACGTGGCTTTGATAAGGATAGGATGTCATTAACTCCTACCTTATTAAGGACATGCCATTAAGAAAGGGAGATTTCCAGCTGAAGGCAATTTGTTCCAGGTGATAAACATTAGAAAACTTCTGACTGCTGTAAACTCAGGACTCTCTTCTTGTGTTTTTTGTAGCAAAGAAATGTCAAGAAGCCAGAGAGGGTAAGAGACAGCAGTCTTAGGGAGGAGTGAGGATGTGACCATCTAGGGCTCAGGCTGGCAGAGCTCTGTGGCACAGCTGCAGGCTACCCCCTGCTTGCAGGACCCAGTGCCAAAGAATGATCTGGACCATTTTCACATAATATTTGAATGAGGTTTTAAATAAAGATGCCAATAGTGTGTGCAAGATCACAAAAGGCAAAGCTGTTGGTATGCAAGGGATTTGGGATGAGCACTGGATGCTTGGACAGACTGCTTGGGCAAGAGCTAGCAACTGAAGAGCAATTTCTGAGCCAGCTAAGTGGCATCTGTTCAGATTTCTTGTGGAGCACAGGCTTCCCTCCCCTGTGACAAGGCCAGGCACATTCCTCCTGTCCCGCCTGACAGCACAGAAGTGGCGGTGGCTGCTGCTGCCCCTGACCCGGGGCCCCACAGGGGCAGAGTCTACTGGTGTGAAGCTGCTGCTGGGACAACATGAAAGGGTGAGATTGTTCTGATATGCAAACGGAGAGCCCTGCTGAAGCTGTTCTGCCTTGAATTCAGGGAGAAGTGCAAGGGTGCTGGTGGAAGGAGGGCAACAAACCCCGGTGTTAAGGCTGCTCTTGCTGAATGCATCCCACTAAAGAACAAAGCAAGGAGAGCCTTGCTCTTGGAAGAATTTGATCCACCAAGCAAGGCTGCTACAGTGTTAACCCCTTCATGGCAAGCAGCTTGGGGTGTAATTTAACAGGAATGCCATTGGAAAGTGGCAGATTGCTTTGCTTTTGCTGGCAAGAAATGCCACAAGCTGAGGAAAGCGATCACTGGCTCTAGCATGTTAGCCTCTGCTTTTGCACCTGATTTTTTGAGGGGAGGTGCTTGTGAAACAATTGTGGCAGGCCCATGGCATTGAAAGAGTTATCACAAACCAGTGGATAAAATGTCAATGATGCCTGATGCAAAGAAATGTGCAGCGTTAGCACATATGTGTTGCTGATCTGGTAACAGCCAGCCCTCTCCATAACAGTGATATTTCTGGGTTTCAGTAACTAGCCCCATAGGAGGTCTTCCTTGATACTTTTAACCAAATTGTGGCATTTGGCTCCTGGCCAGTGAAAGGAAGCCAGCAGAGCTACTGGCCTTCAGGAAGGGTTTGGGCAGGGATTGCATCTGAGCTGGAAAGCACTCAAGGGCACGGCACAGGATCCACCAGGCGCTGGTAGGACGTGTTCGCCTTTTTGCGCCAAGGCAGCCCTTCCACACATTTCTTAATCCCACCAGAGCGGATAGATTACATTCAGGAAAGACATAATTTCCATATCCTTTGAGTGTGATTGTGCAAGGCCAAGCGCCGTGTCGTCTACTGTGCCTATAGGTCTCGGCTCAGAAAAACAGCAGTATTTGTTTCACGCTTCCCCGGTGCTCACCCTCCCCTGGCGGCTCTCCCTGCCTGCGGATACTCTGCTGACAGTTCCATCTTCCTCCAGCCAACACACCCAAGAGACCGCAGCCACGGTCCTGGTTTATTTCTGCAGCCCCAGGATCACAGGCAGAGGTGCATAAGCCTGTACCTCTCACAGCACTGCACAACTCACTGCCAAAATTTCTGGTGGGGCAGTTGCACTGAGCTTTGCCAGTGGAGTGTGACTTTGGGATTAGAAATCACTGGACTGTGACTGCCTTGCACCGTGCTCTGTACTCATCCACCGTGATACTGCTGCTGCTTGTGGCATCCTTGTTTCTAATTCTGAACTGCAAAGGTCACTCCAAGGCTCCATCTGTGCTGGATGTGATTTGTTCCTACTGAAATAGTGTTTGCAAGTGCATTGCACTGACACACCATGCTGGTAAACATCAGGTTAATACCAGCAAGAGACCTCCCCAAGTCAATAAGCACATTACAGAAGCATCTCTGTTTACACCAGAGATTTTGACAAACTGGGGGTTGGTTGTTTGTGTGCTACTCTTTGACTTCATTCTCCCACACAAAACTTTTAAGAATAAACTAGATTTAAGCTGTAGCTGAACAACTGTAGACAGCAACACAAAAATTTGCTTCCAGGCCTGAAAGTACTTGAATTTATTTTTGTGATGCTCTTTCTGTGTATTATATTGCTCTTCTTTTTCCTCTTTTTTTTTTTCTTCCTTCCCCCAAGAAGACCCATATTGTAACACTTTAACAGAGGAAATTCACTCTGCCTCTGCTTTCCTGCTTGGTGTATATTCAAATAATTGCTGCATTTTAACAAGCTAAATTGCATTCCCACCAGCTGTCCCTCAGACCAAACCTTCAAGGATATGCTAAACAATAATGACTGCAACAACAGCAAACTCAAAAGGCCTCAAGATCCCTTCAAAGATAAGATGTCTTGCTGTTTCCCTTCCATATCCAGGCACTTTCATGCAGATTAGCAAAACAGCATGCTTACAGCCTACATAGGCAAAGCAATGCTTGGAATGGGGTGAGTTTGTCCCTATGTGAATGTAGGGAAGGAAAATGTAAAAATCTGAATGTAATGCTCCAGCACAAATCCAGGGTAACTCAGCGGGGGCCAGGAATGTTGAGCAGAGTACGCTGTGTCGCCCATGACCTGGCAGACATTAGTGTTTCACATGTTCCCCCCTTGGTCACAAATCACCCGATAGATGCCCTTCTGCACGTGTCATCCTGTGTCCTGCACAGCTCGGACCTGTGACTTTCCCCACGGCCGCTGGCTCGGTGCTGGGATTGCCCAGAGTGTGGGCAGCCAGCGGGGACAGGCAGTGGGGACAGGCAGTGGGGACAGGCAATGGGGACAGGCAATGGGGACAGGCAGCGGGGACAGGCAATGGGGACAGGCAGTGGGGACAGGCAGCGGGGACAGGCAATGGGGACAGGCAATGGGGACAGGCAATGGGGACACGCAATGGGGACACGTAATGGGGACAGGCAGCGGGGACAGGCAGCGGGGACAGGCAGCGGGGACAGGCAATGGGGACAGGCAGCGGGGACAGGCAGCGGGGACAGGCAATGGGGACACGCAATGGGCACAGGCAGCGGGGACAGGCAGCGGGGACAGGCAGTGGGGACAGGCAATGGGGACAGGCAGTGGGGACAGGCAGCGGGGACAGGCAGCGGGGACAGGCAATGGGGACACGCAATGGGCACAGGCAGCGGGGACAGGCAGCGGGGACAGGCAATGGGGACGGGCAGAGGCAGCGGGGGCAGGCAGCACGGGCAGGCAGCAGGGCCAGCCGTGCGGGAAGGGGGAGCTGTCAGGAGGAGGCAGAGGGGACAGGCAGAGGGGACAGGCAGAGGCGTACAGGCAGCAGGGGACAGAAGGGGACAGGCGGAGGAGCTGGCATTGGGGCAGGCAGTGGCCCCTCATCCCCAGCCTCTCGCCGGCTCACGGCAGATGGGGAGGGTAGGAACGGGGATTAGCAATTCCTCCTCACCTCCCCACCCCTTCCCCGGCCTCAGCTGGCTGTTTAAAAAGAAAGCCATAAACCCATTAGTACAAAGACAAATGAATCTCATACCCTGAGGCATTCCTTCATTCAGAACTGGCCTTAACTACTTTTCCAACCTTCTCCCCTTAAACCCCACTGTCTTTAGGCTTTCTTCTGATTTGGCAAAATTGACAATACAGCCAGTTAGGAAGTTTTTAGTAAAATTCTATAACCTCACTTTGTACGTGTGCAGGTATATTTTCATATATATGCACGTGTATAAATCTGTCTCAGCATGTATATGTCCAAATATATCCTCAGATATATCATCCACATTGTTTATATATATACATATTTTTAATTCAATATGTTAGGCACATGTAGTGAATATTAAGATTGGAAACTGGCTGTATGTTACAGCTAAGTTTAATATTATATGATTTTATGTGTCCTTGATTTTACATTAATGCTAAGCACATGTGAGCCTGTGGCTGCAGCCAATGTGAATTATTTTCCCTTGCATCTACACAGGATGTAGAAAATAAAGTGGCAATATTGTGGTAACTATAGAGGACTTGCCACAGCAGTATGGTGGGAACTGCTCTGAGGAAATGGCAAATGAAAATACAAATAAGGTTTTATGGAGTTTTTGTTTGTTTGTTTGTTTTCCAGTTAAAGGAACTACCCTACGTATAGATGAGATAGTACAGAGGAAACTATGCTGCAAATCATATAAATGGCAATCATTTAGAAGATGCAAATAAATAAAGTTGTTTAAAGGTGAATTCAGTTGAATTAAATATGTCTTATACCTCAGTTCTTTTGGAACTGTGCCTATTTGAATGTGTAAATAAACTGCTAAGATAAAGGCTAATGGACACTGTTAAACTTTTTGCCCCAATCAGCTACTTCCTATTCAGCTGTAATTTGCGATTTCCTGCTTTTGGTTATATACATATATGTATATAAACGTGTTAACTAGCCCGTAGTTTAAAAATGTGTATTTAAACTGAGTGGAAGACTTAAGCATCTTTTATATTAATTTGATCTGACTTCTTGGCAACTCACATCTCTCCCCAATGGTTTTATCACATTTTGATTTTTCAGAGGGTTTTCTTGGAGTGTTTTACTTTCCACATGTAAATAAAATTATGTCCTGCCAGTGGTAGATTGTGTTCGTGAATCATACACAGAACTTTCAATCAAAATCATATGGATTACAGTTTAAAATATTTTTAAAGTAGTAGGCCCCTTTACTCTGACCATGGAAGTTGAGCAGTCATCAGCATAACCTTATGGTGCATCCCTTCAGAGCAGGCAGCAGAATCAAGTATTAAAGCTTGGTAGTGACTGGTTAGGTTTTATGAATATGACCATCTACTCCATTAAAATCAGATGTAGCCACAGATACTTCTTTAAATCACAGTTCTTTCTTAATCAAGGCTCATATCACAGTCAATGAAGTTACAGATTAGTAAAGATTTTGCCCTTAAGTCAAAGTCCTTGTATTTGGTTTATGTAATTTATAAAATTCTGGCAGGGCTAGGACACATTTAGTATTCTTCTCCTGTGTGAAACCCAACCAAGGGTAGATTAAGTTAGTTTTGCTTTATGTCATGTTGCTTGTCATGAATAATCCTGCAGTCAGAGGTGACAGACACGTGACATACCACTAAACGTGACTGGAGGCTTTTCACGCAGCTGGGGGACCGAGAGGCTCAAATGCCATTGAGGTTAAATGGAGTTCTCTGAGTAAGGATATGATTTGCCAATGCAGCTAAGTTATCTAGAAGTCTTAGTCTTGAGGAAAGACTCCTAAATCTCTTCTGTGTTTTGGAAAATTGTGACCTATATCCCTTAATCTTCTGTGGATGTCTCCAGCTGTATGTTTGAAGCAGAGGGCACATCAAGTTGATTATGTTTTTGTAAAACAACTTAACTTTTCACTGTAAAAGAGGCCAAAGAGGGCAGTGCAGCACAAGGTGACAAGCTTCAAGCCTCAGAATAGTCACAGATTAGCAAAAAATGCCTTTGTAAACAGGATTTTGCAGAGACTGGAGCTGTTAATTGTTATTGTAATGCACCACATTTTAATTGAGTTAATTGGCACAAAATGTTTATCTCCATTGACTGAGATAAAATGTCAAAAGCTCTTTGATGGCAATTAGAATTACAGTAGGCAACCTTGACAATAGAAGTCAATGTTTTACAATGTGCTGCTGTTTAGGTGTGTTTGCTTGGGGCATGAAGCATAATGTCTATTATCTCCAAGGTATCCATTTTGCCTTGAGAAAGAGCATCCCAAAACACCACTGCAGATGGTTTTATGTTCCAACTGACTGTAGAGAGGTGAAAGACAGGCTGATTCAGGGTAATTCCGCTTCTGCAGGGAAGCCCTGTTTTCACACTTTTAGCAGAGGCCAAATCTTTCACAAGAACACTCCGGGCTTGGCTTTGCCTATCAGCCAGGCTGTGTGCCCGCGCACTCTCTCCAAGGGACAAACAGATTTTGGGAGGCAGCACAGTGCTCAGCAAACAGCCAGGTCCATCCCTCCTCTTGCTGCCAAGGCTTTGCCATGTGGCGCTGGGAAAACACCAATGAGATGTGAAAGAGGAAAATACAAAAAAATAGTTCACACAGTGAGATCCAAAACTGAGAATCCCAAGGCCAAATGGGAATTTAACCAGGGGCCATGAGGCTCTGCCTGGCTTCCAAGTGCTGCTGAGACAAGTCTGACTGCTCTTTTTGGAGGTGGACTATCCTTCTAGGTCCCAGCTCTCTTCCAGTGTGGTCAAAGGAAGTGCTCATGGTCACTTAAGCTCAACTCCTGTGTGTGCATCCATTGAAGACCCTCAAGTGAAAGATAAGCCAAATCAATCTGCAGCAAAGAGGAGTGCAGCTCCTGGCCCTCTGCAGAAGCACATTCCTGAAGAGTGAAGGTTCGGGTAGCTGCTGCCAGTGTCTAGTCATGCCTGAGTGCAGGTGCCACCCCACTGGGTCAGACCAGTCGTGTAGGCAGGCAGGGGAAGACATATGCAGAGCAAAGTCAAGCTGCCGCCTCCTCCTCCTGTTCCTCCTCGAGACAGTGCTCGAGCTGCTGGTGGCCACCGACCCTGGTGATACACAGCCTCTGCTAAAGCAGCCAACCACACCAAGTTCAGGAAACTCAAGCCAAAATGTAGCTGTGTCCTTCCTTTTTTATCATGGCATATGATTTTATCAGCCCAGGGGGGTTCTGTTCTCTTCAAAGTTATAATTTAACTTCCAGAAACACAGCTCCCGACTTTGTTCAGAGACAGAAGCTTCTCAGAAGTGCTTTGGTATTGGAGAGTGCTGGAATGCAGCCACGGGTCAGAAAACTCTGCCCAGGAAAGAGGGTGATGAAAGTACCGACACTTTTGTTTAAACAATTTGCCTTCCTTTTCCCCTCGAGGAATAGTTTATAAATCGTATACCTGTCAAAGCAGTGCCAACACACTACTCAGACAAATTTCTATTTTTGACATGAGCATGTGTTTGGCTGCACTTCCGATAGCTGGCTGAGGCTGCCTTACTATGCGATACATCCAGACGGAGCATCTCTGCATTCAAGCGACCACCGGCTGTGACTGGGCAGGTCACCCATTCAGACTGGAAGTGCTGAGGGCCCGATTCTCAGTCCCTTGTTAATTAAACATTAAGAAACAGCTGAAGCTTGGTTTTTTGGTTCTGGGCTTTTTTTCTTTTTGGCTTCTGACAGCTTGCAAAAACTCTTCCAGCAGACTAGAGGGAAGGAATGCACCTGAGCAGTACAATGAGGCTGAGGTTCTTGCAAGTAACAAGTGCAAGATGGATGTATATGGCTAGACAGTCCAGTTCCTCTAACTTATGGTGAGCACTGGAGAAGCTCTGAGGTTACTCCAGTTGTATTTGCTCCTGGAGAATCTGCTTTTCTCTACATATTTTTAATATCATCCACTGAAGGTCTTGTCTGGTAGTACATACACTACCATCTTTCAAGAGTAGAAGGAAAGAAACAGAAGGATGCCATAAAACCATCAACACCCTAGTTTCAGGACACAAAATCTACATAAGATATTTTCATTAGTTTGTCTGAACCACTTGCATCTCTTCCACCTATTATTCATTCTTCTATTCTAGGTTGAACTTTTCTGAAAGAGGCGCCTGGTGGCATATTTCATGGTGTTAGCTGGCATAACATCCAGTAAATGAAGTGGTTTAGTAAGCAGAGTGCCTACCAGGCCATCAGTACTAAATCCACAAAAGGTTAATGAAGCCTGAAACTACAGTAATTTTTGTGTGACAGCCTCTCTGCAACCTCTTTGAAGGAGACACCTCTGTGGTGTTTCAGAGAAACCACTCCAGTGGAGACACAGCTACGGCACAGGAGAAGGGGCAAGCTGGGAAATGATGGTGGGAGCAAAAGCAGGATGGAGCCTCGGGATTTTATTTTTAACATGATTTGAGGTTTTATGCTCCTTTCTTCTACAAAATCCTGTCTTCCCGTGGCAATTTAGCATGGAGAACTTCGGTATGCTTGTTTTTTCTTGCTTTTAAGTTTGATTCACGTTTTATCTGTCCCTTGGAAAAGGTCTGGTCTTCTTTCAGGATTTGTGAGTTGTTGGTATTTTTTTATGTCTGGGAATTCAAGCGGAATAATTTTTCCATCAGTGGAGTAACTGGCAGCTCCATAGGCAGTTCCCTAGAGTGCCTGCGCTTCAAAGTTACATCAGAGAAATGAGATGTGTCATGCATAAGATGTAGGATATTGTGAAGGTACAAAATGATGGATCTGGGTGACCTGGTCAGCTGTAAAAGTCAATGTAGATACAGGCTCAGTTTTTTTATATAGCTTTTGCATTGGCTGTTTTCAACTACTCTCCTTTCAACCAATAATTTCTATGTAGACAATACCCAGTGTTGCTTTCCTTTTTGTTTCTTTTAGTAGCCTGTGCTGCTAAATGGTTGCAATAATTCCTTATTGCACTTTAGTGCAGAGGGCAAAAGAAAGGCTTACAGTTAATGTATTTAATTGTATAGGAAAGGACATCGCCATGAAGCTTTGCAAAAATTAAATTGATCTGACATCATAGCAGTCCCTTGAGTGTTTGAATGTTACAGACTGGCACAGAAAGCAGAAGGGCAGGTAACCAGGTGAACTTGAATTGTCAAAGTGAGGGGAGAGAACGAAGATATGGTTTTGCAAATATGTGACAGGAACAAGCAACAGAGAAAAATATGTTAAATTGTCAAAAACAGGAGGTGATAAGATTTTGCCAGCTGATATTTAGAGCTCTTTGGAAGAGAGAGTTGTCTCACACAGCATTTTTATATATTTCTAAAGCAGGTTCTGAAATCAGAAAACGGTCTTTTTGAAGTCTCACCCATCTGCATCTTTATTTATCTAAGTACCCTTCATAAAAGGACCCAAAGTCATGTGGATTTTAAACCACTTCAGATCTATAAATAAAGAATGATGATAGATGGCAGAAAAATGAGCTGTGGCAGGTAGATGTGCTGTGACCAGAGGGACTGGACTGTTCTTCTTTTGCATCCACATTAATTAACCAGAAGTGGGAGTAAATAGTATCTTAATTGAGAAATATTACAAAGGGACTTTGAGAAGTTGTGGGGATTAATTAGATAATCTTCATAAGGCATTTAAAATATGAGTACTTCTTTGCATACTTTCACTTAATTAAACTTTTATTTCATCTATAAGCAACTGGTATTTTTATCAGTTAAATAAGCATGCAAAAATTTGATTTATACCTATAATTTTTTTCCTTCATTCTCAATGTACATAGAGGATATGTCTCTGTGGGTATATGCCTGGGTGTACATATGTGTGTACAGGGGAGTAATAAAATAGTGCAGAAGTGTATGCATTCACACAATATCCCTATTTGGACAGAATTAAGAACAATATTCTTAAAAAATCCAAGCGTTTCCATCATCTATTTTTTGTATTCACAGGTGCAGCAAGAGACATGAAGAATGGGCATATGAAGAGGAAAACACTTTCCATTTTACAGTGCTAACTCCTCTTTATTAGAAACAGTATGGGAAAGAATAAAATAAAAATCTATTGTTCATTTTCACTTTGATCATCGTACCTATCATCTTACACACCACATGTTTTCCCCTTCCAAGGGCATATATTGTATTTATTCTGCAGCTGCAGTATATTGATTTTGGACTACTTAGTTCAGTGCAGATGAGTGACAAACTAAATAAGCTGCTGGGCGACTGATAAGTAACCATGTTTAATCTCTTGGCTCCAAAATGAAATCCCATAGCTCATTTCAACAATTTTAGTTTTGGTACTCAGTCAAGAGCATACAATCATAATATTTTTTTCTTATAAATGTAAAGATCAGTAGTAGAATAGAAGCTTTCATGGAAACTGCTGCAATTCTGCATTCTACCTCTACCAAAGCATACACAGGATTGTTCCTGATTTATACTAATGCATTTGTATAATTCCAGCTGATAGTTTTAATTAGATGTAAATATTTATCTGCATTTCTTTTGCATTGTATTTATTGTTCGGTTTAGCAACTGTGGTATTTCCTAAGCCTTCATCCACTGAATGAACAACAGACTGCACTATTTCCTAATGCAGCACTCTAGGTTTTAAAATACAGATGTCAGGCATACCTTCTTGAAAATAATAGGAAGAAGAAGAAGAAGAGGAAGAAGAAGAAGAAGAATTGCTGTTCTTCTGTTGCTATTGTTGTTACTTTATCTATATATTTCTATAAATACAATTATTATATCATGATATATAAATATTATTTCTTTTTCTATTATTATTTTCTTAGATCTTCTAAAAATAGGAAGAATCCAGTTACTTACAAGTACTGTTAAACTGTGCAAATCTGACAACCTGCACAATTAAATATAGAGGCAGTAAAAAGTGAGGTTTTTGAAGTGTTAGCTACAATAATTAATCCAAAACCTCACTGAGAGGAAAACATTATAAGGCTGGAAAGTTCTCTTTCTTGGCACAGCTGAACAGCACACCAAGTTAGATCTTACAATCTGTAAAACAATCCAGTGGCACCAAGTGAATATTGTGGCACATACTCCAGGGTTCTCCAACCTGAGAACAAAATACATCCATGAAATCACAACTTGTGCAAGCTCATGTGTTGCAAGCCTTTGGACTGGACAAAGCCAGGCTGATCTTGCAGGGGAGGTGTGGCTGCAGTGTGGCCAGCCATACGCAAGCTCATTTTTTCCTTAATTATGATGGCACCAGTGAATTCCTCCAAGAACTTAACATCTCCGATACAGTAGGTTTATTACTGTCAAACCCTGAACAGACTGAAGTGCACTTAGAGCTACCCATAGGCTCTGGCCCCACCTCTGAGTTGCAGCAAATTCAGATTATTGCCAGCAGGTGTTTTGTTACTGAAGAGGAACAATGCAGCTCTCCTGCTTGGACGTGTTTGTATAAAGAGCCATTTTTAATACTTTTAAAAATATTATACTAGTTTTAGAGTAGTTGCTGAGATCTTTCATGCACAAATGCAGTAAAGGAACAATATTGCCAAAGAAAATAAAACTTTCCACCTGTAGTTTGGAATATGAATATGCGCAATCCAATAATGTGACTGACATGTGACCAATGAGATAGAGTGCTTCTAAATGTCTTTTTCAACAAAATCCAGTAAAAGGGGGTTGATAAAATTATAGTTTAAGAGTAATTAGCCAGGATTTGTTCCCACTTTATGTGTTAATGGGTAAGCATCAGCATGTAAGGGCAGCTTGAAAACTTCTCATTAGGCAAATATGCAGGGTTTTTAGCATTTTATGGTTAGGCAGAATGTCAGTTGTCTAAGCTGAGGCAACGGCAAGCATCTTAAAAAAAGATTGAGCATTCCAATAATTTCTGGCTAAGCTTGAATTTGTTCCTAAAGAAAGAGACTCAACAGCACAGTTTGGACAATTAAAATACAGTAAGGTTCACCACAGAGGTGACTGGCTGTTTGAAAAGTGCTGTACACACAATTTATGGCATCCTTTACTTTAACACTGCTCAGTATATCCTGTAAATGCTTTAATGTGCTTAAGCCAGTTTATTCCTTTGTTAATGGTCCGTGATTGCAATCAGGCATGTCCCATAGAGAGCTTCACACTTCCGTGTGAAGTATTATTTGATAAAAAACCTAATCAATAAATCTAATCTCTTCTCTTGCCAGATACAGTTACATAATGTGTTTCTAGTTTGGGCCTGGATCAGTTTCCTCAAATATTCAATAACCTGTGAGAATTCACAAGCTTTGTACCAAGCTAGCATTCAAAATCGTTACAACTGGACTCTGGACATTGCTTTGTAAAAACAAAAATAGGACTGTCCTTGAAACAATCCCATCTTTCCACAAGTTTTTAAGGATAATTGAAAAGTTTATAGAATTAAATGTGGATAACAAGTGTAATGCAGAGTGTAGCTTCCAGAGTTCCCTTTCTAACCACGTGTTTTGTACGTCATCACGTGTTATGGAGCTACAGAATCGTAATCCAAATAAATACTATACTTTGGTCTAAGACTGAGTGGGTACTAGAAGGTGGATAGGTTGATAGCATTATATTTCAAAGAGTATGGATTATGACAAAAAGCTTTTCTTACAAAATCTTATGAATCTTCCAGACTTTGAGAAAATGCTTAGATTAGTCCAGAACAGATACACTGAAGAAATTAGAGCTGCTAAAAAATGAAAATTCTTTCTAATGGGAGTTGCTTCTATTTGAAAGTTTCATCATTTTCTTACATTTCATTATTTAATTAATTGTTTTTGTAAAATAGAAATGCCATTGAAAATGTGTTTGGAAACATAAATTCTTTCAATAAATATGTTGAACTGAAATCAGTCCTTTAGACTCGTCTTCTACTGAGTATTGCAGCTCTTCTGAATCATGGGATCTTCTATAAATTGCATTTCCCTTTCCTTTCCAGATGAATGACAGGAGTCATGCTGACAGAGGACAGTGACACCACATTTCAAGTTCAGCCATGAGGATTTCAAGTACTACCCAAGGGAAGTGTGGGATTCCTCATTTTCAGCACATACATCTGGATCTTTTTGGTTTTTTCTAATAACTGCTTACTGTAAAAATAAAGAACAGTAGAAAAAGAAGAACGGCTGATTTTTGTCAGACAGATCAGCCTACACTTGGCTGCCTTGAAGCTGTACCTGGGGAATTTAGGTGCCTCATACTTTGTCTCTGTTCTGATGCAGGGATTAGATCTCTTAAAATTAGATATTTTACCAGCTCACCTGAGAAAAATAAATAAATAAATAAATAAATAAATAAATAAATAAATAAATAAATAAAAATATCAGAAAAGGGTGATTCATCTTACACTTAAATAGGTGCCTCAGACAGTTGGGATTAGTGAATGTCCAGAGAAGCTTGTTCTATCTTAGTCAGCTGTCAGAAGAGTTCAGCCTGGATTTAAATAATTTTTAATCTTTCCAAGTAGGCAAGACCTCATTCATTTGTCTTAATATTCATTCAAACAATCACCACAAAGGGAAATGCTGAAAGAGGGTTTTTGAAATAGTAGTAGTAGTAGTAATACTTGTAGTAATTGTTGCTAGTTGTTACAGGCACATTGTTAGAGGATATTATTGTCATAATTGCATACTGGGATTAATACCAAACTCCGTAAAAGATCAACTAAAAGCATCACTGCTGTGCCTAGGGATAAAGAAAACACATATCTGTGGTATGATTTGAAGAATTCTGTGCTCTGCTTTTCAACATTGCTTGAATGAGAGTTTAGTAAATTTATTACACAAACAATTACAAGGTAATGAATCATCAAGACAAACATTCAGTTAGAACCATGTTTTGACCAGATCAGTGTGTCTTCAGCACATAGCAGACACCCACATCCAGGGCCTGTAACTAGAGGAAAATCCTACACAAAGCTGTTTCCATCTGTGATCTTAGTAGCTGGTTGGAAATTGAGGGTCTTGAAGGTTATTCCCGCTGGAGGACGTTATTGATACTATTCTGTCAACAAAATGTACACAGTTCTATTTTCTTCAAAACCATACACTTTCAAACAACAAGAGGCAATTTCCTTGCCGGAGGTATCAAACCCCTTTTCTCCAAACCCTCCAAAGAGTCTTTCAGGCTTTCCTGGGGGCAATGTTATTCTGAATAATCAGGATATCTTGGTGATTTTTCTGCAGGCTGTTTCTGAGCTGAGATTTGCAGCTTGATTTTTCTCTCTTGCATGAACATATTTGCACACATCCATCCATTCATCCTGCTGGACAGTAAAAATCCCAGGGATGTACAGCTTTTTTTTTCTGTCTGAGGTAAAGAACACAGGATATTCTGAGTTAGAAGAGACCCACAAGGAGCATCAAGTTCAACTCTTAGGTAAATGGCCTGTCTGAGGATCAAACCCACAACCTTAGTGTTATTTGCACTATGCTGTAACCAACAGAGATAATCTCAGATATCTGAGACAAGTCTTTAGATTTGGAAAAGAATGTTATTTGTCACCTGCATCCACAGAACAACCTAGTGGAATTTAAATGAAATTTAGAGAAGATTCTTTCAATTAGATTTTAGCCATTCTACAGCAAAATTCAGCATATTTCTTCATAGCAGTCTTCAGGGGCCATTCCAGTGGACTATATTTGCTCCTACATCATTCTCAGAAGACAAACTGTACCTCTGGGTGTTGAATGCTTGCTTATTAGAGGGAAGCAGTACTGTAAAACTCTAGCAGCTAGCTGCTTAAATATCACTTGGAGATGGGATTTTTCTAGATGAAAGCCTGAGGTTTTCAACAGATTATAAGTGTGTGTCCTTGGGAGGTTCAAATAAACTGGTAAGAGTTTCCATCCAATGTGATAAAGATCAGAAAGTATAAAGATCAATGGTTACCTTCGAAACTTTGTATTTCAAGATACAGA
The DNA here is from genome assembly GCA_036630365.1 of Acanthiza pusilla. Classification (NCBI taxonomy): domain Eukaryota; kingdom Metazoa; phylum Chordata; class Aves; order Passeriformes; family Acanthizidae; genus Acanthiza; species Acanthiza pusilla. The sequence goes on from JAXCHO010000036.1 coordinate 8,540,922, forward strand.
ACACACCAGAGTTAAATTCACTCAGTAGATATCTATACTAGTCTCAGAGTACTTAAAACAGGAGAAAAAGAGTTCCTCTGCAGTCAAGTAAATTACAACTACAGTCCAATCAAACTCATTATTTTACAACCAAACCAGACAATTTGAGAAAAACAACCTTCTGGTGTTTATGCACAAGATTTTACATCCAAATTGCCAGTCCTTAGGATATTGTATAAGAGCTATAGAATAAAGAATTGCATTGCTACAACAAGTTTAATTTTTGCTGACTTTTAAAAACTAAATTGTGTTTCTAATTCAGGTTTATATTTTACTGATGACAGAATTTTTGCAAGTTCAAGTTACTTGCAGCCTGTCCCTCCTGGAAAACTTTGTTTTCTGATTCAGTTCAATTTTATTTTATACTAATCCTTTTACCACCCTCATTTTATAATACTGTACAGCTATCACTGACAAATATATCCACTGAATGCTGTAGGGTGGTAATCAAAAAACCCTTTGAAGATATTTCAGATATTCAGAATCGTTTTTGATTTAAGTAAAATTTTGGAGCCATGTCTTTCTGTTCAAGAACACTACCAGTTTTCAAGTATCTCTTGATTTCTTTGGGACCCTTCCACAGTGGAGGATTTGATTCATAAGATATAAAAAGCAGAGTAAAAACAGTGGTTAGGTATGCAGTGAGAAATAATGTCTAGAAAGATTCACTTTGGTTTAAATGATGACATTAGAATTAGATATTTCCAGAGAAATTAAATTCTTGTCATTGGTTATATAAACTCAATGTATGTTCTAACAGTGCTTCACTTTAGCAAGACTGATGAGAAAAGTAAATATTTATTTTCAGATATTTTTGGGGGAAGATAGTCTGCATGACCAATATATAACCAGGAGGCATAGACACACTTTGCCAGCAAATGTCATTTCTGAGAGACAAGACTCTGCAATAAATGATATTACCATGATATCATCAAACAGATTTTCAGGTGACTTTATTCTCCCTTGTAAAAGCTGATGCATATTATGAGCAAAATTGTTTGCATGATGCAATTATAGTTGCAAGCACATTCATAATATGCAATACATTACATAGCTTTGCATACTGCATACTTTACCATGCTGTGGTGTGTATTTCTGGCCAGTCTCAGCAGCCTCAGAGACCAAGATAAGAGAACTGGACCTCCAGTCAAGTATTTAAACCATGTTAGGGTGATGCATGTTGAAAAAGGGAAGCTAATTTATGGGCAAGTGGTACCATCCAGTCTTGGAAACAAAGGCAGATAAGAATCTTGTCAGTCATGTGATCAACCTCAGACTTCCTTGCACGATCACTCTTGTTTGCTCTGTACTTTCCCAGCTGCCAAACATATCACAGAATAGCTTAAGTAACAATGAGCTATTCCCAAATTACTAGTGCCATAGCTGAATTGCAGAACTTGGGCTCCAAACTATTCACTCTAGAATATGTCTTGGATATAGTACTGCTTCACTGATCAGAGAGGAAAATAAGAGAATCTTTGATTAAAAGCTCAAGCCTTGTGCTTATTCAGTCTTTCCTTTCTATTAATAATTAGATTTTCATTTATATCCTAGTAAAACAGTTATATATACTGTGTATAACATTTTTTCTGTACAATACATAAACATATAAATACATAAATGTACTAAATTATAAATAAATATATGTATATACACATATTAGATTAAAAATTAAGTGGTTTATGAAACCCAAACCCCAAATGGTTTATATTTCACTTAATGAGAAATTAATTTGCCTAGGTATGGTTTTGTATGTCTTGCCAATAATCTGATTAGTACCCAGCATCAGTGTATCTGTTTCCTTGGAAAATTATTTCTAGAAATCAATTTTACTTGCAGTTCTTTGGTGTTCTAGACATGTGGGCCTTACAGGAAAGTCATTAGCACTGTTGACAAATATTTTTGCCTCTCCTGTTGTCCTCTGCTCAGTAAATTGAGAGTTCGCTTTTAAGTTACTTGATGCTTACAGTAACATGAGACAAACAGCATCCATCTAGCAGCAGGACTTCAAAGGGAAATCACTATTTCCCCTGACAGTCCTGCCCTATGCAGAGCAGCTCCTGGAAGCAGCTGCATTGCTTTGAACTCAACTTTAACTTTACTTCAGAGCCAGCTTAGGGCTCTGAAATGGGATGTAAATTGGTGTAGCAAGGTGGTGTAACCCACTGGTGAGTGGGTGTCAGAGGGCCCCCTCTGTGCAGACCCATAGCACGTGTGGGTTGCTTCAATCCCTGACCACAACTTTCTGCTTCTTTAGTTTGTGACAGAGGAACTTATGATTTTACTTCTGCCCATCCCCAGCAGAACCTCACTAAATTACTTACTGCAAACTGCTGGGCCACCTGGGGCTCAGATCTGGGGGACCCTGACTGATCAAATTAAAGTTCTTTGAGCAGAGGAAATGCACAGGTTTGAATACCAGTGCCAAGTAATTTCCTTCCTTGCGTTTTTCCCCATAGGTACTACTCCCCCAACCATCCATGCTCTACAGCCATTGATTTCTGCTCCTCTTGAGCTATATTTAGGATTAAACCAGCTCATTCCTTCTGAGAGGAGACTGGCTGTGGTTATATAGATTATTGCCCTGGGAGCTGTAATGCAGTCTTCACCTTACTTCAAGCACTTTGAACTGAGGAAACAGATGGGTGCCAAATGGCAAACAGAAGCGGTCTGGGTCAAGTGATATGCTGGAGATTCAGCCAGTCCAGCCTCAGTGGGGACAGCCATGGACAGAGCTAGCACAGGCCTCCCATTGTCAGGAGACCAAAGGCCCCTCCTCTAAAGGATGAGCTTTAGCAATAGATATATTCAGAATATACTGATAATTCATATGGAACCCATATTACTATGAGGAGGGAGCCTCAGTTTCTCCTGTGAATGCCCTAGGTCCAACATTTCCTGGCCAGGTGTTCCTGGTTCTTTCAAGGCAAAAAGCTTTTGAAAGCATCCATATGGGATATGGGGTGTGGGGGGCAAGGAGAGACACAACCAGACTGATAAATGTAAGTTAATAGGAGATCATGAGCAGAGAAGAAAAAACACAATTTATTTTCTTCTGAGGCCTATAACTAAATTATCAACAAATGGCACAAGGAGAATGTTCTGGCACATTCTTGCATAGATTTTTTAACTAGGTGTACTAGCCCAGAGCTCACATTTTTCTTATCAATTCCCACCTTGATCCTGACTGCATGCCTTCTTTACTAAGTCTGAAAGTACATAGTTATGATTTACGTTTTAATTTTCCAGCAAAAAATATGTTCACCTGACTAAGCAGAATATGTTTTTAATTGATTTCTTCACAGACATAATATGATACAGGAAGAAAGGTCCCCTTCTAGCAGAAAATTATATGCATGTTTTATGTGCTTTAGATACGTAACTCCTAGTATCAGTTCCCACCAGCCCAGGAAGATGGAATCACCACATGGAGCCTTAACAAAAAAAGATAGTATTGCTGTCTGATTCAAGCTCCTCAGGATTTGTTTTTGTAGGAGCTCCAAATGCTACCTAACACCTTCCAGAGGCCCTGTTAAGGCAATAAAGGACTGTTGTCTAAATTAACCGAAAAAGAGAGAGACCTTTTCTTAACAAATAAAACAATGTATTAAACTCAAGAAAACTTAGAAAAATGAGTTAAATCCCTTTTTGCAATTCATCTGAAATGAGCGTTGGCTTCCACAGAGAATTCAGTGGGAGAAAACCAACTTGCAGGAGTCTTCAGAGTTGCAGCTTCCCGGGGTTCGAGCTACGTCAGGGCAGCTGAGGCACCTGCCAGCAGCAAAGGAGGTGCCAGAGGGGTATTGCCAGCTTTGCAAAGCCCTCCAGCCACACCAGGTCTGAGTATGGAGTCAGACAAATGACTAATAAGCAGTAAACAATCATCTTTTAGCAAATTAGTGTTAAGCAGCAAGAGCCACATGTTGCTGATAATCAAGAAGTGGAGGTTAGCTCTTCCAGCAAAGCTGAGTCTGCTCCATGTCTTGACTGCCAGTTCAGGGGGATCTGAACAGGGGTATAAAAAGAAATGTGTGTAAATAACAAAAATAAAGAAAAGAGGCTGAAATCCTAGAACTGAGAGCGTCTAGAAAACTAAATGCAGGTCTACAGTACATGTTGGATATTTGATTTGTTAAATGTCTATTCACATTTACCTATACAAGGAAAGCGTTACTATTTCTCACATTGTGGACACAATCATACCTAGGCAAAGATCCCATGTGCAAAATAGAAGCACATTTCATTAACCCTTCGGTTTGTATTGCTTACAATATTTACATACCTTTCAAACAGATCTATAGGGTCATCCCTAAACATGCAATCTCTCTAATTTCTCCCATTTAATATTTCTTGTAATGATCATAACTTCTCTATTTGCAGTGTATTCCTGGGGTTTGAGACCCCTTGTTGTGCCATACAACAGCTTGCCAGAGCAGAGAAGATGCTGTGGTACTGCAGAGCAGCCTGATGGGATGCACCTACTGGGCCCCAAAGGTCCTGCTCCATCCTAGGACTCAAAGAGACAAATTCAGTGCTGTCATATCAATATGGTCTCATACAGGGAAGCAGGAAACATTAGAAAGATTTGATTAAGGTGGTGCAACTTCTGTGGGTTGACAGGACCTTGGTTGCTTAAATTAATTAAATAAATTGCAGTTGTGAAGAAGGAAATTGGTCATCTAGTTTTGATTATTGTGTAACTCAGCTGCAGGAGTGAAATGGCTACAATGGAGCAGCTACATCACTTTACACAGACCGAGGATTCAGTATAATTTAGTATAATTTAGCAATTTTCCAACCCCTTATTCAGCAGAATGTAGTCTGAGGTGACCTTTTGCATGAACCTCCAAAGGCCACAGAAACTGAATACTTCCAAGCTGACCATCTGACTTATCCTTGTGAAAAGTTACTCTGTATTAAAAGGTCAAAAGAAAAAGAAAAGAAAAGGCTCCTCAGCAGGGAGCTGCCCTTTGGGATGTTAGGTAATTTAAATTAACTGGCATCATGCTGAGTAGCTTACATTTCTATATCTGTATGTGAGTGGGAACAGCTAAGGTTAAAGGGTCAGCCTCTTCTTCAGCAGGAAGACATCCCTTTGCTGCTCCCACCGCGGTGAGCACAATGCTGAGCACCAGCGGTTTCTTTTGGGGTCTGCTCCTGCATTCTGCATGTCACAGCAGAAGAACTGAAAATGTTAATGTGACAACCAAAGTAAAAATAGATCTCTTTCCCCTGACTGTTACTTTCCAGGGCTCGTTGTCAGAGTTGCTCAGCATCCTCATACTTCCACGCAGGATATAGTGCCTGGTCCCTATATGTAGGAAGATATTTTGTAGGACAGCTAGTATTAACTTCTGCAGCTACATCAGCTGCTAAGCTCATAGTAAATGGAAAGAACAGAAGCTATTAGGAGCTAGTTTAAACATATAACCTCTAGCTATTAAATTAGGAAAATAAATTGCAGAAGTGAAATAAGCTATCTGCTAAGAGCATGGGTGGAATTTAAATGGACTTGTAGCCTTTTCTCACAGGTCTAGGAGTCAGGGTCTCTGGCACTATACCAGGCTTTCTCTGTGACACTGAGTTTCTGCAGACTCTGCCCATTATGGGTAAAATGGAAGAAATAATAATTTCAAGTGATTTTGCAAAATTCCACTAATTTATTTTTGGAAAGTACTTTGATGTTCATGTATAAAATCAGCATATTGCTTCAGAAGTGTAAGAAGCAATTCCAGAGGTTTTGTTCTCATTCAGATGCAGTGGCAGATTTTTGCACATGCCTTATCCTTACCTCTCTCCCGTGGGATAGCAGAGGAGAGAATTTGTATGAGTTTTTGAGTTTTGGGGATTTGATTGGTTTTCATGTATGAATGATGTGCCATGTATTTCACTAAGGATGACAAAGCAACAGAAAAACATCTTTCACCTGGAAGGAAGGACAGGTTGATATTACAAGCCAGGATTGGTGAAGTTTGTGATGAAGGAATGAATTCCGTATTCATTCAATGACTCATTGAAATTACCACTAAGAAACGCAAGAATTATTAAAACATTTTGTGCAGAATGTGGTTGCTAGTACAGCTGATGAGTTAGCCACAGATTAACCTGGTAGCCTCCTTACATAGATTTAGTAATTTTAAAAATTTAATTTAAAGGTTTCTCAATTTATCTTTTTTTTAATGCACTTCCTGTGACCACACAATGCAGTGTTGCAACTTAACATAATGTTTAGGTTTTTGAAGTTATTTGGTTCTGCTTGGTGTTTCACACCACATCAGAGGTGTGCGTTATCTCACTGTAACATGGTCCTGCCATGTCTCTTTGCATAATTAACTTCTTGCAGACCAACTAAATCAGTTAATGGATATATTACTGATAAGTTTATTAATAGAAGGCAGGTCAAACTTATTCAGAGGCATTAGCATATCTCTAAGCAAAAGATTGCATTAGAGACAGAGGGCAAGATTGTTTATTTGTGTAATGGCTCTATCACTGAGCTATTGACTAGGGCTGTTTTGTAACTCAAGGAATCTTCATATTCTCACAAAACTGAAGATGAAGTGTACCACAGCCTTCAAAATGCTACATTCATTAGGATTGCAGCCAATAACCAGCTGCAAATGGAGCTGGGGGATAGAGAAGTGAAGTTTGAGGCACACAGGCAATTACATTTATGCCACCACTTTAAATATCTAAAGATGCTTGTGACAATCAGCTATTTCACCCTTACAGTCAATAAACTGAAGGGTGATTCATCTCACCTGTTTCTGGCACCTATTGTAAAGGTGAGGTGAATCACCCTCCAGGTTGCCTGTTTCTTTATATCAGTGACGGGATGAGTCTTGAGTGGCAAATTTCCGCGAGAGAAGTAGAAAAATTCTACCCTGTGTAGCAGGGAATTTCCTGCTGCAAGTTCTTCTTCCCCACAATGAAAGGTTTGCACAGTTCTAGGGAGAGGCATCCCTGGGCTGATCCAGCAGCAGGGGAGCCACATGGGAGAAGCCATGCCAGCACAGCTGCTGCTCAGCTGAGACATCCTGGACAAGCAGAGTGCTCAGGATGCCACTGCTATGCACTCTTGCTGAATTAGCAAGATGCATCCCCACACTTCAGTCATGTCTTCCCCCTTACAGAATAGATGGAACCTAAATTTGTGACCCACCAGATCAACACGGACAGGGAGTGTGGAAATCTGTTTTACCTTCTGGTGATCATCATTGATTTCGGTCTTGTCAGACCATAACTTCTTTCCAAATCTAAATGTAGGTATTGAATTGGAAAACAGCTTACTTAACAAATTGTGCATGGGGATATCATTCCCACCAGGCTCTCCAACCACCAGGAGACAGACCTGTCATTTTCCTGTGTGACAACCAGCCTTTGAGAGAGGTTCAACCCCCTGATGAATATGTGTGGTGTCTTGTTCAAAGAATGTGACTTATTTAATTTTTCTGTGATGCTAGTCCAGTTAACTAGAGGACTAAGGTGAAGTCTGACACCAGCAATACTTTAGTTCAAGAGATGCCATCACAGCCACAACCAATTGCCAGATGATTACACTGAAGTTCCTATCTTGATTGGTAGAATAAAAGAGCTAAGATAAGCCCCTGAAAGGTTTATCACAGGAATCTAGGAGAAAATGTGATAGCCAGACTGTGCTTAGCCATTGTCCTAACAATTTAGTAAACCATTAGCAACTTACATTTACCTGATTATAACATCATTGTATTAAAATGCAATTAATCGATCTTTTAACACCTTTGGAGGTTTTTTGGTTTTTTGGTTTTTTTGGGGGGTTTTTTTGTTGTTTTGTTTTTTTTTTTTTTTGTGACAGGAGGACAGCAACTCTGCTAAAAATTTATCCAAAGCCTAGCACGATGGTACGCCTAAGTTTCATCCATCCAGCCACCAGTATGGAGTAAGGCTCACTGTCAGAAAGCAGATCTGTGTACTTTTCTGTAATTGCCATGCATGGTGGTGGAGAAATGAGGTTGCAGAGCTGTTGCATTCACACTGTGGCCTGAAGCAGTACATAAGGCAACCACTAGCAAAAGGGTTTACTGTTCACCTCATCTTGCTGTCTCAAATACTTCTCCCTTGGGCTTTCACAGACAGATGGTTCATATGTATTAATTATTTTGCTATAAATCCCTTTTGCTTTTTCTTGCCATTTTTTAAGTGAGTCCAGAAAATGCTTTGAGAAGATGGGTAAGATCTAAATGAATGTCCACACTGGAGGAAAATTTTCCATTTTTCTCTACTGCCAACTCTTAAAAATTATTAAATTTATACTGTTGTAAATAAAGCAAACTCAGTGAAAATTGCCTTCTCCAAAGCAAAAAGGCTAGGACAGAGCCTTCCATTACCGTCTGCATGGGAAATTGAAATAATCTGTTCACATAATCTGTGTCAATTGGGGAAAAGTAACCAAGAGAAAGTACACATAATGATTAAAGATAATAGCTTCTTATCACTGATTCAAATTTTAGACAATTTTTATGCATTACTATGGGCACAGGCAACTTTTCCCTTTAGTGTGAATGAATCCTCCAGTACTAAAACTAATATGTGCAAGGGGGGCACACATGTTACGTCGCCACCTTAATTTATATGTTTATATACTCGGATAATTAAAATCCCAATCCCAGGACATAATAATTTCTTTAGCCCTTTTCCATAACTTTTGATATTAGCTGTGATATTCATTACACAGAGTAGAATTACATGTACTTTAAATATGCCACTGGTCATACAGCGTAATAGTGGAATCAAATACTATCTAGAACAGCAGACAGGTTTTCACATATACAAGAGGTTATAGATCCATTGATTTGAAGTATTTAAACTTCCCAGTAGAGAATCAAGCCTTTGAATACATTTGTATCTGATTTTTCTCTTCAATTTTATCTGCAATAAACTTGATCCTTTCTGAGCTTGACAACGTACCTTAGTCTTAGGAAAATGGAATCACTGAATGTATTTTGCATCTTTCACTGCTCTTCTACACAGCTGTGCATACCAAAAGAATTTTCTGTTCATTACGAGTTACAGCCATGAATAATATTCTCTAAGAGAGACAGAGAAGATATAGACAGTATGTCCTTGAATGTACACAGGACTACATATATAACGGGAAAGACATACAGACATAATGTAAAGCCTTTACAGTTACACTCACCCGCATGAGGATTAAAGATATGCTTGCTGAGGAAGCAAAGCCAAATATGCATATGAGTTAAAGCTAATTTACACCCCACAAAAGGTGTAGCCCCACAACCTCATATGGAGATGTGCTGACCATGAAAACCTGTCCTTGAACAGTGAATATTTCTATATGCTCTTAGAGGGGAAACGGTGACATGTAGAGAAAATAAGTGCTCCTGCAATCTTCTGAGTATTCTTCTATGCCTAACGTCTCTGCTCTGCTCTTCCCAGAAGAGCTACACTGTTCCTGTCTATTCATACTTTAAAAATACCAAACCCCCAAAACCTAAACATAGAGGATGAAAAGTGCGCTAAATAAATTCTTTTTAAAAGTGTCACAATTGAGAAATTATATTTTGAGCAAGGTACTTTGGATTTCAGATATGAAAGATATCCCAAATGGCAACATGGTTTGTAATATTCTTTTCCTCTTGTATGTATCAAAATGTCCCCCAGTCATGCCAGGTTGGTGCAAATGCTTTTAGTGGGTGCTCCTACTGTCTTCCTCTTGTATGTATGACTGAATGTATGTGTGCATGCTTTACTGAACATATGTGGATTTCAGAGATCGGAGACAATTTTCCCCACTGTGCATTTGTATGTAAATAACCTCAGCAAAAATTACAGGTCATGAGGGATGATGAAGAGAGTAAGAGAAGCAGAAGTGCAGTGGGAGCACAGGTGTGTGTGGGTGTGAGTGTCTGAGCTACAGCAGACTTCCTTCAGACACCTCTGGGTGTCTGGGGAGCCATCAGCCTCAGCAGGAATTGCACACACACAAACTGAGGTGAGCTCTGCAGAGGCCCTGGACTGCCTGTTGGAGCAGATTAGAGCCTTTTGGCATAAAATGCAAGATTTGGCTTTTCTTTACAGAAGGTGACTCAAACGGTAATGGGATTTTGAGAATTAAGACTTATCTGGGGAGTGGTGTCCTCAGTCAACAAGCTTCCTGCAAAGCTGCATCAGACTTTGCTGGTGTCAGTCACCATGTGTGATGCGTGCTGCTGCAGTTACAGCAATTTAAAATTAAAAAGAGGTTGTTTGCCTGAAGCAGTAGCCAAAATAACAATACAACTGAAGACCTGATTTTTTAATTTTTTTTTTTTTAAACAGCTGGGGTGTTCTGTAATCCACCCACCTTCACGTTGTAATGATCTGATAAGTGTGGGGAAACACATCTGGATCTCAAACATCACACCTCAGCAGCACATTGCAAATTGAATTAGGTAAATGATAATTAGCTTAAGCAGATATTATGGCTGGAGTTGAATGAGTGACTGACTGTATTCAGATGAAATAAAAGAAGCTCCACTCCCCTCTAAATTTCTCCTAGTGGTACTTATTTTCCTTCTAAATGTGTAATGGAAAGTTTGAGCCACCAGGAAAAAAGGAAAGGGGGATGAAATGGAGAAAGTGAGGAGAAAGGAAAAGGAAACACAAATTTGGGAACCCTCAAGATGTAGATTTATTATTCAATTCTTGAATGCCTCTTGTTCATTATAACCTGAGGATATAATACATTAATTTAGGAGTTAAGTTTAGAAATCCAGTGGATAGCTGGAAAAATTTTGCTGCAGATTTCACAAATACAAAACTAAATCCATACCAGATCTGTACTCATGAAACCCAAAATAATGAGTATAGCTGCACAATTTCCTAGTGTAGCAGTATTTAAATTAAAATAATAGTAATTATATTCCAGTTGTGTCACTGATTTTCAAACAGGTTCGTCTGTTTTGGAAGAAACTTTTTAATATTGGCTGCTATTTTCTTAGTAAGCATAGAAAGTGAAGATCTACATATTATAATACTTTGGGCACATATATCTCAAAGACACAAGTATTTGCAGTTATAAATTCATTTAGTTTCCCTGAGGTAAAAATCCAGAAAGTTGTGAAACATCTTCTTGCCTAACATGTGCTGAGCTATGCTGTGGAGTGTCAGGAATACAGATGGATCAATTTGGGAACTTTATTGTATAGCCTGTGTAAGAAAGTAGGGCTCTACTGACATATGGCCTATGGCCTTCCGTATCCATAGATCAGTCCTGAGCCTCAGGAGATTAATCCTGAGAAAGAAACTAGAATGCTTCTTTTTGGTTCCCATCAAGAGTGTTCGGTTCTATAATCTTTATCTACCATGATAAATCTTTGTCTGATACTATTTTATCTGACTATCTCAAATACGTTGCAGAAGTTAATTTCCACAGCAGCCTATGGAGCAGGTAGGAATCACCTCTATTCTATAGAGGCATGGGACGACAAAGTAAGTTAATCTCATAACTATGCATAAGAGTTTAAGAGCTAAAACTTGCAGTAATTTTGGTTTCATTGTTCCCCAGTTTAGTGGCTTACTGTACCTAGTTTATATGAGCTACTGAAGTAAGGTAAGAAATAGCCTTATTATACAAACCATAGTTTATTCCCAGACTATATAGGATGAAGCCAATAATTTTTACATTATTCTCTTAAGAAGAAATGCCCCCATTCCAAAAAAGCAGTATTTTGGAGAATTCCATCCTTGAGTTAGAACATCAGCCAGTGAAAACTGGAGTTGATAAATTTGGGGTTTTTGAGAGAGCCTCTCCTGATCAAAGAACATTTCAGTGGAACTCCCAGCCAGCTCCACTTGGGTGGAACTGCTCTCTATCAGACACACCAGCTCAGACCCAGCCAGCACGTCTTGGGTCAGTGCTGATTCCTTCCGTCTTCCCATCTCTGCTAGAGGGAAGCACATTTTGAATCCTGTCATTTCAGGTTTCTCTCCTGGTCATTATTTCACTGCCAAGAACCATCATTATGGTCTGTGATGGCACTAATATATTAAGAAATCAGAAGGGATTTAGTTCATATGGGTGTGAGATATTAGGGTGCTTATCAAAGCACTTTAAAAAAAACCAAATTGCATACAATATAATATGATACATTTAAATAATCTAGATGTTAAGTAGGCAAAAAATAAATAGTAATGTACACAAATTGCCCAAATGATTTCACAAGTAAAAATTTAAGAGCATGAAAAGATACCAAGATCATAAATAATGCCCATAGTTTTGTAAGCATATGAAGTTAGTATCTTTCAAATTTCTCCTATCTTGCTTAAGCAAGGCAAAAATCTGCTCTTCTAAAGCACTGTCATGATTTTATGAGACTTATTTAGAAGCAGAGTATTAATACTCTTAAGAACTCAAATCACAATTTGTCATCAAAGCAGAATAAAAATTCTATACCTAATGCCTTGATATACCCCTAGAAAATTCTCATTTACTTCACTTGGCCAAGTAAGGGTAAAAACAAGCATGAACTGGATGAACTAATGTACTTTGAGAAAAGTTATCTATTTAAATGGTCATCTTAGACAAGACACAATTAAAATTACACTGGTCTTTTCTCTTTATTTCCAGTCTCCCTTGAGTGTATTTATGAATCTCAAGAGGGATGCTTTTTGTCCTGTTGGCCTTAATTGCATTTTGTTTAGTTCAATGTTTTAAACAAAAAGCTCTTCCCAGCATGGTTGAATTTATGAATCTCAAGTTTCTGTAAGGATGCAAAATTCTTGCTATAAGTTGGCTCTTTATAAATGTGAACTTTTTTGCATCAGCTACATCCTAACCTGCTAATGGAAATCTGGCCATGCAACTAAGGGAAAAATAATGAGATGTTCATTCCAAAAGAAGTAGAAAAGGTTTTCAAGATATAGAAATAGAATCCTAGCTTAAGCAACATTTTCTATCACTTTGATTTCATAATTCAGCCTAAGTATGATTGATAAATTAACGTAATAAAAAGCAGGACAACATCTGTTCTCCACTATGGGAAGAGGAGGGAATTTGGACATTTGAGTAGTTGTTATGCAGACATTACATTCTACACGGGAACATATGAAGAGTGTTTACAGTAAAAATAACTTCTGGTGCTTACTTGTATTTCTTTTTAAAATGTACACATATGCCTTTCAATTTTAGTATACAAATACTATAACTTTTACTCTAGATTTAGTTTTGATATTGGACTAAAATGAATGGATGGAATAACAAAAAATTACATGTGTATATGCTTTTAGTTGTTAAATACTTTCATGTATCCTATTTAATGAAACAGCTTTTCCATATCCTCACTGTACTTCCCTGATTAAAAATCCAGGCTTCCTCCATCTAATTCAGATAATACATGTGATAAATATGTCCCAGCCTGGCACTAGTTTTTAAAGCTTTCCAACCTTGTATTCATTGCAAGTTAGTTAACCACTAGTTATTGCTACTAATAAAATCACATAGTACATTGATTTATAAGTAGGGATTGCTTAATTCAAGATCAAAGTCAAACCTTTTCATTCATATCTTAAGAGATGAAGGATGTAATTGAGTTCATATATGGGCTGTTAAGTAACTTGCATACTTACCTCTTACCTAGAACCGCTTCCTGAGCTGGCGTGCTGGCCCTTTAATCCAGGGTATGAAGTTCAAACAGTAACACTACTGAAAGGGAGCTATAAAGAGAGATAGATTAGGAATCCCTGCATCCTGATTACCCAAGATAAGAAGGTACTTGGAAGTGGAAGAAAAGGTGGTGAGAGCTAAATTAGCTGTCTTTGAGATAAAAAGTTAATTTCCTTAAGAGAAGAGCCCAGTTAAGGCACTGTCCCTTTTAAATCTAAATGCTCACAGTAAAGGCAGCAGACAACTTTTACGTTTACTGGAGATAATATTTATGGTTCTGGTGGTTGCCTCTGCAAAGCGGATGGCAGGCAGTGCTATAAACAAACACCTTAAGAGATAAACATCTGCAGAAAAATGTGGTTCCCTTGTAAAGCATTGGGTACTGAAACAGAAAAAGAAATTGAATTAATATATGCAAAAAACTGCTTTTACTGTGAAGCTAAAAATATGCAGGGTTTTCTTATGGAGCTCCAGAAATCATTATAGATGATCAGAGCGGTAACTCAGAGAAATGCCAATTACTGACTTCCCAGATTGCTCAGCATAAGTGATCAAGTGCGTGTTGCAGCTGATAGATCTGCACAAAAACATTTTGCACACATGCTGCAGAATTCAGACCCTGAATATTGAAACCTATTTGTAAATAATTTGTTCTGATTTAAACAATGTGTTTGTCTTTGGAAGCAGCTGGTGTTTAACAGTTATACTGATTTTAATGTTGAGAAAGTAAACAATTTATGATTGATGTTAGCAGTAGTTCACTATACAGCCTCATGCATGCTTAAAAAGCTTTTCATATTATGGTATGTCTTCACACACAGTACATGAAAAGAAAAGGCAAGTATTTGTGTCAGATAGGATTTTTCTTTGGACATTACACTTTCTCCCTGGTCTGAAATGCCTTCTTACAGATGGGGCTAGTGGGAAGGCTCTGGTAGGATTCCAGAACAACACAAGGCATTAATCCATACTTATTTTCATTTAGAAATGACCTAAGCCTTAGGCAACCAAATAGTGGAAACTGGTTTCAAACACTGTTGCATCCTGTCCCCTCCCTTGCTGCCTGCCATCTCCAGCTGGTCCAGAGTCCCAAAAGCTTTGCCCATTCCACTTTTCTCCAGTCCTTTCAACAGGACCTGACCAGAATCTGATGCTGGGAGCATCCCAGGGTGCAGCTGTCTCCCCCCTGCCCTGAGAGTCTGGCTGGAGGTGCCTGGGGAGCTCTCACCATGGGCTGAGCCTCAGCTGAGGTGTTGGCTTCAGTGCCTCTGTCCTTTGTTCATTCAACTAGTTTGTGGCCTTTTTCACCTAGTTCAGAGGCAACTGCATTGCTCAGTGTCTGCAGACCAATATCTGCAGCAATGTGCTCACAGGCTTACTTTCAAAGTCATGGAGACACTTGAAAAGCTTAATTTATAAACAAAAGCAAAAGAAAAACCATATAATTTTCCTTTTATTTGATTTTAAAAACCCACCTTGATTAGGGTTGAAACTCAGCATTTTCACACTCCATTTTAGCCTTGCCTGGGGTGCTGCTTCCCTTACAAACACCCTAGTGTAGCTCCATGGGCGTGTGCCTGAATGGAGACTTCAGTGTGTGCCCTGTCATGTTTTAGAACATAATTTTTTCGATCATCTAATTAAGCAAACTGGTTCATTATAAGCAATGCTAAGGTGTTAATTCAATTCCTGCCTCTGATTTTTTTTTCAAGGTTGTTTACCTGTGAAGCCATGTGTAACTAAAGAAAATCCCCACAGCAAGTGGTAGAAGACTGAGAGAGAAGAGGCCTCACTACTGCATTTCTTTAAGCTTTAGTCCAAAATCTCCAAGCCCCCAAGGTTTAATTATCGTGTGCAGTCTAGTGTTGAATAGGAAAAAGGGACTGTAGCACGAAGGAAAGATTTTCACACTGATATTCACAAAAGAACAGGAGCATTAAATGAAAAAAAAATGTTCTAAGGTTCTGAGCGCATTTGAAGTGAATAAAAGGGAAATAACTGTCAGGGACCAAGCAAATTATGAATGGAATTATAAATATTGAGTGTTTATACATCTCTGCAACAAGAAATGCATCTTTTGGCTTACTGCAGCAGAATAAATAAGCCAGAAGTGTACAAGTTAGATTTTTTCAAGCTTTCTTAGGCCTTTTCTCTATCTTATTTCAAATTAGGTTACTGGCTTAAAAGAACTCAAAAGGTGAAAAAGACTTCACAGTATTATTCACTTTAGCACATATGTGACCTGAAGAGGATTAAAGGTTTGTTCAATCTCTATTCATAGTATTCTTACAGAATTTTCAAAGGACCTTTTAAACAAAGGTTGCCAAACAAAGCACTTCTTTTGTTGCTACTTAGCTGAGGCCTATTGTCAATTAATAAGCAGCCTTTCACTTCAGTGTAATTGGGGCTTTCAATTCCAATTACACTGCATACATATAGAAAATGTGAATGCAATATTAAGAGCAAAATAAATTTGTGCATATGTGTGTGTGTGTATACATAGATACATATGTACAAATCCTTCACAAACGCTTCTCCATGTATCACCCTTAACAGCAGGTGCTGTGTTCCACCACAGACTTGGCTGTATTTCAATAGTACCTTTAGTCTGTATCTCTAGAAAATGCTTTGATGTTTTACAAATAGCCTCTGTAAGTAATTATAGTTAAAGCAGGAGTAGGTGCTATGGTTACATTTATTCGAGCCATCAATATATTTTTGACATTTTTTAATTAATTTTGTTTTCTAGACTGAAATTTTATTGCATTTTGAGTTTTTGGAAAAGTTTGAATAAGGGATGTTCCACTCCACTTTGATTAACTGAAAATTAATATTTACTGTCTTTCCAACATTTTCTTGAATAAGTACATCTTGAACTGGAGTAGCTTATAATAAATAACATTGACCATAATAAAACAGTCATCTTTTAGGGTAGGGAGGAAATTTCATTATGAGATGAACACATTATGAAATTTTGAAAAATTATATATTGTACTTACACACTGCAGTCACACCAGACACCTGGAATTCAATATAAACACACTTATTTTATGCAGTCATACATGTGCATGCCGATATATAGAAAAAATACATATGTATGTATATATATGCATGTGCACCACTGTATGTGGAGATAAATAGATGTTGAGATAGATGTGAGTATATAGAGCAATACACTCACAAGGATTCTTATGGGATTTTGACCCCCTTAAACAGAAGTTATTCATTATTGAAGGAGATAAATGTGATACAAAAGGATTATATCCTTGTTTGCATAATTAACCTTAGTGAAGCACTTAGTGGAATAAACTGACTGCTGATGGAAGTAAAAGTGCCATGTGCGAGACTGACCCAAGCTCCAGCCTCAGCCACAGAGGAGGGAGAGCTCCTTATCTACCAGATGTGGTAAAAGATAGGGCTGCAATTCTTCAGCGTTTACAAGAACCAAGACAGAGACCTGCAGAAACTTCGGAGCATCAGATTCTTAGGGCAGGTGAGCTGCAGAGCACTCTGTGCAGACCTGGCTTCAGCCTGGGTGGAGAGGCTACACATTTTCTTTGCTATGACCACACCATACAGCACCTGACCAGGAGAGGAAACTTTCTCATTATGTACTTTTTTCCCCTTCAGAAAATCTGCCTCCAAGAATTAATCCTGGAGGAATTTTTTTTCCCCTGTCTCATTCTAGACTCCATAGCATAAATTTCATCTTTCAATTTTTATCCAACTATTTCTAATCTGTGGGCTGAATCCTTATTTTTATCCCAAATTTTAATTCCCAGGTTATAGCATACTGGAAGAATTTATAAATCTTTGTAAGGCAAACTCATTACAGATATCTCAACTCTCTTTTTCTTTCTTTCTTTAAAATCTCTAAGAAGACATGTATATTCCTGGAATCACTGTCTCTGGGTAGATACAGACATTTTTATGCACACATATGCCTTTACAAATACATGTGTGTGTGTAATTCCTATATTACATGCATAGATATACAACGTGCTAATGTGGGACTGTTTCAGAAGTCAGTAACTTGATGACATAAACCCAGAATATTTGTGTCATATGCAGCCCTCATATTTGAAGGGAGATGTTTATATTTGAATGGTGCATACAGAGGAAAACAACGTGAACAGAGTCCTGTGTTTATATAGCTAGCCTGAAGGATTTCTTAACATTTAAGTGAAATACCAGTATATAATTCTGTTTGACTTCTTTGGTATGGTTCAGGCCTTGTAAAATACAGCTCTCTAGATATAATGCAACATTGCCCTGAAGATTTTGAGCCCATTAGAAAAGCACTATTTTTGTATAATACTCTTGCTGTATATACCGAAGTTTCCGAACTGAGTATAAATCTGACAAAAATCCTTACTGCATATTTGGATGCAAGCTTGCACAAAAGATCACAACTGTTCATAAAAATTCACCTTTCCATAAAAATTTTATTTGGTTTTGATAACATTGAAATTCAAATGTATTTTCTACCTTAAGGACAGACTGACTTTCTACTAGGTCTGAACAGGTGATAGTGTTAGGACCATCCCCGACAAATAGCAGTAGCAGTAAGAAATATGAGGTCATTTGCATTAAAATGTGACAAGATATTCTGGACATAGCTCCCATATTAGGCCCAGAACATAAATAGTTCCTACTCAAGAATTCATAATACAACAAATAGTAGCAATAGTCTATAGCTACTCTTTAGGATAATATAATGGCTTGAGCTAAAAATATATCAGCTTTTGGGCCACTGAGAGTGTGTACTTGTGTTTGTACCGTATGGACTTAGAATAATCCCTTCTGACAGGAGATAACAAATATAAGTGCTGAAAGTTATTTTCCCCCATGTGGTGTCTACTGATCTTGCCCAAGAATGCCAGATGAAGCTTCTAAAAGTTACAAATGTGATATAGTGCATGACATTTAAGCTAAAAACTAAAAAAAAAAAAATAGGTTAATTACTTCTTCTGTGTGAGAAAAAAATGTTGTAAGATGAGCTGATTTATTTTTTTATGGAATACATATGTATTCCATACGTATTCCATACATCTTTTACATTCCTGTAAAAGAGGCACTTCCTTTGCTTTGGATCTTCCCTGGGATCCTCCTTGTATGGGCGAATGCCATCAGGGAAAGCATATCGCTGCCACATACCTTTAGTTTTGAAAGTCAGAAAAATGTTCAGAGTGCTGTGTAATACTTTTCAATATGATCTGAAGAAAGTTGTTTCAATGAGTCTGTAGTCATATAAATCAGCTATGCCTAATGACCTGCAGAAAGACAGGTTTGTATTTATACAACTTGTAAGGATGTGTGAGCTGTGACGAACTCCAACACAGACCAGGCAAAGGCCCAATTAGCCCAATATGCTCCATACGGAAGTCCAAAGAAATGGCATTTAAGGAGTAGCTGTGGACTGATTCTCAGTGCATTACATTTTTAGAGTCAGAATCTTCCGAAATTTTTGAACTAGAAGCTGTATCTAGAGATTCATTTAAGAAGTTTATGCAAGAACTCTCTTTGCGACATTTTCTTTCCTTTTCCCCCTCTGTGCTTTTGAACCCTGCAACACCATGCCACTGTGAGTTCCATAACTCAGTGCATTTGCTTTCCTTTCCTTTGTTTTCAGCCTGCCACCTGGGAATGCCTTAGTTTCTCTTACCACTGCTCTCCAGTCACATTCTTCATACTTTCAGAATTTTATTTAGCAGTAATATGTGTCCCAGTCACCTCTTTTCTACACCTCCCAGCCTTTTCCCATACTATAATCACTGCATATTTTGTATCACCTTTGTTGCTTTTCCAATTGCTCCAATATCCTTTTGAAATAAAGTTACTAGAAATACACACAGTGTGTGAGACATTGGCAAAACAGTCTATAATAATGATTTCTGTTTTCTCTTTCTTTAAATGGTCAAGTTTGTGTTTGCCCTTTGGCTACAGCCAAGCACTGAGCCAGTGCTTTCAGAAGGTTATGTATTCCTGTCCTGGGCTAATTTGTAGCACTCATACTTCTGCCAGTGGGGTTATTCCTTCTCCCACATCCATGAGTGTATTCATCTGCTATTTTGTTATTAAACCGACTGTAATTTTATTTGCTTTGTTTTGTTGTTTAACTGCAGCTGTTTATGACCAACTATACGTTTGACCCTTCCAAGTCAGTTTATAGAGTTTACAGTTTTTTTAGCTCCCTATATGCTGTCTTTACCACATCATTTATAAATTTACATTGAATGGTGCAGATCTCATCAAAGATGTGATTTCTGAAAATGTAAAGGGGAATTTATCTTTCCTGTGATTTTTCTTTGTTATAACTCAAAAATGGAAAAGTCAAAGATACACTTTAGTGAGTGCTTGTTCTTTAAGAATGTAATCCCACAGAATATGAAAAGAAAATAGTGCTTTGAAGTTCTAAATACCTAAAATATGGAAAAATGTGGCTATGCAGTGTATCCTCAGTCTGTTTTCTGGGAAAAACAACAAATATTGAGACCAATGTCTCTGTTCATTGGGACATATTTATGGAATTAGTTATTACAATATTTTTGTGTGCATTATGTATAATAGATATAGTTTACAGTGCACAGGAGGAGTCATCTGCCAATCTGAGCTATCTAAATTTCAAACTGAAGTAGCAATTTTCCTACTTATGTGTAGTCACTTTAAACTCAGGTGTATATCTAAGCCCTGCACACAGGTTCTGTCTGTAGCTGGAGAAGACATGCACATCCAAAGGATGTTTCAGCCCACCCTAAAACAGGGGTCCCAGGATATCAGGATGAATCATCATCTCAGATAATGCCCATCTTATTTCATTGACTGCAGAGTGCACTTACACAACTAGCCATGCTAGACACATAACTTTTAAATGATTACAGATAATTGAGATTAATTTTACCCACATAACTTAATTAATTTAATCCCCATTATAGGTACAGACTGCATTTTTGCAAGCACAAGGAGCTAGGTTGGTGACTATTCGGTAAAAAGACATCTGCAGAATTTATTTTATCAGATAGAGACATTTCCTCTGAAAAGTTTTCCAGCAAGTCCTGGATCTTAAAGACTCACATACATGGAAAAGTAAGCACACTTGACAACTTTTCCATGTAACTGGAAGCGATGCCAGTTTAATTAGGCTGATGAATTCCATGTGGAAATTCTTACTTTAAAATTAGAAGGGATTTTTAACTTCAACAATTTCCAGACAAACACTGCTGAAATTTAAAAAAATATAAAGAAAACACCCTTAAGCAAACATATCACGTTTTACAACTAGTGAATGTTTGCTGATACTACTCAAACATTTGATTTATCATATTGTTTCAGACTGTCACTCTCACCAAAATAAGTGTAAAGGGACATAGAAGTGTAGCACTATAAATAAGCACAAAAAATTAAGAGGGTTTTTTGTGAACTCAATAAAAAGTCGGTATTTTCCTTTTTCTTTTTTTTTCCTGTGAATCAGACTGGTTCACAACAAAACATCAGTTGTGAATTTTTTACTTTTGGATGATCAATTTAATCCTTCTAGCAACTAACTTACAATCTTATTTTACCTTGGCATGTTCCTCTTAACCCTTAGCAATATGGAGTCTAAATTTTACCTCTGATTTAAGAAATTTCTCTCCCCATTAGAAGTGGGAAGTAGTGGCAGCTAATTGTAGCAAGCAATGAGCATGCCAATTTACTTGCTACTCTGTCATTAGATTCTGGTACTCCAAATTATTTAAGAATATAAATATCTTCCATTTCATGAGCTATATTTCAATGGCCAGATGCTGGCAAAAAAAATTAACAGAAACTGAGAAAGGAGATGGATATCACTACTGCCTCAAGCCTTCTGTTTATGCAAACAATCTTCCAGTAGTCTGCAGCATGTCAGCATGGAGTCAAAGTCAATTTTTCCAATCTGCCCTTGCGATTTGTGTCAGACATCAGTGCCAGCATACACATGCTTTTCAAACAGGCTTCTATAGGTTAAAAAAGGTACCCCTAAGTTGCTGCTCGTTGTTTTTCTTTCCTGTAGTTGCCTTTCAGTTAATAATAACAGTTAAAAAGAGAAAGGCTCCTACAAACCAAATATTTCACATACTAAAAAGCTAGAAGTGCGGATACCTGCAAAATGGTCATAATACTTATTCCCAGCAGTGGAATAACCTTTTCAAGAGGAGAGAGAATGGTGTCCAAGCTGGCAATGGGTCTGGTAGATGGAGGCAAGACAGCTTCAGCCGTTCCTGTTTCACCTCTCCTGTGCTCTCAGGTGCTGCTTGCAGCCCTTGCAGGGGGCTGGGAAGTTCAGGGCAATAGGCTTGGGCCAAAGACTGGACAAATTTTTTATTACCTGCAGCTGCAGAAGATATCTTCAGGGCCCCATCAGAGCAGTCAGCATCAAGGTCAAGCTACATGTTACTTCTAAAACACTGCAGATGATTCCCTGAGAGTTCAGAAGGAGAAAAGCTTTACTTCCACTTAAATCCATCACTGCGTCTGCTTCTCCTGCTACAGCATCTGCAGAAACAAGCCAACCAGCGTGACTGCCATCATAAACTGTTATGGATGCTCTGTTTGGGTTCTTGAGAAAAATCCATCTACATACATATTATTTCTCATGAAGTCAACTCATAAATGATAGGAGTGAACACTAGAATGATATAAATGTAGTCAACTGGCCAGGTCTCCTGGAAAATGTCAACTCTATAGCCTTGTATCTGCTTTATTACTCTCAAAGAAAGGATTCACGCCTGTTAAAAGGCAATCATATTAGCATGCAAGCAATCTGAGATGTCAGTATAACATCAGACTCTCATGTAAGCACTATTGTGCAAATTCCAGGAGGAAATGGATTCCAAGAGACTGAATTCTGTCCTTGGAGGTTTGCAGGAATTACTCACTGTCAAGTAGTCATTTGTTTAATTCTTTCATCAAATAATGTGTTACTTCACTGAATCATTTTCCTTGTCTTCCATGTCACCTTCCCCTGTGTAAGCCAAATTCCTGACTCATCCTCTTTTGTGGATGTAGAGGTCCAGGTCCTCAGCAAATAAAACAGTTCGTTATACTGAACCATTAGTCTGCTTCCTGAGGTTTACTGCTTGTCCATTGGCTACCAAGCATAGTCACTTTTAGTGCTGTATATGCCACTATTTTCTTATTACTCCATTCTGTTTAAGTTTCTCAACTTTCATTCATATAGTCACCAAATTATTTATTGTCTTCCTTTAATTTACTACTTTCACTCTATCCGTAAATATTATGTGCCTTTACTCTTCATCCTATCCCAAATATCCCACAGATGAGGAAAATACAAATTCTTTTTCACTAATTTCTCAGCCACATAGGAAAGAATGTGGCAGAGAAAGCCACTGGTAAGAATCCAGCGGCTTAAACTCCTTTCCACTCTATTTATTGCTCAAAAGTTTCAATCACTGCAAAGAAGTCCTGCAGGACCCATTTTAGCAATTATCAGCAGAGGATGAAGAATCCCTAATCAAAGATCAGGGACGGAATTTTTTAAGGGGAACAGACGAGTATGGATGGAGGAAATCCCTGGGAGATTTTATGGCTTGAACATGATATTGATGGGATAGGAGAGAGAAAGCTAAGGATGATGCTGAGGCACAGTGATGGGGTGGAATGGGCAAAAGTAAAGCTCCTTCTTTCCTTTTTTTCTTTTATTCCCTGTGGTGCCTCTTACACTAGCAAATAAATAAAATATTATCAAAAATCTGAATTGAAGTAGCTGGAATGGGTGTAAAGGTATTTAGAAATCTGGTTGTTTTCCAAGGTTAAAAATTTGGTTATGACAACAGCCAGTCAAAACTTCAGGAATCAGTAACTAGAAAAGGAGAGTCATCTGGTTTAAAACAAAGTAATATGAATGTTCTGATTTTTAAGCCTTGTATCTTTGTTTTAACTAAAATAATAAATTTTTCTCTAACATTTTAGTTAATTCAACAGGGGAATTAAAAAAAAGTAATTTTTTTTTTAACCTAAATTCAAATTCTACCTTAGTTTAAGGAAACAAGTAAATTAAAGCTTGTTCAAAATACAAATTTCACCCTGAAAAGATAAAAGCTACAGAAATCTTCTAGGTGCTCCATTATTTTTAATAAATTGGACATGGAAAGCACTCAGATAGCACTGTTTTGAACAACACTATAAAACTGAAAAAGGATAACAGAAATAAATACAGAGAAAGAGCCTTTTTGCTTTCTCTTGTTACAGAAGCAACTGAGCATTCAACTAAAACTTAAAGATGACATATCCCAAATTGATGAAAGAATCATTTCTCCTCTTGACAAGAAACACTTAAGACCAAGGCCTTGGGACATTTTCTATATCAATCTGAAAACTGATTGAGAAAAACCACATTAAAGATCTGCCTGGAGAGTCTGATTCATTCTGAGCATGAGCAGCAAGAAATTATCAGTATCACCACTTATGATTGAAGTGGAATCTGATGAAGTGAATCCCCTAAGTGGTTGCTCACACTGGAGATCAGGAGGAATGGATAAAAAAAAATGACAAATATGAGGTCTTTACTGACACTCTCTTTTTTAAAGAATAGTAAAAACAATGGAATTTGTGTGGCTGACTCCCAAGCTAATTTGGATAACCTTGATTAGTGGTTATAAAAATATTATTTTCCTGAGTAAGAAGAACACCAGTTGCTCAGCATTAAGAGAAAATCACATTTTCTGTGCTTCTTTACCACTGCTGTATCAAAATCCAAGCTTATTGGAAGTGTTTCACTCCAGCTATTTGTAATGAATGGAGACAGAATATATGTATCTTGCAAAACTGTCAGTGAATTGCCGTGGGTTCATTTTCAAAGAATCCATCAAACCATTAGGTATGGAGCAAAAATGCTGCCAGCTTCTATCGGAGTTGGAGAAATATATTGAAGGGCAGAGTTTTTGAATGGCAGAAGCCATGCAGGACATAGCGTGATGTAACGAAAATCATTATTTGCATTCCCAGCAGCAGCCATATGCACCTATTTCCAGGGCTCCTAAGAAACAACCTTTCAACAGTTCCCAAACATCCTGACTCAATGAGTGCAGAAAAATCAGACACTGTTGGTAAAAACTCACCACAGGAAAAATGTCCCACAGGAGCCCTGTGGTGCATGGCCTCTTCTTACTTTCTTTCCCTCAAGGTTTATATTTTGTTTACACAGACTGGGGACCAAAGAGGATTTTTATACCCCCTTACTTTTAACCGTGTGGAAATTAGACATCTAATTTCATGCTTTGTGGTCAAAGGAGA
Organism: Acanthiza pusilla; assembly: GCA_036630365.1. NCBI lineage: Eukaryota > Metazoa > Chordata > Aves > Passeriformes > Acanthizidae > Acanthiza > Acanthiza pusilla. Next base: position 8,565,877 of record JAXCHO010000036.1, read on the forward strand.
CCAGCATCACTAGAGCATAGTTTATCCCATCTGTCTTTGACATATGTCTTTGGATGGGACAAATACCCCTTTGTAAGTACTGTGTCTGCTCATTAATTATCGAGGGAGCCTCCACGAGTAATTTAGATGAGACGTATCACTTTTACAAGGTAAAGCTAGGTGAGATGGATGGATCTCTAGCTTCAGTGATCAAGACACAGTTCCATGTGCAAGCTTTCTATTAGTACCAAGATTTCTAGGAGTCTTTCTGTGCCAGCCAAGAGGGCATTCAGCCACTTTGGGTACCAAGAGGCAAGAATAGAAAAGACAGCTAACAAAAGTATTCTGAAAAATAACAAATAAATCCCACTCCAGAGAGTCAAATAAAGCTAAGCAAAGAGAAACTTTCCTAGAGGTACTGGAATATTATTCACTTTTCTAAAAATTACCAAATTACAATGACACTTTAAGAGCCTTGCTTCATATCACTTTATGGAAATGCAGATTCACTATGTTAGTGTTGCTTTGAATAAACTCATGAACATTTTCTCCTATTAGAACATTTCCATGTTTTTTTCCCTGGAGACAAATATATGTGTGGGCAGAAAGTTCATATTTTCTGGTGAGGAGAGTGAAAATAAAACCCTGCCAATATTTCATGACAAAATCTAATCAAGAGGATTTTGGATCTTTTTTTTGTAACCCTGATTCAGAATGACCTTTCTGTACTTCAGGAAATCTATTTGGACTCTGAAGAAGAGCTTTTGGAATATTATTTCGGAATTTCTGATGGTTAGTGTTACAAGTCCATTATTTGACAATTCTAAGCTGAAACTTAGGAATACGTATTCAGTGAGAAATCTATGCTCTTTGACTTCTCATCCCTGCTCAGAATTCAGAAAGCAATTGCAAAGTGTCAGACGACTTCCTGCAAGGGGGAAGATCCAATTTTAGAGCAGTGTCTTAGTATGTTACAACAGGCTTTAGAATCACTCCTTATGATGAAGGCCTCATTACACTGCATGCTACAGCAGGAGAAGGCAGTCCCTACTCAGACAAATTAGGGGTGAGACAATTGCTGGCTCCCCTGCAATTTAGACATTGGATGCAGGGGAAAACCTGTCTGCTCTAGGTCACAACTTGGATGAGTTTTAGGGTTATGTCAAGTGTAAATAACAGTAGGATTTGGACTTAAATACTGGGTTTTTTATGTTCTAAATTGTGTGTTCTGTTTGATTGCACAACCAGAAGTGGTTACTTATAACAAGGTCCAGTTCTTTGGGCCACTGTGAGGAGAAACTTCTGAACTCATGGTTAAATGCAAGATGCCAAAAGAGGGGATTTCTAGATGCTTTCCAGCACTTGATAACAAGTCTTTAGAGACACATGCTTTTAGAAATCTCAGGTTCATTTCTGGTACTTCCCTGCTTTACAAATAGTTTCCTGCTGACAAATTAGATGCTGACTCGGGGTACCAAGGGTTTTTTAGCACTTCTGGTAGAGTTGTATACATGCATATATACTTGTATACATTTGCAAATTACTTACAGTTACAGTTATGGTTATACATATAGAGCTATATGTATATACATATACATAATTTAACAAACATATTTTTCAAGTTCATAATATCCTAGGAAAGACCTCTGGCTGGATTTTTCCCTTTTAAAAAAAGTGGTGCTTGGCAGTGCTGGATGTGGGAAGCCACATCTTAGCTCGAAATCCAAAATGCTGACCTGACACCATTAGGCCAGAGCTTGTACTTGGTTGCTGGCTACTTTCACATGCAGATTTTAACTCTATCCCTCCTGACATCATGCTGGAACATAACCTGACTTGTTTACTCAAGGCCAGGTTTCTCCTTCCTGGCTCACATTGTTACAGCTGGCTAAAGCCCTTAACTTTAAACACATGCTGGAAACTCAAGCTCATGTCTAAAGTTCACCACATGCTTACGAGGATCTTCAAATAGGCCAGTGAGAAATGTCTTAGTCTGGGGGTTTTATGTTTTTCTTTCTTTCTGGCTTTTAACAGACAGAATTGGGCAACACACCAACAGTGTGGCAAGCTTTACCTGGGAGTAGAATATTCCACCCAGGTGAAATTTCAAATGAATGCAGTATTTACATGACAAAGGTGTAAATTCATCGTATGTAAATACACTGAAAGTATATTTATTGCAGTTGCTAATACTGCAGTAGCAGCAGGATTTTTCTCTGGGGTTTTGAAGGTCCTTTGGGATCCTAAACATGCCTCAGAAGCCCACATTTTGGCTTGACTGTAGTCTGCAGCCAGACAAGCCAATGAAAGCTTTCCAAGGTGTATTTATTCAATCTCAGCTGCACTTGTGGCTGCTCTGTGAGGCATTGCTGCAGAGAGCTTGCTGAACCAACTGCTGAGGAGGAGTTCAACATTTCCCTTCATCCTTATGTCATATTCAAAGCAATATTATGGCTCCCCTCACCTTTAGGAAGGTTAACACTCCTCCAAGAATTTTGGATAAAAAATTTTTAAAAATTTAGATTAGAAGACTATTCCCTAATGTATCTTATATTTTCAAACCGCTGTTCAAATTAATCCATACGATTTTCCCCTCAAGTGCAAATAATCTATTAGCAATCCCACATGATTTTAATATACTAAACTGTTGCATACATGCATTAGAAAGAATATTTAAGCTACAGTGTCCTCCTCTCTTCCCCTTCCCTTGCCTCTAAATTTTTATTGGGCAAAGCATGCAAACTTACGAAGCCCCATTAGAGAGAATCATGCAGCTAATCTTGTAATTACATTCAGAAGAGAAAAAAATGTGGGTGAGGGGCAAAACTGTGTTTTAAAAACAAAACTCAAAATTGTTTTGTCATTTAAAATATTAATATTTTCATTGTTATTTTCGATCCAATTTGAAGAAGAAAACATCAAACAACCAAAGACCAGTAACACTTAAAGGACTACGGCTCTCCCTAAAAAGATGGTGTGCTAGAAAAGGTGGGGGAGATTCTCCCATTGCAGATGACAAAAAAGTGAACAGGGAGATGGAATGATGTAGAGAAGGTCACACTAAATTTCTGTATCAGGGCCCAGTTCATCACAGAGACTTACTCCAAGAGTAAGTCCAGTTTTAACCACAGGTCCATACACCTTCCCTTGTGGAAATTCTTCGCTTAATGTTATGTAATGCATCTCTTCAATTTAAAATATTTGAGTTTGATATTATCTTTTTATTTGAGCTTGCAGCTATTCATGGAAATGTATTTGAATTCAAGATGAAAATGAACAATCCATTTCATGTTAATAATGAACTCTGTTTCTTTTGCACTGTTTAATTTAATATTGAAGTTAAAGTATTTTCTGTAATCTTTCACATTCTCACTCACGCTCATTGCAGCTCTCAGCTACCTCATGCAGATCTGTGGGTATCAAATAAAGAGCTCCTGGGGCAGTGAGGGACTTTGCAAACCCTTAGACAAAGAAATCCATTAGGCTTGTGGGATAAGCTCAGGGCCTAAAGAATGCCTGAAGGGACTGTAGAGGATCTACTTTCAGGAAACTCTTCCTGGGCTGTCTGGAAGCCCAGCCAGATCTTTTCACCCTGGCAAGGGCCAATTGCATATTTTCAAAATGGTTAAATCTGGAATCTACAGTAAATGCTATGACTAGTACATTACATCAGCTATGGGTATGAGCAACACTAGCAATATTCATATTTTATGTTAGCTAAAAGTTCTATGTTTCTGGACTGCAGAATAAATGGTCATTGGATATATGGTGTTATATATACAGAATGACAGAAATCTGATCTAAGTAGTGTTATATAGTTTGTATAGAATGTAAAGGTCTACCAATATTATTGGCTGCAGTGTCTAATGGCAGATTTTAAAAATAAGCATTTCTTGTAAAACTTTAACACCCCAAAATTTATTGTATTTTGGCACCACTAATTTGGCTTTTGACTTCCCTGAGTCTAGAACTCTGCTGTCCTACAAACAAGGGGCCTCATGCTGCAGTAGTGGAACTGCAGATGTGGTTTGCCATTCCAGCATCCCTTGACCGGGCTTAGTCTGTCTTGGACTAACTTTGATTAATACTGGTTTATGACAGTGAAAGCAGCACAGTTGCACAGAGCTGTGATGTCTCTTTTTTCAAAGTTCCTTTTCATGTTTATAGGAATCAAGGCAACATTAGGAGTGACCCAGCCACTCAGCAACAATCTCATCTCATTCTGGTTTTGATTTTACAACACACTAAACTAATTTCTTCTGACAAAACTCATGCAGGATCTTTTCTTGGAATAACCTCTAATTCACCACAGATGGAAGTTGCTGTGTTAGCTGCAGAGGAAGACCACTCATTACTTGCTAAATATATTTTCTCCTATGTGATCTTTGCAGAAGGCAGATGTGTTGCGTGCCAGTCCTGCACATGCACGTGTTTGCTTACAAATACAGCAGCACACACAGGAGGCCTGCAATAAGCATCTATGCACTTCTCTTTTTGAAGGAAATTTTATCTTTGCTTGTGTATATAAAATTGGTTACTAAGGAAAAGTACTTGGGGTAAGGGTGGCTGAAGGATCTGGCAGGTCCCAAAAGTCATTTATGTTTGTGAAGTCACAATAAAGCTGTTCAGACTCTAGATTTAGTTTTGTGAAATGTACATGAGATTTTTTTTTTTTTTTAAAAGTATACCAAAGATAAAGCACAGGGTTAATTAGAACCAAATGTTGCTTAGGTTGGAACACTGATGTTCTCTGATCAGTGTGGCAATTAGCTTCAGATATTTTGAACAACATTTACTCAAAAGATATTACATTACCTTCCATGTCTAAGGGGGCTTAGTAACAATAAATATTCTCTTCAAGATGCTGTTATTTTCCATACAAATAAGAAGACTTGACTGGACAAAAATTGCAGGAGCATATCTAATTCCTTGTTCACAGAAGCAAAAATTAACAATTTACTTCTTACAGGGACATACACTACTCTGTTCTCTCATAAAACCAAACAGATTATGATGGATAAGAATACAATCTTGTGAATATTCCTATTTTCTGAGGATTAACCTATCACCAAATATCAAAATGGTGCAAAAATGGTCTTCCACAAAAAAAAAAATCCTCTAAAAATTAAGTTATCATGACAATTACTTTGACTCTTATGAAAAGAAAAGGATATCTTTTGCGTTAAACTGATAGAAGCTGTGTGTTAGACACTGAAATGTCCTAGGTGAATTCAGGTGGGCTTCTGATCCTGTGTCCAGTCAATACCCACCACAGGCTGACACAACAGTGACCAGATCCTCTGATGTCAAAATGCATTTCTCTTAATTGAATTTATTTCTTTGTAAAATGAGTTTGTTTTCAGCAAGACATAACAACCATAAAAATAGCTCCAGACTGGCCTCTCGGCCGCCTGTAGCTTTACTAGTAAACTAAGAAGCAGAGATTTAGTAAGTGGAAGGCCTGGGTGGAGAGGTGGGGCTTGCAGCTCTTTTAAAAGTGGCCAAGTACATACTTAATTGCATTTCTTCACGGAATACATTCCAGAAATGTGGGCTTGCTATCAGGGAAAGCCTGTCAGCAGCAAAACTGGCTTGTGGTTAATGCACTGGACTGTGACTCAGGATATCTGCGTGCTAGTCACAGCTCAGCCACAGGCTTCCTCTTGATTTGGAGCCAATTATTTAAACTTATTTTCCCACAGGTAAATCAAGCAATAACTCTCTATCAGGGAGGTTGTGAGGAGAAAAATTCATTAGTGTGTGCAAGGTATTCAGAGTCTACTTCTTAGATAAGCATTTTGAGAGAGGGATCAGACATCTGCAAAAGGAAGAACTCTGCTGGGGTCTCAAAGAGTTTGCACAATATTAGATTATATGCAAATCATGGTAAGTGAACCAGAAAAGCCAATAAATAAATAATGCTTCATTTAATCTCATTCTAGTTGGAAGACCAGGCTTCTCTAAATCATGTTGCTACTGTTTTGCCAGCTGCTGGATTACTCTGCTTTGGGTTTTTTGCTTGTTTGATGAAAGAGGGCAAAGAAGTTGTTAGGTTTTCAACCTAAAAACAAAATAAAATCCACTTTCTAATGTGGAAATTGCCTTCAGAACTGAATAATACCTTCTTAGCATAATTTTCATAGATGAAAAGTGGAGCAAAGAAGAGTTCTTGGTACACAATAGGAAATGATTGGTAGGAATCATGTACCCAACATTATCATGGCCACATCTCTGTGTAATGTGGTGGTGGAGAGCAAAAATAGCTTATTAGAGTGAATTTTTAGGAGCTTACTTTGTGTCTTGGACACCAAAAACTGACCAGTTGCCCATGCCAGCCTGCTGCGCTGGGCTCTGTCTAACCAAGCCCCTGCTCTGCACACACACAGACCGCTCTGAGTAAATGGACACAGAGCCACAGCCTGGGGAAGATTAAGATCCCCACCAGCTCCCACCTAGATTGTAGTGCACATTTCTTACACAGACAGATGTGCGGCATTCTGCGAGACAAATTCACTCTGATATGAGCAGCCGGTGCCGAACAGGAAGATAAATCACAACAGCACAGGCTCTGTTTTACCCCTTCTGAAGGGCTCCACCAGAGGTTTGCTCAGGTTGTAACTCCATCAATAGAGACATATTGATGGACACTGCCTCAGTCAAGAAAGACTCTAACATGCTGGCTGACAGGAGAGGAGGGGAGTTTGTGGCTATCAATACTTATCTTTCACGTAATGCATCATTTTGATAGCTGTATCCTCAGTGCTGTCTTATTGCTGTGTCCTCCCCAGCCTCTGGCAGGAGAGACAGGGAAAAGGGAGGGTTAGCAATGAGCCTGAAAGGAAAGCATTGATTGAGGACACAGACCTAAAGTGCCAGCTCCTGGGCAGGCAGCACGTGTCGACAGAAAAGTACAAGACAATGAATTTCAGGCAATCACATGAAGATGGGGATTCAAACCATAAAGCTTGGGCTGTTACCAACTCTAAGACCAAAATATTAAAAACCAAAAAAAACCAAAACGAATCTACTTTTGTTCTTTCTGCTTTTCTTAGTGTCAGAAACTGAGTGTGGGTTTCCTCCTGTAAAAGCCATTCTTAGATCTGCTCTGCTTTACATCGATAAATCTGGAGAGCCAAATGCTGGATGGCTCTAGGAGAAAAGTGATCTGGGCTCTGAGTATTCAGAGGAGGGTGTGAAATTATTGGTGTATATTTCATTCTTAGCAACAGGAAAAAAGCTTTCCTAAAGCTACATTACACTCTGCTGACTTTAGGAGGCCTGAGTCTGTTTCAGTTTTAACACTGTTCATTCAAAGTCTATGGTTTTTTACTGCATGCCCCTTAAACCAAATCTGCCGTTCTTGCGAACCAGCAGTGAGCATGTGTTCCCTGCTGCACACCTGCCTGTACTGGTTTCCTTGTTTTTCCAAATTCTGATCACCCTTCACATTGCAGGCCCCAATTCCTCAAAAGAAAGGTAAAAGCACTGTTTTGATTTTATTGCAGCTACTTGATTGAGAATATGTTACTCTAACAAAGTTTTCCAGGATCTTAGCATATGAGAAACACATCCCACAAAAGTTTGATGGAATTGTCTGCCCTCATATCTCTGTTGCTTCTATGTAGAGAAACAGAAGATGCCAATTAATGTTGTTTTTATTACCCCTGGGTTTTTTTGTTATCTGTCCGTATGGCCACAGTGCATAGGACACCCAGCAAGATTCCACTAGATTTTATTTTTTAATAAAAGCTTGAAATACAAAACAGTGACTCAAAGGACAAGTTCATGTCTACACAAGCATCTACAGAGTAATTCTTCAGTGCCTAAGAAAGAGTGTGGGAAGGACATCTAGGTTTTTGATTGAGAGCTTCCCAAATGAGCAAGGAATATCAGGACATCCAGGACAGAGGGAAGCTGGCACAACAAGAGTGCTGGAAGATAAACAGGAGCTGGGAAGCACAGAACCTTGAAAACTGAGATAGTGGCTGCAGTGTGGAGAAAGGAAAGACAGGGAAGACATAGGTAATATATGACTAGCAATACTAATAGCCTGAAAAAATACAGTTCAGCCAGAATATATACAAAGCAGGACAGAAAGAGGAGAGAAACTCTCTCCCTTACAGTATCTTTATTTTGAATGAGACCATTGAACTACCTACTGTGGCATGTTAATTAATTTTTACATTGTTTCATTCTACATTACTGTGCTGTTATTCAGGCCTGTATATAAAATCTGTGAAGAAGTATGACTGATTGTCTGTTTGAACTTTCAAACACTGTGTTTGTTTGGTTTTGATTGTTTCTTGCCAGATGGTTAAGCATATGTTTAGCAGTTTTACAGGGGAGGAAAAAAACCCAACAAAAACCCAACACATGTAGTATACAGTTAAGAGTTTAAAAGGTAGTGGCAACATTTATTAGCTTCTAATGCAAAGCTCATGTTAAAAATAGTTATAGTGACAGGATACAGTTTAAGGTTGAACAGACCTGTGCTTAGTTTCCTGTACCTCTAGAGATACAGGATCCAAAGACTTGGAAAAAAATGACTTACTTAACTTCAACAATCTAAAATTTATCTGCGTAGACTGAAGTAGTTGCATGAGGTAATTTTCCTTCTCCAGTGATGAGAGTTATCTCTGAGTAGTTTGTTTGCCTGCCCTCTCTGAAACCCCTACCTTCAAATGGGAAGTATCACCTTGGGGAGGTGTCTGCTTCTCCTCTTTGATTACTGTCAGAGACTAAGCCTTTAAATTGGATTGGATGCTTACCTTTTAGAGAGGAAATTTGTGTGTAACCTAAGCAATCCCATCTCATTTTATAACACCGGCCAGGATGATTGCCAGATACTGCACCACTGCAGCAGAGAAGGATTCCCCTGTCGGGAGTGAGACACTGGAGTGCTTCCTATTCCTTATGTTCCTCTTCTTAAGGTGCATTTCTTCTGCTTTTTCAACGTTTTACATTCATTTCCAGCTCAAAACCATGGCCTAGCTTAATCCTACCTCATTACAGATAGTAAAGTGAGTTATCTAAATGAGGAGCCTGGTTGGCCTTGCGTCCTGTGCAGATAAGCAGAAGGAAGAGGCTGTGGAAAAGGCAGAGGGTCCCGAGCAGAGGCAGCTGCAAGTTGCCCCTGGCTTTACAGCCTATGGACAGAGCCCACAGTGAGGAGTGCCAGGCTTGAGTGCTGCATGCAACTGGTTGATGCTAAATAGGAAAATATTGTGTTGTGACAGCTGCTCATAACTACTTGAATTCATCCTCCTTTAGAGGTCTACTCTAACAGAGGGAAGCAATGAAGGAAGGCTTTTAATCCTTGAAAGAACTAGTCTTTCCCTCTAAACTCTGTCATAAATAGTGGATTAATTATTTCCCAAAGGGAGAGATAGTATTTCATGCTTGACTATGATAACTCAAGGTAATCATCCTGATTTCGCCCTACAGTGTCTAACAAGGACATTTGAAAGTGTAAACTGATGAAAGAAGAAAAAATCAATAACAGCACAGAACACAACTTTTTGCAGATGCTTGTATCTAAAATGTACAAGGCATGGCAGCTAGGTTGCTATTGGCTTTTTCATTCCTAAGAGAGTTCAAAAAGGGGTGAGGATCCTCAAGGATGACGAGATTTGTTTGTTAGATGTGTGTGTGAGCTTGATCTTCCAGTGGAATCATCAGGAATTAAAGTGCACTTTGAGACAGGCTGTTGCAAAGGAAATAGGTGCCTGGTCTTTGCTAACCCGAATGAAACCTTTCCCTTTTGGTGCAGAGATAAAAGTCAGAGTTTCATTCCAGCACTCAGCTATCAGGAATGTGCCTTTCAGGACTGATAAGTGATGGTTTCTACACACAGCCTACTGCAGGATAGCTCAGCTCACACTCTTTCAACTTGTGTGGCTTTTAATCAATAATGAAGCACTTGCAAATTGTTCCACCAAACTGCACAGTGGTCAGAAGTAGGGAAAAACCTGGACAGTGCTCAAAAAACTGGCTTTGCAAAGCAGCCAATACAACAAATACAGTGTGTCTTAAGAGAGAAAGAGAGGGGTGGGGGAGAAACGAGCAAGAAAAAGGCTTTCAAAACGTATCAAATGAAGCTTGTTTGATAATAGTCACTGCAGGTGGGGAAGCTGATTTTAAGGGTGAAAATATTTAACATTTTATTGCACACAAATGCTTTCATAAAGCAGTCATTTGTGTGTGTGTGAGTGCGCACACGCGTGTACATGCAGCAAACAGAAATCTATTGAGTTCCACCAGACCAGACGTCTGCATTCTGGAGGGCTCATTGCAGCCAATAAATTTGACTAAAACTTTTTTTTTTTTTTTTTATTTTATGAATTCTGCTATAAAAGCTAATCCTCCTTTCTAGACTTAGCATAATTACAAGACACTATTCTGAGTGCCAAAAATGTCAACTGAAAGTTGCAAACATGGGCACTTTTAAGCAGAACCATATGTTAGAACGCAAGGCAAGACCTGAAGTAAGTGAATCAGTTCACCTTTTTCTGAAGAGTGAATTTATAATGCAACTTTAGGTCTAAGAAATAATAATGCAGTCAGTGATAAATTACATTGCTCAATCATTTATTAATAAGCTTCATTGGAAAGAAAGATTTTATCAGTGCTCGAAATTCATGAAGTTACGAAATCACAGATGTTCGGGGTTCTGGAGCCAGAAACCTACTATTAATGAACTCTCATTAATACCTAATCAACTTGTGATATTTTGATCCTGTGAGAGAATTGATGGCCAATAAAAATAAACTCAAAATGTCTTCCTATCTAGGAAAAAGAAAAAAAGTTGTAAATCCAGGAATGCACACAGTAACCATGATGCAGTAACTAAGGTTAAGCAGCTGGAGGCTAAATGTTAAATTTTCTTTGGTACAGGATGGATTTATTCTGTCACCTAGACAATTTCAGAGTCTTACTTTGGAGGATTTATATAAGCATTCAGACTTAGCAGATGGATTCACGTGCAATACTTTAACTATGCAAAAGTGCTTTCCAGGCTCTTCTGGATTAGGGTCTTACAAACAGTCCTCTCTGGAAATGAAATCCTTAAAAAAAAAATGCCCTGTTCCTCTCTGAATGTTATTCTACTGCACTTAAAGTGTGGAATCTACTTAAACATACATGGCATTTGAAATTATATCATATGCATTTCTGTGTAAGAATGTGCTGGGTTTTTAATCCCTCCATGATGACAAAAAGGGAAATGCAAGTGTCTTTTGGGCTTTGTGTTCCTGAACTAGGAACACAAAATTTCTTGCAGTACATCAAGGCAATGATCCATCTGATCTACTGTTCTTTCTCAAAGGTGGCCGGCATCAGACTCTTCATAGAAAAGCATACCAATAGGCACAATCAGCACTTACAAAAAAATCCAATATTCTTAGAAAAAATGTATTTTTAAATCAAGTAAATTTATGCCCTTAACCAGTTGTGAAATTCTAAGCCTTTATTGTAAGCATGCAGAATTTCACCACCTTTATAATTATGTAATATGATTTTAATAACCCCCCTTTTTTCATAAACTAAGGAATTTAGAGAAAGGCCTTGTAGAAACAGATCTACAGGATGCTTGCGTGCAATACAAGGAAAACAAAATCCTTAATTCTCTTCCATGTGAGCTAGTCATCAGATTCCCTAAGCATCCTCATATCTGAGGTAAATAGAAGTCTTGACACCACTGCATATTATACTCTTAACATCATTAATTTAATGTCTGTGGGTCTTCCTTCCTTCCTTCCTTCCTTCCTTCCTTCCTTCCTTCCTTCCTTCCTTCCTTCCTTCCTTCCTTCCTTCCTTCCTTCCTTCCTTCCTTCCTTCCTTCCTTCCTTCCTTCCTTCCTTCCTTCCTTCCTTCCTTCCTTCCTTCCTTCCTTCCTTCCTTCCTTCCTTCCTTCCGCACCATTCCTTCCTTCCTTCCGCACCATTCCTTCCTTCCTTCCTTCCTTCCTTCCTCCCTCCCTCCCTCCCTCCCTCCCTTCCCCCTTCCTTATCAATCTTTACATACATCCTATTCATGACCCTTTTCCCCCCACTTTTTTGTGAAATCCTCTCAGAATTACCTGGAGAGAGGCCAACAGCCACACTTTGGCATTTTGGTGGTGGTGGCCACACAGACACAGTCTCCCCTCTTTTCTGGCCATGCCTTTCTGCATCCCCAGCAGTCTAGGGCTGTCGCTGCCCTGCTACACCGACATGTCCCAGGACAGCCTTCACCCCATGATGGACCCTGTTGATGTGATGGGTTTTAACCACTTTTGTCTCTCAAACAGAGTTTTCACCAATGTGACCACAACAGCTGACTCTCTCTCAAACACTTGCAAGAAACGGGGGGTTGTGAACAGCAGGATTTCTTGCTCTGTGATATCTCAGGGAAATGAGTTCAACATTAGTGGTGCCTGAGCTTCCACGCAGAGAGCTGAACAGCTGAAATGATCACATGTGCTGGGTGCAGGTTTATAAAAGTGAGTGGGAGATTAATATTTTCTTTCATTCTGATAAAGGGAGGTGGCAAAGGCTACCTTTGAAATTGAATTAGAAGATGATATTGTGACTACTGGTCTACAAAAATTAAAATAAATTTCATTAATTTTATGATAATCTATACCAATTTCAGGTGTTCATGAATAGGGTCAGGGCATTTTATCAAGATGTTGACCTTGGCATACATTATTAAATCGAAAACTCATTTTCCAGGTACCTCTAATAACTGAAGGGAAAACTTGTTTTGAATATCTGCACATATGGAAGTTTGTGACCTGTAAGAGTTTCAAAAACCGAGAGCAGGAGATGAATCTTACAATTTTTACTGACTTGGACACAATTCAGATCCTTCTGAAGATGGTATAGAATTGAATGATTGAATTAAATTATTGAAATAAAGAGCTGAGAGATTGCATAAGGCTCTGTAATATGCCTACTACCATGTCATTCACAAGGAGATATTTTACCTCTGAAATAAAAGCCAAAAGCAGCAAATGATATGAATACCACTACAGTAGAGGAGAAATCGACTTCTTTGACTTCATTCTAGCTTTTTGTCATCAGTCCACTGCCCAGCATCACAAGTACAGTGCCAGAAGTTTTCTGAATTCTGCCTTCATGTACTTGTACAGAAGTCTAGAGTAGTCCCATTTAACAGGGAGGGGAAATCTGTCCGGAAAGCTGACAGTTTATTGCCACAGCTTAGAGAAGCCTCAGCTGGGTGAAGCAGAGGCTGAGCACAGATTGCAGCCACAGTTCCTCACAGTGCTTCTGAATATGTATGAGGGGAATTTGCCCTGCTGCCTCTCTGGGCAACCTCAGGATGGAAATGCACCTCTCATTAACGGAAACAATGAAAGGAATAATAAGAAACTGCATCATGTCTTTACAAGTAAAGCATACTGACTAACATGTATTTACTATGGAAAATAAGCAGGGGTGTCAACAGCAAAGACCCTGGAAACAACACGCAAAATAACATCATGAGACACCACAAACAGTTCCTTTTTGCATCAAATGGACTAAGTGAACAGGAGGAATATTCAGTTAATCTATTGCCTTTTGCAGTTGAACCTCTGTTACCCAGTGAGATCCTGGTGTGTTTGTCAGTAGAACTGGTAGAGCTTCAAATCTATTTTGCAGTACCCTCTGGAGTGCCTTCAATGAATATGAACCATTCTGATGTTTTACAATAGTGCAGCAGCTTGTCAGTGCTTTTGTTTCTGAACAGTGTGAGAGAAGTGCCAAATGATGCTATTGTAAAATATAAGAGTGCTTAAGCATGTTGGGGAACACGAGGTGGCTGTCGATGTGACATTGATTAATGACTGTGAAGTGCTAAAATGAGATATTGCACAGTCAGTCTTGGATTTTGCATCAATCCAAGCAAAAATTATGCCTTTAAGGGTAGTCCAAAATTCTTATCAGCTCCAAAAAAAAATGGCATCATGTTTGGTTGGTTGTCTGGCACCTTATTAACTAATTCTGACCTGGTTATTACTAAAGAAAAAGAAATTAACAAACTAGAGAAAATAAAGTCAAAAGGGCCTATTGGTATGGAGACGGAATGAGAAGTCACTACTTACGTGACACACTTGGGACTTTGTGTTTAAGCAAGAGAGATATTTTTTCTATCTATGGTCTAAACTTCCAAATTAAAACTCTAAAATTTATTCACTCACTATACAAACAAAATGCAATGGCATATTATCTACTGCTTGTATGGCTCTGGGAATATACCACATGTGATTACATTTGTCAAAACATAAACTAGAGATAAATGAACCCAACGGCACTTTTAAAACTCAAGACTAGAGATGGAAACAGAGAACAAGGAATGGAAAATGAGAATATTTTATCTGATGCATGTAAGATTTTTAAACGTACACAAAATAACAACATGTACTTCCAAAGCAGTCTGAAATTTGCATATTTTAAAGATATTTAAAAAGGAGTTTCCTTTCATTCCAAAATACATTAAAAAGCACAACACAAAAACCAACTGTTGAAATTGCTGGTTGAGTGTAGAAACTGTTCATTTCATTAAGATACTGTTTCAAAACTGCTTCTTAGTTTTGTTTTGAATATTCAAATATCATGCATTTTACAGTATATAAGTGGCATCCCCAAGCATTTACAACAAGTATCATACTTTGAAACTCTAAACAAACCAATCAGCACAATATTTAATTTCTGCAATTTGGTATCATTGGAATGAAATAAGAATGTAAAATTAATTTTTTGCTTTGTCCCACTGAATGTTTTATGGACATAGAAGCCTCCTCATTATATGGTCATTATATAATTTCCATGCACAGCAGCAATCATGGACAAGAGGTTGCTACCACGACTGTTACTGTTAGTCCCAGCTAAGACCAATGTCCCTTTGTGCCAGGTACTGGGCATACAGGCACACCTTATTCCAAAAATGTGGTGAACAAGGAAAGTAGCAAAATATGAAAAAAGCAAACACCACTGTCCCCTTTCCTTATGTGCAAACTAAAATTAATGTATTATTAAATTGTTTCAATAAGAACACTTAGAAATTTTGTGCCAGAACTGAGAATTTAAGTTATATCTCATTTGCAAACCTTTGTTAAGCCTTTTTCTTCTACAGAGGAAATACATAACTGTAAGATCGATTAAAGTGCCATGAATTGGTGTGGTTTTAGGTCTGCATGCAGAGGGCACAAAGCTTACATGGAATCATCCTTCTCTGCACAGAAGTGTAAATTGTTTAGTAGATGTCCAGTTGAAGCTACAGCCATTTATTTATGCTCTTAAAAAAAGTTAATGTCATTAATATGGCTGTAGTCTGTCAGGTCTGTGAAACCTAGAACTCAATAATTATCATTATCATCAAGAATTTGACATAATAGTAGTTACCAACTTAGTTTTCATTTCTGATTCAGTTTTTCCTTTGATCTTTCTAACTTAAAAGATAAAATGCACAGGTCTGAGAATTTCAGGAGAGATCTTTTTATAGGCAAATAAGCATATCTCAGTTCAAGAGGAATGATTTAGTTAGCAAATGTGTTTGTGGCAGCAATAAGTGTATAAGGCAAACACTTTCTTCTAATGATTAGTGAAATATAAATTCCTACTTACTGTGCAAGTTAAGCATATTAATCTTCTTCCTCAGCTTTCTTAGTTGTTGAACATGCTATTCAGAACAGTAAAAAGTTTTAGCAAAAGTGTTTATAACATTAAAAGCTTCATAACCCCCAGAGCCTATCACAGAATTCAATAAAACTGTGAAGTTAATTTGGATGATGTGAATAATAAATAGATGACTAATTTGAAAATCTCTACTGAGATGAGAAACAACATAAATTATTTGGCATGAGTTAATTTAGGAAAAAAATACTTCCCACAAACATTTGGATAGTAAAATATGAATTAAACCATCACATTTCTAGAAGATATTTTTAGAATACAGAGAAAAAGTAGTAATGGTATCATAGATTAACTAAGACAGGCCTCTTGCAGAATAGCTTCTAAGATATGAGCTGAGAAGAAACTGGATCACATATGTACCACAAAACCAGTTATCTTAGAACTCAGCACCACAGATTAAATTAAAGGTGTAAAAGAATGTTATAAAAGAAATGCTTTGTATTTCCTAAGAAAACAAAACTAATATTTTATTTCTTGCCTTCTAAACTTATATCTCTGGCAAGGATGATGCAGTCATGGTAAGGAACTCTTGCAATAGAATCATAGAATCGCAGAATATTCTGGGAAGGAACCTACAAGGATCATCAAAGTCCAGCTCCTGGCCCTGCACAGGACAGCCCCAAGAATCACCCCATGGGCCTGAGAACATTGTCCAAATGGACAAACAAACCCAGAGCATTCTGGCGATCTCCAAGGTCATTCTTATTCAGTTGTAAGTTTTGGCCTGAGCTACTCAAGCTACCCAAAAGTGATCATTCCCAATATCTTGTCTGGACACAGTGATCACTGGTCCCTTCTCATTTACTTTTGTGGGAAAGCCTGAGAGACACAGAAGAGATATGGTGGAACCTAAGCAGTTTCAGAAGTTAAATGCAGACAAAAATGGCTCATGTAGGAGAAGCAGCACAGACAGGGGAAGGTGAAGAAATGAGGTCCAGAAACAAACCTGGTGAGGATTTCAGAGAAGAAATATTGGAACATGAAGGAAAACAGATGAAGATCTTGGAGGATTAAAATGACACATTTCCCTCTCTGTGGTTTCTGTAAGTTCCACCATATACAAGGTGGGATGTTATGACTCTAAGGATTTATGCTGTACCCTCCACTGTTTTTACTGAGTAGTGCTCTGTTAGGAAAATATGTTGACCCTGGAACAGCACAAAAAAATGTCAATAAGTCATTTTAAAAACCTTTCTGCTGAGGACCAGCTGAACTGAATGGATTACCTTGGACTTAAGCTTAAAATTGTTCATAAAAAATCCTACAACGATCAATAAAAAAATACCCTGAATTTTGCTTTCTATAGGCAAAATGCTGGAGAGACGTGCTGCAAATGAAAGAAGATGATGTTCACATGCTGCGTCTGCACACTGCATTTTCATAACAGCACCTGAAACAGATGAGAGTTTAGATCCAGTGCAGAAAGTCTCTGTTGTACAGAAACACTGGCATCAGGGGCCACAGGGGATATCTAGCTCTGCTGTCAGAGCCTTCATTCTCATTAGAAATGAACTGACAGCCTAAAAATGTATTTGGTTTCACTGAGTTTGAAAGACCACAAAACATTTCAAAGCCCTAAAAAAAACCAAACCCATAAATCCGAATCCGTCTGAAATGTAATTTACTTTCTCTGCCAATTCAATACTAAAGTCACAAACTGAAATTTGATGGATTGACAGATTTATTCCCACAATTCATTTCTGCTCCGTGGCTTGAGAAGAATTAATGTTTCTTAGCCAATCAAATAACCTGTAATACTTGTTTCTGTTTCAGATTTCGTTTAGTTTTAACTTCTCTTGAATTGCTGCATTTGCAGTAAAGTCATTTCCACTCAACAAGCACTTCTTGGCAAACAAGATTTTTGTTTCTTTGTTATTGTTATTTTCTTTATTTAAAATCTGATTTTGCATTCCAAATTTTAAATTCCTTTTTAACCAGGAACTTCTGTTTTGAATTTAAAGTTAGTTTAATTTGTAGATGCTCCTCTTCACATCATATGTTGTAAATATATGGAATAATCATCTTCAAAATTATTTCCATTAAAAAAGTAGGTACCTTTTAAAAGGCAAAATGCCATGGAAGGATCATCTTGTTGCATCATCTGAAATGGGTTTGAATTACCTCCTCCATCCACACTCTCATAGCACAGACCACTTGTGTGAAAGTGGTTCCTTTTGGCAGTGGTCCCCACCTTGGGGTCACCTCTGCCCCTCAGCTGATGCAGCTGGAAGAGACCATGAGCGCTGAGCAGTGTCAGCCTCACACCAAGGAGATGCCGCTCACATACAGATGGATCTCTGAATCACAGAATGTGTTACATTTTAAAAGAGCTCTAACATCATGGTGCCCAACAGCTAACCTAACGCTGCCAAGCCCACCCAGGCCACACCATGTCCCTAAGTGTCACATCCATAACTCCTTTAAATACTTCCAGGGATGGTGACTCAAATGCTTGCCTGGAGAAGTGCCAGTCTGCCCAGGTCCTTCAGCAGAGGGAGATTTCCCACCTGTTTTATATTACCTGTCAAAACAGCCTAGGAATTAAAAGATCAAAAGTATCAGAACAGAATAGAAATGTTTGCTTGCTGTTGTACGTCTGCTCCTCTGCTGGGTAAGACCTACACTTTCTCAGAGACAAGAAACAAATGCTTTCTGTTTCCATATGTCCTTCAAAACTTGAAAATTTTCATTTGATATGTGCAAGTTTCACAACAATTCTCAAACTGAAACTCTGAGGAATGAAACTGGAATTTAGGATAGTTTCAACTACTAAAAGTTCCTCATCACAAATTCTCCAGTTGTCTCTATGATGATGTTTATCTCAGCATCTGACTACGCCAGAAAAGGTCTTTGGATTTTCTTGACGCATAGAATAGCTTCCCTTTCCTGGTTCATGAAGTCATAATCTTCTTTTGCTTCCATAAACTTTTTTTTTTTTTTTGGCGAAATGCACGGACAAGAATCCCTACCAAAAGTAGAGAAACAGTAAACATTTCTTATGTTTATCTCTGTTTAAAAACATTTGTGCATGTTTTATGATTCAAAAATGTTAGAGGCATTGGAGAAGCCCTCATAACTTCAGTGGGCCTTGGCTCAGGGCCATGGCTTGCTTGTGTAAGCACAAGTTCATGCTACTTGTCCCCATTTTGACCTCAGATAGGAAAGGGACAATTCATGGGGTGGCATAGACACCACAGGCATTGCAGCTGAAGTGTGAGGCGAGTCTGAACCATGTTCACGAACAGATGATTCTTAGAGAATGAGAAATACCTAGGAAGAAAGGACTAATAGAGCTAGAGCTAGAATAAATGTATTTTAAATGAGACAAAGGGAGAAGGGAGGTACCAAGGGCAGCAGCAGCAGTCAGGGAGATGAAAAAGATGCGCATTTCTTGGAGTGGAGGAGGTTTCTGTTTGGTGCAGTGGCTCAACACCTAGACTGAATGAGATCAGTAGGGAGAGAGGAGCCCTGCTCAGCTGCCTCATAGAGGAGAGACCCTTACAAATCCCTTCCTGCTACGGCACACTGCAGTGGAGACAGGACTGACCTTTCAGCAAAGAGAAAGCCCTGCCTAGTGTTACCCAGAAAAACTCTCCAAAACCAGAGCTTTTGATTCTGTATTACCAATTTAGGAACATCAGAAAAAGGGTAAGAGAGAGATGAGGACTGTATTATTTCAGGTATGTTCTGTGGAGTTTATAATAGATTATTATTACTTATGATTTTTCAACACCCAAATACATACTGATGGTTTCCTGCACAAATAAAGAAAATACAATTTTGAAAACAGCCTCTCTCTTGCACGTTCTCTGCTAGTCAGGGATTAAATATTAACTCCCTCAAATAATGCTCCCCCCCAGCCATTCTATTACAATTTAGTTACACCCCAAGTATGACTTTACATTTCCCTTGTTATGTGAAATTCTCACTCTGCAGATTCTATATGCTATATTTGGCAATATAATTACTGTTGCCTTAAGCACTTTTTTCCCCACAGAATATTTCCTCCTCATTTATATTATTACATTCCAAGAGAGTTTTCAGGAGCCAGAGTGAGTTTCCTTGCATTGCCTCCAAAAAAAGTCTCACTTAGGCTATATCTTCTGGACTATAATAGTGACAAGCCACAGATGTTTCGGAATTGTGTTCAGGCAACATATCAGCATAATTATTATTGTTGTTGTTGTTGTTCTTATTGAGCCTCTTGGCTACAGTCAGGGACAATGTTCTATTGTGTTAGACTCTGTTTTCACATGTAGTAGAAAAGACAAGTGTACAATCCCAGACTAATTAATTTAGGGGCTACTCCTAGCAGGTGCTGAGCAGTCACAGTAGCTAGATGGAGCATTAAGAGCCACGTTACAGAGCACTAGCGAAGACACATGCCACTCACAGCAGTTTGGAGTTACCCCCTGCTCTCCTGTGCTAATGGTACCTAGAGTGTGTTTATACTACTAACAAGCAGTTTAGCAAAGGGGAAATTTTGTTACTCTCTGAAGCAGTTCTTTGGTGTATTATTTACTGGGAGATGACCATATCCTTGTATGTCTGTCCAGGGCAAATATTCTAAGCACATGCAGAGCCCTCCAAGAGGACATGACATCAGGCTGGGATGGGGGATGCAAGACCCAGGTGGTGTATTTGCATCCTATCTTCTCTGGGAAGATATGTATGTTCCGTTGGCCACTTTCCTAAATTTGCATTTAACTTATTATATGAACAGTTGAGACACTTTTTCTTTGGCACTGGAATATCAAAATGATAAATGGTTGACAGTCAACTCTTTTATCTGTAAAACAGACCCACATGGCTAACCAGGGTTTCCTGCTTAAGGGAAAATTAAAGAATGCTTTTCCTTGGTGTCATGTCTATGCTTTCCAACAAAGAAGGTCTCAGATTCACTTTTTGGCCCTAGATCAGCAATGTACTTGAAAATGTGCTTAACTTTAAGCACTTCCTCAAGTTCCATTGAAGTGTACTGTCAGCACTCAACAAATAATAAATCGTAACAACAATTGAAGCTAATCCACTTTCCTTTCAGAAAGCTACATGATAATGCCATAGAGCAAATATTATATGCAAAAAATATTTCTTTGTGAAGTCACTCAATGGTACTTCAGCATGGGCTTAAATGATTTGCTGAAACAGGTTTTCAAATGAGTTTGTATAGTACAACAAGATCAAATTGCAATGTGTGTTTTTCAAAATGTCGTCCTGATCCTGAAAATTACTAGGTGAGTAATTTAATCAGTGTTTTCAGAGTGTAAGTGTAGGCTGCAGCTGAAGCCAGAAGGCAAAGGTGTCAAATCCCATTAACAAATACAATAAGTAATATAGGTGATTACGGTAGCTTGCTGAGTACCTCCTGGGAGATGCTGACCTCGAGGGATTGAATGGTCTGTACTTCCCAGAAGATACTTGGAGTAGCAGAATAAGAATAATACAAAGAGGTATTCTAGTCACTAGTCAAATAGATATTTATTGTCTGTGAAACTTGTAAGGAAAAACTGTTGTTGCAGGTCTTTGCCTCAGAAGGAGCTGAAGTTCCCAATATGTTGCAGTGCTGGAAGTCTGTCTGAATGGCCAAGTCCAGTTTTTTTCATTTAACACCATCAGATGACATTTTTAAGGAATGCTTATGCTCAATAACACCAGTATGAGAAGTGGGCTAAATGAGCTCATCTTTTGCTCCTACTGGTGCAACTAAATGACTTATGGCTCCTATATATAGACTTATGGCTGAAAACCAGGCAAGGAGAGAACACCAACAAACCTTGCACTGTGGAGTTTTCTTCGTTCTGAAGGCCACTGGAGCTGCGAAGCTCACTCTGGGAAGCGGATCCAAGGAGCAGCACTGGCTGCTGCCTGGGAAGGGCAGGGGCTGCTGGGGATGCCTGGCTGAGGGGTTGGGATCCCTTGGTGTCCATGTGGGTGCTGCTCTGGGCACTTGCGAAACAGAAACCTGGAAAGCACAGTAAGAAGAATCTTTGTGACCTTGAGGGGTTAGGTTTGCTGGGGAAAGCTTTTTTTGCTGAGTTTCGAGCTGCACTTTTGCTGCATAAGGCAAATTAGACCACATGTGCCAGTGGGACTGGGGGCTGAGCAGGAAAAGAAAGGGAGGGAGGAGGGACAGGAGTATGGCAGGGGAGTGGGATAAAAATCAAACGCCATTGTGGTTTTCTCACATGGTAATTATTTACTTTTAAACAACAACATGAAAAGCAAGCACAGCTGGAGGTTTGGCACTTCCAGTAGTATTCAGGGGCCACTTTGGGTTCCTATTCTTCCTGACAGTATGTAGACAAAAAAGATGCAAGAAGCCTGTGGGTAAAATGTCTCCTCCTTGATCTCCAATCTGCCTCCCTGCAGCAGGCTGAGCGCAGTCCCTGTACACACTCTGGGGCAGAAGCTCAGCTCACTGTGGTTTGGGCAGGCAGGCAAGGCCACCTCGCACTGCTGGCCACACGTGCCCATCAGCCACATCAGCTGACGTGACGCAGTCACACTCACCTCCTGAAAATAAGGAAGGCATGCTGGATTCTTTTACATTTCTAATAAAGCATCAGAGAGCTAAGCAATGTTAAACTCCTTGTTTTCCTCAAAACTTCTCTTTGTCAGGGGGCGGCAGCCATTCCTAGCTCCAGAGTATAATCTGGGAATGCAGCTGCACCATTCCTCCAAGTGTTAGGACATGCTCTGTCAGCTGTGTCCTAGCTCTGTCTCTTTATTTAGCATTTGGGCATTGTCTGATGGTTCCCAGGCACAGCTATGGATGCCCAAGAAAGGCTTTGGAGAAGGTGGGGCACCCTGGCAATCCGTAGAGGTTGCTGAGTGTGTGGATAGGGCCATGTCAGACTCACTGAGTACAGCACTGCAGGGCTAGGAAATAAAAGGAGCACAGATGATGAAAGAGCAGAGCTCAGCTTTGCAGGAGCTGAATACCCTGCAAAGAAGAGATCTGGGGAATATTAGGGAGTATGAGTTATTCATAATTCATTGTTACTGAGGAAAAGCCTTCAGGATACTTAGCTGATAAAAAATATATTATTTCAAAGATGTGATTTGCCGCATTTTGTTGAGTTTCCATAAAGAAGCAAAAGCTAAACTGTACAGAAAATGGCACATTTTGGTTCATTCTGTTCTCTTGTCCAAAGCTAGGAAGCCCAAACATTGTTTGAAGACTTTTGTGCTCAGAGTTTTTTACTATCAGCTAAAACCATTTTTTCCCTTTGTATTTCCTCTCAGAGTTGAAGAACAATATAGTAATTTTAAAATTTAAAAGATGAGTTTGAAAAAGATGCCCAATATTTAAAACCTCAATTAGTTTTTATTCTAAGCAAGTTTAGTTATCAACAACACACTGAAATCTCAAATCATCAAACAACAGGTTCTTTGGCTTAGTAGTGATGCCAGTATTTTAAAATGTAGTTATGCTGAGTCAAGTGAAATGGTTTTCTGGAAAATGTATAGTTGAAACCCTCTCTACTGAGGGTTCCTTCTTTTCTTCCCTTTCCCATTCCTTCTCCCAAATTATGAAAATTAACATGACCTTCTGGAAGGGCTCATTGTCACAGAATATGTTTTTCTCTCATGCAAAATCCAGCAAATAATACCTGCCTATCATTAGGTAAGGAGAGTGTATTTTTTAGTGCCTATCAGAGGAAGAAACCTGAGCTTGCAGGAATTTCCCTCCAGCCTGGGTGCAGTCCAGGGATCAAGAGGCAACTGCCTTGCAATGCTGGCCCTGCGTAACTCTCTGCCCACTAGTTATTCATGCACGTCTGGTTTTAACAAGTACTAAACTGGGAGATTCTAAAATACGACCCTCAGACTACTTCAAAAGCCAGAAGAGTAGGGGAGGGCCAAAGGCTCTTATTGTTGCAGCAAAGCTTCCAGTCTCTTATCCTTACTTGTTATGGAAAAATCAGCACAGATTTGGATCTCCCAACGCGGCATTACAGGGTGGGAGGGATATTGTATGAACACAGATTCACTCTCAGCACAATGAAATAGGATGGTGCTTTAAGGCAGAACTATCATTTTATTCCACGTCTCTATACTCCCTTGCACAGTGGGAGTCCCTGGCTGACTCCAAGCCCTACTGTTTTGTGAATAATATCAACAACAATAACCATTCCAGTTATTTCTAGTAGGAATGGGGAATGTAATTGCCAGCTGCCCATTTGATAGCATAAAACTGTTTTGAAAAAGCATAAGAAAAAACCCAATACCCACAAAGCAAGAAGAATAAAGTCGATTAAAATTAGCTTTACACCCTCCTGTATAGGTTCTCATCCATTGCTGGCTGCCTGTTCCTCTGCATGATTCCTCCATCTGTCTGACAATTCTGCACTTACTTTCAGTCTTTATTAAGATTCTTTCTAGTAAAATGCTTTAGCACTTTTGTCAAAAAGATGAAGTCTTAGAAGAAGGCATCTTTAACAGATTTTTATGCTGGTAGATCTCTGTATCATGCTGAGATATGATGAAGAGGCCAGCATCTAATTTACACAGGTGTATAGCTTAGCCAAGTGTGAACAAATACATTTTTATTTTATACTGACAGACATGCATTAGCTTTAAATACATCTTTTATAAGATAATATCTAGATCTCTGGTGATTTCTATGCTGTCTCATAAAACAAAGTGAAACATTTCATTTTGTTAGCTTGTGCTGGAAATCTTATTTGCTACCCTTCACTCAAAGTCTTTAACTGCAAATGAGCAGCAATTGTGGAATTACCTTCCCAGGCCATTTTAGGGAGTTTTGTTCATTTGTGTGAGATGTTCTGTGCCCCACCACAGATTCAGGCTGCAGTGTGTAGAAATGCACTGCAGACTAAAACTAAATATTCACCTAATTCCTTTGATCCAAGGGAATTAGGTTACTTACCTGAGTAATTAATATGAATGTTTAATTACTAATTTTACTTTCACGTGAGTTATTCTTATTATACTTTTTTTCCTACAGGAAATTAAAAACTTAAGTAATATTTTCAGACAGACCAAAATGAGATTACTTTAAACCTATGCTTTCTCAAAGGGTCTGCTGTTTTAAGGGTCTCTCACTGACCTCTCATTGACTTTCTCCAATGTTATATTGTTATGTCTAATAGAAGATAAAGACAGATTAATAATAGCCAATGACTGGAGTACTGAGTCAGGACTGAAAATAGCAAGTGCCCTACACAGGTCATGTCATATACAGTGTATGCAAACTGCAAGGAGACAAAGAAGATTAGAGAGCTTAGATAATAAATAAAGAGGAAATGGATCCAGTCCTCTACTTTTAAAGCTGGATTCATATGAAAACCTAAATGTACCAAAAATTTGAAGGAAATCAGATAGGGATAGTTGAAATAATCTCCAGTTAGTTCAGGATGGGGTTCAGGGTTAGTTCAGAGAGAGTTCAGAGGAGTTTCCAAGCACAAATTCCCTTTTTCCTTTATTCAGATGTTCCCAGTGTGGAACTTGTGAGCAGAAAGGTCACCAGTCCAAGCTGGAGGGAGACCAGATGAATCTGATGAAAACAAAGTTCACCTTTTCCATGAAGGTAATACCACTTTCTGTTAAAGAAGATGAACCAAGTGTCCACATTGCTGCCCTGAAATGTGCCTGGAGAAAAACACACTATTCTTACAAATATTTCTTATGTGAGATTCACATTAAAACATGTAGCCTGAAATGCTTCCCAGCAATTGTCAGCAGCCAAGGGGCTCCTGTGAAAACCCTGTGGAGCTGCTGTGAATTTGTGAGAGGGGCTGGCATTGACTGCCTGTCTGTCAGGAGGCAGGTTCAGGGCTGCTTAGCAAGTCTCTGAGGTGAGCTGCCACAGCACCCTAAAACTGATTATGTGCAGAGCACAGCACCCTCATTTCCCCATTCACGTACGCAGCAGATGCAGAGTGTCAGCTGTATTTCAGAGTTTGTCAGCTGGAGTTTCTCTGCCAAGAAGGCTCTAAGCAGAGTGCAGTGGTGTCTGCAGATACGTCTGCAGTGACAGACCCATAGGCTGCTGGAGATGGAATACTAAAATGTGATTTATTTCCCCTGGTGGTTCTGGCACGTGTGTTTCAATGTCTGGAATACATACTATGTTATTATTAGTGCTCAACTCTGTGTTTTAATGATCCTCTAGGAAACAAGGGAAAGAGGATGTGTGAAATAACCATAATGTCTAAAGACAAACGTGTACAAATTAAAAAGCGTGTTGTTAATAGAGTGCAAGAAGGTCTGATTATAATGAAGCATAAGTTCAATGCTGGGGTGTCAGACCTCTAGGAAATAGCAGGGGTCTGACTTCCCAAGAAAGAGTTTTGCTCAGTAATTTCTGATTCTTATGCTTACTTGTGTTGCTGCAGGAAGTTCATGAACAAATCCCATTCATAAATAAAAGGATTTGTGTGCCTGCCTGCTTCCCTCTCCCCTCCCCTGCAGATACCCCTTTTTTAACCTGTACTCTTCTAAATCTAACAAACATGAGAAGAAATTGTTAAACTCTGGTAATTACCCAAGGATAAAAGTGATGTATGGTTTCAAATAGGATTTCACTCAGCATTAATGACAGCCTCTCTCATTTTTAATGGATATGAGAATGGACTGGGAAAAAGAAGGTGGTTTTGGTTTTTTCTCCTTAGTTATTGAAAGTTTTTCTCACTTTCCAATATGAAAAAATATGTAAGAAAATAAGGAAATGCATCCACCTTTGTGGAAGAGTTCTCATCAATTCACACTTTTGGAGGTCATAGCAAGGTGGGTATTGGCCTCATCTCTGAGGAAACCATGGTAAGGACAAGAGAAAATGGCCTCAAGCTGTGCCAGGGGAGGTTCAGGGTGGACATTAGGAAGAATTTCTGCTTACCAGGGAACTGGTGGAGCCACTATCACTGGAACTGTTCAAGAAATGGCTGGGCATGGCACTCACTGCTATGGTTTAGTTTACAAGGTGGTGGTCAGTCAAAGGTTGCACTAGATGGTCTTGGAGGTCTTTTCCAACCTTAATGATTCTATGATTCCTTCTATCTGAAATAAGAGAAATCAATATATTTTTTACAAAATTGTCAAACTAACTTAAATTCATTTTAGGGATCTTAAACCAGGCTATCAATGACTAAAATACCTACATATTGACCACAGAATCCAAAGGTAAATTAAGCCAAATATTGTTTTCCCAAAATTATGCTGGAGCACTGCAGAACCCTCATATGTAACAAGAGCCAGCCTCTGCTGAGAGCTAAGAGTTTCTATAATACCTAGAAAATTCGGGTCTCCTATTCTTATTTTTTTTCCAGTGAAGAAATACAATCCTGACCATTGAAATTGCTTTAAAAATACTGACCAGAATATGAGTAGTTGAGTTCAGCTCTGTAGGTGAGGGCAGCAGAATCTGGTGTATAACTTACAGGGCTCTGATCCAGGAAAGAGCATAAGCAAATGCTTAAACCCATTCCTTTTCAGGAAAGAATTTCGGCACATCCTAGATTTTAAGCATATGCCTAAAGTTAAAGTCAAGCATATGGTTAAATGTTTTCTTGAATGGAGGCTTTCCCGATTGAAGGCTTTATAGGGCAACGTATGGCATTTTTGAGGAAACCTAAAACATTCTCACTCTTCACAGAAAGACAGAGAAAGACAGATCTTTTTTTAAATACCTGCTTTATCGAGTTCTGTCAAGGAAGGATATATTTGGATTTATCGAATTCTATCAAGGTTTAATATAAAACCTATGAAGTGCAAGAACAACAAAAACAAAATATTAATGTTGTAGGTTCATTCAACAAGCAGTCACAGATCTCTAGAATTTTCAAAGAAGATAGATTAGTCCCTAATGCACCCATCAAAGAGAACAGCAATGTTACCTAGTATGTTTTGTATTAGCCTTTTGCTTTATCTTCTTTACTAGAGTTTTTTCTTCTTACCTTTTATATGCTTGCTGAGAAATTAGGTCATGACTGCAGTCAGGGTGCACACAAGGCATGTAAGTCATAAATCTCCCTACTGCAAGCTGTTTTCCATTCTGTTCTCAATTTAATTCTATTTTGTTAATAATAACCCCACAGCCTAATTCAGCAAAATAACGTGGTGCTCGACTGTGACCAGCCTTGAACAGACACGTGTGATGAGCTTCTGAGGAAGTAGAAGGAGTCTTTCCTTCCAACTGCTTCCAGCTGTGGTGCCCCTGGCTGGCACAGGCTTCCTCAGGAGCAGACTGAGCCATATCCGTGGATGCTCCTGTGTGCAGGTCAGGCTGCAGCTCGTGCCCTGCTGACCAAACATTGCCACCAAACCAGTTATCCTCCAGAAGTCCCCCCCAATGGAGGGGAATAGGGAGGAAGGGACAGGGGGATTCCTCCTTTTGTCTCCCTCGCAAATCTTTTGGGCATGGCTCTCACATGTTCCAACCCAGAAGGTTTGGTTATTGTTGGCATATTTACATGCTGTTAGGTTCCCTTTCAAGTTGAGTTCTATTCAGACAATAATCACTTATTTCTAAGCATTTCTTGAAGAAAACAGACATCTTTTTGAGTGTCAGTCCCACTGGATTTTTCAAGAGGGAAGAGGTTTATTATTGTTCATGACTACCCCAACTAGCAAAAGGATGCTGTAAGTTACAAGTCAGACACCTCACTTTCAGTTTGGCTCTTTAATTCATCCCAGCTCAAGACAAAAACTACCGCATGGAAAGCAGGGAGCTTCTCTAATTATTTTCATTATAGCACAAATAAAACAATATATTTAATTTTATTACTAAAAAGACTTCTTTTTTATTTGGTCCTTGAATATTTCATCCGAGTCTTTCTTTAAAACTGGTTATCCAGGCTGCCTCCCATATTATGTATTTGGTGTCCCTTTTCTTTTTCCCCCTAAGGAGATCTGTGGAGGTCCTGGGAAGCCCAAGGAACTCAGAGCCAAAGATGACTTATGTGGGCGGAGGATGAAGAGAGGACAGATATGCATTAGATTTCTGAACTATGCCTTTCAGGACGTATCTGCCTCATAATGAAGGATTTTTTTCCCTTTATCCCTCGAAATTTATCAAGATAAATAGTAAATGTTAAATCCTGACTGACATAAAATCAAGGCCCACTATGAAAATGAGAACTGTTACCTCAATAAAGACAAGTCAGTACTGTTGTGACAGAGGCATCCAACTGATAATATACAGATTTAAATCAGTATCTCAATCAGAAAAAAAAAAAAAAAAGGGAGTTGAAACAGTTTCCTCTGAAATCTCTTACCAAAACAATTATTATATTGGGGCAGGATGTCCATTCTGAGGGTTTTGGACAGAACTCCCCATCTAGACTGGAAAAGTGTTCCCAATAAAAATGTGTTAGAAATGGATATACTCCTATGAAAATCTTTGGGTTTTCTCTCCTCATTAGCATTTTCTGATGAAAACAGGAAAATTGCTAATCAAAAGACATTCTGTCAATTTCAGCTGATAAATTATCATCAATAAATTAATGTTCATCCTTCTCTACCATCCCTCTACCACCTCAATATCTGCAGAGCAAAACACTGCCTGCAGATGAAGTGTAAAAACACAAAATACACCCAGAAGTATGTCCTTTCCCACTTACATTAGTGTGTCCAGAAAGAAATTTGCCATAATTTCTGATCACCATTTCACTCACCTTCTCTCAAGTCTGTTGTCTGAGCTCCCTCAGGCAGTGGTAGGGATGCACTAACACCCGAGGTGCCTTTTTTTTGTGGAAAAGAGAACTATAGCAGGAAGTGCATAGGAGAATAAAGAGGAAGACCCCAAAGATCATTGTCACCGTCGTCCTTCCGCTGCCAGCACTGACTCACAGGAAAAGGCACTGCTCTTCCTTTCTTTTCTCTCTCTGAACTGTGGGCCAGCCCTGTTGATGTAAATGACAGGTTTTGTCTTTGTTGTTTGTTTTGGGGTTTTTTTAGTGTTTGACTTCTGTCCAACTCTACCTGCTTTGCTCCAGCTTGGGGTAGCTGATTATGCTAAAATGAGGCAGGTCAAGCTGCTTAGAGATGAGGAATAGGGGAAAAGGAGACTGTGAGGACAGGAAAGGAAAGGGAGAAACACCGAGACAAATACCATAAAACAAAACAAAACAGAGGCAGGGTGACTTCACGGTCATCCTGGGGTCAGAAGGACAGAGATGTCATCAGAGTAAAGAACAATCTGAGGAAAATGGAGGCAAGGCAGAGGCAAAGAAAAGTGTACTGAGTGGGCTGTGACAGGGAGGAAGAGTAGACAGAAGAGAGAATTAGTCAAGGAAGGATATAGGCAACTGAGGAAGGCTACTGGGGGCGGGGGGGTGGGCAAAAGCTTGGTGGTCCTGGGATGATCTATCCAAAACTGGGGGAGGCAAAGTGAAGGATGCACATGAAGAGAAGCTGGTTGAGTAAGGAAATGTAAATGTTTTTCCGCTCCTCTCCAGCCTATAAACGACCCTCTTTACTGCTACCCAGCCCTGCAGTATTCTTTATTATGGGTATAAATAATTTTCAAACCAAAATGGATAGGAGATGACTTTGAAACTAAATATGGCATATTTCTCAAAAGGGGGATGCTTCCTGGGAGGTGAAGAAAAGGGAAGGGGGGCTAGGAAGACTGCATAAAAGAAAAACAGTTACAACAGACAAAGAGTAAATATTAAGAGGGAACAGCTAAAGATAAAGTGAAGAAGATGAAAAAGATAAAAGTGATGGATGGGAGGAAGAAAGGAAATAGAAGGAACCAAAATAATGAGAACAAAGGAAAAGAATAAAGAGAAGGAAGCAGAGAGGAGAAAAACACACATCCACATAAATACCTGGAGTTCTTAATGATTAATGTATTTTCTTTTACTGAGAATATATCTTTGCTGCACTTAAATTGAGTCAGCATTTACAGCTTTTCAGAGCAAGATACCAAATTTGAGATTTTTAGGGTTAGAGTGCTCAAACTGATTAAGATACATTCTCAACAGGGTATGCCATGTCCCAGCTGCAAACTTAATATTTTCCTCCACTTCAGTGTACATAAGAAGACATTAAAGCGAGTGGAAGGACACAAATCTTCTCTCACTTATACCTCTATTTTTTAATTTGAACTGTAAAATAATTAATACAATGATAACGTTTTATGGGTATAACTAGATACGAGAATTTGAGGGAATCTAACCAGATTTACATTTGACTCTTTCCCAATAAGCAGAAGGGGAAAAAAAGAAAAAAGAAAGAAAGAAAATGGAAAGGAATTTATTATGTGGTATCTTCAGCTATCTATATTGTCCATGGCATGGCTATTTGTCATGAACAATGTATTCAGACTTTATAACCCAAATATTCTGCAAACAAATAACACCTTAAAACAGCAAACAGTACAATAGAACAAGCTTTATTGTGTCCCTTCCTTCTCACCAGTATACACAGCAAAGGAGACATAGGAGGAAATCAACTGTAAATGGCATCTTCAGTAATGAAGGAAAAAGCTGGATATCCACAAGTCTGTTTCCTAGGCAACTGAATGGAGGGACAATCAGAATCTCTCAATTGCACCCCATTATGGATATTTTCTACACAGACCAGTAAAAGGAAGAAAAAGGTGATTGGAAAATCTTCAGCAAAAATCATCCTGGAGCACTTTGAAAGCATGGGGGAAGTGAACAGATAATACATAAAATGGCTGCCCACGTGTAGCTCCTGATTGCAATCATCTTCAGAGCTGTAAGAAGAAGAATGACAGGAAAATCGTGCATTTAATAAAAGGTCCCAGATTTCATCCCTGACTCTCAGGATGGGGCTGCACTGACAATTATATTTTATAGGAATATCTCACAAATGGACCTTGACACTGTGTATAGAGGGATTATTCTGAAATATGCATTGTAAATTCACTCTCTGCCTTTTACTTTGGCACCCCACCAATGTCATGGTCCAAGATTGTTAATAAGACCTGATGAACCAGAGCTCTTGTTGATCCACTAATATCTCTTCCCTGAATAATTTATAGAATGCACAAACTTAGGCAAATGAAATAAGCATATTACAAGGGAGTTCACTTTTTTCTGCACTGGCTAATCTCATAGTACCAAAAGTAACAGTACATGCTTTATTCAGGAACATACTGGGCGAAAAAAATAGATATGCAAGTACTTAGAGGATAAAAATATTACGAGATATCAAAGCTAGACAGATAAATGAATGAATCTAGATGAGCCATATGGACTTATTGCATCCCTAAATGTTACAATACTAAGTATTACAGCTATCCTGGCCATCCAAGGAAATTTTCTTGGTAAAGTTCAGCTAAGGAAAGATTAAGTTACTTGTTACTATATATGCCTTCACTCTTCTTTTCTGCCCTGTCCCAGCATATTTTCTTTTTTCACTTCTTCATGTTTTGTCTGGGTTTGTTTGGGTTTTTTTTTTTTTTTGTTTGTTTGTTTGGTTTTTGGGGGGGTTTTGTTTGTTTTTTGGTTTTTTTCTGTTTAGGGTTTTGTTTGTTTGTTTTGTTTTGTTTTGTTTTGTTTTGTTTTGTTTTGGGGGGGTGGTGGTTTTTTTTTTCTTCTCTTTTTGTTGTTTTGAGGATTTATTTACTGTGAGCCAAAGGTCTAATGAACATTATACCAGTTTTCTAAGGCTGACCACACCAGCACAAAGTCGTAATAGAATCAAAGAATCAGGGAATCATAGAATGCTTTGGACTGGAAGAGACTTTAAAGATCATTTAGCTTCAAACATCTTTCACTAGACCAGGCTGCTCAGAGCCCCATCCGACATGGACTTGAGCACTCCCAGGGATGGGGCTTCCACAACTTTGCTGGGCAGCCTGTTCCAGGGCCTCACCACCCTCACAATAAAGAATATTTTTCCTGATATCTAATCTAAATGTACTCTCAGTTTGAAGCCATTCCTCCTTGTCCTGTCACTACCTGCCCTATTAAATAGTCTCTTTCCATCTTTCCTCGAGGTTCCCTTCGGGTACTGGAAGGTCACATTAGGTCACCCTGAAGCCTTCTCTTTTTCAGGCTGAACAATCCCAATTCTCTCAGCCTTTCTCACAGGAGAGATGCTCCATCCCTCTGAACATCTTGATGGCCTCCTCTGGACTGGCTCCACCCGATCAATGCCCTTCCTGTGCTGGGACCCCAAAGCTGATGCAGCACTGCAGGTGGGGTCTCACCAGAGCAGAGGAGAGGGGCAGAATCCACTCCCTCCCCTGCTGCCCACGGGGCTTTGGATGTAGCCCAGGACACATTTGGCTCTCCAGGCTGCAAGGGCACATGGCTGGGTCATGTGCAGCCTCTCACCCACAGCACCCCCAGGTCCTTCTCAGCAGAGCTGCTCTCATTCCCTTCCTCCCCCAGCCTGCATTGGTACTGGGGCTGCCCTGACCCAGGTGCAGCACCTTGCACTTGGTCTTGTTAAACCTCATGAGATTCCCATGGGCCACTTTTCTAGCTTGTCCAGGTCCCTCCGGATGGCATCCTGTCCTTCAGGTGTATCAGCTGCACCCCTCAGTTTGGTGTCATCTGCAAATCTGCTGAGGGTGCACTCAATCCCTCTGTCTATGAAGTCTTCATTTTAACACGTGTAGAGGTGCATCAAGCCAAAGTGCACCCTGTCATCTAACCTGCCAAACCTTTCCTCAGTTATTGTGCTCTAAGGAAAAAAAGACATAACTTTTAAACAGAAACATTATATTTCCTGGCTTGGGCTGCGAGACAAAATACATCTTACACACTTCAGGAAGTATTAACAAACTACACAAAAAAAATTGTTAATCTTGACTGAGTTCCTTTGCCAAGAATTGCAATTAGTCCAGCACAATAAAAGGGCATAGATGAGAGATAAACACTATCAGAGAGTGGTTCTGGATAGTGATCAGAATAAATTTTTTTTTCTGGAATTTCAGGACTTCCTATATTTGTGCTCATTTCTGATCTAATCTTATTTTTCACAGAGGAATGGTCTATTTGATGAGAGACCAAATTAAACCTCTTTACACTCTACTTGCCTCAGGCTCTTCATTTTTAGAGGAGGTATATTTTGGCTGATTTCCAGGGGGTTCTTTTGTTACTCTGAAATTGATTGGTCTGTTTTAATGGGTGGAGTTCAAAATATTCATATGTACTGGAAACTTTACGAGAAGATGGGGATGGCAAGTGTAGAAAACTTTCGTGTAGGCAAAACTTATTAAAAATATATGTAGGAAGAACTTGAAAGGAAACAAAAGACAATATATCTGGGAAATATTATATATGGGCAGTAGCTGTATGCATACTTTTGATGTGGGGAATGTGAAAACTTTTTTAAAAGTATCAATTTTTATCCTCAGCTAGAACCAAATACCAGTCTTAATGAATAATTTGACATCATTATTTCCTCTGGGATGGGAAGTCCATTAGATAGATAGATAGATGGATGAATGAATGAATGAATTTTGGCAAAATAGTTATCTTCTGAAATGAGTGAGAAAAACCAACAAAACCTTTGTGTAACAAAATTTTAGTCGGAAAAACAGAAGTACTTAAATGTAGGATTGCAGTTCAGCTTAAAACTTCCACTACTTTCTATCTTCACTACTTAAAAGAAACCACCCCTCTTATTTAATCTGAAACGGGTGGCAGGAAAACTAGCATTTGGGCAGCAATTCTATCAGCAGTAACATCACATCATACACTAGAAAAAAACAACTGATTGAGCCAAACCTGAAGCTCTGCCCACAGGTAGACAGTCCTGCAAAATCCTCTGTATTTAACTATCTTCTCTCAGTCACTGCTAGCTTAGTTTCTTTTTCATCTTGTCTAACAATCTCAAATGTTTTTGTGTTTAGCAGTTTGATATAGTTTTATGGCATCACCATGTCAGTGTTGGTACAGCTTATACATGTTAGTGGTATCCCCATGAAATCTGTCCCTTTCATCCTCACAAAGAAAATTCATGCTTAGGAAAGTACTTCAGCTTTTATTATTTCCTGTTCTTTCTTGTTATGGCACAAACTGGATGAAATCTTGAAATTGGAGGGGATAAAATTTCATTCAGGGAAGAAAAAGGAACAATTAAACACATTTTTGGAAGTAAAATGGATGAAATACAGAAGTCCATACCTAAATATGGCCATGGAGCATGGAGGAGACTGGCCAAACCCCCACTGCTCTGTGAGTAGATTAACTTTCTGTAGGGTGTCTCCAGAAGTATAGCACAGAATAATGATGGTGGAGGTACGACGGCATCCAGAGACCACGTAGGTGGAATAATCCAAAAAGCCAGCTAGAAAATTCCTAGAAAATTCTTGGGTCACGTTCCTGAGAGAAAATCAGGGGAGGAAGCTTTTGGGTAGCAAAGTAGCTGGAAAGAAGTCTCAGAAGAAAAGCAAGAGCTTTCAAATACTGTTCCTATTATAAGGGTGAAAAGGACATTATGTACATTATTCATAAATAAATAGCTTTGCAGTGTGCACATCACTTATTCATTGAAATCATCAATAGACTTCCCTTAAAAACCTCTTCCAAGCTCCTCAAAGCTGGCTAGGGCTCTGTGCAGAAAGGATAGTGCTATTAGTACAGCACGGAATGGATTAGTTTCCAGAGTACCTGGCAAGCATCCGTACAGACACACGATGACATCAGTCATAGCCAGGACCACACAAGTATGTTCACATGTAGCTGTAAGTCTATTGGACAGCCAATACATATGGTTTATACTCTTCTGCCTCACAGTCAGGAAAGACTCCAGCTATTTTTAAGCCTGGATATGCATATGGCCAATATAAGGAAACTCGTGCACAGGAAGAAAAGGGAATACTTAAATTTTTCAACATGCTCTCTTTATTTCTAGTAGTTTTTCTTTTTCCATTGTGCCTACTCACTTTTTCCCTGGAACAGTGAAGGGCCATCCAGGAACTTTTGTAATCTCTAAAGCTTGAATTAACACCCACAAAGTCACAAAGTTTATTTGTTCGTGTGCACTGTGAAGTGGCCAGCTGGGACAGTGATGCAGTGAGTGTACAGTGGTGCACACTCAGGATGGCAACAGCTGCTCAGGTAGAGCAGTTGGGGGACAAAGCCTACGACAGGGAATACTTGCACCAGACAAATTGTAAACCATTTTCACACTACTGTTCACTCACCTCAAGAGTTAAGCCGCAGTGGAGAGTGAGCAGATTCATAATTCTCATAGTTGTCTAGAAGTTAACTTCTAAAATAGAGAAAGTGGCTAAATCCTTTGCATAAATTATTGCCAATTGTCCATCTAGCTTTTGTTACAATAGGAGCCATGACAAAGACTGTGGAAACCATGATTCATGAATTTTCTGAGAGCAGCCAAGTGCATCATCCTCTGAAAAGAATATAAAGGAGGAAAGTTTACATTTGTGAAAAATGCCAGCCATTGGCATGCACTTTTCTCACTTCTTTAAAGAAAACTAGCAGTAAAGCAGAAAGTACCTACATTGAGGAGACAGTGGCTGTCAGTCATTAAATGACTGCCTCGGGTTGTGTCAGTCTCAATGCTGTGTGTGACTGTAGCAAAAGAAACCAAAGTGACAGTTTCAACATAACCTGTCCTTTAATAAGGCATAATTGTACAATATGAAAATCCATGCTTTGACTGCTCTTTTCTCTCTCTCTTTTTTTTTTAAATGAAGATGAAAATTGAAAAGAGAGTGGAGATCATTTAGCTACACACAGGATGCCTTTCCTGATACTTTCTCAACGCCTGAGAAATACTTAGAAAGAAGAGTACTATCTGACTCTATTTCCCATTTCCCATTCTCAAGCAAAACCAGTGATTCTAAGCCACTTATTTTAATTCAGATTCACTTGTTGTGTTACCTCGGGGTTTGCTTTTTTTGAATGAAGTGTTTTCATAGAGTGATAGGGAGTTGTAGCTTAGTATTTGTCATAAGGCAGCTTGATCTATATCTCTTCAGTTCTCAAGACATTTTGAAAAAGATGGCCTTATGACACAAATAATTAAATTACCTTTTGATAAAAACTACTCATATTTGGTCACCAGCCAAATGTTACAGGCCAGGTAAAAAAAAATCATCACATGGTGGCCGGCTTACTGAATCCATGACTGTTTCTCTTTGAACCACATACTCAAAGATTTCTGTTAGAGGCAAGGTCCTTCAGACTGGACCCAGTACAGATGCTTTTGAAGTTTTTAAGAAAGCTCAGAAAGCTCACAGTGGCACTGCTGAGAGTACCCCTCAGAGATACTTGATCACTGTCCAAACTGTATTTTTTTTTGTGCTTCCTCCAGCAATTAAACTCAGGGTAACTTTTCCTGCTCTAATTTCTAACTTCTGATGTTCCAGAAAATGAAAAGCTTTATAATAGTTGCTATTGTTTCATTTTATTACAGTGTAGTAACAGGTTTTAAATGCCATAATTATTTATAGGGATATGGGTTTAGATATTTTATCTCTCCATAAAAGTGCATTGATTTCATCATTCTGTTCATTCCACCAGGCCCCACTGTTTTGCAGCTAACTTTAACTTCCCTCTAACACAGTCTATTCCATAAACCCTACAAATAAATGAATATTAGAAAATTTTCAGAGCTGACCCTGATTTTTCTTTCCCAAGAATTCTTAAGCTAGCCTTGTATTTTATTTGCCTGTATTTTGAGGTGGTTACTGTAATGCACATCACACACGAACACGATAGGTGAACCCTCCTCCAAACAAAATGAATTGGGAGCTGCTGTCTCTCCATTCAGAGGCTTGGGCTTTTTATGTCCATTTCAGGCTGCTGTCTTAGCAGCTTTCAGGATGGGCAGCCGTTCTCCTCCAGAGGCGATGGATGGACACGCAGTGTTGGGGGTTCACGTGCCGGGGGGCTGGGTCAGAGCTGCAAGGCATGCACAGAGCAGCTGCCAGGCAGGGCAGCTCTGACAGAGGATGTGTTTGTAGCAGAGCATGCTGCGCTGTTTGTCCAGGGGACTGGAGCTCTCGTGCATCGCTAAACCTTTTGCCAGATGGATGTGCAATAGCTCTGACAGATCCCAGGGCAGAGCTATTACCCAAACACTGGCAGAATCAGCAGCTTCTCCAGCGAGTGGCAACAGCAATAAAACCATCTGGCTTTTCAGAGCCCAGCAGGACAGCAGCTTATGGGTTTATACACACCAGTTGCCTGTTTTGCCATACAACTTTTCCTATTATAGAAAGCTATCCTGATATTTTCTATGAAATTAAGACACCGGCTATTCACATACCTCATTGTGATCCTTTGCAGAGCAGATTTTTCTGAAAGTTGATCCAAATCTGGGACAATAACTACGTGATTGCAAATCATTTCACCACATTGCTAGTGATTATACCTCTGAGCCACAGGCAAATACTGCCAGGACCAAAACGAAGTCATTGACTAGCTGGAGCCCTGAGCGTCGGAATTGTATAACAGTTCAGGAAATACTGCTAGACCAGAATTTCCGAAAGATAAACAAAAATCACATAGAGTAGTGAATAAAAAAATGGAAAAAATTAACCTTTAAAAACAGAATGAAAATCAGATATGTAAGATATTACCATCTGAGAGGCGAAGACCTCCAACAAGATTGGAATTTAATCATGTCAGTTTTTTGATTATAGGGGTGTGAACAAAAGCTACAAAAACAAATCCTGCCTTAGAAGTTTGAAATGTTTCTTCTGAAGATCTTAGCACATCAGTATCTCATTTGATATGGATTCTACAACTGTATCTAGGTCTAATTTGAATCTGCCATAATAATCTTAAAAGGACTCTGTAACATAATTATTACTATGCCAAATGAGAGTAGAACTTTGTTTAGGATAAAACCATATATGCAACTATGGACAATATTATACATTTTAAAACAAAAAATTTTCATCATTGACTGTCTACAAAGCCATGATAGGTGAACTATATCTGTTTCCCACAGTGATTTGAAAGAGAATGTCTTTTACACAGAAAACAATATTTAATACAGTGATGATGTAGGTAAACAATATTACCTGAGAACAGAAAATTTAGCAACCACCATTTGGGGTGTAAAACTGCCAGACTAAAAAAGAAAATAAAAAATCACATTTTCTAAAAGATAAAGGTTTAGCTAGATTTTTAGTCCTGAAGTTAGGCTGGCTTAGAGAGAAGGAAGCTGGTTGAGGTGACCTCCAGAAATCCCCTCCAAATGAAATATTTCTGTGGTTTGATCCTGTCAGTGATCCTGTGAATGGAAGGGCTCTACCACATAGTCTGTCAAACACTGTGGAGCAGTGAGAACACAATTAAAGGCCAGATGTGTTAGATGCCAAAATAACTGCAGCACAGCTGTGGAAAATGAAACCTAGAATAGGAATCCTACATCTGTTTCCAAGGTATGTCTACCATTAAAAAAATAAAACCATGAAACTTTCCTAGCCATGTGTACGTACCCAGAGCATTCCTGCTCTTTCCTGACCACTGCCGAGGCACCCTGCTCTGACCCAAAGAGGAAAAGCATCTGTACACAGTTCCAGGCAGTTAAAAGTGCTATTTGGGAAACTTGACATAATCTGTGAATTACTAACAAGATAATTTTATACAATTTTTCTTTTTGTTAATTTAGAAGTTTCATTTAAATATGTTTCTCAAAATTTATTATCTGGAATATTTTTGCTTTTCTTCATGGTCATTCTCAAATTTACAGACCTGCAT
This sequence comes from Acanthiza pusilla, assembly GCA_036630365.1. Lineage (NCBI taxonomy): Eukaryota > Metazoa > Chordata > Aves > Passeriformes > Acanthizidae > Acanthiza > Acanthiza pusilla. The sequence goes on from JAXCHO010000036.1 coordinate 8,605,163, forward strand.
TGGAGTTGTCTTTGCAGGTCATATTTTCAAGCATGACCTCAAGACATTTGTATTTAGAGGCTGCAATCGACCATTAGATAAATTATGTGGCTTTAAGGGACTGGTCAGTTTCTAGTTAAAACCCTTAAAAATGCATTTTTTTTTAACACAGGTGGATTTACCTGAAGGGTAAGTCTGGGTCCCTGCCAGTACCTCCTGGCACAGAGCATGCAGATTCATGAAGCCTGTGATGTGTAATTCCTCTTAAAGGAGGACAGTGCCTCTGAATCTCATGTGACCTGCGCATCCCAGCCTGGCTCTGGCTGTCACTTGTTCTGCTGTTAAAAACTAAAGTGGACCAACATCTTTTGGATGAGCCTCGCTAGATTCTTATTTACTCTTCTTATAATTCTAATTTATCACATTTCTAAAATGAAAAATAAAAGAAGTTACATCTGAAGTGATTGCAATCTCAAATAATCTGAACTGGCAATCATCTCAAAGGTAATTATTCAAATCTGCTATTCATACCCCACTGTTCTGTGCAAGACTATTCTTGTAAAACAGGCACTTCTAAATTCACTCACATCAGTAATAGGAAACACCAGCGTTTTGGGGGCTTTTTTTTGCTGCTTTCAGCTGATCTCTATGGTTTCTCTATTCTGTGGTAACTTAGCTCCTTTTTCTCTTTTCCTATAATTTTATTGTTTTCATGGACAAGAATATTGCCATTGTTGCTATTTTACTTTATTCTCCAAGGCTAATGTGCACACCTAGGTTTCACTGATACTGTAGCTGGGCTTTAGTGGCACTGTATTCAATCATTGAATTATGCCTGTCTTTTGAAAAAACAGCTGCTCTAAACTGACCAGGAAAACGGAGACCTGCTACAGTAAATTCTAGATGCCATTTGGTAGCCAGTAATCCTAATTCTGAAATTAAAATCTCTGGCTGCCCTCTCAGACTGCTAGTCATCACTCAAAGAGCAGGACTCAGAAGGCAGGTGGTGCCAGAGGGTTTAAGAAGATGGATGCCCAAGCTCTGCAGATACTGACAGTATTGGCTCTTCCAAACATTTTGTTTCCAAAGAGTATTGACATAACCCATTGGTTTTGCTCATGTTTCTAGTAAAGTCATAATAGTCATTTCACAGGATGGATTATTTTCCACAAAAATAAAACTGGCAGAAGGGAATAAAAATACACCGATTTACAAAGGAAAAAATTATTCAATAAAGTGTGCAACTCTTGGCCCTTCATTTGGTCCTCTGCACTCAGAAAGCCAAGCTGTCAAGCAGCAGCACAGCATTCATACTCAGAGGGATTCTTTTGACTTTGCAGCATCTCCTCTAGCACTGACATCACACTCCTCCCATCAATATCAAAGGTGTGAGCTAAATAAGAATTTGTTTTCTGACAGAAGCATCTCTTAGATGAAAGGGCTCCATGTTAACTTTTAATATGTCAACCTTGCTGCTCCCTGTGTGTTGGTGGTTGATAGGATTGCGAGTAGCATTGAAAACTTTCACTAAAACCCTTCCTCTCCACTAAGAGCAAGACTGGCATGGTTTCCTTCCCACTGACAGCACCCTTCTTTGTTTAGAGCCTTTCTGCGGGCAGAGTGCACAAATGGATTCCTACTGAAGAAAGTAAGGAGCAAGGAAAGAATTTAGCCTGAAACAGTTCATTTCCTGGCCATCTCCTGGGGCAGCACTCACACATGCTACCCTTTATTTAAGAGAGACTTCAGCCTTACATGTTAGTCTTTTATTCAGAATGGCAAGATCGCAGCCAAAAGTAGTATGAGATAATAACAGGTATCGCATACTGCTTGTGGTTTCATAGCATCCAAAGTCTGCCAGACTAGTTGGATTATGGGCATTTTAAAGTTAATAAAACCAATTTGTTTAAAAAGAAATTACCCATTTGGCTCTTGTTGATCATCCAGTTGGTCTTATTTTTCCAAGAGGCAGAACACATCTGCATCCAATTAGTATATTAGTTGGAGTGCCTCTGCACTGCTGCATTACAGTTCCTGTGCATGGCTTGAAAAAATGTGTAGGATGTAAACTCTTCTCTCATCTTGTTGCAAATCAGCAGAGGCTTTAGTGGAGCCACAGGATCCAGGGGGTGGGGGAGAAAGAGGGGCTGGAGTGTGGGGGTGAATAACAACAGGATTTTGCTTAGCTCCTTGAGCTCAATTAGGTTATTTTTGTTTTAAAGGTAAATCTTACACTTGGTTTCTGACATAGCAAAGTAAAAAGAAAATCTCTATTTATTTTAATGGAATGCAATTTAGGCTTCACATGATCATAAACAGAGCACTATTAGTACAAGACAACAGTACATTATTGGTTCTGTGCTCATGTCTGCCTTCTCTTCATCCTTCCTAAACCTGCTGTGGTAATCAGAGACACATAAATATCAATTAAAGACACAATTAATACAATTAAACCAAAGCAGCAAGTTCCTTCAATGATAGTTTGTATTTAACTGTCTTATTTATGGTATAACCCCACTCTCTCTTTCCAAATATCATGGTCAGCCTGAGAGCAGTCATTGCATCTGCTCCAGGTTGAAGGTGGAGAGCAACAGGAGTCAGAGACCTCATGGCTGTGCTGAGGGATGAGCAGCACAATAACAAGGGAATTTGAGAGGCGATGAGGTGAACTTCAGGTTTCAGAGTGTGTTTTTAAACAGAGGAGGTTGAATTGACAGAAATTGTAGCCCCCATGGCTTCAGTAGGGGATGAGAGAGTTGGAGAGGTAATTTCCTTGCACCAGGCTGGCCTGCTGAGTCCAGGAGCCGACCTGCCTCCTTTGCCCAACAGGGCAGGAGCATTCTGTGAGCACACAGAGAGCCTGGTGGAGCCAGCTGCAGTGAGCCAACATGGTCTCATGCTGACAGGCTTGGGTGCCTTCCCAGGCTGAAATACCTGTCCCTGTTGTGGATTGATGCTGGTTGGGTGCCAGGCACCCATGAAAGCCACTCACTCACTCTCTACAGCCAGACAGGAGAGAGGAAATTTGATGAAGGGCTCATAGTTTGAGTGAGATAAGGGCTGGGAGAGATTGTTCACCAAATACCACCACAGGAAAACAGGCTCAACTTCGAGAAATGAATGGGGCTCCCTCAAGCTGAAGCCCTCTCTCCAGAGGTGTCCCACAGGATCACAACCTCCTTGCAGGCATCCACCTGCTCTGGCAGGGGCTCCTCCATGGGCTGTGGGTGGATCTCAGCATCCCTGTGGTTCTCCATGAGCTGCAGGGACACAGCTGCCTCACCATGGGCTGCAGGGGAATCTTAGCTCTGGTGACTGCAGCACCTCCTGCCCCTCCTTTTACACTGACCGTGGTGTCTGCAGAGCTGTTCCTCTCGCATGTTCTCACTCCACTCTGCTCTGGCTGGAAATAAAACTGTGTTAATTCTGTGTTGATTGTTTCTCAACTATGTTATCACAGAGGCGTTACCCCCATTTCTGATTGGCCCAGCCTTGGCCAGCAGCACTCCATCTTTTGGAACCATCAGGGATTGGCTCTGCTGGACATGGTGGAAGTTTCCAGCAGCTTCTCACAGAAGCCACCCCTGTAGCCCCCCCCAGTACCAAAACCAGGCCAGGCAAAATGAATACACTCCCCACCCAACCTCCTTTCTCCAGCCTCTCAGGTTGGTGATTCCTCTTCACTGTTTCTCTCTTGCACACTGCCCTTCCTGCCCTGGGAAAAGTAAAAATAAATAATTGTATAAATTAAAGAGCAGAATTTAGTTTTTGCCTGAATGGAATTGCTTTTCCATGTGTGCTCAGGGCAAGATTAGGGTTGGAATCGCCACCTCTGCTGTGGTGGATCCCTGTGTGCATCCCACAGGACACCCATGAACTCTCCTCTTCCGTGCACACAGAGCACAGAGGCTTTTCTGAGCAGAGGTCTAATGAAGGCAACGTCCTTCAACATGTGGCAAAGAGAAGCACATCTTTAAGAGGCTCTAACTCAGTTTTTGTGGTGCAAAGAGCAGCATAGGGCAGCAGAGACTTAAAAAGCATATATTTTTGGATGGAGATAAGTGAGAAGATGTTTCTCTTCCTCCACTGACTGACTTACAATAACAGGTTTAGGCTAAATGGTCTGGTTTTCTTTCAGGTGGCCAATGGTGTGTTCACACTCTCCCACCAATGGAGCACCACTTCACTTTAAATTATAGATATCAGACACGACACACCGTTTTAACATTGTTAGATTTTTCCTTTCTCTACTTGCAAGGGGGTGATGTGGAAAGCTTTGAAGGCTCTGGAGTGAGGCAGCTGGACCAGCTGTGGTCCACAGAGGCTCATGTTCTCCAGGGCTGGCTGCCTGGAAAGCTGCCACTGCAGGAAGCTGACCTCCACCAGGCTCCTCACCTCTGAACAGTTACCTAACACGAAAAATGAATCTTGTTCCTTTTGGTTAGATGAATTTCCTGATAGGTGTCAGGAAGTGTCTGAAGTGTAAAATAAACTGTTGTCCTTTCTTGCCTTGTAGTTTTCATAACGAACTGTAGCAGACAAGAGTATTTAAATATTTTTATAATTTCTTTTCTTTCTTTCAGTTCCCACAGGTATTCACATAGAAACGGGGCCAAAAATTCATTTGAACAAGACTTCCTGTTCTTTGCATGTCAGGTGGCATGCATTAAATTGTGCAAAGTAGCTTGTGTTTGATTCTGTATCTACCCGAATTTTGCTAAGGGTTGGGTCATGCATGCCAGAGTCTATTAAATGCAGTGGTTTGTTTTGTCCTAAATTAAGGCAGGCTGGCAAGATGGAACACAAGAAAAGCAAACTGATTCTCATGACCTGCTGTAGGCATTTCCACAGAAATCCACCTAACCTATGTCTTTGGATTCATCTAATGAATTCTAGAATTCCAAACACCCATTCAGTGAGATGGGGAAAAAGGAGCATTCAAAATGAAAAGTTGATAAAGGAATATTTTAGCTGCTAGTTAAAAATAGCACCTGTCTCAACCAGTAGCTATTTTTTGATGGGAGAAATGGATGGAGAAAAAGCCAAAAGGGGAAATTTTCCAAGGCTAAACTGTCATTATTCCATCAGTTTTTACTTTATGAAAATGAGGATTTTCAACATGGACACCAATTGTGCCTTTACACTTTTTGTCTGGAGTAGACAGATATGATCAAGGGACGAGAGAAGGGCAGGAATGGTATGAGCCATGCTTCCATCAAATTCCAAGGTTATCTCCCTGAGAATATCTATCTTGGTCTTATTGAAAAAAAACCAACCAAACAAACAAAAAAAACCAAAACAACCCCAAACAAGGAAAAAAAAACAAAACCACAAAAACAACCCCCCCAAACAAACAAACAAACAAACAAAACCAAAAAAGAAATACAAACAAACAAACAAACAAAAGCCAAAAAAAAACAAACCCCTAAACCAACAAAAAAGTCAAACAAGTAAAAACTCAGAGTTATCTTTCAGAATTTTATTTTATTTTATTCTACAAAACTTTATTCTTTAGTCTTCTTTATACACATGAGACTGTATTACATTTTTTAAAACTCTCTGGCAGGACATTAATAGAAAGTTGTAGTTTTCAATTCTACATTTAAAATTTAATGTCTTAAAATTATACAGTCTTTTTGTTGTTGAATCCTTTCTAGCTTCAGAGCAATCCACCTAATGAGAAAGAATGGCTTTAATTAGTTTGAATAGCACTGGAATTTATATATAGCTTTAGTGTATGGACATTGCATTGAAATTCCTTGAGCATAAAAGCAAAATTAGGAGGTAAAAACTAGAGGTTAAAAATAAAAGTGCTTGTGTACATGACTGATTTGTTTCTGTTAGCATCAATGATACTTCAAATCTGAGCATTTTCTTATTAGTTGAACCCCCTTAAAAATGCATGAAACTAAAGAGCAAGATAAGATTGATTTTCTTGTCCAATGATTCTCTGAAGAAAAAAATTAATGTGATAACTCATCATTGACCAAACCACATACTCTTAGTGCGGAAAAAAAGTCAAATCCAGGTTTTCACAATGTATAGGAAAGGAAGGTCTATCTGAGCTGGTCAAATATCTTTTTGATATCTAAGAAGCAGATCAGTAACTGTAACTGCATCAAGGTGGACAGGTGGATTTCATTACATTTTGCTTTCATCATTACCAGAAAAGTTTCACCATTTAATAAAAAGACTGTGATCTCATTTTATTATTTCCAGGAGCTGCTTCTTATCTAATGGCCAAATTTAGGGACTGAATTTGAAATCTGCTTTCAAGTGAAAAATTTGGCTAGCATATCTAGCTGCACAGAATGTTTGCAAGTGTTCATATATATCCTGGGCTGCCTGGCTGCTCTCTAGGAAATGTTCTCATTATTTGGCTGTTTTATCTTTGCCCACAGATGCTCTGAGTGGTGGAGTGTTACTACATTCTGAAGCAGCGATCTTTAGGAAGTGCAACCAATACAACATGACTTTGAGGGCTGTTGTAATTTTTAACAACGGAGAATATGGTACCTGTAAGAAAAATAAACCACAAAAAACCCCCACTGAACTCAAAAAACAAACATCACCAAAGAACCTTTAAGGATTAAATGATCACTGTTTATTTCCTGTTGCCAACTATATCTGATATTAGATCATTCAAGCAGCCAGTCCATACAGATCTGGTCTTTAGCAGAGAAGTTGCAATTATTAGCGTGCCTATTATTACTGTGTTGTTGTTGTTGTTAACAACTAGAATTATAATCCAAAGCTCCTTAAAAAATGCAAGTTCTAGAGAAGCCTACAGTTATTTGTACATTTTCTGAATTTATTATGGTTTGTTACAAAATAGAACTGTCAAACTTTGTCTCATAGTCTAGTAATTGCAGCAGTCTCTTAGAAAACAAAATGCATGGCTTAAAATCACTGCTCTGCAGAAGACTTGAATGTGAGTCTCCAGGTGTGTATTTCAAGCACTGTAGCTGGAGGGGCCAGTTCCTCTCCTTGTTTCAGTCTGAGCATAAGCGACAGGGTTTAGCTGCTTATTGCCAAAGGCTCTGAAACCAAACAGACACCAGACTGTTTCTCTGTTGCTCAAAGTTATCCAAGTATTTCTTACATTTGTTTTAGTGGCAGAAGGTTATAGCAATGAAAATCCACAGAGATGACCCAGGCTGTCTGCTGTCCTGCTTCTGGAATACTGCAGACTGTCCCAACTGGGCAAGTGAGTGGTTTAGTTTAGTATCAACACCAGGAACATCACATAAAGTAGTTTATAGACACAGATATAGAAATGCATATATATACATATATATTTACACACTTATGCATACACACACACATATGCATATATATCTATATATTGTGTATCTTAAAGGAAAAAAGCACTAATTACCTCTGATAATCTGGCTGGAGAGCATCCCCACAGTATTCAGGTGTGTTCTATGCCTGCTGTAGATGTACTGTGTTCAAACTCCCTTTCCAGGACTTCAGCAATTATGAGCATTCAGTTCAGAGTGGGGGTAGAAATAACTTCAACCCTGTGGATGTTATGACAGGTTGGATGTTCCTGTCTATGACTGGGAGTTAGATGAGATGACCTTCAAAGGTCCCTTCCGATTCAAGCCATTTTATGATTGATTCTATTATCCACCGGTTATGCAACCTGCAATGTGAAACTCTGGGCTAAGGCAGAAAAATGGAGAAAGTTTACATCTGCTACCAAGACGTGAAATGATCTTCTCCCTATATAGGATGTGATAGTACTGTGATGTTGCCTGATACACAATACCACATCTTAATGTCAAGGTATTCATTCCAGCAACCTTTGCTTCATTTGAGAGCTCTCTTACCTTTCTGACACAGACAGTTCTTCCAAGTGAATTAAATCTGGGTTTTTGGTTCCTCTCTGGGGATATAGCTCATATCAGAAACTAGAGTTTCAAACTTGGGTTGGGGATTCCAGGAGACATCACTTTTGGCCACATCAATACAAAAGTAAAATTCTCTTTGTGGGTCCAGAGGAAGATTTTCAAAGGTGAAAAAGCCAATTATTTATCTAACTCCAAGTGAACATCTGCCCTTGAGATGCCCTGTTATGTAAAATTTTCCATTAAAAATGAAAAGACCACATAAAAAAGTTTTATTCTTAGTAGTTGCTTTCGTATACTGAATGTTTCTCAGCACTTTAGTCAGTGGGAACAATTTCCAGTGGTCTTATAAGGAATAATTCAGTGGCCATCAAAACCAAGGCAGAGATATCCTAAATAACCTTAATCCTTTGCATAGTTTTATGGGATGCCAGCACTTTGGTTTTAACAGTTAGGACCACTGTCAGACTGAGAGAAGGGTTTGACAGCAAACTGATAGCTCATCACAGTGGCACAGTCTGTTCTCCCTGTTGACAGAAGTATTTTAGTCTTCTGAGGTGCTGCTATATAATGCAACTGCCTTACTGCTGAATATACCAGTAATTCTACACTTATTTTCTGAATTTCAATATTTCAGCAATAGTTCAGCTAGTATTTTCCAAAGAGTTAGTGTTATATGTGCTGTAAACTACAAGTGTTCTATAATTTTATGAGCTACATGAGGAATGTTAGTCTCTACATGTCCATATACAAACTTACTAATCTTTGCCCTTGCATGTCTTTGAGTTTTGATATATAAAGCATTTTGTCCCTGGGTAAACAAGTAATGGAATTAAGACAATGCTTACCATTTCAGATGTAATTATAGTCAGCTTTCCAAGGAAGAATAAAGTTCCAAAAGATGCTATTGGCTTCAGGATTATATTTTTGTGCTTCTTGGATATTGTTTTGTGGAATAAAAGTTGCTGCTAATAACAAACCAGTGTTTCTTCTCAGCCTTTAATGATTCTTCAAAAGCATCTAAGAAAAAGCCTGGGGAACACGTTTGCCATTTTTAAGGCTTGTGTATAAAATGAAAAATGTTGTGGGGAGTGCTTTTTTGTCTTTGTTTAATGAGCACCTTGTGACCCTTCGAATATGTTCACTAATCCCCTCAAATGCCTAAGCTGCTCCATCAACTCCAAAGTCTCCTGCTTCAAATTATCCCTCCATGACTTGCTTTGGCTCAAAAGGGGAGACACATAGGAAAAGATCACCATCTGTCATTCATCTGTCAATATAGGCAATGTACCATAGCAAGGAACTATCAAATATATTAAACAGCACAGTCTTCAAAAGTGACGACAGAATCATTTTGACAACACAATTCTGAACCTGGCCTCTTGCATTAAGGGACTGTCTGCAGCAAAAGTTTCTCTTTGAATACCCTGCATTGGTTTTCCTGTTGTCCACAACAAATGCTGATACTTAGTGCTTATATATGTATGCCTTTTACTTCTGCCTTCATCCTGTTTAACTGGGAAACATTTCCAGGCCAGCTGTTGGCAGCCAGCTCTTCATTCAGGCTCTGTGGTGCTTTCTGATGTTACCTGCTAGCGCTGAATTGCATTTGCTTTCAAGGTAAGCCTTGTGTCTTTATCTGTTATTTATCAGCATTAGGATCCAATCCTATAAGAATTATGATGTTTATTGTTAGATTTAGGAGAGTGCTGAAGTCCTCACCGAACTTTAAGTTCATTAGTTCTAAGCATTGAAATGTTCATCAGGAACTGTAGTGATAGGACAAAGGAGCAATAGGTGCAAACTGAAAGAGGAAAAATTTAGGTTAGATATACAGAAGAAATTATTTACTCTGGGGGTTGTAAGATACTGAAACAGGTTGCCCAGGGAGGTTGTGGACAGCCCAACTCTGTGAGTGTTCAAAGTCAGATTGGACAAGGCCTTGAGCAACCTGATCTGGTGGGAAGTGTCCATGCCTATGGCAGGGCAGGTTGGGTTTAAAGGGTCTTTAAGGTCAGTTCCAACCCTTAACGTTCTATGATTTTATGATCCTTTAAGGAGAGCTAAGTGTGTATATATATTTTTGTTTGTTTGTTTATTTGTTTATTTATATATATATATTTATATATATGTATAATGTGTATTTTACTCCGTATGTGTAATTAAATCAATAACACATGTGATTAATCCTTCTGTATTGAGCAGAAGCGAATCCAATAAGAAACATATATCTCTGAGACTAAAATGAGTTGTTCTTTCATTTATTATCTAATATTGATAAAATATGGTTGTTCCATAGTAACATAAGGATTTTCTGTAGATGATAAAGAACACAAAAATTATGGATAATAATTAGAACTGGCATTTTACTGCTCAAGCTGGCGGCAGAAATTTGAAGTATAGTTATCACTAAGGAATTTAGCAGCAAGGAATGGATACTTCAAATTATGAATATTTGAGGCCATGAAATATTTCAGTCCATCTTGTGCAGAAAATCATGCTAGGAAATGCCAATGTCCATAAAGGAGACAGAGGAGTCCTGCTATTTTATTTGAACAAAGGGAAAGAGAGTCCACTGAGTAATAACTCCATGGGGTTTCTCTCTCAAGGTTTCGGAGGGCACAGCCTCCTTTTATCCTGAACTCCTGGATGCATGTTGCCCTCTTCCTTTCCCCATTGGCTGAGGTTCTAGGAAGGTACAGGTTTCCCAATGGCTTACCACATATCCCTCCCTTGAACATGTAATTTTCCTCCAAAGTTCAGAAGTTCAGGCTATCTGAATTCTGCAATAGACTTTGTGCAGACCCATTTGTCTACTGTCCTAAAGTTCAGGAGTCAAATTTTCTGGGTTCTGTAACAAACTTGTGCGGCTTGAGGTTGGTAGAGACATTAAGGTCTATTTCAAAAACATTAATATCCGTTTCTCCTAAAGACCCTCTCCCATCAGGTTGTTTGTAAAGGCATTAGCACCCATCTTTCCTATCAATCTTGAGTCACATGCCAAATCTGGAACATAATCTTTACTCCTTACAGATGAAATCACAGTTGCAGTTGATGTCACTCTGCTAGATAAATGAGCTGAAATTTCATTCATATTATTTTATTTAGTGAGATTTGTTTTTCAGGAATCTAATTCAAAGAGGAGCGGACATTTGAAATATGCCCTTCTTTCCCATGCTTATTACTATAATTGATGTAGATTGAATTTGAGCCCCAACCTTATCAAAACACTCTCAGCAGCTCCTGTCCTGATACGACTTTGAAGAAAGTTACTACGGAATCATTGCATCTTGGCAGGAATATTAAAAATAAATCTGTTCTATTTGTCAAGTGTGACCTTGATATGAAACAATGAAAATGTGATGACTGACCAGAATAACAGTGTACTACCTCTTAGCAATGTATAGGAATGGAATAATATCTCTGACACTGTACAAAGTGATTTTTAACTACTTCTGAATCAAATGAGGTAACAGTTGAGGCACCAGAAGTTGTGATCTGTCAGCACAGACACGGCGAACACAGAATACGCAATGCCATTAACCGTATTATGGTGACCAAAATATTATTTAGAGGAGACAGAAGTAAAAAGTTCTTTAAGAAAGCTCAGAAGAGCCTTACAACTTCACTTGAAGCCAGAAAAATACTCAGCTTGTGAAATAAACGTAGAACATACTGTGATCACAAGTATTCACAAAGGGTACAAAAGAGGTACAGCACAGGATTCAAGGTACGATTGTCTTGATTTCATGTAAAATAACCCACATTAGGGTCATATCAAGAGCAAGATTAACTCCCTTTGTTGTTTTGAATGTTGCTGTTGGGTCAATCTCCAACATTTTGTACTGTTATTTGCTTTCTCTTTGATCTTGATTCAGCTTCTATTAAAGATAACACAAACCAATGAAAACTGGATTGGGCCAGGGTGTTATTAGCACCAAATTTCCTCCTTCATTTGCAGCTTCCATCATGTGCATACTGAATGTTTCCTCATCGCTTTGCAATTTGAGGGCACCCATCTGTCAATTTGCTCCCCAGATGCTGTTTCAGGATGTTTTTGCTGTTTCATGTAGCCTGTCATTTCAGAGATGCTCAGAGTTCATTTTGGCATCTAAGGAGCTGGAGGATCCTCTGGAAGCTGTGGAGCTTCAGAAACAGAAGGCAGCCTGAGGGCAGGGAGCATGGTTTCTGGGCAAGCTGGAGGCAGTCAAAGGATGTGGTTTTGTGGGTGGAAAATAAGCTGGATGGAGCTCAGGAGACGGTCTGTCATAAAGCAGTCTGACAAGATCCAGGGCCATGGCTAGTGACAGTGCACTACTTCTGATGCTGTTGCAAACTTAGGCATACATGTTGTTGGTGTTGTACCAGAAGAATTGATTAATAATGAAAAGAGGAAGAAATTGTATCAGAGAGATCCTTTCATTAAGTGATGAGGAGAATAATTTGGACCAAAATATTTCTGAAACAAAATTCAGGCTTTCTGTGATCTCAGAAAGCAAAACAAAATCACTGTTTGAATTTTGTGTTGCAATAGAATCATGAAGTGAAAGGAATCCTATGCAGAAACTGCAATAGAATTTAAAAGATAAAAAATTCACAGATGTCTAAAAAATGATGCATCAAAGGCTAGCTAACTTTTCCAATAACAGGATAACTTCCCTATGCCTTGGCTTAAGCAATAAAGATTCACTTTCCTCCTCCTTTTCATATACTGAAGCTGCCTGGTTATCTCAAAATTCTGGTTTCAACAATAGTTTAAACAAAAGAGTAACATATTTTTTTTAGAAAAGACATGGAACTTAAAAAAAGAAATTAAAGCAGTAAGAAATGATCAGGATTTGTAGTGTCCAGTTTTGGCCATCTGCATTACTTGCATGTGTGTGTATTAAAATCAATTAAATGAAGGGATGCCTTCCTTCCAACACGGAAAATAATTAGGTAATATATTAAAAGCAGATAACCTTGTTTGCCTCCCACTCAACCTTTCTTCATCATTCTTAATAGCAAACACCTAGCTATTGATCGGTTCATTTTAAATGCTGCGAAGGTAAATGCCGTACTACTTTGAACTGATGAAAGAATTGAACAATCACAGTAATTATGGCATGTTGAGGAATGTAGATCACAAGAACTGAATTTTAAAAAATGCCTAATGCAACCTTTTCTTTCATGTAAAATATTACAAAAGAAAGAAAACACAGGTATAGGGCAGCCAGAGAAATTTAGTTTAACTCAAGGCAGATCACTCTCATCTCTTTCATTCTGCCTTTGTAGTAAAGACTGCAATTTCATTCCAAATCAATACATTTTCTCAGGCAACATGATTCTATTATAAATCATCATTTGTACAATGTGTTTCTGCTAATAAATCTGCAGCTAGAAGGGATAGAAAGGAAACTGGTTAACAATAAACTGTGCTGTTAAACTAGGACAGAAACAATTTAAAACACAAGGTTATCATTGAAGCCTGTATCAACAAATATGCTCTCGATGTCAACTGTTGTGGATTAAATGTACTTTCTCTTGCAAATAGCTGTCTATAAAGTTAAAGCTGATGCTCAAGACAATGAAAATGCTGAACCCAAAGTATTCATGAAGAGATGAGGTTTAATGTATGTAATTTAGCTACAAACCTGGCCAACTGCATTTCTAGCAGATTTTTCAACAACTTCATGTAGCAAGGCAAAATTGGACACAAATACATATTTTGTGGCTTGGATGTAAACCTAAGAAGCTGATTACCCAATAGACTAAAAATTTCCTTTGAAACCTCAAGTGCATGCTCAATATAATTTGTTTAAAAGCTAAAAACACCAAACTGGGTTAAAAAAAAAAAAAGGCTGATGCTAGTATAAACTATTGAAAGTCCATGGATTCTGGAAGTTTGGGGATTATACATTTTTATTTGGAACAGAAGAAGTGCTATTAAGCATGTTTCCATCTTGACAATTCTCTCTCTGTGTCATCATCATACTCCCTCCCCCACAAATTAGGAACCTAGGATAAAATTGCTAAATCCTAATTTAAGAAAAGGTTTACAAAAACACAACTGAAAAGTATATTTTACTGGCTTTTAGTGACATCTGAACTCCAAATTGCTATCAAGAACAGAAAGGAGTATCTGCCATTGACAGGATGGCTCAGAAGCACCCCAAAGGGGAAGAGGTTGGTACAAATCCTCAGACTACACCAACTTCTCTTCTTGCCTTTGAAAACCATTCTTGTGGGCTAATGTGCCCTAAACAACTTTGCTTCATGCCTCCTCTCCAAAATAAATTCCCCTTTTGAAACTTTCCTTCCTGTCTATTATTACCCTCACACTTTCGTGCTTCCAGAACTGTGAGCAAAATTACACAATAATCAAATCCACCACATCAGAAAATGTAACTTCTGAATAAATGGGCCTATTTTCTATCAATTTCAGCATCTTTCAACCCTAAATTACTAGAGACATTTCTTGCTTATGAATCTGAATAGACTTGGGAGTTTGCAGGTTTTTTTAAATCTTAAAAAAAGTCTTCTGTCTTGGTCTTCCGATCCATCAGTAATACAACAGCACACATTATAAAGTGGGGGTTGTTTAAGAAGAGACCAGATTCTACTAAATTTTTCCATGTAGGGGAATGGTACCATGCAAGTAAACAGAACATTTTCAATTTTCTTCATTAAGACTTCTTCTATAGTAGCCAGTCAACAGAGCTCCTAGATTAATTTATTAGTGTTAACATATCTATTCACATTTCTGGTTTGTTCAGACATTAGGAAAGAGCTGATACTTTTGTGTCTAATGTCACCATGTTCGCCTGAAAAATCTCTGTGTCAGGGAAGTTCTGTGTAGCCCCTACAAACAGTTTCTATTTCCTTATTCAGGAACTGAACAACAGAAGTCCAGTCTTGGGCCAAATATTTCCCCCGCTTGATAAATTTGTTAATCGCCTCTCACATCTTGTTGATTCAGTGTCAATCAAAGGCAATGCTACTGCTCACATACTTGCAGCTGAATTGTAGCTCTAAGCGTATGCATTAAGTGCTTTTCTGGATAGATGCCAGAGTTGCTTGGGTCCTTGCCATGTCAGGCCCCTTGTGAATACATTTTTCTCACGTGAAGAGTGTTTTCAGGACCAGACTTGCATCTTTCAACACATTGACAGCTATGCAACTCAGCACAGGTGAGTAGGAGCTCTCCTGTGATGAGAGCATTTGACTTCTTGCTGTGTATAACATCGAGACTGGACCTACAGACATTTCAGGATTCAAAGGTGAGTGAGACTGGAGAATCTATCCTCAAGTGAATGCAATTCTCTATGTGTGGTGGTTTTGCTTGGCCCAGTTTTTGCCCGTGAGTAGGGTGGGGTACAAAGATGGCTCCTGTATGTCCTGAGTAAAGATTCTGGAGATTTCTCCACCATGTCCAGCCGAGCCAATCTCTCATGGCTCTGAAGATGATGGACATGCTGCTGGCCAAGCCTGGGCCAATTGGAGATGTTAGTTATGCCTCTGTGAAAATATATTTAAGAAGAAATCAGAACAATGTAAGCATGCACTTCTTTTTAGCCAGAGAGGGAGGAGGAGGTAAAAATATATGAGGGAAACAACATGGAGGCACCAAGGTCAGTGGAGAAGGTGGGGGAGGAGGTGGTCCAGGTGCCAGAGCTGAAAACCCTCTGCTAGCCATGGTGAAGAGAGCCACCCACAGCCCGTGAAGAGGCTGTGGAGCCAGAGGAGCAGGAGGATGCCTGCAGGAAACTGTGATCCAGTGGGAGTCCCAGTAGAGACTGAGGGTTGCAAAGGCCTTGCAGGAGAGAGAAAGGCCTTGCTCCTGAGATGGAAACAGCCTGGCCTCAGTTCAGCCTTGGCTCAGAACTCTTCACCCTATGGACAAGAACTCATGAAGCAGCAAATTCAGGTAGACTGCTGCTTGTGAGATTGGACCCATGCCAAATAAATTTGCAGAGGACTGTCTCTCATGGAGGGACCCCCATGGCTAAGTAGAGGACTCTTTTTCCCCTGATGGACTAACCCTGACCAAAGGAAACCCTCATACCCTGCCTCCACCCCGGAGCTGCTGGTTAGAAGGAAGGAGGGAGGGGGTGAGATGAGAAATAGTGTCTTAATAGGGAAGACAGTGAGTAAAGAAACAACTTTTGTAGCAGAAGAATTGTGGTGATGGCCTGACTAAGAGAAAAAAGCCCATACCCTGCCCCTGCCCCAGAGCTGTTGGTTGGAAGGAGGGAGGGAGTGAGCCGACAAACAGTGCCTTAAGAGGGCAGGGAGGTGAGTGAAGAAACGGTGTCTTAAGAGCTTATTTTTACCTCTGATTTATCCTCCAACTCTGTTAGGTTAATAAATCACTTTGCAACTTTAAGTTTGGAACCTGCTTTGCCATTTTCTCTGTGCATCCTCTCACCAGTCTTTGTCTCATCTCATGAGTCCAGTGTGTTTGTGTTAGTTTTTTTCCCTCTCCGCTGCATAGCTGCAGCAGGAGAGAGCAGAGAGAGCAGAGGTCATAGGTGCCTGGCATTAATCAGGGTCAAACCTTGACACTATGTTATCACTAAATATCCCACAGATATAAAAGACTATGTATTTGAGCACTTAGAGGAAGAAGCAAGGCATGGAGATATAAAAGCAAAGAAAAAATGTGCAAAAAGAAGTTAAATGGATAATTTTTAAATTGTCTGGGTAACAATTTATTAGGCTAATATCTGATTAAATCTTTTCCCTATACTCAGGCTATCCTACTGTGCCAGTTTTAGCAGTAAAGTAAAAATTTATCAATTATCTACAACCTTACAAGTATTACCCTGCGTTTTCTAAATCATTTTTGAGGGTCTGGCAGCCTTGTGTGAGCTCCTGAGCAAACCAGTCCAGATCACTTCTGCACCATATGTGCAGAGGGACTGCACTGGACTCCTTGTGCATATGGTGTGCAGTCACCAGCAAGTCTGATACAGCACAGAACGGATCTACACGTGCTCCTCAGAGATATTCAGGACACACAAGATTGATTTAGTGCCATGCTCAAACATTTAGTCATGTCAGGTATACCCAGCCACTAGCTCTATGTATTTTGGGAATTGCATCCATGGGCAATGCTGTGTAAATAATGCATAAATAATGGCACAATTAAATCTAAGGTTTCAGATCCGGACCCTGAGGAACAGGGTCTTTGAGCTTCTAGCAAAATATTCTTTCATGTATGTATTTCCCTAATGCAATCTGCAAACTTAAGGCTTTTTTGCATGGACAGAGGTAGGGGGATTGCCTTTGGTGCTAAATCCTAGGCAGAGTGTAGTACAAGCCATTCATTTTGTTGGTGGAAGAAGAGCTCAACTTAGGCTCCACCTGAGGCATGAATATCATGCTCCCTTGGAGGGAAGGCCCATGTGACATGAAAAATGCAGAAGAAATGGCTTTGGGGTTTGAATGATTACTGAAGAAAAAGAATATTACCATCTTACCAAATATCCTCATCTTAGTATGCTCAGCTTCTAGTCAAAATGGAATATTCTGTAAAATATTTAAACTGCTTTCTTTCAGTTGAGGGAGTAATGCTTAATGCATTAATTAAGAGACAGGAATGGCATTGCAATAACTTAAGGAAATAGCATATATTTTTATAAAAGGTCAATATAACTAAGACAGTGGCATATCTTACAGTTTAGGAACATAAATTTATGTAAATGTTGATGTAATCTTTCTATAAAGCATGAAGTATATATTAAGTTATTTTGCCTACAAATTTGTAAGTGTTTGTTTGAAGCCAAATTTCCTCAGTGTGCTTTGGACTGACAGGATTCCCTGTTTGTTCTACTTGCTCATGAAAAGTTAACCGTGTTAATGCATAATGCTTATTCTTTACAATAGAACAGTATCAAGAAGCCAAAAGCATTGGAGGGCTCTGAAGTTAGAAAATTGACATCTCACAATAGTCTAATTTTTTATTAATTAAGAAAATTTTAGTTTTAATTACAGTGATGTAAGAAAAATCATATATATTTATATATGTATGCATGTATGTATACACAAGATCAAAAAGAGGACTAACACAGTACATTTCTTTTTCAGAATAGCAAACTATTCATTAGCTTCAGTGTGCTGTTGCAAAGGTACAAAAGATACATATGTATTATAAATGCATCTATGCATTTATAGAGTGCAGTGTATAAAAGTGTATTACTCCTTTCTCACAGGCGTAAATGCAGCTCTAACGTGAATGAGAGGAAGGCAGGACTGCCTGGCCAATGCTCTGTCACAGCCTGTATGGAAAATATGCCGCTTTGAACCTCACCTAAGCCTCCTTCTTCACCGTCCTGTATTTGTATCTCTGCTGTCTGCTCAAACGGGGGGTTAACAATCCTGGGAGTGAAGACTTACTGTAAAAAAATAACAACAGGGTTAAGGTACAGCACCAGCTTGTGTTACATAGCAGTAACTTATTTAGGAGTCTGAACTCTGACTCCACATCCTCTGTGCTGGGAAATGTGTTCCTTCACAGCTGCAGGTAATACCTTGGGCAGAGCAGCAACAGCTTGAGTGGACACGAAATACTCAAGCCCTCTTTCTGGTCATCTTTCACCAGGACAGAAACCTGTTGGGAAGATAATGTGGCAAAGTCTACACTGCTTCTCCTCCTGGTCTGTAGAGAGCCTTGACATATCATTCACGTCAACTGGGCAACCCTTCTGAAGGTCTGATCTGAAATTTGACCTTTGATTATTATTTCATCTGATTTCTGACAATAGTGGTAACACACAATATTAATCAAGATGGGGGGAGGGAGGGGCTCAAACTGTCAAAAGAAAACTTATGTTTGAAACCCCTCAAATTTTTTTCAGCATTTTAAGCAAGTCCATTTTACCCTGTTCATCCCTTAAATCAAAGCTGCTTTCTATGAATTCTCTGCTTTACCAGCAATGACATCCCACACACTTTTAATCATCTTCCAAGGTCAAAACTGAAGTAGAACAAAGCTTCAACGAGCATTAATTAAATATTATTAATTTATTTAAATTAGATGTAGATCTGCTAAATGAAATAGAAAAAAGCCATTCTCATTTCTGTTTTAGCAGGAGGAGAAAAACTAAGACAATATGGGATTTAACACTGTTCATTTGATAGAATGAAATATATGCTAATTTCTCTGAGCTTTTATGCATTTTTCATTGCTCTACTGGACTTTAATAGGGATTTTCTTTCCTTGCTTCTGGTACTGGACAGTGATATGCAGCATATAAACTCATTCAGTAAGCCAGTGATTCATGATGATTAAGATTTATCTTACAATTGCATTAGATCAGGCACAAATTTTAGCTTTCTGTATATTTCCTTCTCTTTGAATGGCTCTTCACTTTTTCAACAGTTCTGCTATGCAGGAGGCTTCCACAAAAACTGGTCTCAGGTTTCATGCAGATTAACCACAATGAAGGAGCCTCCCTGACAGGTGCTGGGCCTTTACCCTATTCAGAAAGTTGTTTTTCTCTTTCTGTTATAATACACCCTTAGAGAGGGGTCTAAGCCACAATCATGAATCCAAACACTCCCTAGTTTGGGGTGAGCTTGGATCCAAACCAGAATTTACAGCTGGGACCCATCTGTAGTTATAACACAATATCAAATAAGTCTGCAGTGGTAAATTGGCACAGATTCATGGACTTCAAAGGAAGCGTGCCAGCTTGCAGGAGCAGAGAGTATGGATAATCCTACCTCTGTGAGGAAAGCAATAAAAGGGTCTGGGGAAATTAAAGTAGACAGAAGAATTATGAAAAATTCAGATCAAACTGAAAAACAAAACACCTTGAAAGTTAGAAATGTGGTGTTATGCGGAGGTACATACATGTTTGGGATACATTACAAGGATACTAGGCCTTGTCTGCTATTATTTGTGTTGCATTTTATGTCCTCAAGAAACAAAGAACCCATAATTTCTCATATTGAACTTCTCACAAAATTTTTTTAACTATTTTCTTTCTTTGAACAAGAAAAAAATGGCCCAAATCTTCGAGAATCCATCAATAGTATTCCCCTTCCAGATAATTATTTGGTCATTATTTCATTCTCAGAGTTGAAGTGCATGTCAATACTCACTGTGATCCACTCCTGCCTTTGGGCACCACAACACTCAGCAATTCTCATCCTTCAAGCAGTTTTGAAAACATTAACTAAACTCCTAAAAAGTTCTTATAAAGAAAATAGATTGCTGTATCCACATTTTTGTAGTCACCAATCCTGAACAAGGTGAAATAACTTGAATTAATACAATGAAACAGAAAGATTCCCATCAGGTATGGAACTCGGATGTTTTGTCTCTTACCTTTACTGACAAAATTGAATGATTATATTCTTGTTGAAGATGGAGATATTTAATTACTTGATTTTAACATCCTGCATTTAGATTTGGGACATCAAAAAATAAATTTACAAGAACATTATCATTCTTTTACAACAGAACTGAGTCCAAAGGAGACTGTAAAATTTTCACACATGATATTTTGCCATGTTATCATGTGTTGCTTGAAAGGAATAAGCATGCCATGACTGTCTCACTCATCTCTTAGGACATGCTTGGATACAAGTACTTTGTTTCTGCGGGAGCCCCTTAGTAAACTTCATTAATATAAATTAAGTCACGTTAATATAAACAAGCCACTGTATTTTTAACAGTCTTCTTAAAGTCCTGTAAAACATTTTAATTTTCTCTTAAATATTTTCCCCTACTTTGTAAATTTTAATTTCAATTAAAAGTAAGGAAAAAAAAAAGAAAACATTAAAGACAAAGAGTCCCTTGGAGTCCCATTAACCAGCAAGGAAGGGACATAGAGTGCAAATATACAAAGTAGCTATACTAAGTCTGACAGTTTCTTTTTTTCTCAAGTGTTTTTTTCTGAGCTTTATTGAATATGAGCTTTCTTATTTCCTCAAATAAATGCTTCCCACTCAGTTCTTTCCATGACTTTTGCCTTGTAAATTCCACCCAGCTGCAATCCTCCTGCCTGGACAATTGCATGTGCTCTGCTCCACAGCAAAGTTCACATGCAGTGGGGATGTCTTGGAAAAGATTCATGCTTGCTGCTCTGTGCCATCAGCGCTGGTTATATCCCAAAGCACAGCTTCCATCCACTCATTCCCTTCAGGACTGATACCAGCCACCACATGGATGCAGCAGCATTTTGGAAATAAAACTGTGTAAACAGCAAAGTGATCTGTGCTCAGGTGCTTGCACTCTCATGGCTGAGAGGAGGAGCTGTCTAGAGAATTGTTTAAAGTAAGACTTGTATTAAATGTTTCACCCAATCACTGCAGAGTGATATTTAGAAGACAATTGCTGCTAGGAGATCACAACTGAGTTGTGTGCTGGCGAGCATTAGTGAAAGCAGGCAAAATAAGCATTTCATACAAGTCAATTATAACCTTTTCCTTGCCACAGAACTGCCAGTTGATCTCATTAGGTAGAGACAATGAAAATGCAAAGCTGGCACCACAGCTCTACAACAATGTGCACGTAGCCTATGTGTCATCTCTTCTGCCTTTATAAAAGCTTGATCTGAACCATTAAAACCTTAGAAAGGACTGGTTTGGGCAAAGACTAAGAAAAAATGCCTACGCATCTTGAAATGTCAGTTTGCTATAAATAAGATTTAAAAAAAGATAAATGATGTGTTCTTATTTTATATCTGATTTCAAAGCAAACAACAAAAAAAGCGCTTCTACTGAACTATTGAACTGTGTCCCAAACACTCCCTGAAATATGGAGATTGCTTCATCTGTTCATTCCTCTTAAGTATATCCACCTGGCAGCATAGATAACCTCTGTGCACCTGCTCAAAACTCAGCTTTTTAGGTTACCCTTTTCATCCTACTTCCCTGGATGGGCATCCAAGCAGTGTGTAATGCAGGCATGGGCATGGAAAAGGGCTCCAGGCAGCACTCCTGTGACACAAGTCTGCCCTTAATAAGTAAGAAATACAAGCATTGTATCATTTGTGGCTTAAACCAAACCACACAGGGCACAGCCCATGGAGGCCAGGCTGGGTAGGGAAAGGTGGACTGGATTTCTTGCCTTGTTGTGTCTGGCAAGGGCTTGATACACACACACATACACAAAGAAAAAAGGACTGAAAGGATAAAGGGATAAATAACCCATAACTGTAACGATTTCAGGTGCCAATTCTGTTTAGAAATACAGGAGTTTTAGATTTAAAAGAGACTTAGATATCTATTTTTTTCTTTTTCTGCTTTTAAAAGTGCAGGCCCTTAAAAATTCTTGTACAATCCTGCCTTCAACTGTGTGAGGAAAGTACAGACACCAGCCTAGAGCCTATTCTGGAAGCAAAACTTTCACCCTGCTCTACTGAGGCTGTTCCAGTGGGAGCACCCCCATGTCTGATGGTTGTCTAGGTGAGTTTATTTTAAGGATTCTTTGTAGCTGGGACTCAGTGCAGTGATAGGCATGTAAGAAGCTGTTAAGTGAAATGGGTAGCTTGTAAGAACACAGTCCATGCTCCTGCAGAAAATAGGACTGCTCAGTTTAAGGAAATGGGTAATTCTGGATTCACTGAGAGGACAATCACAAAACAATTACAATCTTTTCAGTAAATTATCTAGTTAAAGCAGAAGTGGTGCCGTAAGAGTGTTGTATTATGGAAGAGGAAGAAGTGAAATGGCTACAGGACTTGCTAGCCACCCAACTGATAGCTAGGATTTAAGAAAACAAGCATTGAGGAAGAAAGAAAAAAAATTATATTAAAAATTAATAGACCTTTAGAGATAGGTGACAGATGATCGCTAGGTAAATAGCTGCATGCCTTTATATTGAAATATCTGTTAATTTTGTGTACTTTGAAAAGACAGCTTTCTCCTTAGAAAACTGTGTCACAGCTACTTCTTCTTGATCTCACTTAACCATGTGAAATTGTAATCAACTGTGTGATACTAGGAGAATTTTTTAGTTGAACTGGAGAAAATAGGGATCACAACAGGACAAGGGCATAAAAGAAGACCAGCCAAGTTATTGTGCTGACATAAGAACTGAGCACTGGGTGTAAAGTATTTTACATCAGGGAGGTTCCTACTCCTCTTCCCAGGCGTGGATTCTTGGTGCTGATTTTGTGTGCAGTTTTTAATGCCCTTGTTAAAAAATAGTTGGTGTGGTGCTGATATGTCCTGGTGATAGAGGGCTGGGAGGGAATATGACTCTGAAGGATGTCTGGGGTGGAACACACAGGAAGAACTGCGTGACGTTTTAGGCTGGAGTAATTGAAATTCAATACTGCAAAATGTAAGGTCATGCACTTACGGACTAATAACAAAAGCCTCTGCTACAGGCTAAGAGCTCATTTGTTAGAAATGACTGAGGAAGAGAAAAACCTAGGCATATTAACAAGTCACAGGATAACTAATAACTATCAAAGTAAAGTACTTGCAAAAAAACAATGTTGACAGGAGCAGTAATTCTTGTATGGATAAGGAAAGCTTAGTGCCATTGAACAAATGGAGATATGGTCAGCTGTGAGCTGGGAATCCTGTATACAGGCCTGATCAATCCTAGGAGAAAAACTGTAACCAAAACTTGGGCACAAAGAGGCTGTGGTAGGGTAAGAGAGCTCGTGGCTATGTCCAGTGGGAAGCAGCAAGCAGGTTCATGCAGTAGGAAACTGGCTCCAGCTCAAAGAAAATGCCAATATAAAAAACCAGTAGCACACATAACTTTAGGTAAAAATTCAAATATACTTAAAATCAGTAGAGCAGTGAAGTGGTCAAAGAATTTCTGTCAGTAGCAGGATCTGCTGAGATGGAAATTGACCAAATAATGAAAAAAGTTACATAACATGTATATATAAGGTCATTTGTAATACGAGGAACCAGGACCTGATGGCCCAGCAAACATATTCCAGCCTCCAGCTCAGAAGGATTTCTTTTTCTGCCCTCGTGAGACCTGCAGTAGCTGCTTCCCTTCCTGTGCTGTCCCGACAGGGCTCACTGAGAAGCAGTGTTGGTGTAACATGATGCAGACCTCCATGGCTCCGTGCCCAGCGCTCTCCCAGGACAAACCCGCGAGTTCTCTGTGGTAGCTGCAGCCAGAAGGCTCAGTGCCACCAAGACACAGACTCCCAGTGTGACAGGGAGGGAAGGGTCCTAATGCAGGAGGAATCCTCTGCACATGGGATGCAGATGGAGACACTTCCCCCACAGCTGGAAAAAAATGTTCGCTTCTGCAAAATGCTTGCAAAGGTGTGAATCAGACATCTCTGCTGCCTACTTTGCATAGATACATAGTTTCCAAGTAATTTAGAGCATTAAAAAATTATAATTTTGTATTAATAGAGTTTTGGTCTCTGATCAAATTATTTTCAGAGCAATGCTTTAGTGCTGCTATCTATTTCCATTCCTTCTTCATATTTATGGCTATGTATATTTTTTTTCCTTTTACCACAAGCAGCTCATTTGAAAAGTATATAAGATTGGACATGTTGCTGAAGATTTTTTTTTTTTTGCAAAGTAATAAGTATTCATTGCGTGTGAGTACTCAGACCTAATTCACTTGATTAAATCATTAGTTTTCATGGGAGTAAATGCATAAGGAAGTATTGTTCAGAGTAGAAGACTTAAAGTCATGATGTGAAGATTGACAAACATCAGCAAAATAAAAGTGATTCCTCTGATACAGGGAAATGCTAAATGCTAGATGTTGTGAAACATGAATACACTGCCAAGGAGTTCAGGGAGAGGCTTGGTTTATATGTCTCCAAAGGCAGTTTGTTAGGAAGTGACTGGGGGGGATTAGTGAAAGGATATGGAACATTTTAGCTGTAAGTCACTAGTTCAAATCCTCTCCAGGGCAGAAGCTAAAGCACTGGAATTGATGGAGTTGGTGCTATGGCTGATCTTAAAGTTATGTATGTGCTTAACAGCTTTGTTGGACAGAGGCTGCAAAGTCAATGTTATTTGTTGGTCCATGTGAAATAAGTTGATGTCCCTGATTCAATCCCACTAAGTCAGCACCAAAGGATTAAGCAGCAATGAAGTATTTTTGCACATCTGGTGCTTCTCCCCCTGGAGCACGGCTGAGTGACAGGCAGGGGAAAGCCATACCTGCCTTGGGTAGAGAGGATTTTAGTCTCTAGTGCTGTAAATCTGGCACCTGTCACAAGCACTAAAGCTCACATTACATAGGACAAACCTGAGGCTTTGTTTTTTCTTAAATGTTTTCACAGCTACATCTAATCAATATAGTCTTCTCTTTGTTGTAGGAAGAAGTAGTAATTAACTTTCTGCCTAACACAAGCACCTTCTCAAGCTGGCATAAAATTCTGAGGAGGAAAAACAGTTTTGCCTAAACTAATCAGTGTCTTTTGCCAAACTCATACAATTATTGAGAGTACAAAAAAAAAAATCAATGCTGCATATCTTCATTTTATTACAAGGAAACACTAAGGCAGTCACAGAAAGTCCAGAGAGACCCTTGTCAAGCATTCATCAAGGTAACACTTTCAGGATTACATGGATGGAAGTAGGTACTCATTGTAGGATTAAACAGCAATGTCACAGTTTTGTGATTTGCCTCTGGAGAAGGAAAGGAGATCAAGAGCTTTTATCGTGTTCAGGTGCAAGCCACAGGAAATTAGGCTTGCTTTATAGACCATGATTTCCTGACTACACAAGCATAACAATAATTAGAAATCTTGCAGAGGACATTATATGCTGCAAATGTAGTTGTTTATATCTACATTCCTATTGTGAGATGAGTTTTCCAATACCGATAGTTATACTGCATATTTTCCCTAGTTGAAATAGGAAGAAAAAAGTCTACATATTATGAGACTTCTAAAGCTGGATGGCTCATGAAGTCAAATAGATGTCACAATATATGGCAATAAAGGAAATTAATTACCACAGAAGACATGGCAAAATCAGAATAAAATTAAGCGAAAACTCATTGGTATCTATCTATGTAATCTATGTCTGCATATATATATATATATATATATATATATATATATATATATATATATATATATATATCTTGTACCTATATTCCATTTTCTGTAGCTTTTTGATTGAAGAGTTCATCCAGATCAGAGCCACCATAACATTCCAAGCTCATGCTGTCCTTGGAAGACAAATCCAGAGAAACTGAAAAAAACCCCCTACCCAGCATAAAGAAGATATATATACGTGAAATTATACTTGGCTTATAAAAAGACTTGGCATATGATGGATTCTAAGGTGGTGTTCTCTGACTTTGAAGCATCTGAAAAGCTTTTTATTGACAACCAGAAATATTATTTAGAGGTGAAGAGATAGAACCAAACATCAGATCATGCTAATCATTCACAGATAACTGAAAGGCAGAAATGCCAAAGGCATGTTTCCTTTTTAAGTAGCAGTTACCAAACGTTTATTGATGAGTCTAACACTTTTTGTACCTACCACACATAGGTGTTATCAGATTTTCAACCACCATGTGATAGAGTATTTAGAAAGTATACAAACTTAAAATCTCCTTACTGCAATATATCATGTCCAACACACTTAAGACAGCCTGTCAGTTTCCCAAGTGTTGCATTGCAAGCTTGTTTTAGTTCAGCTGAGCCATTAGATTGTTTTAGAAATACATTGGATATTATTTAGACACATGCCAACAGCAATAGGTCACTTAAGCATAATTGACAGCTGCCTTATCATGCAATGAATGGCAAGGTGTATGTCAGAAACAGACAGTCTTCAACAAATAGGAGCTATTGTACAGAGTAATGATAAGATTTCCACGGAATAAGTGGTGCATTTGTATTACAATTTTATCGGATTAGATTAATCAGTGAGTTTGAATTGAGAAGGTAAGTTCTGACATCTTCTCTTCCTTTGATTAATATATTTTTAGTGATTTAGCAGCTTTTGTTTGATATTTCACAATCTCATTGCTCTCTATATTTTTATTGTTTTTAATATTAATTATGAGCTAATCATGACATACATATAAAATGGGATTAATTTCACCTTCTTTAATGATCTAATATCTAGATATCCACTCGTGTCACCTCAGAGTTCATTATCACTCTCTGGAGGACGATTCAGACTATCTGCTTTAGGTACCATTTTCTCACATGAAGCAACCTGAATGATGCACTTTGATGGACCCCTAACATTTAAATGGCTAAAGTGAGATAAATGCTACCCATAGGGACAACCCTTTCAGCCTCTGAAGGTGAAGATGAGATGACCTCTAGAAAAAGAACTCATTTAAAGTCAGGTTTATAGAATAAGGATAAAATAAATACTGGTACCTTCCAAACCACCGAGTTTGAGTACCATTCTCACTGGAGGCAGGAGGTCCCCCTGAGCCTTGGTATGAAAGGCCATCACACACTGCCACCTTGTCTGTTAGCAACATCAGATGTGAAGAGAACTGTGAGTATTGTATCCATTACATTATCTTGGAATCAAATTTTTGATCCCTTTTCGGCAACAGCGGATTGCAATGAATATGGAAGTTGGACTGTATCATGGAATTAGGAGTGGTGAGGACTGAGACCTCCTTGGGCCTAATTCCCTTCATGTGCAGTCCATCCATAGACAAAGATACATTACTGATATTTAAAACTACCCAGAAAGTATGCTGAACACTGCATTACTGGAAGACGAGAGAAAAACATACGTTCAAACAGTGGGAGTTAGTAGGTAACGTAAAGTTTCATGCTGGACTTGTTTTGGACTTCAGTTGTGAGGGGTGGTGGGTATGGTGAAAAGTGAAAATGATGCCTCATGAACTCATAATTTAGATATATAAATAAATAAGTCCGGTATATTAGAATTACATTTTTTGTTTTCTTTTGCTAGCTCCCAAAGCAGTTCCATATGCTTCTCAAGTAATAAAATTATTTTCACATTGGTGAATACTGCAAGGTGAGATGCTCAAAATGATTCTGGTGTATGTGCCTATTCCCTCTGCTGGAAGGACATCTGTTTCAGTGACAAATTCAAAGAATTAACCTGATTTTTTTTCTAGGAATACTAAAATCTATGGCAATATTGTTGTAGTGGAGATGGTAATCTTCAGGTGACTGACAGTAAGCATCAGCCAAGGTCGACTTTTTTACAGTTGCAAGCAGATCCACAATGGTACTTCCTCCATGACTTGGATTCCCAGAGACTTTCAGCTGTCAGGTGAACAAATCCTGGAAATATTGCACGTTCAGGACTCGTTTTCCTGAGAAGCCTTGAATGGAAGATTTAAAAGTCATACAAACAGGACTCTCGTTGTAGCTCTGCACTCTGGAACACTCAGCAACTAGAAAAAGCTATTTGGCTCTTATGTCTAGGGAAATCATTCCTACTTATGAAGAAATTCATACATCAGATTAATTTTAGTGAAAATCTGAAAATTGGTATATAAAATTTGTCTCTCTTGTTCAATTGTGTCAGGAGTTTTGTACCAGCAGTTCAGTGGTCCAGAAAGAAAAGCAAGCATGAGTATTGTCACTGACTTAGTTACCTTGAGGTCTGAAGCACAATTATTGTGTTACATGTGGTTTATTGATATTCACTTAAATTGTTTTAATGAATTTTTATTCAGGTACAGTATGTCAAATTCTGAATAGATTAATTCTCAGCTAAAACAGAAGGACAGAATGATCAAAAGGAAGGAAGAATTACCCTATTGTTATCACTACTAGTAGGTTTATTCTCTAGACAAAATTCAGTATCTTACAGATTGTTTTATGTATGAAGAGAAATAAATGATGAAGAAAATAACTATTGAAAAAGCTGTACATAATCCTTTTTCCTCAAGCATGACAAATCTGAACACAAATTTCACCATTCACAGTCATCATGGGTTTTAGCCAGCTTTCTACTTAAAAAAAAACATATCCTACATCCTATCACTGCAATCATAGCCCTAGAGCCATGGAGCATTTACCCTTCCAGCTGTGCCAACTTTCGTCCTCTGTCTGGGCACTTCTCTTTGCTTTTCAAAATCTAAACACATCTATTCAGGTAAAGATGATCCCTGAGCCACCTTACATCTGTCTCCAGCTTGAACAGTGTTTTGTGTTTATGTTTTGTTGCTGGAGATTTCTATTACGTCAGCTTCCTTCTTCTTTAACAGAGGTTAATGACTTTTTAAAGTTATCTTAAATGAAAGGTAGTGGTTAAGCCTAATAGTTCCACTGAATTTTAATCCAAGCTATAACAATGTTTTAAGACTTTCTGGAAGTAAGTTTAAAGTTTTACAGGGCTATTAAATGTTAACCTGGCCTTTGACAGCAATAGTGTGGTTTCATCAGCTCACACTGCGAAGAATTAAGGAAGCTGGAGTGCAGAATGAACTTGCCATTCCCCCTCACATCCACCAGTACTCCATTTAGGTTTTAAATACTGCTTACATATTACTGTGAGATCACTGGAAACCACAGGGAATCCTAGTAGCAATCCTGCTGACCTCCATCACCTCTTCCCCTGCTCTAAAAAAATTAGTAGCAAATGTTTCTCTGTCTTTCTGATAAGCTTGACAGGTTCATTACCCCTCTTTAGTTTGCTAAAGCTCAGAATAAAAGTAGTCATATAAATTTTTTAAGCAGACCATTCAATTTAATTCATACAACTTCATTGTACTGTGTTAACACACAAAGCATTGCACAAATATGCTAACAGTTCTTCTACCTGAACTGTTGAAATCAAAGCAAAGAGGTATATTTGGACATGTTTTATGCCAGTAGAGAATGCTCTCCTAAAATAGTTCTTTGTCAAATCCAGCTTTTAATAGAAATGGTCGTAGATCTCCCTTCATCTAGTAGGGTGACAGGTCTGGTGTTAAGTTTCATCCTGTCATGCTTACTTATAATCCTTGTGCCAAAATAAACCATTCCTTTCAGTCATGGTATTTCCGGTTTGCAAAAAATTGTGATGTTACCATACCCATCTTAAGCCTCATTTGGTCAATCTAAAATAATACAGAATTCTTTCTGTCTCTCCTTGTAAAGCAACTTTTCCAGAGTCTATTCCTTCAACATTTTTCTGAATTATTTACAATTAATCAGCATTATTCCAATGTTAAGTTTACCCAGGGTTTTACACTGTTTTTATTAATGCAGTGAGAATCGTTTATATGAGGGAGATGTGTACAGTACAAACCATCATGGAAAATAACTAAATTTTATCCTAGTTAAATAATTTATCCCAGAATAGATAGATAAGGCCTGTTTCTTGAGCATGATACAAGAAAAATGTTTGTGTCTGCCCAAGTCAGTTATTCCCAAACTCTAGGTCACAGCCGTGAGCAATTAAGGTTAGTGGGTTCAGGAGCCCCACAGACATGTGACAGACAGTGGGCAGGGTGGTGGGTCAAAGAAAAAAAGTAGTTTTAGGAATCACTGATCTCAGCTATGCCTACCACGGCTTCCAGAACTCAAAGGGGCACTGCCATGAACAGGGAGGACTTCTGATGGTGCTCTGTTCCCCATCAAACCCCAGCCTGAGTTTAGACAGCTCAGAGCATGATCCAGCTCATCCCTGGTATCTAACTGTATTACTTGAAGAACAGAAAGAACATGTGGATCACATCAATCTTCTTCCACTTCTCACATACCTTCATCCACTCCTTTCTAACCCTTTTCCTCAGACATTTCTTTTCCACAGAAGGACAGGGTATTGATTATTTAGGAACAACCTACTTGGTGTCTGCTCTGTCAAGTTCAGAGAAGGGACAACAGGATAAATATGTGTGACACATGGGAAGGACATCAAGTCTCAGTGTGCCTCATCCTAGCTGTTTCTAGGTACAAAGAAAAAAATCTGCATTTATTTCACTTCTCCTGATATCCCTTGCTTAACAGGCTCTGTTAGGTAGGTTAATATTTTGCCTGTATAATGGTTCTTCAAGTCCTGCCCAAGCAACGGGTAACATGATTGTCTTTTATTTTTATATCCTTGTGATTCACATGAGCCCTGAAACCTACCAAAACCTGAGCTGTCTTAATTTTATTTGAAAATTAACAGGGATTATCTGTAGGAAAGATTCTTTGCCTTTGGAGAAATTGAGCTCCTGTCCCTGCAAAGAGCTATCACAGCCATTCACGAACTCACATAACCATGATTTCTCCAGAAAGACCACTTACAGGGCAAGCACACAAACGCCTTATTTTCATCCTTCTCTTGCTACCAGACTGTTTCTCCAAATGTCCTGACTCCTGACTGTACAGTGATGTTGTTTCAGAACCACTAAACCTTCTGTTTAGTTGTTCTAGCCATGCTTTTAAAAAGACTAGTACATTTTAAGTGGAATCAGGAGCACTTGGAAAAGGCTGGAGAAGAATCAAATGCTCTAAGACTCTCTTCTCTCTTTCTACAATCATTGTCCACAGCTTTGCTACAATCCTTGCCCATGTCTTTGTTCTTCACATGCTGGCCCTTGCAGCCTTGCTTTGTTGTTATATATGCATTTCATCTTGTCTTTGAATAAATGCTAGTATTCTCCTGATTTTTTTCTTTTGTAATAAAATAGTTTACCTCCCAGTCATCTTGTATGTCAGGTTCATGCTTCTTTTCACTACTTTTAAGTTTATATGCAAGTCTGGCTCATGTACACACTTCTGTTTAGTTTTAGCTATGCTTAAAAAGGAAAGACAGACATGTTTTGAGAGAAATTAAGAGCACCTGGAAAAGGCTGGGTGAGAGGAATCAAATAATATAATCAAATAATAGAACCATAGAGTTGTTTAGGCTGGAAAAGACCTCTAAAATCATTGAGTCCAACCCTTAATCTAATGCTGTCAAGTCCATCACCAAACTATGTCCCTAAGTGCCACATCCACAGTCTTTTTAATACTTTCAGGAATTGTGACTCCACTACTTTCCTGGGCAGCCTGTTCCAGTGCTTGACAACTTTTTAAAGAAAAAATTTTCCTTATACCCAACCTAAATCTCCCCACGCACAACTTGAGGCCATTTCCTCTTGTCTATCACTTGTTACCTGTTAGGGGCTGACCCCTTCCTGGCTACAGCCTCCTTTCAGGCAGTTGTAGAAATAAGGTCTCTCCTGAGCCTGTTTTTCTCCACACCAAGCAACTCCAGCTTCCTCACACACTCCTCACATGACTCGTTCTCCAGACCCTTCACCAGCTCTGTTTCCCTTCTCTGGACACTCTCTAGCCCCTCAAGGTCCTTCCTGCATGAGGGACCCAGAACTGGACACAGGACTCGAGGTGCAGCCTCAACAGTGCTGAGTACAGTGGGACAATCACTGCCCTGGTCCTGCTGGCCACACTATTGCTGAGACAGGCCAGGTGTCATTGGCATTCTTGGCCACCTGGGCACACTCTGGCTCATGTTCAGCTGCTGTCACCCAGCACCCCCAGGGCCTTTTCCACAGGGCAGCTTTCCAGCCACTCTGCTCCCAGCCTGTCATTGCAAGGGGTTGTGAGCCAAGGACAGGACCTCGCACTTGGCCCTTTTGATCCTCATAAAATTGGCCTCAGCTCATTGATCCAGCCTGTCCGGATCCCTCTGCAGAGCCTTCTCATCATCTGACAGATTGATGCTTCTGCCCAATGTGGTGCCATCTGGAACTGACTGAGGATGGACTCAATCCGCTTGTCCAGAGGCTTGATAAACATATTGGTATCTTTAAAATTCAAAGGATACCATTTCTTTGCCAGAGAGATCTGCATTTCCTATGAGCATTGCCTAGCACAACAGAGATCAATTTACGGTTGACAAATATTTTCATTTAAACATTTCACAGTGAAAAGAACTATTTGTTCTAAAAATAAACCTTTTTTACTGTTTCTATGGCCTCATTTGTCTAGATACTTCAACAATTTTTTTTTTGTTTTTTATCTCTTAACCTGATTTTTAAATTTTTTTTTCTGGGAATGTGAGTGAATGAAAGGGGTCTGGGATGTTTTCTCACTCTTTCCATTTTGTTTCTGTCATTTTGTATCTTTTCAAAACTTCTTCAACTTTGGAAGAAGTGAAGAGAAAACAAGTAAAATGAAACTCTGCAACTTTGTCACTCTGTAAGTTTTCAAAAAGGTGAAAAAGGTATTTAAAATGTAACAGAAAGAATTACAAAGCTTCGGTTTTTTGTTGCTTTTCCAGAGCTAAAAAGGTTTTTAAATTTACAGAAGTGCAAAAAGGAAAATGCAACAAATAAGGAATAGGCAGAATAGAGGTCACAGTTTTTAATGGATGCTTAATAGAATGGGGAAGCTGTGGGCCAAAAACAGAAGACAAAGAAAAAAATAAAAGTCAGATCCGAAGCTATGAAAAAAAAATATACAATATAAAACAAAACACAATTTCTGCTTATTTAATTATTCATGCATTTTCTTAATAAATGCATTCTCTCTTATGACTAGGATCCATGGATCAACTCAAAAGCAGTCTATAAGTCTCAGTTGTAGTGCATATCCATATTTATCTGTACATTTACCAGGCTGCAGTGTCTGGCTCTTAGTTGGAGGCTGTAAATAGCAGTGAAGCTCGTTTGTGAAGGAGACAGAGCATTCTCAGAGGCCTCTACTGCGAACACACTTCCCCAGGCACTAAATTTAAACAGGAATCTCATCACCCTCTACCCCAAGAGAAAGACACATTTCTTTGATGCTGCCATGATTTATACAAATAACTGTAGGACAGTAAATATCGCCATGCGTATTTTTGCTTTGTCTGCCTCCATGAATCTTGTGCTGAGTGCTGATGGTTCAACTCTAGCAGCAGAGATGGATCTGCCCAAGCCTCAGGCAGATCTCCAAAGGCCCTGCTCAAGAGCCGCAGCCTCAGAAAGGTGCCAGAGACAGATCTCTCATAGAAAAGCAATTTTTTCTAGGAAGAAATGATACAAATCATGTAACTAAACATAGTGATCTGATTGATGTAGGGCCTCTCTTCTGTAACCTTTCTGAATTACCACAAGGCCAAGGCATTTGCTTCCATGGTGCTCACTTAACCACAGCTGAGCAGGTTGTACAGCCATCCCCACCAGTGCTGGAGGAACCTCCTGCCCCAGCACAGGATTTTAATCACCTGCAGTCTTAGGCAGCGATGAAATTCCTGGCACCAAAACCACTTTACCTCCTCAACAGGGATCTAGGTGTGTGTAGATAGTCTGAATAACACCTGAAATGTGGAAAGCCCAAGAGATGCAGGCATCTAAATCCCAAAACAATTGTTGAAACTAGCATCAGGGGAGTTTTCGTGGAGCAGGAAGGCTCCCTGGGGCTCACTCTGTGGCCTAGGGGCTTGGGAGTTGTGTCCTTGTCTCCCTCTTGGACTGCTGGAGCCCAGGCACACACAGCCTCTGTGCTGAGTCCTGACAGCCCACATGTCATCCCATGCTGCTGGGACTGCAGGAGTGTTTCCACCTTGCGCTTGAAAACAAACCCAAAACTGGAGTCACATATGGTTCTATAAAAATTATGTACGAAAGCAACTGTGTAAAGTAGGATTTATTTAAATTCATTCTGTACACATTAGCAGCAAACATAAAGAAACAAATACAAATGGGGGGCACCAGGTGTGTGTGTTTTTCAGATGACAATGCTTATTGCATTTACCTCTGAAACTGGAAAGATCCTAGGAGATGATTCAGATTATTGGGTAAATAATGCATGTTTAAGAATATGACCCTGACAGTTCCTTTTGCTGGTTCTTCATTTTGTCGAATGATTAATTTATAGCATGTCTGTGAACCCAGTCCCTTCTGTGGGTGATGTCATCTTTCTCATGTATTACACATGCTGCACCCCAGGGAAAAAGGCAGCAACATGATTCAACATTTTACTATTTCTCCTTCCTCTTAGTACATACAGTTTATATACATATTTATTTCAAATGTCACTGAAGCATCTATTTAAAAATATACATTTATAGAAAAAGAGTAAAAAAATTACAGATGCCTGTTCAAGTGCATTTTCTCTATTACCTGCATTTCAGATAGCAGGCAAACAGTTCTGTTTGTGTCATTCACTTAAGCCTTGTTTGTAAAGAAGTCCCATAGTGCTTTACATGTCTGATGGCTAACGCTTAGCTTTGAAGAGATTAATGAATCTAAGGTGAAATGGTGATAGTATGA
The DNA here is from genome assembly GCA_036630365.1 of Acanthiza pusilla. Lineage (NCBI taxonomy): Eukaryota > Metazoa > Chordata > Aves > Passeriformes > Acanthizidae > Acanthiza > Acanthiza pusilla. Next base: position 8,640,065 of record JAXCHO010000036.1, read on the forward strand.
ATTAGTAGCAAGAAGGCTGGAAAAGAGGAAGAAGGACAACACCAACCCCCAACAAACAAAATAAAAAAGAAAGAAAACCCCAACCTGCTGCTATTTTCCTGAATGAAAAAAAAAAAAAAAAAAAAAAAAGAAGGAGGTTCTTCAATTTTGATCTACTTTTCTCAGTAAGAGGTCATTTTTATGGTTATTTTATTTACATTTGATTGTATTTATTATATATGTGAAATGTGTAAAATTTTCACATCACAAAGTTACTGGAAAGGACGATGATAAAAACCAATTAGAATAACTTTCTGTATATTGGAGGCAACCTATTTCTCTACACTGCACTGGGAATTCCATCCCACACATCAACCTCCCAGCTGAGCACAATATAAGAAGCTCTCAGGAGGCAATGAAAATTTCCAGTCTCTGCTAACTCTTGTGAGCTGGGATTTGGTGGCACCCCTTTAGTAAAAACTGTGGCTTCCCTTGAAGAAAACATTTCTATTCCACTGCTACCCTGCCAGTCCTTACCAGATACTCCCTCTATTTAAAGGCTTGTCAAAACTTATGATGGAATCAAACTTCTTTTTTTCTGCGACTGTAACATTCAAGGTATCTTATATAGATAGAAATAAGTGCCTGCTTTAAACCACAATCCATATAAACTGAATTGAAAATAACTTTTATAATAATATATTTACACATGGTATTTTGAGTACCTGCTTTATGTTCCACACAAAGGACAAGAATTCTGAATTCCGGGAATCTTTCTCAAAAAACCTTTTTGATATATATCGCCTCCAACATCCCAGTTCTTTTACATGCAAAGAGGACATTAATATGAATGAGAGTGATTTGTACGGTAAGGAGACTCTCGGAATCAAGACGCATTAAAAGGTTCTTAGAGAAGAACTTTAGATAAGGGAAAAAAAACATGGAATTATTCTGTGAGTATGCATTTGACTAGTCTATCCCAATATAAATTGTACAGAAACTAGTTTCTGGCTCTTAAAGCAGTATTCTAAACAAGTGGTTGTTGGACAAATTAGTGAATACCTCTTTTAATCTTCTGTACTTGAAAATATTTGAGTTAAAATTTATTAGTGTTTTATTTCTTAAATATTCTTAATGTTATGCATGTATGTATGTATGTATATACACTTTAAATATCATAGAGTATAAATATATCTGACCAGAAAATGCATGTATCATCACTGAGGAAAATAGCTAGCTAAGCTTCGGATAAATGTATAAGGTTCTGTCTGGAAAGACTAAATCCATTAGTGAACTGAACTAATAGGTCAAGAAAAGTAATAGCCAAATAAATATTTTATTAGCATTTTGTGAAACTTGCTAATGGTTAAGCCTACTAATCCTACACTAGTGGGAATCTTTATTCAATATCAGGTCATTATTCAATAGATATTATCTCCAATTTCATATGAAGTGACTTTCTGGGCATGACTGGAAAAAGGTATTTTCACATTAATTGACTATTTTAGGATGCAATGGATAATATCTGCTACTGTTCTAACTTTTTTTGCTAATTAAATGATTGGGGGAATCAAACAGAACTGTATGATGATGCAACAAAAAATGTGACTTTTATTTTCAATAAGTTTTCATAACTGAATTTTTTCTTGAAATGGTCAGTAAGGAAAAGGCGGGTGTCAGGCAGTAGGAACATTCCTTAGCTCAGAATCTCATTTTCCACAGGTGTAGTGTGGAGATCCAGTCCTTCCAAGCACTTCCAGTTGGTTAGGAGAGGAGTTGTTTGTGAATGCCAGCACAGATGTGGGATCAGCATGGATGTGGGATTGCATGTCCCTACCCTCATCACTTATAAATCCAAGTTTTAACCTTTCACTTCTTGTCTTTCCTTTGGGGTCAAGTCTCTCACTGTGAGAAACTGCTGGAGGTGGGAGTTGTCATGTGCCCCATATGAAGTCAGGCACAGTACATCTTGTTGACTGGGGCTCCGGGCACACACATTTCTCAGAAATTGTTTAAATAAGAGAGATCTTGATGGACCAAGCAGCAGAAGCAGCACCTCAGTGTTCAGGACACATTGGAAAATATTCTGGTGATGCAGCCCTCTCATACAGGTGCTAAATATGGGAAAATAAAGAGCTCAGTGGGCAGCTCATGACAACTGTCTGTCTTGCCTTTCTCTTTTATTAGTTTTCTTCCTTTTGTTTCCAAGTCAAGCCTACTCTACACTGATTTTCATGCCATGCACAGGAGTGCCTGTGTCTAAGTTCAAACTTAGATTATTTATTTCAATTTATTTCAAACTTATTATTTCAAACTTATTTATTCTGTCAAAACCAGCATTAACACCAGTGGAACATTTTTAGATTAAGGAACCATTGAACATCAGAAAAAACCACGAGATCTGTTGCAGTGTAGATGCACCATTTTGATTCAATACCAGTAAACAACCCAAACGAATCTGAAACTTCTATCATCATTTACGCTTTTCTAGCATGAGTTTCATCTTTTACCCTTAGCATTTAAAAAAGAGAAAAAAACCCCAAAACTTGCATGTTTGAAGACAGGACTTTTTATGACTCAGCAATCAGAGGTTAGACCATAACACTGATGTACTGACCAAGGGAGCATTCCTTTCTCAGGACACTAAATCAATTTTACTAATTTATGTTAATATTTAAGCAGGGAAAATACTTAATGATTCTCTCTTATCTAATCCAGTTGGATTGATTTCTTTTCCTAAGAGTGCAGTTTATGAAAATATTGTCTAAACTAACTGTGAGAGTGCTAGAAGAACATAAACTGTATGATTCTTATGTATAATTTAAAAAGCAATTTCAAGGCTCCAGTTCTATAGCTGTTCAACATATAAAATTCTCACTCAGCTCTGCAGTTGGAAGAGATTCAATAGAAGTGATTTTACAATTGATTTCAGTAGGTGTTTTGACTACAAGGGAAGAACAAAATTGGCCAACAATATTTGTAAAGTGATTTTGGATTCTTGGGAATGAAAGCATTGCAGTGTAAATTGTTATCATTTTTATGAGCTGGAGCACTCATCCTATCCCAAATTCCCTAAGAAATTTCTGAGTTTTAAAAAATTTGCAACCATAGCCTCATTCTTTGTTCCCCCTGTTAAGACTGAGCACCCACATAAACAGGAATGCCCCAGCTGTAGAACTGACACCGTATATCATGAGAGGTAGTACATGTCAGTAACAGAGCAGAAGAGGTTTTAGGGCAAATTCCTTTTTGTTTTGCCTTTAGCCTCATGTTTTCTGCATTCCAATCATACACAGTGGTGACAGCTTCTCTCTGAGACTACTCCATAGATTGAGGTTTAGGTATTCTCCAAAATTATAGGGGCTTTATGGTCAAAATCCTGCAGAAATAGGGTTTGTAACCTGTAGCTGTAGTAAATTAAACCAAGGTCTGTTCCCTGGCTCAGAAGCCAGCTGGCATGATCTGCCCACATCTATGCTGTTAAATTCTCTTACTTTCCAAAACAGAGTGTCTGAATCCAAACTGCCTATTGGGAACGATCTTTGGCCCATGTTAATTTCCAAATTGTTCCAGTGATTTTTTGGAAGAATGCTAGCATTCACCAGCCAAAACCATGTCAGGGGTTTTGTCTTCTAGCAATTTAACAATACAGACAGCTGAGTTCCAGCGCCTGGACTATGTGCTGACTCTGTTTTAGTTTCTTAGTCTAGATGTGCTGTCTATCTCTGCCCAGTGCTTTCTATTTCCCAAGCACATGTTCTACCTACAGAAAAAAAAATAGTGGAACGAGTTTGTCATCTCTCATCAGAATAAAACTATTAACTCCTTGAGCCTTTGAGTGGACAGAGATATCTAATGTGAAATCCTGAGCCAGATGCTGGGGATACCAAACACCCTGTTTTTTCAGTGAAGCATCAAACACCCTGTTTTTTCAGTGAAGCTGCAGACAGCCCCTCACCCAGCACAAGGGGTGAGTCCAGAAATCTACCATGGATGGTTATGATGCCAGGTGTCTAATTTCTAGGTACTGCACTACTTGGTACACATTTTCTCATGGCATTATATGTATTAAAAAGGATTTGGGTAAAGATGCAGTTTTTCCTACATTGTTCCTTAACTTTGCATGACTGATACAGCAGCTTTAATAATGTTTGCTTAATTGCATTTGTGCATGAAAGACTGTTATACCTACCAGTATTTATATCTGCTAATTTCTGTAAAAAAAATATATGTGCTAAGGAAAAGGTTAGTGGGAGAACACGTGTGCAAGAAATAGATATGGGGAAAGCAAAGATAAATATTTTGGAAAAACTACTGCCATGGTTTCTCAAATGTCTTTAGTATTATTGTAAATATTTTTCCATTTATATGGGACTTTATATATATTTCTGCTTGTCTTCCAAATGTAAAATACATTTGTGAAAACATGATATTTTACATCTGATCAACTAATATAGTGGAAGTATACAAAAATGTCTACTCACAAGAAGTTCTTCTTTGGGGTTGGAAAAGTCTTAGGTTATCATGGCTAAATCAAGATTCACATTTCAAACAAGCAATTATCTGGGGGAGGTGGCGATGGTATTTTTGCTGTTATTTTCCCTTTTACAGACATTAATACTCCAGAATTTTGTTTGTGGAACAATTCACATCATCTTCAGGCAAAACGAGGATGGACAGTTTTAGTAGTCTAAGTAGGTGGTTTTCAGAAATCTAATTGAATTCAATGAATCTTTTGCAACACTCCTGCCTTTGATAACCCACAACTGATGAATGACCACAAAGATCTGAGGAAAACGAGACTGTTTTCAAGTTACGGCTGCCCATAGCCCAAAAAAGAGATAGTAGTCAAAGTTTCCAAGGGCAAAAACGGGTGGGCATTTCTCAGTGATTTGTTACCCTTTTTCTACTCTTGGAAAAGAATGTTACTGTCAGAGGAGCAGTTTGCTTTTGATTGCTGAAGAGTAGGAGCACTAAAGCTCAAAGAACAAGGTGTATGAAATTAGGTGAATGAAAGGCAGGCTTTAAAGAGATTTAGGGAATATTATTACAGCAAGATTATGCAGACAAAAGAAGTCTCATCAAGTAAAGGCTAGGCTCAAGTGTAAGCTACTTTACAAACATTTAGACTCAAAATCGAAGTTTTTACAGTACTGACTTGAGAAAGCAATCTCAACATGAATTTGTTGCATATTTATTTATGCATATTTGGTGTCTTAGAGAAAGAATAGGTGTACATGTGAAATGCCAAAATGTTACATTATTATGAAACTTAACAGGACAATTGTAACTGAGATCTAAATTTTCTTTTTCACTGTGCATTTCTTTGACTACCTCGTTCTTGTGTGTAGATGAATCCTGTTTATTCCCTGTGTACACTTCAGTATTTGTTAACACTACATTTTGAAAAAGACTTGTATTTTTAAGTATGTATGAGTCAATTTTGCTTGAAGATGATCATCTTTTAATTGAAATTGCAGAATTGTAGAAAAAAACTGATCTCTCATAGATGCTTTAGCTCATGCGGATATCTGAGTAATGCCAATAAATATCAGATTTCAAGAGAGGGCCAAGATCTCTTACTCTGACTATTATGGGAATTGTCATTTCTAGAGCTGGAGATTTTTGTTGAGGGTGGCTTGCTTGGTTGGTTTTGTGTGATTTCATTCTGGTTTGGTTTTGCCATACATTTGGGTGGGTCTTGCTTCTTTTTTTTTTTTTTTTGGCTGGTTGGTTTTTTTACTATTTAATCAAAATATTAATAGACTATAAAAAGATTGTCTTAAAACTTACGAAACTCCAGGGACAACACTTTAAGTCCAACAGATGAAAATGTCATGAAATTCTCAGGACTTAAAGTTATAGATTTTAACAGACACTACATTCTAGCCATTTAGAGTTGTCCAGCCAGCAAGTATTTTAATGAAAATCCAAATGCGTACACATGTGCCTGTGTTAAGTCTGTAATGTTGCAGATGTGGGTAGGTATTTGTGTGGGTCTGTATCACCTACAGTCCATGTTTTCACACATTTCTTCTAGGGCTAGATCTAACATTCACACTTGAGAATATAGTATTCAAACTTAAATGCCAAGTAGTTATTTTTCCCCAAACATGTGTTTCTGTCCTTCCTTCCATATAAAATTGAGCCAACACCCAGGGCGCACAATACCTCCACAGTGATAGTTTTCAGATGTGATAACTTGTGGTTTACCAATCCAAGAATACTTTCAAACATTAGATAGGGAAAATTCCCAATGTGTCAAGCAGAAGTTCCCTCTGGCATTAAGACCTGACATAGAACTGAAGCCTGACTTTCCAATGAAGCAATTACTGCTCTCACTCTGGAGGAACCAAAGAGGACTTCAGCTAGACACATTTGAGACATCACGGAGACGACCTTAGTCTATTCTAGAAGATTTCTAGTTTGTCTTTGGTTAACTGTGATAGGACTTGAATGAAAAAACTCTATAGGAATTACAAGGAAAAAACAATCTCCACCCCCCAACCCCTGAACAAAAAACCCAAAGTATCATGGAATACTCTCAGAGCATTGTTTCAATACCTTCTAAAGTACCTTAAAAACACTTTTTGAAACTTTTTTGATATGTACAGAAAGGATAGTGGTATGATGGCTGTATATAAAGATTTTATTTCATTGATTTACAATGATCAGCTTAAACTTCCTATGTTTACTATGACATGTCACATTCAAACCCTTATTTCACATCAGTTACACATCTCCATTCACACGAAAATATACTACTACAACAGACTTCTGAAATTATATAGATTGCTTTCAGTATTCTCAATAGATCTGATAAGTTAAATAGAAATCACATGTCACCCAAGAATTGTTTTTTTGGAGAAATGAGCTATTCAGCTAACTGTTGGAATGAAGAAAGAATAGGAAAAATGGGAAGAGCTGTGCTCAAGAGTCATACAAAATTATCTGGAATTTTACTTATTGAATTGACTCTCCCCAGGTCTAAATGTTTCTATCAGCTATAGCTGAAGTTGATTGGAATTTTTCTATTATTTCCTGGATATTAAGGGTAACCAACAACCCCCACCCCCCAGCAGAAAGGAAAGTATTATCAGTTGATATTTTCAACCCTGTGTAAACTTGCAGAAGTACAGACATTAAATCCGATCAAGAGATGTGTTTTGTATATTTTCTGGGATATGGGAATATGTCTACTGGCAGGAGCTCCAGAGGGTAAATTTCTGCAATAGATGACTTGTATTAATTACAAATTTTGAATTTGTAACAATATAACTCCATCATTTCTATAAAACAATATTTAATATACAACAAACTTTCACCACATAAACACATTAAAAACACCTTTTTATAGTTTCAAGAATTGGTTACAGGTTTCTCATAAAAACATTTTCATAACTAGAATCTTAATACAGAATGATTTTTTCTATGCCAAAATACATTTAGATGGTAAATTGTTTGTAGAAAAAGATACAGAGATAAATGGGGTTTGCTGGCATGTCATTCATCTTATTTCATTCTTTCATGGTCAACTTTAAAACAAAGTTAAAAATGTTTGTCATAAAATACTTCATTGTTTTATCCAGAGTCTTAACCAGAAAAGAAGGAAGTTAATTGGCTTATTCTCTGTTTCAGTGTCTCTCAGGTGTGCCCAGAACAGCACTTAAGTACACACTACCTGGACCATAACTATCTGTCAAGGGTTTTTTTGAAAGATATAACATTCCCATTAACTTTCAGCTTTAGGTGCCCACAGAATGAGGACTGGATTCACTGTAGTAGCTGAACTGCATTTACCAAATGCAACACCAGAAAAAAAAAAAATCCACATAAAACCACATAGGAAGATTGATCACACATTTTTATTAGAGTCTTTTGAACAATTGCATTATGTTGTTCCTTTATTTAAAAACTCTTGCAAAAAAAGACATTGGAGTGGACTGGTTTCAACCCTGAGCATTAACACTGCATATCAAGTACTGTAGTAAAGAAGCTGGTTAAGTTTGTAGCACTAGCACAAGTCACTGATATTAATCCTCTAGGTGATCAGGTTTTTACAAAAAAAATACATAGTTTTCAATAAATAATGCTTAATTTTACAACTTTGATACAGCAATGTCATACACTGTTTTGACACATACTAAACTCTGCATGCTATATAGTCTACTAGAAGACAAAACTTTGCCATGCATTTTCTTTTTCTAGTGCTAGAAAACACTTTGTCCTCCAGTGCATTGCCTCAAGCAGCCTTACCATCTTCCTTCTCTCACAGCAATAGGCCGTGCACTGGCATGCAAAAACCTCAAGAAAAGGTTTCCCCCCCACCATCACTCAGACTTCTAAACAAAAGTACTTTTCAGCTTTTCCCCCCAAGACCTGGAGTGGCTATGAAAACTAATTTCATGTGGCCTTGAAAAGTCTTTGAAATTACATATTTTAAAAGTGTCATGCTTGAAAAACTGCTCTAAAACATTCAATTTCCCCCACCTGTGGCCATCATGCAACATCATTGAAATGTTGTAACCATCAAAAGTCCCACATTGGAAAACAGGCCTCCATTTTAAAACAGCCCACCAAAAAATAAAAGGAAATAAGAAAAAAGTATCACAGCATTTATGTAAAGACTCCAAAACGCCAACATATGTACAAGAGCAAAACCAGATACAAATTGTAAATGAACTAACAATGGCATATAACTCTTCTCCCTGGCTTTGCCAGGAGTTGAGGCAAGTTGGTTTTGGAGATAAGCAGGACGATGGAAACAAAAACAAATTGTGACAATGGGAGTTCCCGGATTAATCATTATTACTTGATCAAATTTCTTCAAGCAGTAAATCAATATCTTGATTTTACTGGAAGTGTGAACTACCAAAATCTGAAGCTCTATTCAATAATTCTAAGTCAAACCTGCTTCTGAACTTTCACAAGTCTCAGAAGTCTGGCGCCCTTGCACTTTTTCATCCTGCAAGATTGCACTTCACAGAAAATCCAGATGTAACTAACCACAAAAGAAGAAATTTGATTAATTAATAAGGATTGAAACCTCCATTCTCACACTTCCAGGTTGTTGTTCATCATTGAAAACCATTCACCCCTTCTTATCCATATTGCTTTAGGGGTTTCCTTGTATCTACAGAAGTCATTCCTTTTAAATTGCTGTCAATCACAATTTTTCTAAGAGTTTTTAAAATATTCCTATCTTTGCACTGGCATAAGTATTGGGTTTTCTAAGAGAATCTCACCCCAAAGAAGGTATTACTTTTATACATGAAATATTATGAACTTTTGTTTCCCTTTTTGTAAGTCATTCTACATTTTCTGCACATTTGTGCTTTATATTGAATATAAAAATAGGTCTTTAAAACTCTATTTACTTTAAACTCACTAAAAAACTACTTGCTTGTGAAATTCTCTTACAAATTCACTGCATCCATGTAGAGAAGATAAAACTAATTAGGCAGTTAATTGGTATAGGTAGTGTGCAAAAAAATTTAAAAAAACAAAAACAATCACAGCCTTGGATGTGAGTGAGGGGAAAGGAAATTAATCAAAGAAATACAACTGTATAGTAGGGGAAATGTAAGGCAACTCATTATATTAAGTTTTTGTTGTTTATTTTTTCCTGGCCATTCTTACAAATGAAGGTTAGGAGGAACTAAGACACCTATCCTGCCAGAAGCCCTTGCGGCAAAAACTCCCATTGAGCTCAATGAGAATTTTTTTTTTTTTTTTTTTAACCAGAGCAGGTTTAAGGCCTTACTAGGCAACAATTGTGAAGATGCAAAACGGAATTAATGAACTGTTTTGATTATCAAACACCTAAAACTTAATGGCCCTGACTTTGACCCCACACCAGTTTTCCCCTGGTGTAACAAGAGTTGCACTTTCCTCAAAAAGGCAGGAGTGAAGGATCATACTGCACGCATGCAAATCACATTCAATAGACTTGAAGTTTCATCTGAATGTCAGTGAATGCCTAAAGAGCATGTAGCACTTAAAGGACGCTCAGAATGAGCCTTTCTACCACATTTGTAAAAGACTGCACTTAAAGGAAGAAAATATTTCTTAATTGTGGTTTTCTAAAAGGAAGAGGAAAAACAGTAAAAATGTCAAAAAGGGAAAAAAGTTTGCCAAAAATGCTCACTTTAAAGATAAAAAGAATCAGCATGTTTGATTAGGTTTTACATTGAGTTGACATCCTCAGTGTTAGCAAGCAAATTGTCTTTTGACATAGAAAAGCTCATTTTTCTCCCTCCTATCACTGAGTCCTATTACACGCAGAGTAGTATTGTACAGAGACAAATGCAAGGAATGTGGGGAAAAAGGCCACAGAAGATACCAGGCCTGCAACAGGACTGCTCTAGCATGTCAACAAAGATTCCTATGTACACTAAAAAAAAAAAAAAAAAAAAAAGGAAAGAGAAACAAAAGGTATGAATATTATTAATGATAAAATAAAATAAAATAAAAAAGAGTAGCTTAGCAGATGCTATTTTTCATGAGTAGAAGATTGTTTTTTACTCTCAATGAGATCAGTAGGAGCTTAGACATTCAACAGCATCAAACTTCAGCCCTAACTATGCAGTGGCTTAAACAGAACACTACCTAATTTTATCTTGAACAATATGTAATAATAAACTCTAAAATAAAGCAACTCAACTGTTTGGCCAAAAAAATTGTTTCCCTGCACCATACACCTTCCCTCAAAATATTCCTCTGATATAGTATAATTCCCATCTAGAAGAAAGAATAGATATACTTCTGAGTGGGTATTATATTCTTTGACTAAAGTAGACCTGTTGCTCTTTTACAATATGCCTGACTGCTCTTTAATTGGATCATTTAAATCTGTTATCCTTGACTAATAAATACCATTTTAAATGGTAATTTTAAAAACAGCTTCCAAAAATATATGCAAGTCAAAACTTTTGTAGGCTGAGACACAGACCTTATTACAATGCAAACTAAATGCAGCCTGTATTTGACCATAATCATTCATAACTCATTGAACATCTGTAAAGCACAAATGTTTAATGACACTGCCTATTATCACTTTAATAAACAAGGATGCATATCAGAAGAAAGGGACTGAAGGAACAAGTCACCCTACCCTCATGATAGCTTAAAGAATTACTAAGAGAATTTTGGCTCAGTTTTAAGACTTAGAACCTGATCAACTTACTCCATCACCCTAGCCCAAAAGAGGATTTTTTTAATAGCAGGATAGTGAATGGCTAGGCTAGAGCACTTCAGTGTATTTATTTTCTTTCCGTCTTTTGCCTTAGAAGAGATAAATGTCATTTGTTTTCAATCTGATTTCTAAGTTATTACATGGAGAACACACTAATCATTTGAGACCAAAAACTGAAAATTCAAGAAACTCTATTTTATTGAGGACTATCCATTGCCAAGGATATCTTGTATATTGTAATTAAGTTTGTTTTAAAACACAGTTTCTCATAAAGAATTATCACAATGCAAGACATAAATTTGAGTTCCCAGATATGCTATATCTCTTTTCTGATAGCAAAGATTTAGGCCAAACAACTTTTATTTAGAATCATGAGTGTTTTATTATTATTATTATTATTAGAAAGAGATCAGATTATATTAATCATTTTACTACCAGTTTAACTAACCTAAAGTAAGATATCTCACCACTTAAATGCCTAAGAGTTGTCTTTGATTAAACATAACATGCATGCAGGTTTTAATGTTATGTTTTATTATGCCTTACAAATGCGTATGCAGGATTTTCATTTCAGCAAGTCTGAAAGCCTGTAGCAGTGGTTGCCACCAAAATACCAGCACAGTGAATTGTCCCTGTAAACAGCTGGATCGTTAATTAGCGGAGAAAAACAGAAAAAAAAGTAGTAATAATTTACCAATGCCTATCAGATAAAAAAGTAAACTTCTTGAGGAACAAACTTCCACCTCGTGAGTCTGTTTATTGCCATCAGCAGCTATTTCAGAGCACGCAACTGAAATCCGATGGCTCCTAAAGTCCAAAAAAAAAAAAAAAAAAAAGCACACTGACAAAGTCTGCTTACCTACAGCCGAAGCTCGTACCCCCCCCCGGCCCTGCCCTGCCTGCCCGGAGCGGCGGGAGGCTCTCCGGAGGGGCCGGGGCCACCCCGGCGGGCCGAGCGCTGCCCGGGGCGGAGGAGACGCAGCACCGCTACCCTCAGCATCTCCACCTCGATGCCCAGGCTATTCATCAAAAACGGGAGAGAGGAAGGAAAAAGCCCAGCGGGAAGAAGAGCGGGGGCATGCAGAGGGGCGAGTCGCCTTCCCGGCGGTGAGCGGGCACCCGGCCCCGCCGCGCCCCCCGCCCGGAGCCCCCGCCCCGGCGAGCGGCTGCGGGGGCCCGCGGGCCGCCCCGGGAGCGGGGCTCTTTCCCCGGCGGCGGGCGGGGGGAAGGCGGCAGAGCCGAAAATACCCGGGGCGAGCCAGCCTGCCGCTGCCCAGAGCAGCCGGCAGCAAGCAAACCCCGGCCCCGCGGAGAAAAGCCGGTGGGAAAAAGGCGACGAGGAGGAAAAAAAAAAAAAAAAGGAAAAGAAGTAGTCCTGACTCTCCTTCCCCCCTAGCTCTGCTCATGCACAACAGCCTACAGCTACCGCTCCTCCGCGGGCGCGGGGTGACAACACGGCATCTCCAGCGTTACTGCTACAGACACTAATTGCGATACGAGTTTCTATCAGTTCCAGCTGATTTATTAAAATTGTCAAGATACAGACTTTCAGCATTAAAAAAAAAAAAAAAAAAAAAACAGGCTATGATGTTGACAGTGCACAAGTCTGCTTTTGCCATCATTTGCTACAAAATATGCAGATGGTCTGTACTTTAGATTATATTGCACAACATGAGAAACTTTTTAAACTATGTGCCTTTTTCTTTTTTTTTTTTTTTTTTTGCTAAAATCGAGAATCCAGTTTCATACCTTCCATCTGGGGCCCCATCCACATATCACAGCGTATGAGATACATAAAATCCTACTATAGTACAGTACATATACAATCTTTTAAACTAAGATAACAGCTCTGAGGTCTATATCACCATTTTCAATAAATCTTTACCTACAAATATTGAACAAATCTGAACTATAGCTGTACAAAAAAAGTGTTTGTTTCTTTTTTTTTAAACCACAAGGCCTTTAGATGCAAGGATTATTTTTTAAAATTTTAATCCTTTTAAAACCAGGACGTAACGTACCAACAAACTTGCATGCTAAAAACAGAGAAAAACAAAGAAAATAAAAGGGAAGAAGTGCCTGAAAAGTCTTACTGAAAAAACACAGCAAGAATGTTCCCTTTTCACTGTACAAAAATACGCCTGAAAATATATTAATTTTTAAAAAAGACTGAGGTCTGTTATGTATCAAAAATGTTTCAATACCTTTTTGTACTGAGGTCTAGGCTGTCTGGTATTCAATCAAGGAGGTATAAGGGAACAAGTTACAAAAAAAAAAAAAGTTGGCAAGTAGAAATCACATTTGTAAAACCATAAACAATTTGATCTGAAAAGTAAACTCTGATCTTAAGTCAGTTCAGTTATTTGTAAGCGTTTGTACAGTCTGCATTTTTTCAAGCTCCCTGCAGCTTTGTTAAGAATCGGATGCATAGAAGACATCAGTTTTCTCCCTCCAAAAAAAGTTGCAATGGTCCCTTTTGGAAAAAAAAAAAAAATAAAAACAGAACAGTTTATTAAGATCTCTCACGGGAAAAAAAAAAATCCACAAACCCCCTTGAGTAACAGTTGTGCTGCCAAAAGACTTCTTTGCAGACCATCTTCCAGACTTCAATCAGAGACCGACAAGCTTCAAACAGCGCCTTCTGTATCATTTTTCCCCCAGTCCCATTTGCCTTTGCTGTTGTTGTTGTGATCACCAAACGTAATAAAAATTAAAAAACACAAAAATAATAATAATAAAAAAAATAAAATCACAACTCCCGGGCTCGGAACTAACTTCGAGATTTTTTTTTAAAAGAAAACAAGACTTTTTTTTTTTAATCATTATCATGATCATCATCATCATCATCACCGGCGTCGCGCCGCTCCAGCTCCGCCGCTCTCGCCGGCCGCCCTGGCCGCCGCCCCCGCTCAGTACGTGAACACCAGGTCGGAGAAGTTCGCTTCCAGCCAGTCGCCCGCGATCATCTCGCTCAGCTCCGGGGTACAGTAGTCGGGGAATTCGAAGTGGGAGCCGAGGCTGCCCTCGCTGAAGGAGTCCAGGTCCTTGTCCACCAGCGAGAGGGAGAGGTTGCCGGCGGCGGCGCCCGCCCCCAGCTCGGCGGCGGCGTGGCCGTGCTGGGAGAAGTTGAGGCTGAGGTCGAAGAGCAAGTCGTCCGCCTCCTCGCTGCCGGCCGACGAGGTGGAGATGGACCGGGAGGAGGCCGGGGAGAGGCCGGGCGGCTGCTGCGGCGGCGGCGGGCCCTGCTTGGTGATGTTCTTGAAGCTGTAGTAGAGTCTGCTGCCGCCGCCCGCCGCCGCGGCGCCGCCCCGCACCTCCTCGTACAGGCTGGCCCCCTCGGTGGACTCCGCCGAGGAGCTCAAGGTGGGGCTGGCCGGCACTTTGGCCACGTTGTACCGCCGCAGCTGCTGCGGCCCCGGCTCCTCGTCCTCGTCCTCCTCCTCCGCCTCCTGCTTGATCCGCAGCTGCAGCTCGTCCTCGTCCTCCTCCTCATCCTCCTCCTCGTCCATGAAGACGCACTTGACCGTCTTGCTGCTCACTTTCAGGGTGCCGAAGACGTACTCGTCTCCCGCGTAGTCCCCGTGGTGGGCGGTTTTGGCTCCCGGCTTGGGGGGCGAGGAGCCGGAGGAGGCTTTCAGCTTGCTGCACTTCTTGCTGGAGCTCTTGGCGCTTTTGCTGCCGCCGCTGCTGGCGGGCGCGTTTTTCTCGGGACTTTGGCTGGCGTTGGGCTTGGCCGACGGGTCCATTTTGGGCTTTTTCCTGGGCCGGTACTTGTAGTCGGGGTAATCAGCCATGTGCTTGAGCCGCAGCCTCTCCGCCTCCCGGATGAAAGGGATCTTCTCGCTGTCCTTCAGCATTTTCCACCGCTTGCCCAGGCGCTTGGAGATCTCCGCGTTGTGCATGTCTGGGGACTGCTCCATGATTTTTCTCCGCTCGATCTTGGACCACACCATGAACGCGTTCATCGGTCTCTTTATGTGCCCCGACGCCGTTTTGCACCAGTCCGGGTCGCTCTCGTCTAAAGCGACGGGGCTGCAAGCCATGAACTCGCCCTCTTCAGTGTCCATCGCTTCCCGGGGCAGGTTGCTCTCCGCCTCCGTACTCTCCGCCTGCTGCACCATGGTGGGCTCTCGCCAAGGCGCCGCTCCCCTCCGAGCCAACAAAGCCTCTCCGCCGCCGCCGCCCCCTCCCACCGCCGCACCTTGCCCCTGCTGCGAGCAGCGCCGAGCTCCTCTCTCCGGCGCGCTGCGAGGCGGAGCCCGCGGGGCCGGGCGGGCGCTGTGGCTGTGCCGCCCGCACCGAGCCCCGGCGGTGGGGCCGGGCCGGGCCGGGTCGGGCGCGGCTGGGCTGGTGCGCTGGGCGCGCGCTGTGCCCGTGCCCCGGCCTCGCGCCGCCGCCCGCCCTGCCGCGCGCTGCCCGTTCTGCGAAACTCCCGGCTCCGCGCCCCGCGCGTTATCAGCGCCTCATATGGGTGACATCACTCCCGCCGCCGGCCAATGGCGGCGCTCGGCACCGCCCCGCGCCACGCCCACCCGCGGCGCGCGGGCACACCCCCGTGTGGGGGGCGGCCGCGGGAGGAGGCGCCGCTGGCGCTCCCCGGCTCTGGGCGCTCTCGGTTCGGTCCGGCCGGACCCGGTCTGTCGCTGCGCTCGGGGATCGGCAGTGCCGCCGCGGGGGGCTTCGCCCAGTGGCTCCCCCCGGGCGCGCAGTGGTGCGGGGCGGCGGCGGCGGCTCCCTCGTCTCCCGCTTCCTCCGGAGGCCGCGGAGCCCCGCGTGGCTCGGGGGCGGCGGCAGGGGGCGCTGGCGCTCCGCGGCCGCCGCAGCGGCGTGTTCATGGCTCCCGCGGCGGGACCGCCGGTACCGGACCCGCCCCGCCCCGCCCCGCCGCGGGGGCCCGGGCGGCCCTCGGCGGGGCACAGCGTACCCCGCGCTGGGCACACGGCGCGGCTGGGCCCCTGAGCCCCCGGAGGAGCCCTCCAGGCGCCTCGGCTCCCTGCCCTCGGCAGGGCTTGTTTCGGCGTCTGCTCGGTAGAGACGGGGCTGGGAGGACGCAGGGGAGCGCTCCCGGTTCCCTGTGGATGCCGACGGTGCCTCGGCGGCTCCGGCCTGCTGGTCGGGGGTGCCCGGGGCCGGGAAGGTCCCCTTGTCCCACGGGAAGGCCCGGGCAGTCCACAGAATCGTCGTGAGAATCGTCGCACCCACCTGGAGGAATTTACCGCGTGGTGTAGGCAGAGCATAAAGGCGCCTTTTCCAAAGTACAGGGTGAAAATATGCAGAAAGCATCAAAGAGTGCTGCTTTTCTGTTTGTTTGTTTGTTTGCGTGTTTGTTTACCCGGAAGCATCCAGTTGTTCAGGACGCCGTAGCGGATCCACCTATTTGGACAATCCTATGTTTGTGTTTATCGCAGAATGTCTGAAATCCAAAGGTGACAGTGTGCTATGCACCTGTGGTCATTTTAATTGCAATATGTAAGCTGAAAATTAATTCACATGCTGTTTTGTGGGTTTCTTTATGCTCTTCCAGCTGCCGTTTGCAGTTTTTAGAAAAAGAAAAGTTGAATAAGTTCTGTGATGGTTGCTGGCTGGATACAGACTTAATAGCAGTGAGAGGAATGAGCCCTGGCACAGCCTCTCCTCTGCCAGAGCACATCCTATGAACTGGTGCTAATGGGGCAGCAGGTCTCCTGGTACATCATCCTCTAATTATCTCAGTGGTTCATTTTCCTCAGACTGCAGCAAAATTACTGTGTTTGGATGATGTGAGTATGATATCATAAGGCTGCAGAGTGGCTAGTGCTGTTACAGGAACAAAACCAAAAAACCTCCAAAAAACTCACACACTTCTTTTAGCTTTATGTGTAGGTTAAGACTACCAGGTCTCAGCTGCACCTGTCAGGAGTCAGATGGAGTTTGAAGAATACATTTAAGGCAGATACATAGTGTTATGTCACTTTCCCTGCCTGACCCCAGCTGGATGTACAGAGTAGAGGGAAGTAAAAGGGCATAGCTGAAGGTACAGTTACTTCATTGTAAAGATGAATTTTGAAAAATACCGCTCTGCCCCTCCATGTCTGCCCCCAGCAGTGATTTCTGCTCTGAGGCTTGTTGCCACCTCTCTCCCTCCCTGTGACTGCCCTTCGTGGTACAATCTAGCTCCATAATGCCTCTCCTTTAAGACACAGGAAATAAAATGGAAAATTTGACTGTTATGATTCTCAACCTGTCATAAAATGTTAAAATTTAGAGAAACCATATGAGAAGTGGGTGCAGTAGCTCTGGGAGGGAGTGCCTGAGTTCCTGTCACAGCTGTGGTCAGCTGTGGTCTCTCCGGGGAGGGCTGTTGGCAGGACAGGGCATTCCTTCCGAGAGGGCTGTGAGATTGGCACTTCCTGCTCCATCCGGTTGAGGATTCACTCGGATTGGGCACACTGTAGAACCTTTTGTGTCACCAGGGTTTTGTAAAAAGTGAGAACATGTTTCTTGTAATGATGATGTGGTCAGGAGTGTTGGGAGTACATAGGTGCCTGACTGCCTGCAGGGAAGACAGCTTTGATGCTGCTGGGACCCTTTCTAGGATGATAACATATTACCAATGTCTCACCCAACCCTATTTCGTAGTATTTTTCTGTAAGTACCAGTATTGAGATACCTAATGAGAGATTCTGTGTTTTTTCCATGCATTTTGAATCCAGATAGAAATAATGGTGTAATTTTGCAAAATGAAAAGTGTCAAAATGTTTGAATTTGTTGGTGGTGTTTATGGGAGATTTCATTATGTCATATAATTGCATAAAATTCAAGTTGATGAAATGAAAATTGAATCTTTATTTCCTGCGAAATGAATCAAAACAATGAATTTTCACAAAGTACTGCTATTTTTTTTTTCAAATCATTTTACAAAAGCCATTAACTATTTTGGAAACATTTCAATTGCAATGGAAGCCATATAATCAATATTGATAAGACTGGGACTCTGTACACCAGGGTGAAAGAACCTGACATTTAACACATTAGGACCTGGAGAGATCATTTTTGATAGAGCTTTGGTGTAATTTGAAGGCACTGTCATTACACCAGTCTTCTGGGGTATTTCAGCTCCTTTATGTGTGTCCCTGTGAAGATGCGTATTAATACTATGGGCATCACATAATTTTCATAAATCCTATTTTTCTATTTTTGTGTTCTGTCTCCTTTTCTGAGTGTCTTGGCAGCATTTCAATTTTTCCTCAAAAGTGATCTTTTAAATATAAACAGCATTACAGTTTTCTCATGCTTTTTAATGTTATGTTTTGGTTGTTTTTTGTTGTATTTTAATGGTAACACTAGGAAGATAGTGAGGCTGAAAACAGACTGATAAATAATAGCCTCATTCTATAAAACAAAAACAATCTTGAGGATTTTAGAAATCTGATTAAAACATATACATAAATAAGTATATATCACTGTTAAAATTAAATAATTTTATGTTCTAAAAGTAGTTCAATAATTGTATGCATGCATGTATATTCCTATTAGAGTGCAGCAGTTAGAGCTAACAGCCCACTACTCGTTCTTTTGAAATTCAAATGAATAATCATCTTTCCATTATCTAGGTCAATAGGAGGCTGGGCTACCACAGAAAGTGGGGGAAAACCAGGTAAAATAGGATTCTCTAGAGAGCTTAATGCTTGCCTCCTTGGACGGAGTCTGTTTTTGTGGGTCTGCATCTACACTGGGTTTCCCAGTGCTCTAGCTGGGGGGATGTGTTATTTTGAGTGCTGTGCAGCATGAGAATGTCAGTGGAAGCACTGAGGTTTTTGAGGCAAGAAGCTGATGAGGTGCCTCCAAAGGCCTGAAGCCAGCAGGAAACACTTCATGCAGGAATATAGGTCCTTTGCATGTGGCCCAGTGAGCCTACAGCTACCCCCATCAGTGCTTAGAAAGGTGAAGTGATGCGTGCTTTTAAGAGACTGACCCTATGCTGTCCTTGCATGATTATGTCTACCAAACAGGAATTAAACATGGGCAAAAAAGTTCGTTGTTCAAGAAATAGTGTTTTAGAAAAAGTGGAGGATATTCCCTCTCCTTACTGTGCCTGCTCTCTGCGTTATATTTTAGTAAACTGAAAGCCAAGATTTTTACTGTGCTAACTCTGACGATAAATAGTACTATGAGTACAGTGTTCTTTTGGCTATTTATTTCTTGCTTGTTCTGAATAGTGCTGCAGATTTTGCCTGGAGAGCCCAAAATGACTTTGCCTGCAGAGCGTGTGGGAAAACTGGAGTTACGCACCTTCTGCAAGGTGTGGGAAGTGGTTTCAGTCACAAGCTGTGGATTCAAAATGGAAGAAGAATTACAGTGTCAAGAGAGTTTTGTCTCAACAGAATACATATGATGAATTCTGAGCAGAGGGGTCACACCCAAGGTCAGTTCACAGACACATTTCCTAGAGATTTTCTCTGGAATAAACATAAATTCCTTGAGTGTTGCATTCATGAGGAAAAAAGTAAGCTGTGGTCCTACTTGATGTTAGCTAACACAGGGAAAAATAGTGAAAAGGCACATAGGCTGTGCTTTTCAAGATTTGGTAAATTTGCCCTTCCTTAGCGTTTTTATCTTAAGCTGCTAATTCACATGAAAAAGCTAACTTCCTTGTCATTTCTAGGAAAATGACATCGTCTCCTCTTTCCAGCATGGTATCCATGCTCTTGGATTGCCTAAGGCTGGTTTGTTGAAGTCTTTGTGTTGAAAATGGAAGTATGTAGGTGCCCAGAACTGACAGGTGTAACAACTGAACTTCAGATAAAGAGGTGAAGTGGACTCATTTAACTGAAAAAGAGTAATCATTTGAGAGGATAAACTAGTTAAATCAAAATCTTAAAAAACTCAATTTGCATCCAGTTTGAAACTAAATGGAGACAAAGGTATCCAGATGTATTTCACCTTGATTTTGTTTGCAAAAAAATTTTTGTCAAAAGTGTGTGCGTCATATACCGCTCTGGTGAGGGCAGTCTGAGGGTTGTTTTCTGGCTGCTCAGCACAACGTATGACATCTTCCCAGGCAGTGTGGCCCTCTGCTGCTGGAGGGGTCCAGCTGGAGCCCAGAGTAGCTGTTAGTGGGACCAGGAGTTCCTCCTCCTAACTCATGTCCTTCCAGAACTAAGCATTCCAATTCCTCATCCTCTGATGCCCAGCTCTTCTCCTGGCCACACGTCAGAGCTGTGACAGAAGTACTGATTTTGAACTGCCTGCTGCCTGTAGGTAGCCCTAGAAACATTGCTTACAGTTTGTAAACACGTGATCAGCAAAGACATCTAGAGACAAAGCGATTGTGTACATAGGTTGAAATAATCCAGGACTTAAAACTGGAACAGAAAGTAACCTTATTTTTGCAGCTATGTGGTGAGTCCAAGTCTGGCATCCTCGAGGACGAGGACGTTTTTGCTCCAACACCCTCCCCTTAGGCATTGTTGGATGACAATGCTGTTTCACTGGGACAATATGGATGGGCTATTTCCTCTCAGCCCCGACATACCAGTCTTACACAACAAGATGTTTTAAGACACCAAGATGCATCACTCACTGATTTTTCATAACATCCTGGCTGCAAAGTGCATCTTAATTTAAAAAATATGTTTCATATATGTTATTTTGGACAACATGTACATTCAAAACCATTTTATGCTCTAAGAAACAGCATAAAATAGCGCTGGGGTATTCCATTGCACCCCTCTCAGATTTTTGTTTGCAAGACAAAACACTTTTCTTACTGGTTGTGAGATTAAAACCCAGCTCTGTGAGTCAGGCAGGTTTGCTTCCAACCCACAGCTCATTGTAGTACTGGTAGTTTTGTTTGGGAAATCATTTCCTCAGCCACTTGTGTGTAACCCTATTGATTTGAACGTCTGCCCCCAGCAACACCTGTGCAAATTCACGGATGGCACTGGGATTGCACAGATGCCATGGAGGGCATATTCTGGCATACAGGACATTTATTACTGGTGGTGATGCATGAGATGGAAGGGATCCAGGACTCAGGCTGAGTTTGTGCAGCTGGCAGTTAGAAATTTACTTGCAAACTGAGCTCATTGGGTAGAAAAATCAGTGTGATAATGAATCCAGAGCTCCCCGTGCCATTTTTACCAAATCACTTTAGGGCAGAAGAACAATTTAGAAGAGATGTGTCTCATTAAAAGTGTCTGAAAATCATGCTTGAAAAAATGTGGAGGGAGTCCCATAAGAGATTATGTTGCAGATATTTGATATCAGAAATTGCTGTTTCTAGGCTTGTTTAAATGGAAATGTTTACTTCTTTCTGCTGAAAAATTGATGCAAGTAAATTCAATGTGTGAATTTAAAACAATTTTATCTTAATTATTCAGCTGCCACTTACATGAAACTGAATAGAAAACACTTATTTTTAACATGTTTTGTTTTGACTGATATGAGATCTTCCACAAAAATCAAAACAATTCAAAGTGACAGAGTTTATTCATAATGCTATACATTTCTATTGTTGGCCTATAGACATTGAAATCCACAGTGTTTTAGCAGGTCTCTTAGGAAAAAGTGTTGTACCCTGAACCAATTATAGACCCTTTCTGGCTAAATTGCAGAGCTGGTTTGCTTAATATGGGTAATTTGATGTTGTAAAGTATTTGTCAGTACCCTAGGGTAGTCTCTTAGGGCACACAGGTTTCACTGTGTAATATTTCACACTTGTGTGCCAGTTAACCTGCTTAGTTGCAGACTATTTACAACTCATATAGGATTTATTACATTATGTACTTAATTTATGCAATATGCTTAAAGCTTCTCTTCATGAAATCTAGAATTGTAATTATACTTATTGCATTGGATTTGCTTACTGTTTTGGGTGGGAGAGGGGAAGGATGCCTTTTTAGTCCATCAGGCTCTTTAGAATGTGGAAATTTAGCAAGGACTTGACAAAAATGCATAACAAAGTGTATTTATTAGGTGTCACACCAATATACCCATTAGAGATATAAAGCATGTGCACAGTTGAATAGACACAGACACAGAGATTTACCATTTACCTTTTCCTTCCTCCTAAAGAGCTGTGGAGGGCTGCAGCTGGCCTAGCCCTCACTGATGGCCAAATAACATTGGAACCTATAAACTGGACACAGGGTGTTTTCTCTGGCTCTGCCATCATGAAGGCGGTGGCGACATGGCCTGCAGGAAATACACTTAGCAAGTCTCATGTCCCACATGTTCACTGGATTGGGATCTGCTGATCGCTGCCCTATGGATACACTATTATAGAGTAAGTGAAAAGCCACTCTGAGGCATATGCTTTGAAAGACTTTAAATTTACAGAACTCATGCAGTGAGCAGGATTCTGCAAAAATCTGCAGGGGTTTTGCTTAGAAGGGCCTTGCCCTAAATGCCACCTACATCCCATGCAATTTCCTAATTAGAAAATTGAATATACCCAAGGGCATTGCCATAATGTGATGTTGTCCTCTCAGATCAGCGTGGAGTCCCCCACCAAGGACCAGCTCAGAGGTTTCTTTGAGCCACGCTTTCCCACTGTGTGAGCTGTGAAAGCCCCATGCATGCTGGATGTGTGTCTGGAGTCCCAGCTGATGAGCTCAGTGGTGTGTGCTGCCTGCACAAGGTAACTTCCTTCCCACGGAGCTGTGAAGCTTCACAACATAGGCAGGAGCCACTTGGAACATCAGGTCAGCACATCCTCCAGGTGCCCTGACTATATTCCCATCTAAGCTACTTCTGCTTGGCTTTGGCAGAGCTCACCTTGGAGAAGTTGGGATGTGAGCTTTTTGGGCTGCCCTGATTTCTCCCTCCAGTCTGTTCTTGCTGGTAATCCTGAGCTTGGGCTTGTGCAGGCAAAATCCAAGTGAAAGAAGTGGAAAAGCTGTACAGTGGAAATGGAAATTAGAGCTTCATTACTGAACAAAGAAGTAAACCACATAATATTCCTATTGGTTGTATATATTTAGAAAAAAAAGGTTATTATAAAGAACTTGTATTGTCCTTGTTTTGTTATGTCCATGTAAATCTTTCTATTACCATTGTTTAAAAAAGAAATAAATTTAACAAATGTTTCATTGCCTATTTTTTTTCCAAATGGAAAACAAACAAACAAACCTCCTAGTTATAAATAATATCAGCAGTCAAAAGAAGTTGTACAGTAGCTAAACAATGAAGGCACATAGAAATGCTGTTTATTTTCTACACAAAGCCCCACTGAATTTGCAGGAATGAATTAAATATGCTGAGTGTGACTCTGGGCCAGTAGCATTTCAGTTAATACTGGGTTTAATATTCTATTTTTATTAATTTGTTATAAATTTGGATAATAATCTATGAGCAATGCATATGCATATAAAAGCATAATATGCTTTTATTAAATGAATACTAATTTCTAATTACTATGAAAACCACCTTGTGTTCTTTCAGTTTCTAAAAAAATATTACTAAATATTCACCAAAAACAGGTAATTGGAAAAACCCAAGCATACCATTCTCCCTAACAGCCTTTGCTTTGTAGTAAAAATGAGAAACATTTACTTATTCTATCCAGTGTTTCTTATTTATGCATATGCTGGGAGATTCCAGGTGCATGCAAAACCCTAGCTGTACCAGTCACTTAAGGATGGAGAACAAATTAATTTGGGAAAGATTGTTCACCTTAAACCAAAAACCCAAACCGCCCATCCTCCTCCCTCCTCCTTTCCTTACCTTGCCTACTGTGCGCTGTTAATATTAACAGGACCAAGATATTCAATAACATTGGAGGCTTGAAGGTTTCCTGATACTTTATTACACAATGATGAAAATATCATAACGCCTCTAACTTCATCAAATCAGGCATTTCATTACAGCATCCTGCAAGTATAGAAAACTGATTGTCTTGTGTCAGCATGGCACGAATCCAGTTCTTGCATACAAGACATGGTTACTAATGATCTTTGTACATCAGATGAGACTTGATCTTATTTTTTCAGTTTTGCTGTAGTAGGAATTGTTAAGACAGAGCAGCAAATAAAAAGAGTTTATTACAGGTTATAATATAGTTTGTTTGACAAAGTGGTCAGTCAATAATAAACCAGAAATTAATTATTAATTGTACTTGCGATTTGCACAGCAGTTGATATTTTGTGACAATATGAAGCCTGAGGTAAGAAGTTATTATCAGCAATTTATAGAAGGGAGCTGCAGTTTTGGGGTTCTGCCTGCGCCATCAGTACTGGTCAGAAAAGTATGGTACAGAGAGCTAGAAACCTCATCCTGATTTCTGTTTTCTTCTTTGTCTGGAAGGGCTTGGCTATGTGACCCAGGGGAGTATCTGTGCTGCCAGCTAAGTAGTGTGTAGAGAGAACCATTTATTAAGCACAGACTTGCCCCAAATCCCGAGTAGATGCCCAAACCCTTCATTCAGGTACAAACAGTCCAGTATATGCCTCACCTTGCAAGGTAAATTCATGGTAAAGAATCCTATATTCTGCATACCTTGCATCTCTTTTCTCCCTCACTTCCGAAACGTCAAGGGAAGTAAGTGGGCAGCTAACTAACCATGCAAGTTTAGAGTGTTCTCCAAGCTCTTCATTTGGCAATTTACAGATAAACAAACCAAAGCAGGAAAGGAAGATCTGAGCTACTGCTAAGATAATTTATCTAAGGCTACACAATGGGCCTGGCAGGACAGGAAGAGCCCTGGAATTCTCCCTAATACAGTCCTGTGGACTCTTTACCGAAGTCCCAAGACTAAATGAGTAAGTATGCTGAGGAGTCACATTTGAAAATACAGCTTGTACCATTCAATTGCTCCCATTTGGGGACAGGGTAAAGATCAAAACCAGAGCCAGCCCAAAGAGATATGTGAAAAGGAAGCATGGGGTTTTTCTGTACGTGAACAGTTTTCGCTTGAAATAGATAATTATTTGGGAGAACCATCTACTAACCATCTATTCTCAAGCAGAAAAAAAAGAAAAAACTGTCACGTTTTTCCATTTCTGTGTTATTCTGGTAATGTATTTTAGTGACTGTATGCATTTCTGATTATTCACAATTGCTTCACAGAGAGATTGAATTTACATTTTATCTAGACACCAGTCTTACCCAGAGAG
Organism: Acanthiza pusilla; assembly: GCA_036630365.1. Taxonomy (NCBI): domain Eukaryota; kingdom Metazoa; phylum Chordata; class Aves; order Passeriformes; family Acanthizidae; genus Acanthiza; species Acanthiza pusilla. The sequence goes on from JAXCHO010000036.1 coordinate 8,665,331, forward strand.
ATCTTTTTCATTTCAATGCTAGTTTGAAAATCCATTATTTGGTGTTCATTGTATGCAGTTTTTATTTCCAGCAAGATTGCTGTGGCAGAAGAAATATAGACAAACTCAATGGCTTCACTAAGTATGAGTTTTCTTGCAATATATAAAAAAGCCTTTCTAGTTTCCCTGGGCACTGAGCTTGGAAAATGTGGGCCTGATTCTGGTTTCCTTTCGGAAAACATTTTAGCATCCTCACCTCCCACTTGGAATCTACTTCTCACCGACCTGAGCCCTCCTGGCTTTCAGAATGGCAAATATTGTTTTCCTTAAGAAACAAAATATTTTTTTATTTAAATCTAGGATTCTGAATCAACTGGAAGTGCTGGTCCTGAGGCTCCTACTCAGTGTAATCTCAGTGATGGGAGGTGCTTTACCAACATTGATCCTTATTGGTTTCTTCAACTAATACTCAAGACTTAAAGTTGTTTCAAATACATTTTCTTCCTGTAAAAATGTTTAGCATTAGCCAGTTTTGGTAGCCATGAGGGAAAACCTGTTCTGACTACACTCTTAAGCCATCAAGTCCAAGTCAGGTAGTCATCATTCCACTATTTCTTTCAGGAAGCCAAAATATTTATCCATTACCTGGTGCCTCTGGTACCCTGCCTAGCACAGTGATGCTTTGGTCCAGATGAGGAGTCCTTTGTTGTTCCCAAAGTGCCAATACTTGTAGTCACTGTGAATTTTGAAAGACTACTCAGACAAAACTGGAACTTCTGGTTGAAATGCTGCTCATGAAGAATACTATAAAAGCTTCTGATTTATGCATGGGAGCATAGATATTTCAATTTGAAAGTGATCTAACTTTCTGTCAACTGTTCTATTTGAAACAAATTTTTAAATTAAATAAACAAGAAATATGAATTTTAAGTTTATTGAGATATTCTCATCTGTAACAGCAATTTCTCATTGCTGTTTAAAGCAGTGCTTTTCAGTAATAGTATGGTTTTGGCAAAATCACTATTTCTGAATTTTGCTTTGAGAAGAAATTGTCCATCATTTGTATTGCACAGCAATATTAATTGGTGGTAAATTGTACAACACTTAGCTCATTTTGGTGACCAACTTTTGTTGCTGTTAAACATTTTAGTGGTGAACTAAGGAGACGTGAGAGGGGAATCAGGTGCTGATGTAACTGGCAAAGAGGGTGAGGAGAAAAGGTGCAACATGGAAAGAATGAGGGAAATGTAGAGGTCAAAATGCAGAAATAGAAGTGTCATAGCTCACTGAAAAATACTAAAATTTTATAGCAAGGCACTGAGCAGGTAAATCACATAGGTAACATTTACTGTATATCTAGATTGTTCTTTCTGATCATTGTGCCTGTTTTCCTGTTGACAGTGGCAAGATGACTGCTGTAGATTTCAGGGAATGTGAGAAGCACAGAGAGCTGGACCATATGTAATTCCCAGGGGAATGCACTTCTTTCTTCAAAGTTGGGTTTGACACTTAAAGGCTGGAAATTAGAGGAGGGAAAAAACCTGAAGCACAGCAATAGATGTGAGCTGCCACAAGCTGATCTCATCTTACCTCTCCTCCTTGTAGAAAAGGTTTCTTAACTGCAATGTCAAAAGCTTGTTCAAAATCTATAAAACCTGTAGAGGGTCTGAGCCAGAGTAACTTGGTCCCTTTGGCAGTCACAGGCATTGTGCAGTGCTTCACAGCATTTCACTGCAATCTTGTCTTCAGCTTAATCTGGCAGTGAAATGCTTAAGCAAATAGTTACAAGAAAATGAGTTCTTAGGGCAGCTCCAGTGTCACCCACATGTGCAAAATAAGGTTAGCAATTGCTCTTCTCATTTAAGCAAAGATATTCTGCTGCTCAAGTATGAAGGTAAATTGTGACTGCTTCAGCACAGGCCATAATTACCTATATTTACAAAAAGACAATGCACTGTTTTGAAATATATTTCTTCCTAGTGGTTATTTTTTCACCCACCATTAAAAAAAAAAAAAAAACCAAACCAAAACCAAAAAACAAAAAACAAAAAACAAACCAAAAAACCCCAAAACAACAAAACAAAACAAAACAAAGAAAGATCCTTTTATACTTCCAGTCCTTCTGCTTTTGCTGATTGTGGGCACTTGCTGACAAGGAATGAAATCTATCACTCTCACTTTCCAGAAATGCCCCCCTGCCCCCACTTCTCTCTGCTCTTGACGACAACAGCACAGAAGAGTGCAGTCTTAAAACAAAATTTTCTACAGTGTGTCATGTTGCTGCTGAAATTTAATGATATTCAGGGCTAGGAGAAAAGAGCAGCTGCCCTCCAGGTGGTGTTCCATAAATGCTCCCGAGAACCCAGCAGGAAGCTGTATAAGTTCAATTCAGTGAAGCAAATTCAATCATTTGCCCCTTTGTAAATGGAGCATAAGCAGAGAAAAAAAATCTTTGAAGGATCCTAACGCAACAACGACACATACCTAAAAACTTAGAAACACTTTTTTTTTGCTGGCATCACTGTATTTCAGATAAGCTTAATAGGAACTTATCTATCCAGCAACAATTTCACTTTGCAGCACTGTGGAAAAGACACAAGGAATTCCCATAAATATCCAATACTTGTTTCACTGACAATTCAAAAATTAGTGGTGACTACAATGCTATACAATTAAGGAGTTGTCTTAATTTTTTTTGCAAACATTACACAGCTTTATCCAAGGAATTAACTTGTTGTGGCAAACTTAATTAGTGCATCATTGTTTGATTAAGCATGAAGACTTGTGGATTATCAGTTCAGATTATTTTAATTTTGTTATGGGTTCGACCTACAAATTAGAACTACAATAGTAAAATTTTGAAGCCACAGCTCCCTTTAATAATAATTGTTGTCAGTGCCTAAGATTCGCAATTATCCAACACAGCCACCATCCCAATTTAAAACTGGCTTTACTAATACAATATTCAAAATTATGTGCAACCATCTTGTTACAGCAGTCTGCCTGGTCTATTTACTAGATGTAAGTGAAAGACAGTATTTTTACCCTAAAATATTTTTGCATGTTTGAACTTCACCTTGCAAACAACATGAAAGTGAATGTTTTTCCTCTAATTTGCTGAACATTTGGCCTGATCTGCTTTTTATCTGAAATAGGTAGGAAATATATTAGAAAGTGCTAAAAGACATTTTCTGTCCTCATGCAATTAAATAACTAAAAATAATGAACAGCTTGGATTTGAAAATAGTAATTTGACAAAGGGTTTATACGTTATCTCTTGTGACACTTTGAGGGGAAAAATTACAGTGCTAAAACTCTGTGTACTGGAAACCTTTGAATTTCCCAGTGCATTTTCTGCTGGTGATGTTTTAGAAAGGCTTTCATATTCTCTGAATGTATGTATGGAGAGGAAGCAGCTGGATTCACCTGGTATCAAACTAATGATCCACTCTTGATAAGTGCTTTTAGAAAGGAAGAAGGTCTGGTTGTATATCATGAAAGGCTGTTCAAGGTCTCAGAATCTGGTTTTGGTATTTTTGAGTGGCTCTGCATTTAGATGGCAAACCACAAAATCTTGTACAGTTCTTGAAACTGTGTTTTTTTATGGACTATTATGCTGTCACAACTCTACTTTTATAAGGTGCCTAAGTATGAATTTATACAACAATAAAATTTCTAAAGAAGCCATAAATGTCTAAGGGATAAATACGATTGTTATCACAAAAGTATGCATAGTAGAGTATGTATTTAACCAATATTCTCACTTGCCTTTACCAAATCAATAGTCATTATTTTCACAGCCTTTTTCTAATGCTGCACTTCTTTGCAATAGTATTAACTCTGCCAGCCAAGTGACCAAATTCAATCTATCACAGGGTACATGCAGATTGCCAAATCACTTGGAGCTCCAGATCTCACTCAGGCCCAGGCTCCTCCAGCTTCCCCAGAGATACCAACCCAACAAAGCCAGGAGGATGAGGTGTTTGGTTCAGACTGAGCTTCCCATTATCACCATCTCAAGCCAAGCACCTTCGTAATCCACATTCGCATTTGGCTTGAGTCACAAGATGGCACAAGATGACGGCATCGTCTGGCACACTGGCATTAGCTCTTTTGCAATATTGCAGTAATGTTCATTTGTGATTGTAGTAACTTTGCACCTCTTAATGGAGAGGGAGTTATGACGATTAGTCTGAATTTCCTTATCTTCTTTTCCTCATTTCCTATTTGTGTGTTGAGTACATATGAGCATGCACTTTTGTGAGTTTTATAGGAATTCCCTGTTGCAAAGCACACAGAAAACTGCCAGATAGTGAGAATGTTATCCAGCCTAAAATTGCTTCTGTAGCTGCTGGACAGTAAGGTTTCCCTTACTTCTGATGCTGGGAAAGAGCCCCGTTTCTCAAAAAAAAAGTATTTCTGATGCTGTCATAGAAATCACAAGTTTTTTAAATTAAATGGAAAATATTTCTCCAACTAGCTGAGAGCACCAAGAACAACTGTTTGAGCATTAAAGCTGTGAACTAATAACTTTGATACAAAATTCATGATCACTGGACCAAATACTCTTCTCTTGCAAGTAGTCTTCTTAGAAGATGAAGAGCACTTACAAGGAGCAGGAATAAATATTTGATAGGATCTGTACCTTTTTGCTTTGATAGGATCTGTACCTTTTGAAAGCAAAGCTATCAAAACCCCCACTAAAAAAAATGCTGAAGTTTATGGTCTACTCCCCTAAATTTTCCATCTTTATTGCATAAAATTCATAGAGATATGTCCAGTTTGAGCCTTTTCCTAGTAGGAAGTGGAAGAGGACAGAACTGTTTATGTAATAAGCAATGTATTCTGAATACAAGGATATGAGCTGTGGCTGTGTTTGTTGAGCTGTTTTAATTTCTGCAGAACTATTCCTAATTTAAACCATTTCTTGGGATAATACAGTAATTTGAATGTTTGAGGATATTTTTGTGTGTGTTATCTGAGAAAGCATATGCTCAAAACAGGGATAGACTCTGCTAGAGGCATAGGAAAATAGCTCTCTTTTGGAAGTGTCTTTCAATGTTTTAAAACTCTAAAAATTAAGCATGAAAAGTAGAATTGTCAGGCAATATTATATTCTTTACCAAATATTGGATAAATGTTAGCTTTTGAGGAATTTGTGTTTGTGCCAGGAAACATTTCACTTATCTGCATTTTTTTGCTTATATGGCATTCCTGACTGTCTTGCATACTGTTCAGAGGCACTGGGATAGGCGACTGTTCACTTTTTATATTCCTTGACTGTGTGACCAAAGCTGTAGTTGTACATCTGTGGGTGCAATACACAGGGAATTTTTTGGTTTTGTTTATTTTTTTTTCTTAAACACCTCTACACTGTTTAATAGACTTTAGTAGAAATGACTTCATTGGCCGTTTTTTCCCAACCCACAAAATCATGTCTTCTACCACTCCCAGCACTAATACAGGATATGGAGACTGTGTGTGAAAAGCAAGTGATTATTTACATCAACACCTTTACAAGCAGCTCTTTAAGCCAGAGTGCAGAGCTAAGTGTGCCTCTCTCTTTTCACCTCATTCACCCCATACTGGCTCACTCAACCTTACTTGCAATCAGAGTGCCTGACCCTCCACATCCTGATGGTCACAGTTATTTTCTTCCACATAGGACCTGAAGGGTACTTCTAGTAACCAAACCACATTTTTTCCCAGTAAATTTCAACAGTGAAATTGTATTGATACAGCACTGGTTTTGTTTTACAAATCAGTATACTCTTTTTTTCCCCACTGATTTGTTGCTATTTGACAGTCTAAAGAGAATTAATGAGCCTATCCTATTTTCTTAGTTTTTACTCCAAATGTTTCCCTTTTTTTCTTACTATTTATTAAAAGATTGCATGATGCCAAAGATATCTTACATTAAATAATAACTCTGAATAATTGATACATTAAAAACATGTCACCCAAAATACTCACAAAATTCCAAGCAAAGAGACATCATCTCATTTGTCTGAAACAACATTATTTTGACGTAGCATGTCTGAACTCCTGTTGATTTTAGAAATTGTTCCCATAGCCGGCTACTTTTGCTGATCTTCTCTTCCCGATGGTCAGGTCAACTACAGACCACTACTACTTCTCCAAAGGTTTTTGAGTAAAGTGTTAAGTCCTAAACAGAGAAAAATCTCATTGTACGTGGGAAATGAACAGTGCAGAGATCCATTTGCCTTTTGCATCACTTTATTCTATAGTCCTTTGCATCCTTTGTTGCACCTAGCAAATCCAAATGCCATTCTGTGACTTTAATACGTCCTTTTTTCTCCATTTTATTTAAATTGAATTTATGGAGCAGAGTGCAGATACTAGCCTGAGAGGGCAGTAGAAAGAGACGATGAAGTGCTAGTCCCCCTGCAATCAGTGGCAAATATTCTGTTACACAAACAGGAGCTGAAGCTGGAAGAGGAGAACACGTGAGCATGGTAGCTGCCACCTCCTGAGATCCCCACAGATGAGTGCTGCTCTCAGGAGACCTTACTGCAACCATCACAATGACTAACAGCTTCTTCAGCTGAAATCTGAGCAGATGTTGAATGCCCAGTTCCTCCAGCACTGCCACAGGTGGTGTTACTCCTGGGCCACAGGCTCTGGAGGAGGGTTTGTCCTGCCTGGGCTGCCAGACCTGAGCTTTCTGCACTGTCAGAGCAGAGGTAGAAAGCCATGTCCCTGGTGGTAGATGTTCTGACTAATTTAGAAGAATACATAAAGATACATAAGCCCAGAGACTCAAATATATATCCTCCTTTTAAAAATAGTGTTTTGGTTTTAATATTCATACCTTTTCTCCAGCACCGGAGCTCTAAGTATAGAGAATAATTACACTCCTGAGCCTTTCTTTCAAGGAGCCTTACAGGCTGTGTAGCTCATTTCCAGTGCTAATGCAGAGACAGAGTGGACAGGCTCATTTTCACTTGTGACCTACAAGGCACATACCAAGGTATGTGCCTGAATTTCAGGTATAAGAATTTATTTTTTTTTTAAAGTATGAAACCATGACTTAATATGTAAACAAAGCAAATCTCCAACACTGAATTTTCCCATTAAAATCATTAGTTACCAATTCAAGTGTCTCCTCTCTGACTTTAGAAAGAATTTCTGAAGCCAGTATGACCTATAGGTAGATAAATAGATAGACAGACAGACAGACAGACAGATAGATAGATAGATAGATAATGATAGGAAAGTTTGGAATTACAAATAGAGATTTTGTATATATATCTAAGCATGTATTCAGTAAAATTTATATCCAAACTTAGTACTTTTCTAAATGTTATCTGGAGGTTTGGTTGGTTTTTTTTAACATCCGGATTATAAATTCCTGAAATTAGGGTTGAAAATATGGGATTGTTTATAACTCTTTATTTATAGCAGCACTAACAGATGCTGCAGCACTGAACACTGTCCTCTAAGCTGTTCTCATTCTGGTATTCCAATCATTCATACCAATTTTTATCGTGAACCCTCTAATGCAATGCAATGTACAGTGTCTCTGCCACACAACTGACACATGTTTTTCACATGTCTGTGTGTGAGCAGAGCTCTGTAATTGAAAGAATTTTATCAGCTCTGGAGTAAAGGACATCAGGGTGGGAGGGAAGGGATTTAGGTACGTAGCTCTTGTTGATAATGAGAGATTCACTGTTACTAAATGTTTACTAAAGATAAGAACTAAATATATTTGTGGCATGAACTTCAGATAATAATTTACCTACTCTTTGAGCAGGTAAGCAAAACAAACACTTGGCTCTATCATTTTCTGTAGTGAACACAGCAATAATTTGCAGAGAAAGAAAAAAAGAATAACCTTGACTCCACTTAGACTATGCTAAATGGTGATATTTAGAGAGGGGCTAAAGCAGGGGCAGGGCAGCGCCATACTTCCTCTGGGATATTTGGAAAAAGACTGCACAAAATGCCTGTAATGACAGAGATTGCTCCTTTGTGTGTTCTTGACATGCTTTGGCATGGGTGGGGAAGGGGTCTCATTACTCCCTTTTTCAAGCCCATCCTCTTTCTGAGTGTGTTTCCTCGGAGCTGCCAAATTCTGACTGCTTGCTTTGCCCAGCTGGGCTCTCAAATCCTACCTTTATTCTGTGCGTTCATGACTAACATATACTATCATAACACAAGCACTATTTAGCCCCCTGGTTCTCACACTACCGGAGGCAGTCTGTTAACATGTCAAAAATGAGGCAACTCTCTTTGTTTTATAAAAAAAGAAAACTCAAATTTATTAAAAACACAACACCAGGAGGAACAAAATAATAGAAGAAATCCGGGTCCCAGTGATCAGAGACGTGCAATGCCAACAAAAGAAAAGGCAAAATGACTCAACACAAGGAGCTCAACAGTGCTGGAGCTTGCCTGGGGTCAATCCCAAACAAGAGAAAAGTTGGAAAGCTGGCCTAGTTCTTCCAGCACCAGGCTATGCCTGGGCTAGTCCCAAGCAGAGAGTCCCAGAAGTTGACTCTGTCACATCTGCAGGCAAAAAGCAAGGTCCTGAACCTGTGTGACATTTTTATACCGCCCTCGGCCCCTCTCAGCACCGCCCCTTGTCCCGCCTCCCAGGTAGGAACTGATTGGTGGAGTTCCTCTAAGGTCCAGTTCATTGGATGGAGCGCTGGGGTGATGTAAGGTCCTTTTGACCAATGGCTCGTGTCTCCGGGCAGAGGTGTTCCTCAGACTTTTAGGCGGGAAAACTTTCTTATTAAAATTCACGTTTCCATGGAGTCAAGGGTCAGAGGAGCTAATTTTAGCCTCTCATCACAGGGTGAGGGGTTTTGTCTCTTTTCAAGCACAGCCTGGTCTGCAAAAAGAACTCAGATGATTTTTTAAAGTTTTCTCTTTCATATGACCCCTGAGTCTTCAAACTTAAGTTTTTAACTCCTTGTTTTGAACTTAGTTAACAACTTCAACTGGTTCAACTTATACTAGTTATTTAATTCCTTGTCACCTTTAATGTGAAAGCCAAAATTCTCCCATTTCATGTATAACAAACAAATACTGGAGTCCCTGGTCAGTGTGTGTCCAGGGAATGCCCCAGCAGCTGAAAAGCCCCCAGGTCTCAGGTTCCCTCACAGGTGGGTGAATACCAGACATGAGAGCCTTTTTCCTGTGCAGGCAGAAGGCTAATTTATCGCCATATCGCCAATGTTTCACTAATTTATTGCCAATTTTTATTACCATAACATCATCTCTGCTGCTATTCACAGCTGGGCTTGGGGGCACCCCAGCTCGCTGTTTGAGTTGCTCACAGCCTGACCCAGCTAATCAGGGACTACCTTGGTGGGGTGTCCATGAATACCAGCATGTGTGTGTGTCTTTTCCTTTGTGCCATGCCAGAATCTGAATTAGAGAAAACTGTGATCTGTAAAGTTTAGTTTCTAAATTTAGTTTAGTCCTTACAGTGGCTCTTTGGAAATATGGTAAAACCACCAGCAATGAACTTCTCTGCCACTGGGGAGACTTACCTCATTAGTTCTAGAGGGTCTTCCTCTGCATCCGGTAAAGAGAGCTGCCAGGGCCTCATGCTGGGCAGACTTATTTACTCAAACATTTACCTGATTACTCACATGACAGTGATAAGGAGGATATTTGTTGGCAAACAGGTGTAACTCATCAATAATGGTAGCAGGAGGTCATTTGATGACATGCTTGGACACACTGTGTGTTTGTTTAGTTTTAAAAGTACTCATCTGTCAGGGGAAGGGCAGTTAAAGAGACACACTGCATAAATCAGAAGAAAGCCATTTTAGCAATCCCAAAATCCAACAGAAATTTTTCAGTGCTCATACTGGCCATAGCAGTTAAGTCACCTTCATCACTTACCAGCTATGCTGGTTTGGTCTGGAAATGGGCTTTTCCTTACTGCTGGGAGGTCAGTGCAAGTGTGGCTCCTTGGCTGGGGTGTGTGGTGGAGGGGACATCAGCTGTTGCTGAGGTCAGCATGGGCAGGACTGAGGGCTAGCAGAGCTGGGAGGTGCAGGGACAAATGCCACGACCCACTGGAGGTGCCCAGCACCTCAGAGATGGGCTGGGTTCAAGCCTGAAGTCATTTCTGTGGGCAGATAGATTAGACTGTGTTTCTCTATAGGATATGAAAACAGCAATTCATTATGGATGGTGGTGTCCTATCAGCTATTCCAAAATCCTGGCTCCGTAATTGGCATCTATGATGAGAACAATTCTCTAGACCTTAACACCCTTTCCAGATAAGTTTTATTTGGTCTGATTCCAAGCTCACATATGATTGCAATGGAGTGAGCAACTCTTACTCCACAGAAAGTACCACATTTTTCCTTGCTGTAGTACAATATCCCACTCATTTTCATTCTGTGGCCAAAAAGCATAACAGCTTTGCCATGTATGACATTTTTCTCATATATACTGGCAGTCAATCCCCACCCTGATTCTGTAGGCAGCTGCATATTTAGGATGCTCTTTCTGTTAAATGCCATTGCACACCCACTCTTCCACATCAGTTTTATGCAAAACCTGTAAAGATCCTGAAATATCCTTTAGAGACCAAGCTGGCATTTGTAGATATAAAGAGGCTAATGCAATGGTAATGTTTGTTTTAATCTTGCCTTTCTTTGTAATAAACAACTGAGCCCTTCAGATTGAATACTAGAGATTCTTCTTATTTTGTTTTTGTCTAAAGATCCTTCTCCCAAAGAATGAATATTATTGTGAGGATATGAGGGTAATGAGATACTAACACTGATTTATTTACAATATATACATGTGTATGTTTCTACATGTGTATATATGAAAATGAAGGCCGTGAAAATATTTTGATATCAGTGTTGTTTAATAACAAAATGCAAAAATAAGCAATTGAAAAAAACGTGTGAAATACAAGCAAGAACAACAAAAAAAAGCCCCAAGTTACATTTTTGGTCAATATTTATTTTTGGCATTTCTCACTATGGTTCATTATGTCACTTGTTCTACAGTGGGGACAAAACGAAAATCTTGTGTGATTCTCTTTGAAGGATGGAAGTACATGAATTCTAAGGATGATAAGTCTGCCAAGATGCAATCATGTTTAATATTTGATTTTAAAGATCCCATTTTAGTATTTCTTCCTCCACAAATTTCTGTCTCCTTTTCTTCTATACAACACCCCTTCTAGAGAGATGTAATCCTGCTACAACTAAGAATATTAAATCTGCCTGGAAGAAAGCAGAGTTTAAGACAGAAATTCAATAAACAAAAATTAAATAGATCCTTCCCTAAAAGGAAGACAGCTTTTTGATTTAACGATTATTTTTTAAAATTAGTTTTTTGAAAGTAGCTGTTAAGCTTCCGATCAAAGTTAAATTTGCAGTGAAAAAGTTTTGACTGTTTTTTGTTTGCATCTTTCAAGCTTTTAACTGTGCATTTAAGAAGCCGTTTTCAGAGCATGGAATTATACACACATGCATACATGTATACATACAGAGGGAGAGAGAAAGAGGCGGAGAGCATCAGTAACTGATCCCATTCAGATATGTCAAGAAAATTATATTCTTTTCTTATTCATGAAGTCCATAAAAGTGTTCAGGATAACTAACAGAGCTCCAGTAAGTAGTTCACTGTTGATTCACGATGTGGTGAGCCAGCAGCTCTCTTTTCTTACTGGGGGAGTCACAGACTTTTCATTCATTCGCTCACAGCATTGTGGAAGGGAAGCCCAACCTCTGGACTGCCAATGTCGACATAGATGTTTGACACAGCAGTTTTTGCTGAAGTAGACCAACAGCCAAAAAAAGGAAAAGTCTGCAAGCTGGAAACAAAATTAATTTAAGTGTTTAATCTTTTCTCCTTGTGGATTTTGTCACCAAATGGTATAATCTTCCTAAACTGGTGACCTTGAAGGGGTTTCCCTCCTTCGTCTTCTTGATTTGGAAAACAATATTAAAATAGAAAATTAAAAAATTTATGGACTACCTTGCCAGGTGTTTACATTTTTTTCTCACAATCTACTGATTACCTGAATTTAAATGATTGGCACCATGCTTTTAATCTGAAAGCATATATGCATACATTAAGTAGGGCAATTATCATACTTCTGACAACTTGCCCCTTTTCTGCTCAGTCCTTGCATATGCATGTTTGTGCACCTTGCAGCAACAGAAGGTTTGTCAGAAAGAGTCATGATGAAGTCAGGAAATGATAGAAAATTATGAAAATCTGAAAGAAGATGAACAGGGAGTCACAAACAATGAGAAATTCAAAAAGGATTGTAATGTAGATATGCATAGATGTTGTAATTTGAACCACACTAAACAAACTGCTTGTTTTTGTTGTAATTCTCTCATCATTTTCCTTGCAGAAAATTTAGAGTAAAATCAGAACCTTTCATATCCCTCTTCTCTGAAGTACAGTTCAAATTCTCTTGAATTCTCCCATCTTGAACTGTAATTATAAAATGTACCATGACAGTGCAGACATCCTGGTTGCTAACGTCACAGTCAGTATAAAATTCTATCTATAAGGGGGGAAGGAATTGCCTCTAGCCCCAAACAAACCCAAGGGATATTATTTCCAAGTTTATTCAAATTCATGAAGCTCACTGGTACCACTGCTAAGGAGAAAACATTATCAGTCATCAAATGTCTGTGCACAGACCCAAAGTATTTGCTCTGAAGTCATTTGTCATGTCTCAGTTTGTTGTACTTGAAGTGTTTGCTATAATTTTCATTGTTTAGCAAATATAATGGCTGGAATAGACTGCTTTACTTAAAATGTGCAGGGATTAAACTTTTGTTTCCCTTGAGACCTAATTTAAGGGTTTGTTTTTCCCTCCGTTCTCCATTTACTCATATTTTGAACAGCAAATGGAAGAGTCATTCTTTTAACACATGAAATTCATGCTCTTGAACTAAAATCTTCTCCTCATCACCACTTTGTTCACAGAGTAACCAACGGGACCTTAAAGAGTGGGAATGATTTCAGGATCTCTGTCCTGCTGTTGTTGGAATGGAAAACATCAGAGAGTTAATTCACTTGGTCCCACCTTGCTCATGCAAGGCTCTCTAGCACCACATGACTCTCTGAGGAAACTGTTTACTTGCCCTTGGATGGCATAGATACGAGATAAAAACAAGAGAAAACACAAGTTAAAATTGTAATTCCCTTGCCTCCTTCATCCCCTGAAGACATTATTTACTTGGTGGAACTTATTTTCGTTGATTGATTTTGTGTTTGAGCAAGATGCCATCTTGACAGGTTTGGTGACTGACATTCTTCTGGAACAGATCTAGTGCTGATCACCAGAGTGCACATTTCCTCCCTTTGCGGTTCATCCTGAAAAGGCTCTCTAAGGATCCATGTAATCTTTGTCTTGGTTAAAGGTAACACTCACTGTTGTGCAAAGAGGGCCTGTTCACCGAAACAGGAAATCAATGATACTTAAATATATATTCTTCTATGAATGATAAATTTCACCTCAGGTTCTTTAATTTTTATTCCATTGAGGCAACCAACAGAGATGATGTGTTGTGCCACCACAAGCTTTTTTCAGATGCAGTTTTGAACCCAGAAACACGGTTCCAAATTTCTTTTGCAGCTACTGTATTGACCAATAGAAAAGTGTGTCATGAAAAGGACAATGAAACAAATTTGAAGACAATGTTGAAATTCTGTATTAACAAAACAGTGGTCCAACTCATCAGAAAAAAAAAAAAAGTGATTTGCAAAGGCTCAAGGCAGTGCATTTTTTCTTTCTCAGGTCAATACATCTCCGGGGAATATATATCAGTTTGCAATTTAAAAATCTAACTTTTAGAACAGAAGATTCCTGGTATTTATAATGAAGATTCTCTTTTCCTGTAGATATTAGTCCAAAACTACCTAGAAAAACTGAAAAAGAGTCTACCAGAATGCAACCTACAGTCATCAGCATGACTTACAGCAGCTCTGATTCTGCATTAAAAATGTTTCTTCAAGAAAAACTCTTAAATTCCAATCTATATTGGACCTTTTCTCTCTATACCTTATTGCTGTAACATTTCAGGAAATATTGTAGACAGAAAGGCATTTTTTCAAGAAAGAGGTAAATTTTATGGGCTCTTCTTAGGTAGAACAGCTGTGATGGAGAACAGCATAGCAATAGATTAGACTATGATTCCATTTTCATCTGAAGAATTTAAAGTGAAAGTCTAATAACTAACGTCTATATTGCTCTTCTGAAACAAATTGTATTTATTAAAACCATGTCACTCACTAGTAGAATCCAACACAGGTAACTTCAGCTGCATAACAGTACCCAGAAATAAAGCTCAGTATCTTAAAATAAGGAAGAAAAATGCATAACATAAAATTGAAACTTCAGGAGTAATTTACAAAAGTAGAATATAATTACATGAGTTAGAGTCTGGCTGAAAAATTGGCATCAACACCAATTCTTGTGAAATGTCATGAAATATTTAATAACAAGTTGCTATCCCAAAAGAAACAATCCCAGGACAAATATTTAGTCTTATGTTTCTTTTAAAAAGTTGTAAAAATACAAATACAGAAATGAGATTTTGATTAAAGCTGTAAAATAAATTTAACACATTTGTGTACAGTATTTGGAACTCATTCCTGCTGTCTCTGAATTTGTCTCTGCAAGGAAGTGGACTGGGATAGCTTCAGTGGAATAAATGAGTTAGCAGTAGTTAAACTGGAATACCTCCTTTCATGGGCAGTGTATTTTAAAATACAGATTATTTTATTCTGAATTAATTGTAACATTTGCACCATTCACCAAGTGATAAAAAAAAATAAAGCCTGTGATACAAAATAGATTGTTCACAGATGAAACCACAACAAACTATTCCAAATAGATACTGTAGCACAATGTATTGCACAAGAGCAATTCTGGCCAGTGCTGCTATTGGAAAGAAGTCTCAAAAATATGCTGTACAACAGACAATACGGATAATATATTCTAATATAATTATTGTCTCTCAAGATTTAAATAAATGGCAACATCAGCTTCAGCTCTCAAAGGTTCTGTACCAAAAAGCCAGTTTTAATTTTTTATCTGGTGTAATACAAAAATTCACACCTATATGCGGCTCTTTTAAGACCACTGGGTCTTACACCATTACAGCTACAGCAAATTATTACTAGAGGGTTAAATATAGAAGAGTTTAATTTGTCATAAAAATTGTCATGTGCTTGACTGTCCTTCAGAGTATGCTTTAATCCAGAATAACGATTCATTGTAAGAACATTAATTCCTAGTCTGCAAATCTTTTCCTCAAAAAATTAGTGATGACAGAAGTGAATAAAAGTGAGATTGATAAATATCTTGTCTCTGCTATTTAGGTACAAACCAATTTTTCCACATCTTGTCCAAAGTTCTAACAGTGTAACTCCAAGGTAAAAAATTGCTATCAATGTTAGCTTTTTTTTTTTTTTTCCTTTCCCCATGGAATCTCTTACCTGGCCTGTGAGCCATTTTAGATACACACACATCTTAAAAACTCTACTGTGAAATTATGCCTGTCTACTGAAAAAGCCACCCATTGTGTGCAGCTCAGACTGTCCTGCACACAAGAGTAGACGGTGGCAGAAGCTTGTGAGAGCACTGGGTGTGCACTGGCTGCAGGATGATCAATGTATGTGGAGCTGTCAGTGTTCAAAGTCACTTGGCTACTTACACCCTACTTAAATCTTCTTCTTGCTGCTGTTAAGACGTAAATTCTGTGCTGTCCTATTTTTCGTGCAGAATCACAATCCCTTGTTTTACTCACCCTGATCATCACTTTAGATGTGTGCTGTGCTGGGGTGCTATTGCTTTACTCAGATATTATAGAAAACCATCATTAGCATTCTCACTTTTGGAAAAAAAGCCTTCAATAGTCACAAGTAACCAGGATCTCAGTTTTATGTCTCATGGAGTTCCAGCAGTACATAGATTCTTGCTATGGTGCTCCAAATTGACTCCATAAACTTTGTTTTCCTTGAGCTCTGACCCCTTCTTCTCACATTCTGAAGTTTAACATAGTCATTATAGTGTGATTTGGAATTACACCGAAACAGAAAGGCTGACTGATTGCTTTCCTTTTAGTTGTTTAGGTCTCTTGGTACAGAAAGACCTGAAAGCTCTCAGCAGCTTCAGGAAGAGAACTGTTCGAGCTACCCAAAGGAAACGCTCACAGAAGTGTGGGAAACAACTGCTGAATATTTAGCTGAAATGTTACAAGGCAAATCTTAACATGAGATCAGTTTGAATATGAAATAGTCTCTTAATGGAATTGATTAAATTTCTATAAACTCATTTATAATTAATCATCACAAAGCTTCTATGAGAATACCATCAAGAAAAGTCCATTGTAAAGTGATGAATTTGTTGAGGCAAGAAAATAATGTTTCAGTAGAAAGTGCTTGACTTCTGAAAGTATCTTTCAATTACTTCAGACATTCATAGTTTAAATGTACCTATTTAAATAGGTACTAAGGGATTTTTAATAGCCAGTAGAAAGAAGCAGATGATTCTACAATATTATTCATCAAATACTAAAGTTTTTGTGCTAAGGTAAATATCTGAAATATGTTGGAAGTTTTGTTTCCAATAAATTACTCTCTTGAGAACTGCATTACATTTATGTGCTGAGGTTTGGGTAGCAGGAGGGCATCATCACTGAAGCTCACCAGAAAGTTAAATTCACTGTAAATGATGATGTTAAATAAGATGAATCTCACGTGTTATGCTTACCAACTCTGTAAGTTATGAGAAGTGGGAAAGTCTACCCCTTCTCTTTTAGCTGCAAAGGAGACAGGCACAATGAGAATTCAGATATTTTAGGAACTTTTTCTATCTGAATGAGAACAGAGCTGGCCCATCTCATTGGCTGGAGACCCTACCAGAGCTCTCAGCTGCTGCACACTGTAGAAGGAATGAAGCCACTGATTTGGTCATTGCATGAACACATGAATTTCAGGATTAATTTTTCTTCACACAGTCTCAAAAGAGATAATACTTTTAAAAGCTTAGCTCACCTTCATGTATGCTATGTGTATAAACAGGAAGTAAAGTAAATAAATTAGATCTATGCATTCATGGCTATGTTTTGCATCTTCTCTATAACTTTTTGCCAATAATAAAGTCACTATGTTTGCCTCAAGTCTGCTGTTAGGTAATTTTAAATTCTATTTTCAGTGGCATAAAACATTAATATTTTGAAATTGTCCAATTTAAAATATTTTATCAATTAACATTGGTATGTAAATACTTTTATGAAATAATTCATAAGACTTGCTATTTATTTCAGAAAATTTTCAGAAAATGTTTTTGCAGGCTTTTTGTTTGTTTGCTTAGTTTTTTGTATTGAGTCTATTAATACCAAACATGTCTGCCATTTCTTTAGAGAGGCTCAGACTGGTTTGGATTTTTTTTTTCCTTTTTTTTGTGTTCTCTTTGTACTATTGAACATCTCTTCTACATTGTCTTGCTTTCTTGCAGCTGGGTATAAAGTGAAGTACGAAACAAAACAGTAATTGAAAATAAGTATTCAGAATTCTGTTAACTTTCAGAAAGGTGGATTGGCCAAGTTGCGGTGGTTTTTCAAGTTGTGTTTTTGGGTTTTTTCCCTTTCCATAACTTTTTGTGAGCAAAGGAAGCTTGTGAACAGCTGAGAGTGGTTAAAGGAAATAAAAATGACATGTGAGGTGGGAAAATCTACACTCACCAAGAACAGGGTTGAATACAGTTCCTTAATGGTAACCTAAGTAAAATATAGAAGGGGAACTGTTTATGACAATTTAAACCTTTTCAAACTAAAATCAATGTTATAAAAAGGAGCAAATCCATCAGTGCAGTACAGCTCCGCGGAGGTCAGGTATTCAGCGCTTTACTGCAGAAGAGCCCATTATGTTGATGCAAGCACAGTTTTGCTGACTGTGGCAAAACACCACTCAGTTCAGAGCATCACTGATGAGGACAGGTTTAAATTTAGCTTTAGAGCCCTCACAAGGATTATTAAGAGGATGAAGCTTCTGGGCATTTTCTAGCTCATTGCTGGCCATTTTGCATAGTTGCCTGTTCTCTGTTGCAGAGGACAAGTGTCTCTTCACAGGTTGTTACTTTTTGTCTGGCTTATTTGGAGAGAAGGTGCTCAAACAAACAAGTCACTACCAACTTCTTTGCTTTGGGGAGGTGTCTGGAAAATCTGTTCTCTTTACTGGCTTTGTGATTCTCTGGAGTGGAATTGCATTGCTGGAGAAATGCTTGGGGAAAGCTCACACAAGGGTGATGAACTACAGGATGGAAAACTGCTGTGGGGTCTGTTAAAAACAGCACCATAAATTTGTATGTTTTAACTTAATTATCTGCTGAATGCCCATCTTAGTCTGGTTATTAATGGTATTCAGAACATAATTGCAATCTTGATTGATTCACTGTTTTCCCCTTAGCAGGTCATAGTAAGCACTAACACATTTTTATAATAATCATGTGCAATTAGTGAAGTGAATGAGGTTTTGAGTGTGACTTTACATTTGTCTGTTATAGCTGCCTATTTTCATACACCTATTCATAGAGTTTAGTTACTGTGAAAAGCAAGAAAATATAATTAAAGCTATTTTCGTTAATGGAAAGGAGAAACAGCCTTATAGCAAAAAGGCCAAATACATTTATCTACCAGGTGAAAATCATTCCATATCTTAAAGGGTGGATATTTTTAAGCACAGTGTTTCCTACTGGTCTTACATGTTTCAGGGGAAGGGGAGTGTGTGCATTTCACTTTGTGATTTTTTTGAGTTGAAAATTTTATGTAACTGTTCTGCAAAATTTGGTTTTTGTCCTGAGCATTCTTTATGGTAAACCCATTTTTAAAAAATTATTTTGAAAGCAAATGCCACAGAAATGAGCTGTAGAAACTTTAGTGGCAAATTTTCTTTTGAAAGACCATTTCTGAGGAAAAAAGTAGTGTATATAAATTGTTGATTGACTCTAACTCCACATTGCTAGAAGACCATTTCAAACTCTGTCTCCCTAGGAGAGCATTACCAATAACTTGGCTGAGGCAAAGTGCCTGGAGTTATGGAGGAAGGCATATACCACCTTAGTCATTTTGAGTGAGTTCTGCATCAGTGCTCCTCGGGGCAGGGCTGTCGTAAGTTACTGTTTCAGGATCTCTGCTGTACAAATGGGATGGTAATTCCTTTGTCCTGCCCATGTGATGACAAGGCATGTCCTTCCCACGCTGAGTTAGGCTTCTCCCAGAAGAAATAACTTTCTACTTTTGGCCAGATGCATGAGCACTGCTCCTGGATGGATCTGAAAAACCCAAAGGAAAAAGGAAAGCTTTCAGTTTATATGTGCATGGTTAAAGTAGGGAAAGAAATGGACATCAATGCCCTGATCTTGGAAAGGGATGAATGATTCCTAGAGGTATTGAGTACCTCTAGTTTACAGGATGTCTTCATGAATAGTTACATACCCATTGCAACGGTGTCTCAAAGTTGACATTAATTAACATTTGAATGATGTTTATAAATTCTGCAATTATTGCAATATTTCTTATTTACAAAGAGGAAACTGAGTCTGGCAAGAATCAGGACTGGAAGTACACAAGAATACAGGTATAAACACCTCACCTCTGTGCACATCTGCCTAATAAAAACCTCTCCCAAATTTAGTTGCTCACAGTTTGTACAGAGTACAGCAATCTCCTGTAAGGCTGAGGGACACAGGGTTCTACTGCAGGGCCAAGAGCAGTCTTGTTGCTATGGGCTTAAGTTGCTTCTTTTCTGCCACTTTAGTATACAGCCATTGCACATAAAAATGAAATATGATTGAAGAGAGTGCCTTTGACCTACATATGTTCAACATTTGCCAATGCTTAAAAGTGCATGGACAATCAGCTGGAAGAAGGCTATAAAATCACTTCTCATGAAAAGCCATAGAAAATCATCTAAATACCAAGAAAAAGGAATCTCCAACAGTCTTTTGGAGGTTTTTTTCTTGTTTCTTGGGGTTTTTTTTCCTTTGTTTGAATTTTGTTGTTGTTGTTGGTTTTTGTTTCATTGTCAGACTTGGATTGTGTCCATATAAAGTTATCAGGATTATAACCTGTGTGGAAGTGTCACAACACTTTTTATTATAAGCCTGTTTTATATAAAGCTGTTATATTTTCCACTAATTACGAGAAATTCCACCTTCACAGACATGAGGATATGATTAGCAGATGTGAAAGACATAATGCAAGCAAACAAAAACAGTAAGTCCCCCAAACTGGGTTTAGCATCCGTATTATTAAACACCGTGTTCTAATCAGCTTTCGTTTACTCTTTTCTCACATTTGCACATTCTTATTTTTTAGATTAACTTACAAGTTTTCAGCATTTCATATTTTATTATCTCGAAGCTGTTTAAAGCTTTTCTGAAGCTGCATGTGGTTGGAAAAAAGGTGTCACTGTGTCTTCCACCACTGTGTTGGCACAGACTCAGTGGGGAATTACAGCTATGCTCTGTCCCAGAGGTGGCTGTGGACAGCACAAAGCCTTTGCAGGGAACCTGCCCATGTCCAGTGTAGAGTTTCGGTTTGAAGCCTCTACTGTTATTAGGTTCACAACTGCCTGCTACCTAAACCAATACTACAGGATTCCAGGAGACTGCCAAAGTGGCCTTTGCTCTTTATTAAATTCAATAAATTTAATAAATTTTTCCAGATGGGATGCATCCAAGAGTAATGAGGGAGCTGGCAAAAGAGCTCACCAAGCCACTCTTACTCATTTACCAGCAGTCCTGGTTAACAGGAGAAGTCCCACTTGACTGGAAATTAACAAATATAGCACTCATCTACAAGAAGGGTTGGAAGGGTGATCTGGGGAATTACCAGCCTGTTGCCCGTCCTCAGTACCAGGAAGGTCATGGAGCAGATCTTCCTGAGTACCATCATACAGCACATGCAGGGATCAGGCCAAACCAACATATATTTACAAAAGGAGGGTGCTGCTTGATCAACCTGATCTTCCATGATAAAGTGACCCACTTGGTTGGTGAGAGAAAGGCCGTTGATATTGTCTGTCTAGATTTCAATAAAGTGCTTGACACCATCTTTCACAGCACTTTCCTGGCAAGCTGGCAGCCCATGGCTTGGAGAGGTGCACCCTTTTCTGGATTAAAACTGCCTGGATGGCCAGGCCCAGAGAGTCCTGGTGGATGGTGCTACGTCCTGTTGGTGGCCGATCACTAGAGGGGTTCTCCAGGGCTCTGGATTGGCCAGTTCTGTTTAATATCTTAAGATCTGGACAATGGGATCGAGGGCACCCTCAGTCAGTTTGCTGATGACACCAAGCTGTGGGTGATTGTTGATCTGCTGCAGGGCAGGAAGGCTCTGCAGAGGGACCTGGACAGGCTGGATCAATGGGCTGAGGCCAATCATGTGAGGTTCAACAAGGCCAAGGGCTGAGTCCTGCACCTGAGTCTCAACAGCCCCAGGCAGTGCCACAGGCTGGGGGCAGAGTGGCTGGAAAGCTGCTTAGCTGAAAGGACTTGGGAGTGCTGGTGACAGCAGCTGAACATGAGCCAGAGTGTGCCCAGATGGCCAAGAAGGCCAGTGACACCTGGCCCGTGTCAGGAGTAGTGTGATCAGCAGGACTAGGGCAGTGATGGTCCCCTGTACTTGGCACCAATGTGGCTACACCTCAAGTCCTGAGCTCAGTTTTGGGGCCTTCACTTAAAAGACATTGAAGTACTGGAGAGCATCCAAAGAGCGGCAGTGAAACTGGTGAAGGGTCTGGAGCTCAAGTCCTGTGAGGGAACTGAGGTTGTTTAGCATGAAGAAAAGGAGGTTCAGAGGGGACCTTATTGCTCTCGAAATTACCTGAAATAAGGGTGTTGTGAGGCAGGAGCTGGTCTCTTTTGCCATGTCTGAAGTGAAAGCATGAGAGGGAATGACCTTAAGTTGCACCAGGGGATGTTCAGATTAGATATGGAAAAAAAAAATCACTGAAAAAGGAGTTAGGAATTGGCATAAGTTGCCCAGTGATGTTTTAGAGTTACCATCTCTGGAAGTGTTTAAGAGGTGTCTGGATGTGAGACTTGGGTATATGGTTTAGGTTGTTGTTGATGGTTGGATTGGATGATGTGGAATGTCACTTCCAGCCTTGATGATTCTGTGAGTCTGGAACAGATGAATCATGTTACTTCATGCAAACTGGAATGCAATTCTATCAAATGTTTGTATACAAGCACTGTAGCATTTTTTGTTTGTATACAAGCACATCCAACATTTTTGAAGCCAAGAGTTTCTTGACTGATTTATCCTTGAATGAAGATTTTCTTCTTCTTGTGGAAGTTTGCTGTCTAAACGAAAACCTCATGACCCATACAGAAACATATCTTTACAAGATTAAGCTTTACGTTAATTCTTTGCTGTAATACAGGAAATATTTTGCCTCTGAGATTATACTGCTAGTCTGTAGAACATTATCCTTACACACAGAGTTAAGGCCTCTCTTCCTGGGTTTCCAACTGAAATCTCAGAAAAGGATGGCTCTTCGTATGGCTGCACTGTCAGTAAAAATGAACATTATTTTTATTGTACAGGTATCTGGAGAAGGAGGAGGTGAGCTAAGAGGAAATGACAGGGTTTGCTGCTGGGTTAGGCTGTCATTAGGACAATTAGCTGTAACATTATCAGGGCCTCAGCCCTGTAAATATAACCATGAAGAAAAACCCTGCCAAATTCCTGTTACTACCAAAAAAACAGGTATAAAATTCAAATTATGAACAGGTATAAAATTCAAATTATGAGAAGGTCAGGCTGTTTATGTTTCACTGTAACAGAGTCCCCATGGCCTAAAAACAGTGATGATTTTAAATAAAGAAATAAACAAAAAAAAATGTTTAACACTTTTTTTTTTTTTAAGAATTCAAGACAAAAAGAGTCAATTGAAAAGAAAGATTCCCATCACCATTTACTCATCTTTATGAAATTAAGATGAGTTTCTGTACAGGCAAGTGAGCAATTTCTAGAATACACCAGGAGGTCACCACACAGCATTTCTGGTAGCACCAGATGACAGATATGATAATGTCTGATGACAGACATTCTAATAATTAGCTTTTTCTGTGTCTTTGCAAAGCCATCTTTGTAGATTCATAGATTCCTTTCCTTGTTTGTCTCCTTTTTCTCTCATTAGCATTTCAATCAACTGTACTTTTCATTGGAAACCAAACTGAGAATGTGGGGAATTAAGATTTTTAATGTCTTCTTAATAGAAAAAAAAAAGTTTTTGAATGACTGTGAGCTGTCTGTTGCCTTTTGTTGTCATGGCTATAATTGAAGTCGCACAGTATGGTACAGAGATGTATGATTTTCGTTTTATTTTTTTTAACCAGTCTAATGAAATCAGTCTTAACAAGAAGATCAACACCAAATAGTGTTAACAATTCAAGTCAAAGAAATGTGAAAACTCATCTGTGGAAGGAGCAAAAGATTATAAAGCCAATGGTCAAGAGTCTGAGATTTTAAGAGCAGCACACAAATATCTTTGAAGTGAGAAATCATGGTCTATCTTTTCACACCTACACCATCCAGTACACACACGTCTTTGTTGCCACAGGACTCTGCCTTAGACTGTCTCCTGCTTCCAATACCGAGGACGCCTTTTTTGGTGACCACGGCTACATGGTCAGGTGTCTGCCCACAGGTCACGTCAGAGACTGCTGGCACACATTCACCAGAGGGTTACAGTTCCAAGTGCTTAATGGCAAGAGCCAATTGCTAGAACTTTCCCTTTGGACATATAGGTTTCATATTTCGTGGGTCTCCTACGCACTCTCTATTCCAAATGAGATGTGTTAAAGTGAGGGAGATGAAGAAGAGCTTGGACATAATGAAAGTATAAATAAATAAATAAATGTAAACATGCTGTCAGATTAGAAGTTATTTCAATTCTCTTTTTCATGAAAACGCAATCTGTTATAGTAATTTATTTAAATTGACTCAACAGGGGTCTTGGCAAGGTAGGTCAAGGTGGATTTTCTGGTAGGAGAACAGTTCTGAAATTCTTAGTGGAACAAATTCCCCAGAAAATGAATTATAATGCTTTCATATTCACATTAGACAACTGAAATACATTTATTAGAGATCAGTGACCCATTTACAAGTTTCACACACTCCTAATTCAAATGTTTATTTCTCCAAAGAAAATTTTGGATTATTAAAAATAAGTAATTTAAATCTATCAGTAAAAGGAAATGCAGAAACTTGATTTAATCAGTGAATGAAGCTATGATAGCTGCATATACAAAATGTACAACATATCATCTGAAGGAGGCTATGGAGAATCTTTGTATTTATTACATGATTGTAGGATTGGTGTTTAATTTTAAAATAATAATAGGAATAGCAGTCTTGCTCATCCTTTGATAAAAGGTGGCTGACTGAAGGGGTTAAGAATGTGGAATATACAGTGAAATGGTAAAATAAATGTGTGTATCTCTCTCCCTGTTTGGCTTGTAATAACTATACAAAGAATACGATCAGTGGTAAATAAAATTAAGTATGTGGTCTTTAAGGAGCATGTGGAATTCATTGCCACAGGAGGCTGTAAAGTGGTTGTAAGGTGGTTGTATTTAAAAGAGGATTATTTTACAAGCAATAACACTGAGCTAAATTGTATGGAGCAATGGAACAACATTCTTCACAAGACCCCTGAGGCTGGCTCAGCATTTTCAGCTCTGGCAGCAGAACATTTCATGCCAGTGGAGAGAAGCCAAAGTGGATGCAGAGGTGACACAACAAAAAGCCAACCAAAAGGCAAGTAAAAACCAAGAAGAGTGGACACATAGGAACACAGCATAACAAAACTACAACTTGTCCAAATCCATTTGGGCTTCTGTTTGTATGCATCTCTTCTCCTCACATTTTCTTGTTAACTGACTCAGAGGTGCAACAGGACATGGCCAATGGGAAATTAAGCCCAGGAGCCAAGGTGGAAGCCAGTCTGGCTGTATCTCAGTATGGTGGCTCAGCTTTGGACTGGGAATTTTTTTTCTTCATTTGCAGTTTTGAACTGACTGACACTTTACTTTGCAGGTGACCGTGTACTGGAACAGATTACCCAGAGAAATTGTGGAGTCTCCTCCCTCACTGACACATTCAAGAACTGTCTGCACCTAATCCTGTGCAAGGTTAATCCTGCTGGACCAGGGATCCTAGATACCCATCGTGATCCCTTCCAACATTTCTGACATTACCCTTTCTGACATTTTCCTGAAAACAAGGTGAAAGTGGCCACTTGAGGGACGGGGTGTGGGAGGGCAGCTTGGAGAAGACATGTATGAAGAAGGAGGAAACTATGCAGATACAGAAGTGCATCTAGAG
This sequence comes from Acanthiza pusilla, assembly GCA_036630365.1. Taxonomy (NCBI): domain Eukaryota; kingdom Metazoa; phylum Chordata; class Aves; order Passeriformes; family Acanthizidae; genus Acanthiza; species Acanthiza pusilla. The sequence goes on from JAXCHO010000036.1 coordinate 8,690,680, forward strand.
CAGAAAAGCTCACTGCTAAAGGCCTTTCAAAAATTAGACTTCCTCTCCTCTGGGTATGTTTGTCTGCACTTTTCTCAGCAGGTTGCTGCTCCTTTTATCCTCCATCACCTCCTACTCTTAGGGCTTAGGGGCCATAAATCTGTATTTTGGCCCTTCTTCCATGTGTCAGCTCCGTAAGCTTCTTCTTAATAATCTGTTTGGTCACCCTTATGCTTCCCAGCTGGCTTCACATACTAAGTGAGTATGTGTGGGTGAGGTTAGGAGCAAAATTTGGCTGGGGAAGGAATGGGACAAAATCCTAAATGGAAAACAAAGAATTATGAAGTCAGTAAGCAGGACCACAAACAGTCAGAAAAGAGATTTGAAGTCTGGAATCGTGTAGGTGAATGTGATGCTTAGTAAATTAGCAGCAGTGTTTCTATCATGTTTGATTGCCAAAACTGTGGTAATTGTAACTGGAAGCAGGAACTCATCCTCAAGTAAACTAAGAATTGTTGGCTAGAGAGTTGCAGCGGTTTCCATGTCTTGTTTTCACATAAGGTTAAAGTTAATAACTAAACATACCAGCTAGGAGTATGCTAATTTGCTTCCGTTATGAAAAACAGGGTTGCAAGCCCTTACCTTGTTTGCATTATGGGCTTAAGGAAATAAAACTTCAGCTTCATTGCATTGTCCATTACCTAAAACAAGATGCCCATTTCTACATTTGCTCGTATAAAAATTTCTCCAGGTATCTTGTTATTAAAAACATGATAGTAAGTTGTTGTGATATATGGTGCCAGTGGAAAATCTAGTTTTGGTAAATATTCACCTCAAGATTAAGTTTTGTTTGAACAAGAGTAACTTTACATGCTCATATTGCTTATAAGAAACTTGGGAGATAGCAGGTTAAAAATTCATATGGAGAAAGTTGCATATGCCTTATTCCCACTTACAAAAAAAGCTGGAGCTATTTTAATGTTTTGGCATATGGAGTTATTGTAGCTCACTGAAAAAAAAAAAACACTCAGCCCTGTGTTAGATACCAGATCTCTCTTCCTATTACGTAATGCAGGGAAATATACATACAGAGTAGTTATTTTAAATACAAAGTTTAGCAAGAATTATTGTAGCTTATATGGAAATGGAAAGTCTGAGAAGTTTTACAGTTCTCAGAGTTCTGTGGCTGATGCAAAAGTTCCATTTATTGTGGGCCTATTTGCAGCTGGGAGTTCTGCAGGAACTGGAAGAGACAGAAAGCAGTGAAAATACAGACTGAGAATGTAAAAATGCAGGCAAACTCCTTGTGCTCTTCCGTGGCACTGATATGTAAGGCTAATAACAGCAGCTTCACTCCATTCTTTTCCTGTCCTTAACTAAGAACAGATCCAGATGTTGCAAGAACGTCACCACAGGGAAGCAGGAAAAGGAAGAGTAAATTATACAGAAAGTGTTTGGACTGAGGGTGTGCTGGGTCAAACTGCTGAGCTCCATGGGGAGGTATTGAGTTGGGCTCAGGTGGGCTGATGGAGCTTTGCTCATTTTGCCAAGGTTGGGGCCATTTATACTGGTGCTAGACTGCGATGGTGTAATGGCACACCTTGTACTGTGGAGCCCTGTGTTGTTTCTGGTCCATGCACGTCATTACTATCTCATCTTCTTTGTAAATCTGAAGCATTTCTGCATTTTGAATGCAGATGGTAACATGAAAATACTCAAGAGCTGATATTATAACACTTCCCATTGTCCCAAGATGTTTCATGCCAGAGGTGAATATCTTTACACATATGGTGGGTGCCAACATATGGCAGGTTCCAGTGTGCTGGGAACTGTGCCCTTGACACTATTCAAATGTTCACAAAAAGCAAGCATGAGCTGAAATCTTCTATTACCCTTCCCAAGGCTTTTCCTCTGTAAATTTTTCCAATGTGTATCTCCTGTGGCCCAGAAGTTGGATTATTTGCTAAAACCCATGGTCCCCTATCAGTCCTCACTTCATAAAGATCATTTCTCAATTCTGTCACAAAATGGATTTGGCTATGGTTGATTTAGGCCACCAACCTACTCCTTTGTAAGACATCTGTAAGCCCTTTTGGGTCATATATTTTGCAATAATGTTTCCTCTGTTTGTAAAAGGCTTGTTTTCGTACAATCTATTTTCTTGGTTAGCCCATGACTGATGTCAGTAAATTTTTGAAAGATCATATACACAGGGAAATGAACAAGTAAAAGCAAATCAATTGCAGAAAATTAAAAACAACACACATCACCCAGTCTTGCATAAGTCTTGCATTGGCTTTTGTTCTTCTTCTTGTAGATTCTATAACTCACTATAAAAAGTCTAGTGGAAAGTATTTTTATTTTAACTACAACAGCCTAGTGGCTGATTTTTCTGCAGAGGAATATGTAAAGACTTTTCTCAAATGACATCAGCAACCATTAGTTGAAATTATCATCTTCCACTCTATTCTCATTCTACACTGACTCATGAAAGTTTTTCAGAGAAATACTGTATATTTAGCTGTTAGGTGTGCAAGTAAAATAAATTCCATGAGTTTAAATTCAGACTCCTTTATGATATTTTTCCTTTTCCCAAGTTGTAGTCTCATTTGTTTTCTCCTTCCTGATAATTTTCTTTTAATCCATAGTATCTTCTTTTCTTTTTGTTTATTCTCTTTTCCTTTATGCTTCCTTTTCCTTGGACTAGTGTTTTGCTTTGTTTTGATTTTTACAGGATATTACATTTCCTTTTTTTTGGTTGTTCTCCCCCCCCCCCTCCATTTTCTTGCACTGTGATCACTTCTCTTTATATTGCTTTTTTGTGACATAACCTTGGCCATTTCTCTATAAACCAGAGATAGCATGTCTCTATTAGGCATCACCTTGTCAGGTGCAGGAGCTCTGATGCCATTTCATCATAATTCACTATGATCTGATTTTTATATTCTGTGGTCACCAAAAGTGATTTTTTGTATTTAATGAGGATTTGGCTTTACCATATATGATTATTCATAGGAAACAGTAAAAAGAAAGCTTCAGATCTTACTCATTCACTTTTGACATCATTGACATGGTAGATGAGAGAGAGGCTCTTATATTAAAGGATGTTAATCACCCTTCCCTGTTGGCTTCACGGGGAACTTGGTGCTGGATAGCGTGGCAGTGTCTGTACTGGTGCTGGTGCACTGCTGCTGTCCCTGGCTGTGCTGCTGGGCTGATAGAAGAGGCTCTGTCAGACTTTCTGCCTCTGGCAGCAGAGCCTGTATGTGTAGGAAGAATTGTGTATGGACAGCCTGATTTGGAGGGCTGTAGGGTGTGGATGTGGCCAGGCTGTGCTGGCCAGGGCAGGGAATAGCTTTGCATGCCTTTGAGAGAAGAGATGGAGACCGAGTGACAGTCTGCAGGGTCACAGCACACTGATATGAGCCCTGCACATGCTGAGCATCTCCTGCGGATATGCATGAGGGACAATATCCTAGGATTTTCCTACAAGAAAAGCCCATTCATGTGACCTTTTTACAGACAGGCTGATGCCCAGGAAAAGCTCACCCCATTACTAGGACTACAGCTACAGCCCCCACTTGTGCAGCTCTTCCGTGTGTATTTGCAATGCAAAAATGTTGCACCTGGAATACTATCAGGGCTCACTCCAGCACTCACCTTGCCAGCAAACTCTGAGTTCCTTCAGCCACAACTCTTGAAACATTTCCTTGAAACACTTCAGGGCTGGGATTTGTTCTCATGTCTCTTGTCAGGTCTCTCTGAATCACTGGGCACTCACCTCCTCAACATGTAGCAGGGATACACGTGGTAGGCGCCAAGAAGCTGATGATCAGATGCAGCAGCTTCCTTAGTGGTCTGCTTTGCAGTGTTAGAAAGCCAAGTTACAAATACCAGTAAAAGGTAATTGCTCCCACTGAAGGCACTGCTCAGGAGAATGGTAAGCACATGCTGAACAAAAGGAAAGGAAAATCTACCAAGAAAATCAGGAAAAGTGAATTAAATATTCAACTCGTGTTTGATTCATTTTTTCTTTATTTTCATTCAAGAGAGGTAAACATTAATGAAACTGCTTATTTGTCTCACAGACTGTACCATTTATTTAACAGAGAATGGACTAGCTGGTTTGAGAAGCTCGAGATCTTTTTTATGATTCTGCCCAAGAGTGCTGAACAACATGGATTTCCGCTTAAAAAAAAAAAAGTCTTCTATAGCCGTGCCAGTTCAAGTCTAGCCTTATATTTTGTGATGGAAAGATTTTTTGCGGTGCTTTTCTGACATGTATCCCATTTGAAATCAATGTATCATATCATTTGGTTTTGGCTTGTTTCCTGTATAAAGTAAAACAACCATTATTGTCATTGTAACTGGTCCGCATTGACAAATAGTCCCAGAGCTGGAACATTGTTTTCTGGCATCTAATGATTCACTCAGAGAGTTCTCAAACAAAAAGAATTTCTTATTTTAGAAAACTTTTTCAATTAATGGTAATATGTGAATAGAAACAATGCATGTTTACTGATCTACATTTGTAAAAAGAGAAGTGACTGAATTTTATATTTAAGGGAATCTGTCTGGAGGAAGATAGGATTGGTGACTTGAAAAGGTCATTGAATACTATCCACAAAAAAGGCACTTGTAACTTACTATTAACAAAAAGATGATAATGAGTGCTGTTAATTGTTCCCTTTTCTTGTCTATTGCTTTCTCTTTATTGTTTTGACTTCTAGACCTTAGTGTCCTTATGATTTGATCTGAACCAAAGTCCCTTTGGCTACTTCCAATATATTTGCATTTTAAGGTGTATAATTAAATGCAATATTGACCTTACTGTGATTGCAAACACAGCAGAAATTATGAGAATCCCACCATTAAAATTTATCATGAAATATCTTATAAAATATATTTTTAATGTTATAACATGTCCCCTCATAGTCTAGTTAAACTCTACAGTTTTAAGACAGATTTAGAGTAATTGCAGTTATTAAGCAGGAGCACTGTTACATTATCCAGGAGAGAACCTTGACAGTTGTTGTAGATAAATGTCAAACTGAAGCAACAGATGTTTTGCTCTTTGTTGCTTATAGATATGATTTTTACAAATACAAAAGCTTTTATAGGTCTTATTTTAAGCAGAGATGTGTCAGGTCATTACTATTTGTCCATTAATAGTTTAAGAATCATTGTCTAGGTAGCTGCCTTTCTAATTCTCAGCAGTCCATTGCAGGTTGGTTTTTGTCTCTACCTGCCAAAGCAGCAGTCTTTCCTGAAGACTTTGCATCCCTCAGAGACAGGTACCAGTGCTGTCAGCCACTTATGCTGTACTGTGGCTTAAACTTCAGCTTGTTCCAGATGTCAAAAAATGCTTATATCAGCAGCTGAAATATTCTTTGCTCCTGATTTCTTGCAAGGAAGTCTACATTGCCAAATGGCAATCTCACTGCGAGCAGTGGAAGCAGTTTTCTTTGTGTAGTTCTCCATGGTGCTCCACGGGAGACAAGGTTCTTGGCACTTGGGACTGTGACATGTCATCAATTTGCAACTACAGTAAATTATATTCTTTTATCTAAATAATTATTTTTCCAGCCAACGTGTAGCAGCTAACTGTCACCTTTATATCCTACAGAGCTTTTCAAGTCTAGCTTCTGATGTGTACTGGGTCAGCCTCTAGAGCCTTTTTGCAATGACCAGCTACTGCAGAAATTGTTAGTCCTTGAAATATTAGAAAAGATCAGAAAATCAAAAAAGCCAGGCATGAAATAGAGTTAAACTAACAAGCAGTAAAATGTGTAACAATAAAACATTTCATAAGTGCATTAGTAGCAAGTGGAAAGTTGGAAGGAAACAATGGGCCCACTATTCAAGGGGACAAGAATGACAGTTGCAAAGAGGCAAAAATATTTAATGTTGTTTTGCTTCGGTTGGATAACATGATCCTCATTTGCACTCAAAGGGTAAGAATTCAAGCCAGAACAAAGAAAAACAAGTAAGAGAGTACCTAGGTAAGCTGGTTACTTTGGGCCTGATGAAATCACAGGGGGTTGCTTGAGACCATTTTAAACAACACAGATGAGGTTACAGAAAACTGAAAAGGAATAAAGAGCTGAAATTTGCCTTACCTAGTTATAGACAAGTACAGAGTGGATATCTATACCTGAATAGTCAATGGAATGAAATTGGCATCTCAATGGCGAGATTCTTTTGCCTGTTTTAGACACCGGCTAAAAGATTTTATGAATTGTGGCCTAGACCCCACTGACTTTTTACTAAAACTACTCTGATTTGGGTGCTTGATTTCTTTAAAAACTGTTCTTTAAATAGTAGTTATCAATTGCTTGCTATTAAACTGAGAGGATTTATGAGGAGGATGTCACTGAAGATCTGTCCAACATCTGGTGGATTTTTGGTGCCTTCATTAGCAGCGGGAATGATGTAGACCAGGGAGCTGGTTGCCACTTTGTCAAGGTGACTGTAACAGAAACAGCTCTACACATTTCAAACTGAGCATGTCAAACTGATCCTGGGAAAGCATGGAGGAAAGTCATTGAACAACAGTGCAAAATACTTCACCGAAGTCAAGTATTTGACTACACAAATATGAGATAGGGACCACCAACACCCTGCAGTTGTGGAAACAACAGAGCAAACCAGACCAAAACCTCAACAGGTAACACTTAATGAACAAACAGGACTGCAGCATCTAAAACAAGGAAAATGATGCTTCTGATAGATTTAGCACTGATGTAACTTCACAGTTTCCCAGGCTGAGATAGCAAGCACGAGAATGTTTTCTGTGTGGGTGTGAGGAGTAATCAGTATGAGACAGGTTTGGCAGAGCAATTTGGGCACCTCTATCCGGCAGCATTCACCACATGGGATGAAAAAAGTCCTTTGGAAATATGGCAGCTAGTATATACGTAAATCCTACTCATCCCATCCCACCGCTAATAGTTACATGGCCCAGAAGACAAACAAAGCTTCAAGAAGCACTTTGCTGACCTGTTGGATTCTCTGGAGGGCAACAGGTAGCCTTGCCTTGATTTTATTCAGGGTGGTTCTTACTGTTTCTTTGTCTTTAGACCCTGTAAAAGAACACACTGGTGTCATGTAAAAATGCAGGGCCTGGTTCCTGTCTTCTGTTCTGGAGGAAAGGAGGAAAACCATCCCCTTTCCCCTTTTATGGGATGATTTCATCCACCAAAATTCCACTGAGTAATTGCATCAAAATGTAAATAGTATTTTAGTTCATTTTACTTCTCTGTGGTCATCTGTTTACTTCTAGGGTGGAACATTTGCTCTTAAAGTCACCATTAGTCTTAAAATTAGGATAATCTCTTTTGAATGCCTAATTTTTTTAATTAACTTTCTAATTCCCAAGTCAGAAATGAAGCTGCTGAGTAATCAATAATCTTGCTCAGTAGGAACAGTTGTCTTTACAAGGTAATGGCCAGGCCCTGCTATAATGAAGGCAATAGCAAGTTTTTATTCACTTCAATAGGAATAATACTGGACCCTGGATTAAACAAGCCCTCCTGAAACAGGGTTTGTAGGGAGAAGTAATTATAATTTTTAGACTAGTTAGAAAACCAGAGAAACTTTGTGACACAGAGACTCTTCTTTAGATCTGGAGAAGATATGCCAAATTTCAAGTTCATTTTAGGAACTGATGTTTATTACAATCTGCTAATGATTTTTTTCTATTAGATATTTTAAGAGAAAAAGAGTGAGAACCATCAGGGAAAGCAAAGATAGACTAGTTAATGCTACAAAGAATTGGAGTTCAGGATTTTATTTTCTCTGCTTTGTATCAGCTAATTTAATTGTTCAGATTGTGTTTGCAATTGCTTGACACTATTATAGCAGTTTTCATTTTTACTTTCCTCAGGACCACTGGTTAAGTGACACTAGGACAGAAACGTTTGCCTGTGAGGTTAGCATTCTTCTATTTGCTGTTGCAAAGGCTGAGATGCCACCACTACCTTTCTGAAATAGGGAGACATTTCATTCAGAATATCCTTCCACGTAAAATTAGTTAAAATTTTGCAATGAAAGAACATCATTATTGCTATCATTGTTTTTGATGCTTATAAACTTTACAGTTGTAAATTTTTCGCCTACATAGCACAAACAGGGCACTTTGTCTGTTACTTTGTGACTCTGAATAGGGCTCTCTAAATGAGAATTTCAAGGGTTATTTGGGATAGAAACTGCTTTATACAAAGGTCTGTTCAGTGTGTCCCTAAAACGTAATTTTCGATTGTTGTATATGTTAAATACTTTAGCTTACCACAGCTGAAAATCTGGTCCCTTCAATTTTTGGTTTTTTGTGTTACTCTTCCAATGTCTTGGGAGATGTCAATAATCACATTGATATTTTTAAAAGATTTTCAGTGCTGTCTATATTAAGATTTCCCGAGGAATGAAGATTGACAAGAATGAGGCAGCCATGTGATGGACAAGATCTTCTTATCTGTGATGAGGATTACACCAATGTGTATTTTAATGTCATTATTCATAACTGTCCAGAAGTGAAAATTCTCCTGTGGTAAGGATAAAATCTTCCAGCTATTTTAAAAATGTGACTCAGACTGCAAGTCTTTTATGTGATTTAGCCAAACATAGCTACATTGCTCATAGCTGGGAATCCAATGTCTATGGGACACGTCCCTTGCCATGGAAATTGCTGATCCCATGGTCGACAGCTGTAATGTGCAGAGCACGTTAGCTAGTAAAATAGCAGCAGAACAGTTAGTGATAGAGTTTCATTTAATTATGCCTAAAGGCATGCCCAAATAAGTAAATATAAAATATAGTATTAAACAATAGTTGATAACTCAGCTTAATCAAAAGAACCTGTGCCTCTTTGCAATGCAAACCTGCCCTGGCTACATGGTTTGGAGATTTGCCACAGGATTATTAAGCAGTATAAGAAGTATGAAGAGTCCTGTGAGCAAGAAGATGCTCTGTGCATGCATCCCAGAAACCTCCATCTCCACATGGTGCTGAATCCAATAAAAAAGTTTATGGAATGATGCACCAAAATGGCAAAGTCCCCCACATCAACTATGCTGGGGAGGGAGGTGCTACAAGCAGGGACAACTCAGGGAGGATCTGTGAACAAGGTGATAAATCCCAGCTCAGAAAAGAGATATAAATGAGCAGTGGAATGTGGGAGTTCATGGAATCAGCACAGCACCCACACCATGAGCATTTCAAGGCACTTTGCCATCCGACACAGCTCAGTGTTTTGGTATTGGGTTGTGGTCTGTGCAAGGAGCCCACTGTGGGGATGGAAAGGATGAGTGTGAGTCAGGCTGCTGACCAGGCTGCCTTACTGAACACTGGGATTCAGCTGAACAAGTCATTGCGTCTGCAAGTAGGACATGGATGATCTCCTCAGTAAAAGTTGGTTTTTCTGGCCTGTAGTTCAGTTTGAAAATGAGGCCCATAGCAAGAATATAAGATGTTTTAAGGAACAGGAAAATGCCATCTGACCTCACAAGAATGCCTTTTTTTCTGTCTATCTTAAACCTACTTCCCGGCTTTTTCACTATGCTTCATAATCCTTTGCTCCTCTATGAAAATCACAGAGTCACAGAATCACAGAATTAGCACAGCGATCATCAAGTTGAACACCTGGCCCTGCACAGCACCATCCCCAAGAGTCACACCATGTGCCGGAGAGCATTGTCTAAATGTTTCTTGAACTCTGTCAGGCTTGGTGCTGTGACCACTGCCCTGGGGAGCTGTGCCAGTGTCCAACCACCCTCTGGGTGAAGAACCTTTTCCTAATATCCAACCTAAACCTCCACTAGCACACCTTCAGGCCATTCCCTTGGGTCCTGTCACTGTCACACACAGAAGAGATCAGTGTCTGCCCCTCCTCTTCCCCTCACGGGGAAGTTGTAACTGCAATGAGATCTCCTCTCCCCTCAGTCTCCTTTTCTCCAGGCTGAGCAGACCAAGTGACCTCAGCCACTCCTCATACAGCTTCCCCTCTAGAACTGTACCTTTTCATTGTCCTCTTTAAGTTGCTCTCTAACAGTTTTATACCCTTATATTGTGGCACCCAAAACTGCACACGATATTCAAGGTGAGGTTGCCCCAGGTCAGAGCAGAGAGGGACAATCCCTTCCCTTGCCCAGCTGGCGATGCTGTGCCTGATGTCCCCAGGACAGGGTTGGCCCTCCTGGCTGCCAGGGCACTGCTGACTCAGATTCAAGAGAGAAAGGAGAAAAGAGAGAAAAAGATCTGTAGAACTGTCTCTTAATTTATTTCTGTGCTTTGATGCAATTGCCTTTCCTGTTAACATATTCCACGTTTATTGAGCTTTACATAAAGTAGTTATGCCTCACTTCTTAGTTTCCTCTTTATTTGAAATAATTTGTCATTTTTACATAGTGCCTAATCAGTTTTGAAACCATACATCAATTCTACCCATACTTATAAATGATCTATATAGATAAAATATGTATATAGACACATAAACAAACATAAATATTATTATATTTCCAGTTGACGAGGATTTTTTTGTAAAAGTGGCAATAAATTTAACCATTTTAACTTTTCATTATCAGCTAAGTTAGTGAAACCATCCACTGCTCCTTCCATTTTGTGAATTATGTTTGAAAGCCATTACCATTATTAACAGAATACACAGTAAAAATATTTGATGCAAGCATGGTTTGCAAAGACAATACAGATGACAATTCAAGAAAAAGAAAATCAAAAGTGAATCTGAAAGATTCATGCAGAAAAACTAGATTTTGAAATAGCAAATGTCAGGTTTCAAGGCAAGGTTTTGGTTTTGAAATTGAAAGAGCAAAATAATAAATGGAACTGCTTTTAGCATGTTACTAAGAAAATGCCTAAACTAGTACTATGCAGAAAATTATACTTACAATTTGTGTAAGGGAAACAAAATAAAACAGCAAATATGTATTTTGCTCACAGACTTTTTTTAGGTTTTATTCTCTGCTTGTAACTTCTCTTGGAAGAACAAACTAAAAAGGCAAAATAATCTCATTTCTTTTGAAGCTAGAAATCAAAATTTTCCAAACATTTTGTTTCAAGACATAATTTCTATTATTAAATAAGTTACTATATTACTGTTATCCAAGGGAGTTTCCCTCCTAGCACAGTTCTTGTTGAGCTGAACCTAGCAGAATACCAATTTAGAGGCTTCTGGTGAGAGCACTTCCAACTCTGCCTGCAGGCAGAGCAGTATAGAGTTCTTGCTCTGTAAATCACTCCAATTTGACAATAATCATGGATTTGTGAAACCAAAGATGGTCATTGGTAAACCAGACACAGACTGTAAGAGAGACTTTCTGGACATTAGCCATTCTGCTGATGGACAAGAATTATTTTCAGTGTTTACAAGTTCACCCCAGTCAATTCGTATGTGTATCTATGAAGAGTTTGAAAACTACCTGCACCAGAATCCTTTGGACAGTTTTATATTCAGCTTGTACCAGCTGACGAGGTGAATGCATTGGAATGTTATACCTAGTGATTTATGAAGAGAACCAGTCTGTAATCTTTCCTCTAGGTTAAAGCCACCTGGCAACTATGATGTGGGGATCTGCCCAGGACAGTCAGAAACATTTACCCATGGAAAGCATTTCTGCCCTACAAAAGCCAGGCAGATCATTAGTATCCATCATCTTTTTGAAGCAGAAATGCTGCATTTATGTGGTAGATTCTTTGTCTTTTGATGTTTCTTACTGCCCCTTCCCATCAATACATCAAACATGTTTTTGTTTAGCTGGGCTTCTCTTGTGGGTGTGTTGTGTAATATAAGGAAATCTTAATTTCTCTTCTGGAAGTGTCTTTCCACTGACTGAGAGCCTAGCATAATTATACTGTTAACTTAAGAGAGCCCAAAGTCAGGGAAGCTGAATCTAACATATTGAGGCTCTTTGTGAAAGCTAAATCCACAAGAACCATGCCAACATGAGTGAACTGGAATGAACCAGGATATTGGTCCTTGCCCTGGCACCCAGTCATCCATACAGTTTATCTTCCAGCATCATCCCTGACGTAGTTTTAACCATGGCCAGCTAGCAGTCCCAGCCACTGCCTGGGCACAGCTCAGGGGTTAGCCTGAGCCAGGGACTGCTTTCAACAGGCAATTTGGATGCAGACTCCCTGCTTTGGATGAAGATTGTATTGAGGAACAGACAAGACAATTTAACTGTATGGATGTGAGTGATGACATGGCAGCTGGCCCTGAGGCTGCAGAACAGTTACTGGTGCATTGTATTTGCTAAGGCAAATACAGCCAAAAGGATTTAACTGTTGCACCCCTTAATTATATGTGCTCTATCTCCAAGTGGAAAACAGCAAGACCCTCTCTTCAAAGCAAAAGCAGTGTTAGCAAAGAGAATGATCAAAGAACTCCTAGAGCTATACAGCAGGACATGCTAAGGAGCAGAGTAAGACTTGGGCCAGATCTCTAAAAGTAATTAGATGCATGTTTTCACTTGGGATTTTCAGCTGTGATTCCTCTTGTCGAGATAGGTCCCTTAGGATAGAGCTTTTCCTACGAAGGGTCATGCTGAATGCTTTCAAAGAACTCAAAACAACAGATGAGCCAGGAAGAAGACTGAGAATTCAGATTAGTATTTCAGTCCTTAATTAATACTCATTTATACAGAATGCAGAAGTTTTGATAGAAATAGACTCAGAACAAGTTTGACTCTGTAACTTGGCTATTAGAAAAATCACTAGGTGCACAGTAAAGTCAAATTTCAGTCCCTCCTCAAAAGCACTGGTGCAAGGGGTAAAGAGAACAATCACACCAGAAAAAAATCTTGGTTTTCCTCAAGCTTTTTTTTTCTGAGAAAATAGTCTATCTTACCTAAATCAGGTAATGCAACGTGTCTTATCCTAAAAGTCAGCTGACCAGTGCAGTGGAGTGTGCTGAGATCCTGCTCTGTAGCTCATCCAGGATGAAGCTGTGGTAGAAGGGCAGCAAGACCCCTTCACCTACTTCATCTTATGATGAGTTTTCCTCTCTGGGTACTGGGGAAAGAAAAAGGTAACTTAGGTGCTTGTCTAGGATTTGGCCCATTCAGACACATTCAGAGTCGAACAACTTGAGTGAATTATGCTAAGAGACAACCTTTTATGTTGGATTTAAGTCTGATTTCATAAGTCATAGTATTACATTTCTGCACTTGTCCTTTGAGATAGCTGCCTTTTATAGCAGAGATCATTTTTAGGCCTATTATTTTGCCTGTACAAGACATCTGTAAGATGATAGCATTTATTTATAATGTTAGTACTTTATTCAGCACAGAGCTAGCTCATGCCGGTACCTTTTTCTTTAGCACTCTGAGTATTTCCAGCTGGTGACACCAAATATCCCCCATTTCCTCATGTGGAACACTCACCAGTTGTTTTACCCCCTCCTCTCCTTTTTATTTTTGCTGCTGGAAGGATGTGGGTGATGATTTATAGAGCATGTCCAATTGGCTCTGTTTGCCTGTGCTGGCCTGTTTCATGCACACTGAGGTCAGTGCTGTATTTGTAGGTAACCATCCAAGGAAAACACCTCACAGCAGGCAAAAATGCTAACTAAGTAAAACAAACTCAGGAATGTGATCATCTGTTTAGCAAAGTTTTCTGCAGTCTTTTCCATTACGCTAAGTTTTCAGTCCAGTTCTACAAATTCAAAAGGGAGCACGGCATCGAAATATCTCAGACATCCTCAAGTATATAGGAGATTTGATTTGCTGAAGATTGTTTGGATGGGGGAACAGGGGTAGCTCCTTTTAAATGATGGCGATAGCAGTATGTACATATTAGTCCTAAATGTCAAAGGAAAAAAAAAGATGTAGGGATGAAATAAAAAGCTATGAGGTTTGTTCAACTTTTAAAAGGCAAAGCTAGAATTACAGAACAAATCTTCTGTTGCCCCATTGTGAACTGCATAGTGGTCCCTTTTGCCTATGTCTGATCTGATCCCCCACGAGAAATTCTGCTGATATTAAGGGGAGTTTTGATCTCATTTACAGAGCTGGGACCTGACACCTGTCTCAGGTTTTCTGTAGTTGTAAGGCCAAAAGTATCTTTCATCATGATTGAATACATAGTGAGTGCAAGAATTCCCAGTTCTGCAAGAGGGCAAAATGTATTGGCAAGCTCTCCACAGTGAGCATCCGGAGAGAAGCCGGAAGAGGCTGCAGCACAGGGCAGCCCTGGGGCAGCGGGAGAAGGTCTGAAGTCACAGTCACAACTTTCTTGGTGGAGCAGGCTGGCCACAGGCAGAGTTGCAGGTTGTGCTTTCTGATGAGTGGTTTCCTTGAATGGGTACGAAAAAGGGCACATGGGAAGATAATCATGTGGAAGCATGTGAGAGTTTCATGGCATCTGATCTGCCGCCGAATTCCCACAGCATGGAGTAACTGGGCCGCATGGTAGAAAGCCCCACAAAAGTGACAGGTAAACTGCAACACATTCAGACCCCTCTGAATATCAGGTGGCATATGCTGTGCTCTTTACAAATTGCCTCCCCCAGCCCGGCCAGGCTCCCAGCCCCTCTTTGAGGTAGGAAGTCACACTGTGCCCATCTGGCAGCGCCGGCGGCTGCACCTGGCAGCTCTCACTGCTGCGGCGGCTGCGCCCGCCTTTGCCTTTGCCGTAATTAGTTTGTATCTGATTTCAGCTCATATGGAAGGGTAGAGGGATAGCAAATTACTTGCAAGTGGTTTGTAGACTCTGTGAAAGCTTTTTTCCTTGCCCCAGCATTGCTACCCAGCTGAAGATCTATCCCTGCAAAAGCAGAGCTGTTTTTTTTCTATTTTGTAAAAAACTACAGCTGTGTGTATTTCTCCATCATCTCCATCCCCAATTCTGATTTTATACCCACTTCCAACCCTCTCTGTCCTCAGCACACTTGCTTGTGAGACAGGAAACACAAACAAATTTTTTTACTTTTATAAAAGTTCCACTGTTTTTCATGCAGTACAAAAGTTTTGACAGATAAATCTGTACTGGAGAGACCTTGTCCAATGTTTTTTTAATTCAGCAGCCCTGGGTTGCAATAGTCTAATTCTTAAAACCTTTACACAAGGCAAACTTTGCTAATGTGGAGACAAAATAACTTCAAATAATTCAGAGGAATTTGATCTGGTTGTTAATATCATCCTTGATTTTTAGAGACATTTGGGGCAAACTAATCTATCAGGTCTATCTCTGTAGCTATGTCAACAATATTTAGGTCCCAGCTATTACAGAGGTGAACTAATCTGGCACAAGCCAAAGGAATGATCTTTGCTTTAAAGGAGACTGTGGACCTATATGACAATAGGTGGAAAAGCAGGAAATCAGCTACTGCTGTCAGAGTCCCCACATTTCTCTGCATTAGCAAAAGGTTTAACTACAAGGAGTCTTACTACCCTTAAATGTGTCTGTGTCCCAAAATCTGGGGGCTATATCCTGCTTTCAGGCTTTTCATGACCTCGGCTCCTAGGTAGGTGGCAGGCATCTGCTAGTGAACACGTGGCTTTATAGAAGTGTTTCTATAATCAAATCAATTCTTTTTAAACTTCATTATTTTTGGCCATAGAACTGTAAGTGCTATTGTGCTCCACGAGCCAAGTCTGTTACCACTAGATAAGAAAGACATGGATCAAATTAACATTTCTACATGTGCAAATGAGAAGTCCCCAGCTTCCCCTCCCCCCCTCTTTCTGATGCTTGCCCTTGCTTTTTCAAATCTCTTTTTTTTTGTCTGAAATACTTGCCAGGTGGTTAAAAAGCTTGCTTTTCTCTGTAAACACCATGTAACACAACACAATGCACTGCTTTATTTTCAATGATATATTGGTTTCTACGTTTTTATAAAAATAGTTATGAGGCCAGAAAAAGCATCTCCAGATTTATTACATGTATTATACTTTTTCTACTTCAGTGGGCTTCTATCTGTGTGCCGAGCAGGACAAGTGCCTATATGACAAAACCCCTCCTTCTTTTGCACACATGCACGTCCATATGAAACCGAAAACCTGCTTTTCATTAGCATAGCCAGCACAATGGAGGCAAGAGTGGAAGCAAGGAGAGAATTTGAGATTTATGGCGTCAGACATCTCATGTGAATGAATGTTCATGCCTTAATGTAACTAGCCGCAGATAGAAGATAAGCCTAGCACTGAAAAGAAAAGCTGCTGTTCCATATTGTGAATAAATGCACTTACATTGAATTCTTTTTCCGGGTAGCTTCTTATTTCAATCTAATTTACTACTTATGACCTGAATCCCAAAGCATATTGACTCATTCACACTGGATGCAGATGTGTACACACTAAGAACATATGTGGAAAGGTAAAACTTCTGTTATAGCTGAGGGCAGCTTTGTCAGCATAATGGCTGCAGAGTTAAGGGCTCCAGGCTAATGAACAGCACATACAGAGAGCCCTGAGCATATCTTACTCTGTTTACAAAAAATGTGTATAATAATTTTTCTTCATATCAAGAAAATGCATTTTAATCCTACTTTTCTTCTTAATTTTATTTTAATTTTAGATATCAAATAATAATAGCACAATATATTTATCAGGAAGAAAATTTTTAGTATAAAAAAAGAAATATAATTAATTTTTTTTTTTCACATTCAGCTACAAAGTAATTTAGAAAATCTCTGATTTCCTGCTGAGAAATTGAACCAAGACATGGCTCAGTTATCTGGGTACAGTGTCAGGAGTCACTAATTCTTGAGGTATTTTTTTTCTTGTGGCAACTTTCCCTGAAACTGTGATCAGGTTGTTTCTCCCCTGTACTTAAATGTTTTTTAAAATACAGTAGATTGCATCCACATGTTTTGAACATCCATGCATTATAGGTATTAAGGAATCAGATCCAGGCTGCACACAAATGGATCCAAGTGGATGAAATTCGATGCTATTTAGTCAAGTTTCAGTGGCATATCCATCTTATTTAAGTTTTTCGCAATATTGGCAAAACAAATTTGAACGTATATATTGTTGAATACAATTCTTAGATGAAGCTTACTGGAGAGCCAATGTCCATTCTTAGTGAGACAAATTAATCACTTGGGTAAATTTTATTAGTTATACCAGCAGTTAATTTAGTTCAATCATTTTCAGTGAATAAAAGTTATTATGTGCATTTCAAAACTGAATGAGGATACAGAAAAAGGGAAAAATTGTCCTATTTCCCCCCCCAAAATCCATGTTGCTAAGCTGAACTGTTGTGGGTTCAATAGCTACAATAAGAACTGTCTGCTGGACTCTTTCAAAGATTTGCTGTTACAGTACTCTCCCTCTGAGGCTACTTAACCTCATGGCTTTCAGTCCGTAGCAGCCAGACCTCTCATGGTGGAGCATGAAGCAAGAACTAGTCTATGTGGTGAACAAGTATGGTTTTGGCATACTAATAGAACTGTGCAATATTTTTAGAAAACAGGAAACTCAGCCAAAAATTGATTGTCCCCTATGAGGCTGAGTCGAGCTCCCAGCATGGCTCCAGCTGGCCAAAGCCTGGCCACTTCCATGGGAGGAGAAGGGATAGAGGAGGTGAGAGCTTGGGTCATCATCTTCCCTAGCTGTGGCTTCTAAACCACCTCGTGCTACAACAATAACTTCTTCCCCTAGAACTCTTCTGCTTCTTATAAAACACCAAAAGGATCTTTGAGACAAATTTAAAAGCATCATGAGAATGTACTAAGTGTAAGAAATGAAAGTCTGTCCCTTCCACATGGGCTGTGTTGCTTCCAATCCATGCACCCATGAGCTTGCACTAAGTGAAGCAGCATCAGGGACAGGGACACTGACAAGGTCCTGCCCCTGCACAGCCCACACTAGCCCAGGGAATAGAGCACAGCCCCAACAGTGGGACATGGATATTAAAATTTCTTTAGGAGCCAATGGAAAAGTTTAACCTGAATCTTTTGTATCCTGAAGTTAACACAAGGAAGCACTCTCTGCTTTTTGCTCTCTAGTTTCTGTTTAGTTTTACAATTTTAAGCTATTTATTTTACTTTTCTGAAGCAAACTTGATCCCTTCTGCTTTAGGTAGTCTGGAACATTTCTCTTAAATGCAATTTTAGGGGGAGTTAAGAAAACAACAATTGGTTTGATCTGATTTTTTTCTTTTTTTTTCATTCAACAGCCATAGTGAAAAATCAATTATTTACACTGCACAGAAGGTTCATGACCCTGACACAGATCCAGGGCTGCAGCAGAACCAGTGCAGAATATGGTGGAATCTTCCATTATTTTTTTTTACTTAGTAAGCACCTCCTGAATCTATGACATAGAAATTTGGTCTTCATATAAAAAGTAAAATAGCCAGGTTCTCTCTTTTTCCCCCAATTGATATTTGAGTGAAAAACACATTATAAGTGTATTGTTATTGCTATTATATGAGGCTCATGTTACTGTACCTTTCTTTACCTTATCTGATCAGCTTTTCTATAAGTAGGAAGGAACTAGGACTGCACTCAGACTGGCAATAATAACAGATCACTGTGAATGTGGAAAAAAAAGATAATGTTCTCTTTTTGTAACTTTTTCTGCATTTTTGTTATAGGTTATGTATAGAACTATAAAAAAGAGATATTCAGAAGATTTGCAGCAAAGAAAATCACAGAAACACAGAATATTCTGAGTTGTAAGAGAAGAGAGAAAGGAAAAGGAATGCCAGGAAGGAATTCACCAGGTTGTGATTTTGTGTAGTGTCACAATACACACATTTTGTAAGAGATAGGAGTGAGTTAAATGAAAATTTACCACATTCTAGATATGGCTACATGGAAGAAATATTGAAAAAGAGAAAAAAAATTGATTTCTTTGTAGCAAACTAAGACATCTGAAAGATGGAGTTATCTTTAAACATTTCCATTTCTTCTTTTTAAGGAAAATATGTCATTTACTGTTCACAATAATATTCCATTTTGATCTAGTTGTAGCAATGAAGATTAGAAGCTGTTGAGGGAGTTGATTAATCCCTCATTTATTTTGTTGAAAATGCCTTCTTTGTATTTATAAATAATGTTGAGAATGACTCTTTGCCCTTGGACATCACAAGAACCAAACAGCAGAATGCATTTTCTGTAATCAAATTTGTAAACGTCATCTAACTGGAAGTTTTCCCCCAAATACCAACATGGCTGCTCTTCAGCATCATATCCCTGGCATCTCCTCAATGCTCTCTGGCCTTCCTTGACTTTCTCTGTTCATTCTGCTACACAGATACATAGATGGACTCCAGTCAGTCCCACTATTTATCTATGCAGTGCTGGACCACTTGGATAGCATAGCCTGCTCTTGACAAACAGCTTTCCTTTATTTCATTTGTCACCTAACAAAGAAATAGCTACTTGTTCCAACATGGAGCCCTGCAGAAGTACTTATAGCCCAGGCCCAATAACATGAACAATCTTATCCCATATAACTAAGGAGATATTTCCTTTCTTTATATTGTAAAGATGGAGACTCCTAACTATCATCTAAACATCAATTAAAGTAATCCTTTTCAATTAGGGAGTATTATTTTTATGCAGTTAATTAGGATTGTTGCATTTTTTTGAAGATTTCTGATCTGCCAAAGCTCAAGCAAAGTCAAATAAATATATTTTTTTAAAATTTAACTTTTTACAGAGGTCTTCCAGGGCTTCCACCTCCTTCTACAGATAATACCAGACAATAAAGTAGATACTTAAGAGCAATGGCTTTACTCAACACCTGAAACTGACCATCCTAAGGTGCCTCTGAGCGCCTGAGGTGTAAGGTAGGGGCCTGTTTTTTTCCTGACTAAATATATGATTTCAGAATCATATTTAACTTTGAACCATAGGCTCACTGTAAATAGTATTGAAAATTATCTCTAAAGTTTAAAATACAATCTTTCAATATGATTGGTTATTCCAAACACAGATTCCCACTTTGTAAAAATGAAGCCCTGGAATTTGTGACTTGATACTTCTAGTTCTGTGGTCACCGTAACTACAAATTAAAAAAGGATATTCAGCTCTCTGATCTGTCTCAGATTTTATTAATACAATGTTACAGATAATGAACACTGCCAGATTAGTACTGGCTCCCTACATTTGTCTGCTGAAGTACAGGAACTTTCTCTCATGATTAACATCCAAATAGTCAAATGGTTACCATATTTAGATATGAGAAATAAAACTAATGTGTAAGTAAGGCAGAATGGGTAGTGGGAGAGGTCAGCCTCCTATTTCCTAATGATGTAGGTTTTAATTTTCTCCAATAGGAAAATATTTCTGATGCATAGGGGAAAGAAGCATAGTAGCAGTTTAAAGAGTGCTAAAAGACAATGGGTTAGAATATTTGGAAGTCAAAAAGGCCTTGATGGTTAAATGATAGCTGCTTTGCTCAGACAGCATTGCTCCTGGACTGTTCCTTGTGACTGCTCAGCCAAAAGAATTGGACAGGATGTTGCTCCTCCTTAGCAGCAGGGCACACAGCAACTGCCCTTGATTACATTTCTCATACAGTGTTGAGCTGATCTTACAGGCAGTGGAAACGGGCCCTGAAGTTCCCACACATGTTCCTGGCTGCCGCTGGAATGTAGATAAGGATGTGGCTGAACTCTCCATGGAGGCCACTGTGTTTGCATAAGGCCACATGTGCTATGGCACCAGCAGTAAAGACATCATGGACAGCGTAGGTGCACTGTCGTACTGCCAGCATCAGTGCTGTCAGCATCACAGCTCAGGTCACCTCCCAAGAGATGTATGTTACCCACAAAAATCAATACCAAAGTATGTCACAGTGTTGTCTTTTGTCATCCTATGACAAGCAACCAGGCGCTGAGGACAACCTGAGCTCACCAGTGGTGGAGTGTACTATGTGTCAAAACAGAGTGGGCCTAGGATAAATGGAGATAGATTCAAAGAATCATAGGATGTCCTGAGTGGAAGGGACACATCAGGATCATCAGGTCTAGCTCCCAGCCCTGCACAGAACAATGCCAAAAACACGCCATGTGCCTGAGAATGTTGCCCAAATGTATCTTGAACTCTGTCAGGCTTGATGCTGTGATCACTTCCCTGCAGACCCTGTTCTAGTGCTTGGCCAACCTTGTTTTGAAGTGTCTGACTTTTCTGAGACCTTGCCTAGAAACCAAGGCTTTCACCCAGTGCTGTAGATGCTGCCAGTGGTATTGCTATTTATCAGTGGAGCACCCTGACTCCTTAAAGCTTTTTTTTTATCTGCCCTAGCCTACGTCTCATATACATGAAACTTGAATTCACTGATTGAGACAGCAATTTCCATTCAATCATTCTCACTAAGGTATTTTGGGTCTTGTGATATTTCATTCAACTGAGAACAGAAAATAACTGGTACTGTGTTGAGGTGGTACAAGTAATAACTGTTAATAGATAGTGACTTTAATGGCAATGATAGGCTAGACTGCAAATTAATGGTCTGTGTTGAGCAAGGAACTTGAGCCCCTGCAACAGATTAAGAAGGAGCCTGTGCTAAGGCTGCCCTAAATGAGACACTTTTCAGGAATCATCTGTGCAGTCTGACTTGATGAGCTCTCAGCAGGGGCCTCATGAAAATTTGGCTGCCATGGTCATGCACAAACCTGATTGTATTAGACTGTTCACAGCCATAAATGAGTACACCCTAAGTACACTTGCATGTCTATATCTTGATCATAAAATAATATTGCCAAATGTCATTACTTTAATCTAAGTCTGGTGATGTTTGGATGTAGGGCTTCTACTTGGGATCTACATAAGACTCTTACACTGCACATTTATTTTAGAAAAAATGTTGTGTTACCAAAATCAAAAAGAAAGACCAGTACAACCATGCTCTAGGTGATCAAACATTACAAAGCCATAAAACTTGAAAGAGAAAAAAGTTTAAAGCAGTCCCAGAAATTTTGGAGACCCCAATTTATAATTTTTGAATGTTTAAAATTACAATATTGACATGCCATGTAATCAGTAAAAAACTGCTGGATGTGCACATATTTTAATATTTCAGTTTTTTATTTGTTCTTAAAATAGATATATACAGAGTTTGAACTTTATATTCAATTTCACATAAGAGCTAGGGGTCCTCAAAGTGCTCTCCACAAAGAGCTGGTTTACGTCCTTCCATATAGAATGAGGTTTGTCTGGTAATCCCATTACCAGACCCTCCATGGCAATGGGATTGGTGTGCAATAATTTGGCACCGTCTACCTTTATTTAACGCTATTGATTTTAGGTTCACTTACTATTGTACAGCCCTTCTAGTATCGCATATTTTCCTTTTAACTGAAACCCCACATATCTTTTTACCCATCCCACAGCTGTGATTTGAGGAAAACAATTTTATGCTTAAAGAATTATTAAAATATTTGCTTAAGAAATTATCCAGTAATTGTTTGTGATGGGCTTGTCTGCAAGTGGCCTTCCATAGCCAGTATGACAGGATCCACTATAGTGAAGAGACACAAAGAGACATGGTTTTGGAGGCATGTTTTTTTTGACAAGGTGTGCACACTACCAGCCCACCACAATTGCTGCTGGTTTCTCTAGAGCTTGGAAGCAAGCAAGCCTGCCTTCCATGTGGCTTCTCAGAGCTGAAAAACAGAGCTGGCTGGTTGTATTTTGCTTCTATAAAAGTCAGGGCTCCTGAATCAGCAGGAGCTGAGAGACCCCTTGTACTGGGGGCAGTCCCCCAGTGGCAGGGTCATCTGGCTCCCATGTAGATACAGCTGTTGGACTGGGAGGGAACTGAGCCCCACTGGTGGCTGTGCCCACAACTGAAGGTAAGGCTGCTCAGCTGACTGCAGACATCTCTGCAGGAAGCAGACACTGATCTCCAATATCTCAGTCTGACATAAAACTGGAACTTGTGGCTACTCAGGGAGTTAATAAACCTTTGTACCAACTACAGACAGTAGATCTTTTCTGAGGGGGCAGCTACGCCTCCCTCCTCAGCCACTCCCAGCTCTCAGGCAGCCTGATTCTTGCTGAGATCCGCATCATTCCATATTATTTGGAGTGCTGCATGTACATGTATGGAGTCTGATTTTCTGCTGCTTTACATCTTGTGTGCTTGTTTACACCAACACAGGGTGGATGAGGAATGCTCTGCTTTATCTTTCAACAGCATTTAAAGTTCTGCAGTACTTTTAATGAACACAAGTTGAGGTCAATGACAAATCTAGTCTGTGCTCTTTCAATGCACGTCAGCTATGTTCACAGATTTTAGTTTGACTGGACAATATTAATACTTTTACTTACTTTTTTGGTAAGTCTTTTCATTAACAGTAAAATAGCATAAGCAGCTCCTTGAGGAATTGAGGGTTTACCAAAGCTCCTTTGAAAAATGGCAAAGTAGTTTTGAATTTTAGAGCTGCAATTAGCTTCACAGATCAGTCATAAGGCTGATTTACAGAAGCACTGAGAACAGATAGCTCCTATAAGCTCTAATTGGAGCCATGGGTTCTTAGTCTGAAAAGTCAGTCCCTCAGCTGAATATATAAAAGGTAAAGATCCAAATTATAGTATTAACATAATGTTGTGGAGAATGTCTTAATCAAGTAATAGGGAGAAGCAAAAATACTTTCTCACACAAGGCAAAAACTCAAAGCTATGTATTGCACTTCTTATGAAGATGTAAGAGGCCCCCCCCTGCTGCTTTTACCCCTCAAAACTATTTCAAATTAAGCTTAAAATAGAACGGAAAGGAACTAAAATTAAAAAGCAACCAAAAGGTTTGAATCCCCTTGTTCACTCGGTTATTGCTTTCATAAATCAAAACTAGACAGCAAATGAATTGGCTGTACTCACATTGTTGTTTATTTGCCGTGCAGTTATGGGGCCATGGCAAAGCAAAACAAGATGATCATTGTTCCAACCAGACCCAGAGTCTTTAGCCTATCCCCTGCTGTCTGTTCTAGCTTTCTGGTCAGACTAGCAAAAGCAAGAAGTAACGTGTCATTTGGCTGCTGCTTTATTTTCCCTCACTCTCAGATCCCTGATTGACTTGACCGTGATTTAAAGGAATTCAGTTTTGTTGTGGCAGTTTGGGGAGAAAGTCACATAACAAATGCCAACCTTGCCAAAAATGGTAAATACCATGGAAATCACAGTTGCTTTAAGAGCCAAAACTTGCAGGTTTTTATGGAAGGTAATACAATTTTAAGCATTTTCAGAACAAAAAACCCCCAGAAGCTAAAAGCAAGACTAGCAATAGCCAGTGTTATGCCTTCTAGGACCTTTTCATTACTTCTACATAATGGTTGCTTGACACTTAGAGCTGAAATGAAAGATGGCATGGGCAAGTTAAACATACAGGCAGATAAGATGAATTGCCCTGTCTGAGTGTTTCTCTTCATCATCCCCAAACAGCTCAGCAATTAAAAGAAAAAAAAAAAAAAAAAAGAAAAAAAAAAAAAAGCCATTGTTTACTTATGTGTATATAAAAAAGGAGAGACCTTCTGACGACACCGTGAAAAACTTTAGTTTTTATTATGGCTCCAACCTTCTGCCTATCCACTCTCATGGGCCCTCAAAGTTTACTGAGCTCTCAGCACAAGATCAGGACCTCTTATGAGCTGTTCTTTTCAATTGCTAGCACTAGTACTTTCACCCTTTTCAATATCTGGGTCTCAGAAACATATGGCTGGTTTTGCTTGGCCATCATGAATGATAGTCCCATATTGTCATAGCTGCCAACTTGCACAGAAAAATTCCCAAGTGTCAAATTTTGTCTAGTAATATAAATAAACAAATTGAAGAATACAGACTCCTCCCCATGCCTTGGCAACCCTCCTAAAAAAACAGCTTTGTTTATAATCTCTGCCTCAGTTGCTCTCGTTTCATGCTTGCTTCAATTCATTTTGTTGAAGTCATATACCCAAAGCAAATATTAAAAACTATGGGGAAAAGTTCAATACCAAAAATTGCTCTGAGGGTGCATCTCACCTACTGCGTGATTTCAGTTTTAAGGGAAAGTGTAATTTTCATAATCAGCCATCTTCAAGCAAGGAAAGATGCATTGAAGAATTTAGAAAGGCACAGGACCATGTAGCCATTTACTTATTTTGAAAATACTAAGTTAGAAGGGCATTTCAGAAGTAGGTTCTTCACCTTTAACATATGGTAAATAATGCCTCTAACTTGAATGGATTCATTGTGGATTTTCAGGTAGTTTAAGTGAAAACACTTTTTTCCTTTAATATTAAAACATGCTCATTAAAGTTGCTTTTTACTGTGTTTATACCTCTCCCTTTAGCAGTGCCGCATTGTCTGGTGTGTCTTTTTTTACTCAAATAGCCATAGAGCTATGAAAAGGCAGAAAGCAATTTTACTGTTCAAAACTCCATTATGCCTGAAAAAGAAAAATAAACAAACCTAAAGACTAACCCATTCCCTCTGCATTCAATCACCATGATGAGAGAAAATGCACATTTTTGTAATCAAAGCTGTATGAAGCCTTCAAGTTTCTGTGACATGTGGATGGCAACAGATTAGTGGGTCAGTTCACATGATTTGTGTTGATATTGCATACAAACACATTTCTCTAAATATTTCTACCACTTGTCAATTTTCAGTGGGGTACCTGCCTATTTTCACTTAGTTGGAGTTAATGTAGCAAAGGAGCAAAACTTGCATCATCTGGAGTTTGCAGTGGGAGCAGACATTCTCTTCTGGATCCAGCCACACAAGTGGTAGAGATTACCCTGGGCTTGCGCAGATCACCCATGGAAGCTGTGGGAGCTAAACCCCTTCGATTTTGTCTGAAACAGATTAAGGAAAGTTAAAACCAAGTGCTCTGCCAACAAAACTGTGGGGGCAAGTTTAAAGAGAAGAGTAACTGGGAGATTCTGGGGAGAAGAAATCTCATTCCCTTGCATGGCTGGACCTAGAGGAGGATGTCTGCCAACAAACAGAATGACTCGGGGTGAGAGGAGCAGCTCCACAGTGTTGGGAGCAGTAGCTTTCCAGTGCTGACCTGCTGTCCTCAGATGGACGGACTTGAAGCAGAATAGTCTTGTTCATTCCTGGTCTGAGACAATACCCATTCAAATGTAGGGAAATATTCCCACTAACACAGTCATGCTGAGCAGCCTTTGGCTACTTCTCTAAGACTGTTGACAAGGGCCAGTAGTTACTGTGGAATATGCGGTTAAAGATGAAATCTTTTCAGTGATTTTGCTGGGGAGAGAGGCAGAGAACAGGGTACGGCTGGTGCTGGAAGCAGCTTTGAGCCCTGCCAGTTGGGATGAGGAGGTTCCCTTTGCTTCTGAGGGAGAAAAGCCCCCCAGGTGTTGTGCAGCAGCTGTGGTCCCTGTGCTCCCTCCGGGGGCTGGAAAGTCGGCTCGTAACCACTAACACCTGACATGCGCGAGATTTAATCCCTGACTTGGAGGTGAAACACAGCACAATTACTGAATCTGTTTCAAATTATAACCCAGCTTGGGTACAGCCTGCAAACTGCAGCCCTCCTTGCTCAGCATTTGTCCATGGAAGACAGAAAGTCTTAAATAAAGTTTATACATTGAAGCCAGCCCGACAGCAGATGGGAAAATTCTGGAGAGGGGACAATGTGGAGCCAGTCTCTCTCCTCCTCCCACAGGAGGCAAGGCAGGAGTCAGCTGGAGACTTGGCTGGGGGAAGCATCCTTCCCACCCTGTCCTTCCTGGGGCAGCATATGGAAAGCCCCACAGGGAGGAAGGTGCCCACAGCACCGCGGGACAGAGGCTCCTGCAGCACCAGCACAGGCCTGGCACAGGCCCAGCATAGACCCAGCACAGGCCCAGCACAGGCCCGGCACAGGCCCGGCATAGACCCGGCACAGGCCCAGCACAGGCACGGCACAGGCCCGGCACAGGCCCAGCACAGGCCCGGCACAGGCCCGGCATAGACCCAGCACAGGCCCAGCACAGACCCGGCACAGGCCCAGCACAGGCCCAGCATAGACCCGGCACAGACCCGGCACAGGCCCGGCATAGGCTCGGCACAGGCCCAGCATAGACCCGGCATAGACCCGGCACAGGCCCGGCACAGGCCCAGCACAGACCCGGCATAGACCCGGCACAGACCCGGCACAGGCCCGGCATAGGCTTGGCACAGGCCCAGCATAGACCCGGCACAGGCCCGGCACAGGCCCGGCATAGACCCGGCACAGACCCGGCAGAGGCCCAGCATAGGCTCAGCACAGGCCCAGCATAGACCCGGCATAGGCTTGGCACAGGCCCAGCATAGACCCGGCATAGGCTCGGCACAGGCCCAGCATAGACCCGGCACAGACCCGGCACAGACCCGGCACAGGCCCAGCATAGGCTCAGCACAGGCCCAGCATAGACCCGGCACAGGCCCGGCACAGGCCCGGCACAGCACAAGCCTTGGGGCTGGCTCCGCTGGCCACCAGCGAGCCTGGGCAGCGTGGAGGGGGCAGCCTCCCCTCCTCTTCCGCTGGGACTCTGCTTCTTCTCTTGGGGCCAGCTCAGGCACTGCTGTGGGGTGGGCATTCGTGGTCTTGGGGCTGTGGCAGGGCCAGGCTGGACCCCCTGGCAGGGAGGTGAGATCGAGAAGCACTGGCGCATTGGCAGCTTTCTCTAAGCAAAATCCCTGAATCCCATGCAGCGTTTGCAAATCCAGCTAGAAGCTGAGGCATGGTGCAGGCACTGCAGGGTGCTTATTCCCCACCACCTCCCTGCTGGTTACTGCCAGGGGGTATCATTTTGGGGAGATACTCCCAGCATCTTGCTCCTCCTTGGTGAAAAGGCACAGAGGCACCGCTGTGCTTGACTAGGAGAGGCCCCTCTGCTATTGATTCCTGCCCATTCAGCCCTGCTGTGGTATATAAAGTAGGTTTAGTGTGAGCTGTTTGCACCAGGGTTAGATTTATTCTCGGTGAGCATGGCTGTGCCTGACATTAGGACCACATCTTGCGCAGAATCTCATTTTTAACATCCGCTATAACATGCCTTATTGTAAAGTGTTCAACAAAGGAAAGGAGGATTTTTGAGAACAAACAATACATTAAGCCAACATGTTACAGCAGTTTCTAATGTAGGGTACCTGCAAAACCAGAGCTCACCATATGCTAAAAGTATTGTATATTTCTTATACCTGTGGGAAAGATTTTTCTCTTATATCTGAAATGGACTGTATTACAAACAGCTTGTTAAATGTGTGACAGATCAG
Source organism: Acanthiza pusilla (assembly GCA_036630365.1). NCBI lineage: Eukaryota > Metazoa > Chordata > Aves > Passeriformes > Acanthizidae > Acanthiza > Acanthiza pusilla. The sequence goes on from JAXCHO010000036.1 coordinate 8,718,815, forward strand.
CTTGAAACGATGGTCCTTGTACTCTACAGGCCTGCACATTTGCTAATAAACTGACTACATATACAAACAGTCTGTTCCAGGGTTTAAGCTCCTATTACACTGGTTCATGTTTCAACATGCAGCCACTCCGTAGTTTGTGTTTTCAGCAGAACGAGTAAGTGGATGCATATGCATTACAATTCCAGACATCATTCCATACCAGATGTGGTGCCTTTATTTTTAGTACTGCAGGAGTGTCTGCTGACCCTTTCTCACCCCATGTCTAATGAAAGATTGACTGCTCTGGGTTTTCTTATGTTGAATTATATATTAGAGGACAGTGGATTTAAAAATTAATTCAAGATTAATTTAGGGATGACTGCACATGGAATTATTTGGCCAACAGATGAAAAATGAAAATTTCACTACAAAGAAAAAAAATTGTAGAAGTGTCAAATTTTAATCCAATTTTCTATAAAGAATGATCATATTCTGAGACCCTTCTGAGGACTACAATTAATCATTCAGAGTGATACCCCTTTTCCACTTGCTATGCAAGCTCCCCTCTGAGCCAAAGCACCATCCGTGCTCCTCTGAAGCGGGGATTCATGTGCTCAGTCAGTAAAATAAATTAGCACTGTACCAAATGGCTCCAAATTCAGGAAACACAATGGCTGAAGCACACACTTAGGTGAAAGGAGGCACAGCTATTGCATGGACTAAAAGAGAAAAAAATGTAGTCCCAGTTCTAGCCAGATTTACAGCTTCTACAAAGGCTTGTAACTTTTTAGGCAAATGAGAAATGAATCAAAAGCCAGAAAATGGTTCTCTTTCATTTGAGGCTCTGTTAAATTTTAATGGCAGCACTAGATGTAATACAGACACCCCTGCTTCACTAAATCAAAAGGAACACAAAAAAATTGACTAAATTTTGTCTTATATGTTTAACTGTTGGGGGATTTTTTTATCAAACAAAATAAGAAGAGACTATAATGAAAAGCATGCTAAGCAGACTAACAAGGTGGATGCTAGGAGCTCAACTTACTGAGTAAGGATGCAAATGTCTCAAAAAAGGAATAAATAATTCCTTTTGACTAGTAAAACATTTGTGAAAATAAGAGTTCATTAACTAAAACCCTCAAATTGTCATTATTTCAGTGATATAGTCCCATTTTTATTCTCTTTCAGTCTAAATACTTTAATATTGCATAATATTTATTGTTTGTAGGAATCCTTTTCTGGACATAAGGTGCATGGAGGACGAAAAGAGGAAAACAGAGATAATACACTATATTCAGCTGGCAGGATTATTTCTGGAACTATTTTTTCTGTGTTCTCATATCCACAACTCTGTTTGTATATTTTATAGCAGTTCTTAAAATTTGGCAGTGCCCATTTTTCAAAGTGGTGACTGAAATGTAGAGAATGAAGCCTCACGCAAATGAAACTGTAAACTGAAAAGAATTGAATGAAACTGAGTGCACTATCCATTGTGGAACACAGAAAATTTAAAGGCCCTGCTGCAATATATGCACAGTACTGAGCACATAGAATATGTTAATGACAAATTAACTGGGCAGCAGTGGGTGCAGGATAAAAATTGTGTCAAATCAAGGGTTGCAGCCTGCAGGAGCAGAGCAGCTGATCTGCATAAGCTCTCCCTATCTCCCAGTCCGCTTGGTACGTTTCTCTTGTTTGTTACCTTATTAGAGAGGAAAACATTTAAAAAGGGACTCCTGGAGGCTAGCTGATTTCTTGCTGAATCAGCCAGCTTGCTATTGAATTGATTTCTACATCTTCCACCTCACGAAAGCTAGGAAATGTTTTTAATTGAACATTCCCTTAATTTACAGGACATGCTGGTGCAGAAAAGGCTTAGAAAGGCAACAAATGCAAGAAATGCATCCTTTATTTATATACATAGCAATGATGAGGTCTTTTATATATTGGAAATGTATGGTTATTTAATATGTGTTATTTACCAAAAAGCAATGCATAAACCATTAAATGTATGTAACAGAAGCCTAGATGCAGCAGCATTTGATTCTGAAAAATAAATGGAATCTAGTGTGGGGGGAGGTTTTGAATAGGGATGTGCTGCAAGTGTACGTTGAATAAGAATAAGGCCCTGTTCTTCCCATGATCAGACACCAATGACACTGGAAATTGTTTTGACAATAAGATCACTAGTTTTCAAATTAATCTGCTGAAGCTCAAATATATTTCATTGTGCTAGCAGGAGAAAGGTAATTTTGCTAACTCTATTTTAATAGGTTTTTTTCAGTCAAAAACTTATAACCTAAATCTCATCTTAAGAGTTTTTAAGTTTTAAAAAAATCAGAAGTCTTTTCTCATGTTGTGCAAGATGTATAGGTCTATTATTTATAGCCTTATGATAACTCTGCAGAAATCTGGATTTTCTCCTATATATCCAAAGCAATTTCTATTGGGAGATCTCATCTCCCATACTGTCCTAGCCCAAAGCTAATACAGATTTTAATTGAGAAGTATTGCATTTTGAATTTATTACTACCAAAATTACCATCTACCATCTCTTGAAAGTTTATTTTTGGATGAAAACAGTCAAATATGCTGACCTCTGCAAAGTACTTCGGAGAAGGAAAGGGAAAAAAAGAGTATGTAGTCAGTCCCACAGAATTAACATTTAACACATCTTAAATGCTTTAAGATGTAACATCATTCTCTAAGACCAGCTCAGGGTGAGCCGGTCTGAAGTTTTATTCCAGCCCCTGTTACCAGTCCACTGTGTAGCCTTGGGGAAGTTTGCGGCATGTGGGATAATGATTACTGAGCATTTGCCTCATTGACCTAAGCATTTGTATTCTTTTCCTGCTTTTTCAGTTTTTATCCCAATCTGTAAGTTTACAAGGCAAGGACGGTACCTGACTTCATAAGCAAGGGTTCTGGGAGGGATATAAATCTCCAGGCTTTGGGGCACAAACCAGCCTGTAATGCTAAACAAGGGAAACTTAGCCTCCAGGCAGATTACCTCCAAACTGCCAGCTGTAGTGTTTCTTTGTCTGAAGCAGCTGGTACTGACCACTCTTGGAGATAGGATACTAGGAGAGATGGATCACTGCTTTGATCCAGTGTGGCAATTCCCAGGCTCTTCTACAGTGCCAGTAATATTACTGGCATTCAATAACAATAATAAGATTACTGGGAGGAATTTAACTAATGAGATCAAATAAAGAGTCAAAATTTGGTGGGGAGGGGAAGATCCATCATATATCCAGATGTCCAAAATATATTGAATGGAAGGAGGCTTTTTTCCCCATGGTAATTTTAAACACAGATTTCCAAGTTTCTAGTTTTGGAGCCTTCTAAAGGAATACTAGTGGTTGCATAAAAAGAAACTTGAGAAGGGGAATGATATGCAATTAATGGAAATTAAAGAAAAGTGGGAGGAAAGAGTAGAAAGTTTGTAAAAGTTAGCAGGGTGGAAGTGTGCAGGTTAGAAAGTGACAAATAACACTGAATTACACAAGAAACCACAAATGAGGAGGCAGGAAATAGAGGAAATCTTGTTGCGCTGTCCTCAGAGTACATTATACAGCATGTTTTCCAACAACAGAGTCTGGGAATCAAAATTATGCCAGCAGTTAGCAGCCAACATCTGAAAGCTGCAAAGCTCTGAGTCGCCTCAGATGGAGGTGGACATTTGGAGGTTGTGAGCACTGGGAAGATTTGAGCTTTGATTAGGGATAGTGGCTTTTCTTTGCTTCACTTTGCTGATAAATTCTGTTATAGGAAAGGATAGGGAGCCCTGACTCTGCTGGAGCTGCGTTAGTCCGTAGGTTAGAGTACTGCGATCCCAGATGGTTGAAGCAACGCCAGCTGGTAGCACTTGGACAAAGAGTTCAGTCTGATGAAACACAGCCTGACAGCTGGTATCAGATGCTGGAGAACTGTAAGTTTCAGTGAACGTGTTGCTATTGGAGTCATGACAGAAATTTCAAGGGAGAAAAAAAATTAAATTTGAGAGACATTAGGGGAGAATCTCATCTGCACTGAAAGAAGAACTCAGCCATGCTTTGCTGATGTTGCCAGCTGAGGACTTGGCCTGAAGTTTCTAAGGGCCTGTTTACACTACAAAATAGCAGGAACTTAGTATGATTTCTTGTTCAGAGGAACCACTGACAGGTTCCAAAAACAAGCTTATACTTGAGGCCATTAGCTCATTTGCTAAATGCTGGATCCAGTTGCATTGCAGTATTTTGGCAATGGTCCCTTGGTTTCAGTTGTAGTGCTGAAGGGACAAAAAGTCAGGATTCAAACTTTATGAATATTACAAATTAAAAGGCAAAATTTTTGGCAGCACCTGAAGATTGACCAGAAGAGCAAGGAGGCATATCAAAAAGGGAGTCATCTGCATGGGGATGTAGCTTCATTTTGTGACATTTGGGCTTCCAGCAGATGTAGACTTCAATAAACTACATCATGGGTAATTAAACTGAGGTGTTTGTGAGACAAGAGACAACTTTGAAAGAAAAGTCTCTTGGCTTGGCACAGCACAGATAGAAAGACAGCCAACCTCATGTTTGGCTGACACTGTGCCCTGACCACCAGCACTTTGGGAAGAATCCAAGGCACTCTCCCCTTATTTGCTTTGATCTTCTGTGTCAGTAGTTTCTGGGTACTTTACACTTAGAGGTCTCCACCCCTGTGCCAATATTTCTGATTTTTCACATATCTTCCAAGACTCTCTGTCTTTCCCAAGAAGTGTATTGCATATTTAAGCATATTAATACCTGTGGGGCTGGGATTTGTCTGAAATTATTTTTGCAGTCTAAGTGTTAGGCATCAAATCTAAACTTGTCATCTGGGCTTTCTCAATAGCTAATTGAGAGAATAAAACATGATTGAAATAGGTGGTATGAATTGTCATTGGCAGATGCCTATTGCCCTCCTTTGGGTATAGAAAGAGAGTATGAATGGCCTTCTCAGTACAAATGTTATTAGTGTTTGTTTAGTTAAAGTCTGAGTGGGTCAGACCCACTGTGTTTGAGATTTTAAGACATATCCCTCTTGGCATGATTTGTTATGTAGGTTAGGTGTGTCCCCATTCATCACATCATTGCGGTGACTCCTGTTTGCCAATAGCTAAGTCTTTCCTTTCACTGTAGGAAAGCCAGCATTTTACTTGGGGCTGAGAGTCTCGTGGCAATACTGTGCCCTGAGATATCTATGCCCTTTTGTGCCTTTTTCTCTAAATACCAAAGAGGATCTGGGAAGTCTTAGAGCAATTTAAAAGACTGGATCCAAAAGGAGGCATAAAAATGTAGTCCATGCTGATGCGATGTTCTGACAGATAAATTCAGTACGAAAAACTCTTAAAAAAATGGAGTGTGACTTAACATTGGCCAAGGAGCACACACCCGTCCAGCCACCCATTCACTCCCCCTCTACAACAGGACAAGAGGAGAAAACAGTATGCGAAAAACCCTTCGCCAAGAAAAAGACAGAGGGATCACTGAACAATTTCCACCATAGGTAAGACAGGCTCAACTATTAATTTATTGCCAGTTAATATACATTCAAGTAGTGAGAAACAAGGGAGAGCATTATACAACACCTTTCTTCTTCACTTTCTCAGGTTCAGGTCCAGACTCCTTTCAATTTCCCAAAGGCACAGGGTGGATGGAAGAGATTACAGTCAGGACAGAGTTCTTCCCTTCTGCTGCTCCTTCACATTTCAGCTTTTCCTGTGGAGGTGTTCCTGGTGGGCTGTGATCCTGCAGAAAAGACCTACTGCTGTGTGAGTTTTCCATGGGCTGCAGCTTTCTTTAAGGCACATCCACCTTCTGAGGCACAAGGTCTCTGTGTGGATATCTGCTCCACCATGGTCTACCAGCTGTAGGGAAATACCTGCCATAGAGCTTTTCCTTTTCCTAGGCACCAACAAAAAGTACAGGGAGTACAAAGAAAGATTTTCCACCTAGTAACTATAAAGACACTTCTGTTTACATGTTTGGCTTTCAAATTTTTCCTTTCTAAAGGTTTTTTCCTAATTAATTTTTTTCTTTCCTTTTTCATTTTTCCATTTGCCGTCTAAAGTAAAGGATGGAAGACAAATGGCACACCACAAAAGGAGAAAAGCGAACAACTTATAAAAGTGAAAGCTTTCAAAAGCAAAGCATTTTGGTTTGCAGTTTTGTCTTGAATTAAAAAAAAAAAATCAAAGAACTTTTCCTAGAAGTTATTCTATATTTGAAAGGTTCTTTTCAATATGTTGTTATGAAGAAGCTAGCAAACCAGCCTTCCAAAACAAAATTATGAATGATATTGGGAAACCTTTTATCTCCTTCTTAAAGAGTATCATCAGATCAAAAGGGCAACTTCATTCTTCTTCCAGAGCTCTAAGGACAAGGAAAGTTTTATTTTGCTCGATGACACCTAAATGTAATGAGATAATATCCAAAAGCCAATCTTAGAAAAGCAACTGCAAAATGCTTGCTCTCAATTCTATCTATGTTTTGCAATTATTCAGAAATATTCTAAGTCAATAATCAATGCCATTTATTCCAGTGAGAATTATTTAATGGTTGAAGGTGATCAGGTCATAACTCATTCAATAAGTTGCATGTATTTCCTCTTTCCCTTGTCCCTCTCACTGTTTGTCACATACACCCATTGTATAGTGTTTCAAATTAAATTGAGAAATCGAGGGCAGGAAATGTGTTACTTGTACATCAGTTTATTAAAATTCTCCTTTTCACTGGTGCTTTTAAATGTTGTCCAAATGAGAATAAAGGAAACTGGCATAATTTTAGTTCAGTTAAAGAAATGAAATATTTATTACTTTAGTTAATCAGTGGAGCTATTAAACTGGATTCTCTTTATTTTTCACTGTTTTTTCTTTTTTTCTCTAGTGAAATAATTTTGTTTGGTTTTTTTTAAATTCATTTATTATTCTATTTTTGCTAATCACTATGTGGAAACCCTTGTGCTACACTACACAATTTTATCAGCATAGAAGCCTTTCTGAAAAAGCAGTAGAGAAAATGAGATCTTAACACAGCAAATCTGCACTTAGCAGAGCTTTATTTAGTGCAATTAAAAGAGCCATCGTTTTTCTTACCACTGCTTGGTGGTAGGCATCAAGCTGCCACTTGGAGAGGTGCCAACAGCACGCACCATTGACTACCCTTCCAGCAGACGCGTAATTTACCAGATTACAAGACTGAATGAGGTGACAATGGAAGCAGAAGCTGAGCAAAATAAGAGAAATCAACACTGACCTCTTGCACTAAAAAGTCCTTGCAGTGAAAGGTGGGGATGACCCCCTGATCCACTGGGGGAGGGGACAGGTATCATGGCACTCTGGAAGTGCATTGTCGGAGGAAAGAGCAGACTGCAAGCAGCAGCAGGAAATTCAGTTTCAGGAGATTTATGAGCAGCGGTGTCCAGAAACCCAGTGAGGAGCCTCTTGAGCTGCAGAGCTGCATTAGGAGAAGCTTATTCCCTCCCTCTTCCCCAGCGTGGGCACGCTGGGCAGGTGCTACGACATTCTGATGTCTCGCCTTGATTTATTTATTTGATGAAAAATAATGAAAGGGATGATTCTCAAGAGTCCTTGGAGATTCCATTAACTCTGCAAATTGAGCATATTGATAAGTTGGTGATTATTTTTAAATGAACTAGAGAAATTGAAAGGTAAAATGATTGTAGGAAGGGCCTGTTTAATGTGCAGAGATTTTAAAATGTAGGTAATATTTCAAGTGTATCAAAATACAGGAAAAAGACCAGGGGTTAATTATACTGGCATGATAGTTGGAACCACATTATTATAATTCTCTTGGAAAGCACTATGGAGCATATGGAGCGAATGAGGGGCCTGTGTGTGCATAATAAGTTCTGTATGGGGATAAGGTGAAGGAGCAAGAGCTCTCTTGTGTGTAAGATGCACTAAATAAGGAGAAGAAAACGATTTAACTACTTGAACCAACTTTGCATGTAGCAACACATTCACAGTGCCCTATCTCTTAAATAGCAACATACATAAATTCACTCACTTCTATGATTCATCTTTACTTTACACCGCAAATACTACCCCAAACAGTCTAGAGAGCACATGCTGGGGAATTGGCTGCTCAAAGACATGCTCATATGGCATCAGAAACTTGGTATTTTGTGCTGTGCAGAGCTGTTAAGTGTTTTCATTACAAGTTTGCTTTCCTGCTACTGATCTTTTCCTTTGTTATTTCTGAATAGATTTTGATGTTTCCAGTTCTGAATTCACTGGAATTTTCACTGTGTGCAGAGATCTGACTTGACTTTTAGAGAGTCATCTCAGTAATGGAGACTGAGAAAAGACAAAATACCTCCTTGAAGTTACTCCTCGATTTGAAAAGATTCTGCTGGTGGCTTTGAAGGGTGGGTATTTGCTTACCTTGATGAAAATTTACTTTAATCATTTAACAATAATGTTGCAAAAAAAGTTTAAACCTCAAACTCAGACTAGAGGACTAATTTTTGATGACTAAAGATAGGTGCAGTGAGCCCAACTCAAAAGACTGATGCTTATTTAAAAGGAGAAATTACACTGGAAGAAGAATACAGAGAGAATTCACAGAAAAAAACTAACCATAAAGTGAGTCTTCAGCCTAATTTCACTCAATATAGTCTGTGCTGAGCAGAACCTTTAGTTCATGAAAATAAAATCCTATAATAAACAGTAAATTACTCAGGAGATAAGTAAAGTAGCCCAGTTCTGTAGGTGGAGCTCTGAACTAGGGTCTGGTTCTAGTCCAGTGCACCTAAATATTTTAAAATCTTTCAGGGATGCGATCACATAATCAAATATTCCATGATGTGAGATTCAAAAAAAAGGGTGGAATTAAAGTAACAGAGGCCACCTGGATTTTTTTCCTCTATAGACTGATTGGTATTGTTTCTCTTCTACTGTTTTAGCAGAATTGTTGCATGTACTAATTAGAATAAGGTGTAGAAAGGCAGTAAATGCAGTGTTCACTGAAAATGTTCACTGAGCTTTGCCAAACTAATCTCTCATGCTCAGTTTATAGAATTTATAATACATTTGGGACTATATTTCCACTTTCCTTTTAATGTCTGCATTTACTTTCACCTCTAATGAATTGAGGGAACCAATATTGATACTTTAACTTCTAAAATTCTTCATTTACATAATTTCTACTCTAAAATAGGAAACAAACCAAAACGCACCGAATACTTTAGAAACCAAAATCTGATACAAAAACTTACTGTGTAGCTGATGCCACTTCTAGGAATCTGCTGATGATGCCTATCTATAATTGACTTAATCATCCATTACAAACAAAAGAAGAGAAACTGGAGTTGTTTATAAGACTAACATGTAAAGGAATGATTTTCAGCAGTTTTTCAGAGTTGAATTTGGGCACATGAATCCAACTCCCATGAAAAGTCCAAACTGTGTCACACATAGTCACTTCAGTAGTAGGATTCTTCATAAAACCAGTCTCAAAAAGATAAAAAAAGAATATATAGCCTTAAAATTTTTCTTTAACAGGAAGTAAGAAAAAAAGTCAACCTTTGGTGGAAGGCTTTCAAGGCTCAAGAACTGAAAGACTTTCTCCAAACTCAGTCTTGTGTCTTGTTGAAAGAACAGGGAAGCAGATGATAAGGCATAGGTACTACATTTAAAAATTTGTAGTAGGCATTTACAACATTTTAAGGTTAATCACTGACCTTAAAGTTGTCTAGGTATAAGCTGTTACAATAATTCGTGTAAATAGTTCACTACACTTAGCATTGTAGCTGCTGTATGTGCTCAAATATGGTGACCACTGGAAATACTGTAGCGAATTCAGGAACAGATGGACAAATAAATTGGAGATTAGAAAATAAATGGGTAAATAAACCAAACCTATTTGGCTAGATGAAGAGAAAGGATGAAAAGTAACTTGGTAACAGTATATACATAGTTAGGTTTGGAAGCTGAAAATAATTAGGCAAGGGCATTTCAGCCTTACTGACAAATGTATATTTATCTAACCTTAACTTTCAGCCAGTGTCTGGAAGCTGTGGCTCATGTAAGTCAGAAACTGTCCAGTGATTGGATGCTGAAGTTAAACAAATTCAATCTCGAAATAAGAAGTTATTTCTTAGCACAGAAAGTAACTAAAGATCAGAACCTGCCTTTGTTTCACATTAAGATGGTGAATTCACCATTAGTTTAAATGTAGTTGTAAAACAGGGACACATTAATCCAGCTTCTGAAAGAAAATGCACAGCCTGTGGGAAATGTTGAAGAGAGAAGACTGACGGGTATTTGCTACAGGCTCTCTAATGGATTCCTTGTTATTGCAAGGATACAAGGCATTAATGGAAACTTTAGTCTGTCTTGTTCCTCTGAAGTGCTTTCATCTTACTCAAGTTCTCCGGCATGAGTAGATAGGGATAAGAGGATGAAACTCAGTGGCTTCAGAGTATTGAGGTTAGAGTACATCCCCCCGGACTTGCAAGCAGTGAAGTGATGGATGTGAGAGATCTGCAGCAGATTTACAAGGAGTCCCTTTATGCCTGAGCCTTTGCACAAGCCGCTGGGTATGCAGCTCCAGTTGGCCCACCGCTGGCAGTGTTGCTGGATATCACCTGGGCCTTCCAGGTGGCGCTGCATTCTGGGGTGCCTAAGTTTGTACCAGGTTTATGAGTCATTAGGAGACCTACCGTTCTGCTGACAAGCTTCACATGGGTGTTCCAGTCAGAAACATGCACCCTTGGGGATCCAGGAGGCACATTTTCCTAGAGATGAAAGTAAAGATAAAAATGAAAGCAAGGGACTGGGGGGAGGAAGCTGAAGTTTGTTCTGTTTCAACAACTGGAAGCCAAAGGGGAGGCACCCTATTACATACAGTGAGACCAGTGCTTAGATAAGCAAAGGAAATGGGGGAAGAAAACAGATGTGAAGTGCCTTTCCCAAGATCACACAGCTGGCCAGCTGGAAGCCCATCCGGAGCCTATGAATACGCCAGCATTTCTGGTGCAAGCCATTGAGTTGAAATATATTTATAGTTGTGACTCTTGCAAATAGAAGTAGTCAAGGGGAAAATGTCATTGTTTGCATCATCTAGTTTCCATATCTGCATAAAACAAGTATTGGAGACCTCAGGAAAGACACTCTGACCATTATTAATTTGCAGTAATTGTTCAGTGATGATCTACATCACAGGGGAATAATTGAGAGTATTTGTTCATCTTAAAATTTTGCCTTCCCTCTCTCTGGTGTCTTTTGTTTGATTCCTAGTGTAAATAATTGGTTGTGTTGAATAAAGCATATACCCTGTTTATTGGGTGGGAGCATAAAACAAGGCTCCAGATGTCCCATTAGGACCTCCTTGTTCTTCTCCCTCCCTCGTTAATGAAAACATGGAAAAAAAAGCAATACCAACAAAATAAGAAACCAACAGAGAGAGTGTTTTCAGTGAACCTCTGTACCCCTCCCGTACACTACTCCTCTGTACATCCTGCTGTAAGTCATATACAAGAACATTTGTAACACATGCCTCTAGCCAAGGGTAGCGACTGGCAGACATTCCCAATGTGCTGCAATGGGCTACAGCTCTCTGGAAAAGTGAGATTTCATCTTCACAGCTACGCAGAGCCAAAGAGGGAGCTGGAACACGAAATGCTCCCAGCCACCCTGAACTCCTCTGCTTTGGCATGGTAACACACTAGCTCAAGGTATTGTGAAAATATTACTTTTAAGTAGGAAAGCTTGGTAAATTGGCTAGAATAATAGGGAACATGACTGTCTCACTGTCTCTTCTCTCATTATTTTCAGAAACCTCATTTTAGAGAACCAGAAAGACAGCTTTAACTTAAACTGTGTGCATTCTGCTATACTGTCCTGTCAGGCACTCAAGCCTTCAGGACAGTCAGTTCCTTGGCTTTCCAGAGGTACATTTTAACTCCACTATGCAGCTTCAGCAAGGACCCTTCATAACCACACAAAATCCAGCTATGATTTGATTCCATACAATCACATTTCTCTGGGACAGAAGAAGGAAATTTGAGGAAGTAAACTTTCCAGCCTGAATTACCGTATTAACTTTATAGCTTCTCAGCTCCTAAGCCCTCACCAATTTAGTACCAAATCATGCTTGATGCACCTACAGAAATGAGCTCTGCTTCTTAGAAGCAGCTGCAGCATGGGAAGGGGAGCTGACACTGCCATGTTGCTGCCTGGTGCTGCCCTGGTCGTTCCTACTTGGCTTTGTCCTGGCAGGCTGTGCTGGGCTGCACTGGGCTGGGCTGCTGTGAGCTTTGGGGAAGTAGGCTGCATTCCCACATGCCTAACCCCTTCCCACCTGCTGTCCACCCACTGCATTGCAGGCACCTGAAGGGAACTCCAGAAAAGGTATTAATAGGCTATCTCAGAGCAAGGGTCAGCAGAGGAGCACACATCCTGCTTAAATTAGTGTGCTATATTTACAGCAATAGTTGTAAGTTGCAGTCACTGGAAGCCTCTTGAAAAGATATGTGGCCTCTATGCCCTTGACGAATCATTATTTCTTTCCCTGAAGTTATAAGAATGGACAACCACAGTTATGAGTTATCAGACATTTTAAACTAGAATTATATCTATGCTTCTTTTTAAGGGTGTGGTGTGTAACTCTGACTGATCTCAGTAGGAGATTACAAAGAACAAAGCACATTCTTCTAAAAATTCCTAAAAAAGTCATCCTTCAATCATGAATAAGCATACAAGCAGGCCTCAGAGAGCAATTTTTTTTTCCAGATATATGGTGGAAATAAATCGTTAAATGAAACAAGTGGAACTAGTTGTAGATAATGAGAATTCAGAATGGAATTAATTTCAAACTTTAATTTTTCAGATTCTCACAACAGCAAAAGTCTTTTAATTTTACTCTGTTTTAACACCTACAAACCAATTCTAGAATCTCCATGAATCTTGTGTGTTCGTAATTAGCTAAAGGAGTGCAGCCTCTGCTCTTCATGCCAGGGCCAACCAGTATTCCAACTTGCAAGCTTTGCTGTTTCAAAGGTGCTGTGGTGAAAGTACTATGGACACAGGTATTTGCCTGTGAGGAGATACTATTTTGCAGATAAAACCTCAGCATTATTCTTCAATATTTGTTCAATAACCAGATATGGAGGATATATTTCTTGACACATAAATAAGCTTTTTTATCTCATAGGGGAAAATGGCCACCTTTGGCTCATGGAGAGAAAATAGATTACTTAAGACAACCTTTGACCATACATAAAGTATAGATAAAGGAGAGTAAATCAAAATTAGGTTAGAATGGTTGACAACATTCAGTTTGGAAACTTTGAGCTTTTTGTTTTTACAGCTGCCACTAGAATTTCAGAAAATGACTTCTCAGTTCTCCAGCATTCTCCATCTGGGCATCTCAAGCTTTGTCCATTTTATGATGTAGAAATGAGTTGAAATGGTGACATTTCAAGGGATGGTAAACTGAGCTCCAGAAACTCAGACAAAATTTGACTTTTCAGTCTTTGGCAAGATGTGAAAACAGAAGTATAATGTCCTCATATGTAATTTCCTGCTTCTGTAAGTTTGGCTTTTGTCAATATAAACCAGGAGAAACCCAAGCCCAAATTTCCCCCCACCAAAGAATATGCATGAACTTATCTGAGAGCAGACTATGCTGCTGTTCTTTTTATAAAAAATAGCTCAGGCCACACCTTAATACCAAGCAATGAATATTTGTGGCATTTGAGCAATTGATTTCCCAGACATTTCTTATGGTGACTGGCAGAGGATGTCGTGTGGGTTTTCTTTCTCTCTCTCGTCTTCCCCCACTCTCTACTCCCGCTGTTGGTCTTGCTGCTGTGTCTTTATCATACTTTGTACAATGGCATGTCTACTTTGGGAAATGATGATTCCAGTGTGGGTGGATGGAAAGAGATCTGCCAGAGGGTGCAAATTTCAAATTGCTGCCACGGATACACCCTTCTGTGCTGTCTTCTCAAGATACCAGAAAAAGTCTCTAAGGAATGCCTGGGGCTTGACTTTTGGTGTAAAGATAGACTTCTACACCATGCATTTTTCTTCCAATATTAAAGAAATAGACAACATAAATAGAGCTAGTGAACTCAAATTGCCTTAATCACTTTTTCATGGAGGAGGCCATTATGAAATGCTTACTGGAAATAGTGCAATATTTGTATATTTGTTTCATTATTGGGCTTGGAAAATTGTTTAAAATGCTGCTTCCAAGTCAAGGTGACTCAGCATTGATGATCTTTACACTAAAGTCAGACTACATAATTTTAAAATATCAAGAATTACAATCTGTAAAAAATATTCCAAAGTAGGGTGTAATACCTACCACTGTAAATGTGGTACTTGGTTATATGAAATAGATGAGAAATAGAAACATCGGGGAAGTAGAAAAATTGTGTCTAAAATAATGTCAGTAATGATATAACATATCTACCTCAGCAAATAACATGCTTTTCTCAGATGAGAAGAGTGCCTGTCTCTAGCTGGGTAAACTGATTACTCAGTTTCTGGTTCCCTGCATATCTGTCCTTATTAAAAGGAAGTGCAGAAGTTCAGCTGTGCTGTAGCCTGTGCTGCTGACTGTTTCAGGAGCAGGACTGGAGGGAGATGATACAAGTAGGAAAACAAAGACTTCCGAGACAGAATATTTATAGTAAAGTATTGATTCAAGAAGTCTCTTGCTTAGGAAATATTTTACTTAGGTTAAAAAAAAATATTTACATCCCTGCATAAGGGTTTTTTTCCCTCAGTGTGGTGTATATTCCCAAGTGGGTGTTTCACTGGAGTTCTGAGTAGCCTACAATGTCTGCATGGATTTTATATTTTGTACATGAAAACCTTTGCCTCGTAACTGCTTCATCTTCCTTGAAGAAGTAGACCAGTAGGGCTAGTCTGCTTTCCATTAGCTTGCATACATGTGTGTGTTATCTAACATAGTATTTACAAAAAAAAATCAGCTAACTCATAGCTTCTGCTCATCAGAGCAAGATACAAACACTGAGGGAATAAGCTGCTCTGTCTGCTTGTTCTGAGTCCTCTTACACATGCAGATTCTAGCCCTTGGATTCATCAAACTTCGTTTCTATGGGTACTAACTTCCATTATGGCTTCCTCCCAACAGTCACATTCATTCACTACAAATGCACAATGATTAGATATTGTAGGACTTCTTAATAATGATATAGATGCAGTTGCTTTCACATATTGCTGCTTGGAGTAGAGCACAGTGCTCTATGTCAGTGTATTTATTTAATACACTGTGAATCACTATTTTCTTTCCCAAAGAACCCAAGTTCCTCTGCTATGAGGACACTTTCCAGGCTGTGTTAGACTCTATACAAAGTCTCAAAAAGTTTAAAATCCATATTCAAGTAAAAATGGTGTTCCCTTGTCAAAGAAAATAGCTAGATTCTGATACTACGTTTGGCTTTACATGAACAATTTATTAAGCAGATATATGAAGACTTAATGTTTTACTGGCACTTCTTTTTGCTTTATTCCATTGTCATAAAAGTATTTATACAGCTATACATTCTTATACAGTCAAAATCCTCACAAACAAATGAAAAACCAAACAAGTAAAAATCCCAAAAAACCAACCAACCAATCAACCAACCAACAAAAATCAAATCACCAAAACCCAACCAAACAAAAAAACAACCTCCCAACAACAACAAAAAACACCATCACAAAAAAAAAAGGAAAAAAAAAACCCAAAACAAAAAAGAAATGAAAAATCCACAAATCTCAAAATAGAAAACTAGCATGATGTGACATGTGGAGTTATAATCACAACTTTTTTACAGTTTTTACAGGTGTATCTGTGACTATGGAAATATGTCCTCTTTTATATCTATTTGTACAATTGAAGATGGTGCTGCTAATAGACATCCTGATGGAAGAATCATATTAAGCAAAGTCAGACCATTTAGCTCTTACAAACCACTTAGCTCTTACTATCTTCACTGGAAAAGGGGCACAGATATTGAAAATTAAGAATTGTCTATGGCTTATCTTAGTGAAAAGAAAATCAAGAATATGAATATCATCCTTTTGTCTTTCAGTCACAAGGGCAAAACTTTTGAGGTGGGGTCAAGCCAAATACAGGTAGGTGACATTGGCAGTGAAAGGGAAAAGAAAAAACAAAGGATAAGCAGAGAACAAATGAGTTGTGAATGTTTTAAGTTATTATTTATTTGTGAGTTTGTTTTGGTAAGAGGTAAGATCTTATTAATATTATTGCTCTATCAGTAAAGCTCTGTGTGTGTAGAAGGAATATATCTGTTCATCATACATATCTTTAACTTCGTGTGCCCACGTAATGTATGTTTGATAAAGATGCACAGAGCATGGTATCTCCCTATATCTTGACTCATATATGCTTGTGACTATGTGTATATATATATATATATGCAACAAGAAAGACAAGTATAGTTAAGCTGTAAGAATCAGACTTGACAGTGTCAGTGATACAACACAGCTGTTTTAAAGTGGTTAGCTCACCACTTATCTATTACAGCCAGGAATAATTTCATTAGGAACATTTTTATTGTATTATAATAGCTCCAGGTTTTCCAAGTAGGAAAAAAAAGGGGGAAAAAAAGGCAAATGCAAGTGGGTGCTGTGTAGGAATGACAAAATGTATGACATTTTCTAAACATGACAGACTGTACCTAAATTCTCAGTGGAATGAGAAAACAAAGATATTGACACTTAGTGTCCCACTACAAATAACTCCAAAATGTTTGTTTTTTGGAAACAGTTTCTGGTCTTCACTGATCAGCCGGCTGCTCAACTGTTCTGCTTCTCCTGCATGGAGCTACATGAACCATGAAAGCAACCTGCTGCAATCTTGCTTCTTTGGTGTTTAGAAGCTTTCACCTTGAAAGCCTCAAATGTCAAGATTTTGGCACATATCTGAGTAAGCAAACAAGCCTATTTCTGGTGCATTTAGACAAAAACACAAGACCCTGGAAAAGTCAAATGGACAATTCATTTGCATTTAGAGCCTTTTGGAAGAACTTCAGAGTGTTTGTGTATATTCTTACTAAAAGCATTTAGAACGACACTGACATTGAATCAGATAACCTAAGGTTGATGGATTTAAAGGGACTCAACTTCTTACAAATATTTACTGTTGACACAAGAAAATACCACTTCTTCAAAAAGTCACCTGAGTTTGGGACCATAAAGCTTTACTACATGTCCCTGAATCGTAAGTTAGTGAACTATCTGCTTATGAGAACTTTAACCACAGTAAAATGTGAATCAAGGAGCAACATGGAAGAACTTTTGCGCCCTTATATTCAGAAGCTTCTGAATAATTAGATTGTCTCAAAGTCTCCTGAGTTGGAAATAAGTATACTACTACAATATCCCAATAAAATTAAAATAACATAATAGCATATATTCTTACAATTATAAACAATTCACTTATCACAGTTGGCAAGTTATTGTTTATCAGACATCCACAGTGTATGAGTCTATGTGAGCTGCTTTCCTTGTGCCTGCTGCAGTTGTAAAATAAAATCTATTAGCATAAACCTCCTCTTTGGTTTCACTTTGTTTTTTCAAGAAGGGGAAACATGCAGATGAGCCATTATAGCATCTCAGTTGACAAGTGGTAACTAAGTTCTTACAACTGGATTGCTCAAATTGGTTATGTCTCTAACAAATTGTTTTATGCTACAAAATTATACTTTTCTTTCAGCAAAAGATTATTTTTCTGAAATTTTAATCTTCACCTAATGAAAAAGAAGGAAGAGCTTTTAACCTGTTGATGGAAGCCTGGAAGTATTGCTTTTTCTGTTTGACCTGAAAGCAGAGCTTCTGAGAATGCTTAAGAAAACAGATTTTTAAAATGTGGTAAAATTTCACAGCCTCAGCTGATACTTTCCTTCATAACATTAGTTACAGCAAACTATGAGGTGAGATGCTCAGGACTCTGGTACAGAGTTTGTTGCTTTGCTGAAATCCAGTGACATGGCTACACATTACACAAGCAAAAGTTAGACATAACGCATTAAATCCTTCTTGCATTAGACAACTATAGATACTGACCTACAAAATCTTCTCCACTGAGACACCTTCATTGAAAGTATGACAGAAGTACTACAAGAAAGTCTGCTAGCGACTAAGTTCTGCTTCTACAGATTTGCCTGGCTGTCACTGGGCTCTCTGCTGACCAGAAGTACTGCGATAGCCCTGTTCTGCTCACCTTGTTTGAGGGCTCTGAGATGAGGTCTGAGTCAGTGAATACCTCACCCAGTTAACCTCATTGTCCTGATGTGCTCCTGCTGCCTCTGCTCCCGTAGGGAAGCCCCGCTCCTACTACTCTTGGACAGGACTGTCTTCTGGAGTAAAAATATTTTTTATTCTGCTCTGCATTGTGATCTTAACAATTATTCTCTAATAAAGTTACTGTAATAGCAAATTTCTTCATGTAGACCAGATCTAAATGGATTTCCTATTTTCAGAATTGGAGGTGTGATGGAGGTCACCATCCATAATCTGGAAAATCCTTTGCAGTATGGATATAATATGTAGAGAATTAACAGTAGAGTTGTGTGAAGCATTTGCAATGAAGCCAGGCAGTACAAAATTGACCTCTTGGGGTTTCATTATTAAGTAAAAAAAATAGGCCTGTGTTGCCAAGAGGTTTTTTTTTATGTTTGCTGGCAATACAGGTCAACCTCAACACCTTGTGTTTTGCCTTGCAAGTCAAGCAGTGTTTGCATGTTCTTGTGGCTTTTATGCCACACCTGATGTAATATTTGTTACTACATTTTGGTTTATATTGCTGAACAGATTTCAACCAAGTGCTTAGGGAAAAGAAAGTGAGTTTAAATAGCTTGAAATTGAAGGAAAAATTGGTAAGAGTCTCAATGAAGAAATAACAGAACATTTCTCATAAAAGGAATAAAACCCAGTATTTTATCAAAGACAGCAAGCAGGATAGCTCAGGTGTCTATTAGTCTGTTTTCTGATATCAGTGTGAGGAGAATAATATAAAGGGTTATATGGAATTCAATTAAAAAAGAATCAAAGGATCAGAATATATTTAATGCCAGACAACAGGATCTAATGGAAAATAGGTCTTGTCACAAAAACCTGAATTCATTCTTTGATGAGATTACAAGTTTGATTGACAAAGAACCTATATAGATGCAACATGCTTAGAGTAATGCCAGGATTTTTACTTCCTGTGGTAAAAGGAATAAAGCTTTGAATTATGGGAAGAAGGCACATGGTAAATGAATTCATAATTGGTGGATATTCAGTGTCAACTGGACATCAGTCAATTGACATTCAATCTGGACAGGCTGGACTGATGGGCCAAGACCATCTGTGTGAGGGTCACCAAGGCCAAGTACTGGCTCCTGCCCTTGGGTCACAACAACCCCAGAGAGTGGTCCAGGCTGGGAGCAGAGTGGCTGGAAAGCTGCACGGTGGAAAAAGGCCTGGGGGTGCTGGTTGATAGTTGGTTCAACATGAGCCAGAGTGTGCCCAAGAAGGGCAATCCTGCTTTCTGTCAAAAATACTGTGTCCAGCAGGACCAGGGCAGTGACTGTCCCCTGTACTCAGCACTGGTGAGGCTGCAACTCAAGTCCTGTGTTCAGTTTTGGGCCCCTCACTACAAGAAAGATATTGAGGGGCTGGAGCGTGTCCAGAAAAGGACAACGGAGCTAGTGAAGGGTCTGAAGCACAAGTCCTGTGAAGAGCGGCTGATGGAGCTGGGAGTGTTTAGCCAGGAGAAAAGAAGGCTTGGGAGTGACCTTATTCCTCTCTACCATCCATTACCTGAAAGGACATTATAGCCAGGTGAGGGTCAGTCTCTTCTCACAGTCAACCAGTGACAGGACAAGAAGAAATGGCCTCAAGCTGCACCAGGGGAAGTTCATGTTGGACATCAGGAGGAATTTCTTTACTGAAAGAGTAGTTAAGCATTGGAATTGGCTGCCCAGGAGTCACCACCCCGGAAAATGTTCAAGAAACAGCTGGACACGACATGTAGTGCTATGGTTTAGTTGACAAGCAGGTGTTCATTCCAACGTTGGACTTGATAATCTTGGGGGATTTTTCCAACCTTAATGATGCAATGATTCGATTCTATAGCATTTGAAAAAAATAGCTCTCTATGGCAAGCCATCATCAAAGACAGAGCTGACTGGAAGAGTTCTGCCAGGATCAGTGTCAAACCTGGTTCTACAGAATGACTTTGCCAGTGATTCTAAATACACAGATATGAGTGATACAGTTTTACACAAAAATTAGTGGATTAATAAATATCAATGAGAACAAGGAATTCAGAGACATCTGTTCTGCAAGATCCATGGTTCTCACTAGCTTATTGAAAGCAAGATTAGGGTGGATTGATTTTATTGCAAATGAATCTTCATGGGAAGATGATAAATCCTAAAAGTTGAATTGGGGAAAAAAAGAGTAAAACAAAAATTAATGACAGAGCATTGTAAGTCAAGCAAATTTGAATTAGAAAAATCAGACCAAAAAAATCGTTATTTGGGTATTCCTGTGTCTTTTGCTTATATGTATATGTAAGAAGACCAACATGAACGATTCCTAATGTAGCATTTGTGGCAGCTCCATAACTTCCTTAATTTGGTAGACTGCCTTAATTATAAATCTTCAGGAAATGAATTATGCCTGAAGTTTTTTCAGCACTTTACTCAATTTTTACATTCAGCATGGTCAATGTCCTTTATGCTTTTTAGTCACAAACAGCTGTTTACAGCCAGCTATGCCACCCTTTCACCTGTTCTTACTTGTCTCAGCCAGTTACATGAGGATACACAATCTTTAAGAAATTTTAGAAATTACTTGGTTTAAAATGCTTTTGAAGCATTGTTGAGCACTTTTTTCCTTACATAGATATAATTGTTTTCATTCCACTATCATCAGTGGTGAAAACTTGTTAAAATAAAATTTAAAATATTGGCTTTGAAATTCTTGAAAGCTAGATAAGGACTTTGACACAGCACCTGTAGAAGTCAAGGTAATTTTTCTTTATTAATTTTTAAACAAGAGATTATTTCTTTCTGGGATACAGGAGGACACTGTCTTCAAGCCCTTGAAAAAAATTGAATGTTGGGTCTCATTAGTACTGTCAGGCAGCAAGATAATGATTTAAGAAGTAGCTCATGAATGAGAATCTTTTAAAGTAATTCCTTTGTTTTATATTTTAAAGGTTATTCTGAACAAAGAAAATGTGCAAACTCTGTCTTTCACAAAATGTATCAATATTAGAATAGGAGAGTGCTTTGCAATTTAAACTAGAATAATTGCTCTGCCAGCCCATGAGGCTGTAGTAGAGACCTGGTCTCAGCTCAACTTTTATTGAATCCTGATTTCTTAGCTGGAAGGAGACCTCAAATCCAATACTGATTGCAGTCCAATAACCTTTGGACCCCCAAAGTCTCTTCAGGTCAGCAATACAGTATATTATTGTAGGAAAAGAAAAGAGTCAGCAGAGAGAGGAAGTGTTCCCTCTCATCTGTCACTGCTGCTCTGCTTGGTTGTGTCTTCAGACTGTGGGGAAACGAGCAAACATTTTAAGCATAACTAGTTCAGATATGTCATGATGAAAATATGAACAAATTTGCTCTTCTGAAACATAATACAAATTTTAATTTTATATTTCATCTCTATCAGCTACAAGGAAAAAAGCACCAATACCTGAGTTGAACAAAAGGCAAACAATGTAAGGAGAGCCAACATGTTAAAAAGCAACTAGTTATTTTTCTAGACTAACATAACATCTCTTAAAGAAGCCTAATCTTCAAATACATGTTGCTCAGTTTGGTCTGAAACTCAGGAGTCTTTACAGTCTGTTCTCTGTAGACTCAAAAACAGAGGCAGCCAGAATTGCTAGCAATCCCAAAAATGTACCTCAAGAGGTTTATATCATATGAAGTTGACTCATTCTTAATTCTTGATAATAATTATTATTAATCAGGATGATGAAATAATTGAAATATCTATGTCATACCATTTGTTGAACAAGGCAGTTTAGGAATGCTGCCATCTGTTATTATGTACTACAGTGATTAGAGACAGGCAAAACTGAAGTCCTCCATTTCAGCAGTCTGCAGATCATGAATATAAGTCATCAAAACATATCGAGAAAAAATCTGCACTACTGGGAGGAAACCACTATATTCAAGTAAATAATTGTACAGCATGTCACCACTGAGTACCTAACTCCAGAATATAAAAAAGAATCTAATGAAGAAACTCCTCACTTATGACAGTGCCTTACAGACTTGTGCCAGAGTTATGGGGAGGTATAACAGCATTATATTAAAAAAAAAACAAAACAAAAAAACTAAACCAACAAACAAACAAGCAAACAAAAAACCTCAACAAGTTAGAAACACTTTCATTTCTAGCAAACTACTCAGTAAGTTTTCCCCTCACCAATCTAGACTGTTCCCTCTTAATTGAACCATGACATATCTGAATGGAAGAAGGGGTGCATTTCTATCTTAAATTTCAGCCGGGGAAGTTCTAGCCTGCAGCTAAATTATGCTCTGAGATGTTTTTCACCTGCAACAGAGTGGGGGTGCATGGCTAAAGCTCAGCCCAGCCCTTGGGAGAGAGATCCTGCCCAGAACCCCAGTGGGAGTGGGGCTAGAAAGGGGTCACCTGCAATCTCTTTCCTCCACACCATCTTCTTCCCTTATCCCACAGAATCAAGCTTAGCAGGTCCTTCACAGGTGTGAACAATAAGGCTGTACCCCTCAGTGGTGCTCTGTCCTCTGCACACTCTTTCTCTACAGAGTCCCAGCAGAGACAGAGCAGCAGGGCTGGAGATCACTGGCCATAATTTTTGTTTAGATGAAGTACTGAACTTCATTATTATACTGGTGAGCTACTAATTTTGCACTGTCTCCTATCATTCACTCTGAGTGCCATGGGAACTCCATTGCATGACCCCGGTTCCATCAAGCACAGGAATCTAAACCTGAACCTGGTGGAAAGGAAGATTCAAACCATAGCATATTTAGAGAATATTTCTGCTGCAGTCAACATCAGTGATTTAAATTTTCAGAGCATGCAAACTTTTCATGAAAATAGCATGGTTTTGGAACCATCTTTTAATTTTAAAATTTCACGTCCCCTGAAATGCAGCCTTTTCTAATTTAAGAATACATTTACTAGAAATTCATCATATGACAATGTTTTAGTACCATCCAGGAGACTGTGGTTCTGGAGTAAGGCTAGACTGGACCTATTCACCAGCTTTTGGGGCAAACACACAAAAAAAATATCAGGCTTATTGCATTATTTTATGCACTCCTCAAAAACGAGTCACTGTAACTGTAAGTGCTCAGTTTGAATAAAGAGTCTCTACCTGTTTGGCAAGACCTGATTATGCTCCAAATACATTGTTGGCCTGGTCATAGTCTCTTGATAATGAACTGCATAAAGCAAGGATTAATTCATTGTTAACTGCTTTATCTCAAACTATGCAGACATTTCAAATTCATTTGCATTTCAAAGCAGGGATTTGCTCAAAATATTCAGATTGGCTTGAGAACACCTGCTTTTCAGATGCACCAAATAAGGTACACACTGTTTCTGAAAGGCAAGCTTCAATCTTATAGTGAAATTCAGTATATCAGAAACCAAAGGATGGAAAAAGGCAATAGTAAATAATATCAGTGTTGAAAGGTGCAAGCAGCATTCTAGATTTTTAAATTTTTTTTTACCTCTATGCTAATGCATAGTCGTATATCGGAGTTCGAGGTTTTTGCTAGGCCTGGAGTCACTTCAGCAACAGGACAGAAGCATCAGCAAGAGGGGAGAAACGTGGGGTTTGCAGTGCTCTCACATGACTGGCACCTCATTGAGGAGCTGCCCAAAGAGCAGCTGCAGAGATGAGTTAAACGTGCTGCTCACAGCTCCTCATCTTCTTCATACACGAAGACAGCACATTAAAGGAATAAGAAAAAAAATGCAAATAATATTTCAATCAGTGCCGGCACAAATGTAGAAAACATCTGAAAACTTTAAAGCCTTCTACATGGTATGCATAGGAAGCACAGAGGGGAGGAGTGCCAGGGCATCTGGAAATGATCTGGCTGAATTTTTAGAAGCCTGTAAGTAACCATCAGGAAATGTTTGACTCTAAAATATAGAATGACACAGTGGGTATTGCATTTTTCGAGAATCCAGAAAACTTAAATTCTGTCTTTTCTGAGGGGTTTATTTGACTGAACATTGATATATAAATAAAATTATCTGAATTTTATATCTTAACTATTGAAAAATAGGTGGTTTTTAATTACATGCAATTTTATTTAATTTTTATAAAATTAAACGGGAGGGGCATTGGGAGGGGGACGTGTTGACTCAACACCAAGAGGTGATTGTGTCTCTGATATTTAGCTAGCAGAATCCTGTCTTTCTTTTTGAGACAATGCTTAACTTTTGCAATTAACCCTGACATGTTTCATTTACCCCTTTCTGAAGCAGGGTTATTTATCTCAAGAAGAAAAACAAAGCTTAACCACTTATGTTCAACAAATACTTAGACAGAAGGTATTATATGTATATTCAATTTTGTGAGTAACCAGTGTTATAATGGTCACCACCAACCAAAAGGAGCTGCCCACAATGAAGCTGGGAAACCACACCAATGCTTGTACATGCAATGGCATAATCCTTTGCAATTACTTTATTAAATTTAAGAGAGATGTCTCCAATGAGCTTCTTGCTTGCACATGTGAAAAACATTAACTATTTGATTGTACTAACTTAAATACTGTGCGTGTACAATGATCACTTTCGAGAGAAACTTTTACCTTTGAATTGATTTTTCAAATGTAAGATGGTTCGAGAGACATTTCAGCTGATGCCTGGTTGGAAAGTTGGAAGAAATCTTAAAAATGAACTTTCAAATATGAGATTTAAAACTTGAATTTTCCTGGTGATCAGGAAATTACCTCCCTCATGGGGAAATTCTCATGGGTCTCCTTCATTTGTTCCTCAGACTTTCAATTGGGTCACAAATTGGTGAGATTATTGCGGCTCCAGGAGAAAAATTGTGGATGTAAATTAGATTTCTCCCATCAAAGCCGAGGCTATCTGCACCTGCATTGCAAGGACAGTGAGCTGTGGCTATCTGGAAGCCATAGGTCACTTGTTTTTCTGCACAACCTCCTGCAAGAGCCTTTATCTTCAGATTTGAGACAGAGAGATGGAGCTGATTATTTCTTATTGTTTCCCATAACTGACCTCACCGAAAGGTCCAAATTTTAATGTAGTGATGCAAAAACTATATTTCCAAAAGTAATCCCACAACCCTCTGACCTTCTGAACTTGAAGGCACGCTAGCAGATAACCATGGAAAGAAATACAGTGAGAAAGTATATTTGTATTCTAAGGGGGCAAGGCGTTTGTTTTCTTTAATCTTTTCTTTAATCACATCAGTTGATGATAGACAATTTCCTTAGGTCACTACCAAAAGATATTATTCTGTGATTCTGTGTTTCTATTAATATTTGCTAGAATTAGAGTTCTCAAAAAATATTTTATGTCTTGTGAGGGCAAAATTAAATTAAAAAACCCAACAAAAACAGCAAAACAACCCAGCAAAACAACCTCAATTTTAAAAACTCTGACAAAAAGGACAGTTAAAATAATTTTTTTTTTCCTAAATGATATGTAGGAAATAATTCAGGCTTGCTGAACAAAATCCAGTGAGATTAAAATTTTCTAAAAGTTTTGCAAATTAAGAATTTAGTGTTCAGTATTGTTTTAAAAAGAAATCCATTGCCATTCCATTTTTTTCAACACAAATTTATTTTTCATTTCTCTTAACCTTCTGAAAAAGGAAGATATTTTTGCCGAGATGAGGTAGACTTCCCATCACATGAAGATTTCCCATTCAGATTGGAGGCTTCTTTGAAAGACAGACTGCAGTTCAAGCAGTCATCGGTGCTGAAGAAGGAGTTACTGCATGAGATTGTATTCACTGAGTCAGGCCTGTCAGACTACATAATTATAATGACACCTTTGGCCTTAAAATTCTGTCTCTACCTGCATAAATAATGCATCAGGAATTATGCACGGTACAAAGCAATGATATGATTAATTATCTCTGATTTTTATTACATGTGCGAGTCTATACTTACTAAAGTTACTCTTTCATAAAGGTATGATGTTTGGAAATTTGAGGATATCAAGAAAAACGTGAGTCAATGTGTTGCACAGGATTCATATTCATAAGCTGGATGATAATTTTCTGACTGATCTTCTCTTTTTCAGTTGTTTCTATCCCTTTTTTTTACCCCCAGCTACTGGTAAGTACAGACCAGGATCAACTAATAGAAATTTTTTCATGTAGAAATCCTCATTTCTTTTCCTCTACTCCAGTCTTTCTTCAAGTTCTGAAAGGGACTCAGTGTTTACCCACCAGTGTAATTACCCATGTTCTTAAAAGAGTTCAGAGCTCATTTAATCATGAAACACAAGAGTTAGACTTTCAAAAATGTTCTCTTTGCGTAACTCATGTTTTGAAAATCTTATCTTTATAGACATGTCTGTGCTTTGAGTCCTGCAAGGGTAAAAGGATTAGAAAGATGGGAATTAAAAATGTAGATGAAATGGCACTAACAAGAAATAACGATTTTTGAAGGTAGGGGAGGAGGAAAGTTCTGCAGGGAAACATCCCACCACCAGACTGAAACACAGAAACTGGGAGGTATGAAATGCACAGGAGCTCTCTGCTAAGGCTTGCAGAGGCTGCTGTGAGCATGATGACTTGTTTGGGCCTCATTTTTCTGGAAAGAAAAAGTGAGCAGCATTTCAGAGGCATTCTCCAGACTGTTCTGATGTCAAATCCAGGTTTAGCATTACTACTACAGGTTAAAAAAAGTAAAGTAAAAGTAAAAAAATAAGTTACAGAGAAAAGTTGGTCAACTCATGCAGTCAGAAGTGGAAATCAGTGGTTTCCATTAAAGACATTGGCAAAGTTTAGGTAGATCTCAGTAGGAAGGATGGATGTCAGTGATCACAATATTTAAAAACATGCTTCAACAGAAAAAACCCCTTGCAAAAGATATTTTAATAGAACATATCTGAAACCAAATAGAAACACCAGCATGAAGAATATCTAGGGAAAATGCAGGGGTAAAAAACAGTCTAATATGATAACTTTAAGGTTTTTTCTAAATATCAGCCCACACCACAGAATCTTCTGCTGCTATAAAAGCATAGAATGGCCTCTCTTGAGGAAAAAACTTTACAAACAAACACAACCAAGCCAAATCAAAACAAAACAAAAACCCATCAAAAATTAAAGGAAATAAGGAGCAAACCACACTGCCAGGAGACATTAGGAGTTAGAACTGGAATCTTTAAACCAGTCAAGAGGGTGCTTGCTGTACCAGAAGGGTGTTATATGGCATCTGGCATGTGGCCTTCCAACACAAGGAGGATGCAATCCTGCTCCAGAGATACCATTAAAAGTTTTGACATTTATTTCAGTGGAGTCTAGTGAAAATCAAGGTCCAGATTTCCCCCATTCCACCCATGGAATTTAAGCACCAATCTCCTGTTAATGTCACAGAACCCTGGAGACTTTTGAAATTTATTGGAATTTTCCCGATCAGCCTGAAAATTCCCAAGGTTCCTCAGCTTGTGTTCCTACATGTTTTCAGGAGCACCTGGCTGGGGATTTGGCACTGATTCCTACTTCAGGGCCACTGTGATGAAAAGTTCAGGTTGAGAAGTGCCTGAGGCTGCAGCTTTGTATAGTTTTTTGTTTAATTTGGTGGCGCAGATGGCTGAGGAAATTCCTCCCCCATCTGTCATTCCTACCCCAACATTACAATTTGTTTTCAGTTGTGCTCTTGCAACTGTCTGTGGGCTTTACTGTGAGTGGGACTTTTTAAATGACCCTTCTTCGGAAAAAAAAAAAAAAAAAAAAAAAAAAGAAAAGTGGTTCAAAATAGCTCACTCTTGTGGTCTGGCTTACAGCTTTGCTCCATGTGGAATTACATCAGAAAACTGGAGTAGGCAAATGTCTATGATGCTAAAGCAGAAACTCCGTGGCAGGAGGGATGCAAACGTGGTCAACAGGTTTTGCCGTGGGAAGGGGTCACAGCACAAGTCCCCTGAGGGGCACAGCTCACCAGCTGCACTCTCAGCAAACAAAATCCCTGCTGCCAGTGCTGCGAACCAAATCCACTTTTTGT
The DNA here is from genome assembly GCA_036630365.1 of Acanthiza pusilla. Lineage (NCBI taxonomy): Eukaryota > Metazoa > Chordata > Aves > Passeriformes > Acanthizidae > Acanthiza > Acanthiza pusilla. Next base: position 8,747,030 of record JAXCHO010000036.1, read on the forward strand.
GCAATAGTCAGGAGGATTGATTTTGCAGCTGATAGGTGTCTATGTGTGGAGTTTAGGCCTTGCCTAATATGATGGAACTTAAGACATATATTTTGTAAAATACCAGAATAAGCAGATTCAAGGCCATGTCCAATGTGTTGAACTGAAAGTTTAGTTACTTCTGTTTTTTAATAATGTCTTTGCAGTGTAAAAGGGGAGTAACAATGAAATGGGAGCTCAGCCCTGCTGGAACTGCAAAGGGGTCAAGATAATTTGACAGGGTGGAATTTTTATTTTTTTACATGCCCTGAGTTTCACCTCTGCAAATCATCATAAAGCAAATGCTGCTTTCTGAGCTATTTTCTCCTTGCAGAACTACTTTTTTTGGTAAAGTTTAAGTCAACACTAAGAACAAGTGTTGCTTTTGTCTTAGACAGAGTTAGTTTTCTTCACAGTAGCAAATATGAGGTTATGTGGTGGATTAGTGCTGAACACAGGGTTGATAATATAGAGATGTTTTTGTTATTGCCAAGCAGGGCTCACACAGAGCTGAGGCCTTTTCTGCTTTTTGTGCTGCCACACCAGTGAGAAGTTAGGGGGAAAATGAGATATTGGGACAAGCTGGGACAGATAACCCAAAGTGACGAAAGGGATATTCCATACTAGGTGACATCATGCTCAGTATATAAAGTGGGAGGAGGAAGGAGAAAAGGGGGATGTTTGGAGTGATGGTGTTTGTCTTCCCAAGTCACCATTATATGTGATGGGGCTCTGCTCTCCTGGAGATGTCTGAACTGGTCTTGGGAAGTAGTGAATTGATTTTTTTTTTGCTTGTGTGTGTGGCTTTTGCTTTCCTTATTAAACTCTGTTTATCTCAACACACATTTTGTCAACTTTTACCCTTTAAATTCTCTCCCCAATCCTGCTGGTGGAGGAGTGAGTGAGCAGCTGTGTGGTGCTTGGCTGCTGGCTGGGGTTAAGCCATGCCAGAGCAGAATCACTATTTTTTATGTCTGGAATATGAAAAAAACGATATTTTAAAAATTAGTAGTAAAAATTATTAATGTAGTTCTGCCCTTCCTTTGGCAGCCAAAGATCTTAACAGCAGTAAAATATAAGACCACATGTGAGGCTTTCCTTACTGAAAACTCAAAAAATTACTTATCTTTTTGGGGCACAATAATAAACGGAAAGTGGGAAAGAGAAGCTGCAACAGCAATGCCTGGAGTCACGTTCTCTGGTGAGTTACCCCACGCTAAACACAGGCTATAAATGCCTTACAGCAAACTGATTTGAATGTTTCCATGTACTGCTGACTTCCAGGTGAATACTTTCTGGCACAAAAAGTAGGTTAGAATGAAAACAGATTTGAGGAGCATGGCCTTTGTGTTGAGCTGCACAGTAAAATGTGCCAAATTGTGCTTTCAGGCAAGTATTTTCAGGTCCAAGTTTGGTTCACTTCAACTGGAAATGCACTTGGAATTGGCATGGAGGATGCTGGCACAAGGCAGTAAGTGATAGCCAGGAATGAAATCAGGAGTTTTTTTATTTAGCAGATGGAGCAGCACTTCATAGAATAGAAGCATCCACCTTAAGGACCAGAGACAGCATTGTGTATCTCTGACAATTATCTGCAGAGCAAGCCATGCAAACATCTCTGAATGGCATCTTGCTTGTTTTTTTTTCCTCTGGTGTTTGTCTAAGATATACGATGCAGGATGAGAGCAGAACAAGAGAGAAACAACCCCACTTTTTGAATAATTGAAAATCCCCAAAGCTCTTCAGGATATTGGGCGATGTTATCCGGGTGTGCTTGTCTGAGGGTAGCTGTTTTTCTCAGAGGAAGCAGGGAAGTTAATTAGACTTTACTGAAGTAACAATGAAGATTTAAATCTCCTTACTTTGCCATTCATGAGCAAATAGACTAAAGATGGTTGAACCTGATCTCACTGGGGCAACTCACTCATACATCTGGTAGCTTTTACTTCAGCAGATTCTTAGTAGTTTCTCAGTTAAGGTTTTCATAACTCTTTCAGAGCCTGCTACTCATCTGGACAATCTAAATGTTTAATTACATGTATATACATGTACTTAGAAAATAATTGATTGGTGGAATGACTGTATATATTTTTATTCTGTGGCCATACAGCAGTATTTTGGTTTTAGTTATTTCAGACTGGAATTACATATTAAAATGCAGCCAACTGTAACAGAAACTTCTATGCTGTATTTTATTGTTTTCTTTCACTTCTTCCTTACAGCTTAGAATCTGATCCTAGCCTGGGAAGGAGGCCATGGGTGACCTGCACAACATTTCCCACAGGACAAAAACCTGAGTCATGATATGAAGGTGGCAGAAAAGGTCCCTACATCACAGAGGCACATTATGACAAGTCACCTTTCCTTAATTTCAGACTGGGGTGCTTTGTTAACTAATAAAGTCCTGCTTTGTATATTCAGTGTCTGGAGGACAAACTGCCACACAGTGTGCAAATTGCACCTTTCTCTGGCTGACATGCACAAACATCATCTGCTGGCTGCTGGTTTGGAGGAGCTCATTACTGAGGTTCATGCTAGCAAGTGGCCCATTAGAAATTTTTCAGGAAAATATTTTTGTGTCAGAAAAGTGCTGATGCACTGAGGTGGATCCTCTTACAGGGAAATGCTGAGCCAGACAGAAGTTTCCATGAGAAGGGATGCCCAGATGCACTCTGCTGTCTTATCAAAGTCTCATCAAAGTTAAGAGAGAGGGAGAAACTTTGTCCCTTCACCCTCTCTCACCCTCAGGCCATGAGCTGACACCTTGCAAGCCCTTGTGTCTGCCCTGGCCTCTGGGAACAGCAACACAGCAAGGCTCCAGGACAGAGAAGGGTCTACCTCCTCCATGGGTCTGCAGGGTCCATCCCCCAGGGCGGAGTGGCCTCCTGCACCCCCACACACTGACCTTGCTGGGGAGCCCAGTGGTATCCATGCAAAAATGTCCTGAATGTGGCATAAGGAGGAGACCCACAACTTTTTCAAAATATTCATAAAACAGGGAAACAGATTCTTGCTCTGCTGTTACCCACAGTTTATGGACCAGATTAGCCATGGTGTTTCGTACCAGACAACCCCTCCCAAGACATCCAGCCAGGCAATAACACTTGGTACTGCCTTACATTTAATGAACATTTTGCATGGGGCTCTTTAGGCAAGCTAGACTTTTAAAATTAGACTTTCAGTCCACACAGCAGATTGAATAATTCATCTTGCTACTACATAAATGGCAGTTTACTAATTTCAGTTCCTGAACTTGAGTGTCGTAAAGAACCTTCTGGACTATTTCTCAGCAGTCCCTCCCCACAGAGCTCTGTGGAGGCACAAATATTCCCTTCTCTGGCTCCTACCATCACAGCCGTTTCTCATATATATGTGTATTAATATAGACATACAGAGCACAGGCAGGGACACATCACTACACAGAAACAGCTTGGCATACTGTATGCGGGTGGGGAGTTAAAGTAGCAAAGGAATGGTATGAATATACAATTTGGGTCCTTTTAGGAACATTCCAGACTAACAGTTTCAAATGTAGAGCCTGGCTGTGATTTTTGTTTAATTTTTTTTTCACTATTGCCGTAATTCTAGAAGCAAAAAAAAATTTCTAAAATAAAGCAAAAGAAAAATGAAAATCAGAAAGGTGATTTTTGTTAGAAAATGGCAACCTGATACTCTTCACTGACACCTCCTACATTCAATGTGATTTTCCTGAAGCTGTAGAGCTTGTAGTGCACGGGCTTTTTCACGTTTCCTTCCCACAAAGGACTCCTTCACTCCAAGATCTGAAGTGCTGTGACATGGACTTGCAATTGGGTCACTGGTAAATCCTCTCTTCACCCAGGACCTCAAGGCAACATGCGATGCAAACTCGATAATTTATGAGCCCCAGATCTGCCTTGACTGTGGCTCCTGGATCCTTAGCAAGAAGGTTAGATCTCCCAGGAACCCCGAGGGTGAATCCAGGCTGTGGGGAGTTTATAATCTCACATATAGGTTGGACGTTTGTAAGGTCAGCTTTATTCCATGATCATTCTCCTTCCAACATTTGGAATTCCTGGGTCGGTCTTCCAAATTTTACAGTTCCAGGGTAAATCTGGCAGGAAGATTCCCCCTTAGTGGGTATCACAGGGCCTTCGGACCCTAAAACCAGCTGATCCTCCCCTTTTGTAGCAGCAAAATTAGAAATGCAATCTGCAGAAAGGTTTCAGCAGCATACATTCTCTCAGAACAAATAGCATCTTTTGAAATTTGGCTGTTACTGTGTCTTTTTTCCAATTACTCGAAATAAGCACATTGAAATTGCCCAATTGCAGATTCAGCTGACTGCTCTGCGTGCCCAGTCACAAGCTGGGCTGGAGCAGTGAGGTTTTGGTGTGGAACCCCTGATCAGTTCCATGTTGTGCACACTGGCTCTGTTCCCAGGGCAAGCCTGTGGGATTCCTTTGGGACAAAAGGACACGAGAAGCACTGTCAGAGGTGTGCACCGAGCCTGCTCCAACCTCTGATGGGTCCAAAGTGGTGACTGGGTCTTTGGACAGCTTCAAACCATGTGTGTCCTGCTGATATTCAGCCTAGACTAAATTTAGTCCAAAGTAAAGCCCCTGGACCACATGTGGTACAGATGCAGGGGCTTCAGCAGCAAGAGCTTTGATCCACTGGTCTGCTTTTCTTGTGCTGAATTGCACGCAAATATAGATGAATTCTTAGAGTTACAAATATAGATAAAATCTTAGAGTACAGAAACTTAGCCTGCACTGAAAATCTCCAGCTTTGGCAAATCTGATCAGTTGTAATCTGTTGATCTTTTGAAGCTCATTCATAAAGTGTAGCAGAGAGTTGACATCTTGGGGGGGGGAGGGAAAAAGTGATTTTTATAATCCATGGTGTCATTTTCTTTTTTCTGCATGTCAGATGAATAAAAAAGGTCATTCTCCAAATGATTGTTTTATCTACTGAGATAAATCAGGTCCAGATTATGTTTAACTTCAGATAAAAAACTTTTTAAAATCTTTTGGCTATTTTTTTTTTTATTTTCAGTTACACTGCTCCCTATCATCTTGGGCAAAAGTACACATTTATTAATAGAAAATTTTCAGTGCCACCAGCCTGTATAAAGTGCCTGGTTTCCTATATTCATAAAGAACTATATTAGCAAAATGAATTTTGTTTATCACCTTTTGGGGAATCTTGTTTATTTACTTTACTTGTTACTATTTATTCATAATCACTCTATTTTAAACCTTTTGTTATCCATTTAAGAAGTATAATTCATGTGACTTAAACTGAAGACTTTGACTAAACAAAGACTGTATACCTTTGAAGGATTAAAGAAGTTAGAAAGAAGGGAAATGCAAGTACCAAGCCCCACAACCGTTCAGTGCCCACTCCAGGGCAGTGGCAGTGGCTGATAGATTTGCTAAGTACCTGCCATGAGGTACCAGCTTTCCTCCATCCTTCCTGTGGGACATCCCTGGGCTGTTGTTCCCTCACACTTATCCTCTAAATTTTGTACTGAGTGTACCAGGTCATTCTCAAATCAGTGGGATATGAAAAAAATGTTTAAGTGCTGCCTCGAGACACTTGGCAAGCAAATGAGCCTGATTTGTGAATGAGTAAAAAAAAAAGGGAAATTGAAAATAATTGATAAGTTGCAAATTGTTTGTTCAAAGCCATCACTGCATATTTCTGAATAGCAAATATTTTTTAAAAGATTCAGAACTCTCAGAAGTTATTCACACAACCCAGAAATCATCCATATTAACAAAGAATGCTACTGCAGCAGCTACACTAGTCAGCTGAATTTATCATTACCACAGTCGGTAGACATGTACAGTGGTCATAGCTCTGCAGTGTGGAAACAAGGGCAAACAAATATAACATGGACAAGGTCAGCTAACATTTTAGCAATGTGATTTGCTCTATGAACTCATAGCAGCTTGGGGCGATTTCCAATAGAAACCAATGCAAAACATAAGGCATCTATTTTATCTGAGTTAAAAAATGGAAATACAAATACCTCAGCTACTATATTCTAGGGAAAGGCAAGGACAATTAATCAGGAAAATTTAAACATCATGATGTTGCGGACAAAACTAGTGTCATACCAGACTGCATTAACAGAAGCGTGCATAGTCTATAAAACAGAAGAAATCCTCTTGGTACCCTCTGCAGAACAGCTAAGGCTTCAACCAAGTGACTATTCAATTTTGTCCACAGGACTGCAAGGAATACAAGTATCCATCACAGATAGCTCAGGTGGGAGAAGCAGAAATTAGGAGAGTTATGACCACGTTGCATGATATACAACTATTGCCTGACATAAATGGGATTACTTAATGAGGGAAAAAAAAAAAAAGACCCGTTAACAATTTTTAGATGTGTAATAGGTTGCTGTGAAAAGAATAGAGAAAAATAAATTTCTTTGTGTCCTTGGCAAACACAACAAAATGAATACAAGCTTAAGCTCCAGCATTGAGAAAGCTTTCTAGGAACAGTGCAGCATTAAAAGTGATAGTCTGGAAAGACTGAATAAAATGTACCCAGCAACAGTTTGTAAGAATGCATTAGGCACGTGTAGGCTAGGAGTGACAGGAGAATGACATTCTGCCCTGGCACAGGTAAATTGGCTAAATGGCTTCTCCAGAATTACTCTGTATGATTGTATCTTTCCTTGACTCTTTTCCGTGAGTCCACCAGAACCAAAGTTAGCTGACTCCTCTCTCAAGTGCACCAGCTGCAGCCCAAAGTATCGTTACCAGAAATGTGCCAGCATAGTGCAGCAGCACTTACAACACAAGCCACAAGTGCCAGAGAATGACAACCCTTAGGCACATGGGTAACAATTTCCAGGATGTCTTCATCATGAGAATTGGAAAATGTGTGGATTTAAGTCCTGATATTTTAACTTCTGTGCCTCATAAACAAACAGGGCTAAAACAAAATTCCCCACTTTTCTCCCCTCTTTGAGAAAGGAGTCTTGAAAGCTTCACTTGATACTTCAGCTTTCAGGTAGTCTTTGACTCTGTGCAACTTTTGGCTTGAAAGCTCTGGGAAGAGCACCTGACTTCAAAACAGATTTATTGTCATTCAGCTACTAGGTGGAAGTTCAGTGTAGCTATGCATAAAACACAGCACTGAAATCTTTGATCTTTTGTATTTCTGTTCACATTTACAGTTGTGGAAGTTATACATACAATTTATTTCAGATGCTTATGAAACTGTTTCCTTCAGCCTTCAGGGATGTTATATTTTCCTAATGCAAATGTATTCATTTGTTGTCATATTTCTTGATTTGGAATTGCTTTCCACAGACTGTCTCTGAAAAATAATGAGCACGCACACTTTATTATTAAAATCACCCCTACCCATTACCATTAGCAATGGAGGTTAGTGTCAGGGTTTTCTGACCGACAGTAATGTGTGAATTCATAACAAGATGTAGTACAGTCAAATTTTAGCATCCTGTCAAACATGTAAGTAGAATTTAATGTATTCAAATCCATGTTTTACAGTGCTCAAGTTTACAAGCTTATTAGCATTGATGGTATGATTATATAAACCTTTTCAGCTATTTGTACTGTAAAATAGTGAGAAAAATTATTTGATAATTAATTACATATTCTTTCGAAAAGCTCTTTATTTCCATTTCTCCCTCTTTCCCTAATTCTGTAGGAGATTTTTTTTGTACATTATTATTCTTCAGTTCTTATTATATTACTACCACTGTCACCAGTTACACTGAACAGCTGAACTTGAATATGAAGTGACATATTTTTTTCCAAATCAATAAGAGTGCAGCTACAGTTAAGTTTCCTTGAAGGAAAAATACAGTCTGTCCACCTCCTTTATCAGGTTCATGGCTATTCAGGTAGCAAATGTTGACAAGTTTGTTTCTTTTAATTATGTGTTGCTTCATGAAAACTGGAGCTTTTCATGTAATTCATGGAGACTGTGGCATGTTTTTATTGCCTCAGAAATGGATTACGATAATATGCTGCCCTGGTGCTTAGTGTAAGAACATTTGTGTATGGCATTTCTTGTTGGATAAGGCTCCTTTCTTATAATATGAGATTGTACAGGAAAAATGTGTTTTATCTCTGCTCCATAATACGCACTGACGTCAAGTTGATTTTTGGGTAGAGTTTAAGATGACAGTTTTGGTCTGTTGTATTCGGTCCTAACTACGTGAAATAATTCCATTGTTAGTATTGTCACCAATGTACCTGAAGTTAAATCCCTTAGTTTCAATGAAAAATATTCTTCACTCAGGATCCTGAAGGGCTGGAATACCCTTTTTCTTTGTTTTTTGTTTTTGTCCCCTCTGCATTTCAATAGAGTACTTTGTAGGTACTTCAGAAGCTTTTACATATGTTTGTGGGAAAATGGAGTAAGAATATTAGTCATTCTGAAAAAGGAGAAAGGGAAGATTATGTGGTGGTGGAATCAGGTTCTTCATAGAAATTTGGACCGGGTGATGGAGAATTTGATTTTCCAAAGTCTGAGTTTGACCTGAGCAACCTCTGTTACAGCAAATCAGTAAATTTCAAATCCAGGTAGATGTCTAAAAAATGGCTTAGAAAGGAAAGATGCTCTGCCATCATGCTTGTAATGTAATCCTCTGTTTTGGGGTATTTCTTAAAACTGGTGAGTGATTAGTTCCATGGTACAGGAGAATCACATCCCTAGCAGAGAGTCAGCAAGAATCAAATTTTCCAGGGTGACATTCATTACACTGGAGGGACTTGGACTTGTATCGTCCCTGCTTCAGCTTGCTCAGATCAGACAAGGTTGAGGTTACATCTCTTTATAAGATTAATACTCTGTGCTTGCACTACCAGATTGATTGTTTTGATAAATATAGCAAAATCAATCAATCTTTCAATCTCTCTTCCTTACAGTTTAGATTTATTACACCTAAATAGGAGCTAGAATAAAACCCTTTTCTCTATTAATGAATGACTAAAACAGGCCTACCTGGACATCTAAAAAATGGGGATTTAAGACAGAAACTAATTTACAGAGAAACTACTGGGATCTTTTCCCATTCCATGTCTTCCAACAATAGTTAAGATATTTAATTTTCTCTACAGAAACAGACATTTCTTTGCATTTGTCTTTCCAATAGTTATGAATGCACAATATGCAGGAATTGCAGATAACGTTGAATTATTTATTATTTTAGAGCAAACTACTCTCCCATTTCCAGATGCTACTTAATTTTGATCACTGAAACAAGCTCACCATCACATTTCTTCAAATACTTTGCAGAAGAGTTGACTAGGAGACCTCATGATAAACGAGCAGCTTTTTTTCAGCATGTGCCCACTGGCTACTTCTCTACCCTTGTTGTTTCTCCTCATTTGTCATTCAGAGCAATGTTCTTCAGCACCACTCTGCCCAGCAGGTCACTGGGGCAGAATGGATCCCCTGACAAATAGTTAGGGCTGGCAGCTCAAAGGAAGGCAATGCACTGCTCCCATCCTTCCCAGCCTTACAACTGTCACAGTTGCAGAAGTTGCTGCATAAAAGGGTCATGGAGCTATATTTTTTTTTTCAGGATAAAGTAAGCTAAACAGTAACAATTGAATTTATCAGATCATAAGCAATGAGATTTACCTTATTTAAAGGACTCCTAGCACTCAGAACAGGGTGGGCTAGTGTGTTCTTCCATGTAATGATTGTTTGATATCACAGCTGGAAAACTCTACCCATAAAATATAAATTAATTCAAAATAATACAGTAACTATCTATGTCAATAGTAGAAGTTCAGCTCCATTGACCAATATGAGCAGATCCTAGCTAGAGAAAAAGAAGCAGTGCAAATGCCATGAAAGACCTTTTTGACCCCAGTTGACTATATCAGTGATGCAAGTTTATGAAAACAGGAAACTCATTTTTGTCCACAATTATTTTGGAGATCAGGGCCCTAGAACTATAAAAAAATTTGCATCAGTTAAAACTCATCCTAGAATAAACAGGTGTTTTGCATTTCTTAGCACTGCTCCTGTTCTGACCTCCATCAACTGCATGATATTTTTCTGCTTCTCAGAACTGGAGAAATTAGATGTGAGAAAAATCTTATAGTTCTCCTCATCCACCCCCTTGACAATGCAAAACAGTCCACACAGAATATTTATTAGTGCATTGCCCAGTCTAGTTTTAAATGTCACAATTGATGGAGTTGCTCCTTTCCCTTGGGATGTTATCACAAAGCCTAATAACATCTACTTTCCGGAAGTTTTATTCACTGTTCAGTCTGAATTTACCCTTACTCAGCACAATCCAAGCTGTAAAACCTCCTAACAAACAAAACAGACCTTCTACCTCTTTGTAAATGTGAGAAAAATCAGAAGAGGGTAATGAAAACGCTGATGTTTTATACAAAAAAATATTTTCTTACTGCTGATCTAGAAGAAAAAATATGTGTCTGTATGAATATATACTTTTATCTCAAACATTGTGGAACCCAAGGGATTTTTGGCCACTGACTAAAGCTGATCCAAGTTTTAATGACATATATATTCAGAACTCCACATAAAACAGGGAAAGGGCTTTAAAATGTTCACTTGTGTAGAAGTTAAATACCACATCCCTTCAGATGCTTAGAATTTGGAAAAATCATAAGCAGTGCAGAGAAGATTTCCTTCACTTCAGGACCTGTCTGGAAGTCTGTCATGCTTGCAATCCGATGGTACATGGCAATTTCAGGCAGCTCCTTAGGTCATCACCAGAGACAATATATGAACAACAGTGCTGGGCAGATCTCCCAGCCTTTCTCACCATCCACTGGACAAGGAAGTGGACGAGACTGGATGATGCTGCAATTCAAAATTTTTGTGCTCTGTCCATGTCAAGAACACCCATGAAAGACCATGATCCACTGAGGAACAACTCATCTGCACCATCTTGACTTTGAACTACTCAGCTCAACCCTGTTTGTGGTGTGCACCATGTATCACTAAGACAGCTGAGCTAAGGACTCCCTGTCACCTCCCTTTCTCTCCCTTGTTTTAGTCACTCCTCCTATTTTTTATTTTGAGTGAAGACAGAAAAGGCAGGTTCTTCTCCTATCTTTTTAGTCTTTGTTTAAATTAATTTTCTGCACCGGTTTTATCTTATTTTCCCTGCCTCAGGTTACTTCCTGGTTTGGTTTCTGTTTTCCTATTTCCTGATGACCCAGAAGAGAACTGTGCTCCCTTGGACAAGACTCTGAAACAGAAATTGGTGGAAACGAGAACTGGCCTGCTTTTATATACATTTTTTTTAACAACCCAGCCTAGAGGTTGAAGGTATGTTTATTCCCAAATAGAGTGATGTCAGTGAAATGGGAGGAATTTTGTAAATTTTTTTATGTTTGTTTACTGTTCCCAGGATTTGCTTAAAATCTTTATTCCTGCTTAAAGTGAGATTGAAAGATTTTGTTTGAAGGAACCTTTTTGATATGCAGATTTTACTGGATATATGTGAGAAAAACCAATACCTTCTATGGAAAACAGGAAGAAAGATACTTATTTACAAAATGTATTTTCTCTCAAAAACAGATTTTGATGGGAGAACTTCATTGTTTCATCTTAACCTCCAAAAACTGTTTTATTTCTGTTTGTGTGCTCAAATACTGCTGAATTATTTCTGCTACTATTAGCTGTGAAGAGAAAGGAAAGACTGGGAGAATGGCGCGGGGGGGGAGGGCGGTGTACAGGACTTTTCATACATTTATATTTATTTTCTTTATTTAATTTTATTGGCAATTTAATTAATGCTTATTTGCTTTCTAAAACTTCCCAAAGAACATCAGCTAAGCCTTACAAAGGACTCAGGCTCTCATTTTGCTGCAGTAAAATTCTGGACTGAGGATTGCCAATACTTCATTTTCCCTACTAATCACATTAACACAACAATTCCTTTTACAGGAATATTTACAGTCTTCATACCAGTAAGCTGTCTGCAATGTGTAGCCAACAGCAGAAGTTTACCTTCACTACTAGATTAACTGATAGGAGAGGATGTGAAATTTCAGAAGTGCCAGCACCTGAAATCTAGTTTGAATTTTGACTGGAGTACTCTGTTCTCACAGGGAGGGTTAAGTACAGAAGGAGTTGTTTGAAACGAAGCAAGATAAATCATCTCAGGGAGAGAATGGAAATGGCTTGCTGGATTTTTTGAGCCTATACAAAGATACTATTCCCCTGGAATATGAAACCCCTGAAAGGTTATCTGAATCATAAAAGTTTGTGCCTCTCATGTTCAAAGGAATGAAATGTTCTAATAAAAACTGGCACCTCACAGGCGTCACAAACAGCAATCCTCAGGAGCTGCAATGAGCCTCGTGCACAGCTGAAAAGCACAATCTTTCTTGCAGCGTCCATCTAAATATGTTGTTTGGACAGGTCTGGGGTTTTGTATTGAACACACTTTGAAACCCCCATGACATGTGATAGCACTTAGCTCAGCAGCAAATTCTCACAGGAAACTTACGTTACATATTTTACATCCCTAATGTAATTATCAGGCAAAAAAAAATACATGGGAGCAATGAAGCTTGACCACTCAAACATTGCATTTCCAGTGCATAGTGTTATTCCTGACAGGGCCAAGGAGGGAGAGGAAATTCAGAGTGTGCTGAGCTGAATTTCAGAAGCAGATTCAGATTAATGGCAGATCATGGTTGGTTAATAGCGAGCTGCAACCTCTGCTTGGCTGCTGATCTGTCTGAGGGCTGACACAGGAAGCACGAGGGCTTCCTGCAGGGCTGACAGCAGTTTCTGTCGCTAATTTATGATTGCCAGGGACCTTTTGTTATGGCCACGCGTTGTGGGGGTCTTTTTGTTGTTGTTTTTTGGGTTTTTTTTTTGTGTGTAAAATCCAGGAAGCACAAGCTAGAGTGTGCTTTGCAAAATCACTACAAGCAGGCTGAACGGGAGAGAGGATGTACCTAATAATCGCCAGCCCTGACTGAAAGGGGAAAAAGGATTGTGGCTTTTAAATATGACTATCAGGAGCGAAACTCTCCAGCTAGACTAGATAAAACCAGAAACAAAAGGGAACCGGAGTTACACTAGCAGCAGCTTAATAGCTGCAATTATCAGCTGGGCTCCCAGTTGGAGTTACCACCGATCAGAGCCCGAGGTGAAAAATGTCAGGGGGATAGAGTGAAAGGCCTGCCTGAAAATGCAAAACCGCAGAGCATTCACTTGCTAAAAGACTTGGATGAGCTACTTGTTCTGGTCTTTGTGCTCTTTTAAATACAGCCATCTAGTTGTCTTGGAGACAAGCACGTGGGGAAAAAAAAAGCCACTCAATATTCCTATCCCTGACTATAATCCCCTGTTATGGATCAGCTAAGTAATAGTCTAAATACAAAATGTATAAAATATTAACCTGACAAACTGCTCTGCTTAAGTCAATGACATATGGATAGAAGATGTGGGTAACAAGAGGTTTATTAAAATGCTCCGGTTCAGCTGCAGCAGGAGTGACAGAATAAAAGCCTGACTTGTAAAAGAGAAAGGGTAGGGAGATATTAACACTGAAGGGCAGATGAGCAAATTCTCCTGGAAATCTCAGAGAAGCAAACAGCAAATGAGGTTGATTAAAATTACTATAATTGTGATGACAAGTTGTACACCACTCGAACACCCTACTGTACATAGTTCCAGATGCTAATTTGGACTCTAATTTGCCCGTCCTTGAAGATAGTGATAAAACTCTCCTTGACTTCAAAGAGGAGCAGAAGCAGGCTCTTCAATTCATAGAAAAGAAACAAATGTCTGGCTTTAACACGTAAGATCAGAAGTTCTAAAATATATCTTGAAGACATCCCTAGATTTTATTGATAACTTCATATTGATTGCTTTTAAGTTCTTTAAATAAATTGGAAAACTTGAGTTGCTTCTTGTTTGCATATAGTAAGTTTAAATCTGTGTAAGTAAATAACACCAAGCATTTGTATAATACTTTTCAGGAATATTCAGGAATGGAATCTGCATTTTCACAGGTAGTGACTCTGGAAAACTCATCTCTAGCACAGCACTCTGCTTCAGGTATGTAAAAGGGAGGTACTCTCACACTGAGCTCTCACTTTTAGGAAACCAGTCCTTTTAAAAGGATCTAAAGGAAAGCACTTAGAAGTCATCCAGAACCATTAATCACTTTTAAAATTCTTGTGAAATGCATTTGTTTTACCAATTTACACCAATGATGTCACGCTGTGTCTGTGTTAATATGCTTCTGTTTATAGTGAGACAGTCACTGTGTGTTTCCCATCCGTAAGGGGAGGTACCTTAACCTCCCTGAAGAGGACAAACATGTTTTAGCATCTGAAATACAGAAGTAGAATTGACTGAGATGCTTTGCCCCTAGCTCACACTATTAGAATTCTTGTTATCATTAACTACCAGGATATTTTTCTTCTTTATATCCTCCTCCCACAGAAGTTGTGTGCATTGCCCCAGCCTTTTAAATAGTGAGCTTAAGCTTACTATTCCTAGTTTGCAAACTGTCAATGTTTTCTTAAAAACCCCAAACAATTAAGCTAAGTATTTGCTAGGATATTTTGCTATTGTGTTACACTGCTTACAAAAGTCTGCACTATCAGAGCTATGCTGGGATGGAAGAAAGAAAACTGCAGTTCAGTTACTGCTTCTGGATGGCATTTGTGCCTAATCTATTCACTACACGCAGAGCTTTGATATGAGTGCACTTCTCTGAGATGCCATGGCATAACAGGCTGTCTTATCTCAGTTTAAGTCTACTGAAATTAATGGAGATGTGGAATTCTGATATTTTCTTTTGGTGATCCATGAATGACATGAGCAATCTTAATCATGTAGAAAGACCAATAAAATCCTGCCTTCAGCAAGGCCTGTGAAATTTGAAGGCTATGAAAATATGCATACAATGACTGCGATTTCAAAAAAAGCCTGACTGCTAATGAAAAATAGTCCCGAATGCATTTGAAGGGATATTCAAGCTTGTGGTTAGGTTGATGCCAGATGTTGATGAAGAGGAAAGGGAAGTTGAGGAAATTTAGGAAAAATAGGTACATGAACCCTTAGGATATTGGGTTACCAGCCAGCTGGGAGACACCTGGAAAGCAGCTATTTAAATCTGTTTGAAGTAAGGGTCTCTTGTAGAGGGACTGGCCAGAGGGTCTGAAGAGCAGAGAAGACCCTTTTGCTCCTCCCAATGCCTCCTACCTCCCTCAGCCTGCCGGGGGTAACTTCCAGCTCTCCAGAGCCTCTGGCAAGGGCCCAGAGCAGCCCATGGGGAGGGAGCTGGGCAGAGGGAGAGATCTGGGGCATCACCACCTCCTGCCTGCCCAGGGCTGCGGAAGGGCATGGCAGAGGGTCCCAATGCACTGGAGGGACAGAAAGCAAAGGTGATTTCATCGACAAGGTGAAATGTTCTAATAAAAACTGGCACAAAGTTTCTTTCTTTTTTTTTTGGTACCTTAGATTTATTTCCCCCCATTTTTAAATTATCTTTACATTAACAAGAAATTACTTTGTGATGAATTGCTGATTAGTTGGCATTTATTTCTGTAATTACTTCAATTGTAATTTCATTCACCTATTGCCAAAAGACTGCTGACAACTTTTATAGATTTCTTTTTTTCAAGGTTGGAAAATGCTTATGCATACATACATAAATAAATAGAGAAATAGATAAAATTTAGTTAATTTCTACTTGTACTATTTATATATAGATGCATAATTAAATTATTCTAATCTCCAGTTGCCTGAATTGCAATCTTGCATAAGAATATAATCTTTCATTAAATACATATAATATAGATTATATATAACATTATATGCATTATATCTCTCCCTTTTTTTCAGATTTGCACAGAAAACATTGAAAATGGAAAGGGAGTGCTTTTTAAGGGCTATAAAAGTGAGAGGACAAATAAAAAAAAAAATTCTGTACTATTTGCAGAATTCACCCAAAGTCTGTGACCTTAAACCAATTCAGTACTCAAGGAGAATTTATTTTATCTCTACCACTGATAGCCACGAAGCATAAGAAAGCTGGTTGTTTTTTGGAGACTGCCTCTCCAGGGAACTCATTTTGATCACAGGCTTTTCCTGCCTCAGTCCTCCCCCTGTGAAATGGGGATAACCATTTTCTCTCTGTCTGCCATGAGATGCTCTGAGGAAATGTGCATTCAAGGATATTTGGGTATAAGCACAAGGAATCTGTATAAACATTTCAGAGGGAGGTAAACAAAACAATGCAAAGTTGAAGTGCATTAATTGATTACTCTCTGCTCTGCTTTATAGTTTTACCTTTTTTTGTGTCTGTTTCTTGCCTTTGTCTGTAATTTTGCTGAAGGGGTATGTTTCTAATTAATGAGAAGCTGAGTTTTCTGATTGTGGCTCAGCATTTGAAACCTAGCTGTTGCACTCACTATTGTTCAGAAGGACACTAATGTTTTCTTGGAAAAAATCTAATTCAGAGTTTAAATAGCCAGTTTAGACAGTCTATTTTAACTGAACTCGTCTTGGTCACTTATTCATGCAGACATCTTGGCATGTGCCAAGCAAAGCACCCCGAATACCAGATGACACAGTGGAGGGGAGAACTGTTCCACAACTTCAGCTCCAGCTTGTGGAGGAGGATGTTCAGACACCCAGGAGGATGCTCTCTTCTCCTTTCCTTGTTGTTACTTATCTTCCTCAAAGGCCCATGCATTCAAAGGTAACAGGAGATACAGCACTGCTCTGCTAAAAGGGCTTTTGTTTTTTGAAGGTTCTGCACTTCCTTCAGGTGAATATAACCATTTCTTTAAATGCCTTCCTTAATCTGGACATGTAGCACATGCCTGAGCAGTGCACAATGACATGCTTGAATCATTCTTCTTCAGGACTCCTCTACCCCTTCATAAGCTTCCTTGTCTTACACTCCAAATATATCCTCTGTCCCAAACCTATGTCTCTTTCCCAAAAAGGTCTTCTATATGTGGAATCTCCAAACTTGGCAATAGACATTTATGGCATTTTTGAGATAGCACCACATTTTGATAGTAAGTGCAACAACAAATTAAAAATAATTTTTTATTCTTTTTCTAATGGAAAATTTGTGTAGGGAGCAGAAACTATGATGCATTTCATTCTCTACAGGAAGTACTTTAAAAAAAATTCTCTAGCTGATTATATCTGCTCTCTGTAAGCCTTCCTGATGTACACTAAAGGAAGATGTGCCTCTGTTGTAAAGTGATCCAGTTTTGAAAAAAAGCACTCTGATATTAGCGCATTTTAGCACTGCTTAATGGGCTTATAATTCTATTCAGCATTTTAAGTGGAAAGCAGGAATAGGAAGTAGGTGGGAAAATATGCCCATGTAGCCCTCCCTCTTATTGATCATTCTGCACCAAACACCAGAAAGATGAGTAGAGGGGTGGGGGATCTGGCGTCAGTGGACAGGTAGGAGACACCAGCACATTAGTGATTATTTAAAACTTGTATTTTGAAACTAAAACAGCTGTGAATCCTCTGAAAAGACTGAATATTTTAACACACATATTCTGCCCATAAAAATACTCTCTCTTGCCAATGCTGTCATTTTATCTACATTAACAAAAAATATTATGAATACAAGTTAAACTGGCTATTGCAATAAATGAAAATGGCAATTCCATTTACTTAATTGGCAGGTATCCAATATCTTTTTATTCTCAGAATGAAACAGCTGGGATTGTGAAAAGTAACAACTACTCTGTAATAGCTGCTACATAATATCATCACTTTCATAGGAAGAAGACAGAGGTTCACCTGGCAGAGGAGAGATGGCTAAAATACACATAATTAAAATATGAAATAAAAATCAATGAAATCTTTTGGCCATCCTAGGCTTTGGGGAATAATTTTCTGGGCAACAGAGTCATTACTTTAAGTATTCACTTCAAGATCCATTCTGTCACTGTTAGCCCTGATGAAAACTGTCTGTTCCATAGATAACCTCACTGGTAGAATCTGGGGTCTTTAATCCTTTCACTTTTCATACTGGCTCATTATTAATTGCAAAAAAAAAAAAAAAAAAAAAAAACAAAAACAAAAAACAAAAAAACCTTCATTGAGCAAAGAAATTATTTATTGGGTAAAATATTACTCAAATCAGTGAGTAGTGTATTAGAATTTGTTCATATTGGTTAATCTTTTTGTGTGCTCAGTTCCCCAAGCTTCGTGGCCCCACTTCTGGGATAGTTAGAACCATTTTTAGCAAGATGATAACAAAGGATGAATATCAAATTCACCTAATTAAAGATACTGGTGTGCAGATAAATGCAATGTATTTTCATTTTCTTCTTGATATCCCATCCCACCTCAAATCCTTTAAGAAGGAAGGATTAACAGGTTACAGAGGAGGCTTGATGTACAGACTAAAAATATTCCTGGAAGCTTTTTCTCCAAAGATTTGTGGCTTTCTGGATAGCTGCTGAAATATCTACCATAGCCTTTTCCATTCTCATTGCATCTATTACTTGATTTGGAAGCCCTTTGGAAGAGGGACTATGCATTTGGGGGGCTCTGCCCAACGAGGGTCTGGCCAAGGCATTTGTGTATCCCCATAAGTAACATCATTGATAGCACTAGGTAATGTCATAATGCTTTCTAAAAACCCAGCCAGGCAGTGCTGAACCACCGCCTGACAACACATTTCTGAGGATGTCAGATGAGTTTTAGCTGCTCTCTGGAAATGTTTATTATTCACCCTAGGATATTTTTGTCCCACCTGTAGAACCCCAGGCATATGTGTATTAATAGTATAATAAGAAGTGGTATTTTAAATATATTCATAACCCCTGCAACTGTCCCGGATACATTTTGGGATGGTTACTTTGAACCAGCTCTAATCAAGTTGAATGAAAACTTCCTGGCTCCCACAACACCTAATGTGTCCTGTAACATGCCTTCCAGGTTTGTTTATTTTGTGTAAAAAAGGGACCAGTTTTATGCTTTCTCACAAAATAAGCCAGTGTACAGCAAGTGCAGATGATTTGCTTCAGAAATGCACTCCAGAAGTGAAGGAAAGTGATTGAAGTGATGCACTTTAGGACCAGTATGAGCAGCGCAAGCTTGTAACAGACTTTGAGAATAGGGGAAAAAGGAGCAGGTTGCCAAATTATTTAATGTCAGAGTCTTTTTTCAGGTTTGCATTAATATAATTGGGTTTAACTGCAAATTTTAAGGACCGGCAATCTTTTAGGTATGATCCCAAACATCATGTAGAATGAAATCATAGGAAAAAAGTGATTTACTCTACTGTTGGTGTGATAATTTTAATTTTTTTTTTGTGTTAGATTCTCTGTTTTTCAATCATACAAGAGATTCCAACAACAAACCTGAACAGAGTGGTATCCACAATCAATATCCAACTAGGTTTTATGTCCTGTACATCTGAGTGAGAGCATTCAGCTTAAATTTTTAAAGAGAAGGACTGTTTCATGGAAATGTCTCATAACATGGACAACCAATTAAGCTAACATTTGCCAAGGTCAACAAAATGAACAAAACATCTTCCAAAACCAGAAAACCACACAAACAGCAGCAAAGCTAGAGAGCTGCTTCAATGGGAAAAATGCAAGTTTAACTGTAAATGACTTATACCAGAGGGTCCCTGACAATTTGTGTATTCCCAGATAAGGTGAATGAAATAGTATTTCAGATCTACTTTACTGACAGAAATTGCATTAAACTACCCTTAGTGCTACAAGTAAAATGTTACACTCCCCCCTCCTCTAGAGTTTGGACACAAAATTAGGTTAAGGATGTAAAACAAGTTGTCAGACATTGGATAATAACCATAACTGCTTATAAATGTCTCTATCAGTTTTGGTCTGTTTTATTTGTGATGTAACGGGCCTTAATCTAAACTTCAGAGAAAGAAGTTCAATTACAGTAATGCACATTTGGCCAGTCTAAGAGCAGAGACACAGAAATTCACTGCAGTGTGATTCGTGGGCAGAGATGCCTATTGAGTGTTGTCTTCTGGATGCTCCCCTCTTGTGGAAGAAAAATATCCTCATATAAAAACTGTTATACTGTATAATTACTACCGAAATTGCTTATTCTCACAGAACAGAAAAAAGCTAAACTTTTTTTTTGGGGAAAAAAGCTAAAACCCCCAGTAACAGTGTACAACATCAATGGGAAGTAGAAATGGCCACGCAGAGAAGACAGGTGATTTGTGAGCTGGAGGAAAGATATTTGGTTTGTGCACACCCCGCCACACAGGCTTGATGAGAGTGGGATTTCCAGACAACATCTGCTTGGTCGTTAAGCGTGCCAATGATGTTTTGGGAAAGACTTTCCTCTTGTGCAAGAAACTGCAGGAAAGCAGTCAGAAAAGAATCAACATTTGGGCGAGACAGGCACGGCCAATGTGATGGCTGTGGAGGAAGCATCCCAAGGCCAAAAGGAAGCCCCGCGGAGGCTGCGGTGTGCTGGGAAATGCCACAGCCCCAGCCAGGCAGAGGGCGGATCCGGGCGAGGAAACAGCCGGAGCAGGGCAGGGCAAACCACAGCTGGAAGGTCTCAGACTCTTGCGAGTCAGGGATCGCCCTCCTTCCCCCAAACCCAAGACGGGCTGTGTGCTGGCAGATCCACAGCACCACAGCACCTGAGCCCCACCTGCGCAGGCGAGCAGGGCACTGCGTGTGAGCGCGGGGACAGATGTGAGCACAGCAGTGCAGCTCCAACAGAAAAGGGACCCAGGTGTCCTGACCGAGCATTCACGAGCTCTAGTGCCCTGTACAGGTTGCTCTTACCTGTCACTCTGTCCTCCAGAATTTTCACCCATGTGTTTATATTAGTTTCCTAAAATAACTGTAAACCAGTGCATTAATATCTGCATAATGGAAATGCAAACACGTGTTGTTGTTGTTGTTGTTGTTGTTGTAGCTCAAAACTGCACTTGCAAGTATTTGAGCTCTCTGATAACATTGTCTGTTTTAAAATTTTGCCTGAGAATTTTTTTTTTCAACTTTTACTTATAGCTGTGAGAAAATCATCCCTGCTTCCCCAATAAAAGATAACAGGCAGCTTAAAAAATAAAAGAAATATTTTATTTAAAATATATATAAATATGAAGTTTTAGCATTTTCAGGAGTCGTTACAATTGTTTTTTATTTAAAACTACGCAATAAATTTGTTTTAGTCCAACTTTGAACAACTCTTACTGAAGGCCAGTATAGTTTTTCTCATTCTATCTTTTAGACGTGTTTCTGGCAACATTAAATGTATATGGTAGGTAAATTGCGATACAATTTTTTTCTGATACTTTTATGTTGTGGAGTGAAATGGATCAAGGTGCAAGTTAACTAGCTACCTTGATTTGATCTGGTTAAATTGTCGAACTGATTAGGAAAATACTTAGATTAAGGAAACAGGGCTGCCCTGCCTGCTATGCCGAAATAACCCCTTGCATCAGCTTGGAAATGGAAAGTGAGTTCCACATACAGATTTCAAAATATGCTAACCAAAAAAAAAAAAAAAAGCTAAAAACAAAAAACAAAAACAAAGAAAAAAAAACCCAACCTTAAAAAAAAGTAGCTTGCTAGGTAAAAACTTAGGATGTGAGGTCCAAATTAGATGAGAGGCCAGCCCACAGACAGTAACCATGCTGATTTTCAGTCATATTTTAATTGCAAACCAGTTGCTTTAGTCTTCCATAGCCTGCGAGATCAATTGCTTGATCAAAGTGTTGTGTAAAAGAAGATTAATTGCAGCTGTTGAAACTTGGGGAACTGTGCAGGAAGGGCAGGCAGGTTTGAGAAGATCTTTAGACCTCCCTATGGCACGGCTCAGAGACAGGAAGGTCTGTCCTGCCTGTGTCCTTCACTCCTGGTGGCCTTTGTCGGTGCCAGGACAAGTCAGAGCTGCCGGGATATTGTGCTGCTCTTGCTGGCACATAGCCCTGAGGGTAAGGAGTAATGTTCCTTCCTTCCCTCACTTTGGATCACATCCCTATGTTGCATCACATGATGATGCTCCATTTCCCATTAAGGTTCCAATCTTTGGGCTAAAAAAAAAAAAAAAAAAAAAAAAGACTGTGAAGACATATACTGACCCTGACCTCTGGACAGCTATGCTGCTTCTCTCTTCCCTGCAGTCTCTCACCTAAATCCCCCATTCCTGGACTCAACACAGGCAGAAGCGCTCAAGGGCCTGATGGTACAGATGTACCTCAACGTCTTGAAACAAAAGTGAACTCTTGGTGTCTTTGGGTTCAGCTAACTACCTGCACATAAATGTTCATAAAAGCATGCAAAAATCTAAAGCCTCAAAATCCCCTCCTTTCCTCCTTTCAGCTTTTTAAAACTCCAGACCTGGGCTGCTTGAAAGGAAAGGACAGTCTCAGTGGAAACACTGCCAAGAAATATCCACGCCAAGAGAGGGCATGTCATAGTATGATGATTTCATTGCAGCAAAATTAAAGGTACATAGGTGGAAATACTTCCAGACAGCTGAGAAAACCCCCTGAGGAGATTTCTGGGCTGGAGGGCAGGCACTCAAGAAGATACAGAGAGGGCAAAGCATCTGGGCTGAGGTGCTCACAGGCAAGTCTGACCTTGCTGAGATGAGACATGCCATAGGAAAAGCAAATAGGTCAAAAGCAGAGGAAATGTTATTGGTATCTCATATTTTCATTTTATTCTAAATGTAGTTACCATGGCAGCAACAAGCAGTTTTGGGGCTTGAGCTCCTCTGCAGACATACAGACATCTTTTGAACTTCCCTCTTCTTCCATTCCTTTATCTGTTCCCAGGAATATAAGCTGAAAACTCACTCATGTTTCCTTCCATGAGCAATGTATCAGCAATGAGAAAAACAATGACAAAAGTACTATAAAACCTCCCTAAAACCATAATGATAATATTTTTATCTTTCCTTCCAGAACACCTAACCTAACCCTCCCACTTCAGTATTTTGTCAGGAACAGAGTAGTCTCTGCACAGGTTTTGTTGTATCCCCTCTTCATGCTGTTCTTGTTTTTAGGGCAAGAAGAGAAATCCATCAACATCCATTTATATCTCTATTCATTTGCATAAGTGAGCTATTTCTCTGACCCTGCAGACCTCTTTCTTCTTCAGACTTCTTTTTGAACACTGCTTAATTCAGGGCCCTTCTCCACTTACAGGTTGGGCTGACCTGGAGAAAAAATGCTGGATGGGGAAAAGGAAAAGTTCCCATATTGAGCCCAGCTGTAAGCAGGAGAGAACAAGCCTCACGTCAAGTCACACAGTCATTTTGGCCACCAGCAGGCTATGACTGTGCGATATGGGCCATGAACCCCAAAAATAATATGTAACAAGAACCTCTGATTCTTAGTTGCCCCTAAAGAATGTCTCTTCTAGAGTAAAATCAAAATGTAGTCTTAGTTGCTTTTATCTGAGTGTAAGTTGAGAGAGAAGGAAAAGAAGTAATATATGACAGAGTCTGCTTTTTTTTGTGCTACATCTGAACTGACTACAAGATAATACAATAAACAAGATAACAAGATCAAAGAGCTTGAGAGGGCTTCTCTTCCCTTCCCTGGTCCCAAAGGAGAATCAATAATTTCAAAACCATTCTTGAAAGATGTTGGACTAATCTGATCTTTGCTGTGGATGCCTGGCTAGTCTCCTCAATGGTTTCTAGGATATTGAAGGGGGTTCTAGGCAACCAAAAACATAACACAAAGTAAGAAGGTCAGAATATCATGGGGACAGTTCAAGTACCCAGGTGTTTTATTTACTTGGGATTAGACCTAATTTTCATTATAGTTTCAATTGATTAATTTATTAGCTAGTGTGGTACATCAATGCCACAGTGTTACCCTTGCCTGATGCAGAATCATACCTTTCCAGGGCTTACCCTGTCCCCAGGAAAAAAACCTGCTTTTCAGAAAACCCCACTCAAGAAAGCACTACTCCCTTCTTTTTGAAGATTATTTTTTGGGTTAAATCACTTTATTTATTTGGTTTACAAATGAAAAGCATTTCATAACTTACAACAACAGAAGAGGAGGATTGTGCAAAATGCAATTAGGAGTCAAGAATAAATGGCTCCAGTGGCTGGAGTTGCTGGAAGGAGCAGCCTAAAAAAGTGTATGGGTTTATAGCATCCTAGAGACTGGACACTAGCTCCTAGGTGAGTTTGTACTATGAAGAAAAGGAAAAATTATTAGTTCCACTTTTAAAGCCATGCATTTGCAGTGAGCACACTGCCTTCCTCCTTCTGCATGGGAGGAATGTTTATCCAGCACTTAATGCAGATCCCTCTCTACACTACTGAGTGCTAATTTGTCTTGTCATAAGACACCCACTATTCAATAACTGTAAATTGGTAACTTTAATTGCTGAGGTCTCAGGCACTGCAGTTCTCAGCGTGATCAAAGGAAAACAAAAAACAAAACTCAAAAAAACCCAAACCAAAATAAAAAAAATTGATTCTCCTGGGATCTCCCCTTCCCTGACAATGATGCCAAGTTTTCAGGAAAAGGATGCATGGCAGGTGCAGACTCAATTAAATCCATGCAGTTGGAATTCCTTGTCAAGGTGGAAGTTAGTTCTGAGGCTACAAAACATTTTGAGAAGCTGCTTGGAGTTGGAGGAATGCTCACAGTGCTATTTTGCAATATACTGAAGGCAAGGAGTCGAGTGTAGCACAAGGGTAAGTGCAGCTGGAAGCTGGTGGGGCTTCTCTAGATTGCCTTGACTTTGTGTGTCACACCAAATGATTCCAGCTGTTATGTGAGGCTTACATGGTCACTGCATTGTTCTTCCATGATCACAATCTTCTTGCCTCAGCTTTGCAGCCCGCAAAGCATTTCTGCATCATTAAAAGCAGGAGGTCAGACATCCCATGGCCTCCTGCTCTTCTGCTCTTCCAACTGCAGTCCTGGGCTGGTGGCCACACACAGACAATTCCATTATATTAGTTGTATGCTTCTTACTCCAACAGCTGTGAGGTATAACTGAGGTATAACATTTTTGTCTTTTTCTGACAACTGTCTAAAGCTCATCTTTCCTCATCTTTATATTTCACTCATTTTCTCTGGGGAAGTTCTCGGAAGATGAAAAACATTCTGAGCTTTTTTCCTCCTATGGAGATGAGTTAGGCAGCTCCTTTAAGGAAAGTGACCATCCCATTGATGCTGAAAGGTCTCAGCTTGCACAAGGAAAAGAAATGTGACAAGCTTTATTTCAGCAGCATTGGCATCAGGCCAGCAAAAATATGTCCATAGTTCCCAGTGACTTCTCAGTGTGTCCCAAATTAAGATGCTTTTGTATTATTCTTTTCTCTATGTATCCTTGACAAAAAATGCAAAGAAAAGGCAGAGAACTTTGGGAACGACCTTGTCATTGAAAGGTGAAATAGAGGCCACTTATCTAACATTTGCATTACAGACTTGTGATAGGACTGATATGTAGAAAATGGGGTAAAGCAGGGGGTAGAAGTTGTGGGTTTCTATTTGAACATTGTCTCTAACTTTAGAGCTTTATACAGCCTTTATTCTGTTTCTGGAGTGCTGGGAAGTGTTCTGTGGATACCATGAGTAAACTGTGCTTTTTGTATTAAACATTTATTGCCTAGCTTCTATGTTTGCAAGCATCCAGATCAATGATTTAAGCTATTCCCACCAGATCTATGTTTCTATCAACTGCTTTTTTCTTTTCTTTCAGAGAAGATACCTGAACCATGGTTTCAAATGGGGAAGCATTCTCCTGAAAAATGCATTATGAAAACTAAAAAGCTATTGTGCAAGGGTAATTCTTCTCATACAGTGAAGGAACCATGGACAATACCATGATGAAACCTGTTATTTGAGTGTCACACAAGTTGCAGAAGATATTTTTTGGGGAAGGAAGGCAAACTGAGGCAAAGCATCTCCAATTATCCTTTCAACAAATACCAAATGCAGCAGAAAGCAGTCTTTAAATAAAGTGTGCAGTCACCTTCTCCAGAATGAACACAAAGCTACATCACAGAATACCACAACTGTAGACGCCAACAAGACATGGAACTTTCATGAAGAGAGAAACTGCACATCAAAATTAAAGCATCCTGCAAGTTCAAACAGTTTATTTTTTTAAATGGGGGAAATCTTTTAGCAAAAATTTGTCCAGTCTTCATCTATCTCTAGCAATAGTTATGTCTCTATTTTCAAATAAGAAAACAAGAAAACTGAGTGAAATAACACAAGACCTAACTACAGACCTGGCCTACTGTCTTTGATATCAATGACAACACGTATATTAGCAAATGTCTTAGTGTCCCTCCGTTATTCTTGAACTCCAGTGGTCTTCTGATAATGTATAAATCCTGTTAGCACTTTCCCCAGAACTCACGAAGACATCCCTGCCCATATCCTCCCTGTATCAGCCAGCTCAGACAGCCAGCAGCTGCGTAATGAAAAGGAAATGAAATTTTCCTGTTAGCAGCCTCCTCCAATTCGGGGAAACAGTGACAGGCATCGCATCTGCCTGCAGTGCTCTCAGGGATTCTCATATGATAAAAATACTTTTTTTAGAGAGAGACTGGTTAAATGTGACTCTCAGTAGATGGGTGAAATGATAATTCAAACTGTGTGGCTGGACCTTTGATACATTCTGTTTTACTGCTTTAGAAGTTTCTTGGTACTCAGGTCTCTATCACTACTTGTAAAAAGACAGGAAAAGAAAGGATGCATTTGCTGAAACTCAGCCTCTACAAAAATAATCTATAAAACCAAATGATTGAAAACAGCATGTTTTTGGAGTATACTTGTACACTTCAGAAAAAAGAATCAATCTCTCAATATTAGAATGAGACCTTTAATATTAAACTTTGAATAATTCATTTAAACTACAAGTCAATAATAATTTAAAGTAATTTGTAACTGAAAAGAAAGTTTAACATTGCCCTTTCAATTAAGAAAGAGAAAAATGTAATGTGAACCAAAGAGAGTACTTTTTTCTTTTTTTTTTAGGACTTGGATAATAAATAATAAATATTTACACAACGAGTTTTTATTTAGATCTCACTGAGCAAAATATTACCAGCTTCCAAACTAATTGTTTCCTTCCTATCATATTTATTTAATCTGTCCTGGATTAAAACATTTTACTTCAAAGTTGAGTCATGACTACGAGTACATCTGCTAAAATGCAGGAATATTTTGCTCAAAATCTTTGAAGTTACTATGAATTTATTTCAGATCAAATGAGAGCAAGATCACTAATGATAAAATCCATTGATAATGTAAATTTGATTGATAATAAAATGCTGTGATTATCCCATTCATGACAGTTTGGCCTTGGTATAACTAAAATTTGACTTACAAGCAAAATGAAACAATTCTCAGCTGTGGATTTGATTGTAGGTGCTGCTCTACCATGTCTGTCCCCTGAAAATATATTTTGGATCTGGGGGTTGTTAAAAGGTGATCTTTGTCCACAACCACTTAATCTAATGGCAAATCAGCTTCTAAAGTGGCAGTCACCTATAGGGAAGAAGGAGAGGAGATGATCTTTTGGTTTTAACATGCTTCCTTCTCTATAGTTAGCTAATTATCTTTCAAATGCTCTCTGCATTTTCAGTTTACATGTAAGATATGACCGACTTACCCTGTAACATTTTTCAAGGCAGTATTTTAAGAAACTAAAATATTTTTCTTGTTAAAATCTTTCTCAACCCAATTTTCCACCCCCTGTAATTATCTTAAAAAATCCTCATTCTGAAGGATTGCACCCTTACACGTATTTCAGCCCTTATTAACCGTACTGTCGTTATCCCTGCTGACATTGTGGCTTCGGGCTGTGCTAAGGGCCTGCATAATCTTGTTTTCAGAGGCTTCTGCCGCCTCTGTGAATGACAGGAGGAAAGGAGAAGCCAGGTAAGATCCAGAATTTCTTCGAAGATTAAAGCTCTAGAAAGTGTGCGGTAATCCAACATCTGTTCCTTTGGTCCTGGAGCTGTGAAGCTGTGCTGCTGCTGTGCCATCTGCCAGGCGGGAGGGGAGGAGGGGAGGAGGGGAGGAGGCTGCTCCTGCACCAGTCGCCGTGATTAAGGTTGTCTGTGTGTTTGTGTTTGTATGCAGGAGGGAAAAAACTGCACTCTGAGCTGGGGCAGTGCCATGTGGGATGTGTCAGAGGAGAATGGGGGTCACTTTACGTGCTCACACCTGGACAAAGCACCAGGAAATAAATAAGGAAAGCAAAAGGCCATGCAGTTATTAACATACAAATAGCATCCATGCTTCCTGTGCAATTCACGCTGAACTCACACACCATTTTGATTTCATACCAGCAGGCATCCAATGCACGATTAATGTAACACGGAGCTTTAAGAGAGTTTTGGTTTGCCCTGTTGCAGTGGCGCAGACCTCTGCACCCCCAGGAAAGAGTCTCAGAGGGAGGCATGAGGTCTTCATGAAGGTTAGTAAGCTTCAGCCCAGGAAAATCAGTGGTGATTCCTGTACCACTTGATGACTTATCTTTTTATTAGTAAGTGGAATAGTTTTCCGGTATATACTATTAAGGCATTGCCTGCTCATCCTCACCACGAAAGTATTTCAGCACACTCTGCCTATGTGTGCAGTGATTGTCCAAAACCTTCATGTGCAAACCTTTTGGATCAACTCTGGCAGTAACTGTGTACTGCAAATCATGCAATGAAGAGGTACCAGAATGAATTTAGAACATCTGGCATGAAAGTGTACATATGTAGGGGATGTCACTTGAACATGGGATGTGTTGCTCTTCAGAGCTGGGAAGGGTTCCTGCCCCAAAGAAATGACATCTAGACAAAAAAAAAAAAAAAAAATAGCATGCCCAAGTTATGAGCATTTTCACAAAGAAGGAAGTGACACCAGACTTGATTTTCACAGTGTCTTTGGCACAAACCTTTATTTGTCAGCAGGAAGAATCCATGGCTCTACTAGGAACCCACACAAGGCATACAGATCTGTGTTAATTTCTACCTTATCCTTGAAGGAAGGTATTTTAAATTTGCTGACGTTATTGGATCATCTATATAAATTGTTCCACACCAAAACAAAATGGCTCGAAATTTTCCCTAAATCAGATTTTTTCTGGAAGTTTTGGCAATTCCAGTGACTGGTACCCAAGTCAGAGATCTGAGCTTCTGCACATGGATGCCTGATGTGACAACTGGAAGAGACAGTGGGCTGTTTGTTGAAGTCCAGGCATGCAATGGCTGCTCATGGAAACATTCACAAGCTGGACGTAAACTAGCTATATCCAGGGCCAGTCATATTGTAGTAGCAGCCGAAAAAAACATCCTACTCCTCTAGGACACCTAGTTGCATGTTTAGCGGGCTGGAGAGAAGGCTATACTGGGAGTAGCTCTTGAAGCTGCAGCCACGCCAACAAGGGTGTGATTATCAGTGGATGCTGCAGTTTGTACAGCGAGCAGCTCTTGTGCACAGCAGGGAGTGAATTGACTTCAGCGGGTCCCCAAAGAGCGACAGTGTGGCTCGGGTGAGGGAGAGCAGAGTGCCCTGGAATCCCTGTAAGCTGATGGATGTGGGTGGCATCACCATGTTTTTTTTCTATTGCGAGAGCAAACTAGAAAATAAGGCAAGGCTTAATACGGCGAGGTTTTTACTTTTCTTTTCGTCCCTCTGAGCCGAAGAGCCAACACTGCCTCCAGGCAGGGCTCTGCGCCCCTGCGAGCGCTGCCATTCGCTCCGCTGGCCATGAGCTCGGCTCCTCCTGTCCCCTCCCCACGGCACATCAGGTGAGCAGGCTGGGCTCAGCCTCCCCTTGCCATTCGCTGGAAGGCATCGCCCGGGGTGGGGAAAGGAGCGGAATGAAACAGGAAGACTTTCTCCCTTCTGGGGCTGACAGCCCTGACAATCTGGCCTATACTTACAGAAACACAAGGCATTCAATTGTATGTCATTTTGATGTTTCTGAATAGCATCTCTCTGGAGATGAAATAGTAATCATCACCAGAGCTACAGATTAGCAACTGATAGAAAAAATAGGCATATCATTAAGCTTGCACGCTTCCTTGTTATCTCACCACTTCTCATTCAATCCTTGTCTGCAAACAGAAGAAGGGAATCCCTGCACGGCTGCACTGCTGGGTTTGCATATAATCAGGTGTCGAAGCCTGCCTTGCTTAGACCTTTTGTTCAGCTGCGATCCCTACTGGATTTTTTTTTTTTCCCTAAGATTTGTGCTTTCACCTCTGGATAATAACATAACAAATAGCTCTTTGTCTCTTTAGGTTTGTTCATATAACTTGTATTAATATATTGACAATGTAATAAAAAGACATACAAAGAATCCTCTTGTCTTCCCCAGCTACAGTAAAAGCCATGACAATTATTTCTGATGTGAAGCAGGATCTGAGACTCCTGTGGATAAATGTGAAAAAATGTAATTTTTGAAATTCAGTTGTAGAAACAAAATAAATATCAGTTAAACCTTATGAGGATTTACTTCATGTTTAGTAAGGCCCTTGTTAT
Organism: Acanthiza pusilla; assembly: GCA_036630365.1. Taxonomy (NCBI): domain Eukaryota; kingdom Metazoa; phylum Chordata; class Aves; order Passeriformes; family Acanthizidae; genus Acanthiza; species Acanthiza pusilla. Next base: position 8,777,505 of record JAXCHO010000036.1, read on the forward strand.
TAGGGCATTTATCAGGTGATGTAGTGGTTAAAATTAATATGAAGGATATTTTGATTGCAGCAGTGATGAAACTTTGAAAAACTAAACAAAACCTAATTGACTTCCAGTAAGTTTTCCACTGGAGCTTGATTGTAAAAATAGGATATTTTAATGTTTCAAACACTTTTATTGAAAAGTTTGATGTTAAACATGATTTTGAAATTTATTTTGTGGGGGTGGAACATCAGTCTGTATTCTGAGGATAGTTATATACTTTAAATCTCTCAGGGTCATATTGTACTGCTAGCCAAAATCCCAGGTCCTTTTGGCTGCTCTAGTGTTTTCTCACAAGAAGTGATCACAAGGAGTGCAGAATCGTGACTCCCTGGTAGGATGTGAGGCTTCAGTGCAGTGCAGGACGTCCCTTCTGCCATCTGATGAAGAAACTCTCTCTTCCCTTCTCCATTTCAGTCATAGCCTAGCCTGGTCCAAGTTTTGCCTGAATCTTTCCTCCTCATGCCTTTGCTGTGCTTCTCACTCTAAACATAGGTACACCCACTCCATCAAACTCAGGGAAGCTGTCTTTCCAAATAGGTCAAATTTCTAAGTATATTCACGTATGCCTTTAAATTCCGGTGGTGATGTACACTTGTATTTTTGTCTCAGAAATTACTGGGGCTTCTCAGGAGGAGCCTAAATTAGAGATGACTGTTAATCTCATCAATTCCAGCCTACCTCAGTGTGGTACCTGGTAGTGAAAAGTTCTGTGAAACTGGCTAAAAAAATATCCATGTTAAAAAAAAAAAAAAAAAAAAGGAAAAAAGGAAGAGTTAGCAGCTAGGCCTTAATAAATCAAAGGCAATATTGCTGATAAGTAATCGTTCATATTTCACTTTAATGAGGGAATATGGAATTCGGTTGTTTGGAAATCTGTTGCTGGTTCTGCTGTGGACTCATGACCCAGGACAGTTTTAACAAGCTCTAAAAATCCTAAATAATATTTACCTGCATCTCAAAAATACTGTGAAACATAGTCACCACCATGAAATGCTTTCAGATACACAAATGGAACACTTGTCTGAAGACGGGTAAAAGTGCAAGGAGTAGATTTCAGTGAAAAATCTAGTTTCACTGATACCAGTGGGAAGTCTGCCATTTAGTTTGTGGGGCTAAAACTGACTCCCTTTGTTGCTTTGGTGGTTGAGGACAAGAAGAGAATTTGGGCAGTAATTGGTGCTCTGTTGTGTGAGGCAGGTGAAGAGCTTAAAGGAGTCACCAGCTCCCAGGTTTAGTGCTGTAAAGAGGAACTTCTGAAATGCCAACCTTCATGTTTTCCCTCTCAGACACATTTTTTCATGAGGCAAGACTATTATTGGAGGGAAATTCCATGGAAGTCAGCTTGTACAACTGGTATTTGTACATCAAACACCTTTAAAAACTGATCAGGAGATGAAGAATCCTATGTGTATTACCTTGATGCCTCATGTAATTTTTAAATGTCCAGTAATACTGGCCTTGAAAATTCTTTAATTTTCACACTGTTTTACCTATTACTAATTTTTTAGTGTCTTAAGTCATCCACTACTTTTATTTTTAGAGGATTCACTTCAGGAAGAAAAAAGTTCACCTTAAAAAAATACATATAAAGACCCTTAAGTGTTGTACAAGCTAAATTCACTTTCCTCATTATATTGACATAATTCAAAGAGAATCAACTCAACAACTTGCCCTCTTAACACTCTCATGCCAGTCCTTAAATTACAGATCCAGTTCTGATTTCTGATCCAGTTCTGATTTCTGATCCAGTTCCATTGCTGATTATTATTAAATTACATATTTCACAGATAGGTCTGTAGATTCTCACAAAATGGAAAAAAAACCCCTCAAAAACTCAAAATAACAAGTTTTCAGATAGTATGAATATTATGTGGAAGCCAAGCATTTTTGCTAATGCAGACAATTTTAAAGTTGGTTACATATTTCATCATTCATGAATAAACCTATTTTTATATTTTCAAAATTTAGGGAGTTTTTCCACAGTGTTTTGAAGGAAATAGAAAAGATCAAAATAATCTCAGTGAGCTCTACTTGTTGCTATAAACTTTAACTAGAGCCAGACTGTTATTGGTGAGTCTTGAGTTGGTTTCTTTTGGGGGTTTTTGTTTGTTTGAATTTGGGTTTTGTTTGGTTGGTTGGCTTTGTTTTGATTTGGGTTTTTTGTTGGCTTTTTTAGGAAACAGCAAATTATTTGAAACTTCAGCTGGAAATTACTTATCTCAATTGTCATTTGGCATGAATTAATTTAAATAGCTTCAGCTGGGAAAAAAACCCAACCAAACAAAAGTGGGATAATAATCCACAAACCTTGTGAATCCCTACTTTTTTTTCCAATTGACAAGGAGCTTGGGGATCCCCAGAATTGGTGATGGCCTTGGAGGAGATGAACAGCCTTCTGTCCTGCAGGGTGGGCTGAAGGGAGGTGTTTGGAGCTGATGCTGCTCCATGATGTACAGGGGTAGGGATCTGCTGGTTCAAGGACCTCTTGACCTGCCAGGTGCCCACCAGGGCTGGTGGAACTCCCAAGAGATGGTGAGGGCTCCCTCACTCTCCCCTGATGGTGCTGTCCAGTTTTCCGGGCAACACTTAGAGATTTCCTGAGCAGCACATGCTTTCCTGAGACCCAAAGTAGCACAGTCACTTTCCCAGCCCATGGGGGGCCCAGAAACTGCGCTCCTGACAGCTTTTTGAGAGAAAGCACCTGCTATTTCTGATTAATATGTAAGCTCTCAGAGCTATTCCTTATTTAATTAATTTTGGCAGCTAACAGAAATGACTAAATTAAAAAAAGGGGAAATCAACACATAGTTTCTGCAAATCTATTGACTGATTACCTTGAGTAAATGAGTTGCCAAGTGAGTTGCAGCTTCAGGGAGGACATGTTAGCTGTCTTTTGCACTTCACGATTCAAACTGAAACTCTAGTTGTGATGTATGAATTTCTATTTGAAGCAGAGATTAGCAGTTCATCTTTTTATTTGATTGTAATCCTTCTGAACACAAAACCAGGTTGCCCGAGATGTGGTGTCTCCATTCTTGGAATCACTCAAAATGAGACTGGACATGGTCCTAAGCCACCTGCCCCAACAGACCCTGCTAGACCATCCCCGTGGGTCCCTTCAAGTCGGAACCAGTCTGTGATTCAATGAGTGCACTGCTTTTTGTTGGCAAGGTGGTATTAGCTCAAAGGTTGGACTTGATGATCTAGAAGTTCTTTTCCAGCCTTAATAATTCTGTGGTTCTATGCTCAAGAAGAGAAGAAAAATTCAATGAGAGTTGCTTAAAATACTAAAACTAAAAACCCTGAGTGCATTTCTGATATAACAATTACTGGAGTGAGAAAATAGTTGCTGGGCCAGACTTTGTAATGTTCAATATTACAAATATAGAAGAGAGAGCTATTTCCTGACTCAGAGCTATCCTGTGCCCTGCAAGTGTATGTAGAAGGTTTCAATGATGATTTCCCTACATGCTACTGCCAAATAAACCTCTTTATCAAACAGTTTCTTCAGACATGATTTCTTGTTGTTATTAATAGCATGTGGCTATTAAGTGCACCAAGAATTTAATGTTCTAATTGAACCCAGGGTGCACTCAGGTCACAAGTTGATTTCAGCAGTTTTGTAATGTCTTATCACATTGTTAATTCCCTGCTATTAATGGTAACCTTGTGCTCTAAGTCCCAACATGATCTTGCGTGGTTTGTTCAGCATTTGTAAAACATAATAAATGCAAGTGGGTGCTTGGCAGGGAGAGATCTGTCAACAATGCAGCGTTATTGATTTGTAATATCAAATAACATTTCCATTTTCATAGAGAGGCTTTGGGGCTTGTTACTCACAAGGTTTTTTTTACCTCTTCTTTTTCCCGCCCTCCAGTTTTGTCAGTGAAAAAAGTTAACACAGAAGAATGTGGTCTATCATTTTCAATACTACGCTTTATGTCTTGGTAGAATGTCTCCACTACAACTTTATTCAAATGTCTGATTTGTTCCTTTCAAATTTTGGATGAAAATGCAGTCAGCTTGAAGGTAAGAAATTATCACTAGGAAAGTATAACTCATCGAGGGATGTATGTTTATGCAAAATAGGTAATTCTAATAAGGTGAGATTCATTTTTCTCAGCTCAAGCATCAGAAATTTGGTTGCATGAAGTTCTCATATTGCTACTGGAGAGAAACAGCTGCCCATTTCAGGTCATGTTAGGTATTTAAGCGGACAAAAAGTAATTCTGGAGATAGTTCTTCCTCTCTAATGACCTAAAGAACAACCAGCTTGGGCAAGGAAATTACTTTGAAGCATGTTAAATTGAATGAGGTAAAACCCACCCCTGGAGATTAAAACAATGATTTTTGTTCTTGGAAATTCATACCAAAATAAGCCCTGTCTCTTCATTATTTTTAACCCAATTATAGAATCATAGAAAAATATGAACTGTAAGGGGCCTCTAAATGTCAACTGGTTCAACACTCACATCAAGACATGCAATTGAAAGTAAATGGTATGCAGGTTTTAATCTGGCAAGCACCTAGTATACTGCTCTTTCACTGAATATATGTGCTTATCCAATTTTAAGTTTCTTGGGACACATCTTCATGGCTTTCATGGTTTTAAAAATTTCTTGTGCATTTTTTTTATGGCTAAAAGCAGATATAAGTCAGGTTTTCTGCTTTATACTCAATTTTTTGAACATGATGCTTTTAAAATTGAGATAGGCAATGGATGATGTAAAGGGAAAGAGACAAACTGAGGAAAGTTTACACCTCAGGCTCTTAACACTGGATTATTCCAGTTGCTGTTAGCGTGAACACTGCTTTAGTAACAAGCACATCAGATAACCCACATATGTTCATTACATATCAAACCAGCAGTTCCCTTGGAGACCTCCTGGTCAAATGTGAAGAAAAGTCTAATATTCTTTGCTGGTGGAACTAAAACATGCCCTAGAACCAAGCAGCATTGTGACACCCAGGAAAGAAGTGACACACCCGTAATCTGGTCCATACATGGGATCAGCCTGGTTATGGTTATGAAGGTTGTGGAATGATATTTCTGGGGTGACAAATGTTAGATCAGGAAAGAAATGGAATTTGCAAACTCAGTGGCCAAATTCTCTAAGCTTAGTCACAGGAACACACAAGCACAAACAGTGTCATTAATATGTTCTTATTTTTTAATAGAATTTTGGGTTTCTGCAGTGGACAAGAGTTCCACATTGGGTAACTGCAATGCAATAGTTTTTGTTCCTGCCCCAAAGAGCTTACAAGGGACAGAGCAGCTACACACTGTACTAGTACCAAGTCTTCCTAAAGACAAGGAATTTCTGTTTTCATTTCTGTTCTGAGAATACCTAGGAATTACATTCTGTGGCTATATTGGAGCTGAAGTGCTGGAGGAGAGGACTGACAGGACTGAATTGGAAAAAAAAGCTGGGGATACAGACAAAATGGAGATTGTGAAGCCTAAATTCTGAGGAAGAGGTTGGCAGAGGAGCGGGACTGTGGTGCCCACTACATTGCCATACATTCCAATATCTGTATGTCAGAGTGGAACACCTGCACCCCCAAAAGTGTTCTGGTCTCCAGCAGTGTGGGAAGAGCTGGTCCCAGCTAGGGAATTTTCTTTTCAGAAGGATATGAGTGAAACAAATACTTCATAGAGTGCAACTCCAAGGTGAAGATGAGTTCTATGAATTTAATCCATTTGAGACCCAGGGAATGCATAAAAGCAAAAAATTTGCTGTTAAACAACTTGTTTGAGGATATAATTTTATCCGTTTCCAGGAGAATCAAATGAAAACAAAGGAAGGATTTCATCCACACAGAAATACACACTTGGATAGAGACTGGGAGAATATTTTGCCTTAAAATATCAGTTGAAAAATCAGTTGGAAGGTATGGAGTGCAATAGAGCTTGCCATTCAGTTTCTTTTTGGCATAGTGAAATTGTGATTTCCTATGGATAATGTCAGCTAGAAAGGTAATTATCTGAGTTAAATATCATCTAATGAAAGCTCTTGGTAGGATAGGAATACTGATGGTGGTATGAAAAACTGGCTTTCTTTTCCCTATATGATTTCTTAGATTAATGCTTCAGTCCTGCAGAGAGCACATACCCCCCCCCTCCCATTCCCACATCTCGCAGTTTCAAGGACACATGAATGCTGTGTCTGGATCTTGAAATGACTTAATGATAAAAATAAGCTGCATGCTGGTAACCAATCTGCATTTTATTCTGGTTTCCAATGTTTACATTATTAAAAAAATAAAACCTAAACATAAACCTAAAACCCAACATAAACCAAACTGAAAATAACACTGATATTTCTGTGCACCTGGAGATGTAATTCAGCAATGGCCAGGCTTTTCCTGCCTGGGTGTTCAGCAGCGGGATGTTCTATGGAAACTGTCACTTTTGTGGAGCTGCCACAAAGAGAGGGAGACTGGGCTAAACTGTTTTTCATTCTTAAACCATTCTCATGAAGGCAAGCGGCAATCAAATGCTTATCATGATATTGACCTACTTGTGAAGTGCTTTGGGATATGTATTGTTATTTAAATGCTGTGTTGCTATTATTTTTATTTCATTTTAATTGCGTTCTGTTATGTGCAAAACTTTTAAATCATCTATCTCCCCAGTCTAACATCTCTCTGCATGTTCTCTGTAGAGCAGCACTTGATTTTTGTAAAGGCAGGGTAAAACATTTTCAGTCACTTCTGAGTCAGAAGATAATAAAATGTACTTACAGTAAACCAAAGTCTCTTTTCTTCCTCATTGTTAAAGCTAACTGTGATCATATGGATTGAAAGGAGACAGAGCAAAAACCTGTGAAAATTGACTTGGGAATAATTCCCATTATGATGAAACACCTTTGCTTGAGCTCGGCAAGGGGAAAACAAGGTTATAGGTGCTCAATCGCATCAGCTAAAATCTGAGTAGAATCCCTTCAACACACTTACTGTGCCCTACATGATAATCAGGGTTAGCTGGTTGTCATTAATTAGGGGTTTGGGCAAGGACTGAGGTTTGTTCTTGGAACAATTTGTGCAAAAGACACAGTCAATGACTCATATTCATAATTCTCCAAGGCCTGAAGCCCTGTCTAAACATAGAGATTGTATTGCCTTAAATATTCAGGTTCATTTAAAGTGGTAAAACTGCAAGTCACATCCCATCTTCCCCTTTTCAAGCCCAGCTATACTGATATAAAGTGATTATATCAGGGTAGTTGATTCCAGTGCAGAAAGGGAAATGAATGAGCTATACTGGTATTAACATGCATAAAATGGTGTGACTCTACCTACACCAAAGGTTCAAATGGCCTGTGCATAATGTTTAAAAATAAATCACATTCTTAACTGAAGCAGTTGAACTGATAGGGAAGCAGTTGAACTGATAGGAAAGCAGTTTTGATAGGAAATCTATTTTAGGCTCAGCTTTCTTTCCCTGAATGCCACCACTAGCAGCAGCAAAGGACCATTGAGGGGACAAACACAGGACTATTGCAATGCCATTAGCACTCCTGGTGAATACCCCACTGATTTTAAACTTAGAATACACTTTGAGAAGGTTTAAAAAACACAAGAAGATACTTTCCTCTCTTCCTGACCACCCAAAGAGCTAAGATAGGCTACTAGTGCTGCCTTCAAGTGCAGAAACAATTATTCTTTTTTTCTTTTCTTTTTCACAGAGCTTCTGTGGCTGTAGTATTTAACTTACTGACCCATTTCAGTCACCTCAAGACAAGTTCAATATTATGAGGAGTTGTGATCATTTCTCAGCACACAAGGTACCACTGTAAATTTTTGGAAATCACATTGCCACTGATCCTTGAAACGCCTAAAGAATGTGTATTACATTTACTGTTTTGATAGATTATGACCAGCCAACATGACCTTCTGCAGACCACAGGTCAGAGAATTTCATCCTTGTCAGGCACTTTTCTCATTCAGCAGTTTCTTCTTCATTAGAGAGCATTGTGAAACATCCACATAGTTCCAGAACAGCCATATCCCAGCAGCCAGGTCAGAGGTAAGCCAACAGCAAAAGCCCCATCAGATCTAAAGGTCTGTTTTCTTCTATGCAGTCCAAGAGGCCACATAATTTGTAAAAGTGCCACAACATTTTCCTTTTGTTTTTTTTTTTTGGTTTTTTTTTTAAATTTTGACTGCAGCTGATAAATAAAAATCTGTTGTCTTCAGGGTTTTGTTTTTGAATTAAAGGAAATTCTAGTGTACTATTTGTATGTTTCCATATTTGCTTCCCTAATATTTTAATCATTTTTTTTAGCTTCTGCAATGTGGTGAAAGACTAATTTATGTGTGTATTATCAGAAATTGGCACCGGAAGAACTGCTCAAAGTTTAACAGAAAACTTGTCATTTGTCATGATATTTTTAACACTTCTTTTCACAAGTGAGGCTTTTCTGAGAATGTTTCTGTTTTTCTGGAAGATATGGTATTAATAATCTTTATGTCTAATGAAATCAAGTTAATGTGACTGATAGAACCAGACCAATTCTGTTCTTTTCTGTAATTTCTCTATAGAGTCTAATGAAATTTCCTTGGATTTGCAACATGAGAACTGGGAGCAGCCTCTTCCCTGGTTCTTGATGCTCAATGTGTGCCCTCTCAATGTGGGGTGGACAAACATTTAATCTACTCTTAGACGTGGTGTTTTGGTCACCATGTCATCCATGTGTCATATCCCCTTTAAGCTATTTAATTTGCTTTTGATGTCTTTATTCTGATTTAATGACTGACTTTTTCTTCAAAATGAAGAATGAAATAAATACGTGGAGGCATTGCAGCTGAACACTGTCTTCTCTTTCAAACCTGAAGAAATTGATTAACGGGGGGTGAAAACCCCCAATTAAAAAATTGCTCCACCCTTGTTTTTCCTAAATGGATTCACTCACCTACATCTGCTAGCAATAGTTCTGGTTTTCCCATCATGCCTTCTTACAATTCCCACCTCTTCTTGTATACGTGTAATCTTTTCACACTGAGAGATAGGACTGAGTGAACATTGTCTGTGTTTTTTCTCATAAAACCCCCAAAACTTCAGGACTACTGAAGGATGTGGGAGGACAAATCTAAGCCTTAGATGACTACTTCCTAAACAGAAGGACAATTCTTATTGTCTATAATAGTCTTATTAAAAGCCTTGTGTTACCTGTGGGACTATGGGATCAGGCCCTGAACAAGTTAAAAAATGGGGGTACGTGGTATTTTATCATTTCAAATATACCACTGTGTACTTACAAAATACACATTTTACAAATACCAAACTCAACACATAAAATGTAGAAGACAAATATTCAAATAACAGCTTTTCAACTGCTTGACCTAAAAAATGTCACAGTAAAAGACATCTACAAAACACACATTTTCACTTTACATTTTTAATGTATCCTGCTGGCTGCACGTTGACCATCCTGCAATAGCACTTGCATTGAAATCAACACAATGAAATGTGACGTGTCAGATCAATGAAATGAACAGCAGATCTCTATGTGTAAATTGAAAAGGCATACAGAAAGTTTATGCAGCAAGAATTGACAAGACAGATAAATTATATTGTTTGGGGTATTTTTTTTCTGTCACTGATAACCAAAGAATTAGATGGCACATTAAACAGTAATATATCTTTTTATTTCTTGGTCATTTTTTGTCTTGAAATAATAATTATCAGGAAAAAAATGAAAAGAGAAATAATTTCTTAGGACAGTAAAAAATTTGTCTTTCTTATTTCTGTTTTTTCTTCTTAACCATTTTGCATGTTATCCTTGTTTGTTGTACTATGATTTTGTCCTCTGAAGAAAAAACACAGGAAAATATATTCTCCACATAAACACTGTCTCTGTTTTCATCTATTAAAATGAAATGATAATTCCATTTAATCTATCAAGCACACTTTTGCAATTATAAGATATAAATTGCATACCTTCTTGCCTTAAAACCATTTCACAGTCTGCTATCTTCCACTTTCAGAAATGGAAGTGTTATAGTTACTCTTTGCTTACACAGGACTCCAAATATCACCAGAGACATCACACTTTCAAAGAAAAGATAATGATTTAATAACCATTTTAAAATAGATATTGTTGTTATTTTGAAATCGGATATTAAATGTACTTCCTCCTTGTAACACTAAAAGAACAACACGTAAATTAATCAAAGCATAGGAGCACATTGCTGCTTAAGGCTTTGAAAGCTCTTCTATACATTCTGTATACTTGAGAAACAAGAAGTAATTAAATGGTTCCTTTCTTCAAACTAAGCTAGTCTTTAAAAAAGAATAAAATCACAAAACCTCAGCCCCGTCTCTCGCAGTGGAGTCTTTTATGCCTGTGGACAAATACAGAAGTAAGCATTTTTACAAATATTCCTTCCTGGAGAAGGCACATGGGGATTTAATATTTGCCCCCAACAACGGGTTCACTTGGCTAAGCATCACTGAGCATCAATGTTTAAATCCTGCACTCTCATTCAGAGCCACTGCATTTCCACAATATAAGTGCATGAGACCACATGCTGGTATTCTCCACAAAAGTCACTTGTTATTTAAATCAGAACTACAAACCTGCTCCCTCACCTCCCCCTCTCCAGCCCCTAGAGGGGCATATTCTCATTAACATTCTTAATGTTAATTGGAATTACATGTGCACATCAAGAAGAGAATACACCTCCAGATGCGATATTTGCAAGCTTCATATTAAGCCAGGCTGTGTTGAAATAAAACACAACATTGAACACACAGTCCTATCTTGATATTGAACAGTAATATATGTTTTTACATACAAAACCAGGTCTTACACACAGAGAAAAATAAATGCAGTGTGCTACAACCACAGCCTCCATTACTGTAGCATCTGATCTTGCCGTTTCTCACTCATGTGAAAAACCCTACTGCCTACGAGGTGCATATAGGCTTATGATCCAGCACATTTTTCTGTAATGGAAATTAGTTGCAGATCTGAACAATTTAAAAATGGTGACAAGAGAGCATGACTTGGATTCACTTGTTCAGAAAAGAAGCTGCATGGTTCACTGCAAAAATTGATTTTTAAAAATTACAGGTTAGCACACATAGTTTCTAACCTTATAAAAATATAAAAATAAACCTTATAAAAATAATGCAATTTTGTTAATGAAAACGGTCAGTTCGCAAAATATAATCTTCTCAGCAATAAACATGAAAACTATAAAAAATAGTCAATACCAAATGCACTTCACAAAATTATTTTAAAATTCACTGTAGTTTAACAATTTGAATTATGTTTACGTTAAGTTGTCTACAATTTATCTTTTCAAAATGTAAATGCAGAGTAGATTAGAAAACAGTGCAATCTGAAATCTGGAAAGCCCAAATAGATTAGTTTAATCTTTGCAGAAAATTCATGCTGGAATAACCTTTTCCTTACTGAGCCTTTCCACTTCCATGTAATGGGAATTTTCTATTGTTATTTTTAAGCAGTTCACCCAACAAATCATAAGCATCTCCAACAGAATTAGATAAAAGCTCAGTCCCAGAAACAAGGGACAGATTTGACTCAAAAGGCATAAACTGAGGTTCTATTCCTTTGAAGAAACTCTTCTGAAATTGTTACAGAAACATACATTGAAATAATGTCAGATTCTACTAGAAATCCTAATAAATAAAACCATATACTGAAGCATCTCAGCTAGAATTTGCCAAGACTATAAAACGCATACATACAAGTCAGACAATATCAAGGAGAATGGGGTTGGAACTGAGGAAAATATTCATTTAGTAATGATCTTTCTTCCTGTAGTGACATGCTAGGTTTAAGCCCCTGACATATTGGAAATGCTCATGTAAAATCTGATCTGCCTGTTCTTTCTTGCTATCAAAGATGGTCATCAAAATAAGGCTTGTTGGGGAATAAGTAATGCAAACATCACATCAATCTTGCTAATATTATAGGAATGCAGGAGAGATGTACACCAGAATATTTTTAAAAAAGAAAACCTAATCCCCTCCCCACACTACATTACATACTGAATGCCAGGTTTCAGGTATGTTGCAGTCACAAATGCATAGAAACGAGACAGAGAGAAGAAGAAAAAAAAAAAAAAGAGAAGTCTTTCTAGGTCATCTATTCCATCCTTCTGCTGGAGTAAGATCACTACCTACTATATACATGCTAGAGCTTTTCTCAGTCTGATTTTAAATGTCTTGTTTCCATCTGTTCGATTTGACCTTACCTATTTCATCTTGGATAGTTAAAATGGCTGCTGTATAGTGCAATAATTCAGGGCAACATTTAAAAAATTTAAAAAATCAGCATGCAATAGTCCTCTTATCCTTAGTGCAGCTAATTTTGAAGATATGTTTACCCACAAAAGATCAAACTGGACAAACGATGCCTATAAGGCTGTGCCGTCTGTGTGCGAAGCGTCATCTTTTACTGTATCATATGGATTAGATTCTGAGCTAATCAGTCAGTTTCAGAGCTGAACTGCTTTGGGTCCATCTTACAATGCAAATATTGGGGGGTGGGGAATGTTCAAACGAAGTCTTCTGCAGTTAATGAGTTGCCTTTTCCATTCTTATTAACTAAAATACTTTAACCACTTTGGTTTTTTAAACTTAAACAATTATATTAGATGTAATCGTTATTTTATTAACATTTTTCTCCAAGGATTTTTCCTTCTGATTATGAGTACTTTGCAATTTCAGACAGTATGATGGATGCTACTCTTCTATGACAAGAATTTTAACAGCCCTTCTTCTGCACTCAATGCACACCCAATTATGCGTCTGAGCTAGTAACCTTGAATTTATGTTACCATGGCGACAAACTGGTCATGCATTATGGATTATCATTGAAATTCTACACCCCTACCTAGCATAATGAGAGTTGGGGACTTAATCAAATCAGCCATTCTGTGTGACACAAAGTGAAGAACTAGCTCTTATTGTTCAGCCTGGAGAAAGGAAGCAGGCCTGATGGAGTGGCAGCTGCAGTGCCGCAGCCTGATAGATTGCCCTTATATACATTTGTGAATGTATAGACAGATGGTTTTCAATGCCTGGAATTTCTGGCTTAGGAAGCAGCTGTTCGGGTAACCTCTGCCGTCTCACCTTGTTGTCATGGAGCATTGCACGGAGACGGAGAATGCGGCTGGGCACATTGGCAATCCGACCGAATTTGCGGCTGTGGCTCCCCTCTTTCAGCCCGGGGTCGCCCGGGGGGAGCAGGCTGCAGTGAGGTGCTCGGCCATCCTCACTACACTCTCCTGCCTGGCCTGCACAGAAAGAGAGGCACAATTGTTGTGGGAAATCGTTCCTGGGGATTTGATCCCGCTCTATGTCTCCTCCACTGTCTTGAAACCGTGGTGTGACGTGTTATTCACACACAGTTCCGTAAAGGTCTCAGGTTGACACACCGTGCTCTGTCTGAGAGAGAACACCAGCTTCGCTAAGGTCACAGATGAAAAAGGTTCAATGCCAGAAAATTAAACCAAATGGATAAAAAAATCAGCAACCATCATATAGACTTCTATGTGCCAGAATTATTTTCTAGCTTGTAACTCAAATTTCACTCCCTATTCTGAGAAAAAGTTAAAGAAATTGTTGCGAGCTCATTCACTTCTTTTTTTTTTTTAATGAACTTGTAGTAAAACTGCAGCTATTTCTAGAAGAATTGGTCCATAATACACTTTTATAAAAGTTAAATTTGTTTAGTGTAAACACTCGAGTATTATGTTCCTCAGCAAAAGGAAGCTGATTGACATAGAATTACTCATTTGATCTTCTCCTTAATTTTAATTATTATAGCCATAACACCATTATTTTTCTCCACTTAGTTTTCAATCTCTTAAAGCTTTAAAACCTTTAAAGCTTCAAAGCTCCTGATTCTTCATAAACACATACCTATTAAAAAATCCTTACTTTTCCAAAATCTTGATTAATCAATTATTCCATGCCATCCTTATATTTTGGAAGTCTAGATATGGCTACTGCAGTATAGCTTATTTACTTATTCATATGTATAAGGTGACCATCACCATGGTTTCTGCACAGGGAGTGCTAATGTGTCTGTCAGCCTTGCCATTACAGATTCACCAGACCTGTGATTTCAAAGCATGCAACATTCTCCCAGAATAAAAACTGGTATGACAATAACGTTTCAAAGAAATTCTTTATTATAGATCTGACTGCTTCATTAACACTATTCTTTCTGCCAAACTGTCTGTGTTTGTGTTTTGATGTATGAAGCGTATAGAATGCATATGTTATGAGATTTAATTTTCAATATGCATGCAGGAACTGAGTATTTCAGCAAGCTTTTAAAATGATACAGGTTATCCAGGAGCCTTGAGGAATCATTATCTATCTATCTATCTATCTATCTATCTATCTATCTATCTATCTATCTATAATCTAGACGTGTAAGTAAAAACAGTCCCTTGTCTTCTGTGCAGCTTTTTACTTCAAAAAGAGCCCCTGCTGGTCTGTGTTGACCCATGAGATTGCAGTAGCACCCTGGGAGGCTTTGCAGTCTATACACAAATGATTTGTGAACTGAAACATCCCAGGAAAGCCTAGGCATGAGATACTGCACCCACTCGGGAGCCTCTGCAAGTCCTCTTGCAGCCAGAGCCGCCAAGGAAGTTGATCATGCCCTCCTTTGGGGGTTTATAATTTATTATTTGCTACTGTCTTGTCAGTAAATTTGTCTTTAAAGCACAGTGACAGTGGCGGATTTCAATCCCTGTTTGGTTACTAAAGTATTTCAGGAGACTTTCATAGTTTCTTGAATTCAAATACTGTTTTTTTTCTAAAAAAAAAACCAAACCAAAAATTCACAGAAAATATTAATTCACACAAAAGTGTCTTTGGCAGCACAGTGACTGCTTGTCTGAGAGTAAGGAAGAAAATTCAGAGACAGGGATTGATGGAATAAATAAATAGGTAGATATCACTATAATCTTTCTTAATTAAATAATGAATGACCTTTTTTAATCTTTCATTTACAATGCCTGGAATTTCCTTGTGTTTATAAATTTAAGCCAAACCCTTAAATCTGATGTTAAGATCAACTTTACTTAAATTAAATCTTTTATGGCTGAGTAGATTTTACTGTGTGGGCATTTTGGAAAATGATGTTACAGTTGGGTCTAGCAAAATGAGCCAAGAAAAATACTAGTGCATTAAATTAAAACCTATAGACAAAAAGTAAGAAAAGAAAGCTTACTGACATGGCACAGGGAAACAAGTGTTTCCTTCTGTTTAAAAATATTTCACAAAAAAGGAGATTTTTTAAAAATATTTTAATTATGTTTTAAGAAATCAATTTTTATAAGGCAGGCTTACTTCAAAAGCAGTGTAACAGGACGGTAAGGAAAATTACATTAGACTAAGAATAAATACTTGGGCCCAGTACTTGATTTATGACTAAATGGCATACCTCAAGGAGAAAGGAGCTGTGTGTAACACTGCTCCAAATATTATCAGCAAGGAAAGAAATAAATTTAAAGTCTATTTTTCCAAACTTTATTTAGGCTAAGTAGAATTTTTTTAGGACATGCTTCTGTTGATCTCAGTAACGTTATTATCAGGAGAAATTTTTTTCTTTAACATAATTTATGCTTCCAGAGTAGAATCTGAATATAAAAAAATTAGAATTTCTGAAACATAACATTATCATTAGCAGGAAAATATGAAGCAAGCACTTCTGAGCTATTATCACTTTGTTTTTACACTAACTTGTGGCAGGCTTTGCTAATAGCTCTGTAGCTGGAAATAAACTATAAGCATTTCCTTGAAAACTTTAATCCTGTAGATTTAAAATATTGTCTCTTGACATTTTAAATCAAGGAATCATCCATCCTTCCCCCACTCCCATAATCAAGGATTTTCTGTTTCCTTCATAAAACAACTTTGAAATTACTATTTTGTGGGTTGCAGACTACCCAGTTTTTCTCTTGCAACCTCCAAAAAGGAGACAGAACTGTAAAGTTTGGGTCGGTACTTTTGGTTTTTTCCTCATGTTATTTATGCACTTTCTTGCAGGGGCAAGAAAGCCCAAATAAATGTATACTGGGAAGGACTTAGCAACCATTTTCCAGTCTGCTGTCGTGTGGCCCTTAGCCCCAGGGCTGGAGGGTGGGGGTGTGGTGGTTGAAGTTCAGCTCTGCACTGCTCTGGCTGATCTTCCTGGCCTTGGGTCTTCACTCCTTGTGGGGAGGCAGAAGAAAAGACACACATCTCATCTGTCTTCTGCCTGTTTCAATGCAGTGACAGCCCAATTGTTAGCATTTTAGGGACTCAAAATATAACACAAAATTCTTAACTTTGAAGGCTTTCTTAAAGAAGTGGTGGTGGGGGGGATGGAAGCCGCATTTCATTAATTCTGGAACAGGAGATGAAGAGCTGTGTAGGGTAATGCAGGATACAGGTAGACTTGGAATTTCAGGATCTGAGCAAAATGCTTTTCCTGTTTCTCAGGGGCCATGGCAGTTGGTGTACCACAAATTGCAGGCTTGCTTAAAGACACTACCTCTGTCTGAGTACAGAAACCCCCGTTTGCTTTAATTCACCCACCTAGTCACAACCAGTAGAGCCAGATGATATGTTTCCCTTCACTGGGAAATGCATCTAATCGCAGGAACTGAATGCCTGTGTAGAGAGAACACTTTTATAATCCGCTGTACCAGCCTTCTCACTTCCAGGATCTGACGGGTGCACTCATGGAATCTTTTTGCTGTCACACTGAGATGTTTCATTTCTAACAGAGCACAGCTGATGAGAAACATCAGAGTTTATGATTACTCTGACAGCAGGACTACCACAAAAATATAATTAAAATTGTCTTCTTTCATGCATGCATGTGTGCAAGATGTTTAGGATGGTCACCTGAAAAGCCCACCCTCAACATGCCTTTTTAAGGGTAATTTAAAAGCTAAGTAGTCACTAGTTTCATTCAGACCACAGCTAAGAGTCTCTCCTACTGAATTTTGTCTGGATATTTGCTCAAAGCCACATAAGCTCAGGGTTCTGAAGGTGCCAAGAAGTGTAACTGGCCCCAACCAATCTCACCTCACCCTGCTCATGGGCCAGGAGCCCATTTCAGCAAACCTCAGGGTTGTCAGTCCCTGCCCCAGCAGGATCTGCTCCTCAGCCCTGCTGCTCCCCTTAGCTCAGCACTAATAGAAAGATAAGCCTTTCTTTATAGTTTAACAGAATCCTTTAATATCTATATGAAGTTTATGCTGCATATTTACTCACTATGTCATGTTTTGGCATATTGAGACACATGAAATTGTGCATAGATATAATTTACCAGTTTAGGAATCCTGTGCACAGATGTGTATATGCACATCTCACTAATATATATGAATGCTCTTCTGGACACTTTTCTTCCTCTGTGAATACTCAAACTTGTGTTGTGTATTTGGGAGTTTTGTTCTTCTTTTAAGTTATTCATGTGCTTAAGGTGAAAATACATCTGTGTAGTTACATACACAGTAAGATGTTCCAGTAAAAGCAAGTGGACAGGGAATAAAACACAAAGAGGGAGAAGTTTCTGCTTGGTGTGCTGCTGGCTGAGCTCTGGGCTCGTGTCATGGGTGAAAGCCTCTGCCTCCATCAGGGCTCCTGCCTAATACTGCTGGCTCAAATCCAGCCACTGCCACTGATTTACACTCACTGAGCTCCTGATCCAGCAGTCCAAAAGTTGATTTTCAGAGAAAAGATGCCAGATAAGAGCTGGAGTGTTTGCAGTGTAGCAGGCAACATCCAGAGGCAAGAGGATGCTCATATTAAAATAAAACAAAAGCAAGAAGTGATTATTGGGGAGTCAATTTGTGGGATGGTTTTCTGTTACTAAAGTACATGAGGCAACTCAGATATCAAACAACCTGCTGCAGATTTAATGATGTTAATTGGGGTAGCTGAAAGCCTTCAGTAACGCTGCAGAAAAGAGGCAGCTTGAGATGGTAATTTAATCTGGAAATAGCTTTAAAAACTGGAAGATATGTCCCTGAGGATAGCCTCTGACAGATTAACCTTCTGGACTCTGCAGCCCTCTCTGAGATGGTGTTATTCTTTTACTTCAAAACTTACAAGAGAAAGGCAGGCAGGACAGGCCTGGGGACAGTCAGAGGCAAATGCTTTACAAGGAAAGATACAGAGAAGGCAGGAGAGCTGTGTAAGGAACTCTACTTTTTGCTCTAAGTTCATAATTTAGCATTAGGAATATTAAACGCAATTATTTCACTGTGGTTTTTCATTTCGCGACTGTCCTCATGTTACAGAGTCATTTGATGAGAAACACCTATTTCAGTTGTCAAGACTTTTAATTTGAAGTAAAGTTTTTTCCAATGAAAAAAGGAGCAACTTTCAAAATCACTTCTAGCTAGGCACAGGCACAGAGTCTATCCACTCTTAGCACCAATGCATACCACTGTGTAATTCTCTGCCATACAAGCCACTTAGATAAATACATTGACACCACAAGGTTCAGTGTGTATTATAAGAGACCCCTTGGCACACTAATAACAAATAAAGCTGAGTGGCATTAAACATGTCACTTCTACCAGAACTCAGCGGGTGACACCCATACGTATTTCTTTTCACACTACATTATTCGCCCTTCTTCCCTCTCCCAAACAGATGTTAAGTAAAAGGGTAAGATTCTTTCATATCTCTGCAAAGTGTAAGGAAAACATTAGGAAAATTAAAATAAAGTGGACTGTAGAATAAGTGTGGTATAGAAGACTAGATCTTAAACATCAGATTTATACAAAAGGGTTGTTGTTTCATGTGAATAGGCAACTAAATACGGTGGTGCAATGAATGAACAAATGTAGATACTGGACTTCTTATATACACTCTCACTCCTACCTCACCATATATGTAATGTGATACAATAAAAGCTTTCATTTCGTATACAATGACAGAGCTTAAATAAGCAGGCCAGTTTCTTCTTATAGACAACTGTCATGAAGATAAAGTTTGAAAACAGATACACAGGGCTTTTCTTTTAGAAACAACAAAAAAAAAAATGTTTGGAGGAAGAGCTGTGAGACTTGATTTTTCATTTTCTGAGTAAAATAAATGAAAATTTCTCTCAGATATAAACATAATAAGTTTTTTCTTAGGTATAGATTTCATCCAGAAACAGCCAAAAATAAATTATCCATTGGTCAAGTTACAGAACTAATAGCAGAGATGAACCTTTGTAACAAGAAGGAGCAAATCCTGGTGTTGCAGTGCTCAGAAACTGTCTGAGCTCTTTACTGAGGCAGGAGTCACCCTGAAGAGTTGGGTGATGGGCAATTCTCTATTTGTAGACCGTGATCTAGACAAAACTCTAGATCATCTGGGAAAGGGCTCTGAGTGCCAAAAAAAAGTGTAAACAAAGCCTCTTACCTGATATTCTGGGAATACTCTGAAGTATGTGGGGTAATTAGTGAAGAGGAAACACAAGATCCAACCATTTACAAATCACAACAGCAGACTTCATATACAAGTTTGTGCAAGGGCTGGCCCAGTAAAAATGATGGGATAGCATGTATAGGACTCATGGCAGTGAAACCAGTAACTAAAAAAACCTGAATTCAGATTTTACTCCCCTCTCTATAAATAATGCTCAGAAGGTCTGTTCAGAGCAGTCCTGAATATTGTTAGAAATATTTGAACAGGTTGCAATTTATATCAGTGTCCTGCTCAAAGGCTTTTGACACGCTGGTTTTGAAAACATGGTAATCCAGAAAAACAGACAGTCCCCTCAACAGGGCTGTGAAATGCAGCTTGGTGTGGTACAAACCTGCAGAGCAAGCTCAGCAGTGCTGGAAATGTCTCAGACCTGCTGCTGGATCACAATGCTTGAGTACTGTGAGCCTGTGGGCTATGACATGCAAACAGGGGGCGAGGAGTGTGTGCACAGCCATTGCACTGAAAATCAGGAGCTTTAGGACTTTTCAACTAGAATAAGAACACTACATGTTATGAAATCCTGGCTGGAATTCCTCAAGATTTATCCAGCATTCATGTCTGGGAGGAAAACAGGCACTTGCCCAGGGAAAAAAAAAAAAAAAAAAAAATTAAAAAAAAAAGGCAAAAAAGAAAACAAACAAACAAACAAAAAAACCCAAAAAACAAAACAAAACAAAAAAACAAGCACTCAAGCAGTGATCTCACTTCTCTAGCCAGCAGGTCAGTCAAATTTTATGGAGTTTTCCTTAAGTGAAGAAGCATCAAGTATTTGAGTATTTTATGGTTTTATATAATAAATGTGATTTTTAAAAGTCCATAAAAGGAGAGAGAATGGTGCCTCTGCGTAGGTGGTGGGGACGTGGTTGTGGCACTCACTGCAATAGTGGAGCACAGAGTTTGTGAGCCTGGCCTAGAGGGGTGCCCACAGGGAGGAAGGGATGACCCAGATCTTACTATCTTCAGTTTTAAATTGCTTTTCCAAACTTCTAGGTGGAGTTCTATTTATATTCCACAACAACTGTGTACCCTACCCTCCATTCACACCCTGTTACCCCTTGGGAGAGGAAAGGAACCACAGGCTTTGGTGGAAGAAGTCTGTGGCAGCTCTAGGTCAGGACTCTGTAAAAAAGATAAGCACATAACAACTCCAGGAGCTACCTTTGCTCTCCCCAGGAAGGAGGCACGTGTTTTCATGTCATATTCTCTTCCTGAGTTCATTTTCTAAAAATAAACATCAGAACCATGGGATTTCTTGATTCCTTCCATATATGAAACATAGCACATAAAAAAACAGAGGTTTTAAAACAATGCACTTTGTTTGCACACTTCAGTTGATTGATACTTATCCTGTCCTGCAAGGAAAAATCTCATTTTGCAACCTCTTTCCACAGTGTTTAACTTCGATATGAATATGTGCAGCCCTCATGTTAGTTTTTTTCCCCTTAACCAGAAGCAGTTGGGTGGAACATAACTTAAATTGATTTTTTAAAGCCATGATATAACATTATGTGCTATTATACAATAAGAGAATTGGCTTGTGTCTCCTGCCTTATGTTCTTTAGATTGGGACCATCTTATTGCCTCAGTGACTCTATCCAACTGTGTGACCTGCTTAGCTGTAATCATACCTTGGAGTCTTTGATTACAGTAAAAGCTGATGCCATGGTAAAATTCCCTTTAATATTTACATTTTCAGACCTGCTGAAATGATGCAATGTCCTTTTTATCTGAAGTGCATTACCTCAGTGTGTCTGTGAATCAGCATCATTAGATCTGCATGAGTTCATCCTTAAAAAGGATTAAAAACTGTTCCCCCTTCTGGGAATGGGGGGACAAACAGTGCTAATAACAATTCTCAATTAATTTAAGGTTTATGACTTTACTGTCCTTGTTCTGCTTTTCCTTTCTTTAGGGTATTTAACACTTGAGAGTAAAACTGGTCCATGAGAATGGACAGAGATTTTTGGTGTCTACTGCTGTTCTGCAAGAAATTCTTCAAAATTCTCTGTACAAAAAGGGAGTCCAGAGTGTGTGTGTGTATATATATATATGTATATATATATACACACACACACACACACTCACATACACACATATTCCCCCGGGTCCCTTCTTATCAAAACTGCTTAAATTGATTTACCTATGTCTGCTGTCTGAATGTGCATGATGTGACCTCTGTGGATAGTAGTTTACCTAAAGGACAGCAAAAGAAAAATAACATCTGCTATGCTATGTAAGTGCCACCAATAATTCCAGTTAAATGTATGCTGGAGTTTGTTCTGAAATAAGATTTTTAAATTATTGTTATGTTTAATACAAATAGTTTAGTTTATAATAGTTTTTTCAGTTAAAGAAAATTCATATAGTTCAGTTTCAAGTAGAAATTGCATTTTGTCTTATTTTTCTGGGTAGAATTTTAAGGCTATATTGTTTAATATGGCTTTTCCTGAAAAGAAAGAATTGTAACTTTTCAGTATCATAGGTTTTGTTTGAAAATATCTCAACTTTTACTTCTCTTTGCACATTCCCAGCATCCCAGAGCACTAAAAAAAAATGTTGTGTGTTCTTCTGGGATGAATATCATGTGATATATAGAATGGTTTTCTTTGTGAATGATAAGTTGAAACAAATTTTATGCCCACATTTGAATTCATCATTACTGGTCACTGTGGGTGAGCTCAGGAAAGGAAGTGTGTATTATTCTTTATGTGAGCTCTAAAAGCTCTTGCCAATGTGAATCATGTGAATAACTCTACACTATTCACTCACACTGATCAAGATAACAAGATACCACTTTTCCCTTGAAACATTTTGATATTTCGTTTCCTCTAACCAACATTTTTCCTCATGTTGTTTTACTTCTATTACCAGTTGGAGTTTTGGCGTTCAAAATTATTAGAGCTCCAGAATTTTTCTGAAAAGTAGAATTTTTCAAAAGCATTGCTACTATTGCCAAATTTTCAAGTAATTAAAAAAGAAATCTAATATAACAATATTTTGTCAGAATTCATATGACAGTGTTATACCATCAATACATGTGCATCAGCCAGAATGTTATGAGCTAGACATGGTCATCAATATCACTCAGTTTCAAATCTGGATTTCACATAAACACTGTACGTATTGTATGTTTAATCTATCTTGAAATTAAAATATTTTTAAAAAAACAATCAAAGAAAAAAAGACTTTTGGCTATAATGTCTAGACATGCATTTTGATTCAAGTGTAGTTTTTCTCAAAATCAAGTTATACCTGATCGAATTGGATACCTCAACATTTGCTGTTTGACATTATCACATGTAATCTCATTCACATTACTGTGAGACTGATAATGTCACTTGCCTGGACTGACTCATACTTAGTGGAAATCCAATGAAACTACTTGTGGAAGCTGTTCAGGAAGAAAAAACTGTTCTGGCAGTCAGTAGGAAACATAGATGCTGAATATGTTTATACATGCATACAGTGATATGCTTATCTTTATTGAGATTTGCATCCATTCTGCTACCATTCATGATTTTTTCTTGCTAAAGAATAAAAATAACTAAGAAAAATGTAACCATGCCAGTAAGAAAGTGTACAAGGTATGCATTTCTTATAAGTGGGGTTACATGCACATGGAAAATGCAGAAAAGATATGAAAACAATACTTGCATTAACTACATTGCCTCCCTTCTCCCAAAGCAGTGATGAAGCTGCTAATGCTGTATGAATACAACCTTCTAGGATCACCAATACTTTATTTCACCTCCATTTATGTCTCTAAGTCACTTCTCTGTCATATTCAGATGTGATCTCCTTGGGGCTGAAATCATCTTTTTGTCCTATATTTGAATAGAGCTGTTCTCTGCAATAAGATCTCTGTGCACTGGTACATAAAAATAGTAACATTACAAGGCATTTTGAAGCTTACAAGATCAAAAATGGCATTATGAATTCTCCAGACTTCTTGGCAAGGAATGGTTACTGATATAGGCTCAGACAACCATGCCCCAGCTCTTTAGCATTTTATCCAGGAACTACCACAGCAAGAACAGCTTTCAAGAGCCACCTCTTTTGGAGAAAGGAGAATCTGATGCTAAGAGACCTTCCAAAAAAGTCTGAGAGACATATACTGAAACCTTCAGTGCCATTAAATAGTGCAGGATTTTACATCTGATCTCATTTCTTCTGCTGGAAACAAGATCTCACTGCTGGCAGCATTCCTGTCTAGTGAACTTGTCTAGAAAGAGAAGTGGAACTGGGTCTTGATCCGCAGGGACTGTCAGTGCCAGTACATCCCTTCCCGTCCAAGACACCAGAAAACACTATAACCTGCCTGTCTTACTGACCATACAGAAAACCCAGACAGCTGGGAAAGGGAAAGGGCCTTTAAAGGTTCTAGGGAAAGGGAGGGATTTGTTTTGAAGCATAACAGTACAAAAAGCTATTAAAAGACACAACTTTGTTTATATACTTCCCCCTTGTATTAGTGCAGTTATCAGCTCATGAACTGAATAAACTGAAGGAAACTTCTGTGTGAGTTTTCAGTGAGTAACACATGATTTTTTACTCTTCTTTCAAGAAGCTATATTATTAATTTCAGGGTCTTACTAAATCAGGTATTTAAACTTGGTCATGCTATATAAACATGATATGAGAAAAAGTAATTTCTTATTATAATATAGTCTAGCTAAAATTAGACATTGATCCTTCAGTATCTTTTGAGCATAGGCCATTAATTTTTAAGAACTGTTTTCAGGTTGATGTTAAATGGTAATAAGAACAAAATGTCATTTCCAGAACAAGTATTGCAAATGTAAGGCCATATATTTAATACTTACAGTTTTGCATTTTCTGGATTTAAATATTACATAGGTTCTGCAAGGGTCCTGAAAACAAATGTTGTATTGCTGCTTTGAATTAAAAAACAAACAAAACCAAAACAAAGCATGATGACTAGAGTTCTTACCTAAGTAAATCAGAAAGGCACAAGAGATAAGTAATGTTTGCAAAAATTTCTTGTGAGGAAAAATGTTAATTAATTGAAGACAAACTTCCTCTATGAATTTGACAGGTTTTGATAGTCTTTTTATTTGGAAAGACTGTTTAAAAGTGATGGCACTGTATAATAGTCATCAGCTGGAATATCCATCTGGCAAATGAGAAAGGATCACAGGAACAAGCTGAACTTGAAAGTGGATAAATCACTACAGGTACTGCCCAGAGTTATTTTCTTTAAAGGGAATTGTTTCTAACTCTACAATCCTTGTCTCCTTCCCTTCAATAGTCAGCTACCATTAGGGTTAGTTGTAGATACAGAGGAGGGAATAGCCTGGTTGTGGAAAATATCACAGCTCCCTCTGCAAAATACAAACAAAACCCCCCATGTCGCAGCTATGTTCAGGGTCTGTCAGAAGGTGTATTAGCCCTGGAAGAATATCTGGGTTAATTTCAACTTGCACAAGTGAACTGACTGAACAAAGAAACATCAAACTGCAACATCCCCAAAGCAGTGGATTTTTCCCCAAGAAATCTGTGCTGTCGAATTAGAATTAATTCATAGACAGACAGAAAGTAGCCTCATGATAATGGTGGATAAGAGATATAACACGTTAGGAAACTGGTCATGTACAACACCAGAAAGACCTCAAAACACCTAAGGACAAAGGACTTGCAAATGTCCAAGGAAAATCTCTTTATCTTTTGTGAAGTCTGTTAAAACACCTTTTTACTAGTATCACTCTCTTGCTCTCACTTGTTCCAAAACTGTGAGGAGTCCTTTGAAGGGCTTACTTTTTTGCTGGTGCTAGAGTTCATGGTAGGAAAAGACTTGGGTATGTGCTTGTACCCTGGACTGTTCTGAGACCATTGCAGCAGAAATCTCTACTTGTGTGACAGCATGCAGCCATGCTGCATTCTAGTGGATCTCTGTATTGCTACAGCTGGGGCTCCACGTGGGTGGGACATGCTGAACAGGGGAGCTTTCCTGACAGACAGGCAGGAATGCTCTGCAACAGTCCATGGTCTTTAGGCTCTTCAGAACGGAGAGACCATCGATCTCGCCAACACCCTCCTGCCTGTGAGTTTTTCTGAAAGTTACAGAAGGTTTGGTAATCAAAAGTGGGCAATGCTCTGTCATTGATAAACAGACATATAGGAATTGTGTGTTTAACTCAGAAAAAAACTTGTAGCTCTTCTTCATTGTTATGCTTCTATCAAAAACCACTGGATATTTTTAAGGTGTCCCACTGCCTGCAACAAACTCCTCTGAAACCAAACAGAAAAACAAGCATAAAGAAATCTGTACTGATCCTAGTCTTGGTATTGAAGAAACTATCTAAATAGCCTTTTTTTCTACATTCAGTCAGAAAGAATAAACTGTATTTCTGCAGCTTGTTTCCTTCTGATATCTAATCCATTGGTAAAAAGGGCTGAACACAGTCAAAAGAATCACTTTGCCAGGCTCCTCAGGGGACAGTGAATGTTCAAGTACTTCACCCTCCACAATGGAAGCTGTGATAGAAGAAAGAGTTGTTCCATGGTGCTTTTGTGTCTTGGCTGCCTTCTCTTTCCCTCTGCTCTGCTCCGTCTTGCGTGTTCACTGCAGCAAACTTCATCAGCAGCTTAAGCAGCAGAGAGCTTGTCAGGCTTCAGGAACAGAGCTGAGCTCCCCCACCAACACCACTTTCCACGGTCACAAGTTCACGAGCATTGCTAGAGTTTCAGACTTAGAACCAAACGTCTGTGGGACTTAAAAACAATTTCCCTGTCTGACTCTGCCGGCTGCTCCCACTCATTGATTTATGCCTGTGATGCTTGGAGCTGTGGCATAAATCTGGTTATGTAATAGAAACTTGATAACAGAGAAAGCCAATACAGGAGGGCAATAGAGCTGAAATTACACACTGGCACTACTTTTATTAACCCTTTCTTAGTTCACCTTAACTGCTTCTCACAGACACCCTGTCTGAATTTAAGAAAAGGACTTTCTTCATGCTTACAACAGCACCAGATTGACAATTCTTCCCTCTGTCTTGCTGCACCCAAACAGAAAAAATTTCTACAGACATCAACCTTTTGCAACAAAAAGCTTTTTACATCTTTTCTTCAGTTAATTATATAATGACAAATGACCAATTCTTTCACATCATGCAGAATATCTTTAAAAACAAGTTATTTAAACAAACCTAGATATTTCATATTGTCAGAGTGTTTCCAACTTGGGCAGGTTTTCTGAGGAAAGTTTCTTTACCAGATTGTTTGTTTGATTGATTTTTGTGTCACTTGATTAATTTCTTAGCCACAATTTCACAGCTGAGCTGCAGGATCTGTGAAAGCAGGAGGCTTGGCAGGTCCACAGAAGAACTTCTGACTGCTACAGTCTGCATCATTCCTCATTTTAAGCAATAAAGAAACATTAAGGTTGCAGTCTTTCAAACCATTCATACATGAAACTTCCCCTTTATGTTCTCATAATCTGATTCCTGCTGTTATTTGAAACCCCGTTGTTATTAGAAACTCATTTATCACAGATCTTTTTATTCATGGCTTCATTATTTGAAGTCCTGATGGTGATACAATTTCAGTCTTTCTTTTTCTTTGACTGAAGGTAGGGGATTTGCATATTTGATATCTGGGATTTAAGAAGAAACATGGAGATGAATATGAATAAAATCATTATCTGTTCTTCAAGGTGAGATTTGCTTCTCATGAATATAAGTAAAAAGCATTTGATTTTAAATGCATATGTTCTTTATAAAATTCTGGTAATAACATGATCCTTCTGTTACTCAACATGAAATGACCTGAATCGTCAAAAACTGAAATATATGTGAAAAACATTAACAGAGTTGATATAAAACAATATTTCATTAGTGTCCCAAGAGCAGTATTAGGAAATATGAAGCTAAGACTGTTACGAAAACTTGTCTGGAAATGATTATTTGAAGACTGGAAGAAGGCTAAAAATCCCACTTCGTCCAGGTGCTCCCGAAGTTGCTTAGCAACTGCCTCCTTAATCATGTTCTCCAAAAAGGGAGGTTTGACAGAGGATAGTAATTAGATGGTTTCTTGAGGAGGGTCAAGACCTCAGCATACTGTAGCCAGGATGTCATTTTGCCCTTCAAATAGAGGTGTTAATGAAATGCCCATCCACTGGGAAAGTGCTTCCTCACTGACTTTCATGAGCCCTGTGGTTTCCTCGCTGGGGCTCTTCATCCGCTCCTGGGACAAGGAGCTGTCAAAATCAGCACTGGGTGTGTTCATGACCTCTTGTTCTGACATCCCTGGTTGATATCTGACAGCTTCAGATATGAATGATTTTGCCCATCAAAAATATAAAGATAAATTCACTAATTTCCTGTGGCAGAGATAAGGAACTGATAGAGACCTCAAATCTCCTTATTAACTTTGCCAAGCAGATCTTAACCATGTCCATCACAAATGCAAATAACTATTGAGACAGAAATTTGGAGTAAAAGAATTATAGTGAAGTATATCAGGAAATGTGATTATTTGGGGGTGGGAGGTGTTAACACTTTGAGAAAGAGTTTCCTATCATCACAAGAAAATTCAAACTGAATTTTTACTAATGAAAATGCAAATATAATCTTGATGCCCATGGACATGAAAAACTGAAGTCCTCTTCAGTAGTTGGAGAAGACTGAGGGAAATGTGACACTGAGTTCCTTGGGTTTTCTGTCTCCCTTGGCACTGAATCATCATCATTCTCATTCAGCAACAGTTCAACATATTCCTTGTTCAGTCTTTTGCTAGTAATGTACAGACTCTTCTTTCTGTGTACCTATGAAGTCTCAGCTCCAGCTGAGCTCTGGCATTCCTGATACCTCTCTACATGTGCAGGCAGCATTACAGAATTCCTCCTATGCACTATGTCCTTCCTTCAGCCTCTTGATTTTTTTTTTACTACATCTCATTAGATACGGGCAAACCTCCTTATCAGGTCCAGAAAGAGACACCAAGTTAGTCTGACGAGGCTAATTTTAGCAATGCACCAAGTGTCTGCTCATTAATGAGTCTTTTAAAAATTATATTTGTTGTTAGCGGTGACTCCTATTCTGTATTCCTTGATCTCTTTTGTAATCTTGTTAAAAAACCTGACTTACTTTGTAATAGGAGACTTTTCTTGGTTCCACTTCTGCTTAAGACAGCATAAAAGCTTTTAAAAATATTTATTTATTTATTTTTATTTATTTATTCATTGCAAAGTAACATTTCTTTCTGAGTCACTTGTAATAATTTAGAAGGTTTCCTTCCTTGAGTTTAAATGTACTACAGACAGCTCTTTTTACATGTATGCTGGAAGTGCTTTCTGAATGTTGCGTAATATTACTGATTTACCTCCAGACTTTAGCAAAAGCACTTTCCAGCCTCAAACTTTCTTATCTTTCTAATGCTGCACATATATTTGTTCTTCATCCCTCTCTCCAAGACTTCAGGCTTCATTTCATTTAGATAAATAAATATTTGTAAAATACTTGTGTGAGAAATGTATTTTTTACCTTGCGTAACATTATCATAGAAACCAATATATTTGTAACAGTGTGCAAAGCAGTGCCCAAATCTGGCAACACTGAACTAAAATGTGGTTTTCAAAGTTGTATCTGCTTGCACTTTTTGGAGTTAGTACATGTGCTTATGCTGGCTGATCATACATAGAATATAGTAAAAATAACTAATAGATATAAACTCATCATTGTTTATTGTAAAATACCCCTCATGTTTAAATGCTTTCTCACTTTTCCAAATAAATGACTGATATGATTTCCAATGCCTGTAAAACTGAAAGTTCCAAAATAGACCTGCAAGATGCTCTTCATTATATACTATAATTCTTAGTATTGCGACTCGTTCCTGACTATAAAGCTCCTTGAAGACAAGCATTCTAATATTTTCAGGAGAAATGTTGTTTTGTAGTAAAGTCAGAATCTACAGATGGAGCTCTAAGAAGTCTGTCTTGAAATGCAGTCAAAAACCTTGAAAGTTGTTTTGGAAGGGTACTTCCTCAATCACAACCACAATTCTCAAAACATATGAAGGGAAGTAATGTTTACTGAATCTAAAAAAATGGTGAACGTTTCAATGCTTTATGTGATTTAGGATATAATTGTTTACATTAAATTAAAAAATCCTCTATGTGCATTCATGTATCACTGCACAGTACAAACTTATTTAATGTGTACAATTAAAGGTAATCAAAATGCCAGTTCAATTAATCAACAGGGGAAATAATATGCACTCTAATCAGAGTTCTCTACAGAAAATGCTTGTTGTTGTTTATGCTGTTATTCAGGATATTTTGAATGGAGGTTGATTTTGTAGTTTTGTAGAGTAAGACTTTTTGTTGTTAAAGTAAAATTTTTTCTATATACTTTTTCCTTTTTTTTTTTTTTTTTTTTTTTTTTAAATTTTTTTTTTTATTTCCTGCTGTCTGGAAATGTTCTATTAATTTATTTGGAACATTTGAAAAAAAAAATTTCTTCCCAGGAAAATACTAAGCTTATGACAAAAATCTTGTAAATCTTAAACTGAGGGAGGCACAGAGCAGTAGAGCAAACAACTCTCAGAATGTTTTATCCACTTGCTAATGATTAAGAAAATATTCAAAGAAATCAAATAAACAGCTATCTCAATTAATTTGTCTCCTGTCCTTTGAAGTACTGAAAATCTTTTAAGTGCATTGCAAGGATTGCACCTGTAGGTTATGGAGGAGAGTTCCTTCTGGATGTAAGAATTTATGGGTAGTTAAGAGAAAAATAAGTAGGGGGAAGACAGTGGACATTTATCATCTACTCAACCTCATCAGAAAAAAAACAGACAGATATTTTCCTATGCATCCTTCCACCTCTCAATGTCCCCCTTAAAATGGCCAATAGTATAACTTTTCAGGGGACTTAATGGGATTTCCAGTGGCCGGGTGGAGACAGAGGAGTTTCCTATGAATGATCACAGTCTTTTACAAATCTCGGGCAGTTTGCAGACTGCATTGTAGGGGGGTTTCTGTCTGCTCTTCAGGGAAGGTGGATAGATGGACCTGACATTTCTACATTTAAAGTTTCTGTTTTAAATCATGTACCATTGCATCAGTAACACATCCATTACCATGAATGCTCACATGGATAAGGACCATTCATTCATTCATTCATTCATGCATTCATTCATTCATTCATTCATTCCTGCCAGTGAAGGTGCAATATTCAAAAATGGCAGACACCTGAATCAAGCTTTCCATTTTAAACTTCATCATTTTCGAGGTGCTTAAAGTGTATGAGCTCACCCACTGCATCTCTCACTCCACAGAACTTGGGCTCTTGCCAAGGCTGAGAGAGGAAGATGAGACAAGGCCTTTGGTTTCATTTCCGGAGATGTCTTTTTCTCTACATTGACTAAAGACCTGAGAATCTCTAAAGTAGGTGCCCTGCTCTGCCTTGTTGACATTCCTAATTCATTGGAGTATTTAACTTAACCTCCCACTATTAAAAATACAACCTCCTAGTCTTAGACTTTCTTAGACTTGGATTATTCCTAAAGAATTTAGGAACTAGTACTTACTAGATACAAACATGTTGGTTTTCTTCATTAGGATCATCAGTAGGCAGAGCTATCAGCTTCAGGAGGTAATCTTTCATTATAATAATCTAATCAAGGCACACACAAAACTCTGCAGGCTAAAAATGTAAAATCTGCCTTTTATTATCCTTGCTTTTCAAACTATAAGATGCTGTACATGTAATCAGTTTTGTTAATAATTGTAAGGGATTTTGATGGGTAACATGTTTACCAGTAATAATTAACAATAGATCATAATTTTGATTAGGAATATGATAATAATTTCCAAGTTAGAATTAATTCTCAGGAAATAATGGGAATATTGCAATTACACACTGACATTGGTGTACATTTTGTAATGAGTATCTATGAAACTTCTGATATCTTATATTATCCATTCCATTATTATTTCTCTTCATTTATGGAAAAGCAGTATATTCCAATTATCTGATAATTATCACTCTTACACAGAAAATCATATATTGGAACATACATGTTTTATATTTTATTCAAAGTTAAGGCTGTCCAAAATCATTCCTTTCACATAAGTTTGAGAGTTACTTTTGTGGCACAAGTTGCTTTGTTGTATCCTAGAGTAAAAATTATTAGTGGATCAGTTGCTCTTTATTAAATGGTTGATTACTGAGATAAGAAGTTTATTGTATAAAGAGAATATGCATATGATCAGACAGTACTAACTGGATGACAATTGCATGCGTAATGTTGTCTGCCCTCTTGTGACTTTTTCTGCATCCATAGGCTTTTTCAAAGGAACATTTAACAGCATGATTAACTTTATATGTGCCTGCAATCCAGGGAAGTTAATGAAATCAAATACGGGGGGAAATCCACTGTATTCAAGCACACAAAACTTCATGCAATGGTTAAGGTAGTTATTGCTGACTTACTGGAAGAAGTACAATGGATCTAAAGTGCAAAAGCAGCTAAATAAAAAAGGTAAAGTTAAAGAAAGTTAAAAATGAGAAAGAAGAGAAGACAGGCCAGTATTGCAGACATAATGAAAAGGCAACAAAGAGCAATACACATTGTGCTCACCTCTTTAAACTTCCTCAGCTCTTAATAGCAGAACTATATGCTCCACACGATCTGCCAGCTGTGAACAAAAAGAAAATCACACATACAGGTACTGTAAAATACAATCTAATTAGTGTACTAAAGCTTAATATATTTGAGAATTTTTTTTTGTAAATATAAAAACAATTATAATGGGGCAAATCTGTTCCCGTGACAATATAATGAAGAGGTTTATGCTTCTGTAATGAAATGTTTCATTATTCTGCATCATGCCTTACTGAATATATTATATAGTCTCATGTACGGCAATTAAAATGGTTATATACAGGAGCAGACACACAGAATCTGAATCAGTACAGAGCACTGAGCAGACTACTAAGATTTACAAACATTTTCATGGAGCTGTCACTCTGAGGTGTGACTTGCTCAACCTTTGTGACTTTAGATAGGTCTCTACAACAACCACCAGTAAAGCCTTTGCAATATATCCAGTAGTAATTGTTTCTTCAAATTAAAGGAAAAAGATGCATGGCAAATTCCTTTCATGTATAAGCAAACACATTATTTTTCCAGCTTTAGGACAACCACTCTACAGGCTCGTGGACAGAACTACAAACCCACATCAAGGAAACAGCAATGATGCAGAACAGCTATGGAAAGCACTGAAATTTCTTGCATGCATAAAAGCACAGCTTTGAAGAATCAGTTTCTTACCCTTGTCCATTCAGGAATTATGGCCCTCTGGGAGCCAGCCAACAGAGACCTCAAGGAGGAAGGCTCTGTCTGAGCAGGTTTCAGGCTCCATGATAACCATCACTGTTCACACACTGTTTGAGGAGATCAGCATGAGATCACAAGGGCTCTCCTTTTGTGTGGTGGTCCAGTGCAGTTTTTCTGATACTTTTTGAGAAGGTAGCTTTCCCCTGAACAATTGTGTTATATTTAAGTTCACTTTTTTAAGCGTGGCAAACCCCATCTATAATTACTGTACAGAAGTAGTTACTCTTAGCCCTTTGTTTTAGATAAAATGTACCCTTGCTGTCAATTAAAGATAGTGACTATCACATTGCTAGGAGCAGCAGCAGAAGGCCACCTGGACTTGATCATCTTGGAAGTCTTTTCCAGCCTAAATGATGCTGTGAATAAGCAAGAAGGACCACAGGTGTGGTGACCATTGGTTAGATATTGGTCCAATACAAGGCACTCCTTGGCTTCATTTGAGTCAATTGAGTGTTTCTGTTTTCTCTGCAAGGAAAATACACAAACACTCCAAGGATGCATACCCAGAAACACACCTCAGAGTACCCTATTGTGAAATCTACATTA
The DNA here is from genome assembly GCA_036630365.1 of Acanthiza pusilla. Taxonomy (NCBI): domain Eukaryota; kingdom Metazoa; phylum Chordata; class Aves; order Passeriformes; family Acanthizidae; genus Acanthiza; species Acanthiza pusilla. The sequence continues at coordinate 8,810,920 of JAXCHO010000036.1, forward strand.
GGCACGTGCTGTAAAACCAGTATCAAGCAGCTCTAGACAAAAGCCTTTCCAATGGAGAAAGGATGGATCCAAGAGAAGTGCAACAAACCACTTTCCTAGAGCTGATTTTTTTAATAATCACTTCAGGAACAGATCAAATTGCCTTTACAACTGTTACTGTAAGCTTTTTTGATTTGGAACTTAGCTGTAAAATTTAGACAATTTTGGCAGCCCTGCTGTGGTGAGGGAACTACTTGAAACTATTCAAACGTTGCTGTACCTGACTTGGGTGTCTAAAAGCAATAGGCTGAATGGTCTCCTGTTGCTGTGCTCTCCTGATGCCAAGGAGTGCAGTGGTGTGTCAGCTCAGATGGCAGTGCACACTGCTTCTGTTGGAGCGTTTGCTTTGGAATTTAGTCTTGTCTGCATGAGGCATCATAGTAACACAGCCGCAGAAAACATGATCTATTTTAACCAGCAGCTGGTCATGCAACAGGAAGATTACCAGGCCTATTTGCATAATGCACTTTATGAGCAGCCTTCTGATTACTTCAAAAGCAACAAAGAGCATTGTGGATTATAAACCATATTACATATTTTATGGCCCTAGTGACCAATACGAGACTGAAGCCACTGAAAGAACAAATGAAACACATTCATACCCATAATTAAAATAAAACATTACCATTGTTTTGTTATAGGCCCAGTGCTTGTAAACTCAGCTGTAATTCTCCCGACAGCCACCTCTGGGATATACCATGTGGTCACATCTCCTTGTTTTTGTTGGTGCATAACATGCTTTGCTATGAATTTCTTTTCTTTTCCTTTCCTTTTTTAAGTAACCCAAACACATGCATTTGAGAGGCAGTACATTCTTGATGTACTGTTACAGGGAATATCTGGGACAGGATCTGAAAGTGATAGAAATAGTTTAGCTGCTCGTGTGCACTGTACTTGCCAGCTGCCCCAGAACAAACCAAATTTCGCATAAATTATATTGCCTCACTACTAATCACTGCAAATCAATTTTCTGGGAAAATTTTAAATTTTATTCCAAACTGGAATAGATTTTTTTAAGGTTCAATATATTCCTTATTATTAAACTCTGTGGAAACATCTTTTTAAGTACTCGCAAATACAAATGATCAATGATTTGATTAATTTGCTGAGAAATGCTTTTAGTGTGCTACTTGACATTAAAAACATTCCCAAGAAAACTCTTGGGGAAAGAGACAGGGAGGAAAAAAGTGTAATAAAAATATATCGAGAGGGGTCATTTTCGCATTCCCGAACTGGGCAATGCTGAATAAACAGCTGTGAGTGTCTTACAGTGTTGGCAGCCATGGGCCAACAGGACAGGGACAGTGAGATGAAAATCAGAATGAGAAACACAGGGGATTGGAATGTCCTTGATGAGAGGTGTCTGAGAAGGACTAATCTGAGATCACACCATGCTGGTGGGAAGACACAGGTATTGAAAAAGAAATAGTAGTACTTGGAAAAGACAAGTCTGGAGCACCATGAAATCTTTCCCTCTGTGAAGCACACGCTGACAGTTCTCCCTACTGCCAGATCTATTCCCACACCCACTGTCTTTACACTCCAAACATAACACTATATAGATGAACAGTCCTGGATCTTTCCTAAGATGGCAGTTCTGTTCGGTAGTCTTTTGTAAGCTCTGTTTAAAGAAGTTTTTTTGTTTGTTTGTTTATGGGGTTTTTTTGTTTGTTTGTTTGTTTGTTTCTCTAAAAATTAGCAACCTGGTTACAACAGTAACAACAACAAAACCAAAGCTTCCTTCAAGGAAATGATCAGAATGTAGACTTCTTCAGAAGACTTTTGAAATGTGTTACTCTTAAAAACACTATTGAAAAAGTGTCCACTTTACATTCTGTAAATTAAAAAGTATTATTAAACACTAATATCTGTTTCCAGAAAAAAAAAAAAAAAACAGTGTTTGATGTTTTGCTGGTATTCTGTGTCCTGTTGTGTTTGTGGAATTTGCTAGAGATCAAGAAGTCAAAGTTGGTTTACTTTTCTCAAGATTTGACTATATATAGGCCTTTTGAAAATAGGAGTATAAATGCACATTATATTAAAATACAATAAGACCCTGCATGGGGAGGGTTAAATTATCTTAGTGTGTTGAAAGAGGGTGAATTTTATTGGAGTGTGAAAGTAAGAGAAAATGAAACCAGAATAGGCAAGACTCTGAATCTTTCTAAAAATAAACAGGGCTGTAATATACAGCTTGTTTTAGCTTGTGGTGAAGGATAGTGGTTAGGGAGAGTGATCACAAGGCTTTTGTGGAAATGAGGTTCACCAGAGTATGTTAGAAAGAAGAGATCCAGAGCATAACAAACCCATTGCTCAGTTTCTCCCATTCCCCTCTAAATGTAACCAGTGCATGAAGTCTCATCTCACTGTCACTGTGGCTTGAATACTTTCCAATCTTTGATATGTTCCAAATTATTATAAATTCAGCTTCCCTTATAAAAGTCAGAGCAATGTATCATGCTTTTGGTGTGAGACTGAAAGCAGACATGGCTACATCCCAGCTGGTGGAAATGTGGTAATGAATTTCAAATAAATTTCAAACATTTGTTAAACTCCTCCTGAACAGTTTTACTTGCTACTAGTAAAATATAGATGCCATAACTGAGCATTCACACTGAAGATTTTAATTACACTGAGACTGAAAATAGAGTATAATATTGAAATAGGCTGTCTTCTGTTCCACTAGCCTGCTGGCCTTAAAAATTTCAGAGTAAACTTTCTGTTTCTCTTCTTTCTCAATTTCTCACTTAATTTACAATTAAAATCTACAGCTTCATAGTCATTGAAACTAGGCTGATTTGTATCTGATGATCTCTCTCACAGCTTAAAGTCTTAAGAAGTGTATTATAAAACCTCCTTAGTTTCTATTTTATAACTCTCTAAGTAGATTTCTTTGAACACCGGATTTCACCCAATCTATTCATATATTTAGCCACTGCATTTGTCTTACTAGCTCATATTGATTAGGGGGGGAAAAAAAAAAAAAGAGAGAAAGAAAAAAAGAAAGAGGTAAGGCTCAAAGAACATGAATAGTTTAGCAGAAAAGGGCCTGCCATGCCAGCTCAATTTTTAAGAGTGAGCCAGAAACTCAAGTCCTTTCACTTCAGAAGAATTAAGCTGGTTCCTCCCAAAGGAGGTTTTGCCTGTGCATACTCAGAGCAAGTAGCAATCATAGTAGTTTGTAATTATACCAAGTTTAATTACATATAAAGTATGGGAGCTGAAACTTTTGATTTTGTCTTGTAGAAATAGAATCAGCATGTCCTATTTTCAGTTGTCCACTTATGTTTTTTATTTCTTTCCTCAGTGTCCTGAAATGAAGGACACTCCATCCAACATCTATCAGCATGGAGGGAATGGAAGATGCAGTAATCTATACTATACTTTTGGAAAGTCAGTAAATTGCACTAGCTGCCAATGAGTGCAGTAAAGATTCTGCTTTTCATTGCTTCCATCTGCTGGTTTCCTTTTGTGTTGAACTGGCAAGACGAGCAGAATTTCATCATGTGGAATTGAGAAAATATTATCTAACAAGAAAACAGGAGTTTTTCTATTTTGCATCATAACCTGCTGTATTTTGTTAATAAATAGCAAAATACAGAGATATTTAAACAACATCATAAGCGGCTAGTATGCAAATTTGCTAAAATTTAGCATGGTATTTTTTTCACAGTTCCCCCAAATTTTTTAGCTAAGGAATCTTACACAGGAACAAAATGAATTGGCTTGGTTTTCAAAAGCATGCTTGAAAGGTTTTGCACTGCTTGAGTATAGTCAACATCTTTAAAAAAAAAAAAAAAAAAAAAAAAAAACACCCAGCTTTAATTTAAAACATTAATTAGTTGTTTAGCTTTAGGCATCCAAGTCTTATAAACTGCAGCTTTTTCTAACAGTTGTAAAAAGTATTCTACTGAATTTTCAAACATATCAGCATTTCAATGATATACCAGTATTTATTTAACTAATTTGTTGATTGTTGACAGTCCAGAATCATGTGCATAATTTTATTCTGCATTGCAATGTATATAATTAACCAATCTTGAGTGTTATTTTAAAAAATTTTGTGAACTTATTCTTTAGTGCTAAAAAACCCCCGTTCTTTATACAGTGTGCAATATCCTTATTATGCACGCATTTGAGTGATTGAGGTATTCTCTTTAGATGAAGCTTATAAAACTTGAATGTCTGAATATCAATTGGATGCGATGCCTATCTGTACACAGACAAAATGAGTTACTTTATAAATGGGCACTCTGGGATGCCTCTGTCCCCCTCCATTTCTGTTTTAATTTCATAAAGAATAAAAGCAGATTCTAAATCATCCTCATTTCTTGAAAAATAGCCTTCAACATATAAGATGCAATTCATTTACCCTAACTATAAATGTTTATAATGCAGAAGCCTATATCTGAAATAGTTCCCTTACATCCCCTCAAATATAATGCAAGGAAAACACTTTAGGAGAATAATTCAACTCGCCTATCTTAGATGTTTGGTTTAATGCAAAAGGAATTATTCTGAATAATTCTGCCTCCTCTCTATTACTTCTGGAGAGCTTCTAGACAAACAGGTCTGATATACACACATCTTTCAGGCACCTGAGTTTGGATAGGCACATCCTGTCTGGAGGCAAGGTGATAACTCGTTAAATCCTCTGTTATTGCCAACAGTGATGACAAAGAGAAAAACAATCATGTGTGCCCTTTAATACATTTGTATTTTGAGAAGCTAGAATGGGTCATACTTACAAATACAAAGAAAGATGATGGGAGGTTTTCAGCAAGTTTTGCTTACGCAGTTTCATCAAATCATGATGCTCTCCTGGCCCTGAGATCTTTAATGTAAGTTGCCAACTTTAATGTAAGTTGCCAACCGCAGGAGAGAAAGAACAATGTTTACCCCTATTACATAATGTAATCCATTAACAGATCCAAGGAACTTTTAAGACTTAAAATTAGGGCAAAGAGTGGGTTTTTTTATCTTTTCATTGAATTTATTAATCACCAATTTAATTGAAAAAAATTACATTCACTACTGTATTGTTACAACAAACAAACAAGCGGAAAAAATGGAAAAAGGTAGTTCCAGAATGAATTTTGTGGAGATGTTACAAGCTCAATCCATACCTCACAGTAAATTCTTCCCACTCTTTCCACAGATATTTCTATTTAATGTAATTATATCCATGACCTTGACCTGTTATTCACATCAGCCTCATCTGAGCCAGTTATATTGCTAGATGGATCTAAACTAAATGGACAGATAATAAATCTCAGTGTACAGGTGTACCAAAAGTCTTCAAGCAGGTCTGGTTATCTTTGAGCTACCTTGTAGTATAGGATCCATATCTTGCCTAATTTTATGGGGGAAAACCCTACCACTCTCAAGAGTTCACCAGAAGTTGCCTTTGAACAGGCCGTGATGGGGAGAGACTAACCCTGACAGTCTGAACAACAGACACCAATCATTATGCTGTAGCAAAGCTCTTCCTGGATCCTCAGAACCCCAGAGGGACATTACCACAACTCAAGAAGCCTGATATGAATATTTAATCTATCTAAAATTGGGTGATTATGCAGATACTGTGCATCTGGGAGCGTTGTTCCCCCAGGGGCTTATAAAAATAAATACTACATCTAAAATGTAACAGCCAAAATGCAGGTGGTGAATTCTCTCTCTGTCACTTACTTGCAGCTCTTCTTGGGTTGTCCTGATGTGCCACTGAAACAAATTGTCCTTCTCTGAAAAACAATTGCCAAGGTTCATGCACCATCCACAAGGGATCACGGGGCTCATCACTGGAATATGAGGTGTTCCTCCAAGCTATCTACTGCTATACGGGTGATGGGTTTGATGATATGGGGAATAGTTTATAGGTTTTCTTTTTAGTGCGTGGTATATTAGAGTCTCACATTTTAATGAATTCCATAAATAAAAGATGATGAAATGCCAATGTTTTGCGAACTACATGCAGCTAGTTTCATCTTGAAATCTGGCCACATAAACAATGTTGTAACCAACATTTTTTACCCTGTCTACTGTGTTGATGTTCTTGGAATTACTAGTTAAACAGCAATAGATCACTTTCATTACCAAAAATAAAATATTGAGCTAGCATCATTCTGCTTTTTGTACTTTCACCTCAGCTTCATCAGTCACACTGAGAGCAATTGATCTGTTCTGGGTAATGGAGACCTGTCTTCGTGTGGGAAGCAATTTGTTGTTCTAGCTGAGGCCTTTGGCACACCTCACTCTAGTGCTCTAAAGCAGTGTGTAAAGTGGGGACATTAGGCTCCATGCCAGTCACCTTGCTGTCTTCTCCATAGCTTTTGGTACCAGATTTCAGAAAGGTTACAGCGGAGAAGAGAGGAACCAGAGAGAGTTAGAGACATAGACAAACCTGCAATGGGAGGGTTTTAACAGCTGCTTTTAAAGGAGTGTAAACTATCCCAGAAATTATCCTTTTTCTCCCTTTTTGGATGAAAATAATGAAACATTCATCAGAGATTCTGGTTCTGTCAGGAACAAACAGCAGCTTGATGAGCTTCTACAACTGCTGTTCGTGCACATACCCCGAGGAAAAACAGAGAATTAATAGCTTATTTGCTTTGCTTGGTGAGAGAGAAGCTAGGACTTGTAGGAGAATAATTCAGTCAGAGAAATTGCTAATGAATATATAATTTCTTGCTTATTTTCAGAGAAAAAAATTACTGTGACTTTAGATAGACTGATCCTTGTGAGGCATAAAAACATGCAATGCAAAGACGCTGCTCAGGGTGGCAGAGGATCTTAATCCCTTTTTAAAAAGTAGTGCTTGTGCTGCAGAAGCATTCAGCATATTGCCATGGAGAGGGGAGAAAGTTGGAGCACTTTTCTCTCCCCATCAGGTGTCTGGGCTGGAGCACAGCGTCGCACTGCTGATCAAAAGCAGAATGTTTGTTCTTTAACCTCTGCACCCATCCCCAGTAAAAGAAGCAAAGGTCACAGAGCAGAGGGGTTACTCTATCTGCCACCCCAGCCCAGCAACTAAGCCTCTAGCAAACACACGAGTGTTTAATTTGTCTTCCCCGGTGGTGCGGCACCAGCGCCTGCTGTCCCAGCGCTCCCTCGAGCACTCCGTGCGGGCAGCGGAGCGGGGACGAGCTGTGCCGGCAGGAAACCATCAGGGCTGGGGCTGGGGCCACATTCCTGGAGTTTGCTGCCTCACCTTGAGCACAGGATTTTAACACACAGCTCTCAGGGGCATTCGGGAAAGCACGGGAAGGCAGCGGCCACACCAATGAGTGGCAACTGCTAGTTCTCTAAGCATCGCCCCCTCTCCTCTCCCCTTGTCTCCATCCTCCCCCGCTCCGCAAACAAAGAGTGTTTTGATTGCTTGGATGACAGCACAGGAATTTGCCTTTTCAAAAGCACTCGCTATATATACACAACCTAAGTACTGTAACCAGAAGAACCTTTAAAAGCCATCACGGGTAATGGGAGCTGCAGCAGTGACCAGTTGCATTTGGAACCAGAGTTTCTAATGAGCACAAAGACAGGTCTGCTCATTAGTCCAACGGCATGATGGACAAGAGTCAGTAAAAAACAATTTAATAGGTTGCCAGAATAGTTTCTATTGCTTTTGGTTATGTTTGGTTCCCTCCAGAGTCTTTGTTTGCAAAGTCCTATGTTTACAAAGCTGTCTGAAATATACCATTTAAATTCATTGCATAATGCACAAAAATCAATTTTCTTGTTCAGCAGCCAAAGGGCAGGAGAACTAATTTTTGTGCATTACAGCATCATTTCAAACTGGCCCATTTGTGACAGGTTTTCAAATGTACATTATGCCAAATTAGATGAAACGCACTACAGGGTGATTACATACATTAAAGGTATCTGGGACAGCAGTCTGCTCTCCTAAAAGGAGAAAAGATTTCTGGGAAGACTGAGAAGAATGAAGACAGGTGAGTAAATCTCCATGCTGCAGAACTGCTTAGTTTAAATGGAATCATCAAAATTAAACCATATTTTACAAAATTTGTCTCCCTGAAAATACACGTTTTTTAATTTGCCCACCTCCTGCTCCATATTGAACTCGTTTCTTATGTGTTCTGTTTTTTCCATCATAGTTTCCCTTGCCCCATCCTAATCCTGGTGTTCTCATATCCTGCCTCTCTATTCACTTGCCAAACTTGTTTTTCAATCTGTCAATCATTCTGACTTTAATCTGTTCTAACCTTAACTCCTGCTCACCCACTACTCCAGCTCTTGAGGTGCCACTGCCCAGAGCTCTCTCCCAGTCTTCATCTAACCAAATGGGCCTTTTGATCCCCCTTGCTATTCTTTTCCCTGCTCTCCTTCTTAGCTTTGTGGGCAGCACTTATTCCTACTCTTCATCTGCTCTGGAGAAAGTTCCTGAACTCTAATACTACTTATGAATACAACTTTCATGATGTCTTCTCTTCTGTCATTCAAGGTAGAAATTCAAGTTTAATTTTTGTCCTCTCTAAACTCTTGTTTTTAAAAGCTCTGTACAACTTTCAGCTTTCCTTTGCTTAGTTTAGATCATTCTGGCATTTAAAAAGGTAATGCTGATGGCCTCATGAACAGCCTATCTGTGCCTTTGTTACTCATTTCTCTTTACTACCTTTTCCCTTTACCACATCCTATTGAATTACCATTCCCAACTTGCTCAGCTCAAGGCCATCTCCTTTTTTCTCAACTCAAGCTTCCTTCTTTTTTGCCTCCATCTTGTCCCATTATCAACCAATTGCTTTATCTGTACATTCCTCCTCCCTTAACTATACCTTGTTGGGCTCTTTGTCATTGCTGCTTCTCACCCATCTCTGCTTGTTCACGGTCCCTCTCTCCCCGTCCTCACTGTGAATGGGCTCTCTCTGATGAGGACACACATGGTGCTCTCTGACTCCTTCCTCATTCCCGTCCAACCTTGATTCTAATGTACATGGTATATAGAATTTGCCTTTCTAAAAGTAAGAAGTTTCTTGTTATCTACGTGCAAAACAGACTTTTCCATTATGATTATCTCCAGTCTTCTGAGTTCACTCCCCAGCTCCTCTTAACTAGTTCTTTGTGAAGTAAATACTTTTTCATTCTTTCCTGCTCAAGGTCCCATTTATAGAATCTTCTTCCCCCTTCCCTCAATTCCACAGTATTCCTGTGGTGATACTGGCTTACTGTTTTGTTTGTGCTGGTTCCTTACAGTGAGGTTTTACATCGTTCATGCTAGTGGTTCTCACTTATTGCTTAACATCCACAAACTCTTCCTGACTTCTCAATATTTTCTCATAACTGTCTCAACTCTTACTGAAATTAGGATATTTATGATAAAATCTCAGCATCTTATTTTCATCTACCTCCACCTGTTTTCCTGATTTTTGGCAACTTTTGTTGAAAAATCTTAATTTCAGATTATCTCCTACCTCTCTCAGTTCTTCCACCTCATTTGCATATATCTCACCAAAATTAACATACTTGCTATCAGTCTAACACATAAACCTCCTCTTGTCTCTTCTTCCTTTTTGAATCCACTTTTCTATTTCTTTATTAGTTTTAGACCACATGTAGGCAACATCATGAGTTTCGAGTGAGGTTAAGACTGTACAGCATTGAGTAGCCATGGATACCAGGCTGTATGGATCATTGTCTGGGATTTTTGTGAGCTGTATGGTTGGCAATGTGAGAGTTAGGAACAGTAGATCAACCTTAGTGGGTCTTTCATAATAACTTTTACTGCTTTGTTTAAATCCTTACCTTACCTCCATTTGTTTTTCCTCTTTAGTTAGATGCCTCCTACAGCTATGTTATCTCTCACATTCTGATCATTTGAAAAAATTACAGTAGCATTCCTATTCTGCAGGCAAATGTCTTAACCCTAAAGGCAAACACTAAAGCTGGGGTTCTACAGCCTTCTTCTTCCCACTGACTCTCCTGAGCAATAGACAAATAACAATTAGCTAAAAATCTCTGATTTTGGCTACATACCAGAAGAAATCTATAACCAATTAAGAAAAGGTTCAGGAACTTTGGAGATTAAAGATCATATGGCGGCCACTAAAAAGTCCTCCACTGATATACTGTGTTTCCCCAGTTTTGATTGTGAAATTGATTTTGTATTTTCAAAGAGTATTAACAACATCATTATGAAATAGCAATACTGAGGGGACAGTTAGGGTTGTTGCCATTGAGTGAAAAAAGAGTCTCAAGGTGTCAAGATTTTAAAAGTGTTTATTTCCCTTTATGGGACTTCTTTCAGATGGGCAGATAAACATTGGAGTGTTATTTAATTCTTTGTAAAGGAGATACCATCACATCTCTTTGACCATCAGAATGTAAGTTGGTGTCGACTTACCCCATTCAGATCACATTCAAAGCCCTAATTACCCTGCTGTAAGAATTTTATTGTCATTTGATCAGTATCTCACAACACATGGTTACTGTATATACTGATTTTATCCTATGGCTATTTTACTAAAAAGGAAACCTGTGCAAACAGCTGACTTTACTGATACTATTAGTGCTGCCTAGTTGTTTTACTGGTCTTAGAAGCCCAATAACATGAAATATTATTATATAAGTTGTGGGGGTCTTTTTTATATGGCACGGAATGTGCTAAATTCATTAACGAATTATATCTGGAGGTATACCAGTGATATGTTATATTATATCATCACTCAGATGCAAAAAAAGCCAATTTAGTTACTAGAAAGTCAAAATTAAAAAGACAGTAAAATCTTTGCCATGAAGCTCTGGTGGTTAATTAACAGACAAATTCTGATTTCACCCTGCTGTTCCAAAATGGAAATATTTTTATCCTAAATTAATTTCTTGCCCGCAATAAATAATACTTTAAATTTCCTGCTAATCTTACGTAGATAGCAATCTAGCCTTTCAGTTGGCATTTGGAGGATAGGGACATCTCATATTTACAATTAGTTTGCTGTTTTTAACAATATTAATCTTTATGTAGCTTGCCAGCAGGATATAGAAGGAGGGTTTGGGGGACATTTTGTAATCATTCTTGTACAGGATTTGTGTTTCATTCTCCCCATGATTTCTTTGAGCTTAACAAGAAACAGAGTTTAGAAGATTTGTTTGGTGTGTAAGTTGATTATTTAAATAAGAGATAAGCAATTGCCATTACAGCAGCTAGGCAATAATTTCCTGGGGTCAGGGTCTCTCCTGCCCTGCGTACACCTCTATTGTTAATGGAGCTGAACATGCACACAAGCATTTTTAGAAGGGAATGTTAAACAGTCCCCATTTATTTTACAGTGCAAATACTTACAAGACAAAACACAGACTTCAGGAGTCAGTCTGAAGACTTTAAAGAAAGAGCTAGAAGAACAAAGAGATTTAACAACCTAACCATTACTTTTTCCTCACAAGTCCTAACTTTAGAACTGCAAAACCTTCCTTAGCTATCATAACCCCTCTTAGCAGTCACCTAAGCATAGTGAGGTGGGGTCCAGGCATCAACATTTTTCTGAACATTTCTTCTGTGGACTAGCTGAAATCTCCTTTAAGAAACACAGTACATCTCACTACATGTACAGGGAGCTTAGCTACAGCTGTGTATCAGCCAAAAACTAACACTTATTCTAAATTCCCTAAATTGGCATTGGCCAGAAAGGTTTCTTGTTCAGTTGGGTGAGTATCTGTAACAGTGTTAAGTGTTAAGGGTCAAACTGTGCGTGCCCAGGGACATTTGTGTGGTGCTGTGTGACCCTAAGAGTCAGTGTCAGTCAGAATCATATAATCACACTGGACCTGAGCTTACAGCGTGAAGTTGTGCCAGAGGAGGTTTAGGTTGGATATTAGGAAAAGGTTCTTTCCCCAGAGGGTGGTTGGACACTGGAACAGCTCCCCAGGGAAGTGGTCACAGCACCAAACCTGACAGAGCTCAAGAATCATTTAGGCAATACTCTCAGGCACAGGGTGTGACTCTTGGGACTGTTCTGTGCAGGGCCAGGAATCAGATTTGATGATTTTTGTGGGTCCCTTCCAAATGAGGATAATCTGTGATTCTATGACTTTTTTCTCTTTAATACTGCTGTATGCCTCTAGTTGCCTTTCAGCTACCTTTCAACAACATAAATATGTGTGTTCCCTCAGTTTTCTAGTCAGAATTGATTCCTGCAGCTGCCACTGAGCTGAAAGTCAAAGTGCAGCAGGTGGTGGATACTGTTATCAAGCCAGAGTGCTGCTGAATCCCAGAGTTGAAAGGCTCCCATCTCACCCTATGGTCACCTCTTCAACCAGAACAATAAACCTGACTGAAGGATTTATTACCTGTGCCTGGGGCCTCACTTAATATAGCCCTCTCCCTATATCCCTCCCCCACTCTCCAGTTAGGAACAACTTAGTCCTTTTTACTGTTGACAGAGAAATTATAAGAAGCTTTAGATTAGCTCTGAAGGCAACTTCTACATTTTTTAGCACATGTATTTTCTAGAAGAGTGTGGTTTTTTTTACTTCAGGCAGAACAGGTTTGCAAGTTGCAGTAGCTGAGTACCTTAAAGATTCTTTGCAGACAGTTCTTCAAAGCTCTGTGACTTCAGCAGAAGGAGCTTTCCTGAGGCAGCCAACTTTGCAATTGCTTTACAAAGAAAGAATATTGCCATCTTGACATTTATCAGTAGTAAAAAGTATGTCTCAGGGAGGAAAATATTGTGACAGAGTTCAATCTGCTCTGCATTCAAATGACAAAGATTTTACAAGTGTTTACTGTTTATCGAGAGTAAAGGTTGTGCAGACTTTAATAAAACTTGCATTGCTAAATATCCAAGTAACTCTTGGAAATTTCACCCTAATGATTCTTGAGGATAGTCCTTGTGAGAAATTACTTGTGGAGACTGAAACACGTGGCTCATCCAATACAATTTCCTGTTCTTGCTCCTAACAATTCTCTTCAGCCACTGTGCAGAAGATGTACAAGCCCCTGGCCAGCATGGCTGGAGGTCTACCTGTGCATGGCACTCAGTTTGGTCTCTTGATTCTATTTTCTTTCTTTACAGTCCCACAGAAATCTGTGTAACTGACAAGTGAACAAGTTACGCAGTTTAGAAGATGGAAAAAAGAAATGTAACAATGCTTGTTAATCAAGCAGGATTTATTTTCTATGATGATACGACAAGACTCTGTGTTAGAGTGATACTGTTTATCTTTAATAATGACCTAGAAGAAGTAATAATATGCTAATGAAACTTCAGGTGTCATTGTGAAATATGTCCTTCTGTAAATCCTTTGAGCTGAACAACTGCTTCTGTAGTGGTAAGCCAGGATAGAAAGATACAGTAACTCAAGTGTCTCAGGGTGAACAGAAACGTGCACCCCTGCACACACACACTTCCTTTCTTAGAAATCCAAAACTTAAATTCCTAAACTGAAAGGAGTGTTATAATCAAAGAAATATCGAAAGGAGTACAAAACCCCAAAGGTCTACCTTGAAAAAACTGATATTCAAAAGACACAATATATCAAGACATAAAAACTTTGCAGAAGCTATGCTTCACCCTCAGAGAATGCATATTGTCAGCTATAAAATGTCATATATCTCAAAGCAACACATAAAGTTTCTTACCATGAATACAGAGGTGTTCATCCTTTGTTATAGGACAACTTGTTAAGATGCATGAAGTTGTCACTCCAGCTAGAAGAGATATGCTTCATTTTGCACATAGAATATATATAAAGAGAACAGTGAGACCACTTTATCTGACAGTTAAAGTTGGTCTAGAAATAGTGAAAAGTCCTGTCTGTATCTGTGGATTGCTTATCTCAATCTCTGGACAGATTTTTGTGTGAAAATTGATATAAAGCTTTTCCACAGATTCTTTTTTAGATCTTCCAAGCTTCCCTCACAATATGTGAGCATTGCATTTAAAATTCTGAAGTTTTCTAAGCAAAGGGTTTCAATGAATAGGATGCAAAATATATGAGTGCATTTTGCCTGGTATCTGTAGCCCATTATCTGAAAGATCTTATTTCTTTGACATAATAGACAATGAACTTGCTTCTGCTTTCAGTTACACTCATATAAATCTGAAATAACACCTTTGGAATCCAAGATGAATTCTGCCTCAATCTCTCTCTTTTTAGATGCTGGACCATGGCCAATCTTTTTACTTTGAATAACTGCCTCCAGTGTTGGGATTGTATTCACAAGTAATCCTTAGAAGGTGCATTAGGAAACACGGCTCTAAACTTTGGGAAATGTTGGGCAATTAAAGTCCATGCCATACAAAAGTCTAGCCCATAACTTTAAGGAAATATGTCTAAGTGTGTGTCCCATGCACACAGCTGAGGAGGAGACGTGCCTGCACAGGCTCTGCAGCCGGGCTGGAATGCGAGCTGCTCCCGCCGTGCAAAGGGAGGCACGGTCCCTCTGCTTTTCCCTCTTCACCTATCTTGGTTTGAAACATAAGGAAAATTAAGAAATGTATCTCAGCCCCATTCTCACAAGCATGTAGAGCTTTAGACAACCTTGTAAACCACTGCAGGTGATTGATTGCACATGCGATTTATTCCTTCATTCTCTCTGCTGAGAAGTGACAAGCCACACTTTTTACTGATCAGTTCAGTTCTGTGCTTTTGAAACCATCCTGTAAACCAGGTTAATAAAATAACCCAGATTAAAATGAATCTGAATAAAGTACTAGAAACAGAAGTTTTAGAGTTGTAATTCTCCTGCCAAATTACTTTGCAACATGCAATATTTTTGCTTAAATTGTTGCAGAATCTACCTCTTTGCAACTAGTTCTTTGAGGAATAGCTATGATGTATAAGTCCACTCATACCTGCAGGTCAAAAATTATGCTGTAGGAAACTGAGTAGACAGAGACCTAACAAAATGTTTGAAGCTCTTCATGTCAGGATCAGAAACATCCTTGTGGCCTTTCTTGTGCATGTGTGTGGAAGTGCATGCACTAGGTTTCTCTCCATGATCATTTATTTTTGCAGGAAAAAAGTCACACATTAGCATAATTTTCTAGTCATGTGAATTTTGAATTATTTCGTTTTTTATTAGGAATATTTCCTGCCTTATACACCAAGTCTGAAATGTCTTTTCTTGCATTTAAGGAACTGTGTTACCAACTACTTAACAACTCATGTGTAATGTATTTCTCATTTCAACAATTCCCACTCAGCTCACAGTTTCATTAATTTTTCAGGTGAAGTTTTGCTGATATGTGGTTAAAGGATTGAAAACATTGGAAAATATTACACTGTAGTTCTCTGCTACAAGCTGCTGTTGGAGTAATTTACTTAGTGTTAGTACAGCATCACTCCACACCACTCTGTCAATAAGTGAAGTGAAAATCACACTTCCAAAGACAAGAGCTGGTAAATCAGTTCTGTTTTAGCTCAGGCAGACTTTTCCAATAACAAACCTAAAAATAATTTTAAAAATTAAAAGGGTCAAGTTATCTAGAAAGCTCAATTTTGCAAAGGGAACTAAAAGACTTTTGAGCTTCTGTTTTGGGAAGAAAAGGGGAAAAGGTAAGATAAACTGAAAATGTCACATTTGAATTAACAATGACTAAAAAAACAAACAAACAAAAAACCCTCAAACAAACAAAAAACCAAAAAAACCCCAAACAACCAAACAAAAAAAAGTAAAGGCCTTTGTAGCATCCAAATCATGTTAAAACAAGACTTGGGAAAATCAGCTGCCATGCCAGTTGGTCTCATATGGAAGCATTTACCTGGAATTAGAAATCACTGCAACTTGAAATAGTACTTTTTTTAAAAAAAGTAACTTTCTGTGAAACAATCAGTATCGCCAGTCCTTCTAGGCTTGTCAGAATCACTGGGCCTAGTCCTGACTTCCACATGTATCCTAATTTATACAGAATTGTGAAGGAATTGCAGAAAGAGCAGAGATTTAGCTGCAAAAGTTTGCCTTAAGCCCTAAACTACCTGTTGAGACTGAATCTCTCTGGAGTAAAATGACTTAATTCTATGCACTTCATTATGTTCTGGATGAGGCCCAAAGGACTGTACATTGTAAATGTAAGAATATACCTTTATTTTTCACCACACATGCACCTGCCATGGAAACCTGAGTTACTTCCACATAAGAAGGCAGCAGTTCCCAAAATACAGTCAAATAACAGTAACTTGCAATTCACAATGAGCAGGCTAGTGACTGAAGGGGACAGCAAAATACTGCACGGAATATTCTGGGACCAAGGTTATGGCTATGGCATAAGGGAAGTGCTGAGTTTTCCAACACCTTGCAGCTAAGAAATATGGTGAAGACTTGGCTTTGTCTACCCAAAATATCTAAACTTTGAGGAAAGGCTTGCTGCAAAGGTGTCTTCTCAGTGGCTGAATTATGTGCCCTGCGTGCCAAAGCTTTGGTGTCTGTAGTGCTTGTGATGGAGAAAAAACCCAGACCAGTCAATTTAAAATATTGTTGAGAGGTAATTTAATAAAGAAACCCTGACTGGGCCAGTCCATGAACTGCTCAATATTGGAAGGGGCTTTTTCCTTTTTATTTGAATATAAAAACCTGGGCTGAATGGCAGATGTGTGTGTGTCTTGGCAGCAGTATTAAAATCTTCCAGTGAGTTTGGGGAGGTTTTCAATTTCACCATGGGCATGGTTTCCCTTGGGCCTTCCTAATGCTTCCCAGGTGAGGCCATCCCTGCTGCCCACCTGGGAATGCAGCAGCAGGGTCACTTCTCCGTGCCCAGGGCTGCTGCACAGATGGGGACTGCTGGATGCTAAAAGGGAGCATTACCTGCCCAAGCTGCAGCGCAGCCCCAATGATTGCAGGGTGCTGGGTTCACTGTCAATTAGAGTGGCAGTGACAGTGAGCAGCAGCTGTGACAGATGGCCTGGCTCCAGCCACCTTGTGGGCAACGGGATCAGGGCCAACTCTTAAAAAAAGAAAAAGAGAATAAAAAAAGTAAAAAGACTCTCAAACCCCAACTCAGTTGTCAGTTGGTTGCAATGTATGAGGGGGAAGTATCATATCTACAAAGGCCGTATTTATCTGTTCTCTATTAACCCTTACTTTCAGCTATTTGAAGTCAAGATTTTGTTTATTTATTACTTACTTCAAACGTGTTTTAGCAGGATGTTCAACCCAAAAGACAGTTTATTTTAAACCTTTGTTCTGAGGGGAACTTACAAGATGCATTACTCATAACTGAACCAGTTTAACCCAGCCGTTAGATTCTTAATTGGAGAATTTTTTCTCTCAGAACGGTACCAGCTCTGTTTCTGAATGCAGCACATTAAGATAAATCTGAGACTGAACCTATTGTCTCTGATGAAATCCAATTCTGTTTATTAGCTTAAAGTGATATTTTCCCAGTGTTAAAAACTGAAATCATAGTACCCTTCTTAATCTCACCTGGGCAAGAGTCAAAATGCTCTCCAAAGGGCTGACACTGCTTTATTTCCAGGTGGTTTGGGGTGTTGAGCGCCTCTTCGCTCCTCTCTAGGTTCATGCTCAGCCAGTGAAAATGTGCTCTTGCGGGCACCAAGGAAATGACTCACACTCTAAGTGCCCAGTGTGGGGCAATCAACACAAATGCAGCCAACAAGGGCCATATCTTGACAGCCTTCTGCGCCAAATTACACTTCCTGCACAATTCAGGCTTTGATAATCTGGTCAGATGTGTACTTGAGGTTTATGCACACCACGTGTGCTATAGCAGTAGCAAAAGTGTAGCTTCCTGAGATGAGAGGGAATACACAAACAGGGATGGTGGGGTCTCATCAGAGGAAGTAGCCTCCTATTTCATCCGCAACCAATTTGTGTGCAGTGAGAGTTTAGAAATTGAGTGAAGATTGTTTGATGTTGAATAAAAGTTGTCTTCAGGTAGTAGGTATAAACCAAAGAAGGAAACACATTTAGATTCTTTGTCAACTAAATTGGTGATTCTTTGAGAAGAAAGACACAAGAAGAGAGCAAAAAAAAGGAGTGGATTACTTTCATGCTAGCTTTAAACTAGTCTCTCTGTAAGTGCTAGGACAAAAGGATTTTCCCCTCAAGATACAAACAGTTCTATCCAAAAGATAAAGTATTTTCAACTACGCAGAACAAAGGAAATCTCTCTTCATAGAAGAGAAAATTTGGGGTATGCTAAACATAAACAGATCTGGGCACATAAAATTAGAGCAATATGTCACAAATGAAAGACTACAAAACAGGCTTTCAGCAAGTCTTGAAAAAGAGAAGGAATGGAAAAATTTAAGCAGAGAAAGCCCCAGTAGCATTACTAATTACTATGTATTTTGTTACTTATATTATAATGGTGTCTTGAGGCCCCTATCTAGAGTTAAAATTTAAGCTTCAGTTATGAGCTGCTGTGTATCTTGTCAGTTAATGCCCCGAAGGGGGTGAGAGAATTGAAAAAATTTTAATCTCTGGTTGTTAATAGCGTTGGCAATTGAGTGCAGTCTTAGGACAACAATAAAGGATTTTTTTTTTATTTGTTTGTTTTTGTTACTATTAATTCAAGCTTTGTGACAACTTTTTTGTTAATAATAAAATAATTTCCTCAAGCTGAAATCAACAGTGGAAAAGCAGCTTAATGAGCTCTTACTGCTTAGTATTTGTGCTGCAAAGTTTTGATTGACTTACTTAACATTCTCCTTACTTATTAAATAAATAAATAAATAAAATAAAACCAGGTTGTTATCCTATTACATTATAGCTTTCATTGTTTGTCTATGGGGAAAGAAAAAGCTTTTTCTTTGCTTAACCTTTGGGGCAGAGATTGTTTTTTTTGGAGAATGGCAGAACAAGAGAACATCCTTTCTTCTCAAGTATGCTTAGAATTCAGCTCAGTCTGTCAAAACCATAACTACAGCTGGTAAATGCTCAGCAATCTGAAATCAGTGATGTATGCAGAGTTGATGATCCCTTATAGCTTTATTTTTGTCTTTCTGTGGACTATTCTATTCACAGTGAACACTGTGAGCAGCCACTGCTCCCTTTATCAAAAACTTCAGAAAATGCTTGTATTCCAGGTAGGCAGAAAAAGATGGAGATGAGGGTTGAGAGAGCACCTGCTGTTTGGTTTTTTCAGGGAAAGACTTGATACACAAAGAGAATAAAGGAAATGTCTGTGGTAACACAAGGAACATGAGCAAAACAGGAAAAGAAATGCAGTTCTTCCAGGTTCCTCGCAGCCATCCTAATCATATAATCACTTCTCATGTTTTGAAGGACAAGCAGGTTAAAATAGTGAGTGAACAATGCAAGGTCTTTAAAAAGAAGTGAGTATTTTTTTGCATTCCATTTGTATATTGTCTGTATGGAATAGTCCATATGAGCCATGGCACATACAAGTCCATATGAGCATTTACTTGCATGGGCTGTGGTTCATATGTCATCAAGAGATGTATAAAATGATTTTAAGAAAAATAACTTATTGATAAAAATAAACTGTTCCAAAATATGAACTTATAGAGTGGCTTTGGATGCATTTTCCTATATCAGATAAAAACTGGATCAGAAATCCCATCTCTACCTACAAATAATAACACTGCTCTTTATTTCAGTGAAATACTGAAAGACACTTAAATAAATTATTTTGAAAAGTATTGTCAAAAATGCCAAAGATTGTTTAATAATTATCATTCGTTCTACTTTGCAATCAAACTTTTTAAAAATGTGCTTTGTAATAATTTTTGATGCATCAAGGAAGTTCTCCATTGACTAATTATATCACATCTGCAGTTTTAGGCAGAACAGAATTTGGACTCTCTACAAAGGTTAAAGTCAGATTTAAAATTAAACAATACTTTCAACATTAAACAGGTGAAAAACTTTACACATGAGAACCATTCCATTTGGCGCTATTCATGTGTAAAATCACATATCATTACACTGGTGTTTAATTCTGCTAATCCTTATTTTGGGCTGGGTCACATGGCTAATTTTTAAAAGACTCTTCATCCATTTCAATATGTATTCCTGGTTATGATGAAAAAGAGCTCATTCATTTAAAAATATTGTCAAGAAAACCTCTGAGAAGCAGACCCTCTCTTTGACAATAAATAGATAGATAAATCGATAAAGATAATTTAGTAGTTAATTGATACAGACAATATACAAATGAATAACCACTCTGCAGCAATTAAAAAAAAAAGGCAAGAATGCTTTTTTTATAGAAGGCCACTTAGTGGCTCTTTATTAACTTGAGCCTCTGCAGTATCTTGTATACTGTTGACATTCCTTAGCTTGGGCTAACAGTAACATGATTACAGTACCCCCATCACACCCTTCACGAGCTCAGTCAGCTCTATTCATGTGTTACACACCTGTGCATATTTGCAGTCCATTTAACTGCGGTGTGAGAAATATTAGCTTTCAAGGTGGGCTCAGTAAAGATGTTTCCCCCCAACCCTTTTTGTACTTCATAAGCACTAAAGAAATAGTTAGGAAGTCACAAGCCTTTTACCTTGCATAATTCTTATATTTGATGCTGTCATAGTATTGTATCAATTTCACTTCTTCAGATAAGTAGGGATAAAAGTACATCAACAGCAACCCCCCCATCAGACAGTATTTGGATCTTCTCTCAGCTGTGAAGATGGTCTAATGAGACACAAAAATTCTTCCTCTTGTATTTGAGATTATCATGTATATTAAAATGTTACCACCCTGAATGTTCAATTCTCATAGGATCATCCTAGTACCTTAGGGAGACAAAACTTTCAATGCCTCTACATTTCAAAATTGTACCAAAACCCATGGGGAGTTGTTTAAGGAAATGATGAGATTATTAATGACATCAGTTAATAATTTATGTCAAATTTTTTACATTCGATTCAAATATCTGTATTTGGTTATGGCAGATGAAATGCAGTGTATTTATCTTTTAGTACTAAAGCCCTCATCTACACAGAAAACTCAGTGGATAGAAGTGATGTCAGTGCTGCAACCTGTTGCAGTCTGCACTAAAATGCAAAACACTTTTTTTTCCTTAATGTCAGGATGTCCTGCTGTAAAAATATGGTGTTTCTGGAATTGTTTGTGTATAGCCACATATGAGAGATATTTTGACACTTCACTGTCTGCTTCACTGACACAATGGGTAAATTCAGCAAAATTTAATCCCAGATATGAATTAAGATTGAGGTTTATCTGAAGTCTGTCTTCTGACTGCTGCAGTTCTAGCCTCTTCCATCAACAATTATTTCTGTTTGATCTGAATGAGGACCATCGCAATTCCAATTTATCCCGAAATTCATCCCAGATAAAGCCAAGAAAAAGTTCCCAATTTTTTACAGGAGTAGATAACAATTATTCTCTACTACAAGCTACTTTCTACTGGCCAATAAAATGGTCATAATTACTCAGAACTAAAAGAAAGTCAATAAGCAGGTAAGATATTTACTTTTAAAAAAGTCCTTTATGTAATATACCTACATGTGTTGCAGATGTTGTTTAGGTATCAGTACTGGAGGAAACAATATTTCAACTTAAGCTTTGGGTCAACTGGTAAATTTAAAACTACTTTGAATATAAAAACAGTGAACAATTGGTATCATCCTCACTCAAGTGTTTGGTGAATTCTCCTTTCTCATGTTAATTATAGGAATGCTCAAGGACACATGCTACAGCTACTGAAGATACACAAAAACAGTAATTCGTGTTTCAAAGGCTTGTCCTCGTCTGTTTCCCGATTTACCTTCGTGTTTAAAGCCTTTTATTACATATTACTTCACCATTAGAGGACGCTGTGAATGGATTTACTATCGAATGAAAAAGGTGGAGAATTAAAGGTCTAAATTCTGCATGACAAACACGGAGAAAAGCTGCAATATTGCAGCTCCCCAGTAGTGAATGTACTCCCCCTTTTCCTCCACTCATAGAAAGCAGCAAAATTCATGAAGACTTTTAAAACAAGGTCTTTATAATTTTAAAATCACTGGAAAAGAAAATAGATTACAGACATTAATTAATCACAAGTTGGTATTTCGCTAAATGAACAGATTGACCCTTTAGTATTGAAATACCATAAAGTATACCATAAAGTCACCAAAAGCCTTGTTAGAATCCCCCATTGCAGTGGGAGATTCTCCTGGAGAGGTGATGGCAAATGAGGTTGTGATGAGTCTGCCTGCCTTAACATTTACAACGAAATTGAGCATAATAAAATAAACATACATCTGTAACATTTCAGGCAGTCTTAAACGACAACTCTGAGAAAAAAAGAAAATGAACTTATGCAAAATTAATTATTTGCAAAAAACCCTCCCAACACCAGTCTACCTTCATTTTGCCTTGAATTGGTAAAATGGTTATGAACCTCAAAAAGAAAAAAACCAGTACAAGAATTGTGTATAATTTCCTCTGAGAACATGACTGAAATGCAACCACACCTGTAAGTTTTAGGGAGCAGAGGTTCTACAATCACTCAAGGGAGAATCGTGTTTCAATGCTTCTATCTCTAGACCACTTATTCTGACAATGAGATGATGAAAATGAACTCAAAAAATCAATTTCAAAATGATTAATTTTTCCATTGCAAATTTGTAACATTACCATAAAGATGCTGAAAGCATAAGAGCTTAAAAATTAACTATTCAGTTGTGCTTAGTTAAGTTTAAAGGGTGTTAATAAGAAAATTTTTGTGAAGACTTTTTTGCATAAAGAATCTGTGTGCCATTTCTGAACAAATCTGAAGCTACAGAGTATATTATTTTAAACTACCTATAAGTAAAATATTGTTATAACTCAGTCACTGCAAAGATTTTTAAATGTTTGTGTTGCTATAAGCTATGTCCAAACAGAAATGGTGTAATGTAGTTAAAGAATTTTCAGGTTAGTTTAACAACATCTATGTATATGAGACTATGTTATCATCATATGTTTTCCTTCACAGTCACTGGTGTAATTTGATTATATTCCTCAGAAATGGATGAATTGCTAGTCATACTAGCTGGGAATTTGGCCAATCAGTTTTCACATTTTTTAATGAAGTTCAAATATATCTACAACAGAATTTTAAAGCAATTTTATTATGTTCTAAAACACATAGCTGACTGCAATAATGAAAGAAGTACCTTAGAATTATTGCTAAGAAATATAAATAAATTACAGTCACACCTTTGTAAGTATCACAGGACTTTAAGCAGCTTCAAAACCTGGTGGGTTTGACAGTTTAAATGACACATCTTATTACAAAGATGTCCTTATACTTGTGATTGATGCAGTATTTGCAATAAGCAAACTTGAAAACCTAAGGCAGGATTTAGAATCATAGGATGACTTAAGTTGGAAAGGAACTTAAAGATAATTTAGTTCCAACCCTCTGCCATGGGCAGGGACTAGACCAGGTTGCTCAGTGCCCCAACCGACCTGGCCTTGAGCACCTTCAGGGATGGGGCATCCACAGCTTCCCTGGGCAACTTGTTCCAGTGGTTCACTGTCTTACAGTAAATAATTGTGTTCTAATATCTAATCTAAAACTACTCTCAATTTGAAGCCATTCTCCCTTGTCCTATCATTGCATGTCCTACTAAATAGTGTCCTTCCATCTTTTCTCTAGGCTCCCTTCCACATGCAGAAGGCCACATTAAGTCACCCTGAAGCCTTCTCTTTTTCAGGCTGAACAATCCTAATTCTCTCAGCCTTTCCTCACAGGAGAGGTGCTCCATCCCTCCGATCATCTTGATGGCTCTTCTCTGGACTCACTCGAACAGGTCCATGTCCCTCCTGTGCAGGGACCCCAGAGCTGATGCAGCACTGCAGGTGGGGTCTCAGCAGAGCAGAGCAGAGCAGAATCCCCTCCCTCCCCTGCTGCCCATGGGGCTTTGGATGCAGCCCAGGACACATTTGGCTCTCTAGGCTGCAAGGGCACATGGCTGGGTCATGTCCAGCCTCTCACCCACAGCACCCCCAGGTCCTTCTCAGCAGAGCTGCTCTCATTCCCTTCCTCCCCCAGCCTGCATTAGTACGGGGGGTGCCCTGACCCAGGTGCAGCACCTTGCACTTGGTAATGTTAAACCTCATGAGATTCCCATGGACCACTTCTCGAGCCTGTCTAGGTCCCTCTGGATGGCATCCTGTCCTTCAGGTGTGTCAGCTGCACCCCTCAGCTTGGTGTCATCTGCAAATTTGCTGAGGGTGCACTCGATCCCTTTATTTAATTAATGAAGATATTAATTACACTTGTCCCAATACAGACCCTAAGGGACATAACTTGTCACTGATGTCCATCAGGACACTGAGCCACAGACCACTACTCTAGCTTATTCCAGGAAGATGTGTTCCATGATCTTCCCAGGCACAGAGGTGAAACTGACAGGTCAGCAGCTCCCAGGATCCTCCTTTCTACCCTTTTAAAAGATGGATGCAATGTTTCTCTTAACACCTTAAGGTGATTCCCTTAAATCACCTTAAACAGACGTGATTTATGGTCATCTTATTATGTTTATAATGTGGGAGCATACACCAGAGCTAGTCAGTCACCTGAGGATTCATTTACAGGCAATGGGTCTGGACCATATTCAATTCATCAAATCCAGATGCCTTGGGGTAACTTGTACCATGGCTTGGGATCCATTTATTGTACTGACACAGTCTGCAGTTACTGCTTCAACAGCCTCATGTGACTGGCTCATGTTTTATTGGCTATACTGTGACCAACCATGGTTAGGGATGTGAATCTCACTTTTGCTGTCCATACTCATAATTCTGTTCAAGTTATTGGTAAATTTGCCATTAAAAGTGAATACTTTGGTTTACCTCTACACACAAAAAAAATAACTCCCCATTTCTTTACGGCTTTAGTGATAGAAGCAGGAATACACTGAAAAGTGCCTGTCTTGATGCCTGAGTCTTGGTAATTTCCCACAGAAATTTCCAATTATATAGGTTTCTTGGTCCCACCATCACTTAAGCCAAGTATCACTTCATGTTGCATCTGGAGCTCCATGTCTCTTGAACTTTAGCAAAGCACCCTAGTCTCTGATTTTAAATGTCTTCACCTCATGTAAGATCATTGTTCTCTTGCCAGCTAGGATCATAAATTATAATTTATTCCAATGTTAAATATATCCATTAGTCTCACAGTTAAGCAAGGTTGCAAAACAAAGAAGGAAAAAGAAAATCACTGAAAATCACGTTGTTAAACTGGCAGGAAACCCAAACAGCTCCAAGCATGTGATACCATGAAATGAAAGAGAATAGCAATATAATTCACAATGAGTTTGCTCCAGCAAGACTGAATTTAACAGGAGCTATTGACATCTGCAGGAGAATAAAGCCTCCTAAAATTATCTATTTGATAATATTCAGAGAAATAGTACAAAAGCACCTGCCTGAGTTTTAAAAATGCCTTGATATCATTTCAAGAGAAATCCATGGTAACAATTTAAAATAAATTATTCCTTTCCCCCTAAGCAATTCTGAAGTATTAGATTCAGAAAAGCCCTGTTAGGTCAGAGTAAATGTCCTCAAATCCTGCCTTGGAGAGTGGCCAAAAGCAAGGGAAGAGATTAAGAACAGGGCAAAGCTGTAGCAATGCTTTTGCAGTGATTTAGTGCTAAGGGGCCTCCTGAGGAAAAATTATTGTCTTTGCATTTAACAAGTTCCAGTAGCCATTGCTTCCTTTAATTTGTGCAAGGGGTTTTCTATAGCTGTTTTTTTTTTTTTTTTTTTGAGAAAAATAGGAAAAAACAATTCTATATTGAATGTCTTCAAGTCACTCATGATTTTGTATTTCTTCTCTCATATTACTATTTAGCACTTTATGTCTTTTCCGTATAGGTCTTAGTCCCTCCAGTCTTTCCTTACGCAGGAGTTAGTGCATAATTTTTACTTTCTTTCTGTTTTTTTCTGTATATTTTCCGCTCAATCCATATACCTTTTAAGTCAAAGGAGCCACCTGTTAAAAAAGGACATGCATCTGTGGCCGTATGCTAGACTTATTCTCTGTTTCACTATTTTTATCCTAATAATTTTTAACATTTGGTTAGAGTTTATTTGGTCATTGCTGAGTGTTAATCTGATGTTTTAATTGAATTTTTGTAAGGTATATAAAATACCCATAAAATTGTAAAAAATATGTAATTATAAAGCAAAACCTATAACTTTAAAAATATATGTGTATATACATATACATATACATACATATATATATATATCTATATATCTACCTCACTATTTGCTAATTTTACTTATTTTAGTTGCCCATTTTTAATGCCTTCTCAGGCGCATTTCACAGCATTAATTTTTATATTTATTTTCCTCAGGCAAAGAGGAAAGTTAGATACTTTCGTGGAGCAACACAAAGCAGAGACCAAAGCTGTTTCTCCTTCTCCACTGACAGCAGAAGGAATTGAGGTAGATTAAAACCCTAATTTAGCTGATGTCTGAACTTGTATAACATGAAAACCACTATTGTCCCTGGTATGCCGATGGATCAAGGTTCCTTTGTTTGCTAGAAAAACACTTCCATACTTCTCACAGCACATCTTCAGATGCTGGATTACAGTGATGTCAAACTAACAGAAAGTGTAGGTGCAAAGCCTCCAGTGGGTCTCTGCGTAGTTTACACATAGCCATACAATGCTGGGTTAAACTCCTTCTTTCCATCTCAGCTGAAGTAACACAGTTCGACCTCAGTCCCTTGTTAATATTTAAAACATTTTCCCTTGCTTCACTGAGACATCTAATATAGTTATCTTTGACCTATTGACTGGCCTTATCTATATCAAGTATTGTTTTTGATGCTTGAGTAGTCTTGTTCAAATCAATAAAGGTAAAGGTGGCATAATCTGCCTATAAATGGAAGATGTCCTTACATATTATATGCTCTGTCATGCTGGGTACATAAACTTATTCTAATTTCACAAAGAAATTAGGAATGCATTTTAATGGAAATCCCCTGCAAGAGTCAGTTTTTCCTGTAAATTAAAATATTATTCATAAAAATAAGCAGTTTTGATATCATCCAGCCCCTGTAAAATGACAGGGCTTAATACATCACCTGCATTAAGTTTCAACTTAGTATTGATACTTAAACATCTCTGAATCATGCTTCAAAAATAAGTTATGGTGCATTTGAACTCTGTTTATTTTGTTACACTTTGAAGTACTTTCAACAGCAGTGACAAACAGAGTTGAAAAGGAGCTGACTGGAATCTATGCACGGTCAGATTGCCTTGCTACGATTCAGTTTTTAAAAACTTACGAAATACATAGAGAAGTGCTCCTGGCTGGGAGAATTATATGATTTCTTTGTTACTAACTAAAATTATTTCTGCTCTTATAATCTGCAATGCAAGATAGCTTTTTTTTTTTTTAAATGACAATCTGTAACATCTCAGAAGTCAAGAAAACATCAAGCAAAATGTGATCATTTTAAAGCTCTGTTATCAAAAGGCACACGTTTGTTGAACTCAGATTGAGTAGGAAGAACCATCTATAGCAAAGGTGCAACAGCCTGGCAACAAACTGTGAAATCAGAAAAAATTCTCACATAAATTGAGTTCATTCGGGAATTGAAGCCTCAAGGCTGAGATTGTGTAGCCTGCAATAAAACGGACTGCCCTCTTCCTCAGGGCTTCCTATTTCCTACCATAGGTCAGCATGGATTTCAATTTTGCTAAAATTTCACTTCAGCAAAAGCAGCAGGGGGTTGGAGTGCTTTTTGATCCTACGGCAAGGAACAGGGTGAAAGAGCAGTGACAGCACTTGGTGGCATAAAACATAGAGCAAAAAGATGTCTCAGGATTCTGCTGCACACTCATTTTTTGTCTTCCCTCTGGTTCTTATCCCTTTCCTGAGTTCTCATGAGTCCAAATTCCATTTTCCTGCTTGCATGCTTGACAGAAATGCTCCTATTAGAGAGAGAAAAATTGCCAAACCTGTTGAAGAAATCTTACATTACCTTGGACTTAACCTATGAGTTACCTATTTCTGTTTTCTCGGAAAGAAACTTAGGGATATGAATTAATCCACTGTTCTCAGGATATCTCCAGGAGTGGTGATTCAGCTTGCTGTAGAATCTTGCCCTAGCAACAGCAAATTTAAATTGTCAGCCACATGCTTATCCCAGGCAGGAAAGAACAACAGAGATGGCAGTAGAAGCGTCTGGGTTACAAACACAACAGAGAGTGGGGAGATCTGTGATTGCAGGAATCTGCACTGAGACAGTCAGTGATGACCTTCAGGCAATGGGAATGCTTTGGATGAATAGATAGAAACTTGTCTGGTCTTGTGGCTTCACAAAGTTCAGAATTATTAAGAATATTCTCAACTAGGCTTTTGCTAAATATGCTTCCTTCATGCACACATTACTGCATAAGAAAAGGATAGCCATACATTTTATAAACTTTTCCTTTATTTTACATTACAGATGTACATACATGTGTAGATTGTTTTGGCAGAGTAGCAATGATTACATCCTATGGAGAGAGCAGGTGAAAAGATTGGGCTCACAAGTGTGCCATGCCAAGAGCAACAACCCTCTCTCAGCTGTATCCTCCTAGAACAAGATTCAGTTAAATAATAGCAATAAGAGATATTTCATTTATAATACAGGTAATAAAGGTGGGTTTTTTCTGTGTTGTGGTCTCTAGGTTCATAACAATTGACAAATTCATCAATTACATGAGGAGTTTTTAGCTGCATTTTACACAAATAGGCTCATGTGAAACTTCAGTGCAACTCATCAAAACATATGAAGATTTTATTATCTTTACAATTAATAAGTGCTCCAATGCTTTCACTGTTCGGGAGGTTAATCTTATTTGAAGCTTTTGATTAAAAGCCCAGATCCATTGTGGACTCTTTACATCTGTTTTAAATAATAACACAATTGTTTCAAAGAAGTGGATAATATTAGGGTGCAATACAGATCAAAATTTCCTTAAGTCATTGTCCCATGAGGTTATCTGTGGCTGACTGTTTTCTGAAAAATGTTCATAGAAGAACCATGTCAGTCAAACTCTATTTGCTCTACAAGATTGTAAAATAAATAATTACCTTCTAGACCTTAGAAGTGTCCAGCTGGACATTAGATATAAGGTCTGTTTTTCATTTTGCTAGGATGAACTAGCTTTGAAGTTCTTCAGTTTCCTATCAGAACACACTTCTACTAGTGACATATAATTATTTATTTACTTTGTCCACCCAGTCTGCTTTTCCTGAAGATAATGGTGACATACTTTCAATTCCAGTACCGACTTCTTAGTTTGCTTTACGAAACACAATAGGAATGGCCATTAATGGCACAGACAACAAAGTTCAAGGCTTCAGAGTACATGGCTTTAGTAGAAAGTCAGTCCTGATTATCTCATCAGTGAAATTGAATTAGAAACATTTTCTGTATTCTAAGTGCACCTGTCTGTAATCATAAGATCAGATACTCTAAACTTGCATAGTGGATTTGACAATAATTAGATATCTGGTCTTCAAGAACCACTTTTATAGAGCAGATGTGAGGAGTTTTGGCCTCTGCCAATCAAAGTTATACATCTCCTCAGGGCTGGCTAGGCAGTTTTGAAGAACATTGGTTGTGTTAATATGTGTAACAGTCTAAAGCTGCAGCATCTTTCTGTAGCTCAGAGTTTTAGTGTCTAAAATATACTTGGGAATATGCATTCAGTAAGGAAATTCAAGATTTCTAGCATACACAACATCTTTAATAAATTTCTTAGTTCCTGTTCCTTTTCATAAATTTCTTAGTTCCTGTTCCTTTTCATAATCATTCTGACTTTTAATATGCTTGAAACCTAATCCATGTCTAGGAAGTTTAGAAAACAATCTTTCTAAGAAAACACTTTCATCTGAAGTCAGGCATATAAAATTAAGAATGTTCAAATGTACCAAATGAATACTCCACCTTATTCAGGATCTTGCCTCCAGTCATAGCCAGTAAAGATAATTCACAGGAAGAGGAAATATGTCTTAAGAACTAAATGAAACTTTCAGTTCTGTTCTGAGTGAAAGACAATACCTGTTCTTCATTCTGTATCTATTTCTTGTTGCATTTTGGTGGAGGCTCGATTTAGCCCTGAAAAACAGCTTTTTAAATTCATTGTCTCAGTGTATTAATTCCACCTTGTTCAGAATGGGAAGATATAATGAGAAATTTCTGGTTGTCTCTTTGAAGAAGGTCAGGAGTTCACTTAAGCTCAAACAGACTAAGCACTTTAAGGCTCACCGGGGCCAGCAGCACGCACATGAATCATGCAGCTGATATTACCTCTCGCTGCCCCCACTAGAATGACTCACTGACAATGTGGCAGGGGGAAGGTAAAGAGAGGCTCAAAATTCTGTCTCTAAAGAGACTGTAGCTATTTTGCTTCTGCACCTTACCTTTTCGCATGAAGCTTCTTAGTATTTTAATATTGCTGGAATTTGTGGATATCTCCCACTTCTGTAACTACCTTTCTTCCCACTTTGATGTCTAAACATTATGCAGAGGCTTTTAGGAAAGTGAGGAATGAGGCTCTGGAAGAATGGAATTTTCTTTGTACAAAATGAAAGAATTGCAATTGGAAGTGGGCTGTGCACAGGAGTTATTGAAAGCAAGAAGTGAATTGTTTTATAGACCTAACTGCAGTGTTAAATGATTTTTTCTTTGTTGTGTTTCTTTGCACCTTGCCTACCTGTTTTACTATAACTGTACTCTGTAAAACATTACCTAATCCTGTTCTTTGTGATACTTAGATATCTTCTGTCTACGGCTATAGATAATTTAGGACTCTAAGCTTGCATAGTCTGTTGAACTCTCTTTTTACCTAAAATCATTCTACCTGTATCTATGAAATAACACTGTCCAATTGTTTATATCAGCTGGATCCTTCTTCAACCTATCTGAGATTAACAATTTTCCCCAAATATATTTTAATTCAGAGCAAGCTAGACTCCTCATACTACTGAAAAGTAATTCTATTAAGTTGAAAAATATTTCAATGATTATTCTGATAATAGAAACCTATTGGGCTGTAAGTTGTTATACAGGTAGAAATTCAATTTAAAGCAACTAAAGCCATATACAATAGTCCAGCTGAAATTTATGCAGTGGAGATCAGGTTCTGGACTAAGACACATAAAATATGTAAGGCAAATCTTTACCTGCTGTACATATGTCACTGCATACCACAGACATATCTTGATCACATCTCTTGTACAGATTAAGGAGGGGTATCCTGTCTGGCTATACATAACCATTATTTGCATACTGTTATCTTTTTCATGGTGAACTATAAGATGTGTCAGGGTAGGTTTAAGTTGGATATTAGGAAAGGTTCTTCACCCAGAGGATGGTTGGGCACTGAAACAGTGTCCAGGGCAGTGGTCACAGCAGCAACCTGACAGAGTTCAACAAGTGTTTGGACAATGCTCTCCAGCACACATCCTGGGATGTCCTGTGCAGGGCCAGGAGCTGGAACTGATGGTCTTTGTAGGTGCCTTCCAACCCAGCATACTCTGTGATTCTGTGATACAAGGGGGATTCTTGTGTCACTCACCTAGTTCTCCACTGTGAGCTAAAGGGATGTGCATAAATCATGTATGGGGAAATTGATTAAATGGGATTCATGCTTGTGTGTTGGTGTAATTTCCATTGGCTCCAGTGCTGTGTACACTTAAAAAAGAGGTATGTTTTGATTGCAAGTCAGATCTAAATCCTTAATATTAAAACTACCAGAATAGGATTGGTGTGCAGAACTAGCTCCAAAATACTAGCAATTATTACACTATATGTCCGATAAAGTTGTAAGCTTTCATCTGATTTCCACCACTTTACTGACATTTCAGTTTGCTTTGGTGTGATTCTGTGAAGAATCACACCCATAGTCACTGATTTATATACTTTCTTAGGGTGCAGGAAACTCCTCCCTTCATTGCCATATTTTTTGCTCTAGAGGACTGTATAGCTTTATGCATAAGCCTCTGTTTGTACTCTGTGCACATTTGAAACTTAAAAAAAAATTGTAAAAGAAAGTCTGTTATGTTTGCACTTTCAATTTAACACTGGTTGGGATATCTGCCAATGTAATACAGGCACTTTTCTGTGCACTGGAAAACCCAATTAGGACTTGTTCTTAGTTTGATTATCAGTCAGAAACATGCATACAGAAATATTCATTAGAGACCTACTGAGAGCTGTGATAAAGCAGCAGACAGCTGAATTATAGAGTCTGTCAGTAACCCCACTACAATTTTACATTTGCTTGATAAAGGACAAGTAAAAAAAAATCTAAGATGTAATTTGGTGCCCACTGGAACTGTACTTTATTATGGTAGATATTGTTCTGACTGTCTTCAGGAGGTTGGTAAGTATTTCATGACATGATATTGTGCACAAACGATAAATCACTGTGCTAAATGTTGCACCACCATGCCATGCACAGAGAGGTAACACACATGTCAGCCAGAGATAGCCTCTCAGACACAGCCAAAACCAGTAATTTGAGGGTTGGAAACACAGGACATATCACAGACACTTGGACCCAAAATGTTTTTATGTTTAAAGGATAATGACTCGATTGACCCCACTTCCACAATTAAACAACAGTTCTATACAGTGTCTAGACAAAAAGGGAAGGAAAATAATTCCTCTTGGGTAATTTGTGTAAAATATTTCAGTTAATGTTAAATAGATATTTTTTTAAAACTTATAGTCCCTTTACTATTGGCCTTAACTTCCAGCAACCTAACCTATTGGCAGTGCAATACATGATCTGAAATGATATTAAGTTTTCAATAGAATTGGGACGTACATATGCATGGAACTATGATACCAGTCAGCTAACTAGATCAAAGTCTCTCATGCAGTTTATTTAAAAAGCACTTGGGAAATCTGGTTCCAATAATGACTTCAATGTGTTTTCCTTTCTAAACAGAAACAATATCACATTTGTAAATGGAAAAAATGACATTTGATCCCTTTATTGAATGTTGTGTTTTAGTGACAGAGTTGTTCCAGATATATAAACTCCCATCTAAAATTAAATTATTTAAATAAATATTAAAAGAAACCCAAACTAATAAGAATGGAAAATAAAGGTCTGTTCAATATTCCCAACATGAATCAGAAGCATTGGCAGTGTATTGACTGCTACAGTCTCCAAATTGAGCAAAAATAGTAGTAGTGTGTACTGTTTCTTCTGTGATTGAATCTTATTCAGGCTAAGATTCCTTATCAGCCTTCATTTCACAACATGTATTGCATCAGCAAGCTTAAAATAAACACATGTTAAATCAGTTACTAAACTGTTGAAATATCAGTATCAATTTCCCTAAGCCATGCTGGCTATGTGTGTATTGAATAATTGTACAGTATGCTCTGATGAAGGATTAAAACCAGCTCACAGTACATGAAAATAAGAGACAGAGACACATGCCCAAATGAACCAGTTTAAAACATGCACAGATTATGAGTAGAGCAGAATAATAAAATATAAGTATTCCCTTCTCAATATCTTAATAAATTTATATTTTGGAATTACATGCATATTTTTGGCCTAGTAGCCCAAGATGCTTGACTGGCACATCTTACTTCAGTGCTTGTAAGCCTCACAAACTGGGAAAGCATTTTTGCTTGGAATATCTTTCCCTGTCATTTAAGGTAATACAGTTTTCCCCAAGTTCCCAGACAAAGAGCAGATGCACAGAAGCTCTGTGTAGGTGTACATTAGCAGGTACAGGCCGAACTGAGCTTGGTCTTCCCATGCTAGTATTGGAATTGGAAATATGATGGGAAAAGACACCAACGTAGGCGTCTGCATCTAAATTTTTGGTCCAGACGCAGTTCTAGCCACATGCTGCACCAGAGTTAGCATACTGGGCTGAAAGTCTGGAGGCTGACTTCACAGCACAGGATGGGACTGAAAGAATGGTTCAGACCTCCCCTTTTCTGCCTGTGTGTTCTTAACCATTCCCTTTTATCTGGCCTGAATTTAACTCAGCTGTATGGAAAAAACACAGTTTAAAATGTGCAAAGGAAAATGATGGGTTTTCAATCAGGTCAAATCCCTTCTTCATCTCACTGTACAATGACATGTTTCCTAGCACTGGTGCAAGGCAAATAATGGGGACTTGCCACCATAGCCAGGTGGGTAGGGCTGAGCAACTTTTCCTAGTTTAGTTTAAATAGATACGAAAAAGGAACACCTCACATAGTGTGTTAGCATGTGTACTGGACTGGCCCCTACCAACTTGCCCAGGGGTAGAAAAGATTCCTTTCAGGGCAAGATTTATAGCCTGAATATGGAACCTTGTCTTCTCCATTTTAGGCTACCTCTCTGCTCTCAGTGATCTCCACTCTGTCTTGTATGCCGCCTTGTTGGCAGGTGTCACGACAACTTCCCCGTATATAGTTGAAAATTAAGGAAAATTCACTTAGGAAAAGTACTTTTGATATGTGTTTATATGTTTTGCTGAAGAAGGATAGTCTCAAGTCTGTGGTCATTGGCTACGCTAAAACAAGAACTTCAACCTTGATACAAAGTTCAAGCAATTAATAAAGGAAGAAAAGGCCTGTTGATTTATGTGAGTTTTGTTCAAAACAACTCAGTACTCCAGCACTTGCACCCATTTTTGAGTATATATATTTAGCACTTAGGAAAATGACACATTCCCTGTAAACTGTTCATATACTGTGAATCTACCGCAATTTTTGTGACTATGTTCAGTCTTCTTGTACAAAAGAATCATTCCAAGGATACACATTTACAGGCACACCTGCTTATGTGGGGCTTGAGTGGGACTGACATTATGGTTAAATATGTGCTATGTAGAATCTAACTTTTCTGTCTCAAACTGGGTGGGGTGATCTGGCTGCTGGAGCCATATGGATCCTGCAAGGATATTTGCAAACATGGTTGCTTACACACTAGGATAGTTCAAGTTTCTAATATTTTAATGTTCCTCAATTCCTACTCTGGTTTTATTTTCATTTTCAAGAACCATATAGTTTTACAGAACCATAAAGACACATATACATGTATATTAATACCGTATCATATATATTTTTTTCCAGCTGAATTTTACTCTGAAAAAAACAACAAAGCTACAGCTGAATACCACATGAAAAATATTTAGCCTTGTAAGCACTATTTATATATCAAAAATCTTTATTAAAATCATGGGAACACACTGCTGAGTAAAAACATCTGTCATTTCCCCTCCATCTACTTTTTCCCCCTTAAACAGTAACACCCACATTTCAAATGGCTGAAGAGTTTATTTAAGTTATGCTGAGCATATGGAAAGTCCCTGTATCATCCACACACACAGACAGATAGCAGTGAAACTCTGGGATGAAAAGCCCTAAAAGCACTAAAAACAGTGGGGAAAGAGTGAAAGAAAATATAATCATTCTATGTCAGTGCTATACTAGATACAGTAGGTTTGGGGATGTGTGGTGAGTATAGTTCTAGGAGATGACCTTTTCCCCTCTGTCATTACTTAAGATTGGATGGGTGAGCTGTCTTTCTCAAAATACATATTTATGCTTTGCTGACAATGCTCCTTTTCATGTTTAAAAATAAAAATGTTCCTTATAATAGACATATAATTATTCATACTCTGGAGGCTTCAGTCTCAGCATGTGGAATATTGGAGAAAAAAATGATAGTCTGCCTTGAATAGTTTATAATCTGCTCCATAAATCTGTCATTCAGTACAAACTTAAAAAGCTGAACGAAGTTTCTACTCTTGTTTCAGCCTGTTTTTGCTTGTGATGCTTATACATTGATACTAACCCTCCAACCTCTATAGACTTGCTTCTGATTTATAGCAGTGCACCTGTAAAGGAACACATCATGTCAAACATCTGCTTGGATGTGCCAGGCTGCTCGAATGAGTGAGAGCTGAACCACAGCACAATGCCTGGAGTGGTGGGAGGACGGATGGGGTAAAGCAGCAGCAAGAAGAAGAATGGCAGAATGGCAGAGCGGCAGGCTGGGGTTGGTCTCCTCACTGATGGACGGGTGAGATCTCCCTGCTTCCAGAACTCTAGTACTTTCCCATGATTTTTGAGGGGAAAATCTTCTTATCTTCAGCAACTGCATAATTCTTGATCAGACATTACATGACACTTCTTTTTCCAGAACACAGGAACCTGGCCTCCTGCCAGATATACATTTATGTGCTGCTTCAGCCTTGGCTTATCTGGAGAATGAGAGCGAGTGAAAAGTGCTATGCATGTACCACATAGCAGAGTTCCCACAGGGCAGTGCAAATGCTGTGCATAACTGTGCTTCTAGGCCAGTTTTGCATTGGAAATATAGATTCTCCTCCCCATCTCTTTCTATAGTCAGTGTATAGAGTTCTATAGTGAACTGAAAATTTGTAGGTTTCTCCTTTTAAAATTTTCTTATGAAAGCTTACTTTATAATAATTTTCTTCTTCCTTGATAACTGCATGACTACCTCCACATTTCCTGAAGTTGCAGAGGGCTCTGGAGGAGATGAAATCATCTCTCAGACACACAGAGGACTAGTTTGTTAGCTGGAGTAACTTAATCCAGTCCATTAAGGAAGAAATCTAGATTTTGTAGTTGCACGTGCTCAAGTTTTAGGAATGTTTCTGTTTTTATTACTGAATCTGGCAGGATTAAGGTCAATAAAAGCAAGAATAATTTTAACCTGGGGACTTCTCTATATTTCACATGAAAGATATAAGTGAAAATTGATTTAGACTGAATTGAGAGCAATAATTAAGTTACAGATAATGGTTTTCAAAATTTCTCAGCAAACCAGACACAGTGAAAGAAAACTGTAGATTTAGACAAATGCCAATGTTTCATAAATATGTCATATCAAGGTGTTTTCATCTTCTTAAAGTCTGCTGTGAAATTTCTGTATGCCTACTTGTTGAAATTTGTGGTTTAAGTCCCCACAAGTTGTCTTCTT
Source organism: Acanthiza pusilla (assembly GCA_036630365.1). Taxonomy (NCBI): domain Eukaryota; kingdom Metazoa; phylum Chordata; class Aves; order Passeriformes; family Acanthizidae; genus Acanthiza; species Acanthiza pusilla. Next base: position 8,847,811 of record JAXCHO010000036.1, read on the forward strand.
TTCCCTCCACAGCTGTTATACCGTGATATCAACTGTTTGGAAAAGAGTAGACACAGCTGGCTGTTTCTTCAGTGCTGTCATTGACCCTTACCCTATCCATTAATTGTCCATCACTGGTGATATCTGGTCTCCTACCTCCTCATCAAATGCTTCCATATCCAGATGTGCCTAATCAGTTCTCAGAGACATGATTGATGGAAAGCCAGCCAAAAGTCCAGGTCTAGGCCATGGCATGGCAAAGGAGTTGTTTGCAGTACAGATGATGTGTTGTCCACCTTAAACAAACTCTCTGGTTGCAGTAGTTGGCATCTGTGATGCATTGAATCTGCAGAAGTCTACAGGATGGAAGGGGAGGGAGTGGTAATTATTCTTTGAAAGATATTGGCAGGGAATGTGCTTTCTGTCTCAGAGTGAAAACTGAAGTGCTGGAAGAGGGGAGCCACAGTGGAGAAGGAGATGCACAGCTGTCTGCACATTTGAACAGAACAAGCTGGTCCTGAGACGAGTCTTCTATCACCAGAGTGGAAATAAATCACTTTGAAACAAACACTTCTAAGGCATCCATATTTCACTCCATTTTTATCCAAACGATAAAAAGCTGCATCAAGTATAGTGAAAATCACCAAAGGATCCTTCTGAGACTACAACTTCATTGTCTAAATGTCTTTTTTAAGAAAAACTCTGGCACAGACTTGGCCCAGGATAATGAACACTTTGGAAACAATGCTTGAGTGCAGTTCAGGAGCTGGCACTCAAGGGATCTGCTCAGTGTGAGACATGAGCACAACCATTTTGCTCTGAAGGCCAAGAAATTTTAGTAGACTGTATAGGACATACCAAGCACTTGGCTTCTGCTCCAGAGAGCATATTTAATTTACCAATACAGTTTTCTAGGCTCCTTCAGTTGCCAATGTCCCCCAAAAGAAGGGAGGAAAATTTCTTCAAACTGAAGTGCTTCTTATTGTTTTCTGCACTCAACAGAGCAGCACACCTCTGCATCTTAAGACAAAATTTCACTTTAAGGCAGTATCTAAAATCAGGACACAGGCTTGTTTGGATCTGTTTTCAGTGCCTCTGAAGAAGTTTAGATGTTAAGTCAGACAAACAAAGGTAGCACTGTCACTTGCAGTAGACAGCAGCACAAAAGGAGGTGATGAACCTGTATTCAGATCAGATGGCTAACTAAATATCCATTGAAGCCTGGTCAGACTTTGACATAACTTTGTAATTTTAATATTAAAAAGTAAGCTTTTATCACAAGGGACATTCCACTATCATTATCCTGTTTAAATGTTGAAGCAGACACGCTTTCATTTACCTTGTAGTAAAAATAAGAGTGGATTTAAGAAAATGTAGGAGATCCAAGGTAAAAACCTCCCAAATCTAGCAACCAGATTGCTCTGTTTCCCATTTCCTGCACAGTTGTCACTGGGGAATCTGCTCTCTGCAGGTGGCAGTGCCTTGCTGCTAAATGCCTAGAGAGGGATCCAGGGCTGCTGCCAAGGGAAGGAATGTGCTTGCAGGTGCAGGGAAAGGACAGTGAGCAGGGTGGGTGGTGAAGAGCTCTGGCAGCACTAAGAAAGGGAGACTGAGGACACACAGACTGCAGAGGTGGAGGAAAAGAAGAGATACCTTTAGAAGCAGAAGGAGGAAAATCCAGATGAGGAAGAAAGCAGTGGAAACTTCCATTATGGTTGCTGCAGAGGAAAGGAAAGGGAGGGAACAAAGTGAAGACTTACATGAAGGCGAGGAATATTTCAAAGTATTTCCCTGCCGTGACTGCATAAAGAAGTAAAAGGGTGTCAGGAGGCTGATGGCTGGTTTTACTCCTACAGATGTCATCTGTGTCTCCAAGTTTCATTAAGAACACATCTACTGAATATTTTATAAGGGTGGAAAAACTCAGATTTGCCCTTAATGGGCCAAATTAAGAAAAGCTAACAAGTTGTCCTCCAGTATTTTCCCTCACAGCTTTTTCCAAAGAAGAGGAGTGATTTCTTCTGAATTAATGATCAGCCAGCTTATCATTTGTTACTTCTTTGATTACATAGATGGCAAAGGATTTGGGGGAGAAAATTAATGGATCCTAGACCTGACCCTAGGTGGCAAAGAAACCTAGGAGTGCCTGAAAAAAACCCTGTCTTACCTTAGCAAAAGCAATGTTTGGAGTCTATATTTTTTATCTGAAAGCTTTGTCCGACTAATATACTTATCCAATTATGTGGTTATTCTTTCTTGCAGCCTTTTTTTTTTTTTCCCCCCTTGACTTCAGGGAAAGGAAAAGAGCCTAAGAGGAGGAGATGAGGAAAGGAGGATGGAGAATGAGCTAAGTAAAGGAATTGGTGAGTGTTTGTAAACTTGGAGGTTCTACCAGAGTATTTCTCATTGCAGATTTAAATTAATTTTATTTCTAACTCTTATAAAAAAACTAAGAGCTCAAATAAATGGACAGCTGCATTTCGTAAATAATACCTCTTCTTACATCCACAAATTGTCCTTAACTATAATTGTTTACTAGATATAAAAAAATTATTTGGGGAGGGAGTTGCCCCACAGACTATATAATTATCTACTTGTTCACGACATTTAGTTGTCGGCTGTAAATTAATCTCATTTTGTTTCTTGCTCTATTCTTGTTTAATATTGAGTCATTATTAAGCAGTTTAAGCGATTACTAAGCAAAATTCTTCTTCTAAGAATTATAAAATAACTCTTTGCTTCCCAAACTAAATGGCTAATTTCACAGCTTCTTGTTGTAAAACTGGAGAGGTACGTGTCTTTCCCAGAGAAGATAGGGAATTGTGGGACTCACTAACAGACCTTAGGGAGCTGGACAAATTGGCAGTGTACAAAACAGTTGCTCTGAAAACAATCGTGTCTCTAAACCATCAATTCTCATTCATATATAATGTCATGATCCTGCCTCTACTGAAATAATTGGTAAAGCCTTTCCTAATTCCACTGGGACTAAGATTGGTCTTTTGGGCTTCCATTCTGCAAACAGGCATGCACATACTGAACAGACCTATTCACATGATTAAGTTAAGCATGCAAATAAGTCTTTTCACTTGCAGTTTGTACATTACTAATGTTTGGAAAATGGAAGAGTTCCTTTTCTTCTTGAAACCTTTGGTCTAAAAAATTCACTGTTGCCATTGAATGTAAGTAAAAGATATTGACTTATGAGGAGAAAACAGCCCATTTTTTGGGGGGTGTGTGGGTTTTTTTTAAACCCCAAATATGAGAAACAGTTGTTACAAAGCGCTTTTGTCCCCACACAAGTTAGCTGCAGGAAGAATTTCATTAAGTTGCTCACTGGTCATGGTCCTGTTCTTTCTAGATGGGTCTTGAAAATTCAGAAAACCCTCAAGGAAATATATAAATCAAGAAAAATATATTTGAACAAAATAATAATAAAAAAACTGTTCTACCAACTTATTTGACACTGTTCAAAATTATTTGGTCAAAATTAATATCCTCCCAGGAACAGATGACTTTTTTGAGGCATCATGTAATATAAAGAGAAGAAAAAAAAAAAAGAAAGTAAAATGATGAAAGGATTTCCTAGCTTTTATATCCCATGCTACATGCTTCTTTTCTTATATCTCTGCTCACTAATCATTCTGCTCTGAAAATTACTCACAACCCATTTTCTCACTTTGAAACCTGGTTAATTGCACATATTAAATTCCTTGAAGTACATGAGAATTTTGCTCACTAATCCCACTAAAATAGGATGATTTATGGTAGCATTCCAAACCTTGAGGAAATGTCAATACACTATTTTATCTAAGTAAATAAGGTTGTAAGGGATTTCCTTTTTATTTCCTGTTTTCCAGCAAATGTGCGATTCCTCTCAGCTGATAGACTGACAGATATTGAAGCACCAAACTAGTGAGAATTAATATGGCATTATTGTTGGGGAAAAGTTGTAGTCAGGAGATAATGTGCTCTCAGCAATAGCTGGTGTCATTCTGCCTGTTTTGAGGGGCACTGAACTGGCCATCACCTCTCTGCAGCCTCCACCTGCCTGTGAGCAGGGCAAGGCCCAGAGCTAAGCCCTTCATTCCTGCTGTAAAGGTGTGGGGAGAGACTGTGAGCTTAAACATGGACCTGTGTTCACAGACTCAGATGTGGGATATGAATCCTGGATTCTCCCTTCCAGTAAAGACTTGTTGATATGTTCTCTGTATTTTTAATGCACACTGTATATACAGGACTTGGAGCAGAGGATTAAACCATCACCTCCATTGCAGCACTAACATATGAGCCAGTGATTTCAGACTTCTGTTTTCACATTCTTTCCCTCTTTCCTACTGAAATTAGTCTTGGACTCTTTTCTGCAAGATATCTCAGTTTCAACCGCTTTTTCTTGTTGCCATGGTAACATATGTGATGTGAACAAACATTTTCCAAGATCACAAACTTCAGTTTATTCAAAGACAGATTTTGGGTTGCTTCTGGTCTAAAATATATTTGGTCGGATTGGGCTAAGGGTCACACATTTTTTTTATCTTCTTATTGACTTTAGCATTGCCTGGAAAACATTCTGTTTCAAAGCCTCTAATCATCATAGCTATGTATGAAGTGCAGCTTTGATCTGGACTTCAGATGAGATGTCCAAGAATGAGGCAATAGTTGTAATTTGGGTTTTAGGAAATGGGGACTTGTCCTCTAAATACGTACAAATTTGCCTCACTGACACACATTAAGGTAACCCAATTTCCAAAAGCAGGTACAGATAGAGAATCAGATCAGCAGTTACTAAGGTTACTGTTTGTGTTCTCACCTCCATAGCCCAGGGTGTGGACTATGCACTGTGGAGAGCCTGAGGTGCCTGGCTCAATTTCCTAGGACATTAACATTCCCTGTTCTCTGCTGGTGGCACAAGAAAGCTATTGCCTTATTTATTAAACACAGACTTTAAGAGACTTCTGGGAAAAGTGTTGTTGCCTGCAGAGCGCATTGTGAATAGCTGTCCTTACAGTGTTTCTGAACAAAACAGCCCTACACATTTTCTACGTTTCCACAGTACTTCAGATGATGACTTGAATGGTTTCACCTCTTGCTGTGCTCCTCTAGTCACTTAAACTCAGCTGCTGGTTGGGAACTGAAATAAGCCTTTAAGGCACAATTGCAACTCAGCTTACAAAGAAATTGCAGAGTGATAGGAGTCAAGGTGGATTTATAAAAGATATTAGCTGCAGAACTTTGCTTTGGGAGCATTCTCAGTGCTCTTGAAAACTCTTCAGTAAGCATAGAAAAAAACCCTAAAGAGAGTCAGAAGTAGCTTTTAATTGGGAAAGAAAACTAATTAATTATATGTAGAGAGAATTACCTTGGCTACCAAATGGATTATGCTTTTTCCAGTCTACTGTGTCCGAACAGGTGGATTTCTCCAAAAGGCACCCAAGGCACATGCACAGATGGATGAATTCCTGGTCATTGCAAGGGAGCAGCAAACAAGTGATTTGCCAGGTGCACCTCAGGATAAATAAGCCTTCTAGACCTGACTTGTTTCTTTGATTGCAAGTAAGTACAGAAGATTAAAGACAGCAGGTCTCAAACACTAATTTGTTATCCTCCAACTAAGAAGCTTAAGTTTCCAAAAGTGTCAAAGGCCTCTTGGGCTAAGGAATTTGGTGCTGGAGCTTTCTGCTCTTATTAAAAACATGTAGTCTAAAGTCAGTCAAAACCAGGCAAACACTACGAGTTTTCTCCGAATTTTCAAAACAAAGTGTTATGGGCTGTTGGCTTTCCCTATGTGATTAACAGGATTGTGGATGCCTGATCAGTTTTCAGAGTTGAGAACTTTTTGTATATCTGCTAGAAAAGAATTTAAAACTCTATCCTTAATTTTTAAGTTGTTAAGAGACATGGTGGCCTTTTTCACTTTATTTTTTACAAATGTCTCCATTGAGGCATTTCTTAAAATACATGATAGTTTATATCTGGCCTTCATAATGTAACTTTAAGGCCAAACTCAACTCATCTCACTAAGAAAGCATCTGAGACACTCATATGTTGCTATAGGCATTGAATTAAGTTAATAGGAATCAGTAAAAATCTACAGCACAGGAAGATGCTCTCCGTGTGTTTCTGATACATCATATAAACACACATTGTAATGTTATTATATTTTAGAGACCCATTCTATTATAATTCCATATCTGTTTATATTCTTTTAAGGGTTAGATTTGTTTGGCTGAAAGTGTGTATGTTTGTATGAAGATATCTGAGCCACAGAAAAGGATGTTTCGTTCATATATTTATATGCTTATATATATGCAGATATATGTGCATCCACACAAACATTTTCACACTAGGAGCTTTAAGATATTTAAGCCTCATATCACCTGTTTCTAATAGAATAACCTAATAATTGGTGGCAACCAGGTACTTCTGTGAGAATTTACATAATTGTTTTCATATTTGTCATAAAGAACAACAAAAACCATTTATTTCTAGAGTATCAACCTCTTTCCCCAAACATCTAACCTTAAGAACATATCAGATAATATATTTTATTACTCAGTGTAAGATTACACTGATTTTTGAGCTGAAGCATGACAAGCCTGAGTTTTAAGTGGTAATCAGCAATAATGTATTGATTGTATCTTAATGTCACTATTGGTGCTTTAGTGATTAATTATCTGACTGCTGTGTAGTGCTTAAAATAATCTAAATGCATAGGGTAAATTAGTTGATCAGGAGAAAAGTCTGTCATGCAAATTCAGTTCTTACAGAACCTTCCTGTCACACTCATCAATGACAGCCTAAGTGGGTCACCAGAGTGGATGGCCTCTGTTAATTTATGTTCTCAGACATGCAATACATATTCATGATATCCTGCTGTTTGTCTGTCACCTCAAAGAAACTCTCCATCTCCTCCAAATTATAATTAATGAAAATATGCACAGTTAAGCTTAGGGGCTTGGAAGAAGAGATATATTGGTATTATGTTGCAGGGGGGTGCAAGGTATTGGTATCAGCAGTTGTTTGCTAATGTGGTAGAGGAAAAATATTATTTTGCCTCGTACCTCTTTATTTTTTGTCCAAACAACAGATATAAGAGATCATGTATAAAAATAAAATTTTTTAAATGTATGCATGTATACATATATATATATGAGAACGAAAGTATACAGAATTGTTATTCACAGAGGAGCTTTTAGTCCATATTGTTCTAATCTAAAATAATTTTTTTTCAAGACAATCACAATTAAAGATCTCTATTCAAGCTATCCCCATACACTGAAATTTTTCAAAATTCTATTTGCCTATTTGCCTTTTTGGTGTGTATGCATCTTTACCCAGAATTATCTGTATTTATACCAGTCATTTCCTGTCATCCCTGCAGCATTATATGATATAGGAAAAGATACATTGTGTGTTTTTTTAATATTATCTTTCAGACCTAAACAAAAGCACCTCATACCTAAACTAGTGAAAAGACAGAGGTAAAAACATGCAAACAAATACACATTACTGCACAAGTAATGACAATAGAAATGGGATAAATTGTATAGTTGTATGATAAATTGTTAAACTATGCAATAAATAAAATTCATCTCATGCTTCTTCAGTTTATCAGTTACTTCTGTCTGTCTCATCTTTTTTCTGCTACTAATCCTACTCCTCTTAGGCTGGCTTGACTATTCCACACCTCTAAACAGCTTCAGAAAAATGTCTGTTAAGTAAGAAAAGAGAAAATCTTACTCCTACAGATGAGATTGTTCCCTATGGGCTTTTCCAGCACTTACACCTGAAAAACCCAAAAATACATAACTTTGAATCTTGGAGAAGTTGTTGTCGTATTATATTTTGCTCTGTTCTTTCACCTGATTTTATCAGAATCACAGGTTTCTTTCAAAACTTATAAGTAATTTCAGTGTAATAAAGTCTTTGTTTCAATGTTGTCTTTGCTCCCTATAAATGAATGACAATTGACTTTATATTTACCAAAATAAAAGTTGAATATGTTAATTTTATGTACATATTTGCAGTAATTTTGGATTATTTCTGGTCAGAAAGAGGAACACTAATACAGGAAAAAAACCAGGAATAACAAAATTTTAACAGTTCTAGACATTTGATAAATAGTTCTTTTCTTCTTTTGATAGTATGTGAGAATTTCATGAGAGTGAATAGGAAAGATTTTATTGCTGACCTGCATGACTTACTTGTGGCTTTGTCACTCATAAATAATGTATTCAGCCCCAACTCATGCCACTAAAACATTTATACCACAACACATCATTGTGTATGTTATATAAATATTTATTATGATGAATTATTAAAATGAGCAATGAATATTTATTCCTCTTGCAGCATGAGTACATGCATGTATGTATATTTTGTGTTTGTATAAATATGCACATACAAAAATATTTAAGTAGCTCTCTCCACATGGATATACATGTATAGAGATTTCCCCATATATGTGCATTCTTGTTTATATACATCCATCCATACACAGGGATGAGCACACGCAGTTGTAATTCTGGAAGGCTGTAACCATGTTCTTTATAGATATGCATTATTTATAAATGGAAGCATCCACATGAAAGGTGGAATTATGTACATTTAATGTTTTTTTATTATCTATGATTAATTCTGACAGGATCATGGCTTAGATGCAACTATCATAACAAAGGCAGGGCAAAGGCCTCAGCCAAACAGTATCCAAGGCTCTGAGAACATGACGACTTTCATTAGCCAAGATTTATAACACAGGAGGTTCTTTCAGCCACTGTTTTCATGTTTGTCTTCTTATGGAAAAAAAAATTAAAAATTACTATATAGCTTTTGTGATACCCGAAATGTATTTAAAGGAACACTTTACACTGTGGTTCAGATGTCTCCCTACAACATGTGCGTGTTGAATGCTGGAGCCTGTCTGATACATCCATCTCATCATATCTGATTTCAGACACTGTTGGCACATCTCTAAAAATTTGCCAGGAATTCATATGATGGCACAGAGAGAGGGAAGAGAGAGCAAGCTATCTGTGAGCTGTGCTGGGGGAACACAGAGGGAAAAAGCCTGGGAACCAGACACGAGGTGCATTTTCCAGGCTCTGAGAAACTTTTAATTGCACACTACAACACGAAACATTCCAAAGCGGGTTGCAGATTTGAAATATTAATAGGAATTCATCAAGCTCCATAGACTGACGCTTATTTCCCCATTTGCTATGTACAAAGCAAAGGATTAACACCACTGGCAATATTTGTGTCAGGCCATACTGATTAATTTAATATTCTGATTGGATGAGCAGCAGAGCTTTAACGGCTGTTAACTTTCTGGCAAGCGGGGCCGAGAAGGTGATAATGAGATTAACATTTGGAGGACCTGATTTGCTTTTGCGCTGTATTTAATTACTACTTTGACACCAACTGGTATGGATTGTGCAGATATGCTGATAGATACCCATATTTGCTAAACTATAATATTGGCTTTAAAGAAATGTGTTAAATTCTGAGATTTCAAAAACACTTTGCACAGACATGAGAATTATGTAATCTCAGGCTCAATTAATAGCACCTAAAAGAGGATATTTGGAGCAAGCGAAGTGCCTACAGGGAATGAAGAAAGGTATTAATCAGCAATGAAAGTTGTACATTAAAGATTAGGAAATATAGTAATAATAGAGGTTGCCAAAAATTGACTGAGATGATCAAGCTGACTTAGATTTTGCAAATGAAATTAAAATAGATCTTAAAATTATCTTGAGCTCAATAAAATAAAAGCAGAAGAGAGAGGAAAAAAAGACATTAATGCTATCAGGTCTGCTTAAAGATGTTGCTTCTTTCATGCTTTTAAAAAAGAAGCATGGTTTGGATCATTCTTCAGAAAGAAGAGTCATGTAAAGCCATGTAAAGCTTATGCTGAATGTTGAAATACAAAATAATTAAGAACACAGGGTAAACAACACAGAAACAATATGTAAACTTTTCTTAAACCAACTCATAATTGCTGAACCTGGTTTTTTGAACAAGGATGTGGTACTGAGCAGCCATAGATGAAAAAGAAAAAAATACACTCCAAGCTGGAGATGGTCAACAGTTTCTCTTGGGACTAGGGTCAAAGACTTTTTCAAGAAGATTTGCTAAGTGTAGGGAGATAATGAAGATAAAGTGCTGAATAAAAATTTAAATTGATACATGAAAAACTAAGGCTATTGCTATTTGGTTTACCAGAAAAAGCTTGTTAGGACTATAGCCTGTTTATACACAGTTCAGAGTTTGAGGAAGTGTAGTGTTTTAAATATGTACCTTCTAAACACACAATTTGTACTTATGTGTACAAAATCATATGCATTGTTCTAGTTTTCACTGGCTGAGCAAAGCATGTATTTAATTATCTTGACCTCCAAGAATGAAAGTCCAGAGAAACCTCCTTTTACACAGCTATTATTTTGGACCCAGCTTCAATCTGAAACAATCATTGTGGAAAAAGCTGACCACACTGGTACTGTTAATACATCAAGTGTGTCCTTTGAAACCTTTCTCCTCTCAAGAGCAGGTGTGTTGGAAGGCAGGAAACAGATATAGAATCCAATTGACAAATAGACAGAAGCCCATTTTGATGTTCTACAATTGCAAATGCAATTTTCACACACTGTGTAAGTTCATTTGCACTGTTAGTGCAGTGGAAAAAGCCTCAGGCTAAAGGAAAACCAGGACTTTTCCTTCAGGTACTGCTGTCTCTCTGTAATAACTAATTGATATCCCTTGCAGCCCTCTTTTACTGATGAAGTATGCTCTAGGTATCAAAGGTCAGGTTGCCAAAAGATATCCTGGGATGATTCTCTTTCTTTTCTATTGGTTATTTGTTATACTAAGCATACTATTTATTTTAATCTCACATTTATAATGTTTTGCTCCCTCACAACATTGAAAAATTTACTACTGATTTGGGACCAATGATGTGAAATGACAGAACACACAGTCTGAGTATGACAGAGTAGTTACCAGTGCTGCTGTGGTGACATGTAGATGCCAGCTACCTTTCCCATCTGACTTGTGGAAACCAGGACAGACCATCCACCTTCAGCCCTTGCTACTGTTTCAGCTTTAACGTCAACTTCACAGAAGCCCTTTGACATAACTTCAAAGCTAAAACAGTTAAACGAGACAGGCAGCCCTGAAACAATGAAGGGAGGATCTGTTGAGCTGCTGTGACTGGATGTGTAGCACAGGAGATGGTGCTAAATGCTTCAGCAGCACCATTTAGGAAATCTGCCATCATTCTGGCATGCTGGGGACACCGTGTTAACTGTTGCACAAGTCCAGCAAAAGGGAGATAGTTCTGATGCTTACAGGATTCCTTACATTTGCTGTGCGTCTGTCATGGTTTTCATTTATACAGATGCTACCGTGATTTTTTAATGTCCATGAGAGTAAAAGATGTCTTAAATCTGAAGCTGATTAAGCCATCACTTCACACGCTTCCTTCAAATTCCTTTCAGAATGACCAGAGCTCAATGATCCTCCAAATGCAAGCCTATCAGGAAAAACAAGAGAAATAAATTTCAGCAAGGCAAGGATGGAATGAATAATCAATTACACTTAAGAATTTGCATCCAATTTGCTAGGTCTTGAACTTCTGGTTCAAGTCTACAGTGCATTCCTTTGCTTCAAATCCATGGTGCATTCTCAGGAAAACTTAAAGCTGTAAAAAATAGACTTTGGGAAATATCACAGTACAGGTTGAAAGCGTCTAGACTAACTAGGCTTTGGCACCATAAGAGGAAAATTGTCTGAACTGTTTTGAATGACTTTGCTGAGTGGTCATAGGTAGAAGTCTTTTTGGGGAATCTTTTACTGAAAAATCTCACAGACTTTGCAGGGAGATTTTCTGAGTTGAAGTGAGAGAGTAAGTGTTTGGTGAAGGAATGGTAAACATCATGACTGTCTAGACCTAGCAAACCAAGAAATGTTATAAAGAGTAGGGAAAAAAAAGTTAATTTTAAGAAAATATTATTACTCAATAATACACAAAGGATAGGCAAATATGCATTTGAGCAGCTGAAGTGTCCCCATTGCAGATTTATATTCCTAACAGTGCTTTCCAGTCACACCCTGGCCATTACACATCTGTCTGCCCACTATAAGCCTTTTTTTCTCTTTTTGTTTACTTCACTAATATTTGAAATGCAATCCAAGGCATCTTGCTTATTAAACTGGAGAGACTTCAAATTTGCTTTTGTACAATAGGAGCTAATTGTCTGAGACAATTTACATCCATCAGTGCAGTGTTTTATGGCTTTCAGACTCAGTATAAAATGAATAAATAAGAGAGCTGAAATCATTACTCTCTTTTATTACTGGAGATGTGCTGGCTAATCTGAGAGTAATTTGAATGCTAGAGGCCTGTCAAACACTGGACATCTGTCAAGCTCTGTCTACAGCCCCTAGTCCACAATCTGTGCCACTTAGTAGCCTCCTCTTTTTCCTATCCTGAACATTTTCCAGGCAAACCAAAAGTCAGAGTTAGTTGTTTAGCATGTGTATTCTTTCATTTTCTTGTTTGTAGAGTTATTTGGAGAGATTTATAATTTTACTGTTTGGTTAAACCTGGTTGAGACTTAATTTTCATGCTGTTGGAAAATGATACTCTGGTAATTTTTTATGTTATTTTAGCATCATTATCAGATAGAAAAAGAGACCATCTGTCAATTGCCACTATTGATTTCCCTCATCTTCCCAGAGGTTGTAGCTGCTGTACACAGAGCTGCAGAATTGTGCAAGGGAAACAACAAATGAAAAAAAAAAAGGGGGGATAGACATCTATGGTAGACACCATAAAAATAACTGTGGGGGACAGACAGACTTAGCAACAGAGGAAACACTTGAGGGATATGAGGAAAATAAGGGTGCAAGGTATTTAGGCAAGAAAAAAAAATAAACCAAACAAAAGCAATGTTTATAGGTAAAAATTTGGAAATAATCGGTGAAAACTAGGAGAAAGTAGAGGAGACCTTTTAAAAAGGAAACTATAACGGAATAGAATAGGAAATGTAGAGAAATTAGTTAGCTAGGAGTGAGGGATCATAAGAACGAATATTTTAGAAACAGGCTGCACATAAGTTCCAAAGATGAAGTTCAGTTAAGGAGAAGAATTTTATCTGTTACATGGAAAAAAAAAAAAAAAAAAGTTAGATTTTTAATTCAGAAGGAGACAAACTATGCATTTTACTTAAGGAATTCTCTGAAAAATCCCCAGAACTGCAATGTTATGGTCACTTCTGCAATGTTTAATTGGTACCAGAAATTACACAGCAGACATACTTATGTTATATTCTCCCTATTTCTTCCCCATTTCTCCAGGGCAATAGATACTTCTTTATTGGAAGATATCCTGAGAGGAATTTCCCCTTGCATATTCAACACTTTTACATGGAATTGGCTTACAGCTGCAGAGCTCAGAAAAGGAGCAGGCAATCAGGAATCAACTGGAACCAGAGGAAGCTTCCTTCCAGGCCCACAAAAGGTAAAAATTTCCTCATGTCTGATACCAGCCTACATAAATTCTGATATTTCATGTCAAAACTAAGGATATTCTTGCCATAAAGATCACATACTCTCCAAGTGAAGTGTGTCTGGGTTTCAGTACCATTCAGCAGACCATATTGTCTTATTGTCTCATGAGATACACTAAATGTCACAATGTATTTTTCTAATAACAATAATAATATGAATAATTTTTTCATGACCCCTTCTATTAACTCCTACCTAAAAGAAACCATCTTATTCTTTTTATGCATGCTATGAATTTCTTTGCACAGCTTCAATCATCCTTGCTGCCCTTGCTAATATTTTCTTCTATTCTTCTGTCTCTGTGTAGACCAGGATTGAACACAGCATGTTGGATGCAGCTACCACTGAGATGAGGAAACTTGGTTGACACAAAGACAGTTTAATAGGTAATGCAAAATCTGCATGCACAACTAAAAGCAAAACCTGAAATTTCATCGCTTTCCATAGGCAGGCAGGTGTTCAGCCGGCTTTATATGTTCAGCATGACGTCACACCCTATGGGATATCCCTTGGGTCAGCTGTGGTCTCCCCTGGCTCTGTGCCCTCCCAGCTCTTTGCGCACTCCCAGCCCCTTTGCCAGGAAGGCTGCATGAGGAGGAGAAAAGGTCTTGACTGTGCAAGCACTGCTCAGCAATAACAAAAACATCCCTGAATTATCAATAATGTTTCCAGCACAAATCTAAAACACAGCCCCATACCAGGTGCTACGAAGTAAATTACCTCTATCCCAGCCAAAACCAGCACAAGGTCATTATCAGTAATAATGCACTGGAGAACCTATTTTACAGAACTGTTTCATGTTTTTCTGGACACGTACAATGCACCATGAAAGTTTCCTGGAACTGTTCATCATTCCTGGTCTGTAACATAGAAGTGTCGAGGTGGTGAAGCAGTCACCCACTGTATTTGGACTGAAGCCACCAAATGTTCTCCCAGGTAATTCAGTTGTGCACTCTGGGATGATCTCCTGATGGCACTCTGCATGTTGTTGCTGTCTTCTGAAGGGCAGCAGAGCAGCGGATGGCTGCAGTATGTGTCATCCCCATGGCTGCAGCACCAGCAAGCTGATATTGAACTCCCAGATATGTTACACCTGCAAGAGTAGATGTAGATTGTGCTCTGGCTGATATACTACACAAAGCAATAAACAGTTATTTCTAGAAGAGATTGCTGTGAAAAGTGAAGGAAGCCGCAGTACCTCCTTATAGCTAATAAGGAAGTGTGAGATGAGTGACTGACATGTTTTGAAAACTAACTAGTGCATCAAAATAAATTACTTTTACAGAGCTATGCTTACAGGATGTATAGCCTCTCAAAGCTCATCAGTAAATATCACAAGAATGGAATAGGAAGAGAAAAAGCATGGGACTTTGGATAATCCTGAAAATAAACAGTCTTGTTGTGGTGAAAATAGAGTTGTTTTGATAATACAGTCCCAAATTTCTACAAGAAATCATCAACTGCATGGGGAACTGAGTCCTGTTTCTTGGATCCCACAGAAGTACTGCTGACTTTTGCAAATATTCTCTCCCGCAGTGTGGAGAGTGTATATAACTCAGATTATACACTGCGAAAATATTGCTCATATATATATTTTTTACATATTACTGTTAATGTGCCATAAGGTTTAATTTACAGTGTGTAAAATGCTCTGAGATTTTTAAATATTCAGAAGTGTGACATTGCTTTTTTCATTGCACCTCTTTAATTACAATCCTTCAACTACCAAATTACAATACATAATATTATTTTTTATGAACTGTTGTCTTTTATTTCAAAAGCAGATTGCTCTATTTTTTTCCCCTGCAAATAAAAAAAGAACAAAGAGAAAGGAAGAGCTTAGTAAATCTATTTTACAGATGATTTTCCACTGAACTCAAGAATTTACACCACTACGGCTGTGATCAGATTAAAATTTATTTTAGTACATGATGCTACTTTAGTGACCTGTGCAAAGCATGGAAGAGAGATGACTAATAGTAATCTCTGTTTGAGAAATTACGTGTCAGATACAGCATGAGGCAAATGATCCTCTGAGTTTGTGCATCAATTAGACACATACAATAATTGTGCAGGGGTAAGGATTTGTGAATTATTTTTAAAATAATCAGGAAATCTTCAAAACCTGTACAATAATAGCCTAGATCCTGCAATTCTCAGTGTGCATTGAGAACAGTGAGAATCCATATCCTCAGGTTATGATCTGAATTTAGTGGACCTGCAGTTTAACAGTAGCTGAGGGTCTGGCCCTGGGTTATTGCATTGGTTTTTTCTGCATCAGGCACCAGGGATTATTAAGTCTGTTTTATGTAGTGGTCAGGAATGGATGCTTAGGGAAAGAATATAAAATCAAGGTGAATGTAGTTTCCTTCTACGTTCTTGCAAACAGAGCATT